>CM062924.1:27156250-28424166 GCA_031878705.1 Tapirus indicus
GTAGCCAAGATGTCAGGTTTGGAAGTGAAACATCAGTGCACTAGGCAGGGTGGGCCCTGAGTTGGGAGAGGTTCCACCCATGGCTGCATCTCAGAGTGACCGGGGACAGCTGCCCTGTGCCAGAAACCCTCTCCAGTCTGCTCCGGGGGAGATGTCCATATCTGGTAGAGGATCTGGTAGATCCTGACACTTGTGCACCCTCCTTTTGTGTCTAACTACCTGGAGGAAAAATAAAAGTAGCTAATACTTATTGAATACTTATTATGACCAGGCACTGTTCTAAATGCTTTACGGGTATTAACTTATATAATCCTCACAACAACCCAATGAGGTAGGTATTTCTTTGTTCTCATTTTACAGATAAGAAAACTGAGGCATAGAGAGGTTATTTGTCCAAGGTCACACTGCTAGGAAATAGCAGAACCAGTATTAGACCTTAGTTGTTCTGGCACCAGAACTATGTGCTTCACATAACATAGTACACATTATAGTGCCAGCCTCCTTACATCTGAGCATGTTTGCTTGATCTCAGGGCCTTTCTCATTGTGTATCTGTCTCTCTTGATGGGATTGCAGGATGGTGTCAGGTTAAAAAAATAGGAGCTAGTTTCCCTCAGTATGCCCCCATCCTTTCTTCCCAATGGGTAGACAGCTCCCTAACCAAGAGTGTCCCTCTCATCTGTTCATAGGTCACTGCATCCAGAGGGGCACAGAAGGGGGAGGAGGCATTGCCTCCACTGCAGCAGCTGCACCCACGATGCAGAGTATCAAGTGTGTGGTGGTGGGCGATGGGGCTGTGGGCAAGACATGCCTGCTCATCTGCTACACGACTAACGCCTTCCCCAAGGAATACATCCCCACAGTGTTCGACAATTACAGCGCCCAGAGCGCAGTGGATGGGCGCACAGTGAACCTGAACCTGTGGGACACAGCGGGCCAGGAGGAGTACGACCGCCTCCGCACACTCTCCTACCCCCAGACCAACGTCTTTGTCATCTGTTTTTCCATCGCCAGTCCGCCCTCCTATGAGAATGTGCGGCACAAGTGGCATCCAGAGGTGTGCCACCACTGCCCCGACGTGCCCATCCTCCTGGTGGGCACCAAGAAGGACCTGAGAGCCCAGCCTGACACCCTACGGCGCCTCAAAGAGCAGGGCCAGGCACCCATCACACCGCAGCAGGGCCAGGCACTGGCCAAGCAAATCCATGCTGTGCGCTACCTCGAGTGCTCGGCCCTGCAGCAGGACGGCGTCAAAGAAGTGTTTGCTGAGGCTGTCCGGGCTGTGCTCAACCCCACGCCAATCAAGCGTGGGCGGTCCTGCGTCCTCTTGTGACCCTGGCACTCAGCTTGGAGGCTGCCCCTGCCCCCCCACCAGTTGTGCCTTGGCGCCTTGTCTGCCCCCAGCTGTGCCTTAAGGACTAATTCTGGCACCCCTTGCCAGGGGGCTCTCTGAATGCCTATTTCTCCTTAAGGAGGCCCACAGGGAAAGGGGCTTTGGGCCCTGCCCCACTCTGCTTGGGAACCCCAGGTATTCTCGAGAGCTCACCCAGGCCAAGGTTGGACCCCTCCCCAAGAAGCCAACCCAGTGCCCCCTCCCCATTTTCCCCTACTGACCAGTTGATCCAGCTTTCCACACAGATGTTGCTGCCTATTGTGGTGCCTTCTCTCAGGTTAGGAACACTCAGCCGTCCCTAACCTCTCCCTTGCTGCTCTTCGAATTGCTCCCCTGTCAAGATGCTCTCTCCCTTCCCCAAAGGAGCCACAGAATCCTGAGAAGATGAATGTGCCCTAACCTACCCCCATGTGCCCAGGCCTTATGCATCCGCTGACTGACTCAGCCCCCAACCCCCAACCCGGGCTCCTGGGGGCCTTTCCTACCCCCATCAGCATCAATAAAACCTCCTGTCTCCAGTGGCCCCGGCTCCTCCCTGTGTGCTGGGCATTGGGGGTTGGGCAGGGGACAGGCATGGGCTAGGGCTCCCCAGAGACTGGGAGCCTTTTGTTTCCTGCAAGAGGGGACAGGAGACAATAGGCTTCATTGTGGTCCCCCCAATTTCCCTAACAAAGCTCTGGGCTCCCTTGGAAGAACCAGTCTTGCTCTGGGGCCCAGCTCCAGACTCTAGTGAACTGGGATGCAAAGCATGAGGAAAGACTTCCTGATCTAGGGCTCAGAAAGGGAGAGGCTGAGAGCCATCAGCCTGCAGGCAGGTGTTCTCACAGTCATGCATCTGAGAGCTGTCCCCTTACACCCCCAAGGGGACTGATTTTTACTGACAGTTGGGGCTGGAAGCCAGGCCTTTGCCTCAACCCAAGACTCTCCCAGGTATCCCAGCTTCTAGGCCTGGAGTCATTACAGGGATAGCTCAGTCACTCCTGCTCACCAAAATGTGGGCTTAGACCAGCCTTAGGAGATTCCAGGCCTAAGGGGGTCAGGGGATGCCACCTGGAATCATACACTGCCACGGACTTAATCCCTCCATCCTGGAGCCTGTCCCTTACCTCAGTTCCATTAATCAAAGAGATGAGTCCCAAGACAAGCCTAGCCCAGACTGTTGGCAAAAAAAAATTTATTTTCCTTTGAAATAAAATGTACAACCAAAAGAGCTCAGGGCCTGGGGCAGTAGGGAGGATGGGGGAACACCAGAGAGCCCATTTGGGGGTAGGAATCTGTGCCTCTGACCTCTACCCCACACCTTTGCCAAGGAAGAAGAGTCTATGCCAGAGATTTCAGAGGGGAAGGGAAATACATGCTGTGCCAGTGTTTTTTCTGAAGCAGGTCATCCTTCAGGTACAGAACACCACCTCCATAGGGTGACGTCAGAACCACAGACGGGCAGAGCCCTTGGAAATCATACAGCTCCATCACCCATATGGACACACCGAGGCTTAGGTAGGGAAGGGCACACACCAAATCAGAGGTGACGTCAGGACTTGAACACCACGACAACCTTAGGAGGGGGCTGTGGCCACAGACCTGGATGTACACAGCAGATCGTTAGACACATTAGTGAATGACCCCGTAGAGAGTAATGGCTGTGGTTTTTGGGTAGCCACTGCTCAGTGGTCCCTGACCTCAGTGAGAGGCGGCTATGTAAAGGCCAAGAACCAGATGGTGGTTATGAACCTCAAGACTTTTTTTTTTTAGCACCAGATAGTGGA
Organism: Tapirus indicus; assembly: GCA_031878705.1. NCBI lineage: Eukaryota > Metazoa > Chordata > Mammalia > Perissodactyla > Tapiridae > Tapirus > Tapirus indicus. Next base: position 27,159,409 of record CM062924.1, read on the forward strand.
GCTCTCCTGCCAGCTCAGCTTCTTGGGGCCTCTCAGGTAAGGATGATGCTGCTTGAAGGCTCCTGTGCCTTCAAGTGGGGTGGGAGAAAGGAGAAACCAGCAGGGCTGGGTAAAGCCTTGTCCTGTGCCCTTCCTCCCTCCCTCCCCCAGCTTCAGTAGGGCCCAGAGAGGACACAGGGTGGGGAAGGCCAGGATGGTATCTTTTTTCTAGTTTCTGGGCAGTGGGCCTCCTCCTCCTCCTCAGCGGGAGAGAAGGGTTTAGAATCGCTTTTCCTCAGGCTGGGAGGTAATGAGCAGCTCCTTGTTCCCAAAGTCCCACCAGGCCGTCATGTGGAACGCCATGTTGGTTAGGACAACCGTGTACTCCAGGACAGCAAAGATGGTGTATACTGTTGTGAGGATACAAAGAACAGGGCATGGTGAGCCTCCTGCCCCCACCCCCAAAGGCCTCTTGATAAGTCACCACCACATCACTACACAGGGAACACAATGGCAGCCAGTCCCCAAGACCATTGCCATATTGCACATTATAAGAATATATCACAACTGTCCCATAGCCACTGTGACCACCTATGTATTCCAGCCTGGCCTCACCTCCAGCCTCACAATACATGTTGTGCCGAAAGTAGACAGCCAGTGCCGTGAAGAAGGAGACAAAGTTGATGATGAAGAGCCGCTGTTTCCAGTTGTAGGACTTTCGATCCTAGGAGACGGGCTGTCTGATCACTCTGCAGCTTGTTGGATACGTGTGGGCAGCCTTCCCTCTTAGCCCCAACTCCTAAGGGCTGAGTCTAACCTCCCTTGGTCATGGAAGGGGGCACAGGCAGGGGCAGCAGGAATGATGGGCATATCCACATCCCTGCATTTGGGGGTATAATGAGGCCAAAGAGCAGTGGTATCCTTGCCCCTCCCACTTAGAGGGGATGGAGTATGAAAGTTTCTTGGAGTCACCCACCAACCCAACACCTCCAGATACTGTGGGAAGAAGAGTGTGTGTATGTGGGGGCGCATCGGAGTCACAGACCATAGACCCCTGACACAGTGTTCCTAACCCACTGTGGCCTGGGTGCTGCCCCTCATTCTACCCCCATTTGGAGCCTCCATCTCCTCTTCTCCAATCTCTCATACTACCCAGTACTATAGTCCTACATTCTGACCTATCAGTCACCATCCACTTGTCCCCAAGTCCCAGCCCCAGCCTGGTTCCCATTAGAGCTCCAGTTCCCACCTCACCATTACCCATGTCCTGAGGACGAGTGTCCTTGATTTTCCTCTGGGCTGCCTGGAGCCCCACTAGGAGTAGACCGTACCTCCTGACTTACTGTGTGCTTCTTGGTCAGCCTCCAGAGAATGCAGGTGAGGAGCATGTGACTGAGGGAGGAGGCGATGAACACAATGAAAGCATTTTCATGGATGGCTGGAGGGAAAGAGGAGGGTTGGGAGCATGCATTGCAGGGAGCACCCAAACCCCTTTGTCTGAAGGGCCAAGGGAGGGAGGGGCCGTCCCCTCCCAACCCCCTTCCCCACTCCTCCTTCCCTCGGCCGGGCACCCACTGAAGTCCTCGGAAGAGGAGACGTAGGTGAGCACTAGCAGCGCGAGGTTCTCAATGACGTTGAGGCCGAAGTTGAGGCAGCAAAGCAGGCGGTAGCTGGGACACGGGGAGGTGCAGCTGAGGTAGTGGTTCCAGTAGGCGAAGGCCACCAAGAAGCGGGGCGCCGAGTGCAGGCCGATGCAGAAGCGCCATACATAGCGCTGGGGCACCTCCCCGCCGATGGCTGAGCTCACCGACGGCAGGTAATTGGGCACCTAGAGAGTTGTGACCTGTCTGGGCGCTGGGCTCTGCCAGCCCGCCCACCTGGAGATCCTTCTCTCCATCTAACCACCCCGGCCCTCAGAAGGCTCTGCTCCAGCCCCTTCCTTTCCAGGAAGTCCTCTTTCAGGCGCCCTCAGAGCTCTCCCAAGAGACCTCCCCTTCCAGGTCCCGGGCCCCAGTGTGCTTGGTTCTCCTTCCACAGTCAGCCTGGGGTTTGTGCAGGAGCGTGGTGAGACCTTCTCCAGCTCCCTCTAAACTGGAACCTACACATGGCTGGGAAAGCTGTAGACAGGTTCAGATACTCCCTGAGCCCAGAGAGCAGGGCTGTGCCCTTGATAAGGCCCTGTGGGAGGTTCCATGAGCCCAGATACAGTCCCGAGGACAGGGATGGATCACAGACCATCTGAGCTACCTTGGGACAGTGCTGGGTTCACTGCCCAGCAGAGCTGTTCTTCTAACTGCTCCCAGCTCCACTTGTTCTTCTGGGCAGGTGTACCAAGGTGGTAGAGGGTACTGTGAGATCCTGGGGGAGGTGGGCTGGAAGGATACCCTCACCCTGATCATGTCGAAGAAAGTGGGTGCTCCTAACCTGGGGTAGTCTAAGAAAATGACCCTGTTCTTGTGTATCTCTCCCATCCATCTTTCTCAATGTCTGGAATTCCTCATTCCTTAAGGAACTGGAGCCTCATTCTTTCAAGTTGAGGAAGGAGGAGGAGATAATACAGCTGCAAGGACTGGTGTGTTGCTTATATGGGAGGGTGAGAGGGTGGGGGATGAGAGAACGGTAGTTTAGACAGGGACTGGAAAGCCAGGGATGGAAGGAGGATCTGCCAGACTCCAGGCCTCAAGCAGTGCTTCTCAAACTTGAATATGTGCACAACTCATCAGGGACTGTGTGAGAACGCAGAGGTCTGGAATCTGAGAATCTGCATTTCTGAAAGATTCCAGGACTGTGGGAACTACCAGTCTGTTGTCTTTCTGTGGACTTTTTTTAACCTTCAACAAGGGCCAGAGCAGTGCCAGAGCCCAGCAACCCAGCGAGGGAAGGACCCTGCTGTGACTGGTGGGACCAGTCTTCAGAGAGAGATTCTGGAAGATCCCTTCCTCCCAATAAGTATGCTGAATGGGTCTCTGGAGCAGTTCGGAAAGTAGGAAGTGATGGAGGCAGCTCACAGGGCAGGGGTGGTCCTGGCAGAGGACCAGCCAGGGGCTTCACAGCCTTCACAGCGAAGGAGGTGGATTCCCCTCAGCACTGTCAGAGGAAGAAAACTGCAGAGCTCTAAGAGAGAGGGTGCTGCTCTCAAGGCCATGGTTTGAGATACAATAGCTTGAGAGCAGCTCAGACATTCAATCTGAGTTATCAGTGAAGAGGCAGCACCGAGGCTTTGGAGCCACACAAACCTGGGTCTGCATCCCAGCTCTGCCTCTATTAGCTGGGTGACCTTGAGCAAGTCACTTCACCTTTCTGAGTTTCAATTTCCTCACTGGGAAAACGGGTAACACCACCTACCTTGCAGGGTGATTGTGAATACCAAATATAATATATGCAAAGCATCTGAGGTGTCTGGCACACAGTGGGTACAAGTGACGGCTTTCAGAAGACAAACTTCCCTGAAAAGCCTGCAAATAGGCAGTGAGCTATGTGGCTGCTGAACACAGGAAGGACTGCATATGAGTGAGAGGTGGAATCATGTCTTCACCAGACACTTCTGAGACATCCAAGCCTCCTTACTCTTCTGCCTCTTGGAGGCCCCTGACTAAGGTTAGTGGGAGTGCTGCCTCCGCTTCCTTGCATATTCATTCTGAAAACTCCTGCCCCCATACCAGCTACTTTAAGGGGAACAGGACAGGCATCTTAAGCTTGGCTGGGAGAGCCCAGAGTATTCAAGGGCCCAGAGCCCTGACTGATGCTGGGAAACAGGTAAAGGGTAGAGATGGCACAGAGTTGGGGGGAAGCCTCAGGAGGAAGAGAGAATTAGGGCCCTGTGGCTGCTGGTCCCATCCTCACAAGCCCTTCTCAGATTTGGGGGTGGCAAGATTCTGAGAGTGGGGATTGCCTCTCTCATCGCACACACGCACACACGCACAATCAGGTACAGATTCTCATACACGTACCCCCTCCCAAGCTCAGGAGTTCCCCACTCACCAACTATGCCAGCAACAAGCAAGATCAGGAGCTATCAGAGACCAGGTACTTAGCTTACCCCAAACCTCTCCATGAGCCCAGAGCTAAGAGTACTGAGAGACGGTAACATAACCACTTCCCTCAAGAATAAAAACCCTTTGGCCTGAAGGACATGGCTCAGTGGATCTGTGGCAGGGCAGCAGATTAGAAATTCACATGTTATAAAGGGAGGGGGGTCCAAAAAATTCCCTATCATAGCACCACGGGTTTCACCATTAGAGATTCATTCATTTGGCTGCAGATAAAAGCCCCCTGAAATTATGGATGACTTTTCTATCTACCTTACTGCCCTTCGCCCCTTGCCAAGTGGACAAAAACTTGCAGTCCTATCAACTCTACTTGCTACTCTTCTCTGGACTCCATCCTCACCTCACAGTCCCCATCTTAGCTCTGGTCTCCCTAGGAGCATGAGCTATTGCACTAGCCTCCTCAATGGTCTCCCCACTGTTGCCCCCTGCCCTTAAATCTGTTCTCCACTCAGGAGGCAAAATGGTCTTCTAAATCTGATCATGTCTCTTTGCTGCTTAAAATCTTTCCAAAGCTCCCCATTGCCCTCTAGATAAAATCAAAAGTTGTCAGCCTGGCATTCACAAAGATCCTTCTTCACCCCCACAGCAACAATGCCCCTTCCTCCAGGAAGTCTTCCGCAGCATCCAAGCTGGGTTACGTGCTTCCTCTGGGCCCTGTAATCCATGTTCTCCCTTTTATCACAATAGGAATCCCATTTCACTGTGTGGTGACTATGTCTAGGACTGTCTGTGGAAGGAATGAGATGCTAAGGGCAAGTCCCTGTTCAATTCCATGCCCCTGACATAGAACCTCTTCCCCGGGGCCCTCAGGAGAGGCCTGGTGGACTGCTCTTGGAGGCAGGAAGTCCATCTAGGTTTCCAGCTGGCAGAGCCCTGAGTGGACACAGGCTGTGGGGCCGGAGGCTGCCAGAGGGAGAAACCAAGCTAGAAGATCCCAGGGCAGGGCTGGGGCTCCTCTCAGGTCAGGCCCCCAGTCTGGGCTAAAGCAACCTGTTACTTCTCCTGGCTCCTGGCCTCGTCTTCCTGCCTTAGTCCTGGCTTCCTTTCCAGTCTGGTCTTTCTTCAGCCTCCTTCTCCCTCTCATGATCTCTCTTGCCTATTCCCACTCCCTTCCCTTTCCCCACTCCCCTCTGCTCCCTTGCACTCTCTATGATCCTCGTCTATACCTGGAGGACCGTGATTCTACTCTCTGAGTCTCTCCCCGCAAATTCCCCCTAACTCTGACCTGACCCTCACCATGCTTTTATCCCTTTCCCCTCTCTCCGACCCTCCACTTTCTCTCTTACTCTCTGATTCCACCCTTATCGCCATCTCAAAACCTGGCCCTGACCCAGGTGCTGGGGAGCTGGCACTCACCCCACAGTCAGTGGCCACCGTGTACTCAAAGTGGAACACCAGGGACCAGATGATGCAGAAGAAGAAGCCGAACACGGGGAAAGTGATGGTCCATAAGACCATGGCTGTGAAGCGGAGCCGGAACACGGTCCCATCGGGGTCCAAGGGCTGGGAGGCCGCGGAGAACATCCTGTAGGGAGTGGTGCCCAGGCAGGGCGAGGGACACAACTTTGGGGCCTGGGGGGATCCCTGGGCCTGGGAAAGTGGGGTCTTTTCCAGAGCTGGCTCCTCAGGGTATAGGAAAGAGCCAGAGTAGAAAGAATAGAAAGAGCAGAAGGGAAAAAGGAAAACAGTGCAGAAGAGAAGGAGGTGCGGAGGGAGATGGGGCAGGAGCAGCAGAGACAGGCAGGGTCAGCTCTTAGGATCCCCTTGGCACACTGGTCCTGTAGGCCCACCTCTTGAAGAGTCTGGAGAATGGAGGCTCCCAGTAGCCTGGACATGGCCCACCCCATTCTCACGACCCTCATACCCACTCAGAAGGGGCAGAGGTGGAAGGGTTATTATTCCCATTCCACAGAAGGGGAGACTGAGGCCCAGAACCAAGTCAGGATCAAACATTAGGACTAAGGTCTCTTGCCACTTGACAGTTTAAGGCTCCAAGTCAAGGCTTTCTTCAGGCCAAGTAACCTAGACAAAGGACCCTTGGCTCAGACTGGTCCAAGCCCTCCCACTGACCCTGTCTGACCACATTCCTGCTCTTCACCCAAGTTCAACTAGGAACAGTAGGAGTGCCCCAGAACCTATTTCAACGGGGCCACAGGCTGCCTGCCATCCCACCCCCAGGCTCGGAATGATCCAAGCCTCAGGCCAGTAGTACCCTGATCCCAACATACCAGGGTCCCTGAGGAGCCCCAGACCTCCAACTCCGTCCTCTCTGAGAAGACTAAGTCACCCAATCCAAGGTTTACAGGAATCTGAGGGTCACGGGAACCTTCTCCACTCATCTTGAGCCTGCTGTGTTGGACCAGACCTGGCAAGGACAGACTCAGACCAAGGGGGCTGGGCTTCTTCCACTCCCTTCTCCCTCAAAGCAGAGAACTCCCTTCTCCTACCCACCACTGCCCCAACCACCATGACCTCTCAAGCTGGGTCCCCTTCTGGGGGCAGTAAGAGATGGCTTTGTATTAAAAGGCCTAGGACCAAGTCTCCCCTTGGGACTCATACCTCCCTCCATTAAGGGAACCCCAGTCTACTAGTCCAGCTCAGCATCAGGGAATGGGGGGAGGGGTACACGCACTGAGCGACACTCACATTAGGTGCTGAAGGATCCGGGGCTTGGGTTGAGGGCTCTAGCCAGACTGAGACTGTTCTAAGACTAGAGGGTCCCACCCCCAGCTCCCTAGGGCCTGCCCTCCCGCCCACAGAGCCAAGATTTCCACGCCTGCCCAGACACACGGCCTTCCCAGGACCAACAAGGCCATGTCATAAATCCTAGAACATTCTGCAAAGGTAAGAAGTGATAGTGGCTGAAGTCAGCCCACAATAGCTTCTTTGACAGGAATGGGTGTAGAGATCTTTCTGAGGGTTGTATCCAGGGATATAGGCAGGTTTCTGGGAAAAGAAAGGGAGAAAGCAGAATAGGATTTGGCCCCTTTTAGTTAGAGCAGGACTGAGCATGTTTTTTGGGCCCCACTGGAGAGCTAGCTAATCTTAGGACAATAGATTCAGGACCCAAAAGAGATCTAGAGAGGCCCAAATATGAGGTATCAATGTCCAGCCTGTACCTGTGCAGAAACAGCTAACGGCAGCTCAGGCTGCATTAACAGAGTTCTAACAGCCAGTAACAGGAAGGGAACAGTCCTGCTCTTGCCTGTACTGCCCAGGCCATATTAAATCCTATCCCCAGATCAGGGCCTAGGAGAGAACAGTGACTGACTGGGCCAAGTCCAGGGGCAGGAGTTCTGTGAGGGCTGCCTGAAGGAACTGGAGCTATGCTACCTACAAAGAGTGGACTCAGAGACCCTTGCCATCTCTGCAGGGCTGGCTGGAAGCCAGGAAGAAAGAGTAGCTCTAAGGCTTCCAAAGCAGAGCCAGGGAGAAAGCAGAGATTCCCCAGAAAGAATGTACGCTCACTATAAGAACTTGCTAATTGTTAGTTACCAAGTCTCCTTTGAATAGGCTGCCTGGGAGGAAGGAGGTTCCCCATCACTGGGGATGTGCAAGCAGAGGCAAAGTCATCTAATGATAGATGTGTTGGACTAAGGTTACTTCTTTTATTCCTAGGGTTGGCCATTCCTGGGATACTCTGGGTGAGAAATTCAGAGCATATATGAAAATTTCCAGGTGGATCCAACATGGTAGTCCCAGGGAGTGGGGACAACAGACCCCAAGGGTCACTAGGCCTGGTCCTGCCCCAGAGGGCCAGATACCCCGCCAGCAACTACCTATGCCTTAGCTCCCTAACTAGTATGCCAAGAATGGGTTATAGGTGTGCCAGATATGCTGAGGTTATTGATCCCATCGCCCCTCAGAGCCAGCCACGAGGGGCAGAGCAAACAGCTTACTCTGTTTAACTCCATATGCCATACAAATATTATAATTTTCTGTATGGACTAGGACTGCATTATACCCCGCCTTCCTTTTCCCAGAGCACTGGGCTGGGGGGTCATATCCACTTATTCAACAAATACTTTCTGATTCAGATGCAGTGCCCACCTTCAAGGAGCTCCCAGTCTGATGGGGAAGATAGACACAAATATGATGTGATAGAACTGTGTGAGAGAGAACACAGGTAACTGTGGGCACCCAGAGGAGGGAGTGATTAAGTTTGCCCCAAGGAGGCTGGAGAAGGCTTTCCGGAGGAGGAGACACCTGAGCAGGGTTGTGAAGGAGAAGAAGAGTTGGCCAGGGTAAGAGAAACATTTGTTGCATTATCTATGGTTGCATTCCTGACAGAACTAGGTCAGGAAAGGCTGTTGGAGGGACCCTTTCTGATCCTCCCCCTCAGACCACCTGGTCACCGCCTTTCATTCCAGTCCTGTTCTTTCTGGTAGTTCCCAGCCCTGGATCTCATCAGACTGGATGTCCACAGCTCAAGGCCCATGTCTACCCATTGACAAATCAAGAGGGGGGAAAACTTCAAGTCATATGAACAAAAGAAGTGGGCCCCCACCCCTGCCAGCCAGACTCCACTGCTAGTCATAGCCCTTTTTCTGGAGCAGATGCTCTTTACAGGAAGGAGGGAAGCTCAGATGACTGGGGACCTTCAGAGCTCTCTGTGAAGCTAGTCCAAGGGTCCATGTCCAGGCCCTACCTCTTTCCCACCTAGAGCCCCTAGGCTAACTTCCTCTCCTGCCCTGCCTTCCAACCTGACAATCTCCTTTTCCTCCTCCTTCTTCTGCTTCTCACCCTTCACGTTCCCCAAACCACCTTCCTATCCTTCCTTTATCTGGAGCTCTACATTAGCCCTGAGGAGGAGGAGAGCAGGAATTATCAACCTCATTTTAGACATGGGGAAACTGAGGCTCAGTCTCTGTGTCTCAGGCAATACAGAGAGGCAGTAGATGAACCAGGACTACAACAGAGATCAACACAGTGCTCACCCCATTTACTCCAATAGCCTACAGAGAAAACTTGCATATCTTTCTTCCTGGCTTAGCACACCATACCCCTGTCCAGAGGGTACATGGCCACCTATGGAACCTCAGAGGGGATGGGACCTACCCCAGAACACATATACACACACATAATCAGGTCCCCATCCAGGCAGACACAAATATAGTCTCTCTCACACACGTACCTCACTCAAAACCATTACAGTCATGTCCCACACAGTTATGCACACACATATACATAATCACATTCCCGCAGAGACGGGCACAGCGCCACACTAAGAGGCACCAAATACCCTCTAGCACAAAGTCCTGCTGTGTCTCTATCCCCCAGAAAACCTTGGGGCTCCTGAATCTTCCCCTCTATGAAGTAAGGATTGGGTTCTGGGTTCTGGGGCTGCCCAACTTCAATGACCCATAGTGATCTCCATCAAAAGTGGAAGGACACTAATTCTTGCAACCTCAATTTGCAGGCATCCCACCCAGCAGCTCAGTATGTTTGATGGTCCCCAGTGGAAAGCTGACTAATCCTGTTACAATAGAATCAGGATCCAAAAAAGATCCAATTGGGCCTGAATATGAGGTATCAGTGACCCCCCAAGCCCTACCCCACAGTGTGTGGCCGTAGTCTCCTTGAAGTGGAAGAGCAGGGACCAGAGGATGCAGAAGAGGAAGGCGACAAGTGGACAGCAGACCGTGACCAGGGCCACCAAGGTGAAGCGGAGCCGGACCAGGGTCCCATCCCGGTCCAGCGGCATTGGGACCTGGTACATCTTGTCAGACCTGGGAATGGAGTGGTGTGCTGTCAGGGCCCAAGGCAACAAGGCTGGGACTCAGTGGTGAAGCAAGCCCTTGTGCTCAGCCCTCAGCTTAGCTGTGCGCTGGGGTGGGGAGGCTGAGAAGGAGCCACCTAGCCCCTAAGCTTGAATAGCTCCTGCCCTGGATGAGGAAGACTGACTCAGAATTCCATGAGAACATTCACCCCCAATTACAGAGGAAAGATAAGTGAATCAAATCTGTGCTAAAATGAAGCTTGAACAGATTGGGAGAGCTTCTCCTCACCCCTACGCCTGGCTTGACAGGCCTAGGACTACAGGAGCTGGTTTAACTAGTCTCTCTTGCTTCAGGAACCAATCCTAAAACCTCCCAGTGGACGGAATGGCCCATCTCCTCCCCCGGGGCCTTTGAGCCTCCAGGCTTCAGGGCCTCCCATCAGCTCTCACTGCTTCATCCACTGGCCCAGGGCCCTTCTGCACCTTCAGTCCCTTCCCAGGCTCTGTGTGCTCCGTGTGCCTGCACTGCAGTCCACAGCAGCAAGGACTCCATGGAAGCCAACAGAACCTCGACTCCCTGCTTGTCCCTGCCAGCTGCCTCACATGCTCTGAGGGTGAAAGGCTTTGCAGAATCAGGCCTGGTACTAGCCTGGGCTTGCTGTTTGCTGGAGAGAGCTGCCTAGTCAGCTTCTGGAGGCTTCCCACTACCCAGGGGCCTATCCATGCCCCTCTGGAAACTAGGTAAGGGCTCCTGAGGACTGTGACTCCCTGCTCAGAGAGAGCATCTCAGGTCAGGAACTACAATGGCCAAGTATATCCCAGCTATCCTAACCCAGCCCCCCTCAGTGTATAGAAAGAGAGGGACAGGAACCTGCTCAGGGTCACACGGCAAATAGAAGGAGTAGCCAGCAGTGGGGCGATGTGGGGCTCACAGGGTTACAAACTGCAACTCTGGCCTTCCTTGACCCCTTCTCCTCTGGGCCAGAGCTCTGGGCAGAAAGGCCAGGTTAGGAGGGTAGGGAGAAGGGGTGCCTGTCCATAGGAGGAAGACAGGTAAAAACCAAATCCTATATACATGAGGCAGTCAGCCCTATCCCCATTGTACAGACAGAGAAATCAAGACACAGAGAGACGAAGGACCTTCCTCAAAGCCATATGCTGAGCCTGAGGGAAAGCCATCCTCAGAACTTAGACTTCTTGTTGCCAAACCAGGGCTAGCTCCAGATACATAAAGAACCCGCCCTCTGGACTCCAAGGGCCTTGCCAGATCCCAACTCTTCCGGGCCCCGCCCTCAGGACTCTGCCCTCTAGTCCCACCCTCAGGAAGAACCCTGACCTCAGTGACGCTGGCCTCCTGGCATTCCGGAACAGCCAGGTGGATACGCCTCTGCATTCTCATCCATCTTCCCCCACCCTCTGCCAGGCCCCATCAGTCAGCCTGCCCCAATTGCTCAAGCTCCTTTCTCCCTTTGGGGGGCCAGGAGTCTCCCAGGGGGGTTGAAAGTGGCTCTGGTGGCCCTCCCAAATCAAACACATTCCTCGGATCATCCCCAAGAGGATTATAAGTCCCTCCAGGCCCTAGAAGGGGAACAACTTCCCCATTCAGCCCAAACCCAGATTATGCAGTTGTAGCAATACTAGTTGCCCCTCACAACATCCCTCCCTGAAGCCAGCTGCTCTAGATCCCTCAAGAACCACTGGGATCCCCAAACTGAAGACCAGATCCTCAGGGAATGAATAGGCACTGCCCAAGGCAGTGGGTGATAAGGAGGTTCAAGGAACAGTCTGTTCCACTTGGAGTATGCCTGGCCTCCCTTTTAGCTGTGTGACCTTGGGCAAGTCACCTAACCTCTCTGGGCCTGTTTCCACAGTTGTGCAACATGGGAATCATATGGTTTAGATTACTACTAAGGCCATTCCAACTTGGTCATTCTACTCCTCTAGCCTCAGGACAGGGAGTTCACTACCTGAAGAGCAGCTGTTCAGCCCAGGTCAACTCGAACTTCCTCGTAGGTACTACTAGCTGAAAACTGCTTTCTTAGGAGTGTCCCTACCTTATCGCTAAAGGTTCCTAAAGATCCTTCTCAGCCTCTAGTCGGAATCCACATTTACGCAGTGCCTTCTGAGTACTAGGCACCCTGCTTAGCATCAGATATACATTGTTTCTTTTAATCCTATCATTCTATGAGATAGGCATATAGCCTGTATATTTCCATTTCACAGAAGAGGAAACTGAGGCTCAGGGAGGTTAAAAACACTTGCTCAAGGCCACAGGCTAATAATTGGCAGAGCTGGGATTTGAAACTAATCTACGGGGTTCCAAAGCCCCCCACATCTCCATCCCCAGGCACCTAAAGAGGAATCCAAACCAGGAGTCCCTGCGGAGTGAAAGGAGAGCTCAACCCCCCTGCATACCCAGCCCCATGTGGGGGAGCGGAGGGGAAAGGGGTCAGCTCAGCAAATCGGGACAGCAGCAGTTCCTGGGCAGGCACCAGGACCCCCAGAGCTTGGGGCCGGGCACTGCGGAGGCTGCTCACGTGGCCGAGCTCCCCCAAGTGGGGCTGCCCGGCGGTCCGGTACACCCACCCCCATACTCACCCAGTCTGTAGCGGTGAGGAGGCTGCGCCGGCGCAGGCCGGGAGCCTGGGGACCACTGGGGGAGCCCAGGCCCAGCCCGGCCCCGGGGGCGAGCGGCGGGGGGGCGGGTCGGAGCGGGGCCGGTGGGGGCGGGGCCGGCGCGCTTGGGGCGGAACTTGGGGAGGAAACTGCGCCCAGATCCTCTGTTGGCCCCTCCCCACTTCTGCGGACCCGGACCCCGGGCTCTCTCCCCTTAATCTGGCGTTCCCTCAAGCGATGCCTCTCCAGCCCTGGTCTGCCCCGCTAATTCTGGCTGCGTGGGGGCAGCCGTAAGAGTCCTGGACACCTTTGCTTGACACGTTGGATAAGCCACCTTGTCACCTTACCTTTCAGCTGCGTTCCATCACCTGTTGAAAAAACAAAAAATTAATTCAACAGGGCCCCGAATTCTCACTTCCCGACCCCAATCTTTCCTCGCCCCCCGCCGCTTCTAGCCGAATTATCCAGCTTTGCCCTTCGGAAACATTAAACCAGTTTAGCCCCAGCCTCGGTGCCCCTCCTCCAAACTGCTCCTGAGAACCAATTCCAGGCATTTCAGCAAAGGGAAGAGCACCTTAAACGTAGTGAGATCCAGTGAGGCCCATCCCAGAAACTCTGGGCCAGAGCTGTTCCCACCTTTGATCAGGAGAGGGCGCCCTGTCCTGCTTAACATAGCACAGAGAGAGGATCTCCTGCCCCCAGCTCTGGGTCTCTCCTCACCATGAGAGGGTTGATTCCCAAAAACCAGCCCCCCAGGGTTCCCTCCCCACCCTGACTGACCCATAAAGGAAGCTGAGGGGGACTCTTGGCTCCCTTTGCAAACACCATCCTACCCCAACAGGGAAAGAAGATGAAGGGACCAGTAATCCTTCCTGCAGGCACAATGTGGGGTTGTCAGAGCACCTGCAGCAGGTGAGGACTTCTGAGCTAGACACAGTTACCATCACATTTTTCCCATTTAAATCCCTATAGTAATAATTAGCACATTTTGAGCATCCTCTGTGTCCCAGGCATTTCTCTACTTTTTATGTGTTATCCCTATTTAATCCTCATAAAAACCCTATGAGGTAGATACTAACAACATCCCCATTTGCCAATGGAAAACAGAGAAGGTATGTTACCTACTTACACAACTAGTAAATGCCAGAATGAGGATTTGAGTCTGGCACCTGAGGTCATTCCCTTAATCACTTGTGCACTCAACCTAAGCCCCCCTCTCTGTGGCAGGCCTGGGCTGGGCAATGGTGGGGGACCCAGAGATATCTCAGGATCACTCCTGGGGCTCCAAGTCTGGAGAGAAGGTGTGTTATTCTAAAAACTACTTTTCTTGACTTCGAATTCTCCCTCACTCTGTGCTTTACGATCCCAGGGCAAATGAACAATTAGTAAAACTTGACTGAAAGAACCATCTCTATTTAGTTTTGATAACTAGATTCAGGTTTTCTACCTTGGGGCTTCATGTCATCTTTTTTGTCTAGCTCTGATCCAGAGATGCCTGCTCTGGCCCTTGTTCCCTGTCTTGACTCTTTATCTGTTCCGTTGGCCCTAAATACCATTCCCTGAGGCTGGGTCCCTTCTTCCTGCCTCTAGACCACCCCCAGTGCCTGAAAATTAAGGTGCTCTAATCTTGCCTTTAATTCTCTGGTGATTTGGGCAATTCACCATACAGTTCTTAGTTTCAGTTTCCTCATCTGTAAAATGGTTTTAGAAACTGCTGCTGTCCCGATTTGCTGAGCTGACCCCTTTCCCCTCCGCTCCCCCACATGGGGCTGGGTGTGCAGGGGGGTTGAGCTCTCCTTTCACTCCGCAGGGACTCCTGGTTTGGATTCCTCTTGAGGTGCCTGGGGATGGAGATGTGGGGGGCTTTGGAACCCCGTAGATTAGTTTCAAATCCCAGCTCTGCCAATTATTAGCCTGTGGCCTTGAGCAAGTGTTTTTAACCTCCCTGAGCCTCAGTTTCCTCTTCTGTGAAATGGAAATGTACAGGCTATATGCCTATCTCATAGAATGATAGGATTAAAAGAAACAATGTATATCTGATGCTAAGCAGGGTGCCTAGTACTCAGAAGGCACCGCATAAATGTGGATTCCGACTAGAGGCTGAGAAGGATCTTTAGGAACCTTTAGGAACCTTTGTGAGAATTAAATGAGGTAATATAGCAGCATGCCAGGCATGTGGAAGGGACACCATGGTTATTATAACTAGATGTGTAAGCTACAGTCTGAACTCATCCTGACTGAGCCTTTTCTGAACTGCCTGACTTCAGCTGTCACTGACCCTCTCTAAATCTGTCTCCACCACTGTCAGTTTGAAAGACTATCAGCTACCTTGATTTATATGAGAGAAAGTGGAAAAAAAGAATAAATTCTTACTATGTGCCAGGGACTTTATGTACACTCTTATTTGATGCTTTTAATAATCTGGTGAGGTAAGTTTGATGAAATCCATTTTACAGGTAAAGAAGTTGAACAAGCATCTAAGCATCTAGTCTTGCCTTCATTCAGTAGGCGCTCAGTGTTTGCTGAACTGGCATTAGTCCATTGTCCAAGAAGCTACTGCTGCTGTTGAAGCCTTCCAGTGTCTCCTGCCCTCCTGGCTGGTTTGTCTGGTGCCTGGACATACCTCAGAGAGGCCTGTGTCTGAAACAGCACCACCATTTTCCAGTCCTGGACACTTGGGTTGACATGTTGGATAAGCCACCTTAATCACAATCACTGCTCCACTCCCCCTGTCCACACATACATACCAGATACCCCAAGCTCACTGAGCATTTGTATACAGGGATGTTCCAGCCCCCAAGAGCATGGGGGCAGTGTAGAGGTGGCAGACAGAAGAGGGGAAATGAATGTGGGATGTAGTTGTCAAGGAAGCTTCCTGTAGGAGATCTCCTTCACTGGCCTCCTTGCCTTCTGTCTCTCCATCGTCCTTCCATTACAGACACATTGGCTCTTCTTAAAACACAGATGTGATCATGTCCCTTCCTTGCTGCAAATTATTTAGTAACTCCATGGCTTTTAGGATCAAGAGCAAATTCCTTAGTGTGGTACTCAACATCCTTCATAATCTGGCCATCCTCTACTCCAGCAACCACACATTTTACATTCTAGCTACACTCACCTCTTCCATGAAGCTTTACCCAACTTCCTCCTTACTTCCTTCTAGATAGACCCCATGATCAGCCCATCTCCCCACTCCACAGGCAGCCTCACATGGCCTTCCATTACAACTTTGTTAGAGCTTTGACTACAACGTATCAAAATAATTTGTTGCCTGTTTCCCTGACCTTCCCGGGAGCTCACTTAGGGATGGAAACCTCACCTGTTCTATTTTTTATGGATGTCTCAGCTTAGCTCAGGGATAGACATATAGTAGGAACCCAGAAAATATATGCTGGATTGATTTAATTGAACTGGGTTTTTGTTTGTTTATTTTTGTGAGGAAGATTGGCTCTGAGCTAACATCTGTTGCCAATTCTCCTCTTTTTGCTGAGGAAGATTAGCCCTGAGCTAGCATCTGTGCCCATCTTCCTCTATTTTGTATGTGGGATGCTGCCACACATGGCTTGACGAGTGGTGCGTAGGTCTGCACCCAGCATTTGAACCTGCCAACCCCGGGCCGCCAAAGCAGAGCACACGAACTTAACCACTATGCCACTGGGCTGGACCTTGAACTGGGTTTTGAAGGATGGGCAGGATTTAGATACATCAAGAATAGATTTAGGAAGAAAGAAAGGCCTCTGAAGAAAGACTGCTGGGGGTGCGGGTAGGTAAAGAGGCAGGGACATAGACAGTGCTAAAGACATCTAGCCAAACTCTGCCCCTGCCTCCTGGGCAGCCTCAGGAAAGTCTTCCTGGGTTGAGGAGGACTGTTCTTTGTTCTTCCCAGAGATCTTTTTCACAGCAGACATCCTTCTTGGGTGGCTTTAAACTACTCACTCTAGGCTCACCCATCTTCCTCTAGCTCCACTCTACCTCAAATAGTAATTAAATCTCCATTTTTCTATAGAACTTTCTTTGGCTCCTCTATCACTTCTAGGATAAAGAAGTGATACACTGGATACAGTTTGCAACCCTGGATACACTGAGCTCTACTGAGCTCTTTCCTGGTCCCATGTCTTTGTTCTCCTTGTTCATCTGGCCTGGAATGCTTCTTTTCCTCCATCTCAACAAACTGTACCCTTTCTATAAAGGTATTGGTTACCATTACACTTTAGTAAGTTAGGAATGCATGTGGTAATTTCTAGGGGGTCACTAAAATAATAGAAAAAGAGAATTTAATTTCAAACTGGTACAGAAGAAAAAATGAAGTAATCCAAAAGACTGCAAGAAAGGAGAGATTTAAATGGCCAATAAGCACATGAAAAGATGGTTAACATCATTAGTCATTAGGGAAATATATATAAAAAGCACAATGAGATGCCACTTCACATCTTCTAGGATGGCTATTAAAAAAAAAAAGGAAAATAACAAGCGTTGGCAAGAATGTGGAGAAATTGGAACCCTCATATATTGCTGGTGGGAATGTAAAATGGTAGAACCACTTTGGAAAACAGTCTGGCAGTTCCTCAAAAAGTTAAACAGAGTTACCACATGACCCCACAAATCCACTCCTACACATAAGCACAAGAGAATTGAAAACATATGTCCACAAAAAAACTTGTACACAAACAAATGTTCATAGCAGCATTATTCATAGTGGCCACAAGGTGAAAACAACTCAAATGTCATTCAACTCATGAATGTATAAACAAAATATGGTATATCCATAAAATTGAATATTATTCAACCACAAAAAGGAATGAAGTACTGATACATGCTACAACCTGGATAAACCTTGAAAACATTACGCAAAGTGAAAGAAGTCAGACACAGAGGCCACATATTGTATGATTCCATTTATATGAAATGTCCAGAATAGGCAAATCCATTGAGACAGAAGGTAGATTAGTAGTTGCCAGGGGCTGGGGAAAGAGGGAGGTGGGGAATGACTGCTAAGGGGTCTGGGGTTTCTTTCTGGGGTTATGAAAATGTTCTGGAATTAGACAGTGGTGATGATTACACAACATTGTTAATATACTAAAAACATTGTTAATATACTAAAAACCTCTGAATTGTATATTTTAAATGGATGAATTATATCTCAATTTTTAAAAAATCTAGTAAAGAGCTGGGCCTCAATAAATGGCAGTTATTATTACAAAAAAACAAAAATTAAAAAAATAAAGGAGGGGCCAGCCCAGTAGCATAGCAGTTAAGTTAGCATGATCCACTTCGGGGGCCTGGGGTTCGCAGGTTCGGATCCTGGGCATGGACAGATGCACCACTTGTCAAGCCATGCTGTGGCGGCATCCCATATAAAGTAGAGGAAGATGGGCATGGATGTTAGCCCAGGGCCAGTCTTCCTCAGCAAAAAAGAGGAGCACTGGCAACAGATGTTAGCTCAGGACTAGTCTTCCTCACACACAAAGAATAAAAATAAATAAAGGAGAGAAACAGAAACTGAACAGGTGGGACAAATAAAACATATAAAATGTTAGATGAAATCCTGAATATATCAGTAAATTCATTAAATGCAATGGACTAAAAGCTCTAGTTAAAAGTCAAAGGTATTCACACAAGATTTATAAAAATCTAATTATATGCTATTTACACATTTCACCCTCCCTTATCAAGTTATAGAAAGAGGAAGGAAATCAACATTTACTGAGTGCTTACCATGTGCCAAACACGTGCCCAGTTCTTTGCGAATTCCATTATCTTATTTGACCTTCACAACTACTTTACAGAATAGGAATTATTGTGCCCATTATATAGATAAGGAAACTGGGGCACAGGACAATTAAATATAATTTGTGCAAGGTCTAAAAAGTAGCAGATCGAGGACTTGAACTTAGGTCTGTTTGACTCCAACTCTGCTCCTCTTTCCAATGCACCATATAAGAAATCGAGAACCATCACTCTGGAAGGAAGTCTCTTGCCCTTCCATGATTCTCCAGTCCTTACAGGTCTGTCTTCTCCCTGAGCACTAATCCTTCATAGCTGCATAGAGTGAGTTCTCAGAGCATGTGTGTGAGAGACTGAGGGCTCCCAGGACAGAGCTGGACTTAGCTCTGTCTCTCTTGGCCAGGGCAGAGAGCTGAGCTGTGGACATCTCTGGGCTCCTGATGCCCAGGACAGAGTTTGGCTCAGCAAGCGTTTGTGAACACGCACCAAACTCCTTGTCTTTAGAGGGGAAGAAGGAAGATGATGATAGCCAAAAGGAGTATTATGAGAATTAGGCAGATTAAGAGTATGTGGGCCCAGGAAGCCCAGGCCCACAAAGAAGTCCCTGCCGGGGCAGAAGTCCCTGGGAAAGATAAGCTTGTGGGCCATATGCTTACCAGAGTACCTAGCAAGCGGTCCTTCTACTTAGAAATCACCATGGTCACAGGAAATTCCTCCCTGGAGCACTCTTCATCCAATGTCTCCCCCTCCAGTCTTCCCACAAGTATGCACTATTTAAGGATTCCAGCTCCTGCACACCCACTAGTACTTTGGACTGAATGTACTCACCTACTCACTCAAGACATGTTTCTGAGCCCCTTTTCTGTGTCAAAATCCATGTCTCAGAATATTTAGAATGGGAATTCCTTGACATTTTTAAAGAATACAAATAATATCTATCATTTATTGAGGGCTTACCGGGTACCAGGTACCACACTATGTGCTTTATCTCATTTAATTCTCACAACAACCCTATGAGGCAAGGATAGTTGTTACCCCCATTTTACAGACAAGGAAACTAAGGTTTGGAGGGGTTAAGAAATTTTCCTAAATTCATGGAGCTAATACATGGTTGGCCTCAGATTTAAACCCAGGGTTCTCTGACTCAAAAGTCCCACACTTCTATTACTATTCTACTTGAGAAATTCATTCATTCATTCATGCGTCAAACATTTAATGTGCACCTATGCTGTACACCTGGCCTTAGGAGCACGAGAATAAATAGAGGAGAGGCTTAAACATAATTGGGTTTGAGGATTGGAAGATGAGAAATCAAAGGTTCAGGAAGGCAGTGAGGAAGCTACTGTAACTATCCAGAGAGAGAAATGACTTTCTGATGCAGAGCACAGACAAAAGAGGGTGGAAGAAAGGAGAGATGTTAGATGGAGGAGTTGGGGCAAGGTGTCTGGAGTCAGATGTTTAAACTAGCTTTATTATTTGACCATCCATATATTTATTTTTTTCTTCCTTCAAGCATCTACTGAACATCTACAATGTACCAGGGTTCTCCTATCCATTATCTTATTTTATCTTTAAGACCACTCCACTTTTTGACAAATTATCTCTAATCCCTTGCCACCACTGAAAACTTTGAAGGATTTAAGCTCACCTATGTTTTGGGCAGAGCCCATTTCAATTTTGTATTGATGTCCCAAGAGGAGGTGGTAGTGGTGGGGTAGTAATCCTAACAGGCTTTGCTTTCCGAGCAGTCCCTGCTATTCTGTGTAGGACCCTCAGTCACTAGGTCTAGTTTCTAGCACATGCTCAACCTTCCCCCCTTGTAATATCAGGCTTCTGCTCTGAGCTAGGCCCCGGAGGAAAGGAACATCAAGATGTAGAAAATGCAGCTCTGACCTTCAAGAGCTCAGGCACAGAAGACAGGAAAGTAAATAATAGGATACAAAGTAACAAGGCTGTAACAGAGGCCTGCCCAAGCATTAGCCCAACATGCCGGGAGAGATCAGCAAATGCATCCCAGACACGATGGGAACATTTGAATCAGGCCTTTCAGAATAAGTAGGGGTTCCTAAAGTGCAGGAAAGAAAGAAATTCCAAGAATCCTCATTTGTACCAAGCCCTATGCTGAGCAATTCTCCAGGGCATCGCTAATGCTCATAACGTCTCTTCTAGAGATTCAGAGAGGGAAAGGTTGTGCTGGGGCTGGCATGGGTCAGGAAACAAGGAGGCCAGGGTTTAGAGCCTGGGAGCAGCTGCAGACAAACTACCCGGACAGACGGACCTCCCAGGAGGGCCCTCCAGCTTCGCACGCGGTCTGGCCAGGAAGTGCGGGCAGGAGGATGGGGAAGCCTTCCCATCACCGCCCGCGGACTGGGGCTAGGAAAGGGTAGAATAGTTACCATGCCATCCTGGAGCCTTTCTTCTGATTGGCCCGAGCTTCAGGAGACCGTATCTCTCCGGTCCAAGGAAGGGGGCGGGGCCTCGGTATAGCGTCACCATTCTTCTCCCACACCCCGCCCGGTGCACCCCAACGTAGCCACTCACCAACCCACTTCGAGGGGCCCTGTGTGACGTCCCGACTCTCTCCCAGCCAACCGCGGTGGCTAGGGGCGGGACTCCATGCCTCTCACCGCCCCTCCCTTCCCCCCCCAACTCCTCCTGTCCCTCCTCTTCCTCCTCTCCCCTTCTCCCGAAGACCGCCCTCACGTTCGCTTTCAAAAGACTCGTTGCCCAATGAGGAACAGGGCGGGCCTAGAGTGGCGGCGGCGTCTGCCAATGCGCAGACAGCGGGGGCGGAGCGCCCGGAGCGAGCCTCTGACGGCGGGCGGCGTGTGACGCAGTCGGGCCCTTTGCGCGCTGCGCCCGAAGCAGCGGTCGGTATCGGGGCTGGCGGCGGTAGCTGCGACGGTTTCGTGGCGGCCGCGCGCTGCTCTCTGAGCGGCGGGTGGTGGACGGGCCTAGGCCCTCACTCCTGACGCTTCCCCTCCCCCGCCGCATCGCGGTAAGTCGGGAGCCGGGGCGGTGGCGGCCGGAGACCGGCAGGCTCCTCCTCCCCTCAGGGCGGGCGGGTGCGCGGGGCGTCCCAGGCCCTCTCCGCGCCGAAGTCTCGCGCCCAGCGCGCACCTTCTGCCCTGAGGGAGGGGGCGGGGCCCACGACACTGCGGCCCCGAGGCCCGGCTCTTCGGTCGCTGGGAGGGAATGGGTATCGTGGAGTCTGAGCCCGGGGGTCTTCCGCTGCAGCCTACGCTGAGAGAGCGTCCGTCTCTCTGGTTGTACTCATTCATTTGCCCGGCGGTGATTAGGTGGGCCGGCCCTGTGAGGGGCAGCGCCTGAAGACCCTGGATACGGTCCCCTGGCACTTCTTGACTGTCGTGCGGGATGGGCTTTATTGGCCTTGGCCTCTCCACGGGGGAAATTTGCAGCCCGAGGGTTAGGGTAAGTGGGTCGGGAGTTTGTTAGCTTTTTAAAACAATATGTGAGAATTAAGGTCGGTTTAGTGGAGTAAAAGGTTATTTTCTGTTCTCCCACGTGTTCCATGTAAAGCTAGATGGAGTTTCTGGATTGCTATAGCCGTAAAGACGTTAGGAATGAAGCCAATCCCCCTACCCTATCTTACGTGCAAGTTTTATAGATGGAGAAACCGAGGCTTAGAGAAGGGACAGGATTAGCCAATGCCAGATCTGACTCGGTCTAGAAATTTTTCTACTACACCACCCTCCTTGGGTGTTCCAGTCTCCCCTTACTGAGGGTTCCCTTATGGGGGGATTGGGTGGGGCGGCGGGGGCATTTGGTAGGTAGAAGCAGACATAATCTTCAGTAGCGTTTGAGATGTAGTTGCTCTCAGCCCTGTTCGTGGTAAGGCAGAAGCTTCATTAGTGGTACCCTAACCTAGACAATGAGAACTAATCCTAAAAGTTGGTTAAAGAATTGTCAGTGATGTTATGTATTAGAAACAAGTCAATAAAACTATGTGTCATCGGTTTTCTGTTTCAAATCTGAAGTTTTTATTTGTGTCAGCTGCTGGGGACTCAGGAGAGCAAGTCCAGTTTGTGATCCACAACAGTATTGAAATAGAAAGCAGGAAATATAGACGAGACTCAGAAAGGTAGGCAGCAGTTTTGTAGTTCTTGTACTTTGGAACTCATGGCTCCTCTGGTACAGAATTCCAAGTACTGTAGTAGGATAAGGTGAGAAAATTAAACTCCATTTTGGAAGAAGAAGCTTAGTGGAAGACAAAAAGAAAGAGCAGTGATCATTCCCTGTGACAGTCTTATAAATTCAGAGAGAAACTCTTGTTAACTGAGTGAGAGATGGTGTGTTCACTTAGTGGCAGAAGTTAGGATATTGAAAAAATAAAACCGGAATTTGGACAGGATGGAGGTACTGGGAAATACTTTGATAGAAATTATTTTTTGACTCTTCACTAAGATTTGATGAAGTTGAGTTAGTTGCCACTTTGGTCCATTCACGTCAGTCAGATCGTCACTTTGGTCATGTTTAGATGACAAAGCAAAAACTGAAAAACAGTAGTGTATAAGAGTAGAAAAGAACTCGAGTCTAAATACTAAGATGTGATCAGGGTATATTTACTGTGACATTTTCTCAGTTCAATCATCACCCTCTTCTGGGAAGCCTTTCCTGGCATTCTCTCCCCTGCAAGCTTCCATAACACTTCTTTGATACATCTATTTATAGTACAAGTCATCTTGTATTTTAGCTGTTTGTCTTTTTATTAGACTGTGGTAAAATATTTTTGTCTTATCTTTGTATTCAGGTTGTTTGGCACATTGTAGGCCCTTAGTGAGTATGTTGGTGTGAACGAATAAACAAGTATGGAGGCGTTAAACCTAAAAGTAGTCAATAAATAATCCAGGTATTTGTGCTCCTGAATATGGGGCCCAGATAGAGAACCCATATTGTTTGTATATTGCATAGTACTTTGGTACCTGACTTTATTCGTGTCCACTAGCTCCTAGATAGCTAAGAGCAAGTAGAACTTTTAGGAAACCAGATTCACAGCTTGAAAAAAGTCGGTTATGTTATTTTATTGTGATATTATTTTTATGCTGGCAGTTAACCTAGGCAGTAAGGAGTAGTACTGATGTTTAATTTCCAATAAAGAGCACATTCGTAATTATGCAATTTGTTGAAAGTTTAGAGGACTAAGAAATTTAGAGATTTAACAGTAGGTGTTAGAGGCAAGGTGTGTAAACGTTTCTTGCGAATTTGGTGTATTCTTTGCATTTGGAATTAAACCTAAGTATTTAGTACAGTATGTCTCTAGAGCGGGGTTTCTCAGTCTCAGCACTATTGACAATAATTCTTTATTTTGGGGGAGTTGTCTTCTGTATTGTTGGATGTATAGCAGCATTCCAGGCCTCTCCCTGAATTTAGATACCATAAACACCCCCCGCCCCCCCAAATTGTAACAATCAAGAATGTCTCCAGACATTATCAAATGTCCCCTGGGAGGCGAAATTGCCCCTGATTGAGACAGCTGCTCTAGAGGAAACATTCCCAATATTTCAGTAAAATCTTAACCTTTATCTCGCCTGGTGTATGCTTGTAAAGTCAGCTAACAAATTGCATTTTGTTAACATTGTTCTTGAAAAACCCCTTAAATTGTTGAAATCTGATATTGGGGAGCTGAAAAGCTAAGAGTCAGTTATTTTCTTTAGTTCCTATTTTCATTTCTGTGGTAGCCTCCTGTTCTCTGGGCTAAGAGAAATATCAAGGTCTTGTTTGAAAACGAATAGGCCTTTGGGTAAATAAAGCAGTATTTATCTCTATTTTTGTGGAAGTGGGCAAAAGAGCTTGTAGTTGAATTGATGTAATTAAATGTGATGCTGTGTCGTTCCATTTTCTTTCCATTTCACTGATATATAGTACTTGATGCCACATAAATATGCATTGATCAGAGATTTTGTCCCATTGTACTGACACCGAGAATTTAATAAATATTGAGAATTATTTGCCATATTGAAGAGTTTGTACTTTATTCAGTGTAATGTGAAATAATTGCAATTTTTAGTAGAGAAATAAGAATTGTCTCTTAAAATAAGCTCTAGCTAAGTCTGATACTAAGAGTGAGTTTAAGGTGGTGGGTAGTAGGGTAGATTGGAAAATTTGAAACTGGAGTTAGGTGGATGAATTAGAAGGAGGCTATAGCAATAATCTAGGATAGCAGTTCTCAAAGTTTGAGGTCTCTAGACTCCTTTATACTTTTAAAAATTATTGAAGACTCCAAACAGCTTTTGTTTATGTGGGTTATATCAGTATGTACTGTACTAGAAATTAAAACAAATTTTTAAAAGATTTATTTAAAAAATAATAAACTCGTGTTAACATAAATAACATAATTTTATGAAAAATTAGTCACAAGGGTGGTATTATTTTACATGTTTGCAGCTTTCTTTAATGTCTTGCTTAATAGAAGATCGTTGGATTTGCAGATCTTTTGCATTCAGACAATTGATGTGTTGTTTTGGTTGAAGTATGTGAAGAAAATCCAACCTTGTACAGATAATGTAGTTGGAAAAGGAAGGAATGTTTTAATAGTCTCTTCAAATAATTGTAGATATTCTTCTTTGACACTACTCTCAAGCCTTTTTAAAGGTTTGTTGCAATATGGAATCTGAAACCATATCACTGAACTTTTGTACTCTTAGTTCTTGCACTTTGAATAGATATTTACCCGTGCATCACTTTATGACATCATACATTGGTCATTTAGAAATCAGTGGTTCACTGAGGTATGCAGCTTTTCCAAATGTGGACAAATTAAATTGTACAGTTAATATCTCCACCCATCTCATCACATAAGTCTTTTTAAGAATTGGGAAGCTCAGAAGCTGATAGTGACAGACACAAGTTTTCAGAACTCTGATTTTCACTTAATCAGCTGATTCAGCTTTTTATTCAAAGGTAATCACACAAGTGTTTTACGTTGAGACAACCCTTGTATTTCAGTATGCACAAGTGCTTTTCATTCCAAATTTCATTCCAAAGAATAATCACATTTTTATTAATCACATATTAAAAAGGTGTGTACTGAAATGTCGAGAATTAATACAATCAGTAATTTTTACTGCTTCATCAAGGACATTCAAGTGAAAGTGGGTTTTTTCATACCGTAAGTGGGTAGCAGTAAAGAATTCAATGGCTGTTAGTACAGTTTGGGGCCATTGTCTTGATTCATGTTCAGGTTATAGCAGTTTTATACACCATTGCTTTTTGTGCCTCAGTGCAAAGGTCAGCACAGTAAAAAGAAAAAAAAGGCAAATAATATCTTAGTATTATTATAAAAATAGTTTTGACTTTATGGACCCCTTGAAAGAGGTCTTGGGGACTTCTAGAGACCTTTGAACTGCACTTGGTGAACCACTAATCTAGGACAGTGATTTTTCACACTGATTTATACAACCCTAGGCTTCTCTGAAAGGGCTCAGCTGGTGGATTCTACTGTACCCACCCCTCTTTACTTCAGCCAGAGCAGCTTCTGCTTAGGTCTGTTTTATGTGTTGGCTTCCATAGCTAAAATATTTGAAAACCACCGAT
Organism: Tapirus indicus; assembly: GCA_031878705.1. NCBI lineage: Eukaryota > Metazoa > Chordata > Mammalia > Perissodactyla > Tapiridae > Tapirus > Tapirus indicus. The sequence continues at coordinate 27,185,050 of CM062924.1, forward strand.
GAAAGAGGAATTGAGTGCCTGAATTAGGACAATCTGTTCAGGAATGGAACAGTTCATTGTCCATGAATACGTGTTGCAGTCATTCATCACTTTGTTTAGTCTTAGTTCCATGTGCTTCTTTGACACAAAGATTACTGGTGTCTGCACACCTAACCCTTCTTGCTGGAATAAGCTTTTTAAGAAATAGGCAAATGAATTTGTAAATTAAAAAAGGTGAGTAGTTGGGAATGAGGCTAGAGATGTGAGATGAGTGGAAGAGAATGAATGGAGTGACCTTAGTATATTGTGTACGTGTGTGTAGGGAGGGAGTGTTTGTTTTTGTTGTTTGCAGTGGTGCTTTATGGTTGTGTGAAACGGTTAGTAGATGCCACTGCATTGTTAGGAAATAAATCATATTATGTATGGAGTTCTAGCTAGGCATTGATCAGTAAAGGTTTAGAGTGAGAGGAAATTATTACACTTTTCTAACTTAAAATATTGTAAAATGTTTGTTGGAAAACTAAACAGAAACCTGCTTTTGAGGAGCTCTAGTTTGAGGCAGCTTTGTCCTCCTAATAGTCCTTTGGTGTAGGCTGTATAATCTCTATCGTTCAGATGTGGAAATTGAGGTCTAAGAGGTTGAATATCATGACTTAATTACAGTTACACAGTAGCCAGTGGCAGAGGTTTTTTATTCCTTTTTCAACTTTTTATTTTGAATTTATTTTAGATTTACAGAGAATTGCAGAAATAGTAAGTGGCAGAGAGATCTGAATCCAGATTCGTCTCACTGCAAAGCTAATGTACTCTTTTCACTACTTCTCTTTGTAAAATGGGGGTTAAGGAGATGAAAGAATGTGAGCACTGTGAGGAAGGAACTGTATTAGATACTATGGATTATTTTTAATTAATTTATACCCTAATGGGAGAAATGGAGCAAAATCAAGATGCTTTTTGCCGGGGCAGCAAACAGCTCATACATGCAAACGGTAGGTATAACAATAAATATAGTGCATAACTAAAAACAGCTGGGAGGCATTAGTTTCTGTAATAGGTGTTGGAAAGGGGCGGGGAGGGAAAGTATATACTGATAAGGGTCTGAAGGGTCTAATCTGAGACAGTCTTGTGAAACAGGTGAGGCTTGAGCAGCAATTTTTAGAAAAGGGGACATAGTTTTCAGAGAGGAAAATAAATCTTCTAACAAAGGGAATGGCTAGATCTGAAGAGCCATCATAGGAAGGATATTGTAAAACAAGAGGATAGCAGATCTTTTTGCTGGGATATGATATTAGGTGATTAAGACTAGGCTAATTTCTTGTTCCTGGAATTCTTTGTAATTCTCCTATCCCTCTTCTCCCATCCAAGGCAAAAATCAGTCATTTTTTCCGTTCAGTTTAACTGTGGATGATAATTCCTGCCTTTTCTAGTACTTTTGTGAAGATTAGATGAGAGAACATATGAAAAAGTACTTTGTAAACTAGAAAGTACTATACTAGTCCATTCATCTAGCAAATATTTATTGTTTTTACTCTTTACTGAGTTTGATACAAAGGAACTCAGTGAAGTAGAAAGAAAATTACTTCCCATTTGTGTAACTTTCTTTTGTCAGAGAGCAGCAAGCTTGCTTAGTCATTGGCAGTGGCTTGGTTGTTACCATGTTTCAGGATCTGTCCACCACTTTTCTGGAAGAAAACTAAGTTTTATGATTGTGCTCAGAGTTCACATGGAGACAGTGGATGTCCAGGATGGAACCAGGGCGTGAGTTTATTGAGCTTCAGTTGGGACAGTGGGGGATCCTGGACTACTGGTGTCTGTTATTAAGGCTACCTCTTTCTTGTACCTGACAGTCCAAATTATTAGTTAGAAGATTGAGCATAGACAGCAGAGTAAATTTAAGGGCATTGTCTCTTTCTGTATAGCACTCTTTCATTTTTATTTTTTCTTTTTAAATATGTCTTATAAAAAAATTGCAATGAGTAGAAGTAAGTCCATCCATAAAGGAAGTGGTTAATCTTTGTTGAAAAGTTCATCTAGACCCTGGAGATGCCTTATAAATTGTCAGTCCATAAGAGAGATTACCTTTCTGGTGACTAGAACTCCCATGTTTGCCAGAGAAGTGTCTCTTTCCCCTGATAGTGCTGGATTAATACTGCCAAATTTTGGTTCATAGTTTACCTATTTATAGTGAATGCAAAGTCATTTGTCTTTAGTTGTCGGTGTTCTTTCTCTAGGAGCCCTAGACTCTAGGAGCACAGCTTCTGGAGTCAATGATAGCTTTGTGATCTTGGGCAAGTAACTTCTTGTGCCTCAATTTCACCATTTGTGAAATAGGGATAAAAATACATACCTCATTGGATTCTTGGGAGGTTTATATAAGATGATTCATAAAATACTCTTAGAACAGTGCGTGGAACATAGTAAGAACTCAAATGTTAACTAGTGTTATTTATTCCAGGAGGGTTTCAGTTTGGACCAGGTTGATATATTTGAAAGGATAAAGACTTAAATGTGTGATATGCCTTTAAACTTGAATGGACTTAGAAATTCCACACATTTTGGTCTCTAGGATTACTTCCTTCTCTTGTTTGAATGGATTTTCTACTTTTTTTTTAATGGAAAAATAGAGTTAGTTGCAAATATCTGCATCCTCTAGATCTTTCATTGTTGTTGTTGTTGTTAATAGAGTCCTCTGAATTCTCTGCCCCATGTCTCATTTCCCTTCCTCTCTCCAGAGACAACCATTTTCATGTATTTTTCTAGTCTCCTTTAGTTTTACTATGTATATATTTATCCATAAATAACAGTGTATTGTCTTTTCTATTTTCCATAAAGAATCTGCCAATTGTATCTTTTTGCAACTTACTTTATTTCATTAAACATCTTTTATTTGCAATAACTCATAAGGTAACTTTGTGCAAATGTTCTGGTCGTACCTTATTCTTGATACCATGTCCTGTGTATATACTTAGCAGAGTGCTATGATTCACTCCTTGGTTTGGGTAATTTAAGGTTAATGATGTCACTACATAATAAACTGATGAGTACGTTTATTATATACTTATCATATGAGGGAAACTGGGCTTGGTGTTGAGATATAAGGCCAGATGGGATAGGTACACAAATACCCATTCTTACCTGTGTACCTTACTTAGTTTACACTCCTTGCCTCGCTTCTCTTTCTAGTCCCTCAAGACCGGGTTCACATTCTAAATCCCTGGGAATTTTTCCTCACATTTCCTGCTCATTTTCTGACCTAATTTTGACTTCCTATTGTGCTCTTGGCACTTTCATGCTCTTCAGGTTTTTAATGTGTGAGTCCTTTCTCTGATTATATCAGAAGTTACAAACTCAAAACTGTTGGGGCCAGGCAGCTGATACTGGGTGGGTATTGTGGCACGTTGGAGAGTACATGGCTCTGACCAAAGGGGACAGTTGCTACTAAGTTCCAGACTGTTAGTGCCATGAAATAGTTACAGTCCTAGTTTGCTTAATCAAGTTTTTTCATGAGAAGCCAAAAATCTGTTTTTCTGACATATCTATTTTAAATGTTATCAGCTAGTGTAAGATAACATATATAAACGTTTGTATATACATACATACATATGTATGTGTGTAATATACCATATATATATATATAACAGGCCAAAGAAGTGTCTGCTGGTTGTGTCCAGCCATTTTGTGATCTCTTTCTTTTTGCAACTTCTGAATTAAATAGTAAATTCTACCAAGAATCTTCCTGTTCATGGCTTCCTTTTGTTGTGAGAATTAATCTAGCATAATTTTATTTTTAAGTTAGAAGTTACTTCTAAAGTAACTCGATCATTTAGTCTTTGTTTAAAAAACACATTAGTGGTGATTGTCATTAATTTAGAAAATAAGTACATCTGAGTTTCAGACCCTTTTTTAGGTTTTGGGATGATAAACAAATGATACTTTCCCTACCCTGGAAAAGCTCATTATATATTAGGGGAGGGTTGAGGGGGTTTAGAGGTTGAGTTCCTTGGGAAGCAGACTCTGAATTGGAGGTAGTTCTGCATGAGTTTTATTAGAGTGCTGTTGGGATCACCACCTGTGGGAGAGAGGAGAAGGAAGCAGAAATGGGCTGAGAGAGAAAGTGAGTTATGATATTGTCCTGATGAAGGCCTCAGCCAATCCATGGGGAGTATGAAGCTGGGATCACCCTTTATAGTAATCCTAAAATGGAGCAAAGGGGCCTGGCTTTTGGATATGTGCTATCCCAGGAAGAGGATATGACCTTGGGTGAGGCAACGCTCTCCATGGAGGGAGTTTTGAAGAGGACCGACAGCTGAGGGCTCTCTTTTTATAGTACTTTTCAGCAACTGGGACAACAAATCCTTCAGTCCTAAAAGAAGATCTGTGTAATTGGTGTTATCACAGTGTCCACTGTACAGAGTCAGAGTCAAGAAAGTTACATGTAAACAAATAATAATGTGCTGTGGAAGCCCAGAGGAATGACTAATTTCTAAAGGGAGTTAGGGAAGAGATGACGTTTGAGCTAGGTTTTGAAGAATGAATTAGTAGGTTGATTGGTAGGGGCAAGAGGGGGGCATTTTTCACTGAGTCATTGACATTTCATAGTATAGTCAGGAAAATGAATGATTGTTTGAAGAGCAACCAGTTAAATGTATTAGCCATTCTTTGATTTCTAGCAATCATGATAAATCATGAGGCTGTTTCCAAAATCTTGGTTTGCTTCCATGGTGATAATTTTTTAATTATCACCACTTAGAATCCCAGTATGATCAAGCTTGAGACTAAGCCAAGCTCATCCTTGCCAGAACCAAAAAGATAGGCTGAGCTTGAGTGAGAAGCTTTTTCTTCAGGAGTCAAAATTGGATTTGGTCCGTGCATTGTCCCTTGTTTTGGGGTCTGGAACAGGTGAATTTCCCTTTTTTTTTTTTTCAGTGAGGAAGACCAGCCCTGAGCTAACATCTGTTGCCAATCCTCCTCTTTTTTGCTGAGGAAAACTGGCCCTGGGCTAACATCCCTGCCCATCTTCCTCTACTTTATATGGGACACCGCCATGGCATGGCTGACAGGCAGTGCGTTGGTGGGCGCCCGGGATCCGAACCTGTGAACCCCAGGCTGCCAAAGCACAAACTAAACTGCTGCGCCACCAGGCCAGCCCCGAATTTCCTTAATATTACACATATTCTTGCTTGTTGCTTAATATCTTTGGTCCTAAGATTGAAGGTGTCCATGGGAAGTCAGAAGATAGGTTAAACTGGGGCTCCACCACTTACCACTTCTTTGACCTTGGGAAACACCTGATCCTATTTTCTCATCTGTAAAATACAGATGATGATGCTTAATACCATCCTTTTAGGGTTGTTGAGATAATATAATAGAGCTTATAAACTCTTATAAGCTCTTATAAATGGAGCTTATAAAAATATCCTTGTTTCCCAGGATATTCCCCCCCCCCCCAGGATATTTTATTTCTAAAATCCCTTTGTGAAATATATGTGTGATGCTGGGTTTCTGTGTTAGGTTAAGAGTATTAAAAATCAAATTTTGATTGTTAGGAGCTATTGGATTTGGTCTGTGTCTAGTGCCACTGAAACTTAAATTACACTAAAATCTTCTATACAGGGACATGTTTCACAGGAAAAGCTATATTATTCAACTTTTGAATCCTGACATGTCTGCAGTGTAGATGTCAGATTTACATGACAGATTGCTGTTCGTGGGGGTGAATAAAAAAAAATGGAAGGCAAGTTTAGCGTGATAACTGTATTACAGCTCACGGTTTTTGCCTTACTGATGATGGGTCAAAATATTTAGTCAACAGATACAAGGAAGTAGATCTAGAAGGGGCTATGACCCAAGACAGCAGTATGAGAGAGATTGCAATCAAAATGAGTTGGTCCAGACATCTAACCCCTAGCACAACTGTCAATTCTGAATGAAATGTTGAAAAGCAAATAGACCCATAGAGGTCTAGACTTCTGCTAAGTACTTCCAAGAATGTTTCCCCTGGAAAGAAGAGTCACCAGTTAATATGGTAAAGTCCCAATCTGTCACTTTGTGACACCTGATAAATTGGGAAGGCAGGAGACTTCAAGCAGATCTCATTACTGAAAGAGAAATGATGATTGCATGAAATATAGCCTCTAGTTCCAAGGGAATGCATTAGAGTCACTTGAGGAGCCTTTCAAAATACAAATGTCTACATCCCAAACCTGGACATTTTGGTTCCTTATTTCTAGAATGGGGCTTGAGGGGGTTGTATTTTAAGAAGCTTGCTGGCTGATTCTGATGTGGCCCTCTTAAACCACTGGTTTCAGTGAGCTTTGTTTAATTGAAGGAGTTGTTAATTTCTTGGATGTTGGAATAGAGAATTAAGTGTTGGAATTTTTTTTCTAGGGGAATTTAGGGGACCGAGGGTTGATTTCTGTAAAAGCGTAAGGCATTTGGGGACAGCTTCATCTTTTCCAGTGTTGTGCAAATTGTTTTGGGTGTTAGAATACCTGGAAGTGCTGAGGGGACACTGGAACATTGTGGGGAGCACCTCAAAATGTTATATTTAATTCTCTTATATGAACGAGGCATGATTTTACCGGAAGAAAAAACTCCATTATGTGTATAAAATAGAAAAATCATCAATACCTGTTACAAAATTCAAGTAAGCATAATGGCTGTTTTTTGAGTTTTTACATTAAAAGTAGTTTACTCATGATTTTCTTGTCTGCTGGCAGGTAAGTGGTAGCAGATATCTTAAGTTTAAGGAAAATTTATGGAGGGGGAAAGCATTTACTTCTGAGTAAACTATACCTTTAACTTGTTTTCATTCAAATCTGGGGGAAAAAACCAAACTTCTATTTTGTACTTGTTGTTGGAACACTGGTCCAATTCATTAAGTGACTGGGTGCGTAGTTTGGATACTGGAAGGGAGTCATTCATAGGAGATGGGGGATTTTACAACATTTTCTGTAATGTTCCCAGAAGAAGTAGAAGATAAATAAGTACGAGACTGTAGAGAATAGTCAGCAAGTAATCTCAAAGAGAATATCAGGGCACTAGAATCTCTGAGATTTGGAGATGGGAGAAGGGGCATGCATAATTTGAAGAACATTTACTGTTACAACATTTTGTATACAATAAAATAGGGAAAAAACCAACTTTTTTACAATACAAACTACAGAAAATAAAGCCTGATAAAAATTTTAGCTTCTCAAGTGGTTGGAATAACAGAATATGATTGTAATTTTTAATAGGTATTGTATATAACTTCCTAGATGGGCCGTATCAAAATCTAGGATAGTGGGTTTTGAAATCTTTATTGAAAAGGGGGCGTAGGTTAAAAGAAAAAGGTCGGAAAGCATTGTTTTAAAGGAATGGTTGTTGGTGGGATCTGAAGTTTAACCTCACATGGTACTAATTCAGCTCAATTTTACAAGGTCTGTTTTATCATATAGAGTTTTAGGATATTGAATGAGATGAATGTTATGCTATAGTTTGAACAGGCCTAACTGAATTTGTAGAATTATATATACATTTTCTGAAACAATTATATTGCATTCTGTGGTCTTTAAAAAGTGATAATTTTTTCTTCTTTCCAGCTTTCTGAAGCAAAGATTCATTTTGAAGATGTTTAATAAGTCATTTGGAACACCCTTTGGGGGTGGCACAGGTGGCTTTGGCACAACTTCAACATTTGGGCAGAGTAAGTTTTAAAAAAGAGCAAAAGGGGGAAAAATCTTAAGCAATTCTTATTGACAACAAATCCACTCTGATAGCTTTAGATAGGGGTTTTATTCATACTTTGGTCTTTATGACAAAATCTCTCTGAAAAATGACCAGGGTAAGAGCTTGTTAAAATTTTTTAAGAAAATGGAAATAAGTTCTGAGTTTTCATGGTTTTCTGATCATCAGTAGAAGATACCTAAAATATTTTTATTAATTGGTTCTTTTAGCTGAAAGTTATAATTTGTTGCTAATTTTCAGACCAGGAAATAATTGTTTTTTTAATATTGAAGTCTAAAATGCAGTTATTGAATAACTGCTGTGAGATTTGCTCTGTGAATAAGATGTGACATTCAGAAACAGAACTGTTGAAATGTCAGCGTTCCTAATCCCCATCAGCTCTCCTGAGATCCACTTCCCCCTTCTACCCAGTATTGTACGGGACACTAGTTGCCTGTGGCAACCGTTATTCACTCACTTTACACCAAAGTAGGAAGAAGGGTATAATGAACTCTCATGTATTTATTGCCCAGCTGTAGCAATCAGCATTTTCCTAGTCTTGTTTTCATGCCTCTCTTTTTAGGGGGAGAGGAGCAACTGAGCAAAATATTTTAATTTAAATCCCAGAAACTTTCTCTAACTGATGAGGATTTTTAAAAAGCATAACTACCAAACCTTAGTCATACCTAATAAAAATAACAGTAGAGGAAATTTTTTCAGGTACCTCCTGACCTCCTCTTAAAGTATTCTGTATATCTAGGTTCTTGGTTTTTCAAGAGTGCCCATCAGAGTCACTTTTGGAGGTTTTTTTTTTTTTTTTTTTCAAAGTATGTGGCTGCCATCGTAGAACTATGGAATTAGAATATCTGGGATTGGAACCTGAACGTGTGTATGTTGAAAAAGCTTCCCAGGTCATTCTGATGTGCTCCACTAATTAAGGACTATTCATCCCAATTACTTTGGAATGTACGGTGTCTGGAGAGAATTTTAATAATTTTACTTCTGTCTATAGCTCATAGCCACCTTGGCACTTTTTTTTTTAACCTATCAACATCTGTAACTTTTATTGAAAAGTCATGCCTCTTCACTTTGTTTCCTTACTTCACCTGGGACAATAAATAAAATGTCTGTGGGTTGTTAATTTTAACTGTAATTAGTAGTCTGATGGAATTTTGAAAAAATAGTTTTCAGAGTAGAACAGTGGTCCTATTCAAATGCAGAATTTAAAAAAAATTTTTAATCTATCTTTTATATTTTTTGTGCTTTTTTTATTGCAGTGACATTGGTTTATGATATATAAATTTCAGGTGTACATCATTATATTTTGATTTCTTCATGGATTACATTATGTTCACCACCCAAAGACTAATTACAGTCCATCACCATACACATGTGCCTAATCACCCCTTTTACCCTCCTCCCTCCCCTTCAAATGCAGAATGTTAAGAAATATTAAAATTCTTTTTCATTGGGTTACCTGATTTAAATTTTATTCTGACCCTGGATTTTGCTTTTTCAGATACTGGCTTTGGCACTACTAGTGGAGGGGCATTTGGAACATCTGCATTTGGTTCTAGCAGTAATACTGGAGGCCTGTTTGGAAATTCACAGACCAAACCTGGTAGGGGCTTTATTTGGAATACAGTTGGTTTATTTGTAGCTGGTGTAGGCCTTCACTTAGTGGCTCCAGTCTGTCTTTTTAACTGCTTTTCTCCCTCTCTATCTCTCCAGGAGGATTATTTGGTACCAATTCATTTAGCCAGCCAGCTACCTCCACAAGCACTGGCTTTGGGTTTGGCACATCAACAGGAACATCGAATAGCTTGTTTGGAACTGCAAGCACAGGAACCAGTCTCTTCTCATCCCAAAACAATGCCTTTGCACAAAATAAACCAACTGGCTTTGGGAGTAAGTAGGACATCATTGGACTTGTGCATCTAACAATTTAATTTGCTTATTGAATGTGTTCTCTCTTCCCCCTTTTCCTTGTGTTCACCCACCTCCTTTTCCCACCAGGTGGGAAAAACATGGGGAGAGGAAAGCTTCAAAATGTATTGAAAAGTTTAATAGGCCGGAAAGGGTGGGGGGGCAGGGTATGTACATCTCTTCAAGAATGGAAATCTTAGAAACACTAGTATTTAAGGGATATGCAGAGGAAGAGGCACCTGGTAAAGAATGACCATAGATACTGTGAAAAGACAGGTCAGAGTAGTGTCATAGGAGTTATGTCAGGAGAATTTCAAGGAAGAGTGTGTGTAGTTAACTGTATTGTACTGCAGGGACACTTTCTTCTTGCCTCTGTTTCACATTTAATATGAACTAAAGCAGGAATGACAAATACTGGCTGTGACATGGTTACTCCTCCATTCCTTGTCCGTGGCAGATGTTTTTAATTGATGGCTTCTTTAAGTCTAAATGTGGCCTGGGGATACTTCTCCACACAGTAGTTTGAGGCAACCATTACTAGTTGAACAAGTGTGGCCTGTGAGTTGATGCTATTCCCAGCACAAAAGTATGGCAGAATGAGTAAGTTAGCCAGCTATCAATATTTTACAAAGGGAAAGTTGTTTATGGGGATGTTGAAATACTTAACCATGACACTATAAAATGCAATCTAAAGTGCTAATTCAAAAGAGATATGCCTGTTTACTTTAAACTATATATTAGGACATGTTTTTAGAAAAGAAATAGCAATTTGACTGCCAGTGAGAAATCACATTTCTCTTAACTTGATAATTAGGATGTCACTTAATATTAAATATTGGCAAATGACTTTTTATTGCTTACTGACATTTCTGGCACCATATGTATAACTTCTTTAGAAGTAGTATCTCATATTTGAAATACTTTAGATAACAGTTAAATTCACTTTCATGTACTTTTTTAAAACTCAGCTTTTTGGAAAAGTGAGGTAATCAGAGGATCTGTATGTTTCTATAAAAAGATCAACATGCCTACTAATTTTTCTAAATTATTTTTCTGAAGGAAGTTTTGCGTTAACCTATGTTTGGTTGCCCTTATAGGACCACTTGTATGTTTTAAATCTTTTTGGTTATGTGTGGGTGTTTGTAATAGTATATGTAAATAAAATATACTATGACTCCTGTCGAAGTCTGTTGTGATAGATGTTTTCAGAAAGACAAGTTCATTCAGCATCTAGTCTTACCAAGAAAGGAGAAAAGAGATAAAATTTATGATGAAACAGAGTAATATTTCTTTTAACTTGTCTTCCAAGTATGCCCAAGAAGGACTTTATGGACACTTAGCTGACTAAAGGATTCAGATTTTTGTTTCACTTCAAAATTGTGAGCCTAGAATTATGTGTGCGTCTGTATAAAATATCTGCTTGAAGTTATTTGCTAGAGAGATTTAAAAGAGAAAATTTGAGGATGTGAAAGTAATGCTGTTCTAGTACCATAACCCAATTCCAGAGTATTTCACAGATTCTTAAATTTTTTACTGTTACTATCTCATTTTTCTTTCTAATTTATAGATTTTGGAACAAGTACTAGCAGCGGGGGACTGTTTGGAACTACAAATACCACCTCCAATCCTTTTGGTAGCACATCTGGCTCCCTCTTTGGGCCAAGTAGTTTTACAGCTGCTCCTACTGGGACTACTATTAAGTTTAATGTAAGTATTTTCTTCCAATCTTTGTGCAATATGTTTCTCTACCATTTATATATTTCTTCACAGGATAAATTGTAAAATTTCTCCTCTTTCCAATTATGCATAGCTTGGTGTCATTCTTCCTGAAAGATGTGTTAAGGAACAAAATCTGTAAATAGTTATATAGTAGACAGGAAAAGTCATTAAACATAAATCTAGATTATAATGTTATCTTTGAATTATGTTCAACCTAATCAAATTTGTATTCACAAGGTTGATTACCATAGCTAATATAAGGTTGAACTTGTATTTACTGTGTTCATAATTTGACTTCTGAATAGTCAACCATTCTTTATAGAAATAAGGAATGAGGGGGCAAACTGTAGAAAAATCATTGAAAATAGGGCCCCTTTAAGGAGATACATGGAATAACATCAATATTCTGTGTGCCAGTTAAAAATGAAACTTTTTTTGATGAAATGGCAAAATGGGGCAATAGAGTTTTGTGTTTTCTTTGGCGTTTTCGAGAGGAGTTGGGTAGAGGGTTACAGTGGAAGATTTTGTTTCCGAAAATATATGGAATACCACTTGATGTAAGATACCACGTGATGTGATTGTTTGGGAGATAATTTAGGATAGGCTTGAGATGCAGTTAGCCTAGTGGAAATCTCTGGCAAAAATAGAGCTTGGCAAAACTTCTTATTAAAACTTACTTCAGAAAATGAAGAATTTGTCAGGCAAGGTGGTGAATTCATAATACTGAATTTAGGATCCTGAATTTAAAGTTAAACATAAATGATAATGAAAAATACTGTATGTTGTCTCTTGGAAGGTACAATAATTGAGAAAACTGACCATACAAGTAGAAATCTTTAGTTACTTATGCCTTTTTCCTCATAAGGTTATAGGGGAAAAACCGGCTTCTATTTCTTAAATGCAACAACAGTTTTAAAGCAGACACTTTAGAACAGAGTAGGAGGTAGAATTCAGAAATAGAGGTTTAAATGTATATGTTGGGTAAATTGGTATATATTGGTTATGGGATTAATCTCTGGGTTTGTGTTAACTATTGCTGAGATTGACTTTTTCAGATAACCTTGATGTAGGGAGAGATCAAAAATTCTATGTATTTAATTGAGCACCTTTGAAACCGTCTCATTTAGTAAAAGACCTAGGGGAGTAGTTATAGAGTTCAGTGTTGAAGAATTGTGTTGTGAGAGTAGGGATATAAAGCTTGGACTTAAACATTTGCTTCAGACTTTCATATTTGCCTTTATCTTTTTTTGCAGCCTCCAACTGGTACAGATACTATGGTTAAAGCTGGAGTTAGCACTAATATCAGTACAAAGCACCAGTGTATTACTGCTATGAAAGAATATGAAAGCAAGTCACTAGAGGTCAGTAAAATGCAGTACAGAATATCAGCCTAACCTTTTGATTCCATTGGAAAGCAGCTTTTAAAAATGTTTTTGATTATTTTTAGGATCAAGTAGTTCACATTGAGTTCATGTAATAAAAAACTACGGGGCCGGCCTGGTTGCGTAGCCGACGCACTGCCTGTCAAGCCACGCTGTGGTAGCGTCCCATATAAAGTAGAGGAGGATGGGCACAGATGTTAGCCCAGGGCCAGTCTTCCCCAGCAAAAAAAGAGGAGGATTGGCAACGGATGTTAGCTCAGGGCTAGTCTTCCTCACAAATATAAAAACAAAACAAAACTAACATTAACCAAATTATTTTTAAAAATTAATATATTTATAGATATCTGTTGTTTTAGGCAGGGATAATATTCAGCTCATATGTACCGGTATAGTTTTACTAGTAGTCTATTCTGGTTGGATGTTGCTCACACCACGCTGGGCAATGTGTGTGTGTGCGTAAACACGAGTGTGTTTTTAGTAAACTCATGCAAAGTCATAAGTATACAACATAATAAATTTTCAGTAAATGAACACATCCGTGTACCCAGGATCCAAATGAAGATAGAGCATTAGCAGCATCCCTGATGTTCCCCTTGTGCCCTGCCCCCTAGTCAAAATCCTCTCCTTTCAAAGGTAACCAGTATTCTGACTGCCCATGTTTTGCCCGTTTTTGAACTTTATATAGATGGAATCTTACATTATATACTCTTAAGTCTGCCTTTCAACATTGTGCGATTCATCCATGTTGTTACATGAAGTTAATTTGTTCATTTTCATTACTTTGTAATAGTTTGTTGTCCATTGTGACTGTCATCCCTGATTATAGCTGTTGCTTCTTCAACATCCCAAACTGTGCTTGCTTTATTGGAGTGTGTGGAAACAACTTGACTTGTGAGACAAAACTGTTAAACTTTGTCTCCTCTTTCCCTAAATTTTCTGAACTCTCCAGAATCCTCCATCCTTTAATCATCTGATTTTTACATTTAGGTTGGGAGTAGACCAAGATTATTGTATAGCATTGTACTAAAAGAAAATATTACTTTTTATAAAAGAAAATTAAAATGAAGATGTGGTTGGTCCTTTGCCCTATAGTATTATATGGTATGGATTTTAATGTCCTCTATACAGTATTGAAAATGTTTTTCTGTAATGATACTAAGTTAATGTCATTCCATAGTTTTCTGTTTTTTAGTCATAATTCCTATGTGAACATAGAACTTCAATACTAAATTCAAGTATTTAGTCTCCTAAATAATTTTTTGGCTTCATATTAAGATTGGGAATATATTTTCCCTCACTCCAGGAACTTCGTTTAGAGGATTATCAAGCTAACCGGAAAGGCCCACAGAACCAGGTGGGAGCAGGTACTGCGACTGGCTTGTTTGGGTCTTCTCCAGCCACCTCCAGTGCGACAGGACTCTTCAGCTCCTCCACCACTAATTCAGGCTTTGCTTATGGTCAGAACAAAACAGCCTTTGGAACTAGTAAGTGCTTGGCATCATATTGGGCCATACTGAGGAGGGACAGACAGCTAAAAGTAAAACATAATTGTCATTTTGTGATAAGTGCTATGGAGAAAAATAATTCAGGGATACTAGAGGAATAGGGAGTGCCTGGTATATGTGGGGGGTGGGGAGAAACACAGTTTTAAATGAAGATGGTTAAGAGGGGCTTTACTGATAAGGTGACATTTGAGCAGTGACCTCTCTGAAGAAGGTGAAGGATAAAGCTTTACAGATTTCTGGGGGAAGAACATTCCAGCTAGAGGAAACTATAAGTCTAAAAACTCCAAGTTTTTGCCAAAGAGGAGAGGACAAAAAGAAGTACTGGGGGACGTAGGGACTATATTTTATAGGACTTTATGGGCCAGTGTCCTGATTTGAATTTTTATTTGAGTTGGGAAGCCATTAGAGAGTTTAAAAAGAGAAGTCATGTGATTATGAATGAAGGATCACTCTGAGGGCTGCTATGTTAAAAGTAAATTGTAAGGGGGCAAGAGTGGAAACAAATCAGATGGAAAAGCTGTTGCTCAATCCACATGAGCGATACTGGTGCTGTGGAGATGGTAAAAATGTCAGCCTCTGAATGCAGTTTGAATGTAGAGCTGATGGGATTTACTGATGGGTTGATTTGATGTGGGATGTGAAAGAGAAGTCTAGGATGATTACTAAGGTACTTTATACAAATATTACTTTTATATATATGTATGATATAAAGTTCATGAAATACAAAAAAATGCATAACCAAAGGTCTCTTCTTTTCCTCCCCCAGCCACCAGTTTGCCTCTGTGGAAATAAGCAAAAGTTAGATTTTTTTTGTAGCCTTCTAGAGAGATTTATATATACACAAAAATAAATACATATTTAAGTGGCATTGAACATTCTTTTCAGTCTTGATATTCTGTGATTTAGTTTAGCCACATATTCATTATGAAGTACTATTGTGTCACACCCTGTGCTGGATATATTGATACAAAGAGAAGGCCTCTTTTCTCAAGAAAAACTTAGTCCTACAAGGTTAAAATACACATGTACACTTTTAGTGTAATGTGATATCTTGTAAAATAGAAGAAAGCTATGGGCTCACAAAGGAACATTACTCAGCCTAGCTACGGTTCTTGGGGTCAGAGTATTATTGTAGGAATTAAAGTCTGAACCAAATCTGCAGTTAGGTGAAGAAGAATGGAAAATGAAACAGTTAATCAGTTTGAGTAGTGAGTGAATGTAGAGTAATTTAGATATATAATCAATAACATAAGACATGCAATAACATATTGCAGTAACTGGATAATGTGAAGTTTTGGGGTTTTTTTTCTCCGTTTATTTTTTCTTTCCTTTATTTCTTTTTCCTGAAAGGTACAACTGGATTTGGAACAAATCCAGGTGGTCTCTTTGGCCAACAGAATCAGCAGACTACCAGTCTCTTCAGCAAACCATTTGGCCAGGCCACAACCACCCAGAACACTGGCTTTTCCTTTGGTAATACCAGCACACTAGGACAGCCGAGCACCAACACCATGGTAAGGAAACATGCCCTTAGTTAACTCCACGTCTTATCTGTAGAGCTAAGTAATGAGGCTTCTAATGTCAAATTAGCAAGTTCTACCTCTGCTGCAGTTCTTAAGGGTTGATGGTATGTAGTGAAGGGAGGAGAGCAAAATCTTTGAATAATTAGGATATACATTCCAGTCCATGCTCTCCTTCGTACTCATTGAGAGGCAGTTGAGCAAGTCATTTATCCTTTCTGAGCATATTTTCTTATCACTAAGAGCTGCTTAGTGTGCTAGAATTGGCCATCCTGAAGCTACATCTTAGGACATTGACTCCAGGCATTTGATAGAGTATAGGAGAAAAAACTTATAAATTACTAGCTACATTTCACAATGTTCTTTCAGCTTTTGTTCCCTTAATTAGAATCAGGCAAAGAAGTTTACTTCATTAAGTAAGGGAGAACTAAAACTCAGAGCCATATTGGATAATTGCTACTTCTGTGCAGAAAGTGAAACAGAAAGTCTGTACAGTCATTACCCGTTTATTTCTAGGGACTCTTTTAGAGAAGTATAAAAGTAAAGGTTAATTTGAGATATGATTTATTGATTAAAATTCTTGGAATTTACCTGGTCTTTAGAGATACTTTGCCTAATTAAAAAAAAGTGTAGCTAAACTAAAAAATCTTCAAAATGCTGGCAAATGTATAAAATTCAGCATCATATAAAAAAGGTTATACACCATGACCAAGTGGGATTTGGAAGAGTGGTTCAACATATGAAAATTAAGCAATGGTAATAAACCACAGAAATAGAATAAAGAACAAAAAAATCACATGACCACCTCAGTAGGTGCAGAAAAAGCATTTGACACCCTTTCATGATAAAAACAACAAAGAATAGAAGAGAACCCAGAATAGCCAAAACATCTTGAAAAAAGAAAAAAGCTGAAGGACTTACACTTCTTAATTTTAAAGCTTACGATAAAGCAGTAGTAGTCAAGACTGTAGTACTGGCAAAAGGCTAGACATAAAGATCAGTGGAATAGAACTGAGAGTCTAGAAATAAACCCTCATGTTTACAGACAATTGATTCTCAACATTTCCATGGGGAAAGAAGAATCTTTTCAACAAATGGTGCTGGAACAATGATTTTCCACATGGAAAAGAATGAGGTGAACTCTTTCGTCACACCCTTGTGGTAACTATAAAAGTTAACTCAAAATGGATCAAATACTTAAATGTAAGAGCTAAAACTGTAAAACTCTTAGAAGAAAAGGAGTTAGGCAGAGGTTTCTTAGGACATTAAAAGCAAAAGCAGCAAAAAGAAAAAGTAGATTGGGCTTCAGCAACATTAAAAACTTGTGGGTCAAAGGGATACATCAAGAAAGCAAAACGAGTACCTGCAGATGGGAAACATATTTGCAAGTCATATATCTTATAAAAGACTTGTGTCCAGAACATATAAAGAACTCTTATAATTCAATAATGAGATAATAAGACATTAAAAAATGGGTCAAGGACTTAAGTAGACATTTCTCCAAAAAAGATATACAAATGGCTAATAAGCACATGAAAAGACATTTAACCAGTAGTCATCAGGGAAATGCATATCAAAACCACACTGAGATACCACTTCATATCCACTAGGAAAGCTATAAACAAAAAGATAGATAATAGTAAGTTTTCAAGAATTTGGAGAAATTGATACCCTCATACATTGCTGGTAGGAATGTAAAATGGTGCAACCACTTTGGAAACCAGTTTGGGAGTTCCTCAAAATGTTAAATGTAGCATTACCATATGACCCAGCAGTTGCACACTTTGGTATTTCCTCAAGAGAAATGAAAACACAAATGATCATAACATTTTCTTAGTAGCCAAAAGGTGGAAACAACCCAAATGTCCATTAGTGATGAATGGATAAACAAATGTGGTATATCCATACAGTGGAATATTATGCAGCCCTAAAATGGGATGAAATACTGATA
Source organism: Tapirus indicus (assembly GCA_031878705.1). Taxonomy (NCBI): domain Eukaryota; kingdom Metazoa; phylum Chordata; class Mammalia; order Perissodactyla; family Tapiridae; genus Tapirus; species Tapirus indicus. The sequence continues at coordinate 27,202,739 of CM062924.1, forward strand.
AATGTTACACTGTGGATGGACCTCTTGAACATGCTAAGTGAAAGAAGCCATTCACAAAAGACCACATTTTGAATGATTCCTTTCGTAAGAAATGTTCAGAATGGACAAATCTATGGACACAGAAAATAGATTAGTGGTTAGTTGCCTAGGAATGGGGATGGGCCCAAGGTTTCTTTTTGGAGTGATGGAAATGTTCTAAATTTAGAGAGAGGGGATGGTTGCACAACTCTGAACATACCCAAAAATACCCACTAAATAGTCCACTTTAAAAGGGTAAATTTGTGAATTATGTCTCAGTAAAGCCGTTTAAAACACTACATTGAATTCTTAATTCCGCGGTTATCCATTAGTGCAATATTTTTCTTTTTAACGATAAAGTATATTCTTAAACATCGGATGATATGAACTTATTTGAAATGAGTGTAGTTTCTCATCTCAAATTAAGAAGACTTTTTAACATTACATTCCTGCCTCTGTCCAGATTTGATTCTTTTCAGCTGATTATTTTCAGTTATTTGATTCAAAGTCCCATTCTCCACCTCAGGGTTGATTATTTCTTTTGGCATAACTGAAAATTAAGCATGCTGTCATATCATTTTTTTCACTTGCAACCCTGATGTCTGTTAGAGCACAAGGATTATTATATAGTCTTACTGGCTGCCCAGGACCTTGGAGCTCATCAGGCTGAGATATAGATATGAATTTCTGGTCCTGCCACTCAGGAGCTGTGATTTCGTGGGCAAGTTTTTAACTGCTCTGAGCTTTATTTTCTTTTGGAAAATGGCCCTGCTTTTCAGGGTTGTTGTGAAGAAAAAAAATACCCTAGTATCTAGTATTTAGCATAGTATCTATCACAGAAACTTAAAAAACATAGCTGATACTATTAGTATAACGCTCTTAAAGAAAACTGTTGTGGGATATCTTTTAATCTGGATTACTTTTTGCAGGGTTTATTTGGAGTAACCCAAGCCTCACAGCCTGGAGGTCTTTTTGGGACAGCTACAAACACCAGCACTGGGACAGCATTTGGAACAGGAACAGGTCTCTTTGGGCAGACCAACACTGGATTTGGTGCTGTTGGTTCGGTAGGTTTTTACAATTGACTGTAATTTGAAGATGTGTGTAAATCTGCTAAAGGAATTTCTAAGAAAGATTTGACTGTCTTTCAAGTATTTCTGTTGGGTGTATTGTATGATTTGGTACTGATAGTAACTAAAAGTTACTTGGTGCAAAATAGAATAACTAGGTAACTTAATAGGTTAATTTTGAAATAGTAAATTCTTTTTTAAATTTCTCTGCCTCAGTGCTTGTGTGTGGTTTACTTCTGATAGCAAAATATCACTCCAGTTGGTGAGTTTAAATTGTTGAATCTAAATTGAGATGCTTTCACTCTTAAAATCAGATGATTTTTAACTTCTAGTTCTAACCTCTGTTTTGGGTGATAAGTTGGTATATGATATTTGATAATTAAATATTTTTTGCATTGATCAAGTTGCTAAAATTGTTGATGTTCTCACACTGCTGAAGGTTTAACTGAATTATTTTCCTTGTTAAGTCATTTAAGTAAAAAATTACCACTTAAACTGTATGAGCATCAGTATGAAGCAGTCAGTCTGTATTATGTACTGATTATAAAAAATTTTGAACATGCTGTTTTGGGTAGTTAAAAAGAGAAAAATCCCTAGAATACGTGGTTCTCTTTTCATGGAGATTGAAATCTGTTATTTCTTAACTTTGGGCAGCGAATTGAAGTGAGAAATGGAGAGAATTATTTAATGCTTCAGAAAGTTCTTATTTTGTAATAACAACTTGGTTGAGATATAATTCATATGCCATACAGTTCAGCCTTTTAAAGTTTACAGTTCAGTGGTTTTTTTGTACAGTCATGCATCGATTAACAACAGAGATACGTTCTGAGAAATGTGTCACAAGGTGATTTCTTCATTGTGCGAACATCATAGAGTGTACTTACGCAAACCTGGATGGTATAGCCTACTGCACACCTAGGCTGTATGGTACTAGTGGTCTCATGGGACCACTGTCGTGTGTGTGTGTGTGTGTGTGTGCTGTTGTTGACCAACATGTTGTTATGCAGCACATGACTGTATATTCACAGTGTGTGCAACTGTCACCATAGTCAATTTTAGAACATATTCATCCCCCTAAAAAGAAACCTCATACTCATTAGTAGTCACTTTTCATTTTCCTCTAGTCACCTCAAGTCTGCTCTCTGTCTGTGGATTTAACCTATTTTGGACATTTCATATAAATGGAATTACATAATATGTGGCTTTTTGTCACTAATTTCTTTCACTTAGCGTAATGTTGTGAAGGTTCATCGATATAGCATGTTTAAATTTTTTATCGTTAACTGTTTCTACTGGCAAATAAAATACACAATACATTTTTATTACCAGGTAAAAAATATTTGATTGCCTTGTTACTTTTATTTATTTATTTTTTGCTTCACTGAAATCTTGTGTTTGCTGAGGGGTTCCAATAACGTCTCAGACTAGGAGTGTTCTGTATTTATAAAGTTAATCTTGTTCAGATTAGTTTATTTTTCTGATAGTCTATTTATCTTCCCACCTTTTCATAAAAGTTATAACATTTCTCTCTTACCCCACACCCAATCCAGTGCACCTGAGGTAACCTCTATTTACTGTTTGGAGTGTATCTTTATACTACTTAAAGTTTTCCTGTATTTTGTTCTTTTTAGACCCTGTTTGGCAATAACAAGCTTACTACATTTGGAACCAGCACAACCAGTGCTCCTTCATTTGGTACAACCAGTGGCGGGCTCTTTGGTAACAAACCAACCCTGACTTTAGGAACCAATACAAACACTTCCAATTTTGGTACATATAAAAAGCAGGTTTGGCTCTCTTAAAGTTACACTGACTATACCACACATCATTCTCCTGATTCATATGGTTGGGAATATTTAAAAATTCTCAGGTAAGCTGTGGCTCTCTGTGAGGGTGTACCAGAGGGAAAGGTTTAAAATCATGAACATGGGTTGAGATACTTAGAAGTAAATTGCCTTTTCTTATTCATATTTTCTTGACTCCCTGCTTTGGATAAAATAGGCCCTTCAACACATGCAGTAGTACCTTTTAGAGAGTTGGTTCTCTAATGGAGATAGATTTTTTTTCAAAATAAGGAAATATTTTCTTTGGATTACCTCACCAATAGTTGATAAATCATAGATAAAACATATTTGGCTGAGATAACACATTCTGTTGGCCAGGTTTCAAACAGGAAGGTAGTGCACAGGCAAGATTTGATGGGTCTTTTTTTTTTAATGTTTTTTTGGGTTTTGTTTTAGGTTTTTTTTGACATTTAATGATTCTTATTGAAAGTTGAAGCCTTTCTGATTTAGGGGATTATTCAATAGTTTTCTTTCAGTTGGAGAATTTCTTTTTTGAATACATGTTCATTGTAAAAAATTGAGAAAATACAGATAAGATTGAACAACAATTGAAAAAATAAACCCTAAACTACTCTTCAGAGATATGCTGGAAAAATTTAAACTCATTTAATAGAAACATTATATTATTTTAAATGTCTTCTGTAACTGCCTAATTAGGTTTTCAAACAAATTCAACATTATTTGTGTTAAATCAGATATGGAAAGTTCATTTTATTACCAAGGGAAATAACGACTTAAATGTTTTTTAAGGATTTCATGTGCCAGATACTTCATTAGCCACTGGATATCTAGTGGGAGATGAATGTAAAACATGGTTATTTGCCATAGGTCAACAGTTATACAGTTTTTCAGTGAGTTTTTGAATGATCTTGTAATGTACTAGAAAAAGAGTCTACATTAAGCACCCATTGGAAGGTTGTTTTCACAGAAATATGAACTATGTGTAGGAGATAGATAGGTCTTTGTCAGGTACCAATTCCTAAATTTATGTATTCAATTTGATTTTTATAACCCCTTTTGTTGTGTTGCTCACTCCGGTAATGATTATTGTTCCGCCTGTAATTCTTTTTGGTTGTACTCTATGAGAGAACGATTTTGAGGCACTGGATTGGTTAGCATGGGTAACATGTCTATTTTGTGTACTTATTTCTTATCTATAAAATCAAGATGAGAAAGATACTTATGGGTTATGTCAGTGTTTTTTCAACCTTTTTTTCCCCTGTCACTTCCTCTTCCGTAAGGAGCCTTTGTAGACCATTTTTTTTCTTTTTCTTTTCTTTATTGCTGAAGAAGATTCACCCTGAGCTAACATTTTTTGCCAGTCTTCCTCTTTTTTGCTGAGGAGGATTTGCCCTAAGCTAACATCTGTGGCCAATCTTCCTCTAGTTTGTATGTGAGCTGCCACCACACCATGGCCACTGACAAGTGGTGTAGGTCTACACCTGGGAATTGGACCTGGGCCGCCAAAGTGGAGTGTGCCAAACTTAACCACTAGGCCACCCAGTCTGGCCCCCATTTTTTCCTTAATCATCATCTCACCTCATGCGATTTTGATACTACATATATACTGTATATCTTTTTATATAGTCTTAACATTTGGAGGGCCTTAAACCATTGTGTATCTGCGATTTTTTTTTAGCCCCTCAAGAACCAATTTTCACTCCCTTTGAAAATGCACTTTTTTTTTTTTTGGTAGCACACTTCATGTTCAGAATTAAATCTGACATGGTGCTTCTATAGGCTATACTTGATAAAATAGGCTGGACTTTCGAAATATATTTGATGTTATTCCATAGTTACAGATTTCTGATTTGTTGGAGACTTTTGTTGTGTGAATGTATTTATACTCATGTTCAACAGTTTGAAAATGTAAGGTCTCATCTTGATCTGATGTGTCTCACTAGCTTACATGCTGAATTTGAATTGTCCTTACATTTTTTTTATCTCCAACGTTGACCTAGTGCCTGGCATAGAGCAGGTGCTCACTAAAACGTTTGTTACATGAATTAAAGAATGAATAAGTGAGGCCCTGAGAGGAAGGATCCCTCTTCCTTCCTAATGGGATTAGTGCCCTTATAAGAGACCTGAGAGAGTTCTCTTGCTCTCTCCAGATGGGGGCTGCAGGGTGGCAAGTTTTGTTCTACTCTTAGGTGAACTTATCATTCCATTACTACCCTTGAGGAAACCAGCTCTAAGTAAGACTTTCTTCATTGTTCCTGTTTTCTTGAGAAGTAATCGACTTTGGTTTTGTGGGCAAAGATAATCTTCTGATTTGGAAATAAGTCATACAACAAATCTGACAATGGAATAAGGTTATACAAAGATTTGGAGCATCATTATATTGTTAGTTACACATTCTCCAGTATGGGATTGTGTTTTGTTCTGGTGGTGATTAGTCCACATAGTTAAAGGTTAGGATTCCTGCTACAATTGTTGTTGCCAGATCCTTAGGTCATTCTTTAGAGTTATTGTCAGCTCATTTTTTTAGTAAATAATTATTCCCAACAGGGACAAGGTTAAGATTAAGTGAGTACTATTATCAAAGTGCCTGAATTTCTGAATGAATGGAGTAGAATTGTTTCAAGAGAGAAATTACAGGCAAGCTGCCAGCACTTGTGAGCAACAGTTTAAAGAGGTTGAAGATCCTTGGTATATTGATAAGATGGTGCTGGGCAATAAATCAGTGGTTCTTCCTTGCTGCTTGGTTAAGGGACAGTTAAGGAGCTATTTGTATACTAAACATTTTTTTTTCAAGTTGACTTTTAAACATTGAAGTATAATTAACATATAACATTGTATTAGTTTCAGGTGTACAACATAGTGATTCAGTATTTGTATATATTGCAAAATAGTCACCACAATAAGGGTAGTTAACATCCATTACCATACATAGTTACAGTTTTTTTTTTCTTGTGATGATAACTTTTAAGATTTACTTTCTTAGCAACTTTCAAATATGCAACACAATATTATTACTTATAGTCACCATGCTGTACATTACATCCCCAGCACTTATTGTATAACTGGCAGTTTGCACCTTTTTTTTTTGCTTGAGGAAGATCAGCCCTGAGCTAACATGTGTGCCAGTCTTCCTGTATTTTTTATATGGGTTGCTGCCACAGCATGGCTGATGAGTGATGTAGGTCTGCACCCAGGATCCGAACCCATGGAACACACCAAACTTAACCACTAGGCCACGGGACCGGCCCCTAGTTTGCACCTTTTGACCCTCTTCACCCATTTCACCCACCCACACCTCTGGCAACCACCAATCTGTTCTCTAACTATGAGTTCAGTTATTTTTGTTTTTAAAGATTCTATATACTGTATAAGTGAGATTATAACAGTATTTGTCTTTCTTTGTCTCACTTATTTCACTTAGCATAATGCCCTCAAGGTCCTTCTGTGTTGTACCAAATGGCAAGATTTCATTCCTTTTTTATGGCTAAATAGTATTCGATTGCATCTAGAATCTGCATTCCATATCTGTGCATGCAAAACCCTCAGATATGGAGGTCTGAGTGTATTTGTTGTACTATGCCATTTTATATAAGGGACTTGAGTGTCCATGGATTTTGGTGTCCGTAGGGGTTCCTGGAACCAATCCGCTGTGGATACCAAGGGATGACTGTATGTGTCACATCTTTATCCATTCATCCATTGATGGATGATTAGGTTGTTTCCATATTGTGACTGTTGTAAATAATGCTGCAGTGAACATGGGGATGCATATATCTTTTTGAGTTAGTGTTTTTGCTTTCTTTGGATAAATACTCAGAAGTGGAACTGTTGGATCATATGGTAGTTCTATTTTTAATTTTTTGAGGAACCTCTATATCGTTTTCCACAGTGGCTGCATCATACATTCCTACCAACAGTGCACAAGGGTTCCCTTTTCTCCACATTCTCATCAACTCTTGTTATTTCTTGTCTTTTTGAAAATAGCCATGCTAACAGGTGTGAAGTGATATCTCACTGTGGTTTTGATTTGCGTTTCCCTGATGATTAGTGATGTTGAGCATCTTTTCATGTATCTGTTGGCCATCTGTATGTCTTCTTTGGAAAAATGTCTATTCAGATCCTTTGCCCATTTTTTAATGGGATTGTGTTTTTTTTGCTATTGCGTTGTATGAGTTTCTTTATGTATTTTGGATATTAACCCCTTATCAGATGTATGATTTGCAAATATTTTCTCCCATTCAGTAGGTTGCCTTTTCGTTTTGTTGATGATTTCCTTTACTGTGAAGAAGCTTTTTAATTGGTGTAGTCCCAGTGGCTTATTTTTTGCTTTTGCTGCCTCGGCTTTTGGTGTTAAATTGAAAAAATCATCAAGACCGATGTTAAGGAGTTATGCCTGTGTTTTCTTCTAGGAGTTCTATGGTTTCAGGTCTTAATGTTCAAGTCTTTAATTCGTTTTGAGTTAATTTTTGTGTATGGTGTAAGATAGTGGCTTCATTCTTTTGCATGTGGCTGTCTAGTTTTCCCAACACCATTTATTGAAGAGACTGTCCTTTCCCCATTGTATATCCTTGGCTCCTTTGTCATAATTTAATTGACTGTTAATTGATTATTTGTTCTTAATTTTAATTTAAAAAATTGTTTTGAAATAATAGAGTTCATAAACTTTTGTCAGTAAGAATCGGAGGAAATGTGTGGTATAAACAGTGTAAGTTGGGACTGACTTCCCTCCTCTGGGTTTGAGGCAGTTCACAAGTAGTATCTTGTTTTCTGCTGTTTATGGGGCTGGAAGATCCTTTGTGGTTAAATTTTAACTCAAAAAGAATATCTCCAAGTACATTTCTGTTTTTTTCTTTAAAGAAAATTGACTGTGCTTGAGTAAGCAGTATTCCATTTTTTTGGAAAGTTCTTAATTAGCACAATTAAAGAAAACATTTAATGAATGCATGAATTAAATGAATTGAGATTGTCACGTTGCTTGCTTGGAGTTTTGTGGTGGGTTTTTTGTTTTTTTGGTGAGGAAGATTAGCCCTGAGCCAACATCTGTTGCCAATCTTCCTCTTTTTTAATGTGGGTCTCCGCCACAGCATGGCTGACAAGTGGTGTAGGTCCGTGCCTGGGATCCAAACCCACAAACCTGGGCCACCAAAGCGGAACATGCTGAACTTAACCACTACACCATGGGGCTGGCTCCACTTGCTTGGATTTTTAAGTGACATTAGCAATGTGTTTTCAAACTATTTAAATTCTCCAACTTCTTTTCTTTATCTTTTTCATTGAGGTAGTAATTCAAATACTGACCTTAACAACATTTAATATTCCTAGTTGGTGATACTGTCATGTATTCCAAGATACTCTCTCTACTCTTTTATCTTTTGGACTTGTTCCCCTCCATGATCCTTTTTAAAAAGACTTCAAGTGTTTTACAAACAGGGTTTGCTGGCCAGTGATTCTTTATATTTTCCTCTGGTCAAAAGAGATTAATGATATGTTCATTAGCTGTTTTCTTGACATTTAGCTCCTAAAGGAGTGCAGAAACTTTGTGGACATATCTGAACAAAAGAGAAAGAACAGCAGTAATGCAGTGTAGGTGTCATTGTATGGAGATCTGTGGATTTTAGAGGGAATCATAGGATTTTCTCTAATTGATGGGTCACAGTGAGGGGTATGGTTTGTTCAATTCTCTATCATCTCTGATAAGGAAACCATTCAACTCAAAAAAGAGTTATTCATAGATTATCTTCCTCTTTTTAATATCAGCTAAATGAACCCTTGAGTGCTCCTGTGAGCTGATTATGATGCCATTAAGGCGCCTCACGTGTGATCACACACACGTTACTGTCCATGGTCCATCTGTTCAAACAAAAGCTGCTGTAGAGATTTTTATTGTAATTTTCTCTTAGCAAGAACCTTTTAGGTTCAGTAAAGTGTCTTTATTTATTGACTGTCTTATTTTTTAGTGAGAGTTTGAGAGAATGAGTTTTTCTTCCAATAATTAAACATGAAATATACGTTGAGGCTTTCAGCCTTACAAAGGTAGTGTTCCCCAAGCTCAAGCACAGTCACTTTGCTTTAATATTGGATATTATCCTATATTGAATTGATATTTCAAGTCTGAAATGTAATAAAGTAAATAGGAAGAGTTGTGGGGTCTGTTTACAGGCATCAAAATTAAATTTTAAAAAGTTAAATTAGCCTACCATTTAGGATTTCTAAATATTAACTGAAAGGATGCAAAGTTTAGGGTCAGACTGCTTGAAGTTCCCCTGTACAGGAAATTGAGAGTTGTGTTAAAAGTACAGTCCATTCATTCTTTTGTCCTTTTAGGTTTTGGCACAAATACCAGTGGGAATAGTATTTTTGGAAGTAAACCAGGACCTGGGACTCTGGGAACTGGGCTTGGTGCAGGATTTGGAACAGGTAAGGAACCGTATCACAAGATTTAGGAAGTGATACAACTTGGCTTTCCAATTGCTAGAACTTAAGACCTCTGTTTGATCATTTGCCTAGAAATAAGAGGCCTAGATTTTCATTTTCACAAATGGATTTATAAAACATTGCCTGCAGTTATGCTTTACCGGGTTTTAAAACATTGGCACATTTATCTTAGAGGCTGTGTGCTCCATTTCTACAAAATTTTGTCCTCTGGTAGTGCTGGTCTATCTGGCGTTTTCAGTATTTAATGTGAGACTTGTCGGTATGATGACATTATTAACTTTCAGTTCCCCTGTGTTCTTTGTAATGGGGATTTGAGACCTTGAACTGTTTATCAAGTAAGCTTTATTACCCTAATAGTAAGACAGAGAAGTAAGAGTACATGCTGAAGTAATTAACAAATACTCTGAGGTTTTGCAAGATCTTTGCCTACCTTTCAATTCTTTCCACCTTGATATGGAGCTGAAATGTCATGCCTTTGTCTCTGTTCCTGCTATTGATAATTATTTTTTAGTGCCTTTGAAGACATTGACCCTTCTACCTGCCCAACTGTTTTCAACTATTGGAAGGTGGTGGTGGTTATAAAAAGAATAAGTGCTTCAGCCTGTACAGTTCAAGAGTTTAAGCATATAGTTTTGCCTATTTTCCCAATTCATCTGACTGTGAGTGTGGTCATTTAATTGCAAACCATTTATTTCCAGGGTCTCTGCTTCCACTCTCTAGTTATCTGTTGTCTTTGTTTCTATGCTCTGATCATTTATCTGTCATCTCCTTTTTAATAGAACCTCATTTTGTACTCTATGAACTGTTTCCTTTCATTTTCTTTTTAAAATAAAAAGTATAAGTACTTGTAAAAAAATTCAACAATACAAAGTATGATGAAAAGTTCACATCTTTCAGCTGTGAAATAACAGCTATTGAAAGTTTGGCATTTATGTTATCCAATCCCTTTATATACATTTTTCAAACATGTGCTTATATATGTATTTATATACACATACACACATATATGTATATATGTATAGAATTTTTTGTTATATTGTTAAATGGAAACCATATCCTATGTGAGTGTCTTTTAAACCAAAGGCTGAGATACATTGGTTGGATGTAATATTAATGTAGTGGGCTGCACCCAGCATTTTAAAAAAATGAACTAGAATTTAAAAAATCATTCTGCATAGCAAGGTTAAGTATCATTTTATTTAACTTTTGTTTTAGTGATTTATATGTGTGTTATGCATCTCAGTATATTTCATATTGTATGCTGCAGTCAAAAATGTTTCAGACTGAAAGCCACTGCCTTACATGGCATTCTATGTTTCATTTTTTCATTTTCCATGACATTTTGGGAATATATTTTTTCTTCTGGTCAGTATACATAGATCTAACTCATTCTGTAAAAATAATTATTTAGTATTCCATACACTGTGTGTATATGTGCATTTATACATATATATATACATTTATGTATACACGTAAATACATTCATACACCATAATTTATTTTACTTTTCCCCTATTGATGGACATTTGAGTTATTTGATATTAGTAATGCAATAATGAAGATCTCTGTTACATCATTTTGCATGTGTTAGTATTAATACAGGATTGATACTTAGAATTGGAATTGTGTCAGAAGATACACATATTTTGAATTTTGGTCATTCTTGCTAATTTGCTTTCCAAAAAGAAGGCCCATTTGCATTTTTGCTCACATTGTATAAAAGTGCTCATTTTCCCATACCCTTTACGTATTGTTGGTCTTTGTCATCTTTGCATGTATGATAGTGGAAATTGGTATAATCTAGTTTGCACTTTACTGATTACTGGTGAAGGATATCCTTATGTGTGTTTACTGGCACTTTGAGTCTTTGAGTTCTCTATTCATAATATCTCATCATTGTTTCTTAATTTATCTTTGAGAGTGCTTTATATATTGTGGATGTTAACTCTCTTTGGTTGTATGGTGGAGTTTCACTTGAGCTCTTTAACTTATCCAAATTCTACCACATATATTTTGCAAGAAATAAAAACTAAAAAACTCTAGGTTTTTTGTACAATATGATCCCTAAATTTAAGGAGAATAGGTCATCTGACATCAATGTTCTCTTCTAATGCTGGAGGAAAAATTAGCTTTGGTGTGGGCAGATTAAGGGCTTTTTCAAGGGTAGTTTTGACTCTAGGCAGTTTATGAACCATAAACCTAAGTCCTGGGTACGATGCTACTCTAATGTCTGTTTTGTATTTCCATTAAGTCTTCATGTTTATCATTTAATTTTGTTTATGGTATCTTCATGTATAAGTTTTATTTTCACGTGGTCAAAGTTGTTGTTCTCTCCTGTTTGGCTTCCAGGTCTTGCAAGTTATGATTAGCAATGCCTTCTCTTCTAGTCCAAGATTGTAAAATGTTCTATAACATCTTTTCTGATGCTATTGTCTTCTATTCCACAATAATGTAATATCTCAGCCTCTTTATTTGAATATATTCAGTTTTCCTTAAATAGTTTTACCTCACAGGCAACAAATTTTATTTTTATTGCTGTTATATATTCCTCATTCGTGCCTTGTCCACATAAACTAAAAGCCAAATGCAATCAATAAAGATTTTACTCCACTAACCTTAGCAGCAGTAGATCATGTAGGCAAACAAGAATTGTGAGTCATTGGACACACACTATTGGAATTCTTTGATAATCACATCTGCTAAAGCAGACTTGTGGCTGTGAGAGGAATGCGTCTAGAGACTATTTAGATAAACATCCACATTCATGAACTCTGCATTTCTACCTGGTATCACAGGTAGAAGAGCACTGTAGCTTTCAGCTGTGTTTTTTGGGGGTATTAGCTAAGTGGGTATTCCTGTGCAACTTCTTGTTTTGAGTGATGGAGATTCAAACTCATACCTCAACAGAAGTAAATTTTCCTATAACATAGGCCTTGGGGTACTTCATGAGTAGTTGACTATAAAAATACTAAATGTACATATGTAAAAGTTATTTTGTACAATTAGATTTAAGTGGCCAATCTTAGTATAAAATGTTTTAGAGTCATGCACCACATAACAACATTTCAGTCAACAATGGATCGCTTACATAACAGTGCTCCCATAAGATTAGTACCATATAGCCTAGGTGTGTAGTAAGCTGTGCTGTCTACCTTTGTGTAAGTACAGTCTATGATGTTCACACAACAGTGAAATCACCTAAAGACGCATTTCTAAGAACATATCCCTGTTGTTAAGAGACTCATGACTGTATATTATCATTTGGTGTGTGATATTTTTTTCTCCATTGTGCTAAGGAATACTCATTGAATCATGGGTGTATCAGTTTCTTGTTTCACATTGATATTTAACTATCATTAGAACTATCAATAGTACGCCCTTTTCTTGGTAGTTACTTAGTGATAATATTAAGAAGTTTTAGTTCTTAAAATTTTACATGGAGTAATAAGTTTAAGGGTACATCTAGTAAAGTTTATTGTTACACTAAGACATACATAGAAAAATTGACCCAAAGCTAATAGATACCATAAGTAAAATTAAATGCTAACACTTATTAGAAGATCTTAAAAGAAATATAATCATTTTCACTTTTTCCTTGAGCATCCTTGGAGTTTCTAGGGCCACTATTACCATGGTGCCCCCCATGTATCTTCCTTATGACTCCTACAACTAATCGTAAATATAGCACATTTCATAAGTTTACATTATCATACATCAGAATGTCCCTCAACTTGTGAACTATTAGTAAGTCCTTTCATTAGACATAAAGAAGCCATTTGTGCATAAAATAGATCTGGATAAAATACGTCTTTTCTGTTGATAAATTGCAACAGTATGCAGTGTATGACAAATTTAATGACAGTCCCTTTTCTTTATGGGTTGTTGCAATACAGTGGTTTTTAGAGTGTTTCATAGTTCTTCAGGGCTGCTCCAAAGGTGAGGGAAATACATACGCATCCAGAACAGAAATTTTTATCCATTTAATATATTTGAGTTCCACCTTAGTTTTGTTTGGGGGTAGGGAGGTGTTTGCTACCCATAAAAATAGAGAATCCTGAAATTTGTACTACAAACTATGTCCTTTGAGAGAAGAATGTAATTTTAGGGTTTTTTGGGAATTTTTACCAGTTTCTCATGATTTGGGACTTTAAATGTAAAGTCTTATTCCATGTTCCGAAACTGGGCTTTTTAAGGTGAAGTAATCCCATTGCTACATTGTTGTCTTCTTGTTACTAATGAGGTTGGGCAGTTAGGGAATGTTTTGTCCATTCAGTAGTCACCCTCACTAATGTGTATTGTGTGGATTCTCTGAGTATAAACTTCCTATCCTTTTTTTGGTGGTGATCCCAAAGCAGTTCTCATTCAAAATTTTTGACTTCCAGGTATTATGTTTTTGAAGTGATTTTCCTGATAAACCGTATCTCTGTCAAAATGCATTGATACGTTAAAAGGAACTTCAAATCTTCCAAATTTCCAATAACTTTTTGAGGAGGAGGGAATGGAAATTTTTTTTAAATTTATGCCAATAACTTATTCTAAATAACTAACTTACTCTAAATAACTAAATTCTCCCCATTCAAAAATCACTGCTGACAACACGGTCTATAAGCAAGATTCATTAAGTTTTAGAATGTTACAAGTTTCTGCAATGGGTTTCCGCCTGGTGAAAATAAATTCTTATTCCATCTAATCTGATTCATGCTGAAACTAGAATCTGTTCAGTAACCTCATCACAAGGCATTTAGCTTTTTATTTTAAAAAAAGTTTGTCTCAAGTAGTTTTCATGAGATGGTATACTTCAAAGTGTTACCTTTTTGCTATTCAAAGAAGATATATTGGATTTGGTTTTCTGTAGTTCAGCCTATTTGTTAGTCAAAATGATGACGTTGTGATTGATTCAGCTGAGTATTTTGATTGGCAAATATTGAAATGTAAAGAGAATTGACAATTTTTTACGTCTTTCAAAATGTTTAACTATACAGTAGCAGTTAAGAGCCCTGGCTGTATTCTCTGGTGATACCCCAGTTTCACCATTTACTACATTTGTGACACTGAGCTGATTACTAACCCCTCAATTTTTCTTGTCTGTAAAATGGGGATGATAGTTCCTACTTCGGGTTTGTGAAGATTAAATGAAATAGTACTAGGTAATATTTAACAAGTGTTAGTACCTACTAAAATGTCTATTCATTTTAACTCTAGGATAAATATTAAGCTGTGTTTTATTGTTTCATGTTATAGTGGAGGAAACTGAAGTACAGAGAGGTTAAGTATTTTGCCTTGATGTGTATAATGTACTCAGCACACAGTGCCTGGCATATAGTTAGCACTTACTGTGCATTTATGTATTAGTTCTTTTGTTGAAATGAGTAGTCATTATGAAATTTCCAAATGTATTATATTTTTGAGTAACTGACCTTTGGTATAACATTCAAAGGATCTTCTGTGGCGCTTTTTCTTTCCTCTTGTCTCCATAGCTCTTGGTGCTGGACAGGCATCTTTGTTTGGGAACAACCAACCTAAGATCGGAGGGCCTCTTGGTACAGGAGCCTTTGGGGCGCCTGGATTTAATACTACGACAGCCACTTTGGGCTTTGGAGCCCCCCAGGCCCCAGTAGGTAAGTGTCAGTCACTTTAGAAGGCTTTACTCCGTTTATTTCTTGCTAATACCTGCTGACCTGATTTTCCACCCCACCCCATCCCACCCCTACCACAGCAGCACATACACACGCATCATTAAACAATCATATAGCTCAGAAGGGCTTATAATAGATCCAGGCCTTCCCTGCTTACCCACTCCCAGGCCTGTTCCCCCAAAGAAACCACTTTTGTTACAGCTTTTAATTCATCTAGTATTTAATTGTTTGTGTCCCTAAATGATGTGCTTATATTGCTGTGTTTTGCTTTATTAAATCTCAGTAAATTTAACTTGTTGAGTGTTTAGCTCACTTATCACCTCTATGTTCTTTATTCACTTTTCCCAGTATAGCTATGTTTACTAAATTCCCTAAGTTTAGTTTTACCTATTGAAATGTTTTTCATACTTCATTCATTTGAATACCCCTTCCTAATTTTTGCAATATCTGCCTGCCACCTTTATTAGTATTTCTAACTTAAAATTAACTTACTTTTTTTTTTATCTTTTTTTTTTTTTATTGATGTCTTAGTTTATAACACTGTGGGGTTTTAGTTGTACATTTTTGTTTGTCCGTCACCTAAAATTAACTTACTTTTTAACTTAAATATCTTTTTTAAAGAAAAATCTTTTCTACTGGAAAAAAGAAAATGGTCTCATCCGGCATAAATGGAGTAACTGAGATAGGTAGATAGATAGATAGATAAGATAGATTAGATAGATAGATAGACAGATAGACAGATATTGAGAGAAAGAAAGAAGTTAGTTTCTGTGCCATTAAATTCATCTCCTGTACTATCGTGATCCATTTACCACACTTTGAGAAGCCTTTGCAATTAAGCTGTGTCCTTACATACTTTTTCTTATTCTTTTAACTTGCTCAAGTAAGGATATTAGTCCCCTTCCATAATTGCCCTTCTCTTTTCCTCATTTCTTCTTTGCCATATTCTTCTTTATATATTTATATTGGTAAAGCTGATAATGTGTTCTATCCTATAATTATTAGTCTTCTTTTCTTTGGTTAAAGAATAATTTAAAAGTTGCAAATGAAGATGATATTTTATTCTATGAAAACATTGCTACCCAGACAAGTATACCTTTCTCATACAGCTTTTTCTTCTGGAACTTCTAATTCTTTTTCCTTTGCATTACCAACTCTTACCACCTTCGTAAACTAGTCCAAATTCTTAAGGATGGTATCAGAATTCTTTTACCCTAGATACCTCATTCTTTGGTCCCTCTATCCTCCTGCAGCAGTATGAGCTTTCCTTATTCCCTAGGCTTTGAGCATTGCTCTGGGACATTCCTTTCAAATCTGTTCAGTGGAAACTTCTGTGTCTTGGATTTAGGGTTTTCCTCTTTATTTATTTCCTGAGTGTTCTGGACTATATCTTCAAGTAAAGTATATGTGAAGGGTGAACTTTGACTACTTACAGGTCTGAAAATATCTTCACTCGTTCCTCACACTTGAATGTTACAGAATTCTGGAATGAAAATAATTTGCCTTCAGAACTTGGACTATATTCCTTCTTGCACTAACTGTTACCGATGAAAAGTCTAATGCCTTTCTGATTCTTGAGACTTGTTCCCCCAGTCCCACAAGCATTTAGGATTGTCCCTTTGTCCTGACATTTCAGAGATTTGCTTAGACGTTTTCTATCTTAACACTTGATTTTTCAGCTATATTTCTACTTTCTAGGAGATTTTTTTTTTTTTTTTTTTTGTGGGGAAGACCAGCCCTGAGCTAACATCTGTTGCCAATCCTCCCCTTTTTGCTGAGGAAGACTGGCCCTGGGCTAACATCCGTGCCCATCTTCCTCCACTTTATATGGGACGCCGCCACGGCATGGCTGACAGGCAGTGCGTTGGCGGGCCCCCGGGATCCGAACTCGTGAACCCCGGGCTGCCAAGCGTGGACTAAACCGCTGTGCCACCAGGCGGCCCCTCTAGGAGATTTTTGATTGTCTTCTAAATCATGTTTTTGGATTTTTATTTTTAACTTACCAGAATTCTTTTTCATTCTCTGAAGGTTTCTATTTTCAAGTATCCAGTTCTTAGGTGCAGTTTTTTCTTAAAACTCTGAATTTGTTAATTGGCATTAAAATGTTTTTTAGAGTTCTACTGTTCCTTAAATTTTCAGGATTACTTTTGTTTTGATCCTACTCTTTAATGTTCAGTGATCCTTTCCATTCATATTTAAGAATAAAATAATAAGAAACTCATTGGCAACTTAGGTTTATGGGTAGAGCTTGTTTACCAGTAGGTTTCACTTAAAGGTGAGTAGTCCAGGAACCAGCTATTATCCAGGGATCCTCTAAGTATTAGAATGCCACATTCTTAGCTCTGGGATGATGTGAGCACTCAAACTAGTTGCCCTTGTTCTTTCCGTATGTTAACTTGGTTTCATCGGAGGTACACTCTGATATTTTGGCTTATCTGTTGAGCATCAGGGATTAGAAGGATGACAGAGTGTAGTCATTTTGTATATAAACTTTGCATTGATTCTTCTCTCCTTGTGCTTTCAGTCTCACTTCATCAGACCTGGTATTCTTGAATCTCTAACCTTTCTGAGATGCTCCAGGCAGATAAGCTCCATTTTGGGTGGTCATCCCCTTTGAGTGTTTTCTAAGCTATGGTTTGCTCTGTCCTGCTTTATCACTCCTCTGTCCACTTCTTCCCCCTAGAAATTTGTTATATTTTTTCATCTGTTCATTTGCTGCCTTCCCATTCTTTGTCATTGTGGGTTATATAGATATATTTTGTATGTTTAAACCATAGATTTTAATTAGGCCTTTGGAGAGAGTGGAAGTTAATTAGAATTCTAATTGATCTCTGTGTGAACATTAGAATCAGCCTTATCATTTAAAATGATATTTTCATTTTCGTTCTTTTCCTTAGTTTTGATTGTTTTCAGTAGAAGGAGGTAGCATAAATATCATGACCTGCCATTTTTACTTGGATAGCTTTTTTTGTGTGTGTGTGAGGAAGACCAGCCCTGAGCTAACATCCGTTGCTAATCCTCCTCTTTTTGCTGAGGAAGACTGGCCCTGGGCTAACATCCGTGCCCATCTTCCTCTACTTTCTATGGGACACCACCACAGCATGGCTGACAGGTAGTGCGTCGGCAGGCGCCCGGGATCCGAACCTGCAAACCCCAGGCTGCCAAGCGCGAACTAAACCGCTGCGCCGCTGGGGGCTGGCCCTGGATAGCTTTTTGAATGGTTTTTAATAATTCGTCTTTTTCAAAAGCCAACTAAAAGTTCCTGACACAAGAATTTAATATTAGAGTTGCATACAGTAGTGTTGCTCCCCATTTAAAAGTAGTTGAATTGACTTTTAGAATGTATATCTTTGCATCATAGGATATTAGTTGGAAGTTGCTATAGAGCTTATGTGAGTCCACCCTTATTGTGGGAGTCCCTTACTTGTCTTAAAATCTTCAGTTATGATGGCTTCCTTACAGGTCAGTCTAGTCCATTGTATTGTTCAAGTTGTTTAGAAACCAAAACCTGTCTCCTTAGAATTTCCACTCAGTGGTTCTACTTTTATCTCCTAAAGCTAAGCAAAACCAGTCTGCTACAGTTTCTTTCCAGTAACCCCATCGTCTTCCAGATAAAGTATCATCGCCAGATAAAGTATCATTGATTTCTTCTGTTCAGAGGAGACTTGATTTTTATACTTCTTCCCATTCTTTTAATCCTTTGGTCATGAAGTGGTTTTTCAGTATGTTTTCAAATTATTATGACCAGAATTGAATATAATAACACCAATGGTAGGTTAACTGGTGCTTGCACTTGCTTGTTCGCTTATCTTATTTTTGCTAACATATCAGCTCTCTTTTCTGTATTTTTATTTTATTTTATTTTGTGTGTGTGTGAGGAAGATTAGCCCTGAGCTAACATCCGTTGCCAATCCTCTTTTTGCTGAGTAAGATTGGCCCTGGGCTAACATCTGTGCCCATCTTCCTCTGCTTTATATGGGATGCCGCCACAGCATGGCTTGACAAGTGGTGTGTAGGTCTGCGCCTGGGATCCGAACCTGCAAACCCCGGGCCACTGAAGTGGGGCACGCAAACTTAACCACTATGCTACTGGGCCGGCCCCCCTCTTCTCTGTATTTTTAAATATTGCAATTAACATTGAGAAGATTTCATAGTTAAACATAGGAAAATAAAAAACATCCTGTCACGCTTTCCTAATAATGTCTGGATTTGTTAAAGGAAGTTTTTATTCTTTTGAGCAAGTCCAGGTAGGGTGACCTATAAAATAAATGATGGAATCAGCTGGTGCAGGTCAGTGGTTTTTTTAATGGATAATTGACTCTCAGGTAACAAACTGACTAATGAATATTAGAGTTCTTTAAAAACATCTAGGTTTTCTTGAGTCTCCGTGAATAGTCCACAGAATAACACTATGCTGTTATCATGTGGCACTGTGCACCAAAAGCTACTTTCCTTTATTTTTTTCTCTCCAGTAGTCTTAAATTGGATTTAGGACCTTTCTGAGTACAGATGACTTACTGTATGCTCTTTAAATTGACATCTCCTTTGGGTTTCACAATCCTGAGCAAATTTGTACTCTCTCCTTATATATCAACATACAGTGTTTTATATTTAATGTATACATCTGATTTTAAGAAAGCTTAATTTGACTAAGGTGGATCTACCCCTTTTTCATTAATTTAGCTTTAACTGTCTGTTCTGGGTTTGTTGTTGTTGCTGCTGCTGCTGTTGTGTTTTTTCCCCCTTATTGTGAGTATTAAATTTTTCTAAATGTTTTGTTTGAGGCATTCCTTTAATGTGGATTATGGTATTATATTTTGACTTTAACTTTATTTTAAATGTTTATAAAGGAAAAAAATAGTTTTATCTCTAAAATGACTTGTGTGATTTGATTTTTATTGGTATTTTTGGAAATATTTGATTTATCTTGCAGAGAGATTTCTTCATCAGTCAAGGTACAGTGCAGAGAATTGTGGGGGTTTTTTGTTTTCTTTTTACTGTGTACAGTTATAGATCATTATTCTTTCTCTGTTCACTAAATTCTCTGTGATTGATGACACATTTGTTCTTACACGTCAAAAGAAAATTAGACTAATTGGGGTGATCTTTTCTTCTTTCAATTTTTACTTAAATGTAATATGAATATTAAATGTAAATAATAAACATAAAAGGATGCCTTAACAGCCATTTTCATTTTTCATATGATGCCTTCTTCCTTTATATTTTTAGTATACTTAATGTTTTTTATTCTGGAATTTTTACTTATTAAGTCAAAGGTACTTTCATATTTCCACAGTGAAACACGTTGTCACTATTTTTTTCTTTTCTTTCTTTCTTTTTTTTTTTGCTGTGGAAGATTCACCCTGAGCTAACTAACATCTGTACCAGTCTTCCTCTGTTTTTTAGTATGTGGGCTGCCAGCACAGTATGGCCGCTAACAAGTGGTGTAGGTCTGTGCCTGGGAATCAAACCTGGGCCGCTGAAGCAGAGCATGCTGAACTTAACCTTAGGCCACTGGGACTGGCCCTGTCACTATTTTTAATAACTACTTAACCCACCGTGTTTATATATATAATGATTTTTACAACTGTTAACCTAATGTTGGACATAGGTTGTTTCCAAGTCTTGACTATTACAGATAATGTTTGGTGAACACTTAGAAACATTTCTTCATTGTGTTTCTCGTTTAATTAAGCCCTTAAGTTAAATTTCCATGATTGAAATTATTAGGTTAAAAAATATAAAAACAGTAGTTGCTCTATGTACTATCATATTGTTTCTTTTAGACAGATTAAACCAATTTGTAGTGTTTCTAGAAGTCAAAGACTGTGACTCTTTTTATACAACTGTGCCATTGATAGATAATGAGATAGCTATCAAATATTTCTTCAAGGTCGTTATAATTCAGATTTTTGGCTTATTAGTGACAGTGAACACTTAAGTAAAATTTTATCTATA
This sequence comes from Tapirus indicus, assembly GCA_031878705.1. Taxonomy (NCBI): domain Eukaryota; kingdom Metazoa; phylum Chordata; class Mammalia; order Perissodactyla; family Tapiridae; genus Tapirus; species Tapirus indicus. The sequence continues at coordinate 27,223,661 of CM062924.1, forward strand.
TTGTCTCCTTGGAAAACTTTTTCCTGTCTTTGACCCATTAGTTTATTTGATTGTTGATTTTCTTCACAGTTTGCCCCCCTGTTCCCCACCAATAATGCCATTGAGTGAGTCTGAACATTTTGAAGACCACATCTTCAAAAAGAGTCTTGAGTTCTCTTGCTATGAATGCACTGAATCCTTAGACTGACATCTTGCTTTTTCTTTTCTTTCTTTCTTTTTTTTTTTAAAGCTTTGACAGATCCAAATGCTTCTGCTGCCCAGCAGGCTGTTCTCCAACAGCACATCAATAGTTTAACATACTCACCTTTTGGAGACTCTCCTCTCTTCCGGAATCCTATGTCAGACCCTAAGAAGAAAGAAGAGGTAAATTTAAGGATGCTTCTATAAAATTTGTTCTCAGAACAGGAGAAACTAAATGTGTAGAATGTAATTTCTTATGTATACAACCTAAGCAAAGTTAGGTGCAATTAAGTTTTTAGGACACGTTATTTATGCTTTTCGCTAGGCCAGGGATAAATTATTTTTACTGTCTCTGGATGGCAACATGACAAACGGTAAAATGAGCACTGGACTGGAGGTGAAGGCTGGGATTTTTCAACAACCTGGAAATAAGGCAGACGTTATTATTCTCACTTTATACTTGAGCAAACTAAGGCTCAGAAAAGCTGATTTCCCTAAAATAATAGTGCTTCTAAGTGACAAATCAAAATTTTTTCTCCTGATTTCTATGTAGCTTCGTCTTTTTTTTTTTTCTGGTGAGGTAGATTAGCCCTGAGCTAACATCTGTTGCCAATCCTCCTCTTTTTGCTGAGGAAGATTGGCCCTGGGCTAACATCCATGCCTATCTTCCTCTACTTTATATGTGGGATGCCTGCCACCGTATGGCTTGATGAGCAGTATGTAAGTCCACGCCCAGGATCCAAACCTGCAAACCCTGGACCGCCAAAGCAGAGCATGTGAGCTTAATGACTATGCTACCAGGCCGGCCCCCTGTAGCTTTGTCTTAATTTCTTATGCTTTACTGGCAAAGAAATTGTCTTTTATTCACTGTGATGTGGTGTTGAAAGTAGTCTTTGTTCTGTTCTGTTTGATACTCATTTTACCACTTACAATCTGTGAGACAGTAGGCGTGTCTTTTTGCCTTTCTGAAAGTGTTTCCTCATCTGTAAAATGGGAATAGTAATACTGTTCAGTGTTGAGAATTAAATGAGATAATGCATACCTGGCTTATAGTAAGTTGCTCGGTATACAGAATTATTCACTCATTCGTGTCATCTCATTTATCCTTCAGCTGGTTCTTCAGTTAACCGTGTAACTAGATATAATGAGAAGCAAAATATGAATTTAAAGTGCTGTGTAAATGTAAGGTGTTTAGGTGAAAACTATGGACCTTATTCATGTACCATAATTTTAGGTGCCTAAGTATGTGCTACTAGTCACTGGGTTCAGCACTGAGGATACAAAATGGAAAATAAGAACTTATTCTCTAAGAGCCTGCTATCTAGTGAGGAAGATCAGACCAGCATGTGTTTAAATTTACTCAAGGTCAATATAGTGTATGTAGTAATAGAAGAGCCCATCAACTTGATGAATGGATAAACAAAATATTGTATACCTGTATGATGGAATATCATTTAGCCATAAAAAGGAATGAAGTACTGATAACACGCTACAACATGTATGAACTTCGAAAACATTATGCTAAGTGAAAGAAGCCAGACACAAAAGGCCACATGATTCTATTTATATAAAATGTCTAGAATAGGCAGATTCATACAGACAGGAAGTAGATCCATGTTTGCCAACGGTTAAGGGAGGGAATTGGGAGGCACAGAGTTTCTTTTTGGAGTGAGGGAAATGTTCTGGAATTAGATAGTGGTGATGGTTGTACAACCTTGTAAATATACTAAAACCCACTGAATTGTATGTGTTAAAATGGTGAATTTTATGTTATGTGAATTTTATCTTAATATAAGAAATTTAAAATATAATAGAGGGAAGAGCATCGATTCTTGGGTGACTTTGATAAGGCTTTTCAGAAGAGGTAACATTTAACTTTTTTTGAGTATGTATGTAGAAGTTGGTTGATCTGAGTCAAGACATTGCAATCAAAGGCACATAATTGTCAAAGATCACAAAAAAGATCTGGGAAGGTTCATTGTTACTGAAGTGTAAACAGTCTGCATTGTGAAGAGGAGAATAAATTGTGACAGGTTTTATACGCTAGACCTTGTTTCAAATGCTTATATAATTCCAAGTATACTGTTTAGGAAAACAAATGTATAACATCCTGAAGATGCTATAGAGACATTGAAAAGGTGCCATCAAATCAATCTGAAGTCTTAATTAATTTAGTTAACCTCCTCCACTAACTTGTAATTTCCTCAAAAGTCAGGGAAAGTAATTGTATTATTTTTATTCCCAGTCCTTAGTGTTTAACTCTTGGTAATAGTCAGTGTTTACTAAATGATAGATAAATGCAAGCTAATGTCTATTCATTTTTTTTAGAGTGATTTGGATTGCATAGAAGTTGAATATTATTTCGTGGCTTTGTCTCGGTTTTTCTCAAAGCATAAGATTTTGCGTTTAATTGAAAAATAATTTGACTTAGAATTTTTTGATACTATATTTTTTTAAAAATGTAAACATTGTCATCCTTGGTTTTTGTTTTTGTTTTTGTTTTTGTTTTTGTTTGATGAGGAAGATTGGCCCTGAGCTAACATCTGTTGCCAATCTTCCTCTTTTTGCTTGAGGAAGATTGGCCCTGGGCTAACATCTGTGCCAGTCTTCCTCTATTTTGTATGTGGGATGCCACCATAGCATGGCTTGATGAGCAGTGTGCAGGTCTACACCTGGGATCCAAACCTGCGAACCACCGGCTGCCAAAGCGGAGCACGTAAACTTAACCACTACGCCACCAGGCCAGCCCCTGTTGTCCTTGTTTTAGAAGGCAAAACTACTACAGACTAGTCTCTTTTTTGTAAGGTGAAGAGAAATGTACAAAGTATATTAATAATACGTTCTGTTAGTAACATTTTGATTTACAAAGCACTTCAAATGCAGTATCCCAGTTACATTTTAAAACAAGTCAGATGAAGCAGGAGGCTGGTTCAGCCTGAAATGAAGGCTGGAGAGATGAGTAAAAATCAATAATAGAGAAATAAAGACAGTCCCATTAGCATTCACACGTACATACAAAGTTGGAAGTTGACATCTTTGGTTTCTGGGAGCTGAGACTTCAAAGAGGTGAATGACAGAGATGAGGTTTGAACTCTGGTCTTCTGATTTTTGAGGTCAAAACCATACAATTGAGTTAAACTAGAGTTTTCCTTGATCCTTTTGTTTTTCAGAGACTGAAACCAACAAATCCAGCAGCCCAGAAGGCTCTTACGACACCCACTCATTATAAACTGACACCTCGCCCTGCCACCAGAGTCCGACCAAAGGCTTTACAGACAACAGGTACAGCCAAGTCACAACTCTTTGATGGGCTGGATGACGATGAACCATCCTTAGCCAATGGAGCATTCATGCCCAAGTGAGTTTATTTTTGTTAACATAAATTAAATATAAAATATTTGTGTGAACTAAGGATAAAATGATATATAATTATTTACTTAAGTGTACTACAAATGTTATATAGTTTCTTTTTTTTAATTTGAAAAATACAGAACATCACAGAGAAGAATAAAAATGAACCTGATCACTCCTGGAGAAAACCACAGTTAACATAAAAATATTTTGATTAATACATTTCTAGTTTTCCATATGCATGGTTTTTTGTTCTGTTTTTGAGAAGTTAGTGCTTATGTAATTTTATTTTAAGCAGAAGACACTTTTTTCTTACAACTTAAATTGGCCAACCCAATTAAGATGAATCTATATATATTTTTTTTCACTTCCCCATACATACAGATATTGAACTAATAATAAAATAATTATACAGGAAAATGTACAGGAAAGTATAGAGAAGAGTTGTTGGTAAACATTGAAAATTACACTTAAATTATGCATCAGAGAAAATATGCCCTAGAGTGTTGGTATATGCATGAAGAAAAATACATACCAAACAGTTAACAATAGTTAACATCTGGAGATGTGATTTCAGGGCATTTTATTTCTGGATTTATTTTTCTAGATATGTAGCTAGACACAGACACACACATACACAGGCTTTTTTTAATAGTAATCACTTTGCTAATTAGAAAGAAAGTGGGTTTTTTTTTTTTTTAAAGCTTTGGAGAAAAAGTGGGAATTTATCACTTGCAGTTCTTTGTCTATGAATGTTATTAAGTTAAAAAATGACCACTCCTTTTTTTCCTTAAAAATATTGTGGCTTGCTGCTTCAGAAAAAATGGGAAGTCCAATTTTATACGTTTCTTAGAACATCACTGGATTGTTTTGAAGGCAGGGACTGTGTATAGGCGTCCTTCAGTATTCTCGAGGGATTAATTCCAGGAGCCCCCAGAGATAGCAGATCTGCAATGTTCAGGTTCCTTAGTTGCCCCTCCGTATCTGCGGTTGGTTGAATCCATGGATGTGGAACCCACAGATATGGAGGGCCAACTGTATTATTCATGTTTATGTCCCCAGCATTTAGCAAATTGGCACAGAGGAGATTAAAAAGGGCTTAGATTCACCAGTCCAGCCATCAGATCAATGACTTTCAGTGCAGTTTCACCAGGTCTCCTTAGGATTTGCAAGTATGATATAGAAATAGAAAGGATTAGGTAGGATGGGAAGGTGTACATTTTGCTATTAATACCACATCCCCTTCTTGGCTTCTACTTTGGTGTTGCTCTCAACAGTCTTAATATATCAGAAGTATTTTACACAGTTCATCGCTTCCTCTTACTTGATTCGCTTTAACTGGTTTCCAGGAACCCCACACTTTTCTAGTTTTCTTCCTGCCTTGTTGGTCATTCCTTCTGTCTCCTTTGCTGGTTCTTCTTCTTCCCAACCTCTTAAAATCGGAATGCCCCTGGGCTCAGTTCTTGATCATGTTTTCTTTACTCATTCCCAAAGTGATTTAATTTAGTTTCATGGCTTTAAATGTCACCTATCGTGTAATGATTCCCAAACTTTTATCTCCAGCCTGGACCTGTCTCCCAAACTCCAGATTCTTATAGCCAGCCCTATTCAACATCTCCATTTGGATGTCTAACAGACATTTATTTCAAAATTAACATGTCTAACACTTAACTCCTGATCTTCCACCTCAAACCTGTTCCAGCCAAAGCTTTCCCTATCTCAGATAACTGCATTTCCATCATTCTAGTTGGTCAGGCCAAAAACTTTGGAATCATCCTTGACTTTTTTTGTACATCCCACATCCAAGCCATCAGCAAATCTTTTTTGTTTTATATTCAAAAATTACACAGAATCTGACCAATTCTTAACCACCTTCACCGCTACTCTCCTGATCCAAGCCACCATCATCTCTTTGACTGAATTACAGCAATGTTTTACTAACTGATCTTTCTGCTTTGGCCCTTACCCCTTTGCATTCTATTCTGAATGTAGCTACCACAGTGATCCTTTTGAAGCATATCAGATCATGTCACTCTTCTGTCCCAAACCCTATGCTAGTTTATATCTTACTCAGAAGTAAAAGCCAAATTCCTTACAATGACATATAAGGCCCTATAAGATCTGACCTTCTATTACCTCTGTGAACACATCTACTACTCTCTCTGTTGTTTTCCTCCACTCTAATCTTATTGCCTCCTTGCTGCTGTTAGGACAGGAAAGGCATGCTGTTGTCTTTGGATCTTTGCCCCAGTTGTTCTCTTTGACTGAAACACTTGTCCCCATAAATCCATATAGCTAACCTTCTCACCGTTTACTCACACATCCCCTCAATGAAGACTACTGTAACCACCCTGTTTAAAATTGTACCTATCTTTTCTCTTGTCAGCACTCCCCCCGTTCTTATCCTCCTCCTTTATCTTTTTTTTTGTTGTTCCTTCTAATATTTATTTATTTATTTTTTTCATGTTTGGTTTTTGTCTGTTTTTTTCCCCCTAGAGCATTAGTTCTATATCGGTAGATACCTTTGTGGGTTTTTTTGTCATTTACAGTGCCTAGAACCGTTCCTGTGACAAAGTAAGTGATCAATAAGTGTTGAACGTATGAGTGGATCTTAGGAGGCATAGAAGGAGCTAAATAATAGTAGAGAATCCCACAACTTGACTCCTAGAGCCACTCATGGGAGTGAGGAGCTTAGAGATGGATATCATCTAAGCCAAGGTACAAGAGAGGATGGGGATTGTACAGGTCTTTCCAGTTTCTGCTATCAGCTTTCCATTATTGAGTTGTTAGTATCCAGAATTTAGTATTAACTGTATTTAACTATCCAAAGGAAATGGCATATGCCACTGTTCACTTCCTGAACTAAGCCTTGGGCCACCACTTTATGGCTCTGTAAATAGCTGCCATGTAACACCACAGATGGTAAAGGATTTGTAAGGAACTTTATAACTATGGCCAGCACTAGAACAGTACTCGATTTACTTGGAAAGGCAAATTTGGTAGATTGCAAGTGTGAGAACCTTACCAGTGCCGTGTCTTTTTCCATTTGCTTTCCTTAGTAGTCAGAGGAAATTTACTATAGAGCAAGCCAATAATTTTCTTTATTCTGAATGACAGAATTTGGAAATATTATTTAATATTTCTCTTCATTCCTTTATTCAACAAACATTTATCAGCTACTAAGTGCCAGGTGTGATGGGCACTGAGAATGCAGCTGTGAACAAGACACATTCCTCTGTTGTTGAATTTACAATCTATAGGGGAAGAGAGATTTTGACAGAGTAATCACAGGTGAGACAAGAGACAGAAAGAAGTAGAGATTGCCACTGTAGGAGAGACTAACAGAATGATGAGGGAAAGCTGCTTTGAGGATATGTCGTTTAAATGGAAGAGGGATGGGGAGAACTGTCAGTGAATATTTTGATATGTTTCTGATTTTAAGTATGCATATATTTTTTCAAATGGATATAATTTTATTTTCCAGTGTTCTTTTCATTGTTTGTTTCAAACATCACAACTGACTGAATGATATTCTATCATATATTGTCATGCGCCACATAATAACGTTACAATCAACAATGGACCATGTATATGGCAATGGTCCCAAAAATTACTACCATATAGCCTAGGTGTATACTAGGCTATACCATCTAGGGTTGTGTAGGTACTGTCTATGATGTTTGTACAACAACGAAATTGCCTGACACATTTTTCAGAACTTGTCCCCGTTGTTAAGCAATACATGACTGTATTTACCAAATTTAGTTTTGCTACACTTTTCTGTTCTTTGTGCCCGTCTCACTTGATATTTCTGATTCCAATCCTCTTCACTTTTGCCTGACACTGTTTTTATGTTTCATGTTTAGTTCCTTGTCTTCTAGTTACAAGTTAAGTTCTTCATGTGAAACATTTAACTAGCCCCCTAACCTCCAGGTTTCAGTCCATTGCAGTTATTGTTTTGTATGATGATAAAATTGTCCCATCTTTGGCCAGCAGGAGCCTTTTCATGTTGCTCCCAAGTCCTTTCCACAGGCCCTGATAGTGTCTGGTAACTTCCTTGCTTATAAGATGCACTGTAAAATTTTGTCCCAGATTTATGCCTTCTGTGTTCATGACTTAGATTGGCCTGAGTGTTCCTTTCTTATAATTTCCTTATTCGGTTTTGGTATAAAGGTTATGCCAATCTAGTAAACAAATTGGGGAGTATTTTCTGGAAGAGTTTGTGTAAGATAGGCTCCCCCCCCCCTTTCTTATTAAATGTTGGATACTAGTGAAGTTTTATGGGCCTGAGGTAGTGTTCGTAGTAAGGTTTTGTTTTGTTTTTAATTATTGATTTAATGTATTTAAAAGTTATAGGACTGTTCACCTTTTTTTAAGTCACTTTTGTCAGGTAATGTTTTTATAATATTTGTTCATTTCAATTAATTAAAATTCCAAATTTATTGGCATAAAGTTGTTAAAAAATATCCTATTTTTTTCATTTTGGTAGACTCTGTAGTGATATCCCATTTTCATTCCTGACATGGGTTTTTTTTTTTTGCCTTCTCTATTTCTCAGTCGGTCTGGTCAGGGGTCTGCCAGTTTTATTGATCATTTCAAAGAATTAACTTGCTGACATTATTGATGCTCGCTATTCTGTGAGTCTTTCCTATTTCATTAATTTTTAATTTCACTTATATTTTCACTAATATTTAATTTTATCTTTAGTTCCTTTCCTCCCTCCCTTTTTTTTTTTTTTTTGGTATTTAATTTTCTGTCCTTTCTCTAAATGGATGCTTAATTAACTCTTTGATTTTCAGCTTTCCTTATTTCTAAATAGAGGCATTTAAAGATGTAAATTTCCCTTTTAGTTCAGCTCTATTTATATTCTGTAAGCTTTGATATGGAGTATTCTTATCATTCATATAATAATTATATATGATAATCAAATGCTTTCTGATTTTCATGGGAGTTTTTTGAGCCTTAGGTTATTTAAGAGTGTAAATTCTTTTTTTTTTTTTTTTATTATTTTTTTAATTGATGTCTTAGTTTATAACACTGTGGGGTTTTAGTTGTAGTTTATAACACTGTGGGGTTTTAGTTGTACATTTTTGTTTATCCGTCACCTTGTGGATGTAACCCTTCACCCCTTGTGCCCACCCCCACCCCCCTTCCCCTTGGTAACCACCAATCAGTTCTCTCTGTCCGTGTGTTCACTTATATTCCATATATGAGTGAGTTCATGCAGTGTCTGTCCTTCTCTCTCTGGCTTATTTCACTTAACATAATACCCTCTAGGTCCTTCCATGTTGTTGCAAATGGGACAATTGTGTCTTTTCGTATGGCTGAGTAGTATTCCATTGTATGTATATACCACATCTTCTTTAACCAATCATCAGTTGAAGGACACGTGGGTTGCTTCCACTTCTTGGCTATAGTGAATAATGCTGCAATGAACATAGGGGTGCATACGAAGAGTGTAAATTCTTAACATGGAGATTTTTAAGTTATCTTTCCGTTATTGATTTCTAGCTAATGAACAAAAAAGGTACTCCAGGTGATTTCGATTCTTTGAAATTTAAGGCTTGCTAACCAAAGTATGGTTAGTTTTTGTAAATATTCCATGTGTATTTGAAAAGAATGTGTATTCTATAGTGGTTGGATATGGTGATCTTAAATTAGACTAAGCTTGCTAATCATTTAGGTCTTCTATATCCATACTAATTTTTTTGGGGGGGTTGGATATTTCAGCTACTTTATTTCCTTAACTTCCAATATCACAAAAAATATATGAATATATCTACAGTTTTCCTAAATTTATCCATTTTAATATTTAACAGCCTTTACAAATGTGTGCCTGAATCACTTGTATTTTACCTGTTTTTTTTTCTTTTACTTATTAATTTTTATTGTGGTAAAATATACATAAAATAGTTAAAATGGTAAATTTTATGTTAAGTGTACAATTTTAGTGGAATAAAGTACATTTACAATATTTTGTAACCATCATCACCACTATTTCTAGAAGTTTTTCATCATTTCAAACAGAAACTCTACCTATTAGGCAATCATTCCTGATTTTTCTCCTTCTTCTGGTCCCTGTTAACCTCTATATTACTTTCTGTCTGTGTGAGTTGGCCTATTTTAGATACCTTCTATAAAGGAATTCATACAATATTTATTCTTTTGTGTCTGGATTATTTTACTTGGCATAATGTTTTTAAGGTTAATTATGTTGTAGCATATATCAGAACCATTCCTTTTTAAGACTAAATAATATTCCATTTTATGGACATATCATTTTGTTTATCCATTTATCTGTTGATGGACATTTGGGTTGTTTCCACCTTTTATCTGTGTAAATAGTGCTGCTCTGAACATTGGTTTACAAGTATCTGTTTGAGTCCCTGTTTAGAATTCTTGTGGGTATATACCTAGGACAGGAATTGTTTGGTCATGTGTTCTGTATTTAACCTTTTGAGGAACTGCCAAACTGTTTTCTACAGCAGCTGCACGATAACCAGCAATGCACAATGTTTCCATTTTCTCCATATCCTTGTCAGCACTTATTTTCTGTTTTGTATGCTTGTTTATAATTAGCCATCCTAGTGGGTATGAAGTGGTATCTCATGCTTTTGATTTGTATTTCCTTTATGTGATGTTGAGCATCTTATCATGTGCTTATTGGCCATTTATCTTCTTTGAAGAAATAGCCTGTCTCCTTTTGTGTCTATTTTTTTATTATTATTTTATGTCAGTTATTATATTTTCAAAACTGTTTGTGGCTGTAATTGGAGTTCAAGGATGATGATATTGACCTTCAGAGAATTGTTTTTTTATGACAGGTGCTTAGTGAGATGAGTCAAAGCTGAACTTACGACCATGTGCTTTTTAGTGCTTATTTAGTTCTCTCTTAACTCTAGGGGTAGAGACTTTCCAGGTCCCAACACAAAACGAGTGGCATTCACTAGTGCCCCCACCCGCTTCATGGCTCTGGACTCAAATCTCTGTCTCCTTAGTCCCATAAGACTCAAGTGTGCCATCAGCCTCTTAACCTTCTCCTTGGAATCAGGAAAGTCCTCAGGAGAAAAGCAGCCCTAAATACCAGACACCTCCCTGGGCCACTGTCCCCCCAGGTTGCTGGTTCAGTCACATTTTACAACTTGTTGGCTCTCGATGCCTACAAAGAGCTCCAGCTTTTCTAGTTATCCTCCCTAGGAGGATTAGTCTGCATTACCTAGTCTACCCTTAATAGGAGGGCGAGTCTCAGTTTAGTTTTCGTAGAAAGAACAATACTTTATTGTCAAGTGGCTGTTTCATTGGCTTATTTAATGTCATTACAATAAGGAGTATTTGGAACAAAAACACAGCTTTGGAACAAATACAACTGATGTTTGTTACCATGTAACTCTGATGTTGGGACTAGAAATAAATATGAGAGTGGTCTACTACTTATAGTTTTTGTTGTTGTTGTTGTTTTTTTACGAGGGAATGGAGCACATTAGTTAATCCAGTGAGTTTTTAAGTGAAGGTTGATTGATTAAGATCTCTTCTATATGGTTCTTCTTGAAGCTTGTATACTGTAGAGGTTCCTGCCTTACGTAAACCTGCTATACACAAACCTGAACTTTTTAGGTCTTTGTGATGATTTGCATCATTGAATATCAAGGTTTTTTACTCCTATTTCTTTCTTGTCATCTTATTTAAAGAAATCTTTCTCATTTAGTAAACAAATGTGTACTTACCTATGTCCTTCCTGGCAGCAGGCCAAATTCTGACTGCCAACAAAAAACCCAGAAAATGTTTAAAGAGAAGACATGTAGAGAAATAATTGAAATATAATACATAATGTGATGACTGAACTAAGTGTTTGGATAAAGTGCTCAGGGGGTTCAGAGAAGCATGAGTATTTTCAAGGGGATTTCCCACTTTGTTTTGAACATGCTTATTAGCTTTTTTCTTCCAAACACCAGAGTGCAATATATGTGAGGTCTTGTGTTCTGGTTGCGTATTTATAGGAAGAGTTTATGAATTGAATTTGTTTGGTCATTTTTTTGTGTGTGTGAGGAAGACCGGCCCTGAGCTAACATCCGTGCCCATCTTCCTCTATTTTATATGGGACGCCGCCACAGCATGGCTTGACAAGCAGTGTGTCTGTCAGCGCCCGGGATCCAAACCTGCGAACCCCAGGCCGCTGAAGCGGAGCGCACAAACTTAACTGCTATGCCACTGGGCTGGCCCCCTGTTACGTCATTTTTAGATATATAATTATGAGTTGAACAAGAGTGCCCTTTTCGACTCCAGTTTTTAAGAAAATGTCTGTGACATAACTGTGTGTGCCTGAGTTTTTTTTTTTTTTTTTTTTGGTTTCTGTTTATAGGAAGAGCATTAAGAAGTTGGTTTTGAAAAACCTTAACAATAGCAATCTCTTCTCTCCTGTTAATCGTGATTCAGAAGATCTAGCTTCACCATCTGATTATCCAGAAAATGGAGAGAGGTAAAGTGAATTCTGTTTTGAGTTGTTTCTGGTAGAGAGCCCTACTCTCATTTTGAAGAGAATCTAAGATTAGAATTTATTCATTCTATGAACTTATGAAGTTTGGTGAATGTTGCATAGAAGTATTACAGCATATGATGAGCACCTAGCAGTTAAGTCATGTTTTTGTTTCTTGAGTAGTTTAGACCTTACAGGAGTTCTTCTAATTCAGTTCTGCAAAACTGTTTTGGTATCCATGTGTATCATTTTAGACAGAGTTAGCCTGCATTTGACACCCCTTATCCCTCTTAAAATAAGGGATATTTTGTTTGTGAAAATTGTTAAAGTGATACATGGTGATTGTAACTGAACCAAAAAAAAAAATCAGTATAGAAATGTATAAAGGAGGAAGTGAAAGTGTATATACACTAATCTTTAATATTTGTTATGTAGTCTTACAGTTTAGAAATTTATTTATAAATATATTCTTATAGATATATAGTAGAGATTACACATGAATGATATATTTTATAAGCTTATTTCCATTAATTTTATTATAAGTGCCTTTTCATATCAATATGAATATATCTGACTTTTTCTTGTTTCATGACTATAGCCATTATTGTGAATGTAAGGTAATTCCATCAGTTCTCTAGTAGAGGACGTTTAGATTGTGTGGTATTCCTATACTCAAAATAATGCCTCAGTGAAAAATCCTTGTATATGCATCTTTGCACTCCTATTTTTTTTCCTCTTTGGATAAAATTCTAGTTTGATTTATTATTAATGAAGCATTTTATAATACCTTGCTGGTTATAATATTAATCTAACATTTTTTCAGTTTTTTATTTTGAAATTCACCACTAGTTTATTTGACCCCACATGGTAGAGGACCCTTTTTTTTTTTTAACTAAAAATTGGGGTGCTCATCCTTTATGAAAATAGACCAGTTAAAGGCATGGAATTTACAGCCAATTTTCCTGGATTAAAATCCCAACTCTAGCACTTAAAGCTTTGTGACCTTGAGCAAGTTACTTTATCTTTCTGTGTCTCAGTTTTCTTTGCAATAAAATAGAATGATAGTAGCCTGTGTTACAGGATTACTCTAAGTAGTAAACGAATTTTTAATATGTATAATTACCTAGAACAGTGCCAGACACTAGTAAAGGCTCAGTAAGGGTTGGCTGTTGTCATTGTTACTGCTACTACAAGGGGCTAAGATATTGTTTCTGTTCTACCTTTTCAGATTCAGTTTCCTGAGCAAACCTGTTGATGAGAACCATCAGCAGGATGGAGATGATGATTCTCTTGTGTCACGTTTTTATACTAACCCTATTGCCAAACCCATTCCTCAAACCCCAGAGAGTGCTGGAAGTAAACACAACAGCAGCAGCAGTGTGGATGATACCATCGTGGCATTAAACATGCGTGCTGCCTTGCGAAATGGGCTGGAAGGAAGCAGTGAAGAGACCTCTTTTCATGAGGAGTCTCTCCAGGATGACCGAGAAGAAATAGAAAATAATACTTACCATATGCACCCAGCAGGTCAGATTCAGATTGGTACATGAATAATCTCTTATCAGTCATTTGAGACCTTTTGTTTGTCACAGATTTTCAAGATAGAGGTCAGCTACGTGAATTTTTAAATGTTTTCTGATTGGATTTTATAGAAGTTAACATTTAAAACACTTTTCACTTATGCTTTGGTTGATTCATATTCACATACTTTTTGTACCTTTGGAGTAGTTAAAATTCATGTCATTAAAATTATCCTGTGATAGTTTAAAGATCCCAAATTTTATAGCCAGAGAGACTATCCTCATACTTTTTTTTTTTTTTGAGGAAGACTGGCCCTGAGCTAACTAACATCTGTTGCCAATCTTCCTCTTTTTGCTTGAGGAAGATGGTCCCTGAGCTAACATCTGTGCCAGTCTTTCTCTGCTTTGTATGTGGGACACTGCCACAGCATGGCTTAATGAGCAGTGCATAGGTCTGCACCCGGGATCCAAACCCACAAACCTTGGGCTGCTGAAGTGGAGTACACAAGCTTAACCACTTCGCCACTGGGCCAGCCCCCCTCATACTTTTTTATAAATTCACATGGATTGCCTATTAGTTTTTTAATTAAAATGATATTGATAATTATTTCTTATCATATAATGTTTTTGAGATTTGAATTAGATTATCTGAAAATCTGACCATGATGCCTGACATATATAGGCATTCAAATGGTAGCTGTTGCTATGGTTTTTTTAATATCACCCCAGTTGTGTGCTTTTCTTCCCCCCCCAACAATGAACTGAGTAGTCTTTTCCCAACTAATCCGTAAATCCAGTAGTATAAACTATAATATTAGAATGTCTTAATTAAAGACTTAAAGGATACTTAAAGCTTGCCATTTTTCTGTGTTGACATAACATCTCATTTGTGTTTTGATTCCTTTTTTCTCAATGTACATATAGTGAAGTGCACAAATCTTAAGTGTTCATTTCAGTGAATTTTGACATATATATACTCAGTTATCCAACACCTCCGTCAAGAGGTAGAGCATTTCTTTCACCCTTGAAAGTTCCTTTGTGTCCCTATCCCCAGAAGTCAACCAAAGTCTAGTTTCTGTCACATAGATTAGTTCTGCCTATTCTTGATCTTCATATAAATGGAATCATACCATACATATTCTTTTTGACTCTACAATTTTTATGAGATTTCATCCGTGAAGAATATATCAACTCCATTCTTTTTTATTGCCGAGTAGTATTCCATTATATAAATATGCCACATTTGGTTTATCCATTCTCTGCTAGTGAACATTTGGGTTGTTTTACACTTATTCTTGAAGTGCTTGTAAAATTTTTCTTTGTACAATTTTCTTATTTCCTTCCTATATATCTTCTGATCATTTGGGGCCCCAAGGAAACAACTTTTACTTTCACATTAAGAATCCCAAGTATCTATGTTTATGTGTGTATATCTGCATGAATTCATTATGATACTACTTTTTTATTTCAGATACCCAGTCTAGATTTTTTATTGATTCTGGTTTTCTCACTGACCTTGTATTCCATCTCCCAGTTAAAATTCCATTTCCAAGGACACTCTAACAACCTTGTAAACTTTGCCAGTGGAGAAGCAAGTTAATTATACAAGTGGGCATTGCTGGAGGCTGGAGTTTGATCTGATATTGGCCTTAAATTCTTTTCTCTTAGAGAGCAAGTTAGCTTGATCACTACCTTAAATGGGACAAGGAGTGATTAGAACAAGCATACCAGTGTTCTATTTTCTTTCAGTTCTTCAGAAATCTACCTAGTTGATACTTTTTAAAGTAACACTAATGTAGACCTTTAAGTTTCCATTGGTCTATGGGACTTTCTCATGTAGGATTTTTCATCTTGATTTTAGTTATTTGGGGATGTAAATTGGAAGATATAAGAGGTTTATGGAAGACAGTGGGCTAAAATAAAAAATACTGGGTTTGGAGTTTTAGTTTCACCTCTACCACTGAATTACCATGTAAGCCAAGGCAGATTCTCTCCACTCTGAGTTTTGGTATTTTCATGTGTAAAATAAAAGAAAAAATGGATTAAGTCAGCCTCTCCTAGAATGTATTCTATGGAATGGCTGTCATAGTGCAGTGTGTTAATGGATGTCAGTGAAAAGAAGGTTCTGTGGTTAACTAAGTCTGGGAAACACTGTATTAAGTAAAGTTAAATAGACTTCGTTATTTTGCAGATTTTCAGAGCCTATGTAGTATGCTATGATGTGCATGTTCCCCAAACTTTCCTGCCATGAAGCTTTTTTTAAAAAAAACACATGGTTTCTCCTAGGAGTAGTGTTTCTTAGAAAACCAGTTTGGAAAAGTGCTTTATTCCCATATATTTTCTCTTTATGTAATAATTTAGTTACTGATTATTTAGGTAATCTTAAAAGTTACTCGTTTTGTAGAATATTTTTTAAAAGGAAAAAGTGAAATAAATATTACTGAAAATTCCTCCACCTGAGGACAATCACAATATTATATTTTCTGTTTGTCATAGGCATTGTTCTCACTAAGGTTGGTTACTATACGATTCCATCTATGGATGATCTTGCTAAAATTACCAATGAAAAAGGAGAGTGCATTGTTTCTGACTTCACTATTGGTCGTAAAGGTGAGTATGAGTTTAGGAGTTGTAGTGTATAAGCCAGAGATCTGCACCTTATTTTTGTGATTAAGTAAAGGAAGCTCTTGATAAGTGAATCTGGTTTTTTCCTACATTTGGACCCACCTTGGCCTGAATAGTAGACACTGATTGACAAGTACTGAAACGAGACTAGAACCTTGTAACATTCTTTAGTACTGTTTGGTTTATTGCAGTTTTCTACAATTAAAGAAAATACTGTAAACAGCAAGAAATACTAAGTGAGAAAATTGTATAGTTGACAAGAGATGGGTAATATTCAGGTTCAACTTCATATTATTAAGTCATTACAGATAAAATTTTCTTGGGGGAGAAATTTCATCTTGCTTATTGTATTTAAAAAAGTGCTGAGATATTTCAACTCATACTGCAGGCTAGGTGCTAAGGGTTGTTTATGTAGCTGCAGTACAGATGTTTGGGAAGAGATTTAAGAAGACTGTTTTGAGGATAACATAAGTTCTGTAAAAATGCAGATGTTAAACCAGAAAAGAATGTCTTTGATGTCACCCTCTGATACATATTATGGATGAAATAACCCATTCAGGGTATTGCTGGGTGATTTGTAATATCGATTAATGTTTAAAGCTCCTTGTTCTTTCTGATTATATACTCACTAGAAGTGTAAAGTAGATATTTGCCCTCTCTACAGGATGAGTTTTTAACTATTTGCTCTGGATTATAGGTTATGGTTCAATCTATTTTGAAGGAGACGTGAATTTGACAAATCTAAATTTGGATGATATTGTGCATATCCGAAGAAAAGAAGTAATTGTCTACTTAGATGATAACCAGAAACCACCTGTGGGTGAAGGGCTAAATAGGTATGAATTTATTTACACATTTAGAAAATAATCAGCTAAATCACAGTTTTTTCTCTGTAAACACAAATATGTTCTTTTAGTATACATTTTTCTGCAACTTGCTGTTTTGACTTACTGTACAGTGTGTGATTATTGTTTCTCTACTTTCATTTAAAAGTATAAATGATAAAGAAATACTACACTATGACCTTTTGATTCGTTTTCCTTAGTATTTTATCAAGTCCAACTATTAATTTCCAAAAATGCTCTTTAGAAGTATTTTATTTTTTTCTTATTTCTGCTGTGACCATGCTTAATTCTTTCTCTTTATTTTAGTATGAGATACTAGGTTCTAATATCTCTTTAAACAAGTAAAAGGGCCATGGTTAAAATCATTTATGTTCACAACCTGCCAAGATTGAATTGTGAAGAAATAGAAAATCTGAGCAGCCCTATCACTAATAAAATTGAATTAGTAATCAAAACACACCCCCCTGCAAAAAAAAAAGCCCAAGACCAGATGGCTTCACTGGTGAATTCTCCCAAACATTTAAAGAAGCACAAATTCTCCTGAAACTCTTCCAAAAAATTAAAGAGGAAGGAGCATTTCCTAACTCATTCTATGAGGCAAGCATTACCCTGATTCTAAAACTAGACAAAGACACAATGAGGAAAGGAAACTACAGACCAGTATCCTTATTGAATATTGATGTAAATTTCCTCAACAAAATGCTATCAAAGAGAATTCAGCAGTACATTGAAAGGATTACACACCATGACAAAGTGGGATTTATTCCTGGAATGTAAGGATGGTTCAGCATACAAAAAACGATCAATGTATAATACATCACGTTTACAGAACAAAGGAAGAAAACCACATGATCATCTCAGCTGATGCAGAAAAAGCATTTGACAAAATTCAGCACCCTTTTATGATAAAGACACTCAACAAACTAGAGATAGAAGGAAACTATTTCAACATAATAAAGGCCATATTTGAAAAACCCACAGCAAATATCATACTCAATAGTGGAAAACAGAAAGCTTTTCTTCTAAGATCAGGAAGAAGACAAAGATGCCCACTTTACCACTTCTGTTCAACATAATACTGGAGGTCCTAGCCAGAGCAGTTAAGCCAGAAAAAGAAATAAAAGGCATCCAAATTAGAAAGGAAGAAGTAAAATTATCTCTTTTTGCAGATGACATGATCTTATATGTAGAGAAGTCTAAAGATCCCACAAAAAAATCTTATAAAGTTCAGCAAAGTAGTAGGATACAAAATCAACAAGCAAATGTCAGTTGAGTTTCTACAACAATGAGCAATCTGCAAAGTTTCATTTACAATACCATCAAAAAGAATAAAATACTTAGGAATAACCAAGGAGGCAAAAGACTTGTACACTGAAAACTACAAAACTGCTGAAAGAAATTAAAACAAATAAGTGGAAAGCTATCCTATGTTCATGGATTAGTAGACTTAAAATTGTTAAGTTGTAGATACCACCCAAAGCAATCTACAGATGTAATGTAATCTCTATGAAAATCCCAGTGGCATTTTTTTGCAGAAATAGAAAAATCCATCCTAAAATTGTATGAAATCTCAAAGGACCCTGAATAGCCAAACTAATCTTGAAAAAGAAAAAACTGGAGGACTCACACTTCCTGACTTCAAAACTTACAACAAAGCTACAGTAACCAAAAGAATGTGGTACTGGCATAAAGACAGACATACAGAATAATGGAACAAAATAGAGAGCCCAGAAATAAACCCTCAAATATATGGTTAAATGATTTTGACAAGGTTGCTAAGACCATACAATGGGGAGAGAAGAATCTCTTCAATAAGTTTTTCCAACGGGTTTTGGGGAAACTGGATATCCACATGCAGAAGAATAAAACTGGACCCTTACCCTATACCATATATAAAAATTCTAAATGGGTCAAAGACCTAAACGTAAGACATAAAACTCTTAGACTGAAACATAGGGGAAGTTTCATGACATGTATTTAACAATGATTTCTTGGATATGACACTAAAAGCACAAGCAACGATAGTAAAAATAAACTGTACTACATCAAAATTTAAAACTTCTGTACATCACAGAACGTAATCAATGGAATGAAAAGGCAGCCTTCAGAATGGGAGGAAATATTTACATGTCTTATATCCAGTTGGGGGTTAATTACCAGAATATGAAGAACTCCTCCTAAGCTCAATAACAACAAAAAAAACAATGAATAGAAAATGGGCAAAGGACTGGAGTACACATTTCTCCAAATATGATATATAAATCTCCAACAAGCATATGAAAAGATGGTCAACATCACTTATAATTAGGGAAATGCAAATCAAAATCACCCATTAGGATGGTTATTACAAGAAAAAAAAATAAGTTTTGCAAGAATGTGGAGAAATTGGAACGTTTGTGTATTGTTGGTGGGAATATAAAATGATGTAGCTGCTGTGGAAAAGAGTATGGTGGTTCCTCAAAAAATTAAAAATGTTCCAGCAATTCCACTTCTGGGTATATATCCAAAAGAACTGAAAGCAGGATCTTGAGGAAATGTTTACACATCAACATTCACAGCAGTACTATTCACAATAGCCAAGAGATAGAAGTGTCTATTGACAGATGAATGGATAAACAAAATATATATACATACAATGGAATATTAGCCTTAAAAAGGGAGGAAATTCTGACATGTGCTATAGCATGGATGAACCTTGAGGACATTATGCTGAGTGAAATAAGCTGGTCACAAAAAAAAAATATTGTATGATTCTACTTATTTGAGGCATCTAGAGAGTCGAATTCATAGAAACAGACGGGAGAGTAGTGGTTGCCAGAGGCTGGAGGTGGTTGCCAGTGGGAAATGGGGAGTTGTTTTTTTTGTTTTGTTTTGTTTTAAATGGGAATGTTGATGAAGTTTCCAGTCGGCTCCTCTCCCCTGTCTGACTGCTATCCCTTTTGTTGTTGTTGTTTTGAGGAAGATTGGTCCTGCGCTAACATCTGTTGCCAGTCTTCCTCTTTTCTTCTTTTTTCTCCCCAAAGCCCCAGTACATAGTCGTATATCATAGTTGTAGAGTTGTATCTCTTATACATGGGACACTGCCTCGGCATGGCTTGATGAGCAGTGAGTAGGTCTGCACCCAGAATGCGAACTGGTGAACCCTGGGCCACCGAAGCGGAACGTGCAAACTTGACCATTATGCCACCAGGACAGCCCCTGGGCGGTTGTTTTTTAATGGATATAGAGTTTGTTTTGCAAGATGAAAAGGTTCCAGAGATTGGTTGCACAGCAGTGTGAATATATTTTACACTACTGAATTGTATAGTTAGAAATGGTTAAGATGGTAAATTTTATGTTATACCTTTTTGCCACAGTAAAAAATAATGTTTAGAGCCAGCCCTGATGGTCTAGCAGTTAAGATTCGCTGCTGTCACTGCTTTGGCAGCCCAGGTTTGCTTCCTGGTCATGGAACCACACCATCCATCTGTCAGTTGCCATGCTGTGGCAGCAGCTCACATAGAAGAACTTAACACTATGATATACAACTGTGCCCTGGGATTTTGGGGAGAAGAAAAGAAAAAGAGGAAGATTGGCAACAGATGTTAGCTCAGGGCAAATCCTTCCCTGCAAAAAAAATAATAATATTTTTAAAAGTCATTTTTTATTATGTGCTAGTCACTGTACTGGGTGCGAGGCATACAGAATGAATAAGGCACTGTCCATGAACTCAGGTATTGATGTTAGAAGAATACATTACCACTATTATAGTCATCTTCATGCTCATTATTTAATGGTTAATACTGTGGTGTTCCTGATACCTTATTCTGCAAGCATTTGTTGTCAATCAGTGGTAATTGTTGCCATTATTACTGTTGTTAAGTACAATAGCACTTTTTTTTTTTGGATGGGGAAGATTGGCCCTGAGCTAACATCCCTCGCTAATCTTCCTCTTTTTGCTGAAGAATATTAGCCCTGAGCTAACATCCATGCTCATCTTCCTCCATTTTGTATGTGGGATGCTGCCCCAGCATGGCTTGATGAGTAGTGCACAGGTCCGCGCCTGGGATTCGAACCTGTGAACCCTGGGCCGCCGAAGCAGAGTGCATGAACCCAACCACTACACCACCAGGCTGGCCCCTACAGTAGCACTTTAAGACCTTCACTAAGACGTAGGTCTTAGCACTGGGCTATGACCACTGGACTATTAGCACTGGACTTGGTCAAGGATGCATAGCTTAAGTGTTATTAAAATTAGATTGGAAATAATTGATGTACTATGGTAGTTTGAAATAAATGGGGTTTGACTCTTAAATCAGATATTGAGCTAGTTGATGTGGGGGTAATTCCTTGCTCTTAAGCTTACCTACCTTGGGAGGCAAGACTCAAGTTAATGAAACACCTGCAGAATAACTCCAAAGTAACACATGTACCTTTATTTGCTGTTTATATAGATGTTACTTGACTTTCTCATCTTAAATATGAAACATTTACACTTTACTTGGTTGTACATTACAGGAAGGCTGAAGTTACGCTGGATGGAGTTTGGCCAACGGATAAAACATCTCGCTGTTTAATAAAGAGCCCAGATCGACTTGCTGATATCAACTATGAGGGAAGACTGGAAGCAGTTTCAAGGAAACAGGGAGCTCAGTTCAAAGAGTACCGTCCTGAAACGGGTTCTTGGGTGTTTAAGGTATAGTCACTTAACCAAGTTCTTATAAACTGTAGGTAAAGTCACAAAATGTTTGTGTTAGAAGAGATCCTCTCCTAAATTCTCTTTATTTTTACAAATTAGGAAACAGATGTAGAGATACATCATGATTTGCTCCAAATTACCCATCTAGTTAAACCCCAGAGCCATAAAGACCTATTATAAACTCTATGGGCCCATAATCCAAATCCTCTACCCCATCCTCTGAGCATTTAGATACACTTCTAAGGTGTGGTTTTTGTAATATGTGGCATCATTTAGAGACATCAGGCAGAATTTTTTAGAATTATCCTAAATAATTGTCATTCTCTTCAAGATATCTAGCGATGTGGAGCTTGACTTCCTCCCTTCCTTGATAGTTTAACCCAGTGTTTTCTTTCTCTTCTCAGCCAGTTGGATTATTTAACTTGTTGAAGGCCCTTGTGTAGGTAGAGAACAGCAAGGCAGTATATAATTGTGAAAACAGTAACAGCTCTTTGGATTCAGTTTCCTATGTTAATATAATAATTTAGTAATTATATGAGCAACTAGTACACACACCAAACATTATCTGAATCTTAGAAAAAGAGTCAAGTATGGTAGTTGACATTTAATTGTGCTTTAAATATTTTGATTTCTCTCACTCTTTTTTTTTAAACTAATTCTGCAAAATTGGAAGGGCAAGTATTGTGGAAACTCTTGTGAATATAACAGTGTTAAAATTGATCTTGTTGGATTCTTCTCTTCCTTAGGTCTCCCATTTTTCTAAGTATGGCCTTCAGGATTCTGATGAAGAGGAGGAGGAGCGGCCGTCCAAAACTAGTACAAAGAAGTTGAAGACTGCCCCTTTGCCTCCTGCAGGCCAGGCCACCCCATTCCAGATGGCTCTTAATGGCAAACCAGCACCTCCACCCCAGGTAGAGAAAGGACAGTGAATTTGAATGGAATCCATGATACAGAAGTTGAAAGCAAGTCATTCAGCTAGTACAAAGCTGTTTTATGACCCCTGGAACTTTGAAGAGTACAAATGTATTGGCAATCACGTTGAGACAAGTATAAGGAGGGCATGAGGCGGCACTGGCGTCTGTTTTTTCCTTGAGAGATTTAAAGAATTCTCTTGCTGTTTGGTTCCTTCCTTCTACAGATTGTCATTCTTAAAACACCTCCCTCTCTCTCATTTGGACTTGCTGAATTCTCTGCTCAGTGATCAACTTAAGATAGCATTTTGCTTGTGTGGGTTGATGCAAAGTAAAACCTACTTTTGTTGACTACCTGACATGCAGTTTAATCTTGTTCTTTACCTCCGTGGGTTTTTTAAAAGTTCAATTAGCTTTCTGCAAGGGTTTTTAACTCCATTTTTCTCAAGTTGTTTGCTTATACTTTAGGTAATCTCTTGATATTTATATTTTAACAATACATAATCTTTATGAAAACAGATAAAGTTTTAGTATACAAATGAATTATTTGGCTTGGGGAGAGTAGGGGCGGCATTGTGTATTGCAGTCACCATCCTCTTTTTTAATATTGTTAAGCTAGTATAAACCTTTTGTCCTTGTAGGGAAAGGTTTGTAATTTAAATATCAGGTAGTTTCTTTGCCAGCTCATAAAGAGTTTTATTTTCATTTGGATGTTGTTTATATTCAATCAAGTCATAAGCAGTTTTTTTCTTTGCTGCCATACTCCCTCAAAGAAAAGAACTTGATATAGAATTTCTTTGTAAAGCATCCTCTACCTCTCAGCTGCTAAAAGCAGGACCTTTGGAATTTTCCTTGCTACAATTCTTATGGCTGCTGATTTGTGAGATTTTTATGATTTATTAAATAATTTTTTGGGAAGAGTTTTCTGGAGATTGTTGTGTATGTATGTCCATATTTGCGCATACAGGGTGAGGGGAGGGTATGATAAAAGTGGGAAACGAACTATATTGACTGTTGTGTTTAAAATCTTTGTAGCGTTTAGAATACCTGTAAGAAATCTCTTCTGAACTAAAAAAAATGCTGTAAATGGACTTGGTTTTCCAGTTATCCATGTTCATTTTTCTGAAACATATACTTTGTATAATTCCTTTCTTTCCTAAGTGTTTTTTGATCCTATATAATATATATATTTCTTAGGATAAGAGTCAGATAGCCTTATATTCTGCCAATAAAAGTAATTATAAAGGATCCTAAAGATACTATTGAAAAAGAAAAGCTTTATCTGTGGACAGAGCAAATTTATGTAATGTTGACAATCAGTGGTTTTTAGTCTCTTTAATTTCCAGAATATAAATAGTCAGAGATAATTATAAATTCCTGTGATGACAGACACTTCAGTAGGTGAGAGCTCATTGAAAAGATGAGCACCAAAAAATTTCAGAAGAACAAGGTTCTAGGAAAAAGAGAGGTGGTAAGGATCAGAATGGGCAAAGAGAATACAGTGAATAGGGATCGTTTTCAGATATCTCCTTTGATTGAAGAAGTGGATGGTCTTTGACCTTTTGGATGGGGAAAGCAGAAATGGGAGATATTGGTAGAGTTGTTTAGATATTCAGGCTAATGTGTTAGAACAGTAATGTGGGACTCTAGAGAACTCTTCCTTCATATTGGCCAGTGACTGAAGTGAGGCAGGGAGGAAATGCCAGTGGTTGCAGTTTTTAGTTATTAATACCAAGGCCTTACATTTTACTTGGCGTGAGGAAAATACTTGAGCCATCTGAATGAACTCGGAACGGACAGCACGGTCTTCTCATCTCAGCATCAAGATGACTGTCTTCACACTGTCACCTGGCCCCCTGGAGAGGCTGATTTCCATGATATGGTGTTCCTTCAGTCTGCTGTAGCATTTTTTTTTCCTGTACACAGTCTCAGATTCTCTGACTTGGTGCGGGGGGAGTGTTTCTTTAGGTGTTAGGAAGATTTACATTTTTGTTCAGTGGTCACATTTACTCCACTACCTTTTATATAATATCCTCAGTCTCCTCTTTGCAGTTTGTTCTTAAGCCTTGCTTTGCTCCTAAAAAAGCAGCTTAATCTAAGCATTGAGAACACATAAAGGAAACTAAAATTTCATGTAATCTTACCTTCTATGTCTCTTAAATTAGAGAAAATGTTGGCAGAAAAACCTGCATCACACAGATGAATTTGGGCAGTTGCAGAAACATTTTGTTTGGTAATTAGAACATTAGTTCCAAAACGCTGATTTGAGATCAGGTTTTCAGCTGACTACATCAATACCTTGGTAAGCTTGGATTCCGTAGATCTGGCATGGGGCTCAGGCATATTTATATTTTAAATGCTTTTCTCCAGGTGACTGAGATACGCAGCCAGGTCACTGTTGAAAAACCTCAGATCTTTGGGATCAGGTAGAGAGACTTGTAGTTTTTTTACCTCAACCTTATACTGAAATGTATCTTGTGTTCAGTATCATCAAGGCAGACTAGTTGACTTGTTCAGAAACTTAGCATTGTTCACTCAGTGAGTACATTTGAATAAGTTAAAAAAAATTTTTAAAGGAAAAAAGTGATTAGGATTTAGAAGAATATTCCATTTCATCTTGTATAATTAAAAAAATAATAAAATGGCAGCTATTTAGATTTATCCAATGAATCAATATATTTTTAAACATTTTATATTCCTATGTGATTTATATAGATTGCATATATATAAAATAATTTGACAGCCATGAGCCTATTTGCTTCAAATATTTATGTTATGGAGTCCTATGCCTTCTACAGTAATATCCCTGAATGTATGTGTAGAAATATACACATTGACTTTGGTGGGCCCTTGAAACCCCGACATGAAATTTCCCTTGAGAACACAATATTGTTGACAGGGCTGATTTTCCACCAAAATGAATATAAAACATTCTTTGTCATTAGAAAACAAGTTGTTTTGGAGGCAGGCAACAGTAGTAGTTATACTGGATTAAAGTATTTGGATGAGAGGGCAGTGTGAATTATTTTCAAACCTTTTTGACCATGGACTGGTCATTTACCATCTGCTGAATAACAGTGTCTTGATTTACTGTACCTACTTGAATTATTTTACCTACTGGATTAAGAGGTGATTTATCTTTAGGGTACTGGCAGCTTTGTTTGTATGAGGAAGATTCTTTTGAGTTGGAGAGTGGAGGTTTCTCAAATCATTAAAGGTTCAGTCATGAGGGGCTGGCCCGGTGGCATAGTGGTTGAGTTCATGTGCTCTGCTTTGGCAGCCCAGGGTTCGCAGGTTCGGACCCTGGGTGTAGACCTATGCACCGCTTGTCAAGCCATGCTGTGGCAGGCGTCCCACTTATAAAGTAGAGGAAGATGGGCATGGATGTTAGCCCAGGGCCAATCTTCCTCAGCAAAAAGAGGAGGATTGGCAACAGATGTTAGCTAAGGGCTAATCTTCCTCGCCAAAAAAAAAGTTTGGTTGTGAAACCTCATCCTCCATATATCTAAACAGTCATTGTACAGATATTATCTGTGTACTGGGTATTTGTAATGTACTGTACTGGTATTTAGACATAAATAAGATACTCTACTTTCAAGAGGTTACAATGTAGGAAAGGGAGAGTTAAAGTGATACTCTGTTTGGCTGCTCCTCCCAATTACATGCCTTTCTTTTTCATAGACCCCTAAGGAGCTTCCTTTTTTTTTTTTTCCCCTCCTCAATTCCTTCTGAGCCATCATTTTTTCATTAGCCTACTTTTCTTTCCAGGGCTGGCTTTGAAGAAGCACCCTGATCTCCCAAGATTTCTTTGAAAATGAGTACTTAGACTTATGTACGCTTGTTCACATATAGGGGGTTCTAGGAGCTTACCAGGTCCTCAGTTTCATAGTAATTCATTTCTCCCTTGTCCACTTATTAGATGATATCCCATAGCTTTGAAGTCTGCATGAGGGTGGAGCAAATAAAACCTTGATCTTTAGCATTCTTCTTTAAGATATGTAGGGTCCCTTAGGTCTCTAATCTAGTTATTTGATGAAATCCTCCCATTTTTGCCTAAAAGTGTTCTAAGTGAACTTCTCTTGCATTAATGTTATTCCTTTGTTGAGTAGTGTAATAAGTTGGAACCATCCTCTCCTTTCTTCCTTTCCTCCCACCTGTCCTCTCTCCTTTTTGTTCTTTCATAGTTATTAATTGCTTTCTCTAGTATGTGCCAGGCACTGCATTAGGCAATGGAAATAACAAAGAAAGTGTTTGGTAAATGTTGAATTTAACAATGTGCTTGGTGTTGGGTATAGAAAACAGTAGGCCATAATCTCTGTTTGCAAGCCTTGACAATCTGGTAGGACAAATATGCAAGAAATTATGCATTGTGATACGTTGTATAAAATAGGTATAGACTGGGTGTTGTGGGAGCCCAACAGAGGAGGGCATCCTTACTGACAGATTGACAGAGAGAGGATAAGGAGTTTCAGAACTTTTCTTAC
This sequence comes from Tapirus indicus, assembly GCA_031878705.1. Lineage (NCBI taxonomy): Eukaryota > Metazoa > Chordata > Mammalia > Perissodactyla > Tapiridae > Tapirus > Tapirus indicus. The sequence continues at coordinate 27,250,728 of CM062924.1, forward strand.
GAGTGAATTGGTTTAAATTTAACATAGTAGGGAACCATTGGCATGAGAGTATTCCCATAATTTTTGCAATTATAATAGGAACATCATGGCCAGGGTTGCTTTCTTCCCTCCAGAATTCAAAGCATAAAAGTAGACAGACCTGCCTGTAGCCTACCCAATAGGTAAAAAATAGTATCATCTTTGCCTTTAGACCATTATCTAGCTTCCAGTTTTGTTAGAGCACTCCTTGGGGATTGTTCACATCTTAAGTGGGAATTCACCATGCGTCCAACACCTCAGTTTCTCTACAGTTATCAGTGGGAGCAGATACTCTTTTAGAAAGGATATTTGTTAAAAGAATGCAGGGGAGTAATAACTAATACACCATTAAAAATAAGGTTGAGGGGCTGGCCCAGTGGCGTAGTGGTTAAGTTTGCACTCCACTTCAGCAGCCCGGGGTTCGCAGATTCATATCCCGGGCGCAGACTGATGCACCGCTAGTCAAACCACACTGTGGCGGCATGGACGTTAGCCCAGGGCCAGTCTTCCTCAGCAAAAAAGAGGAGGATTGGCAATGGAGGTTAGCTCAGGGTTAGTCTTCCTCACAAAAATAAAGTTGAAAAAATTATACTAATGGTTGTTTCTTTGTCCAAAGAAATCATGAATTTTTTTTTTAAACTACCTGTTGCATCCGTTTGAGGTTTAGCATGAAATAAGCCACTCCTGAAAAATAAGCCAAAAATTGTGGACAGTTAATAATCTATAAATGATATGATAAGAAAAATAATTGATAGAACTTTTTGATTTGAGAATATTTCATGAATTGGCTTAGCCACTTGTTAACATTTTACCAGGTCATATGCAAGTTTAGGACATATTTAGTGAATTTGTATTGAACCAATTATTTTACAATGTGCTTCAACTTTATGAGTGTTTACTTTTCAAGCCATAAGCTGTTAGTCATGACTATATCTTTAAAACTGCTTAATAAATGTAACTCTTGACACTTTTAAACATAAAAGAATTATTCCCAGATTAGAATTGCTCCTAATATTATTACTTTGGTTTCCCTTTGGGGAAAATAGAGTAGACAGTCCTCGTATCTTACATGGTACTACACAGGTAAAAGCCCAGCTGACCTTAGGATTCAGTCACCCAAAAGGTAAATTCCAGGCCCAAAATTGTGTTAACTGGAAATTTATTTCTAAATGTTTTCTTTAAGAAAATATAAAGTTGCTGGAGACTTTGATATTTGTACCTTTTATTCTCTTTTCCCAATGGCTTCTAGCTACACGGTAGTGTTAGGGCAGGGTGACCCTGTGTAAACTGGAAAATTATAATTGCTAGCTAAATCAGGAAAGGCATAGCCTTTGTCTGAAGACCACCATTTGTTCAGTATTGGGTGCTGGCTGGTTCCAGACACCAGACCGTAATACATATTACTTGGGTGATTCCATGCATCCTCCTTTGGATGCCAAGTACTTAGGGGGATTTTTGGGTTATTGTTGTTAAATCCTCTTTAGCAAATATGCTACCTCGTATTATGATAGAATGGGCAGAATCTAATATTGCTGTAGCATATTCTGAATAAACTAAATATGGTCTAGAAGCTCTATGTCTATTTGGTGTATTTAATGCTGCTTTCCTGATCTTTCTGCTATCTACAGAGCCAGAGCCCAGAGGTGGAGCAGTTAGGGAGGGTTGTGGAACTGGACAGTGACATGGTAGATATCACCCAGGAGCCAGTTTTGGATTCCGTGTTAGAAGAGAGCGTGCCTGAGGATCAGGAACCTGTGTCTGCCTCAACGCACATTGCATCTTCACTGGGAATTAATCCACATGTCTTACAGGTGAAGTCCTAAACCACCCTTACTACAACAGGAAGCCAAACTAATATTTATCTCTCTTGTGTAATACTTGGCCTCTTCCTTAATTATTCATTTAAGAGCTTTGAGTACTCACTAGAATGAAGGAAACAGGAGTATGGCCTCTGTTTGGGCTGCATTTTCCCATTCAGGGAGGGAAGGCTGTATTAAGATTCAGAAGACCTAGATTCTAACCCCAGTTTTGTAACTATTACTATGTGACTTCAGGCAAGTCATTTAACATCTGTGAGCACTGATTTTTCTTTATAAAATATTACTTTGTTTACATCACAGAGTGGTTTTGAAGCTCTGGAAGGTGTTCCACAAAAGTTAAAATTTAAAAAAAAACCTAGTAGCTACAGGTTTCTTTAAGTTCTCTCTCAACTTCCTCCTGCTCATGCCTTTTGGCATGTTATGAGTTTAGCCTTTGGCTTACGTTTGACTTTGAAATTATTCATTCAGCAAACATGTGAGCAACTGCTATGTGCCAGGCTCTGGCGAGACTCTGTAGATACAAAGAAGAGTATTATATAACTTGTACTGTTCAGGCACATACAGCGTACTAGAGTTAGTCACACAAATGTTATACTAGCTCTGGACACAGCCTTGAGGCAGAGTGATTTATTCGTCGTTGTAACTGCATTTTTCTTTTATGGCCTTTGGATTTGGGGGAGCACATTCATTCTATAGATATTGCCTTCTTAGATCATGAAAGCATCATTGCTTGCTGATGAAGAAGATGCAGATACAGTCCTGGATCAACACTTCAATCGCCTTCCTTCTAAAGCAGATACATCTCAAGAAATCTGTTCTCCCAGACTCCCCATTTCAGCATCTCACTCATCAAAATCCCGTTCATTAGGTACTGTAAAAGATTTTACAAGAAAAGCTGTCAAGTCCTACTTTTCCCATATCTTCTTTTAGGCTGAATCAACTTGTCTAGCACATATCCCTCTAAGGGCATATGACATAAGGATACCAAGAGGAAGTGTACTCTTATAAATATCTGTTAGGTGGGGAGAGTTTTTTAAAACCATGATTAGCTTTATTGATGCAGAAATTGTAGGGAGAAGAAGCATTTGTGTTTGGTTTAGTCATGTTTTTATTTGCTTGTGAATGTGGATTAGATAGCAAGCAGTAATTTTTATCACACCTTAAAGGAATCAGCAAGTTGTCCTGCACTGTACCCTTTTTGTACAGTCTTAACACTATCCTTATTACCTTCTAGGGGCAAATGTTACTTCTCAGAATGCATAAAACTTGGTCAGATGTCTACTTTTCCCTAAACCTTCCCAAATTCCCAGGGAAGTTTGATTTTAAAGCTTTCCCTTTTCTAGTGGGCTTGTAACTATGTGGGATTGGAGACAGAGTATTGATGTCAGCAAAGGACTTAAGCAGATGTAATTTCAAAATGTTTTGAAAGCCAGTGGAGCTACCAGGAAGAGATTTGTTTATGTTGCCATAAAAGCTAAATGTTTATTTTCAGTTCTTTTAAGTACCCTTATTAAACATTCATAACAACTTTTTCCGTAGTGGGCACTACATGAAAATCTCATTCTAACTTCTTGCCTTAGCCAGGAACCATATAAAATTGGAAAACAGGCAATAGTAACAAGAACTGTCCTTCTCAGAGTTACATATGCAATCACAAGGTGCCTCCATGGGGTTTTGTTAACTTAAGTCTAGCATTGAGCATTAGAGTGGTAGGAATTCGAGTTTTAATCTTAAGCTTTTTATATTGACTAAGAAAAGGTTACGTTTGGCATTCTGATAAGGGCATGAGCATCGATGTCAGACTTACCTGGGCTTATCTCTCAGTCCTGCCCCTTAGTAGCCTTGTGGATTTGGACAAGTCACTTATCTGAGCCCAGTTTTCTCACCTGTAAAATGAGGATAATAATGTTCTTTGTTTAAAGTTATGGAAGGATGAAATGAAATCATGTATACAATTGCTTATACAGAGTCTGCTGCATATAAATGCTAGATAATGTTTTTAATAGTAGTAGTAGTATCATTTATTATTAATATTGTTATTGTTGTTGATGTCATCATCATTAGAATTCCTGCCTTGATTTCTGGTTGAAAGAGTAATTTATGCAGAATCTGATTTAACCTGCTTCTGGTAATATTTATCTGACTTAATTAGTTTGGTGAATCTATAATTTCAGCCCTCACTGCTTGTTGTTCAAGAAGCAATAGGCTGTGTTTTTTAATAGTCTTTTTTTCCTCCCTTATTTTAGTTGGTGGGTTACTACAATCAAAATTTACAGGTGGAGCTTTTCTTTCACCAAGTGCCTCTGTGCAAGAATGTCGCACTCCCAGAGCATCGACTTTGATGAGTATCCCATCCACATCCCCTTGGTCTGTCCCTCCACCCCTGACCTCTGTGTTTACAGTGCCCAGCCCAGCCCCTGAGGTTCAGTTGAAAACAGTGGGCACACGCAGACAACCAGGCCTAGTCCCTCTTGAAAAGTCTGTCATCTATGGCAAGGGAAAACTCTTGATGGACATGGCCCTATTTATGGGACGCTCATTTCGGGTTGGTTGGGGCCCCAACTGGACTCTGGCTAATAGTGGAGAAGAGCTGAGTGGCTCCCATGAACTGGAAAATCATCAGATTGCTGATTCTATGGAATATGGATTCCTCCCTAATCCAGTAGCTGTTAAATCGTGAGTAACATTTCCTTATGCTTTTTGAGAAAGGCAACGTGGTAGTTGAGAAGAAACGTTTCATCATTAGGAGATCCAGGGTCAGGGCCCTGCTTTGTGATCATTCTAGATATATTCCTAGTACAATTTTAGATAGCAGAAGATATTTGTATAATTAAAAGCTAAAATGATTAGTAAGATAACTATTTGTGCCATCAAGGTATGAAGAGTATAATACTTACCCAATAGTTAAATTTTAGTTATTCAAGTAACAGCCCTAAAGCTAATGCTAAAGCATTCCTTGGGTTTTCATCCTTTTTTATTGCATTAGTCATTTTTTCTATTTTCTCTTAGATATTTGTGATTTCTTCATATATAAGATATATTCTCAACTAAGCACATTTCCTGTATCTTAGACCTGATAAGGTGAATGTATAAACTGGATAATTCATGCATAAGTATTTGGAAATAAGGTGATATCTAATAACTATATATGTTACATATTTTTACACAATCCCCACTATTAACATTTACATATGTGTGCTTACAGTTCTCAATACACTTATATATATATATGCTGTACAATATATATATTGTGTATGTGTATATATATGTCTATATAATATATACACACACATATATTCTGTACAAATTATAGTTTTCTGGTAGTTATTAGGTAGCATGCATACAGTTGTTTCGTGCAAAATATGTAACTTTTTCCTATTTACTTTTTATAATTATAACAAATTGTGCTATCTTTACTATAGATTAATTGACTGTGATCACCTATTATCCTTAGTTTTTAAAGTTGACTTTGCAGAAACAAAAAATAGCATCTCTTGAACCTCACAGTTAGGAATGTTGATCTTGAACCTCGGTTATGCAGATGTCATGATATTTTGGAGGTTGTTAATATCAATCTTAAAAATTGGATGAAGGTCAAATTGACAATATGCTCATCTTAATTGAGATTCAGCTCTTCAGTATCGATAAGCTTAGCCTCATGATTTTTGATACCTCAATAAATATAATTTTTAGAAACCACTATCCCACAACAGCTTTTGGCCCTTAGATTTCATAGTATTCAGATACATGCTGAAGCCAGTTCCAAGTCTTACTGTACTGATTTCCATACCTGTTATAACTTGGCCTAAGAAGCCTTTGGATTCTGAATGCATAGGTCAGATAATTTGTTTACTCAGTATATAGCAAATAAATTCATTATAGTTTGACATTAGGAAAGAAAATTTCTTTAAAATCACAGTGGAATGTTTTGCGTTCTATTTGTAATCATAAATAGAAGCAAAGGTTTGGTTTTAGGAAAATTCTAACATCTGTCTTATTTTTGTTTTCTATCACGTTCATCATTTGCCCTTGTAGCCTAACTGAGTCCCCATTCAAAGTTCATTTGGAAAAACTCAGTCTGAGACAAAAGAAGCCAGATGAAGACCTACAGTTATACCAGACACCTCTGGAGCTCAAATTGAAACATAGCACTGTCCACGTGGATGAGCTGTGTCCTCTTGTTGTCCCTAATCCCGGAGTTGCTGTTATTCATGACTATGCAGATTGGGTTAAGGAAGCATCAGGAGACTTACCGGAAGCACAAAGTGAGTATGGAGTGTGCTTCTAACCTTTGATCCCAGGAACATGGGTAGGAGCGTGTGTTCATAGGAGGACAAATTTCCTCATGCCTATGTAGTAGGTGGATGCCTGAGCTTGCACTTGTCTTTAGTTGATTTGGAATGAGCAAGATCCCAAGCAAGAAGAAATTATATCACTGTTTATAATTACTCCTATGTCCTTTAACATACAAGTCTTTGTTCAGAGGAACTGTAGCCAGTCACATCCCTTGGATTTATGAAATTACATTCCTTCCCCCACCCAGAGAACATAGGGAGAGAGAGATTCATTCCTTCTTTTCTAAATCCTGCTCCTTCTTCCCTGTCCAGCTCAAGTCCCACTTGGTCTTCCCAACAACTTTGGTGTTAATTGCTTCCCTTCCTGACCCTCTCACTATTACCTCTCTATAACTATTGTGACCATGTTTTTCTGAACCAATACTTTGATAAATGGCTTTTCTAATGTGAGAACTTATTATTTCAAATAGTAGAAAAATCATGCTTAATTACATATTCCACAACATTTCACAGCATCACCTTTATTGAAAAATGAAGACTATTTTAGAATGTTCCATTCCATACATTTTGGGTGTTACGTTCGGTTCTTTGTGTTTGCTTCAGTTATCTCATCTTCTTTTCAAACATGTGAGTCATCTTCCCAGTGCATATTTGTAAGTGGCCCCAAATGTTTCCTTTCTGTTTTCCTTCTTGAGGGGTAATATAGCATCGTGGTTAAGAGTATACTGTTGTCCTCAGATTACTTGTGTTCGAATCCTGGCTCTAGTACATATTGCCTGTAACTTGGAGCAAGTTACTGAACACTCTACCTCAGTTTTCTCATCTATAAAATGAAGATGGTCACTACTGTATAGTTATATTGTGTAGATTAGAGTTGGCTTACTCTTAAGTACTTTGAACAGTGTCATTTAGGCTTACTAAATGTTAGGCTCCTATAGCAGGAGAAAATAATCCCTCACAAGTTGTTAGAGCACTTTACATTTCTTAAAGCTTTTTGTAAACAGAATTTGATCAAATCAGAGGACTTTTTTTTATCGTATGAGATTATATTAGCCATACTTAGGCTAGAGGAACCTCGTTAAAGGAGCATAGAGTTACATTTGTTATGTAAGTACCACAGGAACATTGGAGCAAGCAAGCAGTTATACCACACACCTTTGGAGCTTGTAAGACACAGCTGAGTGAGGTGGAAACAGATTCAGAGAAATCGACTTGAGTGGTTATTTGGGGTGTTAATTAATTTATATATTTTTACTCCACAATTAGAGTAATGTCCTCTCTGTAGTTACTGTAAGACTTCATGTCTTAGCATTGTTTTCCTGTTTCTTCCTTAGTTGTGAAGCACTGGAGCCTAACGTGGACATTATGTGAAGCTTTATGGGGCCACCTGAAGGAGCTTGACAGCCAGCTGGATGAGCCCAGTGAATACATTCAGATTCTGGAGCGAAGAAGAGCTTTCTCTCGCTGGCTATCCCATACTGCCGCACCTCAAATTGAGGAGGAAGTCTCTTTAACCCGAAGAGACAACCCTGTGGAGGCTGTCTTCAGCTACCTCACGGGCAAGAGGATCAGTGAGGCCTGCTCTCTGGCCCAGCAGTCAGGTAGGGCATATGGTCCTTTTCTGCACCCCTGCCTACTTTCTACTCACTGTCTCTACCCCTTAATTGTGGATTTGCCTTTGTCTTCTAACCAGAGAGTAAGTATAGACTTCCCAGTCTCCAGAATAGAGACTGTCTTCTAGTTTTCTTTTTAGAACCTTAAACATCAAATTTACTTAACTAAAAATATTTTAATTTTATATGTTACATACACATTTGTAGTGAAACCAGAAAATGCAGATAAGCAAAAAGCAATAAACCAAAATCACCTAAATCCTTTGTTACTATTCAGTACAAATATTTCAATGTGCAGTTTGTACTTGGACTGTTTACTTTGTAGTATATAAAGTATATACAAATATGTGCACACAGAGCAACATACGCATGTAAATTTTTCAAAGATGGTATTCTATATATGTATGTGTGTGTGTGTATATATGTGTGTGTATGTGTGTGTGTGTGTGTGTGTGTGTATATATATATATATATATACACTCTGTTCTTTTTATGTAACACCTTCCAAATGTCCTATAATATAGATATAACAGTCAAATGCTTCTTAGTATTCTTTTGTATATAAATGTACCCTGTTAGCAAATTCATTTTTTGACATTTAGACTCCCCCCCCCCCACCATAAGTAATACTCTGAACCTCTTAAACGTGTGTTTTGTACTGATTCACTTATTTCATTCAAATAAATATGTAGAAGTTTAATTTCTGGATTGAGATACTTACTTGACTTTTTTTAAGGACTTCCCATATATATTTGTGCTCTTTTAGTTCTTCCATCAGTGAGAGACATTCAGCAAGTACTTCACCATCTAGACACAGATCTTGAAAAGGATAAAGGATGACACAGTTCAATTTAATCTACATATCATTGGATTCTTGATCAAACCTTGTTTATTGGAACCTAATTTATCTGAAGCCAACTAATTGGAGCCATCAACTGGATTTATTTTTTCAGACCTTGGCCAGTTTGGGGATTATAAGGAACAAATCACAGGAAAAGCTAGAATCAGTAACTTATGTAAATGGCTAGCTGCATTCCACTAGCACTACACATTTAGCTCAGTGCCTTTTGTGATCTTGATACATTTGTGTACAGTGAGAACTTGTCATCAGGATTGATCTTCTATAAAGTTATAAAGATTATGAATCATTAAAAAGATAATGTTGGGGCCAGCCCGGTGGCGCAGCGGTTTAGTTCGCGCTTGGCAACCCGAGGTTCGCGAGTTCGGATCCCGGGCGCCCGCGGACGCACTGCGTGTCAGCCATGCCGTGGCGGCGTCCCATATAAAGTGGAGGAAGATAGGCACAGATGTTAGCCCAGGGCCAGTCTTCCTCAGCAAAGAGAAGAGGATTAGCAACAGATGTTAGCTCAGGGCTGGTCTTCCTCACAAAAAAAAAAAAAAAGATAATGTTATGCTCACCGGCACACTTACATGTAGCAGAAGAGGATCTTAAGGAATGCCAGAAGTCAAGTCCTTAGATTTATTATTTGTTCACAAACTACTCTTTTCTCCTTTTTTTCTTAGCCTAAGGTTAAACTTTTGACAAGGCACTACCTTTCAGCTTACTAACAACTTTTGCTTCACTACCACCACTTTCTTTTTTTTTTTTTTTTAAGTTTTTATTGATGTCTTAATAGTTTATAACATTGTGGGGTTTTAGTTGTACATTATTATTTGTCCATCACCATATGAATGCATCCTTTCACCCCTTGTGCCCACCCCCACCCCCCTTCCCCCTCGTAACCACCAATCAGTTCTCTCTGTCCATGTGTTCGTTTATATTCCACATAAGAGTGAAATCATGCAGTGTTTGTCCTTCTCTCTCTGGCTTGTTTCACTTAACATAATACTCTCTAGGTCCATCCATGTTGTTGCAAATAGGACAGTTCTGTCTCTTTTTTATGGCTGAGTAGTATTGCATTGTATATATATACACCACATCTTCTTTATCCAGTCATCAGTTGAAGGACACTTGGGTTGCTTCCACTTCTTGGCTATAGTGAATAATGCTGCAATGAACATAGGGGTGCATAAGCCTCTTGGGATGGTTGATTTCGTGTCTGTTGGGTAGATGCCCAAAAGTAGGATTGCTGGATCATACGGTATTTCTATTTTTAATTTTTTGAGGAATCTCCATACTGTTTTCCATAGAGACTGCACCAGTTTGCATTCCCACTAGCAGTGTATTAGGGTTCCCATTTCTCCACAACCTCTCCAACACTGTTGTTTTCTGTCTTGGTGATTATAGCCATTCTAACAGGTGTAAGGTGATATCTTAGAGTAGTTTTGATTTGCATTTCCCTCATGATTAGTGATATTGAACATCTTTTCATGTGTCTCTTGGCCATCTGTATCTCTTCCTTGGAAAAGTGTCTGTTCATATCCTCTGCCCATTTTTTTTTTTTTTTTTAAATAACAATGTTAGTATTTATTTAGCATTTACTGTGAACTAGGCATATTTTTAAAAATTTTTAAATTTTTTTTATTGTGGTAACATTGGTTTAAAACATTACATAAATTTCAGGTGTACATCATTGTATTTCAATTCCTGTGTAGATTACATGTTAACCACCCACAGACTAATTACAACCCATCACCATACACATGTGCCTAATCACCCCTTTTGCCCTCCTCCCTCCTCCTCCTTTCCCTCTGGTAACCACCAATCCAATCTCTGTCTCTATGTGATTGTTTGTTGTTGTTTTTATCTTCTACTTATGACTGAGATCATATGGTCTTTGACTTTTTCCATCTGACTTATTTCTCTTTGCATAATACCCTCAAGGTCCATCCATGTTGTCACAAATGGCTGGATTTCATCCTTTCTTATGGCTGAGTAGTATTCCATTGTGTATATATACCACGTCTTTATCCATTCGTCCCTTGATGGGCACCTAGGTTGCTTCCAAGTCTTGGCTATTGTGAACAATGCTGCAGTGAACACACGGGTGCATGTATCTTTACGCATTCATGTTTTCCTGTTCTTTGGATAAATACCCAGCAGTGGAATAGCTGGATCATATGGTACTTCTATTCGTAATTTTTTGAGGCATCTCCACACTGTTTTCCATAGTGGCTGCACCAGTTTGCACTCCCAGCAGCAGTGTACAAGAGTTCCCTTCTCTCCACATCCTCTCCAACACTTGTTTCCTGTCTTGTTAATTATAGCCATTCTGACGGGAGTGAGGTGATATCTCACTGTAGTTTTGATTTGCATTTCCCTGATAGTTAACGATGTTGAATATCTTTTCATGTGCCTGTTGGCCATCTGGATATCTTTGGAGAAATGTCTGTTAAGATCTTTTGCCCATTTTTAAATCGGGTTGTTAGGTTTCTTGTTGTTGAGATGTATAAGTTCTTTATATATTTTGGAGATTAACCCCTTATCAGATATATGGTTTGCAAATATCTTCTCCCCATTCTTAGGTTGTCCTTTTGTTTTGTTGATGGTTTCCTTTGCTGTGCAGAAGGTTTTTTAGTTTGATGTAGTCCCATTTGTTTATTTTTTCTATTGTTATCCTTGCCCGGTCAGACATGGTACTTGAAAATATGCTGCTAAGACTGATGTCGAAAAGCATACTGCCTATGTTTTCTTCTAGAAGTTTCACGGTTTCAGGTCTTATATTCAAGTCTTTAATCCATTTTGAGTTAATTTTTGTGTATGGTGTAAGATAATGGTCTGCTTTCATTCTTTTGCATGTGGTTGTCCAGTTTTCCCAACACCATTTACTGAAGAGATTTTCATTTCTCCATTGTATGTTCTTGGCTCCCTTGACAAAAATTAGCTGTTCATAGATGTGTGGGTTTATTTCTGGGCTCTCGATTCTGTTCCATTGATCTGTGTGTCTGTTTTTTGTGCCAGTACCATGCTGTTTTGGTCACTATAGCTTTGTAGTATATTTTGAAATCAGGGAGTGTGATACCTCCAGCTTTGTTCTTTTTTCTCAGGATTGCTTTGGCTATTTGGGGTCTTTTGTTGTTCCATATAAATTTTAGGATTCTTTGTTCTATTTCTGTGGAAAATGTCGTTAGAACTTTGATAGGGATTGCATTGAATCTGTAGATTGCTTTAGGAAGTATGGACATTTTAACTATGTTAATTCTTTTTTTTTTTTTTTGCATTTATTTTTTTTTTTATTGATGTCTTAGTTTATAACACTGTGGGGTTTTAGTTGTACATTTTTGTCCGTCACCTTGTGGATGTAACCCTTCACCCCTTGTGCCCCCCCCACCCCCCTTCCCCTTGGTAACCACCAATCAGTTCTCTCTGTCCGTGTGATCACTTATATTCCATATGTGAGTGAGTTCATGCAGTGTCTGTCCTTCTCTCTCTGGCTTATTTCACTTAACATAATACCCTCTAGGTCCTTCCATGTTGTTGCAAATGGGACAATTGTGTCTTTTCTTATGGCTGAGTAGTATTCCATTGTATGTATATACCACATCTTCTTTAACCAATCTTCAGTTGAGGGACACTTGGGTTGCTTCCACTTCTTGGCTATAGTGAATAATGCTGCAATGAACATAGGGGTGCATACGCCTCTTGTGATGGTTGATTTCATGTCCATTGGGTAGATGCCCAAGAGTGGGATTGCTGGATCATACGGTATTTCTATTTTTAATTTTTTGAGGACTCTCCATAGAGGCTGCACCAGTTTGCATTCCCACCAGCAGTGAATGAGGGTCCCCGTTTCTCCACAACCTCTCCAGCATTTGTTGTTATTTGTCTTTGTGATTATAGCCATTCTAACCGGTGTAAGGTGATATCTTAGTGTAGTTTTGATTTGCATTTCCCTGATGGTTAGTGATGTTGAACATCTTTTCATGTGTCTATTGGCCATCTGTATCTCTTCCTTGGAAAAATGTCTGTTCATATCCTCTGCCCATTTTTTGATCAGGTTGTTTGTTGTCTTGTTGCTCAGTTGTGTGAATTCTTTATGTGTTATGGAGATTAATCCCTTGTCTAATATATGATTTGTGAATATTTTCTCCCAGCTGGTGGGTTGTCTATTCATTTTGATGCTGGTTTCATTTGCCTTGTAGAAGCTCTGTATTCTGATGATGTTCTACTTCTTTATTTTTTCTTTTGTTTCCCTTGTCCAAGTAGACATGGAATCTGAAAGGATCCTTTTATGACCGATGTCAATTAGTGTACTGCCTATATTTTCTTCCAGGAGTTTTATAGTTTCAGGTCTCACTTTCGGGTCCTTAATCCATTTTGAATTGATTTTTGTATATGGCAATAGAAGATGGTCTACTTTCATTCTTTTGCATGTGGCTGTCCAATTTTCCCAGCACCGTTTATTGAAGACACTGCCCTTTCTCCATTGTATGTTCTTCGCTCCTTTGTCGAATATTAGCTGTCCATATGTGTATGGTTTTATTTCTGGGCTTTCAGTTCTGTTCCATTGATCTGTGTGTCTGTTTTTGTACCAGTACCGTGCTGTTTTGATTACTATAGCTCTATGGTATATTTTGAAATCAGAGATTGTGATGCCTCCAGCTTTGTTCTTTTCTTTCAGGATTGCTTTAGCTATTCAAGGTCTTTTCTTGCCCCATATGAATTTCAGTATTCTTTGTTCTATTTCCATGAAGAATGTCATTGGGATTCTGATTGGGATTGCACTGAATCTGTAGATTGCTTTAGGTAGTATGGACATTTTAAATATTTATTTGAACATTTAAAATGTTTATTCTTCCAATCCATGTGCATGGAATATTTTTCCATTTCTTTATGTCTTCATCGATTTCTTTCAATAGTTTCTTATAGTTTTCATTGTGTAGGTCTTTCACCTCCTTGGTTAAATTTATTCCCAGATGTTTTATTCTTTTTGTTGCAATTGTAATGGGATTGTCTTTTGGAGTTCTCTTTCTGTTAGTTCATCATTAGCATATAGAAATGCAACTGATTTTGGTAAGTTGACTTTACATACGCTGCCACTTTTCTGTAGTTGTTGATTATTTCTAGTAATTTTCCAAGAGATATTTTGGGGTTTTCTATGTATAAGATCATGTTGTCTGCAAATAATGAGAGTTTCACTTCTTTGTTGCCTATTTGGAGTCCTTTTATTCCTTTTTCTTGCCTGATTGCTCTGGCCAAAACCTCCAGTACTGTGCTGAATAAGAGCAGCGAGAGTGGGCACCCTTGTCTTGCTCCTGTCCTCAAAGGGATGGGGATGTCTTTCAGTTTTTCCCCATTGAGTAGGATGTTAGCTGTAGGTTTGTCATATATGGCCCTTATTATGTTGAGGTACTTTCCTTCTATACCCATTTTGCTGAGAGTTTTTATCATAAATGGATGTTGGATCTTGTCAAAGGCCTTCTCTGCATCGATTGAGATGACCATGTGGTTTTTATTCTTCATTTTGTTAATGTGATGTATCACATTGATTGATTTGTGGATGTTGAACCATCCCTGTGTCCCTGGTATAAATCCCACTTGATCATGGTGTGTGATCTTTTTGATGTATTGCTGTATCCAGTTTGCCAATATTTTGTTGAGGATTTTTGCGTGTATATTCATCAGCGATATTGGCCTGTAGTTTTCCTTCTTTGTATTGTCCTTATCTGGCTTTGGTATCAGGGTGATGTTGGCCTTGTAGAATGTTATAGGAAGTATTCCTTCTTCTTCTATTTTTTTGAGAAGGATAGGTATTAAATCTTCTTTGAATGTTCGGTAAAATTCTCCAGGGAAGCCATCTGGTCCTGGACTTTTATTTTTGGGGAGGTTTTTGATTACTGTTTCAATCTCTTTACTTGTAATTGGTCTATTCAGATTCTCTATTTCTTCTTGATTCAGTTTTGGGAGGTTGTATGTGTCCAAGGATTTCTCCATTTCCTCTAGGTTGTCCAGTTTGTTGGCATATAGTTTTTCATAGTGTTTTCTAATAATCCTTTGTATTTCTGTGGTATCTGTTGTAATTTCTCCTCTTTTGTTTCTAATTTTATTTATTTGAGTCTTCTCCCTTTTTTTCTTAGTGAGTCTGGCTAAAGGTTTGTTGATTTTATCTTCTCAAAGAACCAGCTCTTGTTTCATTGATCCTTTCTACTCTTTGTTTGGTATCTATTTCATTTATTTCTGCTCTGATTTTTATTATTTCCCTCTTTCTGCTGATTCGGGGTTTTGTGTGTTCTTCTTTTTCTAATTCTGTTAGGTGTAGTTTAAGGTTATTTACTTGGGATTTTTCTTGTTTGTTAAGGTGTGCTTGTATTGCTATGAATTTCCATCTCAGGACAACTTTTGCTGCATTCCCGTATGAGTTGATATGGTATATTTTCATTTTCATTTGTCTCCAGATAGGTTTTGATTTCTCCTTTAACTTCATCAAGGATCCATTGGTTGTTCAGGAGCATGTTGTTGAGTCTCCATATCTTTGTCCCTTTCCCAGTTTCTTTCTTGCATTTGACTTCTATTTCACAGCATTTTGATTAGAAAAAATGCTTGTAATGATTTCCATCTTCTTAAATTTATAGAAGTTTGCCCTGTTTCCTTATATATGGTCTATCCTTGAGAATGTTCCCTGCGTGCTTGAGAAGAATGTGTAATCTGCTGTTTTTGGGTGGAGTGCTCTGTATATATCTATTAAGTCCATCTCATCTAGTTTTTCGTTTAAGTCCATTATTTCCTTATTGACTTTTTGTTTGGATGATCTATCCATTGGTGTAAGTGTGGTGTTGAGAGCCCCTACTATTATTGTGTTGTTGTTAATATCTCCTTTTAGGTTTTTTAATAGTTTTTTTTATGTATTGGTGCTCCTGTATTGGGTGCATAGATATTTGTAAGTGATATGTCTTCTTGGTGAAGTGTCCCGTTTATCATTATATATTGCCCTTCTTTGTCTCTCATTACCTTTTTTGTCTTGAAGTCTACTTTGTCTGATATAAGTATGGCAACTCCTGCTTTCTTTTATTTGCCATTAGCTTGTAGTATTGTCTTCCATCCTTTTACTTTGAGTCTGTGTTTGTCTTTAGAGCTGAGATGTGTTTCCTGGAGGCAGCAAATTGTTGGATCTTGTTTTTTAATCCATCCAGCCACTCTGTGTCTTTTGATTGGAGAGTTCAATCCATTTACATTTAGAGTGATTATTGATATGCGAGGGTTTAATGGTGCTATTTTATTGTTCATTTTCTGGTTCTTTTGCATTTCCCTCGTTTCTCATCCCATGTGTTTCAGACTGCCAATTCAGTTTGGTAGTTCTGCATGATGATTCTCTTAGTTTTCTCTTTATTTGTGATATGAAGTTCTATTCTGGTTATTTGTTTAGTGGTTGCCATGAGGTTTATATAAAACATCTCGTGGATGAGATAGTCCATTTTCTGATGCCTCTTGTTTCCTTAGACTAAGTCTATTCGATCCCTTTCCTCTTCCCCTTATAACTTGTTGTCACCACTTATTCCATCTTCTGTTGTGAGTGTGTGTTTAAACTGATGAGTTTAAATTCATTTTTGGTGTTTTCCAACTGCAATTTTTCTGCTTTAGTCTCCTTGTTTTTCTCCTTGCTCAATACTTTGTATCCCCTTTCTCTTATTTTTTTTCAGTCATAAGGGCTTTCTTGAGCATTTCTTGTAGTGGGGGTCTTGTGGTGATGAACTCCCTTAGCTTCTGTTTATCGGGGAGAGTTACTATTTCTCCATCATATTTGAAGGATATTTTCGCTGGATAAAGTATTCTTGGCTGAAGGCTTTTGTCTTTCAGGATTTTGAATATATCATTCCAGTCTCTCCTAGCCTATAGAGTTTCTGTCGAGAAACCAGCTGAGAGCCTGATGGGGTTTCCTTTGTATGTTATTTTGTTTTTTTGTTTAGCTGCCCTTAATATTTTTCTTTGTCATCGACTCTTGCCAGGTTTGCTACTATGTGCCGTGGAGTTGGTCTTTTCCTGTTTATATACTTAGGTGATCTATTGACTACATTAACTTGTTATTTCCAAGTCTTTCCCCAGGTTTGCGAAGTTCTCAGCTATTGTTTCTTTGAACAAACTCTCTGCTCTTTTTTCCCTTTCTTCTCCTTCTGGAATACCTATTATCCTTATGTTACTTTTCCTAATTGAGTTTGATATTTCTCGAAGAATTTCTTCATTTCTTTTTAGTCTTAGTTCTCTCTCCTCCTCTATCTGGAGCATTTCTGCATGGCTGTCGTGGATAATGCTAATTCTTTTCTCCATATTGTCAGTTCTGCTCTTGAAAGACTCCAGGTTTTCCTTTATCTCATCCATTGTGTTTTTCATCTCCAATATTTCTGATTGGTTTTTCTTTATGGTTTCAATCTCTTTTGTGAAGAAATTCCTGAACTCATTGAATTGTCTGTGTTCTCTTGTAATTCATTGAGTTTTTTTATGATAGCTATTTTGAATTCTCAGTCATTTAGGTTATAGACTTCTGTGCCTTCAGGGTTGGTGTCTGGGTGTTTGTCATTTTCCTCTTGATCTGGAGGCTTAAGATACTTTTGCATAGAGCCAGCTGATTTTCCTTTGCTATTTTTCATCTTGAGGATATCTGGTCCTGCAGCTTCCACCTGCTGCCACTGGGTAGAGGTCAGAAGCTGTGTGTTCTGAGCCCACTGCAGTCCCCAGAGGGATTGTGCTGAAGCGAGGGCATGTGGGGGGAAGGGCTCTCTCTCATGCCCGTCCTGGGAGCTTCCTTCTTCCCTCCCTATCCCTTTCCTGGGACACTTAGATGTTGACCGCACCCCCACAACAGTTTGTCATTGCTTCCTGGTGAGAATGTCTCGACAGTCTGTGAGAGCACCTGGAGAACGATAGTTTTCCTGCAGAGGGCTGCCCCTCCGCCCTCTGTCTGTGAGCCGCACTGTCTGGCTTTGCCAATCAAATGGGGATGGGGAGTAAATCTCCTTACCTCTCCTCAGGTCCTTTGCGGCTTCCCCCGCCTCCACCGTCAGATGTACCACTGCATGGGTCTCTCAGAAGTCCTTTGTAGTTCGTTTGATTGTCCTCTGTTGGTATGCGAATGATGTTTTTGTTGTGTCTTAGGGGGCAGAGATTCAAAGCAGGAATCTCACTCTGCCATCATGCTAACGTCACTCCACTACCTCCACTTTCAATAATTGATAGAACAATTAGAAAACCAAGAATATAGAATATTTTTTTTTTTTAATTCCATTGTGCTGTCCTTTATTTATTTATTTTTTTTTTATTTTTTTTTGTGAGGAAGACCAGCCCTGAGCTAACATCCAATGCCAATCCTCCTCTTTTTGCTGAGGAAGACCGGCCCTGGGCTAACATCCGTGCCCATCTTCCTCTACTTTATATGGGACGCCGCCACGGCGTGGCTGACAGGCAGTGCGTCGGCGGGCGCCCGGGTTCCAAACTCGCGAACCCCGGGCTGCCAAGCGCGGACTAAACCGCTGAGCCACCGGGCGGCCCCCAAGAATATAGAATATTTGAACAACACTGTCAACCACTGTTACCTGATACCTACCCAACAAGAAGAAGACCTCAAATCAATAACTTAAGCTTCTACATTAACGAACTAGCAGAAGAAGAGCAAACTAAACCCAAAGGTAGAAGGGAGGAAGTAATAAAGATTAGAACAGAAATCAGTGAAAATGAAAACAAAAGCTATTGAGAAATCAGTAAAACCAAAAGTTAGTTCTTTGGAAAGATCAAGAAAGTTTACAAACCTTTAACTACACTGACCATGAAGAAAAAAGGAAAGACACAAATTGCTAAAAACAGGAATGAAAAAGTGAACATCACTACTAACCCCATAGAAAAGGGAATACTGTGAGAAATTCTGTCAACAAATTCAACAGGGAATTGACAAATTCCTAGGAATATATAAATTACCAAAACTGACTCAAGAAAAAGTAGAAAATCCAAGTAGATCTGTAACAAGTATGGAAGTTGAATTAGTAATTAAAAACCTTTACTCAGAAAAGTCCAAGCCCAGATGTCTTCACTGGTGAACACTCGCTTATATTTAAAGAAGAAATAAAACCAATCTTCTACAACTGTTCCAGAAAGTGAAGCAGAGAGCATTTTCTAGCTCATCCTATGATGACATTATTACCCTGATTTCAAAGCAAATCTACGAAAAATCTACAGCTAACGTTATACTTAATATTGAAGACTGAATGATTTCATCCTAAGATTAGGAATACCATTTCTGTACAGTATTGTAATGAATGTTGTAGCCAGTATATTCAGACAAGTAAAAGAAGCAAGAGTCACAGATTAAAAAGGAAGAGGTAGAACTGTCTTTATTCACAGATGTCATGATTCTATATGTCAACAGTCCTCAGGAATTCACAGAAAAGGTAGTGGGACTAATAAAGTAGTTCAGCAGGGTCTCAGAATTCAAGATCAATATACAAAATTCAATTGTATTTTTATGTATTAACAATCCAAAAATGAAATTAAAAAACAATTCCATTCACAATAGCATCAGAAAGAATGAAATGCTTAAGGAATAAATGTAACAAAAGTGTAAGACTTTCACGTTGAAAACTACAAAACATTGCTGGGGAAATAAAGGTCTAAATAAATGAAGAGACATTACATGTTCGTGGACTACATTTCAACCTCAGCACTATTGGCATTTTTGACTGGTAATTCCTTGTTGTAGCAGCTGTCTTGGGCCTTGTAGGATTTTTAGCAGCATCCCTGCCCTCTACCCAAAAGAGTCCTTTCCTCTCACACCTTACACTAAAATCAACTTAAGAAAGTACCCTAGAATCCTGACATTTGCTCCCTATATGTTTTCGTCAGTGGGAAAGTCTGTGTGAAGATTCAAGGATTTGCAGAAGCTGATTGGGTAGTTGACTGTGTGATAAAAGCAAAGAGAGAATCTTAATGATTATATCAAGCTATGATATACCAATTTTCTCTCTGAACTTGACCATCTCTAGTGACCAGAATATTTGTATTTCTTGGCCACTAAATACTAAATTCTCTCTTGGATTATATAGATATAGAGAAATAATCTTTTCTCTTTTCCTTTATTATTATTTACCTAGAATACTAGTAGCTCATGGTCAAGTGGGCTACAGAACCTATTGCATGAATCGTAGTCCAGTCATGCTTTGGTTACTTACATACAATCAGGGAGACAACTTGGCCTAGCAGCACATTTCCAGATGTGTTCCTGATACATGATCTTCTTCTTCCTGGCCTCTTTAGTTTGTGAAGGAAACTCTTTGAGATGAGAACCTTAGTTTCTGGCAAGACGGTGCTTTATTTAGTCATGTAAGCATGACCCATATACAAAAACAAAAGGAAAAGGACTATTGACTTTTAGGAGGATTGTATTAAGGGCTGAAACAAAGACTTTTCCTCTTAACTCATAGCTTAAATGGAAATTTTCATAAACTGGAATTTCTATCCCCTCACATTCTGGTTAATTAGAATCTTTTTATTGCCTCAGCCCTTTGTACTTAAAAAATTTTATTTATTAAAAAATAATCTCAGAGATTATTGGACCTCTGAGAGTGAAAGACTCAATGATTCCTATGCCATACACTCATGTTTTTCCTTTAGTTTTGAGTTTGCCATTTTTCAGTGTTATTCTAGTTGGCATGTTTTTAATTGTGCCATCTCAGTTTTATTACAAACCTTTGAATCAGATGAATTTTCCTCCATTTTACAGATGAAGTGCCTTGTCTAGGGTCACAGAGTAATAGTAGATCTGTCATTGAACTCTGTATAATATACAGTCTATATGTAATTTGGGTTAAACTACTTGGAAGATTTTCTAACCCAAGTAAGAAGTGGTAAGTTGTTGATTAATACTTTCGCACTACTGCAGAAAGCAGTCACAGGTGTAAAGTTAAAGTTCTTCCTCCTGAGGGCTATAAGAAATAAGATAATGCCCCCAAGCGTTTCCCCAAGTCTGTAAATCCTCAGTATCACCAGAGAACTTCTGTTTCTCTTGTAGGTGATCATCGTCTTGCCCTTCTTTTATCCCAGTTGGTGGGGAGCCAGTCGATCCGGGAGCTGCTTACCATGCAGCTGGTGGATTGGCATCAGCTCCAGGCTGACTGCTTCGTCCAGGATGAGAGACTGCGCATCTTTGCCCTGTTGGCTGGAAAACCGGTATTTTCCTTTTTTCTCATACATTCACATAAATTATCTCATAAATTCAAGATTGGTTGAGGTGAAGGCAAAGCTCTCTTTGTAAATTGTACGCTAGTACACATAACTAAGCAGCTTTAATTTTTAGTGGAAATATTTTCAAATTATAAAGGTACACCATATACATTGTAAAACAACTAGTTATATAGAAATTAAAACATTAAAATTCACCATATCCCATAAAGGATAAACAACATAAATAATTTATCTGTCTTTCCAGAAATATTTTAAGCTTATATCAACATATATGTGTGCATATTTACACAAGTATGTATGTTCAAATATTAAGAATTAGGGGACCGGCCCAGTGGCATAGTGGTTGAGTTCGCATGCTCCGCTTCGGAGGCCCGGGGTTTCGCAGGTTCAGATCCCGGTGCGGACAGACACACAGCTTGTCAGGCCATGCTGTGGCAGTGTCCCATATAAAGTAGAGGAAGATGGGCACGGATATTAGCTCAGGGCCAGTCTTCCTCAGCAGAAAGAGGAGGATTGGCAACAGATGTTAGCTCAGGGCTGGTCTTCCTCACACACAAAAAAAAGAGAATTATACATAGCAGTTCTGCAACTTTTTTTTTAACTTACTGTATATGGACTTTTTTTCACATTATGCAGCATCATTCTTTTTAATGTAGGCCACTTCTGTTTCTTTTTATGGAAGATATACCTTAATTATTTTAAGCCACTTCTTTATTGCTGCCTGTTTGTTTTGATTGCCATCTTAAAGTCAATTTCCAAAAATGAAATAGCTGGTCAGAATTTATGCACATCTTAAAATTTTATAAGTTGGCAACTGTGGACAGTGAGAAGACCTCCTCTTTGCTCTTAATGGTTCTCATCTCTTCTCAGAGCATTGTCTAAATCCACCCTCTCACCTGACACCAAGGTATTATGTATTTTATATCTGGATCATTAACACTGCCTTCTAGATCATTTAAAATGGACTTGAATAAGTGAGTAACTTGCAGACCTGGGAAGTAACAAGGTAACGTATATAGCTGTGATGATGATTTTGTCTCTTGCAGGTGTGGCAGCTCTCAGAGCAGAAGCAAATCAATGTGTGCTCCCAGTTAGATTGGAAACGCTCCCTGGCTGTCCATCTTTGGTATTTGCTTCCACCAACAGCTTCCATTTCCAGGGCACTCAGCATGTATGAAGAAGCATTTCAGGTATATGTGTCCAGTAGAGCCAAGCAAGAGTCCTGGTGGGGGTTCTGTACTGCAGAGAATAAAAACCACCAAGTTACATTTCATAATACTTTTTCCTAACTGATTTTTTTGAAAGTACATGAAATTGAGATGGACCCAGGAAATGCGATAGGAAACTTTTTCCTTTTCTCATGCCTCTGGTCAGGGCTACTCGTAAACTTCTCCAAATGTCTGCTTCTATTTTGTTTAATATGATGAGTTTCCACAATTGACTTTTCTTATTGCTATTTTCCTGCCCCCAAATCAGAGGATTTTTCTTCATTCCTATTGGTGTCTTATTCCTTTGAGAATTCCCTGCAATACAGCCAGCCTTGGGTTTGGAAGAGCTCCAAATTAGCAGGTCTGAAATTTGCCTCTAAATATCATATTTCATATTCCTTGTCAGGGTTGAGGTTCAAGTATTATTAGTGCCATCATTTCTTCACTGCTTTTCTTACTGTCCTTTTTTATTGTCTTTGATATCATTTGTCAGAATTATTTGTCAAGAAAAAGAGAACACTAAAGAAACTGAGTGCAATAAGAATTATGGCAAGAAAGGTGGTGGGATTAGTGAGAGCTATCTGAAGTCTTTGCCAGTCCACTGAAGACAGGTGGAATATGTTACTGATAAGTTTAAAAGTCCTTGACACATACATTTAGAGGGTCTCACATCATTCTGAATACACGTGTCTGAGTAATTGAGACATGATGGCATCCAGTGAGACACACCTAGCAGCTGATGTATTGTTTTATCAAATTCTTACCTTCAGAATACCTCTGAGAGTGACAGATATGCCTGCTCCCCACTTCCTTCGTACCTGGAGGGCTCTGGCTGTGTGGTAGAGGAGGAGCAAGACTCAAGGAGACCACTTCAGGATGTCTGCTTTCACCTTCTAAAACTCTACAGTGACAGGTAAATCAGAGCCGTGCATTATCGTCACTTGAAGATTGATGAGCCCTGGGACATCCTTTCCTGAGTTCTTTCCCTTTCATATGCAGCCAAATTGCCATAAGTCTGTATAAATTACCAAAATATAACTTACAGTAGTTGAATACAAAGAGCACTGGAACTTCGAGTTAGAAATCTAAAAATTATTTTAATCAATTTTAATGAGATACAATTTGCCACACATAATAAAATATGTGGTTTGATATGTTTTAATGTAATGTAACTATCAACACAATCAAGATTTTACATTACTCCCAGAAAGTTCGTTCATACCCCTTTGCAATCAATCCCCACCTCAGACAACTTCTCCGTTACTGTAGATTAGTTATGCTATTCTAGAATTTTATATAATTCTGTATGTTATCTTTTGTCCCTGGCTTCTTTCACTCAACATAATGATTTTGAGATTTATCCATATTAATAATGTGTATCAGAAGTTTTTTATTGCATAATTTATTTATTCATTTGTTGATGGACAGTTAGGTTTTCTTGTTTTTGCCTATTAAGAATAAAAATGCTGGGGCCAGCCTGGTGGCGTAGCGGTTAAGTTTGCGCACTCTGCTTCTGCGGCCCAGACTTCCCAGGTCCAGATCCCAGGTGCAGACCACTGCTTGTCAGCCATGCCGTGGCTGCGTCCCATATAAAGTAGAGGAAGATGGGCACGGATGTTAGCCCAGGGCCAGTCTTCCTCAGCAAAGAGGAGGATTGGCAACAGATGTCAGCTTGGGGCTAGTCTTCCTCACACACACACACACAAAGAATAAAACTGCTATGAACATTTGCATCCAAAAGTGCTTGTATCGCTTTACATTCCCACCAAGATCTCCACTTGCTCCATATTCTCTTCAAACTTTGGTATTATTAGTTTTTAAAATTTTACCATTTTACTGAGCATATAGTCGTGTCTTGTGTGTGTGTTTTAATAAGAAATGCAGGGGCCGGCCCAGTGGCGCATTGGTTTAGTCCGCGCTTGGCAGCCCGGGGTTCGCGGGTTCGGATCCCGGGCGCCCGCGGACGCACTGCTCGTCAGCCACGCCGTGCCGGCATCCCATATAAAGTAGAGGAAGATGGGCACGGATGTTAGCCCAGGGCCAGTCTTCCTCAGCAAAAAGAGGAGGATTGGCGATGGATCTTAGCTTAGGGCTGGTCTTCCTCACAAAAAAAAAAAAAAAGAAATGCAGTCATTTATTTTATTTTTTTAGACTTAATCCTAAGATTTTATTTTTATTTATTTTTATTGATGTCTTAATAGCTAAAACATTGTGAAGTTTTAGTTGTACGTTCTTGTTTGTCAATCACCATATAAATGCTTCCCTTCACCCCTTGTGCCCAACCTCCCACCCCCTTGCCCTTGGTAACCACCAAACAGTTCTCTCTGACAGTGTGTTAATTTATATCCACATATGAGTGAGATGATACAGTGTTTGTCTTTCTCTCAGAGTCATTTATTTATCCTATAGTAATATTAACACATAACTATTATACCCAATCAGTTAATTAAAACTGTCTCAGAACTGTCTTTTTATATTATATCAGAAACACTGAGGAGTTTTCTCCAGTCAAGGCTAATAACTCACATCTCATTTCAATTCTTCAAATACTTTATTTTAAATATAGAGTATTTAACTATATTCATCATAGAATAATATAGTCTTTTATTGTGGTAAACTATACATAACTAAGATTGTGTTTTAATTTGCGTTTCCCTAATGCCTAATGATGTTGAACATTTTTCCATGTGCTTGTTTACCATCCATGTATCTTCCTCGCTGAAGTGTCTGTTCAGATCTTTTACCCATTTTTTATAGGGTTGTCTTATTGTATTGTAATAGTTCTTTATATATTCTGGATGTAAGTTCTTTATTATAAAT
Organism: Tapirus indicus; assembly: GCA_031878705.1. Taxonomy (NCBI): domain Eukaryota; kingdom Metazoa; phylum Chordata; class Mammalia; order Perissodactyla; family Tapiridae; genus Tapirus; species Tapirus indicus. Next base: position 27,275,565 of record CM062924.1, read on the forward strand.
GTGCTTTTGCAATATTTTCTCACAGTTAAAGGCTTTTCTTTTCTTTTTCTTTACAAAGAAAATGAGAGCAGAAGTTTCACATTTTTATGAAGTCCAATATATTAAAGATTTTAAACTACAAAATCAGTTTCTTTCATTGATATAGGGCTGTTGAGGTTTTCTATTTATTCTTGAGTCAGTTTTGATAATTTGTTTCTTCTTAGGAATTTGTTTCACCCAAGTCACCAAATATATTGGTATGAAGTTACAACATTTTCTACTATCGTTTGTAAATGTCTGTAGGATTTGTAACTATGTCTGTTTCTTTCCTTGATATTAGTAATTTGTGTTTTCTCTCCTTTTTTCTTGGTTAGTCTACCTTTGATTTCATTGGTTATCTCTTAGTCATCCAGCTCAAAATGGATCGTAAATCTAAATGTCAAACTTAAGACAATAACCTTCTAGAAGAAAGCAAAATATTTGCAGCTGTGGGTTAGGCATAGATTTCTTAGATACCAAATGCACAATCCATAAAAGAAAAAATTGGTAAATTGGACTTCAACAAAATTAAAAACTCATTGAAGGACAGTTAAGAGAATGAAAAGACAATTCACAGGTTAGAAGAAGATAGTTACAATTCATATATCTGATAAAGGACTTGTATCCAGAACATATAAAGAACTCTCAGAACTCAATAATGAGAAAACAAACAACCCACTTACAAAATTGGGCAAAATATTTAAACCAATGCTTCACCAAAGACCTGGGTGTCAAATAAACACAAGAAAAGATGTTCAGCATCAACAGACAACTAGGACGTGCAAATTAAAGCCATCATGGGATACCACTACTCCCCTATTAGAATGGCTGAAAATGAAAAAGATCTACTGTACCAAGTGTCATCATGGATATGGAGCAATTGGAATTCCCATATACTGTTGGCGAAAGTGTAAAATAATATTGGCACTTTGGTAAACAGTTTAGCAGCTTAAAAAGTTAAACATACACCTGCATACATATGATCCAGACATTCCACTCCTAGTATTTACCCAAGAGGAATGAAAACATATGTCTTTATATATATACAGATGTCGATAGCAGCTTTATTTGTAATGGTCCAAAACTGGAAACAACCCAGATGTCCATCAACAGGTAAATGGGTAAACAAATTGTGGTATTTCCATACAATGGAATACTGCTCAGCAATAAAAAGGAATGAACTGTCAATATATGCAATGACATAGTGAATCACAAAATAATTTTACTTAGTTTTGAAAGAAGCAAGACAAAAAAAGGTTACCCCCAAAAAGTACCTACTGTTTGATTCCAGTTTATATAAAATTCTGGAAAATGCAAACTAATCTATAATGACAGAAAGAGTATCAGTGGTTGCTTGGGAAGGGTAGGTGTAGGGAGGGCCAGGAAAGAGGGATTACCGAGAGGCGTAAGGAAACTTTTGGAGGTGATAGGTATGTTTCTATCTTGACCTTGGTGGTAGTTTCACTGGTGAATATATATGTTAAAACTTAGAAAAATTGTATATTCTAAGTATGTGCAGTTTATGTTGATTTTTTTTAATGTAAAAAAAAAAAAGAAGAGGAAGAAAAGGGTATCTCAAAGTGCCAGAAATAGAGAAACCAAAGGCAGAATGAGGTAGTAAACATTGTTCTCAGGTAGAAAGGTAGAATTCTGTGACTAAAACTCTTAAGTAACATTCACACCCTGTCCCTTAAAAATAGTCTAGAACTGCACTGTCCAATATAATAGCTACTATTCACATATGACTATTTTAATTTAAATTCCAAAAAATTTAAAATTTAATTACTCATTCACAGTAGCCATATATCAAGTGTTTAATAGCCACCTGTGGCTAGGGGCTATCATATTGGTCAAGGCAGATTATAAAATATTTCCATCATTGCACAAAGTTCAGTTTGACAGCACTGATCAAGAAAAACTCTACTCATTACTCGGGGAGTTGTTAGGAAGTTGTAAAATTTCTGGGATCTTAGGTGAGAGGCAAAAGTTATTGGTTGGTAATCTAAGCCCCAGATCTTTAATACTTGCAGGTGTGGGATCTTAGTTTATACTGTTCTTATGAACTGGGAATTACAAGCTAAGAACTGAACAAAGAAACTGGTCCAAGACCACTGAAATCCCTGGGCCCCCAGCAGAAGAAAAAGCAAAAGTCTGTGTAGGGATACTGTCAAAACCCAGGACACCTGGATTTCTATATAAGGAATAATACCCACTGTGGACAAAATCAAAAGTAATTTAGCCATGGAAGGAAATAACCATCATGAAGACTAGTTAGCTGTTAAAACAAATGGGAGAATTATCACTCCAACAACTTCAGGTGTAGAACAATCCGAAAGATACTAAGGTAACTTTGTTTCTTGAATGGTTAAGAAAAGTCATTGATACTATAATGAAGGAATGGAAGGGTGAGAGTTGTGGAGACTCCCTGTACCAGGATGGTAAAATATATAGGCCAAACAAATACCAGCAAACCTGCTAGATCACACAGCCACAGAGAAGAAGGTGCCTTGTTTTTTGGTAAGATATATCATCTGGCTAAACCTGGAGGTGGTTTGATACAACACAGTCTCAGAGGGAGACTATGAAGCCTATAATGCTTCTGCTCTCAGATGTCTACCTTTATTGTCTTCTAAGCCAAAGCCAGAACGGTTGACCTATTCGGTTCAGGGGTTCTGCTGGATGTATGGTGTGGTAACTCTCAGCACATTCTCCTTTGCAGACATTATGATCTTAACCAGCTGCTGGAACCTCGAAGCATAACAGCAGATCCTTTGGACTACCGCCTAAGCTGGCACTTGTGGGAGGTGCTGCGGGCTCTTAACTACACCCATCTCTCAGAGCAGTGTGAAGGTGTGCTGCAGGCCAGTTATGCTGGCCAACTGGAAAGTGAGGGGCTCTGGGAGTGGGCCATCTTTGTCCTCCTGCACATTGACAACTCAAGGTGAGTGAGAAGCTGTCAGACCCACTGGGTACATCTAGCGCTACAGGGCAGTGCCAAAGGGATCAGTCTCTTAGGGATTCAGCAAGTAAGTGTTTAGAATGTATTTTGGGTCCAGCCTTCTGATAAACCATAAGACAGTTCAACTTGCAGCCCAGACTGTGCCTGTATTTATGTGAACAAGTTAGAAATGAGACTGCCTTTGATTAAGTGCCAAATTATGCTATTTATCATAAGGCCTGTCAGTAGTCAGAGAAGGGAGAAGAGATCTCTGTGAACTGTAGAATCTCTGTAAATCTTTCTAGAGATAAGATTCAAAGAACTTGTAAATTGGAATAAGAAATAATTAAATGGAAGGATATGCCCAGATGGGGCAACTCCATTAACTTAGGCACAGATTCGCCAGAATGTGGCATGTTTAGAATTATGCACAAGTAGTGCTGGCTGAGCTGTCTCAGTAGATCCATGAAGTGATATAAAGGGTTGACAGGGGGGACCCTGCTTTTTCTCTTTCTACTGGCTTTCTCCTTCTCTGGCCTTCCCTTGCCATCCATCCACCACTACCCCTCAAGTTTGATAGTATTGTATTTACCAATACAACTTTGCTTACATGAGTGATGTTTTGGTTCTCTGTCTTGAAAGAGACCTAGAGAAATTCCTTTTCTCCATGCTGTCAATGAGATAAAGTTGGAGGTTTTTTGGTTTTTTGTCAATGGTAGCAGCGTGGCATTACAGTGATAAAAAATACAAGCATTTATATTAGTACTTTGTTATATAGTGCCTTTATGTATGTTTATACTCTGTTGTAAGCACTTTACATATATTAACTCATTTAATGCTCATAATAAACTTATGAGATAGACACTCTTCCTGTGTTTGTTTTACAGATGAGCAACCCCAGGCACAGAGAGATTAAATGACTTTTGCTCAAGGTCACATAGCTAGTAATTGGCAGACTGAGGCTTCCAACTCAAGATACCCAGAGTGCATGCTCTTAGTCACTATGCTATGCTGTCATGTTGTAGGGTGTGGGAAAAAGTTGAGTTTTGTAGTTTGACCTGCCTAAATTCTGGATCCACCATGTACTCACTTTTACCTAGGATAAAGCTTACTCACTTTTGATTTTGGGTAAAGATACTCTCCAAGCCTCAGTTTTTTAATCTGTAAAATCATAATATTAATCCCTATTCAAAGGTGATTGTGGGATTAAAGGAGTGAAAGCGTATAGCATCAAGCACAGCCTTCCCTTTAAGGAATTTCTCTTTCCTCTTCCCCTTTACCAGGAAGCAAAATGACCCCAGACTTTTCCTTTAAGTTTATTTAAACACACTCATGGGGAATTTCACATGGTAAAAGTCTGGCTGATAGAATGACTGATGATTCAGAGTTGGCTGTGGGGAAGCAGATCCTGTTGCCTAGGGGCGGGGAGGGGGTGGTGGGAGGAATAGCTGGTAGTTGTTATGAGATTGGGAGTCCTTGAGAAGCCTAGGAGTTCAGAAAAGAATCTGAGATGAGGAGAATAGTTTCAGTCTAAGGGCTAGTCCTTTGGCCCAGACAGAAAATGACTCTCCTTAAGGAGGCTTGACGGGAAAAAGAGTGAGCTTAACGTAAATCTACAGGTAGAGAGAAAATGAATTAGGAAGGCTGCTGGCTTTGAGAAAGAAAACAAGGACCTGGAAGAGACCTTACCTTGAAAAAATACTTTGTTTACTTGTACTGACCATGTCAGAGAAAGGGAAGGGCGAAGGTTGAGAATGAACTGCAGAGGACTCCTCTGTATAGGATTCCCCTATCCCAGTCCTTGATCTGCTGTTACTAGAAAAGAAATAAATAAGAGATCCTAGCGTGGGAAAGCCTTTTCTCTTCATTAAGCAACCTTCCCTAGACTATTAGTTTTCAAACTTTTTTGACCATGAAAATATACAGGCATAACTTGGAGATAGTACTGGTTCAGTTCCAGACCACCACAATAAAGTGAATATCGGAATAAAGCAGTCACAAAAAATTTTTGATTTCCCAGTGCATAGAAAAGTTATGTTTATACTATACTGTAGTCTGTGTGTGTAATAAATAGCATTATGTCTAAAAAAACAAAGTACATACCTTAATTTAAAAATACTTTATTGCTAAAAAATGCTAACCATCTTCTGAGCCTTCAGTGAGTTGTAATCTTTTGCTGGTGGAGGATCTTGCCTTGATGTTGATGGCTGCTGACTGATCAGGGTGGTGGTTGCTGAAGGCTGGAGTGGCTGTGTGAATTTCTTAAAAGAAGACAACGTGAAGTTTGCCACATCAATTTGACTCTTCCTTTCATGAATGATTTTTCTGTAATATGCGATGCTGTTTGATAGCATTTTACCCACAGTAGAATTCCTTTTAAAATTGGAGTCAATCCTCTCAAACCCTGCTGCTGCCTTTCAACTAAGTTGATGTAATATTCTAAATCCTTTGTTGTCATTTCAACAATCTTCACAGCATCTTCACCAGGAGTAGATTCCATCTCAAGAAACCACTTTTCTTTCCTCATCCATACGAAGCAACTCTTCATTTGTTAAAAGTTTTATTGTGAGATTGCAGCAATTCAGTCACATCTTTAGGCTCCGCTTCTTTTTTCTGTTTGTGAGGAAGACCAGCCCTGAGCTAACATCCATTGCTAATCCTCCTCTTTTTGCTGAGGAAGACTGGCCCTGGGCTAACATCCGTGCCAATCTTCCTCTACTTTATATGGGACGCCGCTACGGCATGGCTGACAAGCAGTGCGTGGCGGGCACCCAGGATCAGAACCCGTGAACCCTGGGCAGCCAGGGCGCGAACTAAACCGCTGCGCTACCGGGCTGGCCGCTAGGCTCCACTTCTAAATCTAGTTCTCTTGCTGTTGCCACCACATCTGCGGTTACTTCCTCCACTGAAGTCTTGAACCCCTCAAAGTCATCCATGAGGGTTGGAATCAACTTCTTCCAAAGTTCTGTTAATGTTAATGTTTTGACCTCTTCCCATGAATCACAAATGTTTTTCATGGCATGTAGAATGGTGAATCCTTTCCAGAGGTTTTCAGTTTGCTTCGCCCAGATCCATCAGAGGAATCCCTGTCTATAGCAGCTATAGCCTTACGAAATGTATTTCTTAAGTAGTAAGACTTGAAAGTCGAAATTACTCCTTGATCCATGGGCTGCAGAATGGATGTTGTGTTAGCAGGCATGAAAACAACGTTCATCTCATTGTACATCTCCATCAAAAGCTCTTGGGTGACCAGTTGCATTGTCAGTGAACAGTTATATTTTGAAAGGAACCTTTTTTTCTGAGCAGCAGGTCTCAACAGTAGGCTTAAAATACTCAGTAAACCATGTAGTAAACAGATGTGCTGTCATCCAGGCTGTCTTGTTCCATTTATAGAGCATAGGCAGAGTAGATTTAGCATCATTCTTGAGGATCCTAGAATTTTCAGAATGGTAAATAAGCATTTGCTTCAACTTAAAGTCATCAGCTGCATTAGCCCCTAACAAGACAGTTGGCCTGCTCTTTGAAGGTTTGAAGCCAGGCATTGACTTCTTTCTAGCTATGAAAGTTGTAGATGGCATCTTCTTCCAGTATAAGGCTGTTTCATCTACACTGAAAATCTGTTGTTTAGTGTAGCCATCTTCATTAGTTATCTTAGCTAGATTTGTGAATAACTTGCTGCAGCTTCTACATCAGCACTCGCTGCTTCACCTTGCTCTTTTATGTTATGGAGATGGCTTCTTTCCTTAAACCTCATGAACCAACCTCTGCTGGCTTCAAACTTTTCTTCTGCAGCTTCTTCTCCTCTCTCAGCCTTCATAGAACTGAAGAGAGGTGGGGCCTTGCTCCGGATTAGGCTTTGGCTTAGGGGAATGTTGTGGCTGGTTTGATCTTCTATCCAAGCTACTAAAACTTTCTCCATATCAGCAATAAGGCTGTTTCACTTTGTTATCATTTGTGTGTTCACTAGAGTAGCACTTTTAATTTCCTTCAAGAATTTTTCCTTTGCACTCACAACTTGGCTAACTGTTTGGCACAAGAGGCCTAGCTTTTGGCCTATCTCAGCTTTCTATATGCCTTTCTCACTAAGCTTAATTATTTCTAGCTTTTGATTTAAAGTGAGAGATGTGTGACTCTTCCTTTCACTTGAGCATTTAGAGGTCATTGTAAGGTTCTTAACTGGCCTAATTTCAATAGTGTTGTGTCTCAGGAAATAGGGAGGCCCGAGGAGAGGGAAAGAGATGGGGGAAAGGCCAGTCAGTGGAACAATCAGAACCCACACAACATTTACATTAAGTTCACCATCTTATATGGGCCTGGTTCATGGCGCCCCAAAACAATTACAATAGTAACATCAAAGATCACTGATCGTAGATCACTATACAAATATAATAATAATGAAAAAATTTGAAATACTACAAGAATCACCAAAATGTGACACAGAGACACAAAGTGAGCAAATGCTGTTGGAAAAATGACACCAATAGTCTTACTCAACACAGGGTTGCCACAAACCTTCAATTTGTTAAAAAAAAAAAATGCAGTATCTGTGAAGTACAGTAAAACAAGGCATGCCTGTAATGTGCTTAGATACTTTATATTTATTTATTTTTTTGATGAGGAAGATTAGCCCTGAACTAACATCTGTTGCCAGTCCTCCCCTTTTTGGTGAGGAAGATTGGTCCTGGGCTAACATCCGTGCCCATCCTCCTCTACTTTATATGGGATACCGCCACAGCATGGCTTGACAAACAGCACGTCAGTCTGCACCCGGCGTCCCAACCTGCAAACCCCGGGCTGCCGAAGCAGAGCATGCAAATTTAACTGCTGCACCACCAGGCCGGCCCCTGATTTTTTTTTTTTTAAGTGAAGTTTGAAGTGACCCACTAAGGGTCAAGACCTGCAGTTTGAGAGACTGCCCCAGGGGCCACTCTGAGTTGTCTGAGGCAGCCTTCTCCATCAGTGAGAATGGGATTTATTCCAATTTATCTTTCTTTCTGTAGCATGCGTGAGAAGGCTGTTCGAGAGGTGCTTACCCGGCATTGCCAACTATTGGAGACCCCTGAATCTTGGGCTAAGGAGACTTTCCTGACCCAGAAGCTTTGTGTGCCTGCTGAGTGGATCCATGAAGCCAAAGCAGTGCGAGCACACATGGAGTCTGACAAGCACTTGGAGGCCCTCTATTTATTTAAAGCTGGGCACTGGAACCGCTGCCACAAACTCGTCATCAGGCACTTAGCTTCTGGTGAGTGCTTCAGACTAGGGCTTGTGTCTCCTGGAATCACTCCAAAATCATCCAATCTCTAAACCCTATGATTGGGCCAGAGATGATGCTTAGTATGGGACATGGCAGACTTGAATCAGATCTCACTTTGCAGAAGAGGTGTGGCCAGGATGAGGGGCTAGATGGGCAGGGGTAGATAGCAATATTGTAACGTTACCATTTGCCAGGAATGTTCTTAATACGCACTAATTATGTTAAGCTCTTGGCTTATTTAGGGAATTTTATTCAAAACACCAGAAATAACTGTTTGGGGAACTGAAGCCAGATTTTCTTTACATTTTTCTTTGGAGAATTTCAAAATATCTACTTGTAGTTCTCAAGTCTGGCCCAACATTATTTCCCCTTCCTCCTGTCTTGGATTTCTGTCATGTCCTCTATGCACTTTTGGGAACCATATACTTGTGCAGACATAGTGCTCAATATTTTGTTTCTTCAGATGCCATCATTAATGAGAACTATGACTACCTGAAGGGGTTCTTGGAAGACCTGGCACCTCCAGAGCGCAGCAGCCTAATTCAGGACTGGGAAACATCTGGGCTTGTTTACCTGGACTATATTCAGGTCATCGAAATGCTCCACCATGTACAGGAGGTACCTGAGTTCCTTAAACCACTGCCTGGTTTTCCTTTTCCTTGGCCTTTAAAGCCACAGAGACCTCAAAAAGCCTCAGCAACCACTTGAAAAACTCATTGGCAGAGACAGCACTGTCAGTGCAGGAGGGATATTTTGATGAGGCTAGTTGATGTTGCCATTTTGACAGCTGTATCAAAACTTAAAAACACTTTTTTGTATTTATAACCAAGTAGTTTGTTTGTGCAATAGACATTCTTGAGACTTGTCTATAGTCAGTCTCCTCCCCTTGTCCAGCCCTAGTTTGAGTGAGAAGCTCAGGGATGAGAGATACAGTAAGGTCAGATATTGGGTGAGGACAGTTGTTTCATACATGATTTGGCATGTTTTAAAATTGGAAGTAGTATGGTTTTTTAGTCTCCATTAAAATGGCTTGGGTCAATCTCAGTAGTCATGATACAGGTTTCCATTGCTTAGAGCACAAAGAGCGCACTCATAAACATAGGATTCAAGCCCCTGTAGAGACTTTTCCCTTTCACTCCTGCCTTAAATTTGGTCACTCGCCCCACATTCCAGCCTTGCCAGCATGCTCTTCTCTCACTACAATACGTGTGGTGTTTCCAACAAACCTTGTTTTATTCCACTCTTTAACTATCACACGCATACTCATCTTTTAAGATCTAGATTGCTGTAAGTTCTACTTAGCTCTGCTTTTCCCCCAGGAAGAGTTAATTGCACTTTCTTTTTTACTACTAAAACACTTCATATATATTTCTACTAGCATACGTGACCACATTGTAGTGGTACTTATACTTAAGTGGATACACTGCAGTGGATAAGTAGAGATGTACTTACCCACATCTCTCTTCAGGTTGCCATGAGCTCCTTTTGGGGAGATCGTCTTTATTTTAAGGTTAAAGGCAATAGAGTATAGAGGTTAAGAGTCAAGTTCTAGAGTCAGACTGTTAGGTTCAGTTCATGGCTGTCTCACTCACTAGCTATGTGATCTTGAGAAAGTTAACCTCTTTGTCTCATCTGAAAAAAGGGGAGTGGGGGCCACAGATTTTAGTAGATATCTGACAGAGTTGTAACAAAGATTAAACAAAATATCCATAAAGTGTTTAGCATACCACGTTACACACATTAAATGCTTAATAATTGTTATCTTTTATTATCTTCATCAAAGTCCCAACTACTAGCACAGTGCATGGCATATTAATATTCATAATTCAATATTTGCTGCACTTTTAGGATGGATTAAGAGCATCATCTCTAAATCACCTCTCAAGAAACCCTTTTTTAGTTGCACATTAATTCATTGACACAACTGTAGTTATTAAAAACTTACCATGTGCCAAGCACTGGTGAATTTAGGGGATATAAAGGTAAACGGTATGTGTTCTGCCCTTACCAAAGTAATAATTTTGGTGGAGATATATACAGGTAAACCAGCAACGACTATAGAGTGATAAGTGTAGGGATTAAGCAAAGAGTGCTGTTTGGCAGCACATAAACCGAGTACCTAACTCAGTCTGCGGGAGTTGACAGGCTTTCTAGAAGTAACATCTCAGTTCTTAGGGATGAAAAAGGAAGATGAGTGGGGAAGAGTTCTTCAGCAGAGGGAACAGCATGGGTAGAAGTCTGGAGATCAGAGAGATCATAGTGCTGGGAACCTTTACTGGATTCAGTGGTTTTGGAGTATGGAGTGGAAAGGGGAGCCATGTAGATGTGGTAAAGCCACAAATCTCTCCCACCTGGACTGCTGTAGTAGCCACCCAATTGGTCTCCCTGCTTCTACTCTTCTTGCTCTACAATTCATTTCTACACAGAAATCAGAGTGATCTTTCTGATACACAAATCATATTATCTCACTCTCTTGTCTAAAACCTTCCAGTGGCTTCTCATCTCACTTAGAATAAAGTGCTCCTTAGCAAGTCTTACAAGCTCTGCATCAGTCATTCTTTTTTGTGCCATGGACCCCTGTGGCAGTTGGGTGAAGCCCATGAATTAAATATGTAGGATTACATAGGAAACCAATTACATTAAAATACAGTTATCAAGATATTAAAAACTTTCAGCAAGTAATAAGTGCTTTATTAACGTCTTAAATAACAAGCTCTAGCAGTGGATCTACTAACTAATTTTGAAGTACTATATTTAAAAATCACTAACAACTGAAATGTGATATGAAAGTAGCTGTGATTTCTGTTGATGACAAAGTCACAGTTACTGCTAATATCTACATTAATAATTAAATTCTGGTTTTTAGTTAAAAGTTAGTAAAAATAAAGAATTTATTTTTCCTAGTCCAAGTTGAAGTCTAAGGGCCCCCAGTTACGATCTCCTGCAGTATAAAACCTCTCCAGTTTTAGCTTCTTCTACTCTCCTCTTTACCCTGCATTTCACCACATAAACTTCCTTTGCATTCCCACCCAAGGGGGTTTTAGCTGTTTTCTTTGCCTGGGAAGTTTGACCCTCTCCTTGTTATTCAGGTCTACACTTAGATATGACCTTCCTCAGGGAAGCCCTTCCTGATGCCCCAGTCTGAAGTAGCCATCCAGTTTATCTCTGCCACATCACTCTGTTGGAATTATCTGTATGGCTTATGATTCTTTAGCGTTTATTACTATCTGATATTGTTTCTTTATTTTCTGTAAGTTTCATGAGAGCAAAGACCTTGTCTTATCTTGTTTACCACCTTTTAAAGTCAAGTTAAAGACAGACAGGATTCTGGTGGATGAAAAGGATAGTACTTGTGTAGACATGAAATGGTAGACTCTGCAAAGCCCCCCAAAAGTGGATTCAGTAAGAGATACTTCTTGAAAGGGTTGAGTGAGCCATTTGGAGAAGGAGGAGGTGATGGAAGACTTAGTAAATAGGGTAGTTTAATGTAAGAGTTTGAGAAAGGGGGGCTAACCAAGAGTCATTTGAGACAAATGGGGATAACATGCTGCTGGAAAGTATTCAAAATATAAATAATGAATAAAAATACAAATTTGCTTTTAGAAAGACTACTCTGGCTACAGTATGGTAGGAAAAAGGCTGTAGAGCGGATGACACTAAAGATAGTGATCAAGCTCTTGAGATATTTCAGGTGAGATGTAATGGTAACCTGAGCTAGAACAGTGACCCTGGGATGGGGAATTGAAGATTGGAATATTAGGCTAGAGATAAAGATTTAGGAATTATCATCACGTTGATCGTAATTAGAGCCTTAAGAGTGGATCACAACACATAAGGAGAGGATAGTAAGAAGAGGGCCCTTCGGTATTTTATTTTAGAAAGGGCTATGAATTTGGAGTCAGGAGACCTAAATTAAATGCTAATTTGCGCTCCACCTCTTACTAACTGTGTGCTCTTAAGAAGTCATGCCATATCTCTGAATCCAGAGTTATCTAGATTTTTGGTGCCATGTTAAAGCTTGCTAGTTACATGGCTCATGAGTGATGATCTCAAGACTTGCTCAGTCCAAGGCTCTGTATGCTAAATTACTTTCCTGTTGTGTATTACTTCTAAGGTTGTGCCTCGTCCTCAGTGACTAGGCTGAACGGCATTGACATGGCACTGCTGGGCAAATTCTTGGGTTTTCCCCTCCCTCACCTCACCGTTGTTTCAGAGTTTTACCCAGTCTGTGGGTACAACTGGGTTGATGGGAGCTCCTCTTGGCCTAATGGGTTTCTCTGCTTCTTTGTAGGTGGATTGCTCAAGTTATGAGCTGGAGCAGTTACACACCAAAGTGACCTCACTGTGCAACCGGATAGAGCAGATCCAGTGTTACAATGCCAAGGACCGCCTGGCTCAATCAGGTAAGCCTCTAGCCTCTCCCCACTTCCTGCCTACTTGCTTCCTGTCTTTGATGATTATTATACACACCCCACGCTGCCCCAGTGCCCACCCTATCCCCACCCCTCCATCCTTGGTGCTCACTCCACTGTTTCTCTCTAGACATGGCCAAACGTGTAGCCAACCTGTTACGTGTAGTACTGAGCCTTCAGCATGCCCCTGACTCAACCTCCGACTCAACGCCGGATCCTCAGCGAGTTCCTTTGCGCCTGTTGGCTCCCCACATTGGCCGGCTCCCCATGCCTGAGGACTATGCCTTGGAGGAACTGCGCAGCCTCACACAGTCCTACCTGCGAGAACTGACTGTTGGGAGCCAGTGAGCCTCAGGCTCCTCCCACCACACTCACATGCTCATTCACACTCACCACACAGAGTTCCCCTGCATTGAGTTGATTGGCACTGTTTGCCATTCGCTGGGATGGCTGTGAAATCCATCCACCCTTCTTTCCTGCTGCTGCAAGCAGCATCCTCCAGTTGTTCAGTACTTTTCTTAATACTGAACATAGCGTAAGGGCTTTTGGAACCCAAAAAAGGAGTCAAGTTTCTTTTTACCATCCTCAAAGCCATTCCTTTTCTTTTTAAAAATGGTCAATAAAGCACCTTTGACAGAATCCCCCAAAAAAACAGGGAATCCTTTTCCACCATCAGCCATTCTGGATCTTGTGACCCTCCATGCCAACCTGCTACCCTACTCCTACCCCCAGGTGATGGGACAAATGTGTTGATCTAGGACTGTCCTTTCTTAACAGATGAACTGTCCACAGAAGAAAGCAGAATCTGTCTCTTAAGTTGGTTGATTAGTTAACACAGTTTTAGAGTCAAAAGAAGGTTGGACTGAGTTAGGAAGCAGAACAAGGTCTTTCTGACTCATTTAGGGTAAAAGTGAGTGTCTGCCATGGAGAGATGGATCTTCAAGGCTTGTTTGTTCCTGCCTTGAATGTTCCATTAACACCAGACCTTCCCTACTAGCATGTGCTGGAGCCATTGGTCACATATCCCATGTCTTTGGGAAGCTCCCATAGCTCAGTTTGGACCTTGGTTTTCAGTCATCTTGCTAGGCCTCCTGTCTGGATTTGCCTGAAGAGTTTGGATAAAACATGACAGGTTGGGTACTCCTCCCTGTTCCTTCCATTCTAGCCCAAAGCATTTCCCACTGTCCGTCTACAGTCCCAGAAGGTAAAACCATCACTGAGGCAGGCAAGGAGCTGGGCTTTAGGGGCAGGCAGAGGGCCTTCACTACACTGCTGCCAGTATGGGGAGCCCTGGGGTAACAGCCTGAGACAGCTGGTGTTAGAGCTGTCACAGACAACATGGCCACCCCTGGGTCTTTATGCATGAAGATTATGTAAAGGTTTTTATTAAAAAGTATATATATATATATAAATAAATGATCTAGATTATTTTCCTCTTTTTCTGAAACTACTTTCTTAAAAAAATAAATAAAATGAAATGTTTATAGCATTCCTGGTATTGGCTTTCCCTTTGTATTTTTGAGCCTTCTTCCCCCAAGGAGCTTTATGGTGGCCTTTTTTGATTTGCAGTCTAAAAGGAGATGGGCCATGGGTTAAAGAGAGAACAATTTGGTGCTAAACTAGGATACAGATCAAAGGCTAGATTTATAAGAGCAAACTTAGGGGTGAAAGAGTTCAGATTATTGATTAATCCTAACTGCTGTACATACATTTATGTACTTGGATTCCCAGATTGGCTTCTTTCACTTATTAATATGCATTTAAGGCTCCTCCATATCTTTTCATAGCTTGATAGCTCATTTCTTCTTAGCCCTGAATAATAAAATAAATATTCCATTGTCTGGATGTGCCATAGTTTGTTTATCCATTTACCCATTGAAGGACATTTTGTTTGTTTACAGTTTTGGCAGTTATGAATAGAGCTGCTATAAACATTCATGCATGAATTTTTGTGTGACCATAAAAGTTTTTACTTTGTTAGGCATAGGATTCCTGGGCCATATGGTAAGTGTCTGTATAACATTACAAAAAACTGCCAAACCATTTTCCAGTGTGGCTGTACCATTTTGCATTCCCACAACCAATGTATGAAAGTTACAGTAGCTTTACAACCTCTCCAGCACTTGGTATTGTTAATATTTTTTACTTTAGCCATTCTAATAAATATGTAGTAGTATCCCACTGAGGTTTTAATTTCTCTCATATATAATTATGTTGACCATTTTTCATGCATTTATTTGCAATCCTTATCACTTCTTTGGTTAAATGGCTGTCCAAGTCCTTTAACCACTTTTTTCTTTTGTGTGTGTAATAGTGGTGTTGTTTTCTTTTTTAATTTTTTGCTCGTTTAAAAATTTGATATGGTTTATTGTTGAGTTTTGAGAAATTTTTTATATATTTTGGATACAAATCCTTTGTTGAATACATGATTTGTAAATATGTTCTCCTTTTCATTCTCTTAAAAGTGCCTTTACAATCTCTGCCTTTTAATTGGTTTGTTTAGGCTGTTTACATTTAATGTAAATATTGGTGAGTTTGAGTTTAGGCTTAACATTTTATTTGTTTTCTGTTTGTTCCCTATTTTTTCCTCTCTTTCCCCTCTCAGCCATTATTTCTTTAATACTGACTCTCCCATTCTATTTTCTCTTTCTGAGATTCTGATTTTATATATATTTAACCTTCTCATTGTTTCTTCTGTTTCCTAAACTCTCAATTTCTTACTTTTTGTCTCCCTGGATTGTACTTAGGTAATTTCTTCAGATCTTTCTTTAAATTCAGTAGTTCTCTTCATCTGTGTCTAATCTGTTAACTTAATTTTTATATTATTAATTTCAGTAAGCTATGTGGTTACTTTTTAAATCTACCTGCTCATTTTTGATAGTCCTCTTTTTTCTTTCATTACACTTTTCAACCTACTTATTTGTTTCTTAAATCATATTACACATACTTCTATTTTGTTTTTGAAAGAAGCAGTATAGCTGTAGTAGAGAAGGGAATGGACTCTTTACCCCAACTCTCTGTGTTCAAATCCCAAATCCATTGGTATATGCTATGGAATCTTGGGTAAGTTATTCCTGTGCCTCATTTGTAAAATGGAAATAATACATTTACATTATCCCAAAAAGAAACCCTGTAGCCTTTAGCCATCATTCCTCAACCTTCCCAGCCCTAATACAATCACGAATCCACTTCCTGTCTCCATAGATTTGCCTATTCTGGACATTTTATATGAATAGAATAATGATATGTGATCTTTTGTGACTGGCTTCTTTCACTTAGCATATTTTCAAGGTTCATCCATGTTGTAGCATGTATCAGTACTTCATTCTTTTTTTATGGCCGTATAATATTCTATTGTATGGATATACAACATTTTATTTATACATTCATCAGTTTGGTGACATCTGAATTGTTTCCACCTTGTGGCTATTATGAATAATGCTACTGTGAACATTGGTGTACAAATGTTTGTGTGGACATCTTTTCATTTCTCTTGGGTATATACCTAGAAGTGGAATTGCTGGGTCATATGGTAACTCTATACAGAATTGTTTTCCAGAGTGGCTGCACCATTTTACATTCCCATCAGCAGTGTGTGAGGGTTCTCATTTCTTCACATTCTCACCAACACTTGTTATTGTCCATTGTTTTTATTATAGTCATCCTAGTGAGTGTAAAGTGGTTTCTAATTTTAGTTTTAATTTGCATTTCCCTGATGATGAATGATGTTGAGCATCTTTTTTGTGCTTATTGTCCACTCACATATCTTTTTTATTTTTAAGAAATGTCTATCCAGTTCTTTACCAGTTTAAAAAAAATTTTAATGTTTGTGGCATTTTTAAAATTGAGATAAACTTCACATAACATGAAATTCACCACTTTAAAGTGTACACTACAGTGGTTTTTAGTATATTCACTATTGTGCAACATACACCTCTAATTTGAAAACATTTCTTTTCCCCCCAAAATAAACCCCATATCTATTAGCAGTTAGTCCCCATTTCCTTCCACTCCCGTGCCCTGGGAACCAGCAACCTACTTTCTGTCTCTGTGGATTTGCCTTTTCTGGATATGTCATATAAATGAAATCATACAATGTATGGAATTTTATGTCTGTCTTTTCAAGGTTTATCCATGTTGTAGCATGTGAAAGTACTGCATTGCTTCTTATGGCTAAATATCACATTGTATGGATATTCCATGTTTTGTTTATCCATTAATCACCTAATGCCACCATATATCTTCTTTGGTGGGGTGTCTATTCAGATCTTTTGACTTTTTTAAATTGGGTTGTTTTCTTATTGTTGAGTTTTAAAGGTTCTCTGTATATTTTGGATACAGGTTCTTTATTGGATATGTATGTGTTTTGCAAATGTTTCCCTTTTTCATTTTTCTCTTTTTCCGCCTTTGGAAACCAGACATTAAAGACTAGGACATTCAAAAGCAGCTGCATATATGGGGAAAGTTAGAAAGTGACTGCACATGCCCAGAGAAAGGCTCAGAAAAGACCCAAGCAGACCTTATGTTTACACCTCAGGTTGATCCTTGGCACAGAGACAGCCTACAGTCATTAAAGTAATAAATAATAAAAACAAACCCTGGGGAAGGGGGAAAACCTGATTTCCAGAGTTTCCACATTATTAGATTCAAATGTCCAGTTTTAAACAAAAAAATCACAAGACATGCAAAGAAACAGGAAAATATTGCCATTTCAAAGGAAAAAATCAACAGAAACTGTTCCTGGAAAAAGACTTTAAAGCAACCATCTTAATGATGCTTCAAGAACTAAAGGAATATGTAGAGAAATTCAAGAGAACAATGTATGAACAAAATGGAAATATCAACAAAGAGAGAACCTCAAAAGAAACCAAAAAAATTCTGGAGCTGAAAGTACAATCACTAAAATAAATTCACTGGAGGGATTCATAGACAGATTTGATCAGATAGAATAATCAATGAAGCTGGAGACAGGACAGTGGGAATTAGTCTGAGGAAGAGAAAGAAAAAAGGGATGAAAAGTGAATAGAGCTCAAGGGGCCTGTGGGACACCATCAAGTGGACCGACATCACAGTGTGGGAGTCCCAGAAGGAGGAGAAAGATAGAAAGGGGCAGAGGGACTATTTGAAGAAATAATGGCTGAAAATTTCTTAAATTTGATTAAAGACATGAATGTAAATATCATAGAAGCTCAACAAATTCTAAATAAGGTGAACTCAGAGAGACCTACATTGAGACACATTATAATCAAACTTTCAAAAGCCAAAGATAAAAAGAATCATGAAAGCAGTAAGACAGAAGCAACTTGTCATATACAATTGCTCCTCAATACGATTATCAGATTTCTCATCAGAAACGAGGCCAGAAAGCAGGAGGCTGATATATTCAGTGTTCAAAGGAAAAAAACTGTCAACCAAGAATCCTATATCCAGCAAAACCATCCTTCAAGACTGAGGGAGAAACGGACATTCGCAAATACACAAAAGCTGAGGGAGTTTGTTACAACTAGATCTGGCCTGCAAGAAATGCTCAAGGGAGACCTGTAGGATGAAGTTAAAAGACACTAGCTGTATGAAGCTGTATGAAGAAATAAAGATCTCAGGAAAAGTAAATCTATTGGCAATTATAAAAACTTATTTATGATAACAATGGTTTGTAACTCCACTTTCTGTTTTCTACATGATTTAAGAGACCAATATATATTTTTAAATTACTAGCCTAAAAGATAGTATTGTAACTTTCATTTATAACTCCAAACTTGTTTTCTACATAATATAAGAGACTAAAGCATTTAAAAGAATTATTTAAAAGTTTATGTTTTGAGGCACACAATGTTTAAAAACAATTTTGTGACATCAACAACTGAAAGGGGTGGAGACAGCTGTAAAGTTTTTGTATGTTGTTGAGGTTAAGCTGGTATAAATTCAAATTGTGTTATAACTTTAGGATGTTAAATGTTATACCCGTAGTGATCACAGAGAAAATAGCTATAGAATATATACAAAAGGAAATCAGAAAGAAATTTAAACATTTCGCTACAAAAAAATCAACTAAACACACAAGAAGACAGTAATTCAGGAAATGAGGGACAAAAAAGCTATAAGGCATATAGAAAACAAATAGCAAAATGATGTCAGTCCCTCTTGATCATTAATTACTTTAAATATAAATGGATTAAACTCTCCAATCAAAAGACAAAGTTCGACAGGATGGGTGAAAACATATGATCCAACTATGTATTGTCTACAAGAGATGCACTTTAGATCCAAAGGCACAAATATTTTGAAAGTGAAAGGATGGAAGAAGACATTCCATGTAAATAGTAACCAGAAGAGAGCGGGAGTGGCTCTACAAATATCAGATGAAATAGACTTTAAATCAAATAAAGTTACAAGAAACAAGGATATTATATACTAATAAAAGGTTCAATACACCAAGAATATATAACAATTATGAATATTTACACACCTAATGACAGACTAGCAAAATATATGAAAGCAAAAATGTACAGAATTGAAGACAGCTCTACAATAATAGTTGGAGACTGCAATACCCCACTCAATAATGGATAGAACAACCAAGCAAAAGATAAAGGAAATAGAAGACTTAAACACAATAAACTAACTAGATCTAATAGATATAAACAACATTCTACCCAACAACAACAGCATACACATTCTTCTCAAGTGCACATGGGACATTTTCCAAGTTACCTATATGTTAGGCCACAAATTAGGTCTCAATAGATGTAAAAAGATAGATGTATAAAGTATTGTCTCTGATCACAACAGAATGAAGTTAAAAATCAACAGAAGAAAAACTGGAGAATTCACAAATTTGTGGTAATTAACACATGTAAACAAGCAATGGATCAAAGAAGAAATCATAAGGAAAATTAGAAAATACTTAAAGATGAATGAAAACAAAAACATAACACACCAAAACATATGAGACAGAGCAAAAGCAATGTTAAGGGGGAAATTTGTAGCTATAAATGCTCACATTAAAAAATAAGAATGATCTCAAATCAACAACCTAACTTTACAACTTAGGGAACTAGTAAAACAAGAACAAGCTAAACCCAAAGCTAGCAGAAGGAAGGAAATAATAAAGATTAGAGCAGAGATAAATGAAATAGGAGAAAAACAATAGAGAAAATGAATGAAACCAAAAGTTGGTTCTTTGAAAAGAACAAAACTGACAAATCTTTAGCTAGATGGACTGAAAAAGAGAAGATTCATATTGCTAAAATCAGACATGAAAGTGGGGACATTACTACCAAATCTACAGAAATAAAAAGGATTATAAGAGAATACTGTGAACAACTGAACATCAACAAATTGGATAACCTAGATGAAATGGACAAATTCCTAGAACACAAAACTTACCAAGACTAAGTCACAAAGAAATAGAGTCTGAATAGACTTATAACTAGTAAGGAGATTGAATCAGTAATAAAAAGTTTCCTGACAAATAAAATCTCTGTATCTGATGGCTTCATTGGTGAATTCTACCATTTAAAGAACTAATACCAATCCTTCAAACTTTTCCAAAAAAGTTGAAGAGGAGGGAACACTTCCGAACTCATTCTATGAGGCCAGCATTACCCTGATACCAAAGCTAGACAAAGACACTAGAAAAAAAAGAAAACTACAGACCAATATCCCTTATGTATATTGATGCAAAATCCCAACAAAATACTAGCAAACAAATTCAGCAGCATATTACATATTGTATTACATACAATGACCAAGTGGGACTTATTCCTGGAATTCAAGGATGATTCAACATATAAAAATTGATCAATGTAATACACCACATTAACAGAATGAAGGGAAAAAGAAACACAATCATCTCAATTGATGCAGAACAAGCATTTGACAAAATTCAACACCCTTTCATGATAAAGACACTCAACAAACTAGGAATAGAAGGAAACTACCTCAATGTAATAAAAGTCATATATAAAAAACCCACAACGAACATCATACTCAATGGTAAAAGAGTGAAAGACTTTACTCTAAAGTCAGGAACAAGGCAATGACATCTGCTTTCACCACATCTATTCAACGTAGTACTGAAAGTTCTAGCCAGAGCAATTAGGCAAGAAAGACAAATAAATGACATCCAAATAGGAAAGGAAAAAGTAAAATTATCTCTGTTTGCAGATGATATGAACTCATATGTAGAAAACCCTGAAGATTCCACACACACAAAAAAAATCCCACTACTAGAATAGATGAATTTAGCAAAGTAGCAGGATACAAAATCAACACACAAAAATCAGTTGCTTTTCTATACATTAACAGTAAACAATCCAAAAAGGAAATTAAGAAAACAATTCCATTTACAAAAGCATCAAAAAAATAAAATACTTGGAATAAACTGAACCAAGGAGGCAAAAGACTTGTACACTGAAAACTACAAAGAATTGCTGAAAGAAATTAAAGAAGGCACAAATGGAAAGACATCCCATGTTCATGAATTGGAAAACTTAATATTATTAAGATGTCCATACTCTCCAAAGTGATCTGCAGATTCAGTGCAATTCCTATCAAAATCCCAGTGACATTTTTTGCAGAAACAGAAAAATCCATCCTAAAATTCACATGGAATGTCAAGGAACCCTGAATGGTCAAAACAGTCTTGAAAAAGAACAAAGCTGGAGGATTTACACTTCCTTATTTCAGAACGTACTACAAGGGCCAGCCCCAGTGGCCTGGTGGTTAAGTTTGGCATCCTCCGCTTCAGTGGCCCGGGTTTGGTTCCAGGCACAGACCTACTCCACTCATCAGTGGCCATGCTGTGGCAGTGGCTCACATACAAAAGGAGCAAGATTGGCAGTGGATGTTAGCTCAGGGTGAATCTTCCTCAGCAAAAACAAAAACAAAAAACTTACTACAAAGCTACAGTAATCAAAACAATGTGGTACTGGCATAAATACAAATAGACCAATGGGATAGAATAGAGAGCCCAAGAATAAATCCTTGCATATATGGTCAAATGATTTTTGACAAGGATGCCAAGAACATTCAATGGGGGAAAGGACGGTCTTTTCAGTGGTGCTTGGAAAATTGGATATCCACATACAAAGAAATGAAGTTGGACCCTTCTCTAACATCCTATATAGAAATTGAGTCAAAATGGATCAAAGATTTAAATGTAAGACCTAAAACTATAAAACTCTTAAAATATAGGCCAGAAGCTCCACAACACTGGATTTGGCAATGATTTCTTAGATATGACACCACAGGCACAGGCAACAAAAGAAAACCTAGACAAATTGGACTTCATAAATATTTTAAAATTTTGTTTATCAAAAGACACTATCAACTGAGTAAAAAGGCACCCCACAGAATGGGAGAAAATATTTGCAAATCACATATCTAATAAGGGATTAATATCCAGAATATATACAGAACTCCTAGAACTCAACAGCAAAAAAAGAAACAACCCAATTAAAAAATAGACAAAGGACATACAGGCATTTCTTCAAAGAAGATATACAAGTGACCAATACGCACATGAGAAGATGCTTATCATCGCTAACATTAGAGAAATGCAAATCAAAACCACGAGATACCACCTCACACCCATTAGAATGGCTACTATTAAAAAAACAGAAAATAAATGTTGGTGAGGATGTGCAGAAATTGGAACCATTGCACACTGCTGGTGGAAATGAAAAATGGTACAGCTGCTGTGGAAAACAGTATGGTGATTCCTCAAAAATTAAAAATTAAATTACCATATGATCAAGCAATTCCACTTCTGGGTGTAAACCCCAAAGAACTGAAAGCAGAGTCTTGAAGAGAGATTTTACACTCATGTTCATAGCAGCATTATTCAAAATAGTTAAAATGTGGAAGCAACCCAAGTGACCATCGAGGGATAAATGGATAAGCAAAATGTGGTATACAGATAGAATATTATTCAACCTTTAAAAAGGAAGAAAATTATGACATTTGCTACAGTATGGATGAACCATGTGGATATTATGCAAAGCAAAATAAGCCTGTCACAAAAAAGACAAATACTGTATGATTTCACTTATATGAGGTGCTTAGTGAAAATCATAGCGACAGAGGGGCCGGCCCAGTGGGGTAGCAGTTTAGTTCACACTTTGGCAGCCTGGGGTTCACGGGTTCAGATCCCGGACGCCTGCTGACGCACTGCTTGTCAGCCATGCTGTGGCAGCATCCCATATAAAGTAAAGGAAGATGGGCACAGATGTTAGCCCAGGGCCAGTCTTCCTCAGCAAAAATAGGAGGATTAGCAACGGATGTTAGCTCAGGGCTGGTCTTCCTCACCAAAAAAAAAAAAAAAAAAACATAGTGACAGAAAGTAGTGTTGTGAGTGTGTGTTTACAGTGATGAATTTAAATTCATTTTTGATGTTTTCCAACTGCAGTTTTTTTGGTTTAGTCTCCTTGTTTTTCTCCTTGCTCAAAACATTTTATCCCCTATCTCTCTTGGTTTTTTTCATGCCTAAGGGCCTTCTTGAGCATTTCTTGTAGTGGGGGGTCTTGTGGTGATGAACTCCCTTAGCTTTTGTTTATCAGGAAGAGTTATTATTTCTCCATCATATTTGAAGGATATTTTCACTGGATAAAGTATTCTTGGCTGAAGGCTTTTATCTTTCAGGATTTTGAATATATCATTCCAGTCTCTCCTAGCCTATAGACTTTCTGTCGAGAAACCAGCTGCAAGCCTGATGGGATTTCCTTTGTATGTTATTTTGTTTAGCTGCCCTTAATACTTTTTCTTTGTCATTGACTTCCCAGCTTTGCTACTATGTGCTGTGGAGCTGGTCTTTTCCTGTTTATATATTTAGGTGATCTACTGACTTCATTCACTGTTATTTCCAACTCTTTCGCCAGGGTTGGGAAGTTCTCAGCTATTATTTCTTTGAACAAACTCTCTGCTCCTTTTTCTCTTTCTTCTCCTTCTGGAATACCTATTATCCTTATGTTACTTTTCCTAATTGAGTTTGATATTTCTCGAAGAATTTCTTCATTTCTTTTTAGTCTTAGTTCTCTCTCCTCCTCTATCTGGAGCATTTCTGCATGGCTATCGTGGATAATGCTAATTCTTTTCTCCATATTGTCAGTTCTGCTCTTGAAAGACTCCAGGTTTTCCTTTATCTCATCCATTGTGTTTTTCATCTCCAATATTTCTGATTGGTTTTTCTTTATGGTTTCAATCTCTTTTGTGAAGAAATTCCTGAACTCATTGAATTGTCTGTGTTCTCTTGTAATTCATTGAGTTTTTTTATGATAGCTATTTTGAATTCTCAGTCATTTAGGTTATAGACTTCTGCGCCTTCAGGGTTGGTTTCTTGGTGTTTGTCATTTTCCTCTTGGTCTGGAGGCTTAAGATACCTTTGCATAGAGCCGGCTGATTTACTTTTGCTATTTTTCATCTTGAGAGTTTCTGGTCCTGCAGATTTGCAACAGAAAGTAGAATGGTGGTTGCCAGGGCCTGGGGGCTTGTGAATCTAATTGTGTGTCCCTAAAGATATTCTGACTAACTCACTGGGATTATAGTGCAAATACCATTGATAGTCTACTATGCATCAAGCAATGTACTAGGCACTTGTCTTGCATTATCAAGTTGTCTCATTTAATCCTTACAACAACTATCATATCAAGTACTGTTAATTCCATTATTGTATTTGAGAAAACTGAAACCCAGAGAGTTTCGGTATCTTACCCCAGTCAGACAGCTCATAAGACAGAGCTGAAAGTGACTCTAAAGCGTATTTTCAGGGCCAGCCTTGTGGCCTAGTGGTTAAGTTCAGCGTGCTCTGCTTCGGTGGCCCGGTTCGAATCCTGGGTGCAGACCCCACTCATCAGCCATGCTGTGGTGACCCACGTGCCAAATAGAGGAAGACTGGCAACAGATGTTAGCTCAGGGTGAATCTTCCTCACAAAAAAAAAACCTGTGTTTTCCCTGCTACCCAATATCACCCATGGTGTTTGGGCCCAGGGAGAACACAGAGGCTTGGATTGGGATGGCTGTAGGGAGTCACAGGAGAGGATGTGAGCTGCATCTCCTGCTTCATGGGGCCACCTGGAGCAGCCTGAGCACCACTCCCACCAGGAGGGGAGAGCTTGCTTGGCACAAAGCACCTAGGCTACACAGATGTATTCAGTCCCTCACTGGGGGCAGAGCTGAAGGTCTAAAGGGAGTCTCCAGAATTCAGCAATGGTGGCAGAGCTGGGAGGACAGTTACCATCCACAGGTCCTGGCGCCTCACACCCTTAAGCCCCAGTTTCCTGCAGATCCTGACCCCAGCATCCCTGCACCCTCCAAAGCCCCAGCCTGGGTGCTGGCTTACAGAATTTAAATAATTCAGGTCCCAGTGGCCCGAGGTATCAGTTTCAGTTGCCCTGGTCCCTTGGGCACAGGTGTCCCAACCTTGTAATTAAGCTAATGAAAAGGACAAAGAGGAGGGGCCTGCTGTCCTGTGCCTCAGAGGGCTCAGGGTTGATGGAGTCCCTGCCCCTATCCTGCCCAGAATGTGCCAGGCTCATCCAGAGCCCAGGTATGGGGAATGGAGGGAGGAAGCCAGGGGGCTGAAATAGAAGTGGTGAAAAGAGAGAGTGGAAAGAGGAAGATCAGAGTCAGGGAAGCAAAGAGAAACCAAAAAGAGTTACAGAGGAAGAGATAGACGGAAACAGAGATGGAGAGGCTGAGTGAGAGGTGAAGAGGGCTGGGGGCAGAGAAAAGGGCAGAGAGCGGCCGAGGAGGCAAGGACCAGCAGAGATGGAGAAAGAGCAGATGCCAAGGACCAAATCCTAAATTCCAAGGGCAGGTACCAATAGGAGGTCAGATAACTGGAAGGGCCACAGAGCTCCCCGGAGGGTAGTTGGACCCAGCAGAGTTCTTAGTCTTACTTCTGACTTCCAGGTGTTATCCACATCATCCTTGCCAGTAGGGCCTGATGCTGCCCTAGGTCGGGACAGGAGGCTCACACCCAGAGACCTGCCCCACCTCTTGTTGTGGCAGGGCCATGGGGCCCCGGAGCCCCCGCCTCAGCCTTGGCTTCTCCGTCTCGAGCCTGGGACTTCTGCTCCTGCTCCCACTCCTTCCAGGTAGGAAGCTCAGTAAACCAGGCCTGGCCTCTCAGGCTTTGGGGTTGCTCCTGTCCCCTCCACATCCCTCTCCACAAGCTCTCTCTTCATTTCTCTCTTCAGCACCTGTGCTGGGAACTAGCTCTCTATCTGGGGAGTGTGGAGGAGTGGGTGCTGAAGAGGGTGAGAGGAGACTTGCCTGACTGGGGTGGGAGCAGTGAAGAGGAACTCCCAGAGATAGGGCTGGAAAAGCCAGGGGAGTCAGATCATGAAGGGCCTTGAATGCCAGGCTGAGTCTGGGCTTTATTCAGGAGGCAATGGGAGCCATTGAATGCTTTTAAGCAGCTACTGGTCTGGTCAGATTTGTGTGTTTAAAAGCTTGACCTCTCGGAAGTGTGGAGGATGGTGAGAGAGGCTGAGCCTGAGGCAGGGGGAGCAGAGAGGAGGCTGCTCCTGCTGTGGTCCATGCCAGAGAGGATGAGGCCTGTGCTGGAGGGGTCTTTAAACATTCAAAAGATGTGCAGCCGTACGACTGACAGGATTTGGGTATTGGTTGGATTGCAGGGGATGGGGCAGGAGAAGGCAGGGATAATTCCCAGATTTCTGGGTGAGGTCACTGGGGGTTGCTGCTGGCTGAGATGGGGAACACAACAAGGAGCAGGTTTCAGAGCACGAGGGGAAGAAATGAGTTCATATTTGGGGTCTACAGAGTTTACGGTGCCCGTAGGACATTCAGGAGTGGATTGTATATATGCGTCTGGAGGTCAAGAGAAAAATCTAGGCTGAAGAAAAAGAAGAGGGCCAAGGACGAGATTCTGGGGAGCAATACTTAAGTCAGAGACTGAGGACAATGTGCTGTGGCAAAAAGCCTAGGGAAGAGAGTATTTTCAGAAGAAAGGAATGGCCCATACTATCAGAAGCTTTGAAGAAATCAGCTGAAGTGCAGCTGGAGAAGTGGAGACAGGCTTGAGAGACTGGAGTGGGTGGAGCAATGGGGTTCAGAATGGCCGGGTGAGAGTTGGGCCTCTTGTGGCCTGTTTGGGCCCCTATGGCATTTGTGGCAGAACAGGCAGAATCTTGGTCCTTGGGAAGGGAAGGGTGGGGAGGAAACCTGTCAGCCTTGCTCCAGAAGATAGTACCAATTCACTCCACACCCTTCACCTCCTTCATCCCTGGAGGCAGGTCAGGGAGGAACTAGAGCTGCAGCTAGAGGGACAGAGGGGAGACATCAGGAGGACCAGTCAGACAGCTCTGAGATAGTGAAGCAAGACAGGGCCCAAGTCCTGTGGGGGTGGAGGGTGTGGGCAGAGGCCCCTGGACTAGTCTCAGATGGACAACCCTTCTTACTGGCCCCCAGAGTGCTTGGGAGCTGAGGGCAGGCTGGCTCACAAGCTGTTCCGTGACCTCTTCGCCAACTACACAAGTGCCCTGAGACCTGTGGCAGACACAGACCAGGCTCTGAATGTGACCCTGGAGGTGACGTTGTCCCAGATCATCGACATGGTGCGTTGTGGTGGTTCTACAACTGTGCAGTGTGCCTGTAACAGTGACCAGGAATAGGGGGGAGGGGGAGGCTGGGATTATTCTTCAAACAACTCTTTTCTGTAAACGGTAATATTAACAACAATAATAACAGCTACTAGCTGTTGGACACTAACTGTTGGGTGCCCACAGTGTGCCTGACACTTTGCACACTTGAATCCCTGCCTAGCAGGGATGATCACCCATGAGACTACTGAGGAAACTGAGGCCCAGAGAAGAGAAGAACCTGCCAAGGTCACATAGCAAGGTCAGGCCTGGGTGAGAACTGAACTCTGTGGGCAAGTTGGGTTTCAGTACTGACCAGAGCTCTGTAGGTGAGTATGCACAGATGGGGGAGGGTGTGCATATACATATGTCCTCATCTGTGTCCACTCCTGTCCCCCACCAGGACGAGCGGAACCAGGTGCTGACCCTGTACCTGTGGATCCGACAAGAGTGGACAGATGCCTACCTACGATGGGACCCCGACGCCTATGGTGGCCTGGATGCTATCCGCATCCCCAGCAATCTCGTGTGGAGACCAGACATCGTGCTCTATAACAAGTATTGCCCGCCTAGGCCCCTCTCCTCTCCTCCCTATCCCTAGAGTTGCCCTTGTCTCTGGGGATGCACTGGTCCCCTATTCCCCCCCCCAACCTGGTTGCTATGCCGCTCTGGAAGCTTTCCCCCAGGACCATCTAAAATGCCAGGAGCTCACAGCCCCTCCCTGGTACCTCGACTTCAGGCTGTCCCAAGCCAACCCAGGCTGAATGTCTCCTGGGAACCCACCGTGCAGTCGAGGGCCAGTTCGCTATCTCTTGCAGTGAGGGTTCTGGGGCAAAAGAGCCTGTTTATGGCACACCGTACCCTTCCTGACCGGCTCTCAGTCTCGTAGGGCTTCCCAAGGGCCTGCCTAGGGATTTCCTCCAGGGCCTAGCCCTCTGGAGCATTCCTTTATGCCGCGTAAGCCAGTTTCCCAGACAACACATGGCTCTGCATATTTTCCCCCGGGGCCCCTCTACAAGCTTGCAGAAGACACCCAACGGAAGTCAGTGTGCCGACCAGTGCCAACTTTTGCAGAGAACTTTTTACGCTGCCCTGGGCTAGATCTGTGTCCTTTCTGGGCCCTTCAGGCGCCGCCCCTTCTAGGCCTCCAAAGGCACACAGGGCCCTCTTTAGGCTCACTCCGCCCACCGTGCCGCTCCCCCCCCCCCCCCAGCTTTGTGGCCGTGGGGCCCCTGTAGTCACAGATCCCCTCCAGGGGCCTGCCCAGACCTCCGCGGCCCGGGAGCTGCTCCTCGGCCCGCGGCCTCAGGGAGCCCCACCCGCCTGCCCACAGGGCGGACGCGCAGCCGCCGGCCTCCGCCAACACCAACGTGGTCCTGCGGCACGACGGCGCGGTGCGCTGGGACGCGCCGGCCATCACGCGCAGCTCGTGCCGCGTGGACGTGTCGGCCTTCCCGTTCGATGCGCAGCGCTGCGGCCTGACGTTCGGCTCGTGGACGCACGGCGGCCACCAGCTAGACGTGCGCCCGCGCGGCGCTGCCGCCAGCCTGGCCGACTTCGTGGAGAACGTGGAGTGGCGCGTGCTCGGCATGCCGGCGCGGCGGCGCGTGCTCACCTACGGCTGCTGCTCCGAGCCCTACCCGGACGTGACCTTCACGCTGCTGCTGCGCCGCCGCGCCGCCGCCTACGTGTGCAACCTGCTGCTGCCCTGCGTGCTCATCTCGCTGCTCGCGCCGCTCGCCTTCCACCTGCCCGCTGACTCGGGCGAGAAGGTGTCGCTCGGCGTCACCGTGCTGCTGGCGCTCACCGTCTTCCAGCTGCTCCTGGCCGAGAGCATGCCGCCGGCCGAGAGCGTGCCGCTTATCGGTGAGCCGGCGGGAGCGCGGGCTCGCTCCCCCGAGACGGGCCCCGCCTCACCCCGCTGACGCGCGGGTCTCCACCAGTGCAGGGGCGGGGAACGGGCACAGGGCCTGGGTCAGCAGAGTGCTCCCCGCTTCAGCGTGTGAGCGGGGCGCGTCCCGGGAGCATGCCTCGTTCTGAGATTGAGGGGAAGGGAGTAGGCCCCTTCCAGGCAGAACACCCCTCCTCTCACAAGTAGGGGCAGATGGAGTAGGGCTTTTCTCAAGGTCTTGAAGGAGGAAGGTCGAAGTCCCCAGTGTCTAATAACAGGCAGAATGTATTGAGTGCTGTGTGGCCGGCACTTTCCTAAGCACTCGATGTTTATTAACTCAGGGAAGCATCACCACAAACCTAGGAGATGGGTTCCATTGTGAGCCCAGTTGGACCCAAGGGATCAGTAACTTGCCCCAGGTCGGGCTGGTACTACTTGAGAGTGTGACTTTCATGGACTGTGGGTGAATGCAGCCTCCAGAAGTGAGGGGAACAATTAGGGAGCAGGTAGCTTCTGAGAACCCACTTGTAGAAATTCGGGATGGGGAGACCTTGGCCTTTACTTCCTTCCTGCTTCCATCCATCGGGCTTGGAGGGTCCTGAGAGCTTGTTCCTGTTAGTGCCAAGTCCGCTGCGAAGCTCAGGTCCCCTAAGTTCTTGTTTTGGGCCCCAGCTCAGTCTCTCTCTTGCAGGGAAGTACTACATGGCCACCATGACCATGGTCACCTTCTCCACGGCACTCACCATCCTCATTATGAATCTGCATTACTGTGGTCCCAGTGCCCGCCCAGTGCCAGCCTGGGCTCGAGCCCTCCTGCTGGGACACCTGGCACGGGGCCTGTGTGTGCGAGAACGAGGGGAACCCTGCGGGCAGTCTAGGCCACCCGAGTCACCTCCCAGCCCCCAGCCTCCTGAGAGAGGGGCTGGCCCCCCAGCAAGCCCTTGCCATGAGCTGCGGTGTCTGTGCCGTCAGGAAGCCCTACTGCACCACGTTGCCACCATTGCCAACACTTTCCGTAGCCACCGGGCTGCCCAGCGCCGCCATGAGGACTGGAAGCGCCTGGCCCGTGTGATGGACCGCTTCTTCCTGGGCATCTTCTTCTCCATGGCCCTGGTTATGAGCCTCCTGGTGCTGGTGCAGGCCCTGTGAGTCCCAGGGGTCTGCCTCAGCCCCGGCACCTCCAGACAGGGATGGGCCCTCAGATAGGCCACCCAGTCTCTCTGCATTGTGACTAAGAGCCTAGGACACCCTCTCTTCAGGATAAGCACTGCTGAGTTCACAAATCACGGAGGAACACTTGTCCACGTCCCCTAACCTCAGAGAGAAATCCAGAGCTAGCCACTCCCCTAATTCCTAAAGAGGAGGAACTCTAAGGAGGATCAAGATCAAAGCGCAGTCCTGGAGGCACAGAACTGTACTTGGACGCTGCGGTTAGAGCTTTCAGTGGGGAGAGGGCAGGTTCTATGAGAAACAACTGCCGCACTTCCTGTCTGCTCTTCCTTCCTCTTTCGCTGCTGATACAGGCACTTGGTCTTGCCCGTCTGCCAAGGGGCTCGTGGAGGGGATGGGGGATTTGGGATTCATGGTCTAGCTCCAGGGCAGGAGGCCACACAGGGATTGGGCCCCAAAGCCCCCACTCATAATAAAGT
Source organism: Tapirus indicus (assembly GCA_031878705.1). Taxonomy (NCBI): domain Eukaryota; kingdom Metazoa; phylum Chordata; class Mammalia; order Perissodactyla; family Tapiridae; genus Tapirus; species Tapirus indicus. Next base: position 27,306,327 of record CM062924.1, read on the forward strand.
AAGTGTGTACCCAGCACCTGCTCGGTGTCCTGTCTTACCCTTGGGGCCCGTGGTGGTGGAAGTTGGGGATCCAGGTTTGTCTCTAGAGACAGGAACCTTAGGACTCATGGATCAGAGCAGAAATAATTACATCTTTGCTGACAAGAAAATGACTGGGTTTTGGCTGAGACCCTGGCAGAGGACCTAACACTGTCTGTGCTGCTCTCCGTCCTCTAGGGTGAGATGCAGTCCACCCCATTCCTGCACACTGACATTCGGAGAGCTCACAAGTGTCCACAGTGGGGGCAGTGCAGGGACCAGCCATTCACGAGGTCTTTGTTCCTTTCTGACTTTCACGCGTTTCCCACCAACACTTCTGTGCCTCAGACCCAGTCCCTGCCCTCAGGAAGCTCACAGTCTGACGTAGGAGACAGACGTGGACACATGGTATAGAGAAGCCCCCGGGACTGGTGGGAGCACAGAGGCAGGGCCCCTAACCCAGCAGGGTGGGAGAGGTCAGAGAAGGCTTCCTGGAGGAGTGAATAGGAGCTTTCCAGGTGCACATGTGAGGCATTTGAGTAACACCAGCAAATACCATGGCCAAGTGCTTGCCACCCCAATCACTGCCCCCCAAACTAGTTTAATCTTCTGTCTCCAAGTGAGTTGTTGCCTCTCCTGGAGTCCCCCGCTCTCTATTAGCATCTCACTCCTAGAGCCCTGGGTCAGGCTCAGTCCCCAAATCCTCCTGTTTCCCCACCAGCAGGCCTGGTAACTGCCAGAGAAGGTCCCGGAGTTCCCTGCAGACGGAGTTACCGCGGGTCTTGGCTACACTTAAAGCACACATAAGGCCGACATCCTCAAGTTGGGCAGAGGTGACGGCAGGGCTGTCCAGTGTCTGAAGGATCAGAGGAGGCCTGGACTCTCTGGAAAGGCCCCCACCACAAGGAACCAGAGCAGCAGCAGCAGGGACCAGACTGCAGAAAGGGGGCCCTGACCCATGGCTGTAGGGAAAACAGAGGCCGAGACAGAGCTTTAGGGGCAAAGTGAGGCACACAGAGAAACAAGATGAAGGGAAATGAGCGGAGTGAGCTGAAAAGACAGATACACAAGATGTGACGGGAGACAGAGAAGAAGAGCCCAGGAGAGCCCCAGGCACCTTCCCAGGACATGAGGTCCACCCCTGCCGCCTCCGACATGGATGAGGCGTTGCAGAGTGGGAAGAGACATGGGGCGGAGATCTGATGGGATCTAGTGAGGCTGATCTTTGTCCCTCCGCCCAAACCCTGGTGAGAGAGGTGCTGGTGGACCAGGTGGAAAATCTTAAACTTTTCCAGGGCTTGAGATGACATGATCAGAACTCAAAGAAGCCGGGTTGGAGGCTGGAGACCTGGCTTCTGGCCCTAACTCTCCCACTAACTCACTCTGTCACCTTGGGCAAGTCACTTCTGTCTCTAGGTCTCACTTTACTATATAGTGAGTAATACTGCCCGTTCGGCCTCCTTCCAGTAGATTGCTGTGCAGAAAGGATAAAATGAGATGGTGTCTGCGGACGGGCAGGGACCAGCCTGGTGAGGTGGCTCAGCTCAGAGTTTGGCTCTGGGGCCAGGCTGTCTGTTCCCCCCACCAGCTGTGTGTGTAGGGCTGGTCGCTTCACCTGTCTGTGCCTCAGCTGTAGAGCAGGGGTGATGCCAGTACCTACACCGCTGGGTCATGAGGCTCCAAGGCACGGTGTGCCTGGAACTGAGTGGTACTGTGTCATGGGGAAGGGTGAGAACGAGTGGAGGCCGGGGCTCCTTCTGCCTACGGTTCACAGAGCCCTGAGGGAGGGAGGAGGGGCCCATGGGGGAGGGGTGGCTGCAGTTTCTTCCCTGGGAATGGCCTCTTCCAGTAGGTTCCCCTGGGAAAGCCTGTTCCCACCTAAAGAACTGGTGGCCCAGGTAGGCCCTGGCACAGCCCGTGTTCAAGGAAAGAAAGAGTCACAGCCAAAAAGGACCTGGGGATCATCTAGTCCAATATACTTATTATACAGATAGGGAAACTGAGGCTCAGAAAGGAAATGATTGGTCACAGAGAGAATTAGGGCAAAGCCTGGACTCGAGCCCAGGTCTCCAGCACCCAAAGCCTGGCCTCAACTTTGGAAGGTGGTCTGAGGGCGCCCTGAGGGCAGTAACAGAGATAGAGGGTTCTGCAGCTCACGGAGGAGAAGGGCCCAGGGAGGACCCTGTGGAAACGGCCCTTCCCTCGTCACCTCAGTGTAACCTGCCTCTCTCTAGGACCTGATCAGCAGCCTCCTGTGAGGGAGGGGCAGCCCCAGACTGGGTGGCAGGTGTGTCAGCTCACAGACCACTGCCCCATACACACATATACATCCTCTGGGAGAGGTTAGCAACCCCCACACGTGTATGCTTAAGAGGGTTTACTTTTTTTGATTAAAAGGGGATTGTTTTCCTTATAAGAGGGACAACCAGGTGAAGGGCCCAACCCCAGGACAGCCTGCTCATCCTGGAACTGAGCCCCAAGGATGCCTGCAGCCCTTACCTGAGTTATCCAGACGGCAGGGCCCAGACTTGCACTGCTTGTCTGTGGGGAAGAAATGTAAAGAATCAAAGGCTCAATTGCTCTTGGGACAGGAAGGGACCCCAGAGCCCTGTGTTCCATCCCTGACTTGCTCTAAGAAAAGCTGGTGCATTTTCCCCTAATTCTGCGTCCTTATGGTGGGGCCTCCTGTGCCTGGGTTTGACTTGACCCGTGAGCAGTGAGGCCAGAAGGGAGCCCACCCTCAAAGCCAGGGCCCATTCTGGGCACCCCTCCTGCTCACGTGGCCTGTAGCTTCGCCTCCCTGCCTCACCCACCTTCCCCTTTCCCTTGCCTGTCCCAGCCAAGGAGGGGTGAGTTGATGTTCTTTGTATGTCTTCCTCATCTTCTGTCAACTCATGCATGCTCGTGATGCTGTCCAAGATGGAAACTGAAGCCACGCTGGACCTTCTCCCACTTTAGATGTGGTCCCCAGTTGCAGCCAACAGCCTGCCTCTAACTATGAAAACCGGGCCTCACAAGCCCCTGGGCAGCACTCAGCCAGGACCAGCAGCCCACCGCCCCTTCGTAACTAAGAACCTGGGCCCATCCTCATGATTCCTCCTCTGGCCAGTCACGGCGGGGTGGACAGGAAGAGGATCCAAGACCTGCCACAGCCTGAACTGGAACTCAGGGGCCCAAGTGCTGTCTCACCAACCCCGCCCCCAGGCCCAGAGCACGTGACAGCACAGGATTTCCACTCAGTGGAATAAACGTGCTCCTCTTGAAAACTGAGGTTGAGGCTCTTATTTCTGGCAACGGCAATCCAGGTGTCAGTACTGTGGCTAGAAATTAATTCCCTTCCAGCTGAGAGAAAAGCCTGACCAGGTCTGTTTGACCCTCAAATGACCAAAACCCCCCCTCCCCCCGCCTTGGTCAGGAAACCCTCTTCAGCTTCCCAGCAGGCAACTGGCCAGCTCTGGCATAGATACCTCCAAGGACAAGAAGCTCACGACCTCAGAAGGTTATGTCTCCCCCTAGATGGAAGGGTGGAGGGACCAGGGGGCAGGACTGGTTCCTCCTCACTGTTTGTTTGTTTTTAATATTTCTGTGTGTATCCCCTGAAAACGGGACGGGAAGCCCACTTTCTGCACAGGTGTTGACCCGTGCGCACCCTGCTCACCTTTGATGTACTCACAGTTGTACGTGCTGCGTTTGCCCAGGGCCCGGAGGTAGATACGGGCAGGGCCCTGGGTTGGTCTGCTGGCATTGATCACCTGGAAGGTCTCGAAGGGGGGGATCAGCACCTCCTCCTCCCCAGGGAAGAAGGAGTAGCCCTTGATGGGGGCCCCGAGGCAGGTCCAGATGCCAAAGAAGGTGTCCTCACCAAACTGCTGGGCTGCAACATTCTGCAGGGATGCAGAGGCAAAGCCCCCCAGCCTCACCATGGCCCCGGGCCCTGCTGGCCGGAAGCGCAGGCCATGCACCCCTCGGAACACCTGGTGGCACTGGGGCGAACGCTGGCCCCTGCCCAGCAGCTGCAAGGCCTCAGTCAGCAGGAAATGGAGTGTCTTAAAGGGAAAGTGGCGGAGATAGTGGGCCCGGGAGCGGCCCGCCTCGCGCACGGCTGCGTTGAACTCCTTGTGCAGGGGGGTGTTGGCTGTGTAGGCCAGGAGGGCCACCCCGTGCTCATCGCGGAAGCCGGGGGGTGGCGGGGGCAGATGGATAGGGCTGAGGCCCCATTGTGGCCCCCATGCCTGGCGCTCCTGCCACTGGCTACTAGCCAGCACCCAGCCGTCAGCATACACTTTGTTGGCCTGGAATTCTGTGTGGTTGAGATCCGGGAGAGCAGCTGTCATGGCTGCTGCACAGCCAGCATACTGGTCATCAAAGGAGGCCAGAGCCATGTCCAGGGGCGTTTCTTTAAAGAAGAGATCTCGTCGTGTGATGGGGTGGCTCTGGGCCTGAGGGAGAGGAAACAGCTAGGACTGAGAGGATGGGCCCCAGGAGAATGGGAGCCCCGTCATCCAGCTTCCCCCTCCACTGAGCTGAGAAAGACACTAAGGGCCCCAAACACACCTGGAGGGGAAGGGGATTGGGAACTACTAGCTGCCAACTCCTGGAGACCAGGGTCTGGGGCTGTCCCCTTGGGCTGAGAGAGCCCCGAAGGAAGCATCGAGCAGAGCTCAGAAGAAGCCAATGCTGAGGCACGGGGACAGTGGAGGATGACCGTACCTGGAGTGCTTCCATGAGGCCCATGGACACAAGCAGCAGAGACATCATGGCAGGAGTCTGCATGTTGGAGGTAACCCTGGGCAATTTACTGTCTCTCTTTGGGTCTCAGTTTCCTTATCTGGAAAATGGGAATGTTAATCCGTACAGTTTAATAAACATTAATTGACGCCTAGTCTGTGCCACTCCCAGTGCTTGGCACAGAGTCACACAGAAATGGAGGCTCAGAAGAGAGACAGAGAGAGAGGACCCTTCTAGCTGGAAGGAACATGGAAGACTTCCTGGAGGAGGTGACATGTGAACAGGGTCTTGCAGGTTGAATAGGAGAATAAGGCTTCAAACAGTGGAGACTGGGAGACAGAAGATTAAAGTTTGGGGTGGGAAGAGAGTTTGCAGCAGCAGAAATGGGAAGAGCAGAGGAGGGAGGAACTCAGGATGTAAAGAGTGGAAGACATTTTGTCTAGTGTGGCAGAGCTTGCAGTGTGGGCATGGTGGGCCAATTCTGAAGGAGCTTGACTGAGAGGTCTGGGCCTCACCTTATGGGGTACGTGAGGCTGGAACAGGGCAGATCCAGGAGGGGTCAGCTGGCAGGCCACAGCAGGTCTCCAGAGACAGGCTTAGAGCAGGGCTTGGGGATCCAGAAGTCCTCCCCTCTCCCCATAGTTCTGCTGCAGACTGAGCCCTCAAGGGCTCCCAGGGCAGGGACAGATAGAGACTCTGTTCCCACTCCCCAATGGTGACGGAAGAGGAACTTGGAGGGGGGGAGTACAGAGGGTCCCTGCTTCCCAAAGGGAGGCAGGAGGAAAACACAAGCCTCCTGCACCCGTGAGTGGGCACGCTGAGGGCCCGAAGTAGCACCAAGAAGAAGGTGTCCCAGCTTTGGATCAGGATTGAAACCAACAGTTTCTAAGTCAGTGCTACTGCTGCTGCTGCTTTTTTTCTCTCCTGCTTATTGTATTATAAAATAATGCATTCTTGTTGTGGAAAAAAAGATGTGTGAGTGAATCACAAAGGCCAAGTCCCCTTTCTTCTCTCCCTCCACATCCCCCTTCTCACTCTCACCCAGACCTGCGTGGGGGTGTGGGGGGTGATAACGGCACCCTTCAGGGCCCTTCCCTATGCACACACAGATTATATAATATTTAAATAGAGATACACACATAGTTTTCTGACTACATCCTGGTTTTTTTTGTCATTTCTTTTTTCAAAAAAAGGGAACATGCTTACACATACATTTTCTATAACAGTATATCATGGGCTTCCTTCCACGTTGTACATACATATCTACCTTGTTCACTATAATGGCAGCATGAAATGCCATAGTATAGTTAAACCATAATTTATTCAACCATTTCCTTATTGGTGGACACAGATTTTCCTAATTTTTTGATATTACATGTAATATTGCAGTGAACATCCATATATATAAATCCTTGTGTATTTGTATGCACATTTTTATCAGAAAGATACCGAGAAGTAAGATGCTATTTAAAGGATACAAGTATTGTCTGGTTTGTAGGCACTGCCAAGTTGCCATCCACAAGGTACCAGGTGCCCTCCCACCAGCGATGAAGGCGAGTGCCCACAACTTTGCCGACGCGGAATATTGCTGATCTCTTTTTAACTTTCATTTAACTGGTGGGCACAAATGGTATCTACTTTTTAATTTATATCTCCGCTCACTAACAGGATCAATCATAATTTTCATTTTTAATATTTTAGAGTTTTAATTTTCTAAAGGTAATACATTTTCATTAACGTTTCAGCAGTCCACAGGCAGGCAGTGAAACGTCTTCCTCTTACTGACTCCCCAGCCCTGACCTCCTCTCGCCAGAGGCAACCAACGTCCCTCTTCCTGTGTGTCCTCCCAGAGGTACCTCACAGGTGTTTCTCTTTTCCTTTTACACAAATGGCAATACAGTCAGTGGGTCTCTATCTTTGGGAATCTGGTGAAAGCTGAAACCTCTCCTGAGGAATGGATACAGGCCTCTACACACAAACGTTCCATAAGTTTCAGGTGGTTATGCCTCTGCCTCCAGTCTCACTCGGGTTAAGCATCCCCCCCATAATCCTCCCTGACTCTTGGTGGGGCTAAGTTTTGATAGTTCAATGACTTTAAGACACTAGGATTCTCTCTGTCTATAATTTTATGAGTCTCCAAATCTAAGAGCCTATGATTACCAATATACAATTTCAATTGAAGCATGAGCTTCTCTAGCCAATGAGGTTAGCAGCAGTTTTTATCAAACTCAACATGTCCCACACTGAACTCATGGTCTTCTCTCCCTCAAACCCTGCTTACCCATTTATTCAACAAAAAATGCTTGAGCATCTGTAATGTGTCAGGCACTGAGGATAAAATAATGAGCAGCAACAACAGCAACAAAACCCACATCCCTGCTTCTTTAAGCTCTTTCGAGGTGGAGATGGAGTTGGAGTGAGTAATTCAAGTAGCATGTGATGCGTGTTACAAAAGGAACCGAAAGTGCCCACCTGAGATTTGTGCCAGGAGTGGGGTTTCAATGAGGAGCTGATGAGAGGAGGTGCAGTGGATACAGAATTGAAAATGGCATCCCAGTGGGGTGTAAAGCATGAGACACAGCTCCCCAGTTCAAGATGGAATGCTAACTACACCCAAGTCCTTCTCTCTGGGTCTGCTTTTGGGAGAATCCAAACCAAGAGAGAGGATTCTCTCTTTCAGTCACAAACCATCAGAATGTGGCCCAGACTGTTCCTTCAGCCTGGGCTCCAGAGTGAACAGGTGAGGACAGACCCGAGCCCAGCCCACAACAAGGAGGAGCCCGGCTGAGACAGTTCAGCAGCTCAAAGCATAGCTGCCCAGCCAAGCCCACTTTAGATTAGCCAACCTCCAGTCAACCTGGAGAGCCAGGAGCCTGAGAAGAACTGCTGACACGCCACTGAGATGCTGTGGCACACAGCAAGTGGTTATGCAGCGAAAACTCACTAGGCCAACTCTATCTCCCGCTGCCTCTCCACTGCCCTGATCCTGTCCCCATCTCTCCCTACAGAGACAAGGCAGTAAGAGAGAAAGATCAGAGCCTGGGGACAGGGAAGGAGGGCTGTGAAGTCAGACTAAGGACATCGAATCATGTGGCCTGACTAAGGCAATGGCAGTGAGGATGGCCTCAGAGTTCTCGGGTAGAATTTACTGGGCGTGGTGTCTGGTGGGACATAGGGGATGAGAGAGGGGAAAATCAAGGATGACACCCAAGCTTCCATGTTCTAGGCTATAGAAACACAGAGGAGGAGCAGAGAAGACGTTAAAAGCTCATCTTGCTCATCCCAGCACATCGTAGATGCTCAATAAAAAGGTATTGAGTGAATGATGAGGTTTGGAGGGGAGATGGTGAGTTCAGTTTGGCACACGTGGACTCTCCAGGGGCAGAGGTCCCTGGGGTAGCAGAATGGACAATAAGAAGAGACACTGGGGGCCGCCAGGTGGGACAGCGGTTTATTTCGCGCTTGGCAGCCCAGGGTTCACGGGTTTGGACCCCGGGCGCCTGCCGATGCACCGCTTGTCAGCCATGCCGTGGCTGCGTCCCATATAAAGTAGAGGAAGACGGGCACGGATGTTAGCCCAGGGCCAGTCTTCCTCAGCAAAAAGAGGAGGATTGGCAACAGATGTTAGCTCAGGGCCGGTCTTCCTCACAAAAAAAAAAAAAATAGAAGAGACACTGGAGAGTCAGAGGTGTATTAAGTCAGGGAAGAGAGAGATCCCCAGGGAAAGAGGAAAGAGAGGCCTGAGAAGCAGAGGCAGAGATGGATGCCTCCTTGGGTTTCTAGAGGACTTTCACTTCTGGCCCTTGGGTCCTGTGAGATACCCGGATATCCCTGTGATAAATTCCCCTTTAGACTTGATCCAGCTCAGGGTGGGTCCTGTGAACTTGCCATCCGAAGAGTCTCATGTCATTTACCATCCTCACTATTCACCCAGTCACCCAGGTGGTCACTTGGGCATCCCTTCATTCGATCACTCATCAGACATTGTTAGTTGACAACGAATGCTGGGCACAATATGGGTCCATCCTAGATGCTCTTCCTGTTCCCCCTCTCCCCTCCCCTGCTGTTTTGCCCTGCCTCCTCACTGACCTCCCGCCTCCACTGTCACCCCTGCTGACCCACCCTCCACGGAGCAGGGGGTGCAGTTTCTCTAAAGCACAGCTGCTCATGTGCCTTATCTGCTTAAAAACTCTCTGTGCTAAAGCCAACTGGACGAAATATCTTGAAGGACAGAGTGAAAATGCAGAGATGAAAATTATGAGGGAAGAGATGACGACACACCTAGAAAAAAAAGTAAACAAAACAAAACAAACATTCCCTCCATACCCTCAGGACAGAGTCCAACCCCTTCATGCTGGCGTTTGTGGCCCTCTGTGACCTGGCCCTCCACGACCTCTTCAGCCTTGTGCCCCACCACCCTGCTTGGCTTCTGCAGTACAGAACACAGTGCCAGGCGAGGCTCTGCTGTTTCTCTCTCTGTGGCTCTGCACACACTGCAGCTGCTGGGGATGCCCTTCTCCTGCTACCTACTCTTCAAGGCTTCGCTCAGGGGTCACCTCCTCCAGGAAGCCCTCTGACTCCCCTGGGCTCCTATATCACCCTGTGCTTTCCTCTGTCACTGTTCTAATCATATTGTGCTGCCCATGTGTCTGTCTCCTCTCCTGGCCTGTGAGTTCCTTGAGGGCAGGGACCAGGTATGACCCGTTCTGTGTCCCCAGAGCTCAGCCCAAGGCCAGGTACAGGTGAGGCGTCCTGGAATGTTTGCTGAGAGGCTTTCCGGGTGCAGCTAACAATGTAGACCACTGCGAGCAAGTGGATTGATGACTTTGGTGACCAGTGTTGGAGGGAAATGGGGTGGGAGCCAGAGTGACAGGGAGGGCCTGGGAGTTGACAAAGTGGAGGCACTGGGCAACCCCTTTTCATGCCCCAGCTGCCCTTCTGTCCTTCCTCTTGTCCTGCTCGGGGCCCTTCTCTTGTCAGGTTCCCCTCATCCAGGCCCTTGCTGAACATTCCCTTCTGGGGACATGACTCCAAATCCCTCCCCAGGAATCCCCAAGTTTCCCAATGGCCCCAAACCTCCCTAGGTACCCCAAACCTCTCTATCAAAGGTGCCTTGGTCTGAATGTTTGTGTCCCCTCCAAAATTCATACGTTGAAATCCTAACTCCTGTTGTGATGGTATTAGGAGGTGGGGCCTTTGGGAAATGATTAGTTCATGAGGGTGGAGCCCTCATGAATGGGATTACTGTTCTTATAAAAGAGACCCCACAGAGCTCCCTAGCCCCTTCCACCATGTGAGGACACAGAAAGAAGGTGCTGGCTACGATCCAGGAAGAGGACCCTCACCCAACCATGTTATCACCCTGACCTTGGACTTCCAGCTTCCAGAAATGTGAGAAATAAATGTTGGTTGTTTATAAGTTACCCAGTCTGTGGTATTTTGTTATAGCAGCCAGAAGAGACTGAGATAAAATGTTCTCTGACACTTTTCCTAATGACTCCTAAAACTCCACCATTAATACCCCAAATTTATGCTAAAAAAAAAACCCTCTTTCCCTGCTGGTGCCCAAGAGGAGGGTGGTGGGCCCCTTACCTAGGCGTTCTCCAGGGTGGGGAAGCTGGTGTTGGTCTGCAGCGATGGGCCCGGGGGAGGGGAGGGCAGGTTTCCCCTTTATACTGTCAGTCCCCCACAGCTTCTACCTCCCCCACACAGCTGTCAGAAATGTGACACTCCCCCATCTATTTCTGGATGTCTCCTCAAGGCTCAGGAACACTAGCCTCTGCCCAGTCTGCCCTGGGCCAGGGCTTTTCCCATGAAAAAGGGAATCCTTGGAGGCAGAGAGAAGGTGGGATGAGGCATTGAGGATCCAGGCTGGAACAACTCCCTCTCCACTGGATTTGGTCCTGTGCTGAGCACCCCTGGCCTCAGCCAGTGTCTCTTTACATTTCGTTCCTTTCATGTAAGCACGGAGACTCACCTAGGGTGCAAGGAGAGATTCCCAGATTAAGGAGCTGGGTCTGGGCCCCAGCTCCAGTGCTGATTTGCTGTGTGATCTTGGAGGACTTTCTGCCTCACTCAGGACCTCTGTTCAATGACTAGATTTGACTCCATCTCTTGAGGCTTTTCTTGGGGTTCCAGGTCTTGGGAGGAGAGAAGCAATTCTCCAAAGCCAGATGGTGGAGAGAGGACAAAGCCATGATCCCAGTAGATCGGGTCCAGGGACTGTCTCAGGAGTCCTAGCTGTCCCAGACAGTATCTTCTGTTCCAGCAACTGCAAATGCTCAGGCCCCTTCAGGGTGCGAGGCAGGCAGGATGTGTAGGCAAGATGTGATTTTTCACAATAATGGTCAACAGTAGAATGACTCCTGATTTTCTGATCTAGGAGACCTTGGGGGTGAAAGAACTAGCCTTGAAGCTGTTGCCTGGTAAGCACTATGGTGTTTTGCCACCTTTCCACCTCCCATCCTCCCCCCAGCCCTGACACACAGTTTGTCTTCCTTTTTGGTCTACAGGAAGGCTTTTTGGAGAAAGCAGGATTCCAGGTGAAGGAAATTCTTTATCTGGCTGGCAGTCTGAGGGGACGGGGGAAGAGGGATGCGGTTAAACGAATGAGCCAGACCAGGATGGAGCCTGGGGTGAGTCTCACCTCCCATGCCCACCTCAGCCCCAGCAGGAAGCAGGCAGCAGGCACATCTCTTAAATTCTGACATTCAGGATCCCCAATTCCTCTGGCCGCTCTGGGGGCCTCACCCTGCCACCCCAGAGGCTCAGGCTGTCAGAAAGATCTTCCCAGAGCTGCTGACTGACTCCTCAGCTGGCTGGCCCCTTCTCCCATTACCTCTGATTGGGCATCCAAAACAGGAGCCAGGTTATTTATAGACAAGCCCACGGAGGGAGGGGAAAGGCTAGTGTTTGTAAACATGGGTCACCTGATTCTGAGAGGTCCAGGGAGAGAGGGTCTGGGGAGGGGGCGGGGCTGGACCCTGAGGATCCGAGACCGAGAGTCTGCATGTGGTCCAACCCTACCGAAGGGAAGCGGGGGCAAAGAGAAGGGAGGGGCGTAGGTGCCGCTCAGACGCTGGACCACACTTGACCCAACGTGTGGGTCATATGCAAATTGCATGCAAATCAGCGAGAGCACAAGTGGTGACCTCTTGGCGGCGAGACCCTCGTTGGGCTCCCCGGACTAGGAGTCTGGGGGCCGGGCACGCCGGGTCGGGCCCACCTGAGGGAGTGGCCGAGTCTACAAGTCCCCTCCCCTAACTCCGGTCTGGCTCGGAGCCAAAGAGGGTCCGGGAGAAAGAGCTCGCTGTCCTGGGGAAGAGGGGTCACGCCCCGCACCCCTTCCCCCGCCGCTCCCGCCCCCACCCCAGTGTCCGTTGTTGGGAAGAGAGGTGTCGGGTTGCCGCCGCGGGGGCTATAGTTAGCCGCGGACTTTGTTTATCCGGGACTCCGGGGACAGCGCAGCGCCCGCCCAGACTTGAGCCCCGAACCCTCAGCGCTCCTTCCCGCTCTCGGCCTCCGCGACCTCCAGGTGGGTCCCCGGCCCCCGCCCCTCCCCTCTCCAGGCCAAATGACGGCTCCACTTTGACCCCCGCAGAAAAGGCCCCGCGCAGAAGACGCTGAGCCTGGGGGCGTCTGGGGCGCGGAGACCTGGGGACGTGCTCGTGCTGGGGGACAATAAAATCCAAGCTCCGCCCACCCCCTTAGGCGCGCCCTTGGCTCCGCCCACGCCCCGCCTGGGCCCGGGGTCCTGCACCAGGGACCCCTCCACCACAGAAGGCGGTCAGGTCTCGTGCCCCAGCCCAGTGAAGCCAAGACTCACCGCCGCTGGTCCCACCTCATCTGGACCTCGCCCTCGAGTCTCCCCCAGGGATGATGCTGGCGGCTCTGCTGATCGCTCTCAGCGGCCTCGGCCTCCACACCCCCTGGAAGGTAACTGGGGGAACCATCCCCCGCCACAAAGGGAACAGTTAGGAGGCAGACCCTGAGGAGGTGGACTGGCGGGCTAACTACTCAAAAATCTCTCCCAGGTACTCTTCTCTAGGATCCCTGTCCTCTTAATCCTCTTCCTCTCAGGAACCTCCATCCTTGCAGGGGGCCCCAAGTTCTGGTCCCTCTCCCAGAATGTCCACCTCCACCCACCTGTCCTCCTGGGATCCTCCTTCCTTCACATCATCCCTCCCTAGCGACTGCCCTCAATTTTCTCCTCCCCACGTCCCACCCCCCAGCCCAGGCCCAGCCCAGGCAAACCCTCCTGCAGTCCCTCCCAGACCAGGGTTCCTCCCTACTCCCACCCCAGGTTTGGGGATGAGGGCTTCTATCCTTTAGCCAGGAGAGGACTCGGGAGTCTCAGAGCTGACAGTGACTTGGTGTGGTGGCTGAGCACCCGTGTGAGAGGGAAAGACAGTGTGACAGTGGGGTGGGGGTCAGGTCATTGGGCATTGGCTGTACGTTGGTATAGTACCTGCATACTGAGTCTTAGAGCCAGAAGAGAGCTTGCAAGTCATCTAGTCCCACTTCCTACTGAGTGCAGGCACCTTGCAAATGACAAGATGACCCCTTTTAGGTTGTACAGAAGTGAGGATCTAGATGCTATCCTCACAATAACCCTGTGAGGCTGGAAGTGTTCTCAGTTTATAGGTGGAGAACCTGAAGCCCAGAAGAGTTAAGAGACTTGCCCAAGATCCCACAGTCAGTAGGTGGTGAAGTCAGGATTTGAACCCATGTCTGTCTGACTCCAGTTCCCATGTTATTTAAGCTCTTGAGCTGTTGCCAAATTGCATTCACTAGATATTTGGGCACAGTAATGAGGTTCTGTGTTTCCAAACTGATCTGATACCAGGACCTCTGAGCAGTGCTCTGAACTTACACCCTTTCCTGGGGGACTTCTCTCTTCCTTACCTCCACAGGCCTGGGCTGTTCCCATCCTGCCTCTGGGCCTGGCTCCAGACACCTTCGATGATGCCTATGTGGGCTGCGCAGAGGAGATGGAGGAGAAGGCAGCCCTTCTGCTACAGGAGGAGATGGCCCGCCATGCCCTCCTGCGGGAGGCCTGGGAGGCAGCCCAGGAGGCCTGGGAGCACAGGCGTCGAGGGCTCACTCTGCCCCCTGGCTTCAAAGCCCAGCACGGAATTGCCGTCATGGTCTACACCAACTCATCTAACACTCTGTACTGGGAGCTGAACCAGGCTGTGCGGACAGGCGGTGGCTCCCGGGAATTCTACATGAGGCACTTCCCCTTAAAGGCCCTGCATTTCTACCTGACCCGGGCCCTGCAGCTGCTGCGGGGCAGTGGGGACTGCAGCAGGGGATCTGGGGAGGTGGTGTTCCGAGGCATAGGCACCCTTCGCTTTGAACCCAAGAGGCTGGGGGACTCTGTCCGCTTGGGCCAGTTTGCCTCCAGCTCCCTGGATGAGGCGGTGGCCCGAAGATTTGGTAATGCCACCTTCTTCTCTCTAAGGACTTGCTTTGGGGCCCCCATCCACGCCCTGTCTGTCTTTCCCAAGGAGCGCGAGGTGCTGATCCCCCCCTATGAAGTCTTCTTGGTCACCAGATTCTCCCAGGATGGAGCCCGGAGCCTAGTGACTCTCTGGAGCTATAATCAGACCTGCAGCCACTTTAACTGCGCCTATCTGGGTGGTGAGCTGTGCATGAGGGAAGCAGGACTGGCTGGGTGGGTGAAATAAGCCAGGATGTCCCTACACAATCCCCAGGGTCTTCAGGGGACCCACTTGGTTATTGGGGAAGTTGAGAGCTAGAAGTCAGCTGGAGTTATTGTTCTTTGTGACTCAGGTTCTGTCAGCTCTTAGAAGGTCCTGTAAGTGTTTTCCAGAACTGTGACTATTCTCAAATGATTATGTAAATGTTCCTGAAAGGTTCCAACTGCTATCCAGTCTAATAGACCAAAAGAACCTGGCTAAGGAGCCCAGCAAGCAGAGGAAGCGACAGGAGTGCTGCTTCAGATCCCAGGAGGCCCTGGACTTAATGGGGTTGACAGGACACACATGTGCTATTCCCAAGTGCTGAGGCAGGGACAGGATGGAGGAGGCAATCTGGGGAGATTTCCTGGGGGAAGGAGGAGGAAGGGAAGTCAGAAGTTTACATTTAGGAGAAGGGAAAGATGGATTGAGAAGGGGAATGGCCTGTGCCAGGGCCTGGTGGAAAGGGAAGTGTGGGGTGTGATGATCTGTCTCCGTGGAGGCCTCACTGTGCTGTTTATTGCAGGGGAGAAGAGGCGGGGCTGTGTGTCTGTACCAAGTGAGTCACCCTCCTGCCCCCTCCCTCGGCTGCATCCACTCACTCCCCCTACTCCCGCCATGCTGACCCTTCACCTTTTCTTCTTCTCTCTCCAGCAGGGGGGCAGCCAGACTCACCCTCCAGTGGGGCCTTCTCTCTGCTCTCCTGGAAGACCCTGCTCTTGTCTCCTGGGGGGTTGCTGCTCTCAGGAGCTGGGCCCTGAAAGTCCAATGCCTGCCACGTAGCAGTCCTGAGAACTGGCGACCTTCGTCTGAAGAAGGGGGCTTCAAACAGCCTCGAGAAGCACAGACATGGTTTCGGACCCAGCCCTAGCAGCCACCTCCCCTACCAGGATGGGGGGGGATCTGAAGCTATGGCAGGGTGGAGGGAGCCCCACTATGTGGTAGGGACTCCCTGGGACAAGCAAGTGTAGTACTGTGATGGCTACTTGATTAAACAGTGTTGCAGTGTGGTGGCATGAGATGTCATGATTGGTTTATTCCATGAGACAACCATTGGCCCTGCTCCGGCCTTGTAGGACTCAGGGACTAAAAAGAATGACTCTTGATCACTCCTAGACATGGTCCCCTGTGCAGACCCGTCACACACTGTAACTTGCAAACCCAGAAGCTTTAACAGCCAGTGGTTCCTCAAAGCAACGCTGAAGGCAGGAAGGGACAGATGGATTCCTTGGCCCATTTGTCAGATGAGGAACGCAAAGCCAAGAAAGGAAGCAGCTTGCTCAAGGTCAAAAAATTAGTACTGAAGCCAGGCCCCTGCCTCCCAGGCCAGAACTCTTTCCACTAAAGATTTGAGGGAACTCAAAGTAGGATCCTAAGCCCAAGATACCGAGGACCCCAGAGCAAGCCATCTCTCTCTGTCCTGCTCCTCCAAGGGTCCATTTTTAGGAGAGAAGGGATCTCAGAACATCAGGAGACAGAGACTTGCACACACCCTAGAGGCAGCTGACATCCAGAAACTTTATTGAGGCAAAGAAAGCAACATGAGCTCCTAGTAAGTGGCCCCCATCCTCACCCATCTGGGTAGCTCTACTCAGCAACAGAAGAAGGGACCCTCCCACTGCATCAGGACTCCCCCTTGGTTCCCAAATCTTCCTCCTGGGGCAGGTCCCCAGCTTCCTCTGATTCCTGCTCCCTGTGCACTAGCACATGAGTTGGGGAAGAAGGGCCAGACTCTCCAGAAGCTGGAGTCCTAGCCCCCTCAGCATCCTGAAGCCCAGTTTCTGAAGATTCCTGGGTCTCCATAATCCCTGGCACTATCAGCTCTGGGGTCTCAGGGATGGGGGGCCCCAGGTTCTGGAAGCTGTTGCGCACTCGGGTGATGTAGTGACTGAGGATGCTGGCACCTGCGGGAGCCCGTGCAGTCCCTCCCTCCGCCAGAGTCCTCCGCACGCCGGCCACCTCGCTTTGCAGTCGCGATACAGTCTTGGTCAGCTCTGTCAGTCTGTTGCCCAGGTCTGGGGGAGGGGAGCATTGATGGGGAGGTCTCTCAGAAGATGAGCCTATGACTTCTACCCTCAACAGAACCCCAGGGGACATCATGCCTGGGGTTCCTAAGGGAGGAGAACTGGAGGAAGTGAGAGGCTGGCTGTGGGCGGGGGGTCAGGTGTGCAGGCAGGGTCTGGGGGCAGATGAATCTGAGCAGGGCTGGGGTGGTGGCGAGTTTAGAAGATACAAACAAGGGAAGTCTTGTGGGCCAGAGAAGGGATAGGAGTCCTAGGGATGGGAAGTTTTAACGGGTAGAGATTTGTACATCCGCTCCTGTCAGCCCTCTTCCGATCCACACCAGTTGGGCTTATACCCATCCTCAGGGCCCAAATTCTACCTCCTCTCTCTCCAGTCTCTGGTCCTCTACCCTCTACCTTCCCATGAGCCTCTCAAAATGATAGGCTTTTGCTCTCCTTTTGGCTCCCACTGCAATTTGTGTCTCTCTCAGCTAGGCACTTTCTGCCTAGTAAGATGGTTTCTCTTCCTGACCAGACTGAAAGCTTCCCATGTGTCCCTGCTCGACACAGTCCACCCTCCCTCCAAGACAGGGCTGGGAAGAAAGGGGCCATAGCAATGAGTGTCGGTTGAATGAGTCAGTAAGTGAAAGAGTGAATGAAAGAATAATGAATTAAGTGAACAAGTGAACAGGTAAGGGAGTGAATGAGAGAATAAATGAACACATGAATGAAGGCAGCAATGAAGGATTAAATGAAACGAGTGGAATAAATGTCTGAATGGGTCAGAGGCCACACTGTGCAGGTTGTGGCTCCCAAGAGCAGGGCAGGATGGGGCCACACATCACTGCAGGCTGGATGAGGGTGTGAGTCAGGTGTGGTGCACTTATCCCAGGTGAGCGAGGAACAGGACCAGGGAAGGCTTGGAGGTGAACAACTAACCTTTCCTGCGGGTCTCCTCAAACTCCCGCCGGGCAGTCTCTATGTAGCGCTGCACCAGGGCCTTGATGACGCGAAGGCGGTAGGATCCGCGCTCTCCCTCCCCAGGCCCTGCCCCTGCCCCAGGATTGGCCTGCGATAGGAAGACAGGAGGGTGAGAGATTCTCCACCCCCAGCCTTTCTCTAATCACTGCTCCCTCCCCAGTCACTAAAGGATGGAGGCAAAGTCTACGCAGATTTTCTGCCCCTAAAGGCCACACATCTAGATCCTGGAACAGCCTTAGAAGGTAGAAGGATGGAGGCCAGAGTTGGGGAATGGTGGAGTGCAAGAGAACCAGGGTGGGGGGTTTGGTGAGCATTGGCAGGTGGATGGGGGATTGGGCAGAGACTGAAATGGCGAGCAGGGCAGGGTTGAGCTCTCTCTCCTGCCAACAACCCAACCTTGGTTTTCTTGAATTGAGTTAATCCCTTCAAATTCTGCAGAGGGAGAGACTAGGGGACGTGGGGAGGCATCTGCATGGACCTCCTCATCCATATGAGATGGAAATCATCATGCAAATTAGAATGGTTGGTTCTGGGTCCTGTTTTAGGCCTCAGGACAGTACCAGGAGGGCAAGTAGGGCGTATGGGGCAGATACTGGCAAGAGCAGAGGGGTAGTAGGAAAGTGCTGGCCTTAGAAGACGTAGGCTGGAATCCCAGCTCTGTCACTTTGCAGCTGTGTGCCTCAGGCAAGTTACCAACTTCTTCAGGCTGAATGTCTCCAGATTTAAAAGAGAATGGTAATAATGTCCACTTCCCAGGTTGGTACTTCTCTGGCATACAGTAGGGGCTTTCTAGATGCTTAGGAAATAATTATTTTTATTTAACTAGTTATATCTTCTCTCTCAATATTTTATAGTCAGCATATTTACTTTTATAATGTGAAAAAGCAAAGCATTTTATGAAACGTTATAAAAGGAGAGATGGGATTGACAGAGATGGGGCAGGCAGAGGTATGAGAGAGAATGGGGGCCCTTTTCAGCTACAGGGTACATAAAGCAGTTTTCCTGGGTAAAATAAAGAATAAGAACTTTGGGAGGCCATTTCCTGAGGATGCAGGTTAGGTGGGAGGGGACACCTGATTGGATCACCAAAGAACAGGCTAGTGAGGTGTGGGCAGCTGCAAGAAAGGTGGGACCTCAGTGAGGGTGCAATGGAGGACTGGGGAGACCCCTAGCTGGCTGTTATGGTGGGATCCAGCAGGACATGGTGACTCTGCCCATCCAGGACTGGGCACAGGCCCAGAGAATTGAATACAACCTCCAGTGAAGAAGCTGTTTCACCCTAGGGTGGAAGCAGCCCTGACATGCGGTCTGCAAATAAGCATCAGACAGCCTGGACAGCACCAGGAAGTCGCCAGGGGGAAAGGGGGATAATTCCAAGATCCAGGAGGTGTCCATGCAGGATAGCCTGGAGCTGGGATGCGGTGGGAGCTGGGACTTTTGGCATTCAGTTTCTTGTAAGTGTCATGTTTTCTTTGGCACATGCAGTTTCCTGTGCCTAGAACTCCCTTCTCCACCGTATCTGTCCAGCAACCTCCTGTTTATCCTCCAGGATTCTGTTCTGCCCTCAAGGTCTCTGGGAAGCTCCCTAATTCCTGAGGCTGGTCTGGGCCTCTCCTCTGTGCTCCAAGAGCCCCCTGCGCTTCTCTCTATCATAGTCTCATCTCCTGTTCAATTACAGTCCGTTGCCTTCTGCTCCTCTATACTGTCAGCACCCCGAGGGACTATGCATCTCTTTATTTCCAGTGTAGGTGTGCCTTGGCAAGTGTTTGTTGAACAAACTGTTGACCAACCACATAAGGGAAGGCCTTCCTCACCTGGGGATCCAGGGACCTCAGAGCCCCAGAGTTGGCCTGTGGCCCCGTGGGGCTGACCTGGAGGCCCTGGCTTCTAGAGATCCTCAGGTAACATGTATTAAGCGGCACAGATAGGACACCCTAGAGCCCTGGCAGTAATGCTGGTCTGAATTAGGAAGCCAGCCCGGCTTAGGGAGCAGAGAACGAGAGGTAAATTCACCCCTTGGAGGCCTGGCCTCGTCTCTCAGACCTCTGTCAGCCTTCTAATTTCCCTGTGGTAGGGCATTCTTCCCTCAGCTTCTTAACATGTTTTTCTGAAAAACGTTCAACCATGTCTTGGCCCAGTTTAGGGCAAAAAGGGTTTTCTGGAGCTTACAGAGTGTTGGTGGCTTGGGGGGAGGGTGGCATGGATTTCTGTTTAAGACAGGTGACACAGGGTTGGAAATTTAGGAAATGGCCAGAGCCAGGAAGAGGGAAAGGCAAGCCATGTGAGAGAGGAGTTGGGAACAGGCTTTCTGGGGAATGCACCTGGAAAGACAGACAAGCCAGGGGTGTGCAAACGGACGGTACAGACAATACAGTTGAAGGCCTGAAGTGAGGAAGACCAACAACAAGCAGATGAGGTACTCACAAAGGTGGGGATTGGGGGATAGTCTGGCTTCTTGGTTTTGCAGTAGGAGCAGCGACAGCAAATGAACTGGAAAATCCTCCTGAGAGATTTAGATGGTGAAAAAGGGTTAGTCAGAGGACAGGGTCTAGGGAAACGGGGGCAGAAGCTGGGGTGGGGGTGCTGGGTGCTTGGGGGTGGAGAGTGAGAGCACTGAGGTCATCACCTGAGAAGGTAGAAGATGGCCTTGGGGGAGGGCAGGATGTTGAAGGGCACAGGCAGTGTCAGGCCCTCTCGGAAGTAGGACAGGTAGAGCTTGGAGCGAGCAAACTTCCACTCCACATCAGCATCGTCCTGAGGACCAGGATGTAGGGGTTCTGCAAGGCCATTTTGGTACCTAGCCCTCCTGCCCACTCCACCTGCCTCGTTTCCCCCCATTCTCACGTCTCTTCTCCAAAATGCCAAGCACTTGCTTCTCCCCATTCTTATCTTCATCCTCATCATCACTCATAGTTCCCCTGCCTGTCTCCCCCTTTCTCTCTTCCTCTCCATTAACTTTCATCCTTCTGACATCCAATTCCTGCC
The DNA here is from genome assembly GCA_031878705.1 of Tapirus indicus. NCBI lineage: Eukaryota > Metazoa > Chordata > Mammalia > Perissodactyla > Tapiridae > Tapirus > Tapirus indicus. The sequence goes on from CM062924.1 coordinate 27,326,743, forward strand.
CAGCCATTTCTCCAGCCACAAACCCTAGCCCTTTCATCTCCTTCCCTCTCCCTTCTTGTGTTTCCACCTACTTTTCCACAACGCACCCTTCCTCCCAACCCTAAAGTGGAAAGAATGCTAAACTTACGTCTGGAGAAACTAACAGCATTACTAAGACCTTCATTTTACAGATGAGGAAAATGAGGCCTAGCCAGGAAAACTTGTCCCAAGTCACAAAACAAGACAGGAACCCCAATGTCTCAACTCCTGGCACCCTATTCCTCTCCATCCCTTTCTCCCTTCTTCTCCCTGGCCTAAGTGGGCTCAGTTCACGTACCTCAATCTTCTGGAAGGAGTTGGTGATCATGGCAATGAGCATGTTGAGCAGCACAATGACCATGACGATGGTAAAGATGCCGTAGAGGGCCCGGCCCACGAATTCAGGCACCAGAAACTGAGGCATGTCTACCACGCTGTGCTCCTCCATGCCAAACATGGTCCAGAACAGAAACTGGAATGTCTCGTTGAAACTGGCATGTTGGGCCAAAAGACGGGATGTGAGGATGGGAGAGGAGCCTGAGCACCACCCAGACACAATCCTCCTCACCCTCCCGGACCCAGCCAACGGTGTTCTGCTTCCATGAAGCCTTCTGGACCACCCTGGCCCATACGGACACTTGCCATTTCTGAGCTCCACCTTCTGTTCTTTCAGTCAACCAATATTTACTGAGCACACAGTAGTACCATAGGTGCTAAGGATACAGCTGTGAACAAGACAAGCATGGTCCCTGTCTTCAAGGACCTTATGTTCTGGGGTGGGGATGGGGGGTGAGATGGACACTAATTATACCAACATTTTTAATTGTGGTGACTGCTGTGAAGGAACAGCACGAGACGTTATGACCTCGTCCAGGACTTGGGGAAAGCCTCTTTGAAAAGCATTCAAGCTGAGCTCTGAAGGATACATGGGAATCAGCCAGGTCAAAAGGAAGGAGATGTGAAGAGCAAGCCCAAAACAGGGGAGTCTGGGGGCATGTGAGGAACTAAGAGAAGGCCACCATAGCTGGTCTTGGAGGGTAAAGGAGAAAGAGGCTTGTGAGAGGTAAGAAGGGACCAACCAGGTCACGCAGGACCTTGTAGGATAAAAACAAAGATCCTTACCATGGCCAAGAGCATCAGGAAGCTATGAAGAGTTCTAAGCAGAGGGCTGATACCTGATTTACATTTGAAAAGATCACGTTGGCTGCTGTGAGTAGAATGGAAAGGAAGCAGATGAGAGAGTGGGGCGTGGAGACCAGTTAAGAAACTGTTGCCATGGTCTGGGTGAGAGAGGGTGGTGGTTTGGACCACAGTAGTGGCAACTCCAATGCTACCTCTTCCAGGAAGCCCTTCCTGAACTCCCTTCTCTATCCTCAGCCAAATGTGCACGTCTGTTAGTCACTCACAGACCTGACCACATTTCTCCTCCTATTGCATTTATTCATGAATCTGTCTTATTCCTTCCATCTCAGCGCCAGGTCAGGCCTAGATTACTGCAGCAACCTCTGCAACTGGACTCTGGCCTCAATCTCTCTCTTGTTATTCCATCCCCTACACTGCATCCAAGGTGTTCTTTCTAAAAGTTGATCTGACGTGTTGCACTTCCACTTGTCAAACTTTAAATGCTCCTAACTACCCTCAGTCCAGATGCCTACCATGCAACCTACCTGAGATTTTTAGCAAAAATACTTTTGACTCAATTGGCTGTCACTCATGAATGAACAGGAGGGGTCAGCCTGCCCATGCTATTGTGGAGTGACTAAAACCACCAGGACCCACGAAGCAGGCTGGAATGAGTAGTAGTCATTGTCCCTGGCACTAAGATTCATGATTCAAACTGTGTAAGCAGAGATCCTTAAATGTCCTGAAGCCAGGACACAAATAAGGATTCTTGGTAAGAGGACTGGTCTGAACAAAGCCTCCATTTGCTTTGGAACCATGACAAAGCCTTGACCAACATTCACAGGCCCAAGTGTGGGTCCTTCACCATCGCCAATAAAACCATCATGTAGTTGCTGTCATGAAGAAGTCACGATTGAGTGATTGCTTGGGAGGCCACCTGGAGTCCCTGGCCTGCTGGAGAAAGCCCAAGCTTCTCAACAGAACCTTCATGAACTTCATGACCTGGACCCTCTACCCTCTCCTCTCAAAATTCCCTCCATGTGCCAACGGTGGAAGACGTCCTGCTATTCTCCAAACACACACTCCTGCTTTAGTACATTCCCCCTTTCTGCCAGAATGCCCTGCACCTTCTCTGAAGTTCATAGCCCTTGAAGGTGGAGTCCAGATTCTCCCTTCTCTATGAAATCTTCCCCGATCATCCAAGACAGAGGAAGGGGCTTTCCCCTCTGGGTACCCTCAACATAAGCCCTCCTTCCTCACAGCACTTATCATCCCAAATTGAGCTTATTTGTGCACATGGCTATCTTCTCCGTGGGACTGGGTCTGGTTCACTTCTTCTGTCTGTGCTTCCAGGGCCAGGGACAGAACCTACTACAAAGAAGGTGCCAGTAAATTGGTGTGAACTCGACAACAATAACAAAAAACCCACCACGACTGAATGACTAAGAAGGTGAATGAATTTAAAAAGTGAGTGAATGAATGAACAATGAATGAGTAAGTGACTCCTCTGAATTGACATTTTTCAAAATAAAAAGTTTGGAGAGAAAGTAAATGAGTGAATAAATGAATAAGTGAACAAATGAATGAGTGAGAGTGAATCAGTGAGGGAGTGAACAAACCAGAGAGTTAATTATCAGCTGAAGAGATGAGAGAGGAGTGGGGAAGGAAGAGGTGATCACTAAGCTCCAAGCTGCACACTCCCAGACCCCCACCTTCCCCTCTGGCCTCTGCCCCAGCATACTTGCCCAGCCGCTCCGTCTCCTGGTAGGGCACGTAGATGTTGTTGAGGCCACAGAGGAAGGCGGTCAGGATGATCATGAGGATGAATATGAACCTGGCAGGGGGTGGGATGGGGAGGGGTCAGAGCAGGTCTCCACCTGGGAGAAGTCAGGCTCTGGGAAGAGGGATGGGGTGATGGTCTCCTAGGGTCAGCCTCTCTCTATTTGACAAGTTTTCATTTCAGTTACTATTAATAATAGAGAAATCAGAGGGTGGGAAGTGAGAAGGGATTTAAAGCGGGTGCTGAAGCAGAAGCTCTCCCTCAAGAATAAAAGGGACTGAGTTCAAGCAGTCAAAGCTGGGGACGGGCCAGTCTCGCCGGGAGGGCCTGAGATGCTGAGTGTGGTACAGGGATGAGTGAGAGTCCTACTGGACCAGATTTATCAGCAGTGGAGTTAAAGCCACATGTGAGAATGAGTTAACCTGCAACAGGGAGGTCTAGAAGAATCTCAGAGGTGGGGCGGGAGGTTCTCTTCCAAGCTAAACTGAGCTGAAGATGTTCATAGATGTAACCAGGGCTTTTCCCACCAAGGGCACCCACTCCAGTCCCACCGCAGGCAGGCGATTCCCAGAGGAGTAGGCACTAACTACGGGCTCTGATGAAGGTGCGATGCCAGGTTTGGCTTAAATGATTAGGCAATAAGCACCAAAAAGACCAGATAATGCCATGGGTTCAAAGAGCAGTTGTGCAGTGGGAATGTCACCGACTAGGTGCCTTGAGAAACTCAGGGGTGGGTTGGGAAGCAGTGAACTGTTTTTCCAAATTGTTTCTTTTCCTTTTGCATGTTAAGGAGATGTAACCACCACCATCCGGAAACTGACCACGCGAGAAACTCAAGGGAGATGTAACCACCAAACATCCTGAAACTGACCAAGCCTCACCACAAGAGCTGCACCCATGATCTTTGCCTTTTTTTTTTTTGGTGAGGAAGACCAGCCCTGAGCTAAGATCCATTGCTAATCCTCCTCTTTTTGCTGAGGAAGACTGGCCCTGAGCTAACATCCGTACCCATCTTCCTCCACTTTATATGGGACGCCGCCACAGCATGGCTGACAAGCAGTGCGTCGGCGGGCGCCCAGGATCCGAACCCGCGAACCCCGGGCTGCCAAGCGCGAACTAAACCGCTGCGCCACCGGGCCGGCCCTGCCTTATTTTTAATGCAAAGATCTTCAGGAGGAGCTTAGGCCTCATTATGTGGAAACACGTTCTCCAACTGAGCCTGTGCAGGCAAATACTCGCCTCTCCCTTTTGAATATTCATTCCCATCCGATATAAAGGTCGCTGCTTCCCTTGTTCAAGGATGCCATGACTTTGGAAATGATTCCTCGTGGCCTCATATTTGCTGCAAATACACCTCACTTTGTGAGACAACTTCCACTGGTGTAGAGTCTTATTTAGCTCACCAGGAAGCAAGCCCACTTGGTTCGGTAACAGGAAGGATCCAAAGGGAGTCCTGAGGCCAGTGCCCTTACCACAAAGATGGGAAAACTGAGGCCCATCTCAGAGGGTCACAGAGACAGTGACAGAACTGGGACTTTTAACTCCCAACTAAGGGCTCTTTCTGCTATCAGTGGTTCCTAATCTTTTCTGGGGGTCATGGGCCTCTTGGAGAATTAGATGAAAGTTATAGACCCTCTCTGCAGAGACGTGTACACTTACACCCCAAATTTTGCCTACAGTTTCAGGGTTTCTGGAGGTCTCTGGAGGCCATGCAAGGAACCCAGGATAAGAACCCCTGTGCTACACGAGAGCTGGGGGTTTCAGAAGGAGGTCAAGTGGAGTCGATCAGCAGGGAGGATGCTCTGAGCAGGGACAGCACGTACCGGATCATGTCGTCGATCATCTTGCCGATGGAAATCTGCAGAGTACCCAGTGACTCGTGGGCCGGCAGAATGTAGGCCAGGCGGGTGAAGCTGAGCATGCTGGTGACAGCAAAGAGCACCTCGGCCAAGAACTGGGGGTCCTCGGTGCGCCACTCGCTTCGCTCTGTGCAGGGTGGAATGGGGGCCGAGGCTGAGAGCCAAGGAAGAGAAGGGACTGGGGCAGTCAGGGCTGAGTTGGGGGGCACTCACCAGCTGTGGTGAAATAGTGGCAGGCAGCCCCCTCGGGGGCATCCTGGCAGTGCATGTGGGCAAGCCCAGCCAGGAGGAGGCGCAGTGCGAAGGCCGCCAGGTACAGGGACAGGATGACCATGTCCAGGAAGTTCCACCAGTCCAGGAGGTAACTGCGCAGGCCCTCGATCCACACTTCCTTACACTCAAACCACAGGAAGCCTGAAGGGGGTGGCAGGGGGCCAAGACAGCATGGGGCAGATCTCTCCTCCTCCTTCCAGGTCAGAACTAGGTTATGGTGGGGGGAACCTATCCACTGGGGGGAGGGGCTAAAACGTCAGGGGCTGAAGTTGATAAAATGTAAACATTTAATCTGCTCCACTACTAAGCGATTTTATGAGAAAACAAAAAAAGACTCTTGCCGATGCAGACTCATCTGTGGCGTAGCCTGATGATCCCAGTCAGCTGATGGTCAGAAAGTAACACCTGGGAGAGGCTGGTCATTGGGATGGAATGATTTAAATCTGTTTCTTCCAGCCCTCCACCAAATAAATATTGGACAAGAATGTTGATTTGAAGGGGCTCCAAATTATCAGCCTGTTAATTATCCACCTGGGGCCCAGTGGCAGACCTGGGGATGGGGGTCTTGGGAGCTGGATCCTGCCACACTGTACCCTGTATCCAGTCCCTGGATATAAGTGTGTGCTTTTTCACTGATGGTTCTGTCCTCTTAGAATGCCCTTCCACACCGTTGTGAAGCTGGGCTCACCTTTGTGGCCTACGTCGAAAATTACCTCCTCCATGAAGCCTTCCCCACCCAGGGGGAGTGAGATGCTCACTGCTCTGTGTTCTCACAGCTGTCTTCAGGTCTCTGTGACGCCGTCACTGTGGGGCACTGCAGGGTATCTCTTCCTGGGTCTGTCTTCCCTCACCTCCCCTGAACTTGGAGCCCCTCAAGGGCAGGGACTATGTCCTATTCATCTCTTTGTTCCCAGTGCCCAGAACAAGGCCCCATAGTCACTGTTAAACAAACATTTATTAAGCTCCTACCACGTGCCAGTGGGATCTTGTGAATAAGACAAATTCAGTCCCCGTCCTCCCAGGTTCATTATCTAGTGAGGGAGACAGGCAAGTAGCCAAGTAGTTATAAGCCGGTGTGGTAAATGCTAAGATTGAGGAGTACGGACCTGAGGGGCCGTTACGGGAGTGTTTAGGAATGGCTCCTCACCCTGATCTGGGGACTAGGGAAAGCTTCTCACAGAAGGTGACACTGAAGCTGAGACCTGAAGGAGGAGTAGGAGCCAACCAGTGAAGAGGCAGTGTGGGGAGGGAAAAGAATGAGCACAGGCCTGGAGAGAAGTGGGAGCATGATGATTCAGGAACTGAATCAATCCCCATGGTGGGACAGACCTTGTGAGGGTGGGGTGGATGCTCAGTTATGTATGTTGAATGGACAGATGGAACCATATTTAATTTATCCATGTATTCTCAGGGCCTCATTCACAGTAGGGCAGCAGCAAGCATTTATTGCATGAAAAAATGGGGAGTTTTGTTTCTTAAGACTTTTCTTCCCCCACGGGCAGGAACTGTATTGGTTTCATCTCCAACCAGCACAGGTAAATAATATTTAGTAAATAATTGGATGGCAAAATTTTCCTCTTGGACTGCTTTTGTTTTTGTTCCCTAAAGTTTCTTGGCCAACTTTCCTTTCAGACATCACTGACTCGCTTGGTACAGGGTGGAGTAGTGGACTTGGTTTGCTGTGGCCTGGGAGTTTGCTAACAAACTAGAGCTAAATGAGGGGAGGACAGCTGAGGAAGGGGCCACCAGTCCAGCCTGCTGAGCTGACCAGCTGGAGGCTAGTTAAAGCTCTGGGGAGTCTTGTAAAGCGCATTTGCTGCATTGTTTGTGAATGCTCGTTCTGCTATAGAAGAAAAGAAAACCAATGGAACCGATGAAACTTATGCATTAAGCATAGATAAGTTAGTTATCTGGGGACATGTTGAACAAATAAAGTAAGTAGAGCATGTGTGTGTGAACACACATAGAAAGGGATGGGTAGACACTAAATATTCATGATATACTGAACATACACGAGGCAGAGGAGGCCCTCAGAATTCATCAGATCTTAAAACAGCTTTCTGCTGGTGATACTCATTCTGGACCCACGTGTCCTCTGCCCAAAGATTGCAAAGAAAAGTCATAGCTGCTCATCAGGATGATTGGAAACTACAGCTGTGGCCAGACATACTTGCCCCTGGGTTTCTCCCATAGATCAAGTGTTGGGCCCTGGCAACTTCTGGCTGTTGCATCCTCTGCTCAGACCTCAGCTCTGGTCCTCGTAATAATGCCATCATAAGTACACCATTTATGGATTTAATAAACTGTATGATTTGAGCATTTTAATTTGGTCTGTGAGTCTTTCTGTTCCATGACCTTTGGGATAGATTGCCTGGTGGTGTGCTTGCAGGCTACCATTACACCAAGGTAATTTCCCACGTGACACAATGGACCAGTGTCTTTTCTGTGAGAGGATAGAACCTCCAGAATGGGTAGTGACTTATGCCAGGGTGGGGGAAAGATGGGGTCCTTGCTCAGGGAGTATATCACAGGGCTAGGTCCCCTAATTAGGGGTGAGGGAGAAAGGTCTCTTGGTGTGCTAGGTCCTAAAGGGGTCTGGTTATGTGTTCAGGGGGCTTCTACAGGGGCAGGGCCCCCCCACTGGGGTACTTATCATGAAGAAGAGTGAGAGGGGCCCCCAAGGGGGACTGCCACAAATAAAAGGCCCCATACATGTACCTGTGACCCAAACCATGTGTAGTGAAGTCTCCCAGACACTCTGGCTGCGGCCGCGGAAGGTACTCAGCTGTGTCTCCATGACCAGGGACTCTCCCAGCAGGAAGATGAGGAACCACAGATAGGAGGCGGAGTGCAGCAGGAACTTCAGCACTGGGATCTTGAGCAGGCGGCCCAGCTTGGGGGGAAGGGGGACAGCGTGGCTCTCAGAGCCCTGTTCACATCTCTCCCCATCCTGGGAGAACTTCCAGAATGCTCAGCCCACACGTGCCTCCTCCTTTCACTCACTCGCTCATTCAGACATTTATCGAGAAAGTGCGACTATATATTAGGCCTTACACTTTCATCATCTATTGTTTCCTTCACAACCGTATGAGGTGGTATTATTATTCCCATTTTTTCAGCTGAGGAACTGAGGATCACAGAGGGAAAGTAACTTTCTCTTGGTCCCACAGTCTCTTCAATCCCAACCACATAAAAATAAAATAAAAAATAAATTCATCTTCTATCCCAAACTTGTTCCTCCTCCTCCTCCTGTGTCCCCTTCTTAGAAAATGACTGGGTCATCCAGGCCAGGAACCTTAAAGGCATCTCTGTGTCCTCTCTCACACAGTCTGACCGTCTCCCTAACTTCTGCCCTCCCCCAGTCCACCCCTCGCACCACTAGTAGAGAGAGCTTTCTACCACACAGAAGTGACGGGATCACTCACCTCATTCAAGTCCTACAGTAGTTCTGTCATGGCTTATAAGGCTCTGTGCGATCTGGCCCCTGCCCACTTCCCACCACTTACTGTTTGCACTTACACGTTAGTGGCACAGAATTCCTTTCAGTTTCTCTAGTACTTCACATCCTCCCTTCCCTGGGTCTTCAGACTGCTGTTCCTGCTCCCTGGAACACTGCTCTCCCTATCTCTCACCTTGGCCACAGGGACAGGGCTTGCTCTTCATTTTTCCCAAGCACCAGGCACAATGCCTGGCTCACAGTAGGGTCTCTAGGAAATATATGTTGAATGAAGGAATAAAAATATCTGGATCCACAAGGGATCCCAAAGAATTTGTAGGTTGGGGTGGGGGTCTCTTTAGGAAAGTATAGGGCTGTATATAGGATTCAGGCTTTGGAGGCAGAGAGACCTCAGTTTACATCGACTCTGCTATTTACTGTGTCCCCTGGACAAAAAGAGCACTTCTGTCCCTGTGCCTAGAAAATAGAGGTGTAATGCTTACCCTCCAGGGCCACCTTGAGTTACTTAACGGGAATATTCCCAAAGTGCCCAGTCCAGGGCCTGGCATAGAACAAGTGCTCAATACATGACAGTTATCATTAATTTTATTCTTAATACCTGGGACTTGGGTGCCAGCCAGTAGCCAAGGCAGAGGAAGGGCATGGTGAGGAAGATGAGGAAGGCGACAAAGAGCTTCCAGATGGTGGTGCTTCCCCGCCAGCCCGCCAGGTTGCCACACCAGATGGAGGACAGGACTTGCTGGCAGATGGGGTGTGCTACAAACTAAGCAGAGAGAGGGTGTGAGCAGAGGGGGTGGCCACCAGGCAGTGGGGAGGAAGGGGGAGCCCTTACTTTCCTGCCATAGAGCTAGAACCATGTTTCTTTTCTTCCCAGGCCAGCCAGCTCAGAAGAGAGGTAACTCATTTGGGGCCTTGGGTTCCCAGTCTCTGAAGGAGAAACTGAACTCAGATTTTCCTGGACTCTCTGGATCCCACATTCTTGAATCTAAGCCAGGCAGTGGTGAGTGGAACTGCGTACCCGAGTCAGAGCGCTCAGGGTTCCCTGTCTCCTTAGAGATGTTGGGCGTCAGCCTGAGGTCTTGAAGAGGGGAGGAGCAGAGAAAGTAGGGGTTGGGGTCTTGAGGGCAGGGCCTATGAAGGAAGGTTTTTGGTTAAGCTCCTGGTGGACTGGGATATCTGAGGGTGGGTGAGAGGCAGGAGTAAGGAGCTGCGGGAGGCTAGAAAGGGAGTATGTCTTTAGCTTAGAGGGGAGGGATAAGATAGGGGATAATAGAATCACTTGATCTCCGAGCCCTGAGAGATCTCATCTAATCTTGCTGACTAGAGTGAGATACTGAAGTCTAACAACAGAAAAAGACTGGACCAAAGTTACTCAGCAGGCCAGAGGCAGAGCTGAGTGTAAGACCCAGAGATGTCAGGTCTGGAGGTGGGGTCCTGGTCGGTAACGGGACTTCCAAGGCTGGGGAGAGGTTAGAGGCTTAGACTGAAGGTAAGAAGGGAGGGTAGGAGATCCATAGGATCAAGGGTCTAGATAGAAGGGTGCTCAAAATCAAAGTCTAAGAGGGTCCAGAGGGCAGGGAAAGGACTTGCTTAGGGTTGGAGTGGGGGAACCTAGAGGTGGGGCAAGGGATCAGGGTGGCAGGGAGGGGAGATGGTTGGGCCCAGCTGACCCGCTTCTGGTTGTAGTTGACAGCAAGTCGCAGCCTCGCCAGGTTGGGGATGCCTTCTTCAAAGGCCTGGCCCAGGCCTTCAGCCTCAGGCTCAGTCTCGCTGTCCTTGCCCAGGTCATTGAGCACCGCAGTGACCTCGCTCTGGTTCCGGCACATGCCCAGCAGTTCAAAGCTGTAGTCCTGGCTCAGCAACTCCAGGGCAATGTACTCGGGCTGCAGGAAAACAGGTCCGTGTGTGCCTGCCGCCCTGTGGACCCTACCCCATTCAGTCAGCCCCCTGCCCTCCCAACAGTGGGTCTGGGCCACCTCTGTCCTGGCCTCGGGCCATTAATTCTCCACATCTGGTGTCATGCTGGGTCATCTGTCTTCTCTGCCACCTCACCTCTCCTCCTTGCTATAATGAGGTGCCTCCTGTGTCAACTTTGCTTATCTGGTGCTACCTCTACCTCATCACTGTCATTTCAGCCCAAACACCTCTGTCACCTTTGCCCATCCTTTTACTTCCCTTTTCTAAGCCCTATTTCCTGTCCCACGTCTACTCATACTCTTCATGACTTCTGCTACTTCATGTGTTCGTTTAATTGTTTTGAGCACCTGCCTTACATGAGAACCGTGCTGGCAGTTTTAGGAGATCAGGTATGAGTAGGCAGTTCTTGCCTCCACCTCACCCATCCTATCCTCACTTTCATGTGGAGCCCTAACCCCAGAGAGAATCCAGGCAAGGATTTCAGGAGTCTGGCTCTGAGGCCCAGCACTGTCCCTCAGGTGGTGTCACAATGGATAAGATACTTCCCCTTTCCAGGCCTCAGCTCCCTTGCCTGGAAAGTGGGGATATTAATTCCTGCTCTGGGGAGCCGCCCGGTGGCGCAGCGGTTTCGTCCGCGCTTGGCAGCCCGGGGTTCGCAAGTTCGGATCCTGGGCGCCCGCTGACGCACTGCCTGTCAGCCATGCCGTGGCGGCGTCCCATATAAAGTAGAGGAAGATGGGCACGGATGTTAGCCCAGGGCCAGTCTTCCTCAGTAAAAAGGGGAGGATTGGCGACGGATGTTAGCTCAGGGCTGGTCTTCCTCACAAAAAAAAAAAAAAAAAAAAAGAATAATTCCTGGTCTGCCTCCTTCCACAGCCTGCTGTGAGAATGGAGGGAAAGTCCTTTGGGAAGGACTGCCCTTTCCTGCTACCTGTGAAGTGGGGACTTTTCATTCTCTGATCCTTCCACAGCTCCAGGAGGGAGGCGGCATGCTCTTTCCCCAGCTTGCCTGGCTCAGGACACATCCTGCCTTTGGCATCTGTTTAAATATCTTTGTCTTTTTCCCACCCGATGGTCATCTTGAGTGTGGGGACCAAGTCTGTCTGGCACAGGGGATGTCAGTGGATGAGTGATAGATGGAACTGGATTGGTGGCATTCAAGGCCCCTGACCAGTCCCTGCCTCCAGGCCTCCCTGGCTCCCCTTCACGCATTCTGTCCTGCACAGAGTCTCCCCCGCACTCATCACCATGTCTACTTTTGCTGCCTGAGAGCCTTTGCTTGGACTGCACCCCTACCTCAAACACCCTCCCTGCTCCTCTTCACTTGTATTAAACCACCCGTTCATGTAGCCAAGATTAATCCTGCTTCTTTCAAGGAATGTGCCCTGAATACAGTGTCTATAGCTTCCTGACCTCTCTTTTCTGGGCTTTGGAAACCCTGTTAGCACCATCCACAGAGGCACTGAATGAAGCTGAAGTCCTGGGAATGTCTTGTCCACCTCTCTCTGCCCTCCCCCTGCTTGTGATCCCAAGCTTGAGGCCCCAACACACGATGCTCTAGGTGACACCTCACAGCAAGTACTCAGAGGACCGGTTCTACTGAACATCATCTGAGTCTGTCCAGCTGCTTTTCTATCTGTGTTCTCTCTCCACCCTCAGAAAGACCCAGGGTACCTCTAGGGTGAGACTTGTGCCATTCTCGTAAGACTAGGTGCCCCGGAGTGACAGCTGTCTGCCATTAAAATGAGATCCCTTTCAGGGTGGGATTCTGTGAATCCCCATCAAACTGGAGGCTTCTTGAGAACAGAATGAGGCCTTATCATCTTCCTGTTGTTTCCCACTTTCCAAGAACACCCACATAGGCCCAACCACACTCCAGTGCAAGAACAGATATGGGGCACCAAGGACTGGGGAAGTATGAGAAACCAACCTTAAACTCAGGCTCCTTACGTGCAAGGCGCCTGAGCTCGCGGCTGAGCTGGAAGGCAGCCATCATGGCATCCTCACTGGCCAGTGAGAGGTGGGCCCTGCTGGCAATGCCCCGGTAGGTGTTGATGCGGGACAGGGAGAACTTCAGCAGGTCATAGCGGCGGGCATTGCTGCACTCGAGGCAGGCACAGGAGACTGGGTGGGGCCGGGCAATGGTGTGGCCCTGGTCCATGAGCAGCTGTGCGATCTCATACAGGTCCTTCTGGCAGGCCAGGGTGAGTGGAGTGATACCAGGGGCAAAGCGGGAGCCATCGATTGATGAGTCAAAGAAAGCCAGTGAGAAAGACCTAGTGTCCACTTTGCGGCCCTTCTCCCGTTCCAGCCGGGCCAGCAGGCGACGCACCACTGCTGGCTGGTTTGTGTCCACTGCCACTAGCAGTGCCTCATGGATTTGCCGGAAGTCAAACTTGACATTGGCCAGCAGCACATCAGTAATGGCCTCGTGGCCCAAGCGGATGGTCAGATTGAGAGCTTCCCTCCAGGAGCGGTCCTCAGCCTCCTCCACATTCCGCAGGGGCCCACCTGGCCCGCTGCCTGTGGCCTCGACCCCTGACTCCAGCAGCTGCTGCACAAGGCCCAGCCGCCCCTCCTGGATGGCACCCAGGAGGGGAGGTGGGAACTTCAGCTTTTTGTTCACGATCTCAGTCCAGTTAGGCTGTGGAGAGTGGAGAGGGTGGGACCCCGAGTCTCCAACCTCCTTTGCTTTGGGGACTCCCTCACTCTTCTACCTTCAAGCCCTTAACCCTCTCTACCCAGTCACCATTATATTCATCTATCCCAAACATATGCTAACAAAATTCCTTTTTCTAAGTAACACTTATGTAGTGCTTATTTCTAAGCGCTTCACAAGTGCGGTAACTCACTCAACCCCTACAATAACCCTGTGAAGGAGGAGCTATCACTGCCCCCTAACAGGAGAGGAAACTGAAGTACAGACATGCCAAGCCACTCAGTTGATGTGGGAACCCAGGCAGTCTGGCTGAGCAGTTGGTGTCCTTACTAGTCTTCTATGCTGCTTCCCAACTCAAATAGGAATTATTACTAGCAGAGAAGCTTTTGGATTTCCAAAATCTCTACTACTTCAAAACCCCCCAAATGTGGGATATAATAATACAGATAAATGATTCAACAATTTTTTTTAAGAAAAATAATGATGCAACCACCTTTATCGATTTTACTTTAAAATTAAATTCTACATTAAATGTTACATACTCTAGTATATATGGTTTATGAATTATACAGTTTATGTAATGTGCATCTTGTATAATGACAATATGAATGTTCCAAAAAAATTTATGCCTGTGTAAGGGATAAATTTCATTTTCATAGTTTCCAGGAATCAATCATCTTGGAAATACCCCTTCATACCTTTCATAATAGCTTCTTGAATAGATTTGTTAAGCTGTTAGTAAATAATATCCTATTTACTGGTGTGAAATACTGATGATAATATTTAGAAAACTAGTCTTGGTTGAAACATGCATCTTTCTTTGGTTTTAAATTTAGTGGCTTATAACTGCACAAATGTATTCTCTTATGGTTCTAGAGGTCAGAATTTAGAAATGAGTATAACTGGGCTCAAGTCAAGGTGTCAGCAGGGCAGGGTGGCTCTAGGGGAGAACCCTTGTCTAGGTCTGACTGGGGGCCCCTTCCTTAGCATAACTTCCATCCTCACAGGAACTCCCACACACAGTAGGGCCAAATGTGGGTACCTTGAGAAAGGGTAGTTTAAACAGGTGGATGGGGCTGCACTGGGAGCCTAACCCCACATGCAGTCACATAGGGTCTGTCCAGGACCCAGCTCCCATCTTGTTGACTTCATCTCCCAGCTGCTCATCCCTCTGGGAAGTCCCAGAGCCTCTGAAGGACAGGTCCAGACTTATCCACGCAGGAGGGTCTTTGAATTGGACTTTTCCCAAGCCCCTCAGTTCTATCCAGGCCTCCTGACAGGATCCCAACAGGCTCCTCCTCTACCAACCCACCTGGCTTTGCCCTCTCCTCCTGGGTGGCATTTCTCCCCCTCGGTGCTGCCTTGTCCCTCTCTTCTACCAGGGCCAGCTGCATCTTCACTGCTCTTCTCTTCTGGGCCCAGGCTCAGGGCTCCAAGTGCTCTTCTCCCACCCACATGGTGATGTCTACCACTTGCATGGCAGCTAGAACGTCCCTGCCACCCCTCTGGGTCAATCTATTGTTTTAATCACAGCCAGAAATGGGACCAGGATGGGGGAAGGTAGGGGAGCAGTAGGCCTCTTACCGTGAGGGGGTCCATGGCTGCACCCACCTATGCTGGCAGGGACTGAAGGACTGAACTCCTGCTCTGTCTGCTCCCCCGACTGTGCCCAGCTTCCTCTTTCCTATCCATTCAAAACCCCGCCCTGGGCCCTCCCTGTGCCAGGACCAGCTGCTCCCCCTCTGCCCTGTACCCTGGAGACCACAGGAACTGGTGTTAGTGCCACACAATGAAATCTTCTGGGAAATGGGAGAGAGGACACAGTTGCACAAAGCAGGTGGGAATAGAATTTAGAATGTCATAGGTGGAGGGGACCTTAGAGACCCTCTGGTCCAACTGCCTCATTGTAGAGATGGGGACTGGGGTTTGCCCAAGGTTCCACAGCCAAGCCTAGAACTTCCTTAGTCGTTAGCCCATCTGATCCCTACACTAGCTTTGTGAGCAGGATTTTCTCTCTGTTACTGAGGGTTAATTCTGGGCCCAAGATAAATAATTTGCTTCAAGTCACACAGCAACAGTGTTACCTGATTTTACCTAGGGAAGGAACCCACAAAGGATATCGAGAGTTAAGTTCATGGGATGCTGGAGGTCAGTCTCAAGCTCAAAAACCACTCTCGCCTTCCCAGTACACCACAGGATCTTATCTGTCAGGCAGTGCTTTTCTTTTCACTGGGTCTCAGTTTTCCTTTCAGGAAAACGGGCATGAGGATGCACACCACTCATCAAGGGGAAGGGAGATCACCAGTTCTACCCCAGAAGTTTCAAAGGGGAAAAGGATGGAGCTGTCCTTGGGAGAATAGGGTGCCATGGTGACAGGATCCTTGACAACTGGGAATGGGGAGCAGGCTGGGCCCAGAGGTGCCCTCCGGCAGAGTCCTGAGGGAAAATGAATGGAGGAAAGGAGACAGGGTGGCTTGGCCTCATCAGCTCTTCTCAGCCGTCAAGAGATCCACTTGACAGTTTTAGTCGTAGAGGCAGAGGGGGTCAAAACTAAAGGGCCTCATGGCTCATGACTAAGGGCCCTCCCCACACACACTGGCATGTTCTTCTACTTCTTCTGCTGGGAACTGCAACTGACAGATAGGGCACTGGACCCAGGAAGTGGGTGGTGAGCTCTCTGGGGAAGACACCCACAGTACAGACTGCGATGAAGATGGTGATGAGGAGGGAGAGGCTGGGTGAGGTGGAGAGGTCTCTCCACAAGTGGCAGCGTGCTGGAGAAGAATCTCAATGCTGAAGGAGCCTAAGGGGGAGAGAAGGAGGTAAGCAGAGTTGGGCCTGCTCCCAGGCAGGATGCCACCCCAAGCAATCTTTTACTGTTAAAATGCAGCTGTTTTTGCAGGATATTTACTGCGGTTGAATATGTTACACCTGAGAGACACTATCCAGTCATGAATCCACCAAACATTTATCAAGTGTTCACTATGGGCCTGACACTGTGCTAGAAGCTGAGGGATGTAAATCCAGGCCTGTCCTTATGGCCTGTAGAGTCTAGAGGTAAAGAAGCTTTGACCATAAATAACTATGATACAAAGCAGGTGAGATGTGCTAAGCCCAAGGGAGTCAGAGAATGCTGCAGAAGCTCAGTGGAAGAGACTATCTGAGAAGCTCAAAGAAGACTTAGCAAAAAAGTACCATGTGAACAGACACTTAGAGAGCAAGTAGAATTTGGACATGGAGGAGAGTTATGAAGGAAATTCTAGTCCCTCTCCGGTAAGTGTTTTATAGACTTGTATGTAACTGCAGAGATGACAGAGGCTAGGAGTCCAAGTTCAAATGTTTCCTGGCAGCATTCCCAGATCTCCTATTCCTCCCTCAAGGGATGCCTAGAGGTCACACAACAACTCCTTGTGCCCAAGCAGCTTACCTGCACAAATGGGACACTGTCCACTATCCTGGGCACCGCTGCTTCGGGCCTGGGGTCGGTGGTGTTCTCTTTGCCCTGCCTTTGCTATCCCTCTCCTGTTTGGTCGAGAGTTTGAGCTGGATAAAGGCCTGTGAGAAAGAATAAAGACCAGCTATTAACAAGGGGCCATAAGGGCTGAAGGAGCCTTGAATTAGGGTGAAAAGAATGTAGATGTAGTTGATGTGGAGCCAGAAGCCTTGGGTTGGAGGCCGGTTTTCCCACTGGGTGTATCAGACTTGAGGGAAGTCATTTAACCTCTGAACGTCTGAGAACAGAGCTTTTATTACTGCCTTCAGGTTTTTTATTGAGATATAACGCACATCCCATAAAATTCATCCTTTGAGAGTATACTATTTAATGGTTTTAGGATGTTCACAAGGTTATGTAACCACCACAACTATCTAATTCCAGAACATTTTTATCAAAACAGAAAGAAACCCTGAACCCATTAGTAGTTACTCTCCATTCCTCTATTGTCACAGACCCTGTGACGACAATCACTAATCTACTTTCCATCTCCATGGATTTGTCTATTCTGGACATTTCATATAAATGCAATTATATAATATGTGGTCTTTTGTGACTGACTTCTTTCACTTAGCACGTTTTCAAGGTTCATCCATGTTGTAGCATGTACCAATACTTAGTTCCTTTTTCACGGCTGAAAATATTCCATTGTATAGATGCATCACATTTTGCTTCCCTATTCATCAGTTAATGAACATTTGGGTTGATTCCACTTTTTGGCCAACATGAATAATGCTGCTATGAGCACTCAGCTATACATTTTTGTGTGAACACCTGTTGTCAATTCTTTGGGGATATATTCCTAGGAGTGGAATTGCTGGGTCGTATGGTAACTCTGGGTTTAGCTTTTTGAGGAACTGCCAAACTGTTTACCAAGGCGGCTGCACCATTTTACACTCTCACTGGCACTGTATGAGAATTCCAATTTCTCCACACCTTTGCAACACTTTGCCAACAAGTGTCTTTTTGGTTATAGCCATCCCAGCAGGTGTGAAGTGATCACGGTGGTTTTGATTTGCATTTCTCTGACAGCTAATGATATTGAGCATCTTTCTAGGTGCTTACTGGCCATTTGTGTATCTTCTTTGGAGAAAATTCTATTCAGATCCTTTGTCCATTTTAAAAATTAGGCTTTTTATTGAGTTGTAAGGGTTCCTTATATAGTCTAGCTACAAGTGCCTTATCAAATATATGATATGCAAATATTGTCTCACATATTCTGCGAGTTGTCTTTGTATATTCTTGACAGTGTCCTTTGAAGCAGAAAAAGATTTAAATTTTAATGAAGTCCATGAGATACAGGGTACTCACCTTCAGATGCTGGTTCATTACAGGGCTACCTCCTTGCTTGGCTCCAAGTCTGACAACATGTGGACAAGGACATCTTTTTTCTACCACCCTCTAGGTCCAGACGTGAGATCAAGACCCAGACACAAGGGTACGCTCTCATCTAACTGAAGCATGAGTCGGGGAAGAAGGACAGCTGCAGAAGGGCGATAAGGGCTGGGGAGGTGATCCGGGTCTTTCAGGTTGACCTACTCACCTGCGGGCTTGCACTTTCCGTCTCTTCGTCCTGCCCACGTGGTTCTCTGAGGTTTGCTCCTCTGGTCTGGAGTCTGTGTTAGAAATGCTTATTAAATCCAGCTCATTAACAAAAGGGCCTGCACACATGACGTTCCTTCTTTTAAGAATATTCTTTCTATCCTGTTTGTCTGATTAATTCTTTCTTACTCTTTAAGTCTTAGATGAAATGCTGATTCCCGTGAGGCACTTTCCCTGGATTCTCTAATTTAAACCTCGTCATCATATTATGCTTTGCCTTTGAAGTACTTATCACAGTTTTAAGTTTTCGATTTCCTTGTGTGACATGGACACATGTCTCTCCATCAGGGTAGCACTGCTCTTTTATTTACTGCGGTATCCCTGGCACCTAGCACAAAGTCTCACACATACAGATGTTCAATAAATATCTGTCAAATGAGTGGTAACAAAAAACGACGACAAAAACTTGTCTAGCTATTCAGAACTTAAAAAACACTTTGTACAGCATTTAATATATTTTAAAGTGCTTTCACAGCTCCACTGCCCAGCCTGTAGAGTGTCCAAAAAAAGATTAGTTCCCTTCTCATTCTAGGTCTCTTAAAATAAACAACTACATCCTTCCTTATATGGCAGGCAGCTTTTGAAATGACTCCCATTGATTCCTGCCTCCTGGTATTCATGCCTCCCCTTACCATGGGCAGGACCTAGTAACTCGCTGCTAATGAATGGAATACGGCAAAAGTGATGGGATGTCACTTCTGCGATTAGGTTATAAAAGACTGACTTCTTGCTAGCACTATCCCTCTCACCCTCCGGCTTGCTCACTCTGATGAAGCAAGCTGCCATATTGTGAGATGTTCTGTGGAGAGGCTCTCATAGCAAAGGAACTGAGGGAAACCACGAAGAACTGAATCCTCCCCTCAACCACGTGAGTGAGCTAGGGAGCAGATGCTTTATGGTTGAGATGACTGCAGCCTTCTGACAGATCCAGAGCCAGGGAACCCAGGTAGCCATGCCTGGATTCCTAACCATGAGAAACTGAGATAATAAATATTGTGCTAAGCCACTAAGTTTTGGGGTAACTTGTTATGCAACAACAGATAACCAATATACCCTATTTCTGCAATGAAATGGTATACTCAATTTTCACTAATTTGTTCAGTTCTTTGAAATGACAGATAAACTATTTCCTTTTTAAAAATTTTCCCAATGAGGGGCTGGCCCAGTGGCGCAGCGGTTTAGTTCGCACTTGGCAGCCCGGGGTTCACGGGTTCGGATCCCGGGCGCTGCCGACGCACTGCTTGTCAGCCATGCTGTGGTGGTGTCCCAGATAAAGTAAACGAAGATGGGCACGGATATTAGCCCAGGGCCAGCCTTCCTCAGCAAAAAGAGGAGGATTAGCAACGGATGTTAGCTCAGGGCTGGTCTTCCTCACGAAAAAAAAAAAAATTTTTTCCCAATGAAGCAATGAGAGAAACCAAGGGTTTCAATGAGAACTCTTCTTGTTCTCTCTCTCTTGCTATCTAGAATAGTAAAAAGAACAAGACTGGGGTTCAGATCCTGGCTCTGCCACTTAGCAGCTGTGTGACTCAGAATATTTAACCTCTGAACCTCACATTCTTTTGTAAAATGAGTACAACAGTGCCTACTTCATAAGTCTGTTGTGAACATTAAATAAAGTTAGTGAAAGTACCTAGCAATGTCTAGTGCAAAGTAGGAACTCCAAAATGTTTAATCCTTTCTTCCTCTATGATAAATCCACACTATTCCCCTACTGTATTTCTCCAGTAAGCTCCATACACCACCACTCTAACTTAACGGTCACTCTGAGATGATCATAGAATATTAATACTGCAAGAGGCCTAAATATGATTTGGTTTAATTCTCTCACTTTGATGATGAGGGAATTGAGGTCCAAAGAGATAGGAGTTCCTGATTCCTAAGCCGGTGCTCTTTCAATTACTATACAATACTTGATTTCTCTTCTGGTAACAAGACATTGACAACTGTCTTTTCTCCCACACACAGTCTGATTTGTGAGCATTCCTCGTATAAGAGCAGTGGATTCAGGGAGGCAGGACAGTGCTAGGGAGAGTAAGGAGCCAAAGGTAGATCAAGGCCTCACCTGTGCTGTCTGGATGACTGGGACCTGGTTCTGCATGATTGTTCTTTGGGCTTGCCACACTGGCTGGAGGCACCCTGCGGACAGCTGAAAGCACCATGCAGGCTGAACGCCCCAAAGTCCCTGGCTGCAGCTGCTTTAGGATATTCCTAAGCTCTGAAATTTCCTTGGTGCTCCTGCAATGAAACAGAGAGTACTAGGTTTCACTCAGAACAGCGACTCCATTCCGCCCACCCAACTCAATGGCTTCTAACCAAGAAAGCCAGTTTGCTACAGAGATGGGGTTAGGCCTAGCATATGTGATTAACTGGGGGAACCCATGCTGGGATTGTGTGCCTGTGAGTGACTTGGTAGCCTTTCTCTTCCAGAAGAAAGAACTGAGAAGTGGCTGGGAGACCTCCACTCTGGCAGCTACGTACGTTTGGGGATCTGGGAAGAATGTCCTCCGGATGGAAGGATTAGCCAGCCAGGGGCTGGGACCAGACTCCTGAGCATCAGAAGAGCCCTGAGGAGAAGAAAATGGAGAAATATGAAATACAGACATTCACCACCAGGGGACACTGCCACCTAGTGCCAGGGATACTCCCAAACCTGAGGAATTCAGCTTAGTTAATGAGTGAACGACTGTCTGCTATAACTTGGACGTGGCAGCTGTGCTTGTGTGTGCACTCTCTCTTCCAGCTCCAGGCTGTGAGGCTCTGTGATTTGTATACTTAGTTCCTCAGTGCTAAGGGTTCTGTCATGATCCTGAAAGCCCCCAGGAAAAAAGAATACGTGCTGCTGGGAAAAACAGGGCTATGGGACTGAAGGCGTGTGCAAATTTTGAAAGCATATATATATATATACACACATATTTATTTTAGTTTGTACATAAATAAAATTGATTCATGTAGGTACAAAACTCAAATCATTCATCTCTCTTTATATACCTATGCCATGTGAGAGAAACAAATCATACACATACATTTCTTTTTTTTTTCTTGAAGATGATTAAGAGCTGTAATTTGTAAGGATTTTTATGGCATTATTTTTTTTAAGTATTCTTTTTTCTGTGAGGAAGATTGGCCCTGAGCTAACATCTGTTGCCAATCTTCCTCTTTTTTCCTTTTTTCTCCCCAAAGCCGCAGTACATAGTTGTGTATCATAGTTGTAGAGTTGTAGCTCTTCTATATGGGATGCTGCCTCAGCATGGCTTGATGAGTGGTGAATAGGTCGATGCCCAGGATCCGAACTGGCGAACCCTGGGCTGCCAAAGTGGAACGTGCGAACTTAACTGGTGCACCACCGGGCCAGCCCCCACATATATTTCTTTATCATTACAAATAGTTCCATTTTGAAGGATTTTGGGACATTTTTGTCATTTTTCCCTTCTAAATATTTTTTAATAATATTGTTTTATTTCCAGTATGACTTATTTTGTGAACAATTTTGTTCACCTGCTACTAAAAACTGACCAATTTTAGTCACCATTTCTAGACATCTACAAAGAAATGTGCATGTATGTGTATATTTATGTGTATACAGATATCACACGTCTTTCTCTAGCATTAGCATTATATCTAATTATCACAGGCATTTTATGAACCTCTATACTTCTAACTCCAGAAATGTCTATGTGCAATCATCTCACAATAGATCATTTCTACATAGATCTTTTAGTTTCTTAATTCTTTATCAAAATTCAAGTTATTGGGGCCCGGCTTGGTGGCATAGTGGTTAAGTTCCCCCACTCTGTTTTGGTGGCCCAGGGTTCGTGGGTTCAGATCCTGGGAGTGGACCTACACACTGCTCATCAAGCCATGCTGTGGCGGTGTCCCACATACAAAAAATAGAGGAGGATTGGCACAGATGTTAGCTCAGCAACAATCTTCCTCAAGCAAAAAGAGGGAGATTGGCAACAAATTTTAGCTCAGGGCCAATCTTCCTCACTAAAAAAAAAAAAAAAAAATTCAAGTTATCTGTGTTGATTCATCTGTAGCTATTTATTTTTCTATTTTTCCCTTGAATTTAAAAAAACATTTAAAAAATTTGTCTTTAATTTTCAGCTCTGGTTCTTCTATCACAGATTCTTTTTTTTTTTTTTTTACTGACAAAAGACTTTTTTTATAAAAAGGCAATGGGTAAATACAATTGACAAGATAATTTGGTATTTTTGTGACATACATTTTAGATAGCAACTAGAATTACAGGTAATAACATTATATTAGGACACATCAGATGTTTAGGAATTTTATACAATTTCTAGAAGACATTCTGGTAACATTCACCCATACAATATAACCTAAAAAGGTTTACTATCACTTATTCAACCATGCTTCTCATGTAATTTGACATGCCAAATAAGCTTAATTAGTGTAATCTCTCTCTTTTTATAGGAGGAGGAATAAATCTTTTGAGAGATTCCAGGTGCCTTCTGGAAAACCCCAAAGTTACATCCTAGTAGAAAAAAATGTCATTTAGAATTTGACTATTTGGGAGTTAGTCAAAAATATGAAAAAGTTTGGGCACTTGACCAAATAGGATCACAGATCATTATGAAATAATATTCAAGTATTTATTTGATCAAAATAACAAAAACAGGTTTCAAAGGTGAAAACAAAAGGTTACCTGGTTGTTAACAAAACTTAACTTTTTCAATACTAAGAGGACTCAGTTGTCTTAAGTAATTAAATACCTGATAGAAACAACATAGGAAATTATTTTGATGAAACACAAAATCTGTTTTCTAGGCATATTGTTTCAAGATAAAGAAGGTTTTGCAATCTGTTGCCAAGAGCAGACCAATAGCCCAAGGAACCTTGTCCTAACAGAAAAGAAAGCCAAATTTTAATTTTGCATCCTCATTTTGATATTAAAATTTACTCATTCCAATCTTAGCCAGTCCTGACTGCTCATAAAATTCTTTTCCCAAGATTCCTTTCCATAAACCTTCTAAAACTTTCTTTTCACATTCAGATTTTGTCCTATTTTTTCTTCTTTCCCATTATCACAAATTCTTTTAAAGGTAAATGTCTTTCTTGTAAAGCATGACTTTGGCCTCATTCTGCAAGTTTGAGAAGTAGTATTTTCACTCTCATTCACTGTTTAATATTTTCTAATTGCTATTACAATCCATTCTTGGACCTAGCATTAATCTTGAAATATTGTTTAATTTCCTAGGGTTTTTATTTTTTCTTTACCTAGTCTCATAAATTTTAGAGTGAACACTACTAGAAAGGGTAACTAGATGGGTATGTAGAGATGCTTTATTTAACCTTAACTCTAAATGAGGTTAGTCATTGGGAACCGAGCTCCCAAGCACAGGGTAAGTGGAGTTAGGCAGCCTGCGTTCAAATCTACTCCAAGACTTATTTAGCAGTGTGGGACACTGCTGGGACACCCCACTAAATTTCTCTGTGTTTCTGTTTCCTTACTGGGAAATTGGTGATCATAAAAGACCCTATTTCATAGGGTGAAAAGCCCTTATGTTTTGCTTTCACTATAATATACCATTACAATGACACATTAGAAAAAAAGCCTGTGACATTTTAGTCATCTTGAATTATAAAACTGAGGGCCACCAATTCATTTCCATGTACCAACCCTCTCTTGTAGAAATGTTTCAGGGTCTCTTTCCCTGTGGTTTCACCGAGGTACCTGCATATGTATTTCACTCTGCTATTGATGTTCAATGCCTGTTTGACATTTTGGCTCTGGAGCTGCTGACTCCCTTCCTCCTCAATCCCACCATCATCCTAAAGGTGCAGAGTAATTTAGATGGCCAAAATGGAAAAGACTCTGGGAAGCCCTTATTTACCCTACAGTTAGGGAGACCATATGTCCTGGGTTGCCTGGGATAGTCCTGCTTTATGTTTGTTGTCTTGGTAGAATTATTAATAGCACTCTTTTTTGCTCTCCAAGTGTCTTGGTTTGGATAATAAATTTTATGGTGACCCTATCCAGAACTCACCGCTGAAAGGTCATTTATATAATGAACATTTACACTAAAAGCCTACTTTGCTCTAGGCACTGTTCTAGCTGTCAGGAAGGTATTACGGAACAAGAAAAACAGGTCCCTGATCTCACATAGCTTCCATATGATTGAAAAGCTAGGGCCACAGAACTCTAGCTCCTGGAACTGCAATATAGGAACCTGGCAGAGCACACTGAGCTGCCTCCACTGGTCCTTTTGTATTTTTCAGCCCTTCCCATGATGGAAGAGTAAATCTCAGACCAAGCTTTACTTCATCTCAGCTCTCTGGGTGTACTACAAAAGCATCTACCCCTCCTTTGTCTGCTCTAACTCCATTTTCTCTTCCTGACGCCCAGTTTCTTCCTTGTCTCGGTAACCTCAATAGGAGTGACACCTGTGAGATTCACTCCTGGGAACGGAAATTCTTTGGTTATTTCAAATGTTTGACGCTTCTAAAAACGTACTGTGTGCATAGGAAGCACTGTGGTATAATGACAGGAGACCTGATTTCTAGTCCCTGCTCTGCTCTGACTCACTGTGTGAATTTGCATATGTAAGTTTCCCTATCTGAGATGAAAAATGAGGTAGTTGGGGCTTGATGATCTCTCACTATTTTTTCATCTCTAGAATTCTATGACTCTAGCTTTGTGTAATTATATTTTCATATCTGTTTGTGAGTGAATTATGGTGGAAGGGACTGGCTTGGAAAGATAAATGGAGACACCAGTGCCCAGAAAGCAGGAGGAGTCATAATAGACTTAGGAAGAAAAAAATAACTAGAAAACTAGCTGAGAAAAGGGGAGGTAAATTGAGCAGATACCTATACACCTATACCTATATATAGCAGAAACCTATACATCTTCTCTTTGAAGTATGTGTGTTGTATAAGGACAGAAAGCAGGGCAACAAATGAAATTATAGAGCACATATCTAAGGATATAACTGGCTTTGCTAGGCAGTAGGGTCAGGGAACAACAACAATGACAGAGGGACTGTAAGTGAGCCCCGGGATTTTCAGGTGCTGGAAGGAAAAGTATGATGAAAGCTATAGCCCCCAAGAATCTAGAAATACAGTATGAGATTAAGTTTGAAGCCAAAAAGAATTGATTATGGCTAAGGAACAAAGAGTCTAACAGCTTTGTGCAAACTATATTGAAGGCTCACTCACTCGAATCTTCCATGTGTGAAAGGGAAGGAGAGTTCACTCCTACCTGTAAGAAAGGGTAGCAAGCCCACTTATGTCTGTATTTGAATGTATGTGTGTGTCTATCTCTCAATCAAGCACCAGCTTCCTAACCAGAAGCTGAAAAGGGTGGGGGAATATTAAGTCCTTGTTCCACCATTGTACATACCTGGTTCAGCCCAGAGCTCACAGGGGTTGAGGGACCCAATGCAGGGTCATTTAAGGAGTCCAGAGAGGAACACACCCGCAGGAAGGCCAGGCCAAAGGACTGATGACGTGTGAAGGGCTGGGAGCAGGTCAGGCGAAGTCGATCCCATGACTCACCTGAGGCTGGAGCCAGGAAATCATCTCAAGGAAAATGAAAAGACAATGAGGGGGAAGGAAAATGCATGAGTGGGAGGGAAAAAGGAAGAGAAGGTCAATACCGAGGAGAAGAAAGAAAAGACGGGGACTGTCTAGAGTAAACTCCAACAAAAGGAAGAATGGAGGTCATCAGTAACCGGCCCCCCAGGCTTTGGTGCTCAAGAGTTGGCAGTGCCATGCAGGACAGTCAGGGCCCTCTCAGACCCAGGGCCTTGCCTGCCCACCATTGCTCCTCTCTGTCATGGGTCCACACTGTTCCCAGCACAAGTACATCCTCATTCTACACCTCTCCAGGGACCTTATCAATGTCTCATTTTCACAGGAGGTATCTGCAGTGTTGGGGTCTGGGGTGACCACTTGCCCAATGGATTAGCTGAGCTGCACCTACCCTTCCTGGACCGTGAGACCTCAACCTCCCTCACACCACCACAT
This sequence comes from Tapirus indicus, assembly GCA_031878705.1. Lineage (NCBI taxonomy): Eukaryota > Metazoa > Chordata > Mammalia > Perissodactyla > Tapiridae > Tapirus > Tapirus indicus. Next base: position 27,352,915 of record CM062924.1, read on the forward strand.
GCCCTACACACCCTTTCACGGTATCACATATCAATATACAAACCCTACTCACCTTCAATTCCCAGCACTATCTAGTCAGTACCTCATCTCCCCCACCTTGTATGCCCTTCCTATATCACTCTTCCTTCACAACATTACAAACACCCTCAATTTAAACACAGCCAAATCCTCACTAGACTGTAAGTCTCTAGAAGCTGGGAATCAGATCTTATGTTTCTTCTGCAGTGCCTGGTAAACACAGAGATTTGCATAGAACAGAACTCAGGAAACACTATATGCTCTATAACTATAACCACCATATAGCCTTCCATCATTTACACAAACATGTATCCTATACTCCCACTTATATACATTTATACAAAAACACGCTACTCACAAATATGGATTCTACATCAGGCTCCACTGAATCACATGTTATGTGTAAATAGAAATCATAGCTCATAAATATCCCAGCCATCATGTATTCTCATCCCGGAGAACTCAGACACAAACATACTACATGGTTGTTTGCTCATTAACTACCCTATCACCCCAAGAGATAGGACTAGGCCCCTGCAGAGGCACCCTCCCACAACATACACCCAAGAGCACTTACAGCCCTCTGGAGTACTGCATCTCTCTTTCTCATAATCTCTCCCTCAGTCTCTCCCCTATTTCTGCTTTTGTCCTCCTTACCATCTTTAAACATGCGGACCCCTGAGCGGTTTTTCCCCTGCTTTGAATCAGCTAGAGACATAAGCATGGTTGCAGGGAGCAGGGTGATGAAAGGTCTGTCCAGGGACCAGGAAGAACGGCCCACATCAATTTGCAGGAAAGCACAGCCACAGTTACCTGGGGACAAACAGTTGAGAGAAGGATAAGGGTGATGGGGTAACACGGGCTCCCCTGACTGCAGACAAGGGAATCAGGTGGGAAGAGGATGCTCTTCCATTCTAGAGCTAGTTGGAAGCCCAGAAAGATCAAGCAACATATGGAATCCAACAGTGAGCCAGTAACTGAAGTGGGATGAGACCTCAGCCTGCTCAACAATGTGAAGGTGTGCTGTGTTCCTCCCAGCCAGAAACCTTCCCCTGACTAAAGAGACTTGCCGCTTCCCTGTCTTCTGGCTCTGTCAGGGAGTGCTAAGCTCTGTCTTTCCTAAATCCTTGCTAGGGAGCCTGACATCTCTCTGTCCTGACGGAGCTGAGACCAATGGTCTTTGCCAGTTCTCTATTCCAGAGAATTCTCAGGCCAACCTTCTCAACCCAAAATTCCTCTGGTGCCTTCCTGGATAAGCCTGCACAGTTCATCCCCCAGCATTCTCTTGACACTGATGATTAGAGGTATATACAGGTTCTATTTGTTGGCATTTATAATTATGTCAATATCCTAAGGCTTCCCCAGACCACTCAGATCAAAGCAGGGCAGGTATGTTGCATAATTCAAGGAATGCCATTCACATTGTATTCTATGTGAATGAAACCCTTAGAGTTTTCCAACACCACAGACCTGCCCCAAGGGCAAGGGCCCCATCTCTCCTGCACACCAGGTTGGGCTTATTCCATGAAGGCTGCCACACTGAATTGAGACATTTTGGTGGAGCATTTGAAGGAGAATGTTCCTCTTGTTCTCCCGCAGCCGTTCTTGGGCCGCAGAGAACTCACTCACCCACATCGATGTAGCCAATGGGCACTGCCCTCTCCAGCTGGAGTTCCACTTTCAGTTGTCCACTCTTGTCCTGGGGGCAGCCGAGCCAAGGTCCCCTCTGACTGTCTGGGTTCAGCAAGTTCTCCACAGGATACTTGGGATCCTAAGTCATAGAGGGGAGGAGAAAATCAGGAACCTCACTGAGCCCAAGAGAAAAAAGGCTGCCCAGGAATGAGGGGTTCCTACACTCCCAAACCTTTCCAGGCATCCTAATAGGATGGATAAAGGCACTAAACGAGAGTCCATAGGAATACAGCTATCACGTGCCCAGGGATTTATAGACAGCATTTACCTCTCCTTCATTTACCAGACCACCTCATTTAATCCTCATAACAACTTTAGGTAGTTACTATTATTACTTCTTAGATAACAGACAGATAAACCAAAGCTTAGGTTCAGAAACTTACACAAGGCCAAATAACCAACCAAAGTCAGAACCCCCAGGTTCTGAATCCAGAGCTCTTAACCACCACACTATACCATTTCTTTTCATTTATAAGGTGCTTTCACAGACATGTATTTATCCTCAGAGTAACTCTATGAGATAAGAAAGGCAAAGATTTTTATTCTAAGTTTACAACTGATGGTTAGAAATAAAGTGATTTGCTCAAAGGCAACAATAACGATACTGAGATAGAAATTCTCAGTTCTAACCCAAAGTCAGATATATTTTGGCAGAAAGGCCCTGAGCAACCGACTTTCTCTCTATGGTTCTATATTTCTCCATCCATAAGTAAAGGAGGGGAGATTAGACTAATGGTTTTCAATCTTGTTTTTTGTTTTAGCAATAAAACCCTTCCTTTTAACTGAAATCTTACACTAAAGTGTGTGTGTGTGTGTGTGTGTGTGTGTGTGTGTGTGTGTATTTTTTCAACAAATAAAAGTAAAGCTCTGGTTAAAGCACAAGTTAGGGGGCCTAAAGACATCCTTGTCCCCCTCCCTTCAACTTCTACAAGTGGGTCCCCACAGAGTACAGTTTGAAAACCATCACATTAGAAGGTAGCTAATGTTCTCTAGCATTTTATAAGGCTGAGTCTATGAAGAAAACTGTTTAGGCTGACCATGTAAGCAAGGAGGATAAGGGCAAATTTTATTTTATTTCACTTAGAATAGGAGTTGATATAGAAGTTTCTAAAGACTCTCTAAGGGTCTTTCTGAAGTGTGTGGGATGTTTTTGACTGTCACAATGAGTAGGTAGCATTATAGTCATTAAGGTCTGGAGGCCATGGATATCCCACCATGCAAATGATACTGCTATAAAATGCTGACTTATCCCACCCAAAATGCCAACAGCACCCCTTGAGAAAGACTAGGATAACAGAAGGGGAAGAGCTGGGAGAAGGGGTAAATGGATAGAGAAATGACAGCAGAGGAAAGGGTGGGGAGTCCCTAAGAATCACCACATTGGATCAGTCCTGGGCCCAGGGCCTGGCATCCAGCCCTAATTGGGATAATCAGGATTTCCTGAAAGTGGACTTTTAAGGGGGAAGGCTGAGATCACTTTTGATGGTGGTGGTGATATCTTCACAGGTCAGGGATGACCTTGAGTGTCCTGGCCTGCTCTCAGTGACAGAGTGACTAGATTGCCCTTCTGGAAACCCTGGTACAGACTTTGGGCCTATAGCTTTGCCAGCTCCCTCCAAACTAAGAGTGAAATCCTGAGGTTGCTTCCTTCTTTATTTTTAACTCCTGGGAGTACTTCTTTGATGCATCCTGCATTGCTCTGGGAACAATCTGAGGGCAAGAGCTGTGTTTCCCCACTTTGACTTTGGACTCCCAGAGAAGGAACAATGTCTCTTCTATTAGATTGGGAGTTTCCTGACAGTGGAGGTAAGTCTCCTATTTTTCCCACTCCTTTCAGTTGCCAAGAAAAAATCATGCCTGCCAATTAACATACCTGAGAGGAAAATGATACCACGTGACTAATCTTCACAGGAGCCATGGAGGGCCCAGCAGCTGTCCCAAGTACAAAATGCTTTCTCCTGAGATTGCTTGTGTTACCACTTTGGCACTGCCTATGTTTTGGTCCTGTCAGCTTCCAGAAGAGAAAGAATCCTCATGGTGCTCCTGAAGAAAAGAACAAAAGAAAAAGAAACTAGCCATGGCGGTTTCTCTGGTAACAGGGGTTGTTTGCAGCAGCCACTCAGTCAGTTTTTGATGACCACGATGGGGTCGGTGGGGTGGTGGGCAGGGAGCAGATCTGGAGCAGCTGATGAGACTCCAACAAATGGGAAGAACTGGAAGACAACCACAGGGCAACAGAGCAGCAGGTAGAAAATAATATATTAATATGTTAATGTTGGATTTATATGTAGGTGAGCTCCCAGGGGCATGAACTGCGTCTTAAATCACTCATCTTTATGTCCCTAGAGCCTAGCACAGAAAGATGTGCAATAAATGTTCAACTAAGTATGTTACAAGTCTCTTCTGCTTTTTTTCTTTCCATAAAATGAATCTTCCTAAATTAGCTTTTCATTAAGTTTCTCCTCTATTAGAACTCTTCAGTGGCTTGCTGATGTATGCAAATCCCTTGCTACATGGTAGGTACTTAATAAATATTAATTCAGCTTGGCCCCTCAAAGCCTCTACAATGTAGATTTCTACATTTCCTGTTTCATCTCCTACATTCTCTTCATCAGAGGATGTGTTTTAAACCTGACTGTCATTGTTTTGTTTATTTAATCTTAAAAGTTCATATGGGTATTTGTACTTTGTCTTTTGCTGAACTTTTTATGGAAAATTTTAAATATATGCAAAATCATACATATTAGTATAGTGAACTCTCATGTATCCATCATCTAGCTTCAACAATTCCTTGGCCAGATGTGTTTTAAAGCTGTCTGAATGTCTTTAGGTGGGATCTCCCTCCAAATATTTAAACCCTGCTCTTTCTACTCATGTTTCTTACCCACCTGGCCCCTCAAAATGAGTCCATGGCCCCTAATATACTCTTGGCCATAATGGTCTTCTTGCCTCTCTCCCACCAAAAAAATTTTTTCCTACTTCCAAGACTTTGCTCATGCTATTGCCTCTGCTTGAAATGCTCTTTCCCTTTCCCACTTGTCAAGCCTAATGCATCTCTGATGGTCAAATGTCACCTCCCCTCTACTCAACCAGCTCAAGGTGATAGCTCTATCCTTTCAATTCTGCATTACAATTATTTGGGTATATGTCTTATGTTCCTTGACCAACTGTAAGCTCTCGGAGGACAGGCTTCATGTCTGACTCATTTCTGTATCCTCAGTGTGAGAGGGAGAAGCATATAGCTCCTGTTTAGCAAATGTCTGCTGAATGAATGACCATAAAAACTGAGCCCCAAAGGGCCAGCAGTCATAGAGTGTTCACAGAGGGGTGGACTGCTGCGGCAGCAGTAACAGATGTTTAGTGAACACCAAGTAAAGGCCAAGCATTCCTCACAGGTCACATTCAATTTGGTGCCAAGGCTTCGAGGAGAGAAGAATGCAGGATGAGTCCTGAGTCACCTCTCTTGGCCTCCAGGTTAATTAGAGCTGATTATTCCCACCACAGGAACTCGCTAAACATTCAACAATTTTTCTTACTCTCAGCTAGATATTGGAGATATAAAAATAAATAAGATATGGTCTCTGTTACGGAGACACTCCCAGTATACATTTGTGATTTGATATGAAAACTTCACCATCTCCCATTACTAACATACAGATGTCTGACTTAGCCAGTCCCCAAACTAGGCTTGGGGACTCTGAAGCTGTCAATCTTGGATATTTCACATAGGTAATATTTTGTGGGGTGTCTTAGTAGGTACGAGGCACCGTACTAGGTGCTGGATACACAATGGTGAATAAGACATATGCAATCTTTTTCATGAAGATCACCATCTATCAAGTTGCTTATAGCTCTCCAAGGATTAAGTACTTTCCGACCCCCTTGATCTTGCGTATGCTGTTGTTCCTGTTTCTGGCAATGGCTTGTTTACTGCGTGTCTCCCCACTAAATAGTGAGCTCTTTGAGGATATGGATTCTTGTCATGTTCATCACCTCCCACACCTCAGAGAGGTGCTGAAACACAGTAGGCATAAATAAATAGCCATTGAAAAGAGTAGTTTATTAAGTCAATATAATTCCGATCAGCATTTCAGCAGAAGTTTCTGGCAAACATGACAAACTCATTGACCAACAAACAGCCACAAATTGATAAGATAATTCTAAAAAGATAGACCAAAGAGGTGAAGTTCAACGCCTTTGAAAAAAATCACAAAGTCACAGTAATTGATACATACTGTCTATAGAAACCAGCAAATAGATTCCAGAAACAGACTCATATAAATGGGAATTTACAAACTGTTAAGTTGATTGTAAGATACAACAGAATCATGATTCTGTCAGGAAAAGATAAAGTAATAAATGGTGTTCAGAAAACTGGTTCACAATGTGAAGAAAAATAAAAGTAGCTCTCTATCTCATAACATACTTAAAAAATTATACTCAAATGGATCAAAGATGGAAACACGAAAAATACTTTAAGATAATACACACAAGTTTAAAATACAAATGACTGACTGAAAGAAGATATTTGCAACACATGTAAACTTGGATAGTATTCAGAATATACATATATACATACATATATATGTTTTTTAAGGAAGATTGGCCCTGTGCTAACATCTGTTGCCAATCTTCCTCGTTTTCTTCTTTTTCTCCCCAAAGCTCCAGTACATAGTTGTAGAGTTGTAGCTCACCTATGTGGGACGCCACCTCTGCATGGCTTGATGAGCAGTGAGTAGGTCTGTGCCCAGGATCTGAACTGGTGAACCCCAGGACACCGAAGTGGAACGCGTGAACTTAACCACTATGCCACCGGGCCAGCCCCAGAATATATATTTTTAAATACTACAAATCAGTAAGAAAAGGGCAAGCAGTCCAGTAGAAAACCAGAGAGAAGGTATAAACATACAATTCACATAAGATGAAATCTGAATGACAGAAAACCCGTATTAAAAAAAACCCTCAGCACCGCTAGTAAGAAGGAAATTGCAAATACCTCTTCCTCTAAGACCGGAAAAAATTTAAAAGTCTATAATATAAAGGCTTGGCAATAATATGGGGAAACTGGCACCTCATAAACACTTCCAGCACATCTTAAATTTGGCTAGCTACATTTCAAGAATAGCCACATGTGGCTATTAGTTAACTTATTTGAACAGTGCAGCTCTAGAGGGACACATATGTGCACAATAAGACACATACAATATTTCTAATTGCAAAAGCCATAAAACTCTAATGTCCTTACTTGAAGAATGGACAAATGAAATGTTTCACATCATGCAATGCAATACTATATAACAGTTAAAAGGAATGAATTAAATGTAAAGATACATAAACATGGACAGCCCTCAAAAAATAATAGTGAAAGAATAAGTTATAGAATGATACATAGAAAATAACACTTATGTTCATTAAAAAACAAAATGAAACAATACTTACATTGCTTGTGAATACACAATTTTTTTCAATGGTCTGGGAGAATGCACAGCTAATTATGATAATAGCTGCTTCTGGGGAGGATGAAAGGATAATGAATCTGAGAGTAGAAGACATAGATAAGTTCAACTTTTATCTGTATTATTTTATCTTTTTAAAAAGTGAGGAAGAAAACAGATCATGAGGTCAATAGTCAATTTGGGGTTATGGGTATACAGTGTTTATAATATTCTCTGTATTGTTTCACATAATAAAAATAATTCCCATTTTAAGTAAATGAGATGCCTATAAATGGTGTAAATATTACCCCGTAACTTCCTGTTGGCCCCCAAATAAAGTTGACTGGCATTCTACTACTCTCTGAGCCCACAGGTCATCCTAGCCCTATTCACCCGATAGATCCAGCCTGTAGGCCCAGGGAGCGTGTGAGCTCCAGGGGCCACAGGCTGGCAAGGTGTCGGGTCCGGACACAAATAACAGGGTGTTGGAAACGAGTTCCGAAGCTCTAAGCTGGGGTGCAGCACAGTGAATAAGGTGTATAGGAAGGGGACAAGTAGGAGCTGGGAACGCAGGATGTGGAGTAGGAAAGAGTACAAAGATGTGTGAAGGGGATCCTGAGGCGTGAGAGCCTAAGAAGCCGTTTGGGGGCCGTGGAGGTCCCGCAAGGCTCTTCAGCTCGCAGCCTCGGGAGCCTAAGCCGCGCAGCTACTGCCATGGCTCCTCGGAACGCGCCGTTCTGTCCACCTCCTTGATATCCACCCCTTCTCCCCTTCGGCCACTCCCTTCCCCATCAACAACCCCCAACGCCCCTCACCCGGGACAATGGACCTCGAAGAGCCACCGACGCCTCAGATCGTGGACCACAAACCCATTCTCCCGCCAATTCAGCCCTCTGACCTCCGCCTTCTGACCCGGAGCACCACTCTTCCGCTTTCCGAAGACCGGGAATTCGTTCTGGGGCCTCAAGAAGCCGCTGTTACTGAAAAAGGACTCCCACCGAGGCAAGAAGGCACGTGCTATAGCCACGAAGACACACTCGTGTGTTTTATGTATAGTTTCAAGCAGTAAGAATCTCCTGTCGAGAGAACGGAATTTAAACTTCCGGGTCAGATTCAACGCATTCTGGGAAACGTAGTCCTTAGCTTCCACGCCTCATTCCTTGGAGCCCAGAGTGAGGGAGCGTCGCAAAAGTTGACGGTCTAAGGACTCTTGTCTTTGGCTCTCTAAAGGGGAGAATTGGTGAAACTTGTGCACTGAAAATAGTACAAGCCCAATTTCTCATTTTCCAAGAAACTTGCCCTGCCGAAGCTTGGAAGTGCATGGGAACCGTCGCTCCTTGACCTTTAAGTGAGTAGCAGGTAGATGGTCTCTTAGTCCCTGTCAGGTCTCCGGCTGTCTTGGTGCCCCGCCCCCTCTGCCGGAGCCTGCGCCGCCAATTGGCTGGGAGCAGTTGAGCGGCGGAAGCAGCTGGCTCGCGCGGGGTCTGGGGGAGGGGGAGCACTGTAAAGATGGCGGCAGTGGTAGAGGTGGAGGTTGGAGGAGGTGCTGTCGGAGAACGGGAGCTGGATGAGGTAAGAAGAGTTGAGTCGAGGAGAGGAGATACTCAGCCTGAAACTGAAGAGAGGGGAGGGGAGGCATCGGACGTGGAGTCTTCGGGGAGACGTGATCCTCAGAGGGAAGGAGCCAGCTGGGGCGCGGGTGCGCGGAGAGGGAAATCAGAAGGACCCTGGACTCCGGGACTCCGAGGCGGTCGTGGGGGTAGAAGACTTGCGGTAACCTCCAGGGTGGAGATGGATGACAGAGAAAGAAACCAGAGGGGTGGGGGTGTTCAGATACGAGATTGTTAGCTGGGGGGTCCTAGGGAAGGACTAAAGGGCTGAGAGGTAGTTTGAGTTGGAGAGGCGTGGACTTCTGCGAGGGAAGCCGGGCTTTAACTGTGGGAAAGGATTCTGTCTAGGTTTGGAGTGAAGGTTGGTGACGCGGACCGGGGAAGAGTGCTAACCTAGTATTAGAGCTTTGAGTTATTTTTATGTAGGAGTTATTTTATTGTTTATCCTTACATTCTAGAACCTTGTACATAGTCTATGCTCAGTACAGTTTGGTCAACGAACGAAAGAACGAGTGGATGAATGAATGATTGTATATCGGAATTCATCCATTCACTCGTTTAACAAACATTAAGTATCACCTTTGTGCCGAGTCCTGAGCTAAGTGCTAAGGACACAAGGGGACCTCACCTTGAAGAGCCCACAGTCTAGTAGTGGGAGACACACAAGAAGACTAGTCATTGCATCAGAGGTATAGTGGTGGCACTGAGAAGAGGGGACCAGTTCAGTTTGGGCTAGCGAAGGCTTCTCAGAGGAGTCGAGTCTTAAAGGATAAATGACACACTCTCTGTCCTTCTAGACTTATGAGTTCTTTGAGGGTGAGCTCCTTGAGGCTGTATGTCCCCTTTACCTATCTAATAGGCATTTAACAACTGGGGTATTCAATTACCACTGGTCCTTGAAGGAATCACTAGGAGGAAAGACGAATTTGAAGGGAATGAAGGGACGGTGCTGACAAGCAGAAGGAGAAGGGGAGAAAGGAAAAGGAAAAGATTCTGAAGCCAAAGGTACGTTTATAGCTAGGGGTGCTTGTGGTCTTGCACATAACAGCATCTGGACAGCCAGGAGGAATAGGAAGAAGGGGATTGATTGTCACAGATGGAACCACTGAGATCTCTGAGGGATCAGATTTTTAGAGGCTGTGTGTTGGGGTGGGTGGGTAGGGAGGATTGGGGATGAGGCTCAGAGAAAGGGAATAGAAGTGGACTTGAGAAGCAAAGACTGTTGCTTGGTGGTGGGATGACTTGGAGGATTTGATTTACCTGATGGGGATCATTAAGGTGGGGGGAGGAGACTGAGAAACTGACAGGTGGTCAGAGCAAGGGGGGATTTTTAAAGAAGCATTTTAGACCTATACCTCCCAATCACTAGAGACTAGAGGTGTTTGGATACCACTGTTGGTGAGGTGGGGTGGTTGTGGAAATGACCTCCAAGGCCCCTTCCAGCTTTAAGTTTCTGTGATTACAGTTGACTGTGGTTCAATGAGATATATTTGAAAGCTCCTTGAAAAAGGTAAATACTGTACTAGAGTTATTATATATGGTTTGTTAGTCACGGGCTCTCCTTTGAGGGAGCCTGATTTCAGTTACATATGTCAGGGTTCATTGAGATAAAGAGCAAAAGTTTTGGCAGAGGAGAAAAGAACTTAAAGTTTTGATGTAAGACATTTTTGATTTTTGCTTCTTAGCTTTTCTTCCCTTATTGTTTTAAGAGCTTAAGAGCTTCTACTAGCATAATATACTTCCAGAGTGTCATGCCTAGAGGTCAATTTTATATGTAACCACTAGCATTCATCCCAGAAACTTCTGTTACTTGTTTCATTTACTGAGAAAGAATATAATCTGTTGTCTGGAAATTCTGTATAGACTGGTTCTATCCTTTTCTTGGTGTGTTTAAGAAAGTAACTCTGAGAAGCTGGAACAGTCTGGCAGACCTTAATTTGTGTGCGAGTTTCTAACGATGTCTCCCCAGCTGTTTCTTAGCAGCCTTAACTAGTAAAAGAGAAGGTGAAATCCATCCTTTAAATGTAATTGTGGGGGTCTACTGTGTGTTATGCACTGGGAATTCAAAGATGAGTAAGGCAGGATCTTTACCAACTTGTAGTGAAGAGACATGCCCATTACAATACTAGATAATTGCTATAATGGAAGTGTGTGACACAATTCAGTGGGGCACAAGAGACAAGCACTTGAGTCTGCTAGGGGGAGTCAGTGAAGTCTTTATGATAGAGATGGGTTTGAGCTGAAAAATTAAAGGTTGAGTTTACAAAGAAGAAATGGTTTGCCTGTGGCATCCGAGTTGCCTCCCTGTAGCACATTCTGCTTGGTAGAGAGACTCTGCTGTGGAGCCCAGATTATAAAAGGGTCATGGATAGCCTAGCTAAGATGCAGCTGGTGCTCTTTGCCACTTCTTTGGAAAGATTGTGCATCATGTGGTTTGTTCTTCAGGATATTGTACCTGTGCTTTCCAATGTCAGATGCTATTGGCATGATAAGTAGTCTAGAGTAGCAGCCATCAGTTCATTCATATTCATTTCCTCTTCTTGTCTTTTTCATTATTACTTTCACTAGTAGTAGAGGTAATTTAGGCTTTGCCAACTGCTTCTCCTCTTTTGGAGAGGTGGATAGAGAAGAGAGCTTAGGAAAAGAGCTACCAGTAGAAAAAGCTACAGTTTATTGAGCTCTTACCATAAAGCAGCCCCTTTTTAAGGCCCTTTACCTACATTTTCTCATTTATTACTAACACTAGCCCTATGAGTTAGATGGTGTTAACTGCATACTATAAATGAAGAGACCGAGGCTAGACAGGTTAAAGAACTTTCCTAGGATTCCATAGTTTGTGAGCGGGGAAGTGCAGATTCCAGCCTAGGTCTGCCTGTGCTATACTGAACTTAGCCCATGCTATACTGAGCATCTTGGTTCCATTTCTCCGTTATTTGTGCTTTGGGGGTAGGTAATTTAAAACTGTATAGCCTTAATGATCTCATCTGTGAAAATTGATACAGTACATTTGATAAGTGACTGTGATTCAAAAGAGCATTTTGAGTCTCACATTTGTGAGGTAAGTTTTATTCATATTTCCTATTTGTGATCAAGGAAGCTGAGGTTCAGAGTATTTGAGACATGCTGAGGGTCTTGCAACTACTAAGTGGTATCACTAAGATTTAAACCCATTTTTCCAGATTCCAAAGTGTTTTTTCCCCTCTGTTTAAAGACCTAAACTGCAGGCTCATCTTACCAAAGTAAACTACCTCTTTCTTTATACACAAAAGTCTCATCTCCAAAACATGAAGCAGCATTTCATTCCTGAGAGGTTCAAAGTGGGGGTTAACTAAAGGAATATTGACTTTTCTGTATAGGTCCTTTAATTTACTGATAACTTGATTCTGCTGAACCCCTGGTCATGCACAATGTAGTTAGGGAGATGAGAGATGGGTCTGGCCAGCTCAGGCTAGGTTTTAAACAGGCCGTGATGACTGGCTAAGCTCAGTTCTTTCTCTCAACTTGTAAAACCACAGGCTGGTTGAGGATGTTAGTAGGATAAAACCTGGGTACCAGCTAGGAGGCCCAGAAGCAGACCTACTCCTGGACTCAGTGGGTTCCTCCTCGCAGGGGTAGCTGGCCAACCTCTTGAGAGGAATTGGAGACATCATCTTGGCAGAGAGCTGGCTTGGGACCTAAGGTAGAAAAGCACTTCAACATCCAGTGAGGGCCAGCCAGCCTGCCTGGCCAGTGCATGTGAATTCTGGATGTGATTCTGGATGTGTCTACTCCCAGTGCTTGCCTTTCTGCCAAAATGATGTGCCACCATGCAGATCAGTGAGTAGTTTCCAGCTCAAGTTCAAAGCAAGTATCCCAGCCTACAACTAACTTGAGGTATTATTGCCTCAAGTGCGTAATTTCTCTCTTCTGGGCCCTGCTTTTTTTCTTGAGGAGATTGGACTGTTGGTGGTTTTTAAACCTTTATTTAGTCACAAAACCCTTTATTCAAACAAAATCTTACTTTGAAGCCTTGTGATTGGTCCTTGCAGGGACTCAGAGAACCCCTTGGGCGTCTCAAGCCACACTTGAAAAATCAAGTTTTCTCTTACTGCCCACTGATCGGATGACCCTACTTTATGTTCCTTCAGCCCCCTGAACTTCCTCTAGCCCTGCCCTGCCCAATATTATTCTAATTCTCTGTCTTCTCCACTAGACTGCTAGCTACATGAGAGAGCAGAGTCTCAGTCTATCTTGCTCATCATCATAGTCCCTTCACTCAGCATGGTGCCTGGCATACAGAAGGTTACCTAATAAGTTTTATAATTATTATTTTTGAGTAGTACTAATAATAGCTACCATTTAGTGAATGTTTGTGATATGCCAGCTCCTCTGCCTGGTAGTACATGCTTTTTAAATTGAATCTTGACAACATCCATATGAGAATTGAACTATGGGACTAAATCACGTGTAAGCTTTTTCTGGTTCTAACATACTGTGTACTGTGTTTCTGATTACTGCCAGGTCTTTATTGTGCTGTCCTGTCTACCTAGAATACCTTTCCTTTCCCTCTGTGCCTTTCCAAATCCTACCTGTACTTTATGGTTCTAGCCCAGGGCACTCTTGGTTTCTAGAACTATTCTGATCTATGCTGATATGTTCTTTCCCTGCCTTTTATGGTTTTCTCTGTGTTGATTTGTCAGTTCATCAAACTTTTCTGAAGCACCTTCTGTGTGCCAGGTACTGTGCTGTGCCTGATAATACCAAGGTGGATCAGGTGTGATAATTGCCTTCAAGGAGTTCACAGCCTATTATGGGTAGAGAAAGGCTGATAAATACAAAAATGTGTCACAGGTGCTGTGATACTGGAGTAGGTGCAGTGGGTAGGAAATGGCAATCCATGTCATATCTCCTCTTCCCAGCTAGGTTGGTAAACCCCTACCAGGCAGGCTGTGGAAATTCTCATCCTTTGCTTCTTCAAAGTAGTAGTCACTGTTTTGTTTTTCCTCCTGTGGGTCTCTCCCTGTAGACATTTGATAACCGTTCCTTGTTTCCAGGGGTTTTCTTCTCTAGGGATTCTTGGTCAAAGCCAAGATCTTACTGAGGGATTGAGGCATGTGTGACTAAAGTTTAATCTTGGATATCTGACCTTTTATCTTTGGATTTTTTTTAAGACATGTAAAATGAGTAGTAGCATAGTGTAGTGGGGAAAAAACTAGAGTAGTAAACAATAGACCTAGGTTCTAGACTAGGAATAGCAGATTTGTTTTATCTCAGAGATTTGTTTTATCTCAAATGATACGAGATGCTTAGAAGGCTGTGTTGAGAAGGATTCTGAGGCCAGGGCTCAGCAGGAGAGTGTTGAGGGAGAGTGCTGAAGGCGAAATATCGCAGAGTACAGAGTTATGTAAAACACTTGCACAAAACCTGTGCAAGTGTTTTACATAACATTATCTAATTTAATACCATAACATTACAAGGTAGGTACTATTATGGTTATCCTCATTCTACAGATATGGAAACTGAGGCATAGAGAATTTAAGTAACTTACCCAGTGTCGTCCAACAAGGTGAGTGATAAGAGGCTGGGTTTCAAATCCAAGACGACTCCAGCACCTGTGCTCTTAACCCCTCTGGGCAGTATGAGTACTATATACTTCCCATACTGTTCTACACTAGGCATTCCTACTATGTAAGTGTGTGGCTTCATTTACAGAGGTGATTTGACTGAGATCATGCTATTTGTCTGTCTCTCCCATGAGACTGAGTTCTCCCTGAAAGCCTTATCCATCTCTATATCCCTGGGGCCTGGCATAAAGTATGAGTCAATAAATGTATGAAGAACTCATGAGAGATTGCAGCTTCTCTGTACCTCAGTTCTTCATCTGTGAAATGATAGTTTTTGACTAGATGACCTTCTAGAGGTCTCTTGCAGCTTTGAAGGTCCTGGATCCCAGTGTTTTACTCTGTCTTGTGTTTCCTACAATTCCTACCAGGTATTCAGTAAATACTAGTGAATGACTGAATGAATGAAGGTATAATTATTGTCAGTAATCTGTGCTAATAATATTGGGATGAGAGAAGAAAAAAATGATGATAGGAGAGTTGTAGACAAAAAGGCTTACATGTAACCTCCAGTTCCATAACCACTGACTTCTCCTGCAGTCAGAGTCTCCTACTCTGGCAGACACCCTGTCTGCAGACAGTCTTTCCCATTTGATTTCTCATTACACTTGCCACCCCCTGCTTTCTCTTGCTTTTTGCAAGTCACTTTTTGATTAACTTTATGGCTTAGTAACTCATCTACTTCCAGAAGGAATTTAAGGTGTCACCTGGTCGACAAAGGTGGGTAGGAGAGAGAGCAAGAAAAGATGAAGAAGAATGTTCTAACTCCTTGAGCGCAGGGACTATCTTTCTCATCTCTGTACATTCCTCAGTACTTTGTCCAGTGCTGGGCACATAGCAGACATCAATATATTTATTGAATAAATGAGAATGCTTGTCAGTATGGATTCTGCTCAGGATTAAGGAAGTGGTAAGTAAATTGCAAAGGCTAACGTGACACATTTACTATCTGCTCTGGCAATAACACAATAGCGCCTGACAGTGTTTGCTTATAAACTGCTTATGAAGTATTTCCATTTTTAATTGATGCCATATTGCTCCTTACCAGTGAGTCATAGACACAGACTGAGGATCTGCTTTCTACCCCCATAGTGCCCTGTAGAGATTTCTATCAGCACTTACTGCGTTGTGTTGTTTGTCTCCCCCATTAGGCAGAGAACTCCTTGAGGGGACAGAAACATATCATTTTTCATCTCTGTGTTCCCAGCACCTAATCTCTCACAGTGGCTACCATAGAGTAGATACTCAAACGTTTATTGAACTTGACTCTTAAATCTAGTTCACACACTCATGTTGAACATCCCCAGCAAGTGATCACCCAGTCTGTGTATAAACCCCTCTAATGCTAGGGAGCTTATCATTGTATGGTCAGCCTAGTCCCTCTTTGAATACCTCTGTTGCAATATTCTTCAAATTGGACTAGAATTCTTATTTCTGTAGCTTCAATTTTTTAGTCCTCCTGGTACCCTTTCCCAGATCCTGCTTCTTTGCATCTTTGACCCATGGAGGCACATGCCCTGCTAGAGAATGTCTCTGGGGAGTATAGGCTCAGTCCACCTGAGGCTATATGGCCTAAAAGCTTATTCCATGAAAGCCAAGGCAAGATAATCCATTTGGTGTCATTCTTATCTCCATTTTATTTCTTTGTGTTTTCCCTTTTTGAAGTCATTTATTATCTCTTTGCTCCTCAGAGGAAAATCTGTAGGTAAACATAAACTCATTAGTTCTCTCTAAAGTGTGGCTTTCCCAAGGGGTTGCTGAATTGTGGCTGTGGGGCTTTTGGTCCTGGGCAACTAGGAAGAAACTGGGGAAGGGGGAGGCAGAGAGCTGGAGGCGGGAGCCTAAGCCCTGCCAAGGTTTGTGTTCCCTCTGTCCTTCCCCCTTCCCGGTAGGGGGTTCTCAATAACTGAATGCGTTCTGTTACTTAAGAGGCCTCTCGTGACATTTTACTCCCCATTGCCTATATGATGGAGCCTAACCTCTTCTGAGTCTGCTGTTTAGCGCCCTGCAGAAACAGTCTTTTCTCCTTCTATTCTAATGGTAACAATAATAGCTAACTTTTTAAGTGCATACTATGTTCCAGGCACTATGCTAAGCATTTTACATGCATTAGCTCTTTTAATTCTATTTTAATACTACTATTATCTTCATTTTCCAGATGAGAAAAACAGAGGCAGAGCGAAGTAATTTATTCAAGGTTGCATAGCTTGTAAGTGGAGATGGGATTTGAACCTGGTAATTTGACTCCATGATCTCTCTTGCTGGTGTACTCTATAACATGGATTCACTATTTTCAAAATTCACCATGTGTTTATTGAGCCATTAATTATGCCAGATACCTTATTTGGTCTTGGGAATTCATAGATGGATAAAGAGACTGTCTCTGCTCAGAGAGTTCATGGTCTGGTGGGGAGGGGGACCCATCAAGTGATAATGACAATGTAGTATGATGAGTAGAGTTATGTATAAGGTACCACAGGTACATGGAAGAAGGAGTGCTTAGGTGTATTTGAGAGAGTTAGGGAAGACTTCACAGGGGATATGATGTTGGGCTGGATTCTTAATAGAGGGGTAAAAGTTGACCATATGGATAGGAGGCCAGTTTCACATATAAAAAGTATATGTGAAGGAATGGAGGCATGAAATCTCGAATCTTTAAGCATACTATTCTCCACTAATAAAACAGTTATTGATAACTGCTTGCTTTGTGCAAGGCAGTGTGTTAGGCACTTGGGTTGAGAGAAAAGATGCTAAATCATGTTTCTTGCTTTCAAGGAGCTTACAGTTCAGTTAGAAAAATAGGACATGTCCAGTTAGAAAGATTCTGGCTATAATTATAAAATAAGAAGTAGTAAATACCTTAGCAGTAGGAAAAACAAGATGCTCTTGGGGAAGTAAATCCCTTCTCATTGGTATGGTTAGGGAAGACTTCATGGAGAGGGAGCCATCTGAGCTGGGCTTAATGGATGATTTAAATTTCACTAGAGAGAGAGCATCAGGTATAAAGGCCCCAAGTAAACGTGAGAAAGAAGGATGTGTTTGGGGATCGGCAGGTAAGAGAGGATTAAGTGCTATATCTAGAAACATAACTGGGGGCCAACATGAGGTTGACTGAATGGCAGGCTGAGGAGTTAAGATCGTTTATTCATTCCTTATTGAGTGCTTATATATGCCAGACACTGTGCTGCAGACACAAAGATGAAGACATGGCTCCTGCTCTCAGGGGGTAATAGTCATGTAGGGGAAGACAGACACGGAAACAAATAATTGTAGGATAGTGTAAGTGTGTGTTATGTACTGTGGTGGGACATAAGGGAAGAAGTGATTAGCTGCTTGGGAGAATCATTAAAGACTAACAGAGAAGATGCTTGAATTGGTTCTTGAAGATTAAGTTTGAGTTCAATAGATAGTAAAAGTTTGTGAGGTAGGGAAGAGTGGTCCAGCAAACTGAAAAGATATGCAGAGGCCTGGAGGCATTAGACAGCATGGAATATTCTGGGAACTGTAAGAATTGGAGTGTAGGATAAATGTAGGGGATAGCAGTGAATGATAAGGTTGGAGAGGCCTTTTTAACAACATGCCAAGAAGCTTGGGCTTGTAACATGTTCAGATCTATGTCTCAGAATAATCAAGTCTGGTAGAAGTGTGGAAGTTATTTTTGGAAGGATCGGGTTGGGGAAAGAGAAGAAATTAGTTGGGAATACTGCAGTAGTCTAAGAGAGAGATGATGTGGATCTGAGCAAGAGCAAAGGCAGTGAGGATGGAGAAAAGTGAGCAGCTATAAAAATATTAAATAGCTGTGCTTCCGCTTATTTTCTTGCCCTTTCCATTCCTCTCCCTAATTCATTCACTCACACATTCATCAAGCATTTATTAAGTATGTAATCTGTATTGTTTACTCATTCTTTCCTTCTTCAAACACTTGTGTCTTCAGTAGATCAGACATTTTTCTAGGTCCCAATAATTTAGCAATGAACAAGACAACCGAGGTTTTTGCTCTTGTGAAGTTTACGTTCTAATGGGGGAACGCAGGTAACAAATAAGTAATGAACAGGATAACTCCAAGTGGTGAGAAGTGCTCTGAGGAAAGTGGGGTGATGTGATAGAAAACAACTGGAGGAGAGGCGCTACTTTAAATACAGGGGGTATGGAAAGCCTCTGAGGAGGTGATATTTGAACCAGGACCTGAATGAAGAAGACCTAGCAATCTGAAGGTTTGGAAGCAGACATGTGTCAAGTGAAGGGAGAAGCAAGTACAAGTCGGTGGAAATGAGTTAGGCCTGTCTTGGAACCAAAAAGAAAGCCAGTGTGACTGAATCATAGTGAGCAAGGGAGAAATAGTTCCATGTGAGGTCAGGGATTTTTGCAGAGTCAGATCTGTAAGGCCTTGGAGATGCTGCTGAATATGTTGGATTTTATTGAGAGACAATGAAAAGATATTGGATGGTTTCAAAAATGGGAGTGAGGTGAGGTGATTTGCAATTTTACAATCTTTCTGTCTGCTTTGAGGAGAATGGATTGTAGGGGGGCATTCAAGGAGAGCAGTTACTGACTGTTACAGTAGTCCGGGTGAGAAATAATAGCGTTGAAGTTGCGGGGGAGGTAGCAGAGACGATGGAGAAAAGTGGTTGAATTTAGAATATGTTTTGAAGTAGAGGCTACAGGACTTGCTGGTGGGTTGGATATGGAAATAATCAAGCTTAACTTTCAGCGTTTGGATTTGTTTTGCTTTGACTTGAGTAATTAGCAACACCATGGTTGATGGTACCATGTACTGAAACAGGAAGGGCCAGGGGAGAAATATTTTGTGGGGAGAGAGGAAATGTGAAAAATTCTGTTTGGCCATGTTAAGTTTGAGATGGCTATTTAAACATCTAAGTGGCACTGTTAATTAGGCAGTTGGAAATATGAGCTTAGAGCCCAGAGGAGAAGTCTGGACATTGGTCTGGGACTCTGAAGATCTGACTTTTTATCCTAGCTCTACCACACAGTTGTTACCTGAGGCAAGTCAGTAACTCACCCTGAGTTGCAGTGTTGTCAGCTTAAAAGAATAATGAAGTTATTTGTTATGCCAGCCTCATGTGTATGCTGGGAGAATCCCGTTCGTTCATTTATCCATTCATCAAACATACACTGAGCGTTTACAGTGCAGTTTCAGATGTGAAGGATAACGAAGACATAGGCCCTCTTCGCAGGTTGCTCATAGCCTAGTGGAAGAGTTAGTGAGATAAACAGATGTAATAATTGCTGTAATGCAAAGAAGCACAGAGCTCTCTGGGAGCACAGAAAATGGTGGGCGAGGGATCAGGAAAGTCTCCCCAAAAGAAGTGGCACTTAAGTTGGTGTGAAAGAGTACTAGAAATTAACCAGCTAAAGAAAGAAGGGAGGGGCCCTTGAAGCAGGAAGAGCAACGTGTGCAAGGTGGGAGGCTGTGTGCGGTTTAGTATTACGGAGCATGAGTAGAAGTGGGGAGTAATGAGAAAGTAGGGAGACTGAAAAGGGAGGCATGTGTGAGATCATGTAAGGCCTTATACGCTGTGCTAAGGAGTTTGGGTTTTTATGTGTAGTGGATGATTAGGTATGGAAGAGCTTTAAGCACTTAGGTGAGTGACATGGATCAGATTTGCATTTTAGAAGATCACTCTGGGGACAGAAATGGAGAAGGGATTAAAGAGGCAGGGAAGATTTGCCTTAATCCAGGCAAGTAGGGCTTCCAGATTTATCTAATTCCAAATTGCATGTACTTTCTGGTGTGTTATACATAGTACAGGGGAGCATATGTTAAGTGCCAGAGGAGTAGGGGAGCAGATGAAGGTAAAATTGGAAAGGCAGACAAGTCAGATCATGGCCTTGTGGGGTCACAAGAGCTCGCTCTCAATGTGCTCATGGAGGGCATTATGTAGCCTGCTGAGGAGTTCTTGCCTTTTCTTCTAGGCAGCATTGAGACACCAGAAGATTTTAAACTTGGGTAACACAGTGACTGGCAAGAAGGGCATGAGGTTGAAGGGCCTGGATTGAGTTTGTAGCCTGAGTAATAGAAAGGAAGGAAGGGATGGTACGGACATTGCCTGCCCCACTGACCTAGGCCTTCTGGTACAACCAACCTTGTTCTTCAGTTTTTCCTTCTCCCCAAAGCTTCCTTTAGTCCTAATTGTATGCTCTGTTAAGTTTGGAAAGTATTAACTGTTGGCTGTTAATGATCACGTAAAGTTTCATGTTAGTATTTCTCTTGTGAGGAAGAGTTACTTTCTAACTTAGCAGCCACAAAGGATGGAGCACCTTTGTCAACTCTATGTCTCTGATGTGGTCCTGATGCCAACCTGTCTCTTCTCTTTGGATTGGGTTCTGAACTCCTTAAGGAGAAGAAAGGGCACTTAAGCAGAGCCAAAGTATCATTCACTGCTATGGATGAACATAGGTTGTGATTCTGTCATGTGATGCATCTCTCACTGGCTAAAGGAATGGAGGGAGGGGGCCAGTTTTCTAAGTGATGGAGCATTTTGATAGCTACTTCTGAGTATGGGCCACTGCAGGAATGATTTATACAGATCATACTTATTCTCAGAGAGCATCAGCTGTTTCAAGGGTAACTGGTAGTAGCCAATATAAACAGGTAAGTTCTGTTGGTTTCAGGTGGCTTTCCTGGTTCCTCTGGATTCTTCTGCAGCATCATCCCCACTGTTCAAGAAAGAATTACTCAGTCTCTGTGTACTTCCAAAGCATGTGCTTTGTGTCTAGTACTAGGTGTGAAGTGTGAGGGGAATGCTGAACAGTAAGGCATTATCCTTGTCTTCAAAGCAGTTAACATTATGTAATATCCATCTAACATTTGTTGAACACATCCCTTGTGTCAGATTATGTGCTAGTTCTTTGAAACACAAAGATGAATAAGATTCAAGTGATCCTCAGACCACTTCACACCCAGTAGGATTGCAAAATGGGAGAAAATATTTGCAAATTGTATATCTGATGTTGAGGGACTTATATTCAGGATATA
This sequence comes from Tapirus indicus, assembly GCA_031878705.1. Classification (NCBI taxonomy): domain Eukaryota; kingdom Metazoa; phylum Chordata; class Mammalia; order Perissodactyla; family Tapiridae; genus Tapirus; species Tapirus indicus. The sequence continues at coordinate 27,374,267 of CM062924.1, forward strand.
TAAAAAACTCTTACAACTCAATAAGAAAAAGATAACCCAATAAAAAATGGACAATCTAAATAGACTTTTCTCCAAAGAAAATGTGCAAATGGCCAATAAACACACGAAAAGATGTTCAACATAATTAGTCATCAGAGAAATGCAAATCAAAACCACAATGAGATACTACTTCGTACTCACTATGATGCTATAAGCAAAAAGACATAAAAACGAGTGTTGCTGAGGATGTGGAGAAATTGGGACCCTCATATACTGCTAGTGGAAATGTAAAATGGTGCAGCTGCTGTGGAAAACAGTTTGGCAGTTCCTCAAAAGGTTAAGCATAAAGTTACCATATGACCCAGTAATTCCTCCCCTGGATATATACTTGAGAAGCAAAAACATATGTCCACCCAAAAGCTTATAATAGCAATATTATTCATAATAGCCAAAAAGGAGAAACATCCCAAATGTCTATCAACTGATAAGTAGATAAATAAAATGTATATCCATACAGTGGAATATTACTTGGCAAGAAAAAGGAGTGAACTACTGATACATGCTATAACATGGATGATCCTTGAAAAATATTATGCTGTGTGAAAAGCCAGTCAAAAAAGACTACATATTATATGAAATGTTCAGAAAAGGCAAATCTATAAAGATGTAAAGTAGATTACTGATTGTGTAGGTCTGGGGATGGGAATGGGGAGTTGGCAAATGAGCATGAGGTTTCTTTTTATTTATTTATTTATTCATTTTTACTGATGTCTTAATAGTTTATAACATTATGGTGTTTTAGTTGCACTTTATTATTTGTCTGTCACCATATGGATGCATCCCTTCACTCCTTGTGCCCACCCCCCATCCCCCTTCCCCTTGGTAACCACCAACCAGTTCTCTCTGTCCGTGTGTTCATTTATATTCCACATGTCAGTGAAATCATGCAGTGTTTGTCCTTCTCTCTCTGGCTAATTTCACTTACTATAATACCCTCTAGGTCCATCCATGTTGTTGCAAATGGCACAATTCTGTCTTTTTTTTATGGCTGAGTAGTAGTCTATTGTATATATAGGCCACATCTTCTTTATCCAGTCATCAGTTGAGGGACACTTGGGTTGCTTCCACTTCTTGTCCGTAGTGAATAATGCTGCAATGAACATAGGGGTGCATAAGCCTCTTGGGATGGTTGATTTCATGTCCATTGGGTAGATGCCCAAGAGTGGGATTGCTGGATCATAAGGTGTTTATATTTTTAATTTTTTGAGGAATCTCCATGCTGTTTTCCATAGAGGCTGCACCAGTTTGCATTCCCACCAGCAGCGAATTAGGGTTCCCCTTTCTCCACAACCTCTCCAACATTTATTGTTTTTTGTCTTGGTGATTTAAGCCATTCTAACAGGTGTAAGGTGATATCTTAGAGTAGTTTTGATTTGCATTTCCCTCATGATTAGTGATGTTGAACATCTTTTCATGTGTCTGTTGGCTGCCTGTATCTCTTCCTTGGAAAAGTGTCTGTTCATATCCTCTGCCCATTTTTTGATCGGGTTGTTTGTTTTTTTGTTGCTCAGTTGTGTGAGTTCTTTATATATTACAGAGATTAATCCCTTGTCGGATATACGATTTGCGAATATTTCCTCCCAGCTGGTGGGTTGTCTATTCATTTGATCCTGGTTTCATTTGCCTTGTAGAAGCTCTGTAGTCTGATGAAGTCCCACTTGTTTATTTTTTCTTTTGTTTCCCTTGTCCGAGTAGACATGGAATCTGAAAGGATCCCTGTATGTCCAATCTCAATTAGTGTACTGCCTATATTTTCTTCCAGGAGTTTTATAGTTTCAGGTCTCACATTCAAGTCCTTAATCCATTTTGAGTTGGTTTTTGTGTATGGGAATAGAAGATGGTCTACTTTCATTCTTTTGCATGTGGCTGTCCAATTTTCCCAGCACCATTTATTGAAGAGGCTTCCCTTTCTCCATTGTGTGTTCTTTGCTCCTTTGTCGAAGATTAGCTGTCCATAGGTGTGTGGTTTTACTTCTGGGCTTTCAATTCTGTTCCATTGATCTGTGTGTCTGTTTTTGTACCAGCACCATGCTGTTTTGATTACTATAGCTCTGTAGTATATTTTGAAATCAGGGATTGTGATGCCTCCAGCTTTGTTCTTTTTTTTCAGGATTGCTTTAGCTATTCAGGGTCTTTTGTTACCCCATACGAATTTCAGTATTTTTTGTTCTATTTCCGTGAAGAATGACATTGGGATTCTTATTGGGATTGCACTGAATCTGTAGATTGCTTTAGGTAGTATGGATATTTTAACTATGTTTATTCTTCTAATTCATGTGCATTTCTTTATGTCTTCATTGATTTCTTTCAATAGTGTCTTATAGTTTTCAATTTGTAGGTCGTTCACCTCCTTGGTTAAATTTATTCCCAGGTATTTTATTCTTTTTGTTGCAATTGTAAATGGGATTGTCTTTTGGAGTTCTCTTTCTGTTAGTTCATCATTAGCGTATAGAAATGCAACTGATTTTTGTAAGATTTTTTTTTTTTTTTTTGTGAGGAAGACCAGCCCTGAGCTAACATCCATTGCTAATCCTCCTCTTTTTGCTGAGGAAGACTGGCCCTGGGCTAACATCGTGCCCATCGTCCTCTACTTTATATGGGACGCCGCCACCGCATGGCTGACAGGCAGTGCGTCGGCGGGCGCCCGGGATCCGAACCCATGAACCCCGGGCTGCCAAGCGCAAACTAAACCGCTGCGCCACCGGGCGGCCCCTGTAAGTTGATTTTATACCCTGCCACTTTGTTATAGTTGTTGATTATTTCTAGGAGTTTTCCTGTGGATTTTTTTGGGGGTTTTCTATGTATAAGATCATGTTATCTGCAAATAGTGAGAGTTTCACTTCTTTGTTGCCTATTTGGAGTCCTTTTATTCCTTTTTCTTGCCTGATTGCTCTGGCCAAAACCTCCAGTACTGTGTGGAATAAGAGCAGCGAGAGTGGGCACCCTTGTCTTGTTCCTGTCCTCAAAGGGATGTCTTTCAGTTTTTTCCCCGTTGAGTAGGATGTTAGCTGTAGGTTTGTCATATATGGCCCTTATTATGTTGAGGTACTTTCCTTCTATACCCATTTTGTTGAGAGTTTTTATCATAAATGGATGTTGGATCTTGTCGAAGGCCTTCTCTGCATCGATTGAGATGATCATGTGGTTTTTATTCTTCATTTTGTTAATGTGGTGTATCATGTTGATTGATTTGTGGATGTTGAACCATCCCTGTGTCCCTGGTATAAATCCCACTTATTATGGTGTATGATCTTTTTGATGTATTGCTGCATTTAGTTTGCCAATATTTTGTTGAGGATTTTTGCATCTATGTTCATCAGCGGTATTGGCCTGTAGTTTTCCTTCTTTGTATTGTCCTTGTCTGGCTTTGGTGTCAGGGTGATGTTGGCCTTGTAGAATGTGTTACGAAGTATTCCATCTTCCTCTATGTTTTGGAATAGTTTGAGAAGAATAGGTGTTAAATCTTCTTTGAATGTTTGGTAAAATTCTCCAGGGAAGCCATCTGGTTCGAGGTTTCCTTTTAGAGTGATGAAAATGATTTGAAATAAGACGGTTGCACAACTCTAAATATGCAAACAATCATTGAATTGTCCACCTAAAATGGATGCTATACTTCAACAAAGCTTTAAGAAAAAGAAAACATCCTTGGCTTCAAGATGGTTAGAGTCTAGTGATGGAACAGACTCAGAAAGAAGTATCAAAAGTAATAAATGTGACCTTGGAGGTATGTGCAAATGGCAGATTTCTGCAGGCGAATGGAGGAGGAAAGAAATTACTCTGGCTGAAAAGATCTAATAGACTCTAAGCTCCTTGAGAGTGAGAGATGTTATTTATTTATTATGGTATCCCCAGTTAGAGCTTAATGTACGATCAGCTAACAGTTGTTGAATGGATGTGTGAATGAATAAAGTTGGAGAATGTCTCACAAAGGAGGTGGTATTTGAGCTGCATCTTAAAGAATGAATAGAAATGGACTAGATAGCCAGTGAAGGTGAGGAAAGAATTCTAGGGAGCGAAGACAGCAGCAGCCAAAGCACCAAGGGATAAAAGGGAAGAGCATGTTAGAATGGTAGGTGGTTCACTGTGGCTGGAGTATAAGCCATGTGGTGGAGAGTGGTGAGATAAGTAGCTGGTTGGACCAGATTATGAAGTACCTTGTGTGTCAAACAAAGGAGTTTGAACTTTAATGGAAGGCAATAGAAAGTTATTGAAGTTTGTCAAGTAGGGGGCTGATGCAGTCAGATGTGTGTCTTATAAAGATCACTGTGGCTGCTCCTATGTTAGGAATCTGTTCTGGCAAGATTGGAGTCAGGGAGATCACCTTGGAGGCCATTGCAGTAGTCTAGGAGAGCAAGGGATAAGTTCTGAACTAAGGAGGCATGGCAATGAAAAATTCAAGGGAGATTTCATAGGTAGGCAGATGTGATCAACACATGAATAGTCTAGACTGTAAAGCCTTTAGGAGTTCATAGAAAGGATAGTTCTGTTCTGGAAGGGTTTCTGGATGAGGTGATGTCTGGGTTGGGTCTTTAAGGATGGGAAGAAAAGTATAGACTGTATGGGAAGCTGGAGTGCATGTAGGAAAGAGTGAAAGAGGAGGGCCGGGTGGAGAGGAAGCCAGTCTGAGAAACGTGAATATGATGGGATAGGAATTAAAGAACCAAAGAAGTAAATGTTATGTCCTCAAGTTTGATAATTGTTGAATGGGAGAGAGGTCATTAAACCATTCCTTCTACTTTTGTATATATTTGAAAAGTTGCATCAAGAAAGCTTTCCAGTTCAGCTGGCCTGGAGGATGTGCTTTCTGGTGATGGCAGGAGGGGTGGGGGTGGAGGGCAGACAGCAGCGGCAGCAGTTCTTACAGCCAGCATCTACTTTCCCTTCACTGCCCCAAGTGTGCTGTCCGTGTCAGGTCTTACAGTTTAGCTAAGCATATCCAATGTCTGCATGATCCCCAGCTGATTTATGAGGTCTGAAAAGTGAGGTAGTTCCACTTTGATTTATTGGCCTTGAATTCTTGGCAAGGCTAGGGAGTTGGAGAAGAATGTGAATGGGAGGAGAATATGGAGCTACAAATATGGGTAGCCTGTGAACCTTTGACTTCACTTGTTATCCTAATCACCCAGCAGACCACAGTATCTGTCCCCATGAGATAGAGGCAGCCAGCCTGGTTGTTGTGCTGTATTCATACCAGGTTCAGGAGATAGATAATCTCTCCTTTCTCTGGGCTTGCACAGCATTTTCTTTATGTCATTGGTTATCCTTATCATATTACATTATGTTTAATAATCTTCTCCCCCCCCCCCCCTCTGGACCGTGAATACCTCAAAGGCAAAGGTTAGGCTTATTCATCTCTAATGTTTTGTGAAAGAATGAAGTCTCTAGCTGCATGGTTGATCAGTCTCTAACTTGGAAAGATCAACTGAGACCTCTGAAATGCCAGGTTGCCTGGTGGATGGGGTTCCAGAGTAACAGGTACTTGAAGCCAGGGCAAGAGGCCATCCCCTGAGTGATGGATAATCCTGATGCATGCATATGATAGTCACTTGATAAATTTTCATTGATTTAATTTGGTAGCATCCTGTTATATCACACCTTACCACAGTGAAGGCATTTTGCTTTTACTTCTGTGGTAACTAAGGAAACCATGGCAATTTGGAAAGCCAGAGCATTATAGCTGACTTCAAAGCTTTGGAGTTAGACAGATTTGATGTGAATTATTATAGCATTTTAGCTTTCAGGGACCTTGAAAATCACCTAAGCCAACCCCCTCATTTTATATACAGGGAAACTGAGGCATAGAGAGAAGTGCCCTGTTCATTGACATATATCAAGTAAATAGCTATGCCAGATTAGGACCTACAACTGTTTTTCTCTTCCCTGGGAAAGGTAGCTGTTGCCCTGAAGCCATTTCTTGGGGTGAAAAGTGGGAATGAGATAAAACCCAAGGAAATAAGACATACTTCATGAGCTAAGTTTCACTGTCCATCTTGCCCAGCATGTTCTCCTGTTGTTGGAAACCTTTTGGGGAAACCAGAGTGTCTACGTGTAGCAACAAAATAGCCTCTTTTTTCACTCTTTCTACTCTTACCCTGCTTTATTTTTCTTCATAACACTGCTACCAGAAGTTATTTTATATATATAAATATATGCTTATTTACGTTTATCTGTCTTCTGCATTAGAAGGTAAGTTTTATAAGGGGAGAGACTTTGATATGCCTGTCTTGTGATTGAATGCATGAATAATTAAATGAACAAACAAATATTTATTGGCTACCTTCAAGAAGCCTGGCACTTGCTTCCCATGATTTTGGTGTTTGTAGGTCAATGACATGTCTGTTTCTTTGTTTGGGTTTGATGATTCATGCATGTATCTAAACCTGTCTTGAACACAGAATACACATTGTTGTCAAATGATTGCCCAGTGACTTTATAGTGCTCATATGAGTAGCGTGAGGTTAACTTTTTTTGTGGATTTAGGCAGTGTGAGAGTTATTGTGAACCTAAACCTCATGCTGTTTGATCAGAAAGGCCCAGTAGAGAAAAAAACCTCAGAAGCAGCAGAGCACAGTGACTTGGCAGCTAGGGAGAGAACACTTAGTCCATAGCTGTGGGGAGACAGCAGGACTGAGGGTTGACTTATCCATTAGGCACAGTAAGCATAGTACCCAAGGACCCACAAAAATGTCTTAATTTCTTTTAATCAGAAGAAAAAACTGGATATAATCCAGCTTGGATTATACATCTTTATACCAATGCAGTCGTAAAATGTGTTTTTAAATATGTTTTTAATAGAAGAAGGGGCCCACAAAGGCAAAAGTACCTAGGGCCCATGAAAGTCATAATGTGGCCCTACCAGGACCTTGTGACTAGTCATTGTCTTGGCCATTTGAGGTCTTAAGCTGTGACCGATTTCTCCTTTAAGGTCTGTGACCCTCTCCCCACTGCTCTTGTCCCTGTCCCTAATAACCATGATCTTCAATAAGTCATTTCTCTCCTTTATATCTCATCTGTGCCTTCTATAAAATGGAAATGATTGTCCTCCCTGGGCAGAGTAAATCCATGCTTTTAAAACAGCCCAATTATTTTATATTTTATCTGTCTTCTCAAGGGCAGAAAAATGTCTGGTTCCTCTTGGTATTTCCTGGCCTAGCCCAGGATCTGCACGTTTAGAGCAGGAGTACCTTAAATGGGAATTGAGTAAATGAATAAATGTATCAAACCTCACAGATAGCTTCAGAGGATTTATTTACTTATTTATGGTATTATATGCAGTTCTACAGCTATGTTTTAGTCTTTTCTGAGGATCTGTCAGCAAAATGTATAGAGCTGGGTGAACCACTCAAGAACAAGATGTGGAGAACAAGGGTAATACACCATCCTAGGGAGTTAAGAGCCAGTGTGAAGAATCAAGTACAATGAGGAATGAATAATCTTTCAACAAATGGTGCTGAGACAACTAGATAGCCACATGTAAAAGAATGAATTGGAACCCTACCTCACACCATGTACAAAAATTAACTTAAAGTGGACCAGTGACCTAAATGTAATAACTATAAAGTTATTTGAAGAAAGCATAGTTGTAAACCATGGGCGGATTAGGCAACGGTTTCTTAGCTATGACACTAAAAGTACAACCAATAAAAGAAAAAATAAAATTGGACTTCATCAAAATGAAAACTTCTGTGTTGCAAAGAACACCACCAAGAATGTGAAAAGACAATCCACAGAATGGGAGAAAATGTTTGGAAGTCATATATTAGATAAGGGACTTTGTATCCAGAATATATAAAGGACTTTTAAGTTAACAATAAAAATATAAATAACCCAATAAAAAAATGGACAAAGGGTTCTGACATGGCATATAAGAAGCTTGGAAGTTACCACTTGGCTCTAACAAGAAGTAAAAAGCTGAACAAACTGAAAATTAACAGTTCTTCTTAGATCTGGAAGAGAATAGAAGTGAGATCTGTAAGAGTAAGAGAAGTAAGAGAAGTCGTCTTAGGGCAAACTGCTGCCCCCAAAATTGGACAGACCGACAGGTGATTAAAGAGAATCACAACTTACACGAGCAGAAACCTCTGTGGAAACCAGTGCTGAAGTAGGGAAACCTGGACTGTTTGATGAATTGCTGGAGGCTCATTGTAGACAACTCTGAGAGTTAGAAACTCCAGGGGGACTCAGTTGTTCAGGTCCCCCCGCCCCCACCCAGTTTTGTAAGTTTTACCTCCTGGATATCTACCAGATTCTTACACTGAGTATTGAGAAAAATCCCCCCATGCTTCTAGCAGGGGGAAAAGGAACCATTTAAAAATACTACAGAGCATTCTGTTCTTCTTAACAAGGTCTGCCATCAGGAGAAAGTGTTTAACTAGAGCCTAACTGACCTAGGGGAAGGGGAACACCCAACTCTAGCCAGCTCTATCCTTCCATGTGGGAGAAGGGAAATACCCAACTCCAGCCTATTCAAGCCATTCTATCCGACCTAAGAGGGGTGGGTGAGGGACTGAGAAGCACTTGTAAGTTCACACTCCAAAGGCACAGACTCACTAAAAGTCCAATCATAGGACTATAGAATGCTTCCCCTTCCCCCACATCTTACCACCACATTACTAAAGGCCTATTTATAGCAGTTCCTTTTACCTGGTATATCATGCCCAGCTATCAAGAAAAAATTACAAGACATACTAAAAGGCAAAAACCACAGTTTGAAGAGAAAGACTAAGCATCAGAATTAGATTCAGATATAGCAGGGATGTTGGAATATTAGACCTGGAATTTAAAACAACTATGATTAATGTGCTAAGGGCTCTAATGGATAAAGTAGACAACATGCAAAAACAAATGGGCAGTGTAAGCAGAGATGGAAATTCTAAGAAAGAACCAAAAAAAGTGCTAGAGATCAAGAACACTGTAACAGAAATGAAGAATGCCTTTGATGGGCTTCTCAGTAGACTGGACATGGTTGAGGAAAGAATCTCTGAGCTTGAAGATATCTCAGTAGAAACCTATAAAAGTGAAAAGTAAAGAGAAAAAAAAAAACTGGAAAAAACAGAGCAGAATATCTAAGAACTGTGGGACAACTACAAAAGTTGTATGCTGCTGTGGTTGAATGTTTGTGTTCTCCCCAAATTCGTATGTTGAAATCCTAATCCCCAAGGATGATATTAGGAGGTGGGGCCTTTGGGGGGTGATTAGGTCATGAGGGCAGAGCTCTCGTAGTTGGGATTTTTGCCCTTATAAGAGATCCCACTGGCCCAGTGGTGCAGCAGTTCACTCTTTGGCAGCCCAGGGTTCATGGGTTCGGATTCCGGGTGCCGGCCGATGCACTGCTTGTCAGCCATGCTGTGGCGGCGTTGGATATAAAGTAAAGGAAGATGGGCACGGACGTTAGCCCAGGGCCAGTCTTCCTCAGCAAAAAAGAGGAGAATTGGCAATGGATGTTAGCTCAGGGCTGGTCTTCCTCACACACACACAAAAAGAGACCCCGTAGAGCTCCCTAGCCCCTTCTACCATGTGAGGACACAGCAAAAAGACAGCCATCTATGAACCAGGAAGCCCTCACAAGACACAAAATCTGCTGGCACCATGATCCTGAACTTCCCACCCTCCAGAAATGTAAGAAATAAATGTTCATTGAGAAATAAATGTTGTTTATAAGCCACCCAGTCTATGGTATTTTGCTATAGCAGCTTAAACAGACTAAGATATACACATAATGAGAATACCAGAAGGAGAAGAAAGAGAGAAACAGAAGAAATATTTGAAGCAATAATGACTGAGAATTTCCCCAAATTAATGTCAGACACCAAACCATAGATCCAGGAAGCTCAGAAAAGACCAAGCAGGATAAATGCCAAAAAAAACCTACACCTGGGCATATTATTTTTCAAACTATAGAAAATCAAACATTAAAAAAAAAAATCCCGAAAGAAGCCAGAGGAAAAAAACACCTTACCTATAGAGGAGCAAAGATAATAATTACATCCAGCTTCTCCTCAGAAACCACGCAAGCAGGAAGAGAATGGAGTGAAATGTTTAAAATAATGAGAGAAAAAAATCCCACCAGCCTAGAATTCTGTACTCTGTAAAAGTATCCTTCAAAAGAGGAGGAGAAATAAAGACCAACAAAAATTGAGGGAATTTGTTACCAATAGAACTGTTAAAAGAAGTTCTTTAGAGAGAGAGAGGTCAGAAATGCAAATCCACATAAAAAAAGGAAGAGCATCGAGAAGGAATAAGAGTAGAATAAAAACATTTATTTTACTTATTCTTTTTTTAATGAGTGATTGTAAGTTTTATTACATTTTTAATTTTAGCTTCCATGTTCCATGTTCATTGCTAATATATAGAAATAGAGTTTTTGTGTGTTTATGTTGTATTCTGCTACCTTGCTGAACTCTCTTATTAGTTCTCCGGTTTTGTTTTGTTTTTTTGGTGGGTGTTTGGGATTTTCTGTGTAGGCCATATTGTCATTTGCAAATAGGGGCAGTATTCTTTCTTCTAATCTGTGTGCCTTTTATCTCTGCTTATTGCCTTACTATGCTGGCTAGAAACTTCAGTATTATATTGAATAGTAGTGGTGAGGGTGGCCATCCTGAGATTGTTTCTGAACTTAGAGGGAAAGCTTTCAATCTTTCACCATTAAATATAATGTAAGCTATAGGATTTTTGTAGATGCTCCTTTATTTTACTACTCTTAATTGATCTAATAACAGATAAGAGTTTTTTCAAAATAACAATCCAACACTGTATTCAACTGTGTATACATTATACACACACACACATGCGTATGGATAAGTGAAATGAATGACAGCAATGATACAAGGGATGAGAGGAATTAGGATTATTTTGTTATTATAAGGTACTCACACTACCCATGAAGTGGTATAGTATTACTTGAAAGTGGACCGGATTAGTTGTAAATGTATACTGCAAACTACTCTTTAGTGGACAACCACTAAAAGAAGTAAAAATAGAATTATAAGTGATAAGCTAAGAAGGAGAAAAAAATGTAATCTTATAAAATTCTCAGTTAAAAACCACAGAAGGCAGGAAGAGATTGGAAGACGAAAATAGGAACAAAGGACAACAAATAGAAAACAGTAACAAATGTAGTAGATATTAATCCAACTAAATCAATAATCACTTTGGATATCAGTGGTCTAAATGCACCAATTAAAAGACAGAGATTGCCAGAGTGGATTAAAAAAATAAGACCCAACTATATGTTATCTATAAGAAACCCATTTTAAATAAAAGGATACATATAGATTAAAAGTAAATGAATGGAGAAAGATATACCATGCTAACATTAATAATAAAAAAAGCAGGAGTAGCTATATTAATTTCAGACAGAGCAGACTTCAGAGCAAGGAAAGTTATCAGGGATCAAGAGGGGCATTATGTAATGATAAAGAAGTCTATTCTCCAAGGATACTTAACAATCCTTAATGTGTACGTGCCTAACAACAGGGTGTCAAAATACGTGAGGCAAAAACTGATAGAACTTCAAGGAGAAATAGATGATCCACTCTGATAGTTGGAGAATTCAACACTCCTGTGTCAGAAATGGACAGATCGGGCAGGCAGAAAATCAGTAAGGACATAACTGAGCACAGTAACACCATCAGTCGACTGCATAAAATGGACATCTATAGACTACCTCAACCAACAACAGCAGAATAGACATTCTTCTCAAGTTCACATGGGACATTCACCAAGATAGAACCCATTGTGGGCCATAAAATACACTTTAACAAGTTTAAAAGAGTAGAAATCATACATTGTCTGCTCTCAGAGCATAATGGAACTAAAACTAGAAGCCAATAAAAAAAAATAGTTGGAAAATCCACAATTACTTGGAGAATAAAGAACACACTTCTAAATAATACATGAATCAAAGAAGTCTCAAGAAATTTAAAGATATTTGATGTAAGTGGGGTGTTGAGATCCCCTATTATTATTGTGTTGTTGTTAACATCTCCGTTTAGGTTTTTTAATAGTTGTTTTATGTACTTTGTTGCTCCTGTGTTGGGTGCATAGATATTTGTAAGTGATGTGTCTTCTTGGTGAAGTGTCCCTTTTATCATTATATATTACCCCTCTTTGTCTCTCATTACCTTTTTTATCTTGAAGTCTACTTTGTCTGAGATAATTATGGCAACTGCTGCTTTCTTTTGCTTGCCATTAGCTTGAAGTATTTTCTTCCATCCTTTGACTTTTGAGTCTGTGTTTGTCTTTAGAGTTGAGATGTGTTTCCTGGAGGCAGCAAATTGTTGGATCTTAGATTTTAATCCATCCCGCCACTCTGTGTCTTTTGATTGGAGAATTCAATCCGTTTACATTTAGAGTGATTATTGATATACGAGGGTTGAATGTTCTATTTTATTGTTCATTTTCTGGCTCTTTTGCATTTCCTTCATTTCTTGTCCCATGTGTTTTGGACTGCCAATTCAGTTTGGTAGTTCTGCATGATGATTCTCTTAGTTTACTCTTTATTTGTCATATGAGGTTCTATTCTGGTTATTTGTTTAGTGGTTACCATGAGGTTTATATAAAAAAATCTTGTGGATGAGATCGTCCATTTTTGGATGCCTTTTGTTTCCTTAGACTAAGTCAATTCGATCCTTTTCCTCTTCCACTTCTAATTTGTTGTTGTCACTACTTATTCCATCTTGTGATGTATGTGTTTACAGTGATGAGTTTAAATTCGTTTTTGGTGTTTTCCAACTGCAGTTTTTCTGGTTTAGTCTCCTTGTTTTTCTCCTTGCTCAAAACTTTGTATCCCCTTTCTCGTTTGGTTTTTTTTCCATGCCAAAAGGCCTTCTTGAATGTTTCTTGTAGTGGGGGGTCTTGTGGTGATGAACTCCCTTAGCTTTTGTTTATCAGGGAGAGTTATTATTTCTCCATCATATTTGAGGGATATTTTCGCTGGATAAAGTATTCTTGGCTGAAGGCTTTTGTCTTTCAGGATTTTGAATATATCATTCCAGTCTCTCCTAGCTTGTAGAGTTTCTTTCAAGAAATCAGCTGAGAGCCTGATGGACTTCCCTTTGTATGTTATTTTGGTTTTTTTGTTTAGCTGCCTTTAATATTTTTTCTTTGTCATTAACTTTTGCAAGCTTTGCTACTATATGCCGTGGAGTTGATCTTTTCCTGTTTATATATTTAGGTGATCTATTGACTTCATTCACTGTTATTTCCAACTCTTTCCCCAGGTTTGGGAAGTTCTCAGCTATTATTTCTTTGAACAAACTCTCTGCTCCTTTTTCCCTTTCTTCTCCTGGAATACCTATGATCCTATGTTACTTTTCCTAATTGAGTCTGATATTTCTCAAAGAATTTCTTCATTTCTTTTTAGTCTTAGTTCTCTCTCCTCTTCTATCTGGAGCATTTCTGCATGGCTATCCTCGATAATGCTAATTCTTTCCTCCATATTGTCAGTTCTGCTCTTTAAAGACTCCAGGTTTTCCGTTAACTTGTCCATTGTGTTTTTCATCTCCAATATTTCTGATTGGTTTTTCTTTATGGTTTCAATCTCTTTTGTGAAGAAATTCCTGAATTTGTTGAATTGTCTGTGTTTTCTCGTAATTCGTTGAGTTTTTTTATGATAGCTATTTTGAATTCTCTGTCATTTAGATTATAGATTTTTGTGCCTTCAGGGTTGGTTTCTGAGTGTTTGTCATTTTCCTCTTGGTCTGGAGACTTAAGATACTTTTGCGTTGGGTTGACTGATTTTCCTTTGCTGTTTTTCATGTTGAGAATATCTGGTCCTGCAGTTTCCACTTGCCACCACTGGGTGGAGGTCATGAGCTGTGTGTTCTGTGCCCACTGCAGTCCCTGGAGGGATTGTGCTGAAGCACAGGGCATGTGGGGGAGGGCGGGGCTCTCTCTTTTGCCTGCCTGGCCCAGGGGGGCTTCCTTCCTCCCTCACTATCTGCTCTCCTGAGGTGCCTGGACATTGACTGCACCCCCGCAACAATTTGTTGCCGCTTCCCAGTGGGAATCTCTCTACAGGCTGTGAGAGCACCTGGAGGGTGATAGCTTTCCCACAGAGGGCCGTCCCTCCCCCCTCTCTGTCTGTGAGCCACACTGTCTTTGCTGATGGAAAGGGGAGGGGGAGTAAATCTCCTTACCTCTCCTCAAGTCCTTTGGGGCTTCCAGTGCCTCTACCGTCAGATGTACCATGGTGTGAGTCTCTTAGAAGTCCTTTGTAGTGTTTGATTGTCCTCTGTTGGTATGCAAATGATGTTTTTGTTGTGTCTTAGCGGGCAGAGATTCAAAGGGGGAATCTCACTCTGCCATGATGCTCTAGAAATTTAAAGATATTTGAACTAAATGGAAATGAAAACACAACTTATCAGAATTTGTGAGTTGCAGCAAAAGCAGTGCTTAGAGGGAAATTTATAGCATTGAATGCATATATTAGAAAAGATCTAAAATCAGTCATCTAAGCTCCCACCTTTGGAAACTAGAAAAAGAGCAAATTAAATACAAAGTAAGCAGAAGAAAAGAAATAATAAAAATTAGAGCAGAAATCAATGAAATTGAAAGCAGGAAATCAGTAGAGAAAATCAACAAAATCAAAAGCTGGTTGTTTGAAAAGATCAATAAAATTGCTAAGCCTGTAACCAGGCTAACTAAGGAAAAAAACAGAGAGGACACAAATTACTAATAACAGAAATGAAAGAGGGGACCTCACTACAGACCCCATGGACATTAAGAGGATAATAAAGGAATACTGTCAACAACTCTGTGACCACAAATTTCATAACTTAGACAAAATGAACCAATTCCTTGAAAGACACAATCTTCTAAAACTTACACAAGAAGAAATAGACAATCTGAATAGACCTATATTTATTAAAGAAATTGAATGAATAATTAATAACCTTCCCTTCTAATACACTAAAAAGCACTGAATAGTACACTTTAAATGGGTGAATTTTGTGGTATGTGAGTTAGATCTCAGTAAACCTGTTATTAAAAAAAGAATCAGATGCATAGAGGTATATGGCTGGAGGAGAGATTGTGAATGTGAGTGCTGGGAAGCAGTAGCAATGCTTCTCAAACTTTAACGTGCGTAGGAATTATCTGCATATGTAGATTCTGATTCAGGAGGTCTGAGATGGAGTCTGAAATTCTCTATTTCTTTCTTTCTTTTTTTTTTTTTTTGGTGAGGAAGATTGGCCCTGACCTCAAATCTGCTGCCAATCTTCCTCTTTTTGCTTGAGGAAGATTGTCCCTGAGCTAACATCTGTGCCAGTCTTCCTCTATTTTGTATGTGGGATGCCGCCACAGCATGGTTTGATGAGTGGTGTATAGGTCCATGCCCAGGATCCAAACCCATGAACCCCGGGCCGCCAAAGCAGAGCATGCGAACTTAACCATTAGTCCACCAGGCCAGCCCCCCACAAGATTCTGTTTCTTAATAATCTCTTAGGGTGCTGATGCTGCTGGGCTGTGGACCATGCTTAGTAAGGCAGTAGAGAATATTTGTTTCTTCAATGAGTGGGGTCATTCTAGAGCGCCTTCCTGGAGCCAGGAGGATTTGGCCAGTGTTTTGCAGGAAGGCAGAATGTGGTTTGGTGGGAGAGAGAGGCTTAAGGGACAAAGTAACCAGCTTGTGTAAAGACTCAGAGACCACAGAGTATCTGATATTTGTGGGGGACAGGAGGCCTGTTTGTGGGATTACTCTAGTGGGTCCCTGAGATTTGCACCTGAGAAAATGTAGTAGTCAACCTCTGATCATTTTCCATTCATGTGAAATTTTCTCTTGCCCACTGCCTGACATTTCTGATTTAACTTCTTTCAAATCTGGACTTAGGTAGATTGGCATGACTAGGGACCTTGTGAGATCCTAGGAAGGGAGTGATTGGCTGGCAAGAAAATATTCTGTTTGCAGGTCTTAGGAGTTGGATATGGGCCCATCAATCCGTAACCTTGCCCTGAGTCTGCCTAATTAGCTACCTGAGCTCTGGACAGGGCACCTTCAGACTAGCTTACTGCTTGGCCCCAGATGAATAAACTCATTAATGAGGGAGCAAATAAAGATGTATTTCCAGATGGTACAGGTTAATTATAGCTAAAGTTTACAGCTTTCCTTGTTTTTCCCCTTGAGCTAGAAGACTGGTTTGGATGAAATTTAAATAATCTTTTGGTTCAGAAGGCAAATGTTAAAGCCAAATAATGTCTTTATTCTTAGCATTTGTATTACTCCATGAAGTGCTAAATGGTCCTCTAAGCCCCAAGTCTAGTCTCAGCCTTAGTGCTTGCCCTTCTGAGCTGTTTTCCCTGAAGCTCTGAAAGCATTCCTATCCCCTGCTTCACCAACGTTCAGCTCCCCAGCCTCTCTTAGTAGTTTACAAAGTACTCCCACTCTCCCAGGAGTAAAGGCAACAAAATCACTTGGTTGCCTTGAATGTACTTCCTGATAGCTCCACAGTGAAGTCAGAAGTCTTATTCTTTGTTTTCTAGATGGAGAAACTAAGGCGTAGACAGTAGCATGCTTGACCACTATCTCGTGGAGAGGCTCCCCCGCACCTGGCCCAGTTCTCTGGACCTTCCTAGTTTTCCTTTCAGTGGGCTTGTCTTGCTTCTTTGAACATGTAGTTGTGTTGTTTTGTTTTGACATGTAGCTTTTTAACCATGATTTTTTGGGTGCCTCCTGGTGTCAAGTGAATATTTCTTTCCCAGATACTTATTAGGTATTTTTCAAATGTTTATTTACTCTCCCATTTAAGCATCTCCAGGGGGGTGCTGGTTTGTTAGCATACTTGTTTTACCCTATTTGAGAGAATTCTGGTGAATTCCACAAGTATTCATTGAGTGCTTAATATATGCTAAACTCTGTGCTGTTCTCCTTGAAAGACACAAAAACAGTATATTCTCCTTGCTCTATGGGATCATCCAAATTTATGAGATGAGATCAAGATAGACATAAGCAGGGCCAAGACTAGGGTGAAGCCAACAAGTTATTAGGGTGCAAACTGTTAAGGAGGCACTCACTCTCACTCTCATCCAAATGTAGGGACAGTCGTGTGAATGAGCGCCTCCTTAAATTTTGAGCCCTAGGTCCCTTGCTTACCCCACCCTGCTCCTGGCCCTGGGCTTAAAAAGCAGATCCCTTGGAAAGCACGTCTAAGAGAACATAAGACTATGAATGATGGCGTAGAACAGTGCTTCTCAAATGTAATGTGCATTCAGATCATCTGGAGATTTTATTAAACGGTAGATTCTGATCCAGTAGGTCTGGAGTGGTGCCTGAGATCTTGCATTTCCAGCAAGCACTTAGATGATGCTGACACTAGTCACTGGGCCACACTTTGAGTAGCAAGGAGAAAAATCCATGCAGGAGAGAAGCAGGGCCAAGCTCACTAAGCTGTGGGATCAGGGAAGGCTTTACCAGGGAAGGTGAAATTACGGCTAGGTTCTCAAAGGATAAATTGGATTTGTTTAGGAAAAAAAGAGAGGGAAGGGCATTGCAAGCAAAAGGAAGAGATGTGCAAATGTCCAGAGATAGGAATGAGTCTCATGTATTTTGGGACAGTGAACAGACTGGCTTGGCAAGATGCAGGTCGAATTGGAAAAGAAGAAAAGAGTTTTGAGAGGTGGCATGGAACTTGCGTATTGATTATTCCTTTAGAAATGTGGTCCTTAATTGTCTGCTCAGGTACAGCCTGGCTGGGCCTTTCCATTTCCTGCATCTACTTGTTCCCTCACAGAGGGGGCCTCTGTCCTGGGAGATGAAGGGTTGAGTCAGGACACCTGAATAAATTCTGTGAGGCAATGTGTGAAGTAGGAAAAGGGAGGAGGGTGGTTGACTTTATTACCCTGATTGGCCGGGTGAAGCCTTAGGATATTGTTTTGTGTGTGTGTGTGTGTGTGTGAGGATTAGTCCTGAGCTAACATCCGTTACCAGTCCTCCTCCTTTTGCTGAGGAAGATTGGCCCTGGGCCAACATCCGTGCCCATCTTCCACCACAGCATGGCCTGACAAGTGGTGCATCGGTCTGCGCCCGGGATCCAAACCTGCGAACCCCAGGCCGCTGAAGCAGAGTGCGGGAATTTAACTGCCATGCCATCCGGTTGGCCCTGGGATATTGTTGTTTTTCTTTTTAACTGAGCTGGAACGTGTAGAAACCAGAAAGCCCAATGTAAATAGTGATGGGTGTCCCTAGTATACACACATAAGTGATGCCTGGGAAATATGTGCTGATTTGACTCAGTAGTAGAATGGAGTTCTGCCCATTTTACTTCAAACATTCCACTTAAGGTACTTTTCTGAAGTTATTGCAGGAATAGTGGGAAACTAGGCCTTGAACATCATAAGTAGTAAAGGAATATTTGTTGATTGATTCATTTGAGTGATTCTGGGGCCTTGTTTCTCTTCTCTACATCAGGGAACATTGTCAGCTCAGGTCAATATAAGAATGTATTGAGTGACTTTATGTACTGAGACTTGGGTACGCTTCTGTATGGTGACAAGGAAGTAGAAGACTTGAGCCCCGAACTGAAAGAGTTTAGTGTTATTCTAGAGCAGTGGTTTTCAAATGGGGGCAATTTTTGTTCCCCTGGGGACACTTGACAATGTTTATAGACATTCTTGGTTATTGCATCTGTGGGGACGCCACTGGCATCTAGTGGGTAGAAGTCAGGGATGCTGCTAAATGTCGTACAGTATACAGGTAGCCCCCCCACAACAAAAAAGTAATCAGCCCAAAATATCAGTAGTGCCAAGGTTGAGAAACTCAGCTCTAAAATGACAAGACTGACAAATAGAACCAGAACTTTGAGGTCAGAAAGCCATGCTGCTAGTTAATAGCAGAGCAGGGACTAAAGCTCAGTTCACCCTAGTCTATTGTTCTGCCTGCTACCATGGGGCCATTTAGTGTCAAATGGCATTATATGACAGAATATTTTATCTAGCTTTCTCTCTCACTAATCCTGATTCATAGTTTTTGCTCTATCCATACTCAATTGTTTGTATGCTATGCAACTTTATTCCTTCGTGTTCGTGTTAGTCCCTTTGCCTGGAGCATATTTCTCTCATTTCTTCATCTGGGTAATATTTCACATCTCTAGGAAGTCTTCACTAATCTATAATACCTCAGATTGGATTAGAAGCCACTTGTTTGTTCTTCCATAGCTAGTCTTTAGCATATAATAAAGAAATTTTCAGTTTATATGTCTGTCTCACTAAGCTGTGAGCATCTTGGGGGTTAGGTTCACTCTTCTCTCCTCATTTCCTAGCACAGACATACAACACACTGTCAGTCATAAACATGAGCCAGAGTAAGTGGTTAGAGAAGGGAGAGATCAGTGGGAAATAGTGTTAGGGAAGGCTTCATAGAGATTGTGACACTTGAAGCTTCCCGTGATTCCTTGAAGATATTGATGAATGTGTGAGCACCTTATGTTGGGCAGGGACAGTTCTAAGATAGTAATGGATTTTTCTGGTGGTATCTTTCTACAGGTTGATATGTCAGACCTCTCCCCAGAGGAGCAATGGAGGTAAGTGTGACAGTGCGGGCCCCTCAGGCTGGGAACTGTAGGTTAATCCAACTAGAGTTGTATACCCCTTTTGCTTCCCTGTCTGTGGGAGGCAGTGACTTATGACCAGTAGGACAGGTCCTTTGGAATTTTTTCCAGTACCTGGATCACTTCTGGTTAGCTCCCTCAGTTTTGGGGAGGAAATAGATAATTGCACCAAACCATCCATCTGGGTTTGAATACTAGTTCTGCCATTTCCTAGCTATGTGATCTTGGGCAAGTTACTTAACTTCTCACTGCCTTAGTTTTCCCCATTTGTAAAATGAGGATCACAACAGTACCCATACCTCACAGAGCGGTTGTGAGGATTAGTATATGTGAAATTCTTAGAACAGTGCGTGGCATGTGGTATGCTTCCAGTAAGTGTTATCTGCTTTGGAGATGATTATCATCATTAACATCATCATCATCATTATCCATGAAACAGAGCAGAGAGCTCTGGTTGAGAAAGTGGGAGATGTGTCTTCTGATCTCAGCTTGCTGCTAACTTGCTTTGTAACCAGAGTGAGTCAGGAAATATCTTATTGTCATGATTTCTCATCAGTAAAGGAGTATCAGAGTGCTTATCCCACAGACTTCACAAGGTGGCTGACCAATGAGCTGAAGTCAACCAAGTAAAATTTAATAGTGAGGAAAAAAACCCTTCATTTAGATTAAAACTATTGATTATAAAAATATAGAATGGCAAAGATATCTACTCATACAACAAACTCAGTGAGATTTTAAGTGACTTTAAGCTTATTATGCATCAATTGTATACCTCAGCTACCAAAATATTCCACATAATTTGGATGATGTTCATAAAGTATACCATCTGCCTTAAGGGAGGTGACAGTGCCATTGTGCTCTGCTTCTCTGAGGCCACACTGATTTTATTGTAAACACTGCACATTAAGAAGATCTTTAGCTAGATAATGTCTAAAAGAAGGCAAATGGGATTAATGGTCTTCATATTATGTTATATGAATAGTGTTTAAAAGATCTAGAACTGTTAATCTAAAAGGGCCATGAAAATGGTGGTAGGAATAGGATGGTTTTTGTTACTGTTTTTTTAAATAAGATCATGGTAAATCTTTGAAGAGGCAGCATTGGGAAAGAGGAGTGAATATGTCCTTTGTTGTTCCGGAGTATAGGATTGGGTCCTATGGATTGAAGCTATGGAAGATAGATTTTGTCTCATTATCAGAAATATCTTTAATAATCATGGTATATTGAGAGGTAGTGAGCTTCCTGCCTCTTAAAACATTGGAATTTTATTCCTTCATAAGCATATATGAGTACCTACAACCAGACACTACTGGTTCTAGAATTGATTACCTTAAGGGCATATGTTCTCAGCCAATGGAAGTATTCAAACAAAGGATTTCAAAAATTTTTGCATTGGGTGGCAACTTGAACTAGATGACTTCTGATCTTTTCTAGATCCTTTCTTTGATTTCTTGTTGTGCACATCCATTCAGTTATATACTGTCTGAAAACAAGAAACTTACCTCTTGTTATCTTTATAACTCCCCACAGTCCTTAGGTTTTTAAATATTCTTCACCCTTTTAGTTTAGCTTATCCTCACAACAACTCTGAGTGAGGCAGAAGAGATCTGGACTGCTTTTGACAGATGAAGAAATTGTTATGTAGAGATGTGAATTTTCTTGGCCAAGGCCACATAGGTGTGTCTGGACCTATGTTTCTGACTCCTAATCCTGTTGTCTTTTTGTCAGATTCTCCTACCCAAGATAGAGTTTTATGTAAGACTAACCCTTACATGCTGTGGCTGGCAGGCTGACTGACAGTTGGCTGCCCACTCTGCCCACCAAGTTTCCCCCTGGCAACATTTTATTATGAAAAATTCCAAACATACAGAAAAGTTGAAATAACCCACCACCTAGATTCTACAATTAACTTTTTGCTATATTTGTTTTATCATTCATCTATCCATAATTCATCCCACTGGGTTCTTCTTGCTGTTAGTCTCTTGTTGCCTTTGGGAATTCCATGAAGAGACCATTTATGTTGTCCCTTCTCTCCCTCCCTAATATCCCTGTATATGGAGAATTTGTATGAAAGCTCCTGACTACTGGCTACATTTATATTTAGTTTTCTTTTCAACTTCTTCCTTGTTCCTCTCCCTTGGCTGACTCTGACCCAGAGTGGTAGGAGTGACTACAGTCGGCCCCCCATAACTGTAGGTTCCGCCTCCACGGATTCAACCAACTGCAGATCGAGAGGCCTATGATGGTTGCGTCTGTACTGAACACGTACAGACTTTTTTTCCTTGCCATTATTCCCTAAACGATACAATAGTATAACAACTATTTACATAGCATTTACATTGTATTAGGTATTATAATTAATCTAGAGATGATTTAAAATATGTGGGAGGATGTGTGTAAGTTATATGCAAATACTATGCCATTTTATATGAGGGACTTGAGCATCTGTGGATTTTGGTACCTGCGGGGATCCTGGAACCAATCCCGCGTGGATACCAAGGGGCGACTATATTCTTTTTTATTCTTAGAGGAAGCTTTTTGCCTGCTTTGGCAAAGGGAATTGCTTGCTGCCAATCTTCAAGACCAGGGAATGCCAACCTTAGGTTAAATAAGAGTTCCACCTGTATTCTCCTTGAGCCCTTGAGGAGGCTGTTTACCTGTGAATGCTAATGGTGAAATCCGTGTTGGATTAGTATAAAGTTGAAACAGTCCAGATTTTTTAGGCTCTAACTAGTCTTCAGGATCCCTGGTCCTGGCAGAGAGGGTAGGATAAATGAAGCAAGACTTTAACACTGGAATCAGCACACATTTTCAATGTTACTCCTTTATTGGTATCATAAATATCATTGACTAAGAGTATGAGGCTTTATGGCTATAACCTTCTCTCTGGCTTACTTTCTCCTTCCAGTGATAGATGGAAATAGGACTGAAATGGGCAATGACACAGGCATCTCCTAAGAACTCTGTCCTGCTACAGGAAAGGTGTCATCTGTTTCTGCCTTTGGGGATGGGCAGCAGACCCACCCACCTTTAACCGCAATAGCTGAGCTTGGTGGCTGGGGCCCATAGAGACTCTTTTCTATCCTAGAATGCCTGTCCTGTAGGGCATGTGTCCTTCTAGCTTCTAATTTGTGCAGTACCCTGCAGCTGCAAAGCGTTAGAGTATGTTCTGAGCTATGGACTGGTGGGATATTCCTGGAAAGCACTGCCCCCCCGTCCCGCTTCCCTGACCTGGCTCACTCCATGTGTTTGGCTTTCAGGGTTGAGCATGCACGCATGCATGCCAAGCACCGCGGCCACGAAGCTATGCACGCTGAAATGGTCCTCATCCTCATCGCTACCTTGGTGGTGGCCCAGCTGCTCCTGGTGCAATGGAAGCAGAGGCACCCCCGCTCCTACAATGTAAGCCACTTTGCCTCTTACTTCTTTGTCTGCCAGTCATCAAGAGAACCTTCCTAAGTATTCTAGGGTCCAGCCTATACCAGGCCACATGTAGGTAGAGAACAGACAATAATAATGAACTTTATGTATAAATGGTGAAGGGTGTATTGTGAGTGTGTATTTAAGGGGCAAGTGATTCAGAGGGTGAAAACAGGGATAGAATCTGAGACTATTTTCATGGCCAGAAAAGGTAGGTCCTCCCTTTTAAACATTTTGGGACAGATTCATGAAGGAGATATTCACCAGGAACTATTCAAATAGAGGGAGAGGTGATCAGTAGACTGGGAAGACCAACCTCCAATGAATCTTACCGGTAGGATTTAGATTAATTAAAAAAAAAGAAAAGGCAGTAATGGAAGGAATGAGGGACAAAAACATAGAAAACATACAGAAAACATATAGTTAATGGCAGAAGTAAATCCTTCCTTAAATGTAAATGGATTAAATTTTCCCATTAAAAGGCAGAGGTTGACAGATTGGATTAAAAAGAAAAAAACAACCCACGATCCATCTATATACTGACTATAAAAGACTCACTTTAAATACAAAGTACAAAGAAATTGAAAGTAAAGTCATGTGCTGCATAACAGTGTTTCAGTCAATGATGGACCACATGTACAATGGTGGTCCTATAAGATTAGTACTATATAGCCTAGGTGTGTAGTAGGCTACACCACCTAGGTTTTTGTGAGTACACTCTATGATGTTCACACAACGACGAAATCACCTAATGATGCATTTCTCAAAATGTATCCCCATCATTGAGTGTCACTTGACTGTAAAAGGATGGAAAAAGATATTCCACACAAATGATAACCAAAAGAGAGCTGGGGTAGCTATTAAATATCAGACAAAATAGACTTTAAATCAAAAAAGGTTACAAGAGACAAAAGAAGGACATTATGTATTGATAAAAGGTTGAATACAGTAAGAAGATATAATAATTATAAACATGTATGTACCTAACAAAGGAGCCCCAAAATATGTGAAGTAAAAACTGACAGAATTGAAGGGAGAAGTAGACAGTTCTGCAGTAACAGTTGTAGACTTCAATACCCCACTTTCAGTAATGGATAGAACAACAGAATAGAAGATCAATACCTAGTAGGGGACTTGAACAGCACTACAAGCTGTTAGACCTAACAGCCATATACAGAACACTCCATCCAACAGCAGCAGAATGTGTATTCTTCTCAAGTGCACATGGAACATTTTCCAGGATAGACTATATGTTAGGCCACAAAACAAGTCTCAATAAATTTAAAAAGATTGAAGTCATAGATGTATCTACTCTGGATTAGGACATGGCGGGTAGTGTACTGGATTTTTTTTTACAACTATTGTCTTAGAAGTTTTTAACCTTTTCAAGTATAACAACCCTTTTTTAGCATAAAGAACTTGGCAAACACCAACATGGTAATAGTTGCACTTTGAAAGAGTACGTAAACACATGTAATAGTAACAATAGCTAACATTTATTGAGTTCTTACTATGCCAGCCACTGTTCTAAACATTTTACATGTATAGACTCAACTAATTCTCACAATAACCCAATAAGGTAGGTACTTTTTTCTCCAATTACAGTTGAGGAATTGAGATATAGAAAGACTAAGTAAATTGCTCCAGTGATAAAACCCTTATTTGAACCTAGACGAATTTACTCCAGGACTTTCAGTCTTTTTTTTTTTTTTGTGGGGAAGACCAGCCCTGAGCTAACATCTGTTGCCAATCCTCCCCTTTTTTTTTGCTGAGGAAGACTGGCCCTGGGCTAACATCCGTGCCCATCTTCCTCCACTTTATATGGGACGCCGCCACGGCATGGCTGACAGGCAGTGCGTCGGCGGGCGCCCGGGATCCGAACTCGCGAACCCTGGGCTGCCAAGCGCGAACTAAACCGCTGCACCACCGGGCGGCCCGGGACTTTCAGTCTTAATCCCTAAATGGTTCTTTTTCTCTAGTATTTGCTTTTTCAGACCTCTTGTAATATGGTCAGATGCCCAGGGGTCTGTAACCCACAGAATGTGAACTGATGCACTATCTCACTTAATCTTCCTAATAACCCTTAAGCACATTGAACAAACTGAGGCCCAGAGAGTTGAGGCATGGAAGAACTGTCTTCCCTGAGCTAACGTCTACTGCCAGTCTTCCCCTTTTTGCTGAGGAAAATTGGTCCTGAGCTAACATCTGTGCCCATCTTCCTCTATTTTTTGTATGTGGGATGCGACCATAGCATGGCTTGATGAGCCGTGCATATGTCTGCACCCAGGACTCGAAACTGCAAACCCCAGGCTGCTGAAGTGGAGCACACGAATTTAACCACTATACCACCAGGCTGGGCCCTGTAGTTTTCTTTTCTTGTCATGTGTTTGTCTTGCTTTGATATCAGGGTGATGCTAGCCTCGTAGAATGAGTTAAGAAATGTTATCTTCTTTTCTAGTTTTTTGAAGAACAGAATTTTGGTGTAGTATAAAAAGCCTTGAAGGTGGGAGTCAGGTGATCTAAGATCTACATCTAGCACCGCTGCTAATTAGCAGTGTTTATTGTTAGTGCCGTTGAGTGGATTCTGACTCCTAGTGACCCCGTGTACAGCAGAGCTGAATGCTGCCCAGTCTTTTTGTGCCACCCTCTCCCCTTCCGATGCTGTGTGACACAATGCTCCACTGCTATTCATAGGGTTTGCATGGCTAGTTTTTTTGGAATTGGGTGGTCAGGTCCTTCTTCCTAGTCTATCTTAGTCTGGAAGTTCTGCTGAAACTGTCGGTCATGGGTGACGCTGCTAGTATTTGAAATACCAATGGCATAGCTTTCAGCATCACAGCTACCACAGTATGAAAACTGACAGGTGGGTGATGTGTTTCCCTGACTGGGAAGTGAACCTGGGCAGTGGCAGTAAGAGTGCTGAATCTTAACCACTAGACCACCAGGGCCGGCAATTAGCAATTAGCAATTACTTTGGTCAAATTACTTACTCCCTCTTAGCCTCTTTCCTCATCCTCATGTTTCATCTTTAAAGTGAGGGTTTAAGAGTAGATGATTGCTAAAATCTCTTCAAGCTTTACATATTTTCTCATGAATGTTATTGTGTGTAACTCCAAAGGCTCAAATTAAAGCTAAGGAATGAATTTTAAGAATGCAGATTTCTGGAGCCAGCCCAGTGGCATAGTGGTTAAGTTCGTGTGCTCCGCTTTGGCAGCCTGGGGTTTGTGGGTTCAGATCCCGGGTGCAGACCTACACACCACTCATCAAGCCATGCTGTGGTGGCATCCCACATACAAAATAGAGGAGGATTGGCACAGATGTTAGCTCAGGGACAATCTTCCTCACCAAAAAAAACAAAAAAAAGAATGTAGATTTCAGCTAAGTATTATTATAAAGAAATTTTCAACAGAGAGCTGTTCCACAGTGGAATGAACTGTTTTAGAAGGGAATGATCTTCCCATCACAAGCTGTGTTGAGCTAGGGCTAGACAACCTCCTGTGAGGGATGTTGTGAAGGGATTTTTGTGATTTTTATGGAATGGTTGATTGGACTTCTTCTAAGTCCTCCCTCTCAGCTCTAAAATCTCTGTCATATTGAATTACCAAGAGAGGTGGAGGCCTGTATTGTTCTTAGAGGACTAGAGACAGAGAATGAGGGTTTTTTCTGTTTTTATTTTGTTTTTGTTCTGATTACAAATGTTATACATGTTCATTATAAAAAATTCAAACAGTGTGTATGTGACAGGACTCAAAAGTGCCTAAGGAGAAGCGCTGTAAACAATTTGTCACACTTGCAGCTTTTTTCTATGCGTATATTAATATTTATAAATTTTTAGATATTTATGACATCCATTAGGTTCTGCAACATTTTCCACCTAATACTATCTTTTGAATATCTATCTATATTAGTATGTATGTCATCCTCTTAAACTAATAACTGCATGGTATTCTTTTAAATAGATTAAAAAAATTTTTAACTTACCTCTATTGATAGACACATGTTAATTAACAGTTAATCACAGCTACAAGTAATGATTCAGTAAACTTCTTTCATATATAATTTGCATAGCTGGGCAAGCATTTCTGTAGAAAGTGTTCCTAGAAATGGAATTGCCTGGTTAAAAGATATACGTCTTTATTATTAATGGATCTTGTCAAATTGCCCTCCAAAAAATTTAGAGCAGTTCACAATCCCACCAACAGAGATTAACAGTGCTGTTACCCAGTGTTAAAGAGAGTGTAGAAAATCATCAGTATTTTTAATCTTGTCAGTCTAATAGGGTGAAAATAACTCATTTCTTTAATTATTAGCGAGGTTGAGCATGTTTTCACGCTTACTTGTCATTTGGTTTTGTCTGTCAATTGTTCATATCGTTGACTAGTTTTTATATTTGATATTTCAGTTTTTATCAAGGTAATACATATCATAGTTTTAAAAGTCAAGTAGCTCTGCAGGCTTAAAAAGCAAAACCCATCAGACCTCAGACCAGCTCTCCACACCTGATTCTTACTTCACTGGCAACAACTTTTAACTTTTTCAGTTGTTTTCTGATACTCTGTGTGTATTTTCCAATCACATTGTGTGTGTGTGTATATAATTTTACTTTTAAATATTATGTATTGACCTTCTACTGTGGAAGGTGATAATTATCTTATACTGCTTACCCCACAAACACACTTTTCCTCCTCCCAATTTTTAATTAAATAGATATTCACTATTTACATTATTATGACACGTAAATGTTATTCGCAGCTGGCCCAGGTGGTGTATTTGGTCTTACTGATTTATAAGAGCTTAGGATTATTTGAATTATAAGAGCTTTTTATATATTAGGAATAAACCTTTTGACATTTGTGCTGCAGGTATCTTCCCCCAATTTGCCATCTGATTTTATTTGTAGAATTGGTGCAGAAATCTTTATAGACTAGATTTGTGAACCCTCCTGTGGGCTGAGGATTTTTATTATTTGCTATCCTGTTTGAATGGCCCATCTTTTTATTTCTGGTTTTCCATCCTGGTGCATCTAAAGTTCTTCTCCTGCCTAGACAGATTTTAGGTATTAGCCGTAGCCACCAGTTTTACAATTCTTGGGGTACTTGTCCTCAGATCTTCTCTAGGTTAAAGGTGGGTTCTGGGGAGGAGAAGCAGAGCAGAAACATAATTGGGACATTGCCAAGGTATGAACTTCACTATTACATAAACATAGTAACACCAGCTACCATTTATTGAGTACTTTATAATGTGCCAAGTATTTTGCTGTGAGGTAGATAGGATTGTTTTTGCCATTGTATGGATCAAGAAACTGAGGCTCAAAGAGATAGAGCTCCACTCAACCAATGATTAGCAGAGTCAGGTTTCATACCCATTCCAGCTGATTCCCGTGCTCTCCCCACTCCTTCATGATATCTATTTATTTGTTCAGTCAGCAGATATTCTTTGATCCTTTATAGCCCCATGATGGGGCTGTGCTCAGTTGATGTTGTTTCCTTTGTGGAGAAACCACTTTGAAAAACAGTTTGTAAAGTTGAATATGCAAATTCCTCATGATCTAGGAGTTTAATTCCTAGATATATGTCAAGAGAAAATTTTGCACATGCGTCCTAGGAGGAATTTTCATAGCAGCTCCATTGCTGTTTGTAATAGCAGAAACTTGAAAGTGAGCCAATTCAGAGATATAGGTGAATGGATAAGTTAGTTGTGATACAATGGAATATTATATAACTTATAAAAGAATATATATAACATAAAATAGCACAAAAAATAAACTACAGTTATAAATAATGGTAAGGATGAATCTTAGCAATATAATATTGAGTGAAAAGAATCCCAGAAGACTACTTATAACTTGATACTTTTTATAGAAAGCTAAAAACAAAACTAAGCGATATGTTTTAAAAATATGTATATGTGTGATAAGGCCATATTTTAAGAAGCAAGGGAATGATAAAATCAAGAATCTGGAGGTTAGGATAGACAAGAGCACATAGCTAAAAGTAATTTTAGATGTTCCAGTTCTTATGTTGGGTGGTAGGTTCAATATCATATTATTAAAAAATAATAAACTTAGAAAGGAAGGAAATCCTCTCACATGCTTCAGCCTGGATGAACCTTCAGGCTAAGTGAAATAAGCCGGTCACAAAATCACAAATACTTGTATCTGTCTTCCGCTTATATGAGGTACCTAGAGTAGTCAGATTTGTAGAGACAGAAAGTAGAATGGTGGTTGCCAGGGGCTGGGGGAGAAAGAGAAATGGGGAGTTGTTAATAGGTATAGAGTTTCAGTTTTGCAAGATGAAAAAGTTCTGGAGATCTATTGCACAACAGTGTGAATATACTTAACACTACTGAACTGTTCACTTAAAAATGGTTAAGATGGCAAATTTTATTTATGTTAGGTGTTTTTTTGCCACAATTAAAAATAATTAAAACCAAAGTGGTCCATACATGAACTAATGATGAGAATATTCGTTACCAAAGATTCTGATTAATTTGTTTTTTACCTTTACCCGAAGTTCAAAAATAAAAGGCAAGAAAGAAAGCAACTCCCAAGACAGGAACTTACCTTACCAGATATTAAGACATACTGTAAGAATAGACAAATAGACCAGTGGAACAGAGTGAAGATCTCAGAGACAGATCCATGTATATTGGGAACTTAATATACAATAAAAGGGTAACCACCAATCAACAAAGAAAATGTTCATTGATAAGTAGATTGTGCTGAGAAAACTGGCTCACCATGTGGAGCCAGTTAAAACTAAATTTCTACATAACGCTGCATACAAGGGGGACTCAGGATAGATTAAAGACCAAATTATCAAAGGCAAATTATGAAGTTAATAAAAAAATATGTAGGCAAATAAGATAAAGATTTGATAAATTTGATTATATTAAGATTAAGGATTTTTGTTCTATAGAGGATACCATAGGCAAAGTTAACTGATAACAGAATGGGAGATTAGTAATGATTAAAACTGATACTAGATTAATATCTAGACTATACAAAGGAACTCCTACAAATCAACAAGTAAAAGACAGCAACTCCAATAGAAAAATGGGCAATGGATATGAACCGGCAATTTACAGGGGAGGAAATCCTAAAGTCCATCAAGCAGGAGAAGAGATGCTAAAAGTCATTAGTAATTAGAGAGATGCACATTAAAACAACACTGAGATATCACTTTACGTGTATTAGATTGGCTAGAAACTAGAAAGCTGGATATTGCCAAGTATTGCCAGGGCTCAGAGGCTGCAGGAACCTTTGTGCCTTTTTTGTGGGTAGGAAGACTGGTGCAGGCATTGTGAAGAGCAGCATGGCACTATGCAGTCAGCATATCCTATGACCTATCCTAAGGGGACATGTGTGTCCCCTCATATGTGAACACCCATATCCTAAGGGTGTTCACGTATTAGTTGTGGCAGTTAACTGAAGAGTTGAAGGCAACCTGAATATCTATCTCTGAATAAATAGGTAAAATGTGGTGGATGCATATCATGACACTGTGTTACAGTAAAAAGCAATGCATTAGGTGTACCCATAATAACTATGGACCTCAAAAGCATAGTACTGAGAGAGGAAAAAGTAACAGAAAGATACAGTGTCATTTAATAAATCAAAAATACATGCACTTGGGGCCGCCCGGTGGCGCAGCGGTTTAGTCCGCGCTTGGCAGCCCGGGGTTCGCGAGTTCGGATCCCGGGCGCCCGCTGACGTCACTGCCTGTCAGCCACGCCGTGGCGGCATCCCATGTAAAGTAGAGGAAGATGGGCACGATGTTAGCCCAGGGCCAGTCTTCCTCAGCAAAAAGGGGAGGATTGGCGACGGATGTTAGCTCAGGGCTGGTCTTCCCCACAAAAAAAAAAAAAAAAAAATACATGCACAAAAAAAATACAGTTTGTGAGAACAGATACAAAAATGTACATATTAAACACATTAGAATGTCTCAGGGTGAGGAATGGGATTAACAGAGAATCAAAACAAAACAGCTCCCCAGACAATGTTGTGTAAAGGAAGGGCCCTGGGAGTGTTGTTGAGTAGTAGAAACTGGAATTATTTGAGATTAGCTGTCAGAGCTTTCAAAAAAATGTTTGATAGCATGCCAAGAAATGATGGGATTAATTGATAAGGCTCTGTTTCTCTCACACCGAATGACATTTTCTGTTCTTCGCTAGTGTCTTTCAGTGGCCATGACCACTGGATGGAAAAATACTAGCTCTGTTCTCCTGGACCAGGTTTCTCAATAGGGAGACTATTAACATTTTGGGCCAGGTAATTTTTTATTTTTGTGGGGGGCTGTCCTGTGCTTGTAGGATGGTTAGCAATATCCCTGGCTTCTACCCACTAGATGCCAGTGGCACGTGTCCCTCAATTATGACAACCAAAAATGTCTCCAGATATTGCCACATGTCCCCTGGGGAGCAAATTCACCCCTGATGAGAAGCATTGTCCTAGACTCTAGGAGCTAGAGCAGCATGGATGTTGCCAGCCAGGAGACCGAGTATGAGTAAGTGTGCCAGCCTGCTGGTTTCACTGTGAAAAGTATGAAACTTCTTTCTGTAATTTAGGAGCCAAGTCCAACCTTGACCTTAAAAGAAGAGAAACTTTGTCTAAATTAACTGCTGTTGGGAGCAAGAGAGCCTACTGTTTTCTGTATCTAAATTTCAGGTACTATTCTTTTCAATAATAGTAACAATAGTAATACCTTAAACTGCTTATAGTTTCAATTTGTTGATGTTTAAAAAAAGACTTTTCTCATCTGCTATCTTGTTGGAAACTCATAACAGCTTTATACGATAGATGGGGTAGGGGTTTATCTCCATTTTTCAGATTAGTAAACCAAGATGCAGAGTCCTGAAGTGATTTGCTAGAGCACATAACCATTAAATTGGAGAGTTGTACGTAAAACCAAAATCTGATTCTTGGTTAAGTGCTCTTCCCATAAAGCACTCAACCACTTTTTGAGATTTCTCAAAAGCTTCAGGAAGTTGTCAGTTTCTGCCATGGTCATTTCTGTTTTTAACCCCCTGATTTTCCTTCAGGTATTTTCACAACCCCCTGCCCCCACTTTACTCTCCAACATCTTGCCTCTTCAGCCTTTCCAGAGTTTCTCCACAAACTCGGTGAGTGGTGCTAGGGAGGCAGGACTTGGGAGACAGATCTGGATTGGAAACCTAGCCCAGGCCAAGCTTGCTTTTGGCCTCTCTGTAGCTCAGTTTTCATCATCTATTCAGAGAGTGTAATATTACTCACCCCTTAGCTCCCTCAGGGATGTTAGGGGAAGGAATATGTTTATGCCTGGAAAAGTATCTATCCTATTTTTAAAGATCTCTAAGGGGAATCTTTCATCATCTCTGTTACCAAATATAGAATCTTTTCAAACTCCTATCCCCTTAACTGCTCTCCTTCCTGGAATGGATGAGTGGCAAGATCTCCTACCTGGAAATCTTCAAACTACTATAGATTTTTCTTAGGCCAAGACATTAAGAGGATTACTAGCATATGACTAAAGAATGCTGACTAAGATGGTAAAGGGCTGTAATCTTCCTTCCGAGAAAGAACAACTTCTCTCACAGAATATAACAACTTCTAAGTAGGATATATACATCAGCCTCTTCTGAGCCTTGTACCTCTTTAGGCTCATTTCTCATCCCTCCTTCAAATACTAGTTGTCCTCTTTCGAGGTACTGTGTTCCCTCATCCTGGAGCACTCATCGTGATGCCTTTCTCCACCTGCACCTACTAGGCCATCAGGACAGAGGTCAAAGGTGCTTTCTTCAGGAAGCCTTCCTTGGTTCCCCCTCATTGAGTGAGGCACCTCTCTGTACTTTCTTGGCCACCAGGGCTTCCTCCATTATAGCACTTATCATACTTACACATAGCGTTATAGTTGCTTGTTTCTCTTCAGTAGACTTAAGTTCTTAAGGTTTTGTTTTTCATCTCTGAATTCCCCACTCCTTAACATGGTGGTCAGTAGGTGTTTGTTAAATGACTGCTTGACTGATTCTTTTGCCTAGAGAGGAGAAGACTTGAGAAGAAGACATAATCCTAGGTATTAGGAGAGTAGTCATAAGAAACAGGGAGTAAATTTACTCTGCCTCTCTGAAGGACAAGAGTTGGACCCAGAGGCAGAAGGGACACAAAGGCAGATTTTTCAGATCACCATCAGGGAGGAACTGTCTGGCCCATCTGTTAGCAATGGAATGGCCTGCCTCATGTGGTAAGGATGAGCATTTGCCAGGGGTGTGAGTTAGGAGGGAATTGCCTATCAGGTTTCTTGCCTGTAGAGTTTTCTAGCAATATGTGGAGTCTGCCAGGTCACGGAAACTACACTGTATGTATCTGCTTCCTGGGCCTCTAGATGATCTTCAGATAACTGAAGGTAACAGCCCTGCATTACTATAGTCTTCTCTGGGTCTCATATCCCAGTGCCTTCAGCTGTTCCTTGTGTGATTTGGTTTCCAGACCCTTTGTAATCCTGGCTGCTTCCTTATGGCCTTGCTTGTTCATCAGGGTTCTTTGTACAGTGTGGTCTCAAGACCTGATCCCAGGGCCCCAAGGATGCTTTGACAGAACAGAGAACAGCAGAGGTGCTGCCTCCTTCATTCTGGGTATATTCCTAGTTAAGCAGCTTAAAGTTGCCGTGACAGCGGCCCTGTTGGCATATATTCCCTGACGATTGGTGGTCAACTGAAACCCCTAGGTCTGTTTCACGTGAGCTGCCATTAAGCCACTCCTTCCCCATCCTATACTTGGGTAGATGGTTAGGTTTCATCGTACGGTTTTGGTTCTTCATTTCAGCTTATTAGCTCATAGAATGTTAGAGCTAGAAGAACTCTAGAAATAAGCTTTATTTTGGATCTTGCTGCTTCTGTTTTCCATGTTCACTGCCTCACCCCCTTCCCCCAGCTTTGTGATGTCCACACTTTGGTAAGCAGATCCTTTGTATTTTCATCCAGGTCATTCATGAAAATATTGACCAGAGCTGTGGAGCTTATCCCAGACACCTCCCTCCAGTTGACCTCTGTCTGTTTATCACCCTCTTTTTCAAGCTGATTGTTCTATTAGCTGTCTCTTACTTTGTTCTGCTACCAGGACTTGTAGTATTCATTTCGTCCTCAGTGTTCCTTTTCAGCCAAGCATGGTGGGTGATCCCTACTCCGTAGCATAGGGATATACAGAAGTGATGAGAATCCTGAAAATCAGAAGTGCCAAGCATCAGCAGACTGGCAAAGCAGCTGGTGCTCGGAGAAAGATGTGATCTTGGAGCTCTTTTCTGTTTCATGAGTTATAGTTTCTGAGATAAAAGAAATCTAGAGGTTGTCTTGTCCACCTTCACATGAATTAGAAATAATTATCAAGTGATGATTCCATCTCTACCAGCACACCTTCCAGTGATGGTAGGCTCTCAGTTAAAAAAAAGACAGTGTATTTAAATATGGGCTAGCTCTTACTGTTAGCATCTAGTATCGTCATCTCAACTGTGTAGCCTTGTGGGGAGATATGGAATATTGTTGTTTTTACCTTCCAGATGGGAGAAGCTGGGATTGTCCCTCAGTAAATGTTTGCTGAATGAATCAGTGAGTTGGTTCCAGGCTAGTCTTCACTTCAACTTCGTATTTGCAGTTTCAGGGAAAGAAGGATGAATCTTTCTCTTTCCCCTCCCTCTGGCCAAATCCAGGCCTCCTTTAGAACCAGCCAGAGCTCTGCCTCTTCAGGCAAGCTTCCCTGACACCTCCTGCCCACACAGCTACATCTCTCCTCCCAACTCTCATGTCACTACTTGATGCTTTGCATGGCTGCCCAATCCATGTGTTTATGTCTCATCATCCCAAATCTTGGAAGAGAAATTAGGGCCAAGGTTTCCCATTATTTTGTGCCTTCCACAGCATCAGGCCTAAGTACTTGAGCAAACTTGAACCAAACCTGTCTGCATAAAGTGTTGCCACCAGATGGCGCCAGAGTCCTTGCCCTTGTTCTGAGAATCTTGCATAGCTTTCAGCCATTTGTTGCCAAGCCTACCGTTAACTATGTCTTCTTTAATGAAGAAGCTTCAAGTTATTTATTAAACAAAATGCCAATAAATTCTACAGTAGAAACAAATAAAGAAATTAACCAGGCAAAGTTGTAACTTGTTTTTCACGTGGTAGACTAAGACTGTTCTGTTCACTTGGCCCCTCTGTCCTGACCCCTTGTCAGGCAGTGGGCTCTCATCCCAGCAGCTCTTTGTAGGCTATGAGCAGAATCTGGCATTTAAGCTTTCCTAGTGGAGAGTGCCTAGATATCTGAAAGTGGCTTCAAATCCTTGGTTTGTGTTTTTAGATAACTTATTTTTCCTGGAAAGGAAATTAAACATTATAAAGAAATTACTATAATCCCACCACTTTTAATATGATGATTATTTTGGTTGCCTCATTGCAGTCTTTGCTGCCTTATGTATGTGACTCTATGCAGTTTTGATCATGTGAAGCCATAATAAGAACCTTGTATACATTACTTCCATTTAAATATAAGAGCTGTTATTTATATATGTGTGTGTGTGTATATATATATATATATATATTTTTTTTTTTTGGTGAGGAAAATTGGCCCTGAGCTAACATCTGTTGCCAATCTTCCTCTTTTTGCTTGACGAAGATTGTCCCTGAGCTAACATCTGAGCCAATCTTCCTCTATCTTGCATGTGGGACGCTGCCACAGCGTGGTTTGATGAGCAGTGTGCAGGTCCTTGCCTGGGATCCACACCCGCGAACTCCCGGCCACTGAAGTGGAGCACGTGAACTTAACCATTATGCCACCGGGCCAGCCCTAAGAGCTATTACATTGAATGCTTACATTATATTTATTACATTATTTGTATTGAATGCTTACCTTATTAGGCAGTGTTTTAAGAGCTTTCCTTGCATTAACTCACTTAACCCATGCAACCTTATAAGAGCAGATATTGTTAACCCCATTTTACAGTTCAGAAAACTGGGGCTTGTCAGGGTTAAGTGATTGCCTTAGGTAACACAGTAGATAGCTGTATTGGGTTTCATATCTAGATCTCTTTAATTCTAAAATCTCTGGTCATTTCACTGTGTTATATCATTCCACTTTGTTCATTCTGTAATGATTTCTATTTGAACTTCTTCTGGAAAGGGTCAGAAGATTAATAGAATCATTAAAATAAGGGTTTGATTTATGTTTTTCTCCTGCTGCTAGACTGTTGCTAGGCCTTGAGGACAGGGAGTAGAGGTCAGGTTTATATCTGCATTCCTCTTCCCATTAAATGCAAAGTAAATACTTGATGCTGCCTCCTCTTCCAGAAATTCTGAGGTACAAGACTGCTTAATAGAACCTTAGCATGTTAGAACTTGAAGGGGTTTGAAAAATCAAGTCAAACCCTTCCTTCAAGGAGGAAAGACCTCCTTAGGGTGACCCAGTGAGTTGGAGGCAGAACAGAGCTAGAACCCAGGTCTTCGGGGCCTCTTCTGGGCTATCTGGTTTCAAAGAGCCTAATCCTGTCCCTAAATTCCTTCCTTTCTTACCTCTCCTCTCGCCTTCTCTTTTTTCATGGTGTGAATTGAGTAGCTGTATACCTTTAAAGTTTCAAGTCTGAAAGTTATAAAACAAGGCAAGATTTTTCATTTCTTTTACACTGACATGCAGACTTACTCCTGATTATGTCTTTGTTCAACCCAGAGTAGAATCCAGGTCCTTTGCCTCTCACTGCACCCAGAATGTGCAGAGCTGCAAGCTTGTGTAGAGAAAAGTATCTTGACTAGAGTCCCTCTCAGAACAGGCTATTGATGATTGGTGGGGAGTGGGAAAAGAGGCTATTAGGGCAGCTGCTGGTTGTTACGCAAAAGCTGGAAGGAGACCAGGAATTCCTGTTCTTTCTCGGAGAGGATAAATGTGGCCAGACCATGTGATTTGATTCTTCTCTGGTCTCTGGGCCTACTGTTTGTAAACATCCCATGAGCCTGTTAAAGCAAACAATGTGAAGGCTAAAGACCCTGTACCCGTTCTTTCCACATCCCATCTCCATCTACACTCTTTTAGTATCATGATTCTGGTTGCCTTATCCCCTAGTTAAAAAAAATCTGTAGTAGTTTGTTGTGTTGTCTTTTCCTGGTCTCCTCCCAGTATCTCCTAGAATGTCGCCTGGAGTGTTATTTGGGTAGCCATTTGTTAGTACATCCTGGTGCTTCCACACTTTTTATGTAAGGCTGGAATATTTTAGATTGCTTCATTCAGAGAGTCAATGGGGTTCCTATGCAGTAGAATTGATGCTGAGGCTGCATGTTCACTGACCAGCAGCCAGCACCAGTGGGCACACAGCTCTGGAAGCCCTGAAGCAAAGTGCTCTGCTCACCATTCTTTTCTCACTGTCTCTCTTATTATTTGTATGTAAAGTAACACTAAAAAACTAACACTTTTTTTTTTGCCATAGGCCAGTCTGTGAAAGAGTGGTGGCTACAGACAACTTAACACTAAAAAGATGCTCTAAGCTGCATTATCCAGTATGGCAGCCACCAGTCCCATGTGGCTATTGAGCACTTGAAATGTGACTAGTCTCTTTTGAGATGTACTATAAATATAAAGTACACATAGGATTTCAAAGTTTTAATACAAGAAAAAATAATTTTAATATTGAGTACATGTTAAAATGGTATTATTTTGGATATGTTGGGTTAAATAAAATATATTATTAAAATTAATATCATCTGTTTCTTTTTTTTAGTGTAGCTACTAGAAAACTTAAAGTTACACATGTGACTCGCATTATTTTTTGATTGGTCAGTGCTCGTCTAGAAATTCCCAATAGTAAATACTTTCTCAAAAATTTTCTTTGCTATGGAACTTTAGGAAACTAGCTACTGTTTTCTTCTCCATAGCCACCTTTTTTTTTTAATGTTCTCTCATTTCATTTGATGACATCAGGAAGAAAGCTTCCATTGAGTGCTGATTGTCTTTTTTTATACCTGCTGCTCACCTGAGAAGAGTGACGTCTAGTGAAAGCTGGGTGGTTGGGGGAGGGAGTCAGGAGGCACTGGGAGCAGAAGACTGGTGGTTAGTCCACACTTCTGACTTTGAATTGTTTTATGCATTTGGAACTCTTCAGCTAACAAGTCTGAGGTAAAGGTCTGAAGGAGGAGAAAGTAAAATAGGCATTCTTTAAAACAGAAATGTGCCTCCCTCTTAGGAGTCTAGTCTTGCTTTCCTCTCATTTATCTGAATTTTTTGAGGATCTGTCATGTCCCAGTTTTCTAGCACAGAGGAAACAGATGAATACAGCCTAGTCCCTACTCTCAAGGAGTTTACGTTCAGGTGGAGAATGAATTCGAATCCAGCCTCATACTGTAGATAAGCACTGGAATGATGGTAGAAAAGAAAATGCTTTGGGAGCACTAGAAACTCATGACTCATTCTGCCTGGAAAGGAGACTGAAGGCTTCATGTGTCTGGGATGTGATACCATCGGGTAGAAAGGCAGGTGGGAAGGATGTTTTAGCCTGAGGGGTACAACCTGACTAAAGGCAGAGGGAGTAGTAGAGGTGGCCCTTGAAATGGTAGTTTGGGGTAACATTGTCGGGGATTTGACTGCCTAAGGATGTTGGATCTTATCCTAGACGCAGGGGACCCTTAGAGGATTTTCTAAGCAGGGAATAACATGTTCAAGACTGTATGTTAGACAGCAGTTCAGTGCTCCTGGGAAGGGTATATTGGAGAGGGAGACACTGAATGCAGGGAGACTTACCAAAGAGGTTGTTGCAGTCAGCCAGACAAGGAACAGCAGAGGCTCAAATGGGAAGGAAAGAATATATACAATAAAGAGTTGGGTGAGGGATGAAAGGGAGCCGTAAAGCATGGGCTCAGGTTTCTAACTTAGATCACTGGGGTGTACCTTTATCCAAAATTGCAAATGTAGGAGAGGACCAGGCTAACGTGGGACACACAAGATGCACTCGGACT
Source organism: Tapirus indicus (assembly GCA_031878705.1). Lineage (NCBI taxonomy): Eukaryota > Metazoa > Chordata > Mammalia > Perissodactyla > Tapiridae > Tapirus > Tapirus indicus. The sequence continues at coordinate 27,413,221 of CM062924.1, forward strand.
TGTGGATGGAGCTGCAGAAGCCGCTGCCTGGAGCTGAAGTGCTTGTGTTTGTGTTTCAGATGGTGACCCTCTTTCAGATGTGGGTTGTTCCCCTCTATTTCACAGTGAAGCTGCACTGGTGGAGGTTCCTAGTGATCTGGATCTTGTTCTCTGCTATCACAGCCTTTGTCACCTTCCGAGCCACTCGAAAACCACTAGTACAGACAACCCCAAGGTGAGAGTTGAGGTGGTGGGGACGAGGAGCTAGGTTTCCTGAAGCTAACAGGTTGGGATGCATGAGAGGGGGGTGGGTTTAAAGTGAAAAAATTGCAGTTCTTGTCTGCCAAGATTACTTGGCACAGGGCCCCACCAAAACAAGCTGATTGGGAGACCTACCCCCCCCATTCACAGATAAAAACCTCAAGGTCTGTTTATATTAAAATATCAAGGTCTTTTTATATTAAAAGCAAACAGAATAAGTAAGCAAATCCTGGTAATCATTGTGGTCTCATTTTAAATGTTATTTTCTTCTGTGAACCCTTTTCTGATCTCTAAATTAGATTTTCTGTTATATTCCTTCATAGTGCCCTGTAGTTTTCCTTCATAGAACTTATCAGAATTTATAACTAAATATTATTTTGAGTGTCTATCTCCCCCACTAAACTATAACTATGAGATCAGGAACCACCTCCATTTTGTTTGTCGCTGTGTATCCAGGGCCTGCCACAGGGCCTGGCACATAGGAGCCTATCTATGAATTTTTGTTGAATGAATGAATCTCAGCCAATTTGCAATTTTCCATCAAACAATACTTCCTTCTTGGGTCACAAAGCAGCCCCTGCCTGTATAATTCTTTGTATTTTATCCAAATGCATTTCTCATTTGATCCTCCCAACCAGCTTGTGAGGTCATTTAATATCTGTACTTGACAGAAAGAAAGAGGTTTTCTCATTCATTCATTCAACAAGCACCTGCTATGTGTCAGGCCCTGTGCTGAGCGCTGGGGATACAGAGCTGGATAAGACATGGTCCCTGCCCTCAAGGAGTGCTCGGTTTAATGGAGGAGATGGACGAGAAAGCAGCTGTCTCAGTACAGTTGGTAAGTGCTCTGAGAGACGTGTGTACAAGTCCAGGAGAGCTCAACAGAGGAACTGGCTGGCCTCAAAGTTGTGACTGCTCGATCCAAAGTCTTCCAATTTTAAGTTGCTCTTTTTCCTGTGCCTTTTGTGTTCCATTTACTGCAGGGCTTTCTTTGGCCTTCTGAGTTTGATTGTACAAAGTAAAATTTATCTTCAAGGTGTAGTCGATGATCCAGAAGCCCCTCTCTGGCTGTGGTTGTTTACTTTATGTTAAGGGCCATTATAGAAGATACAGTCCCTGGGGCCAGATGGATGTGGAGTAGAAACCCCAGCCCTGCCCCTTATTAATTATATGAGCCATGTTACTTTACCTTTCTGAGCCTTGAATTCTTTATCCATAAAAATGTGATGATAGTTGCTACCTCATATAGGGTGATAGGAAGAAAAAGTGTAATAAAGCAAGTTAGAAGTCACCAAGTAACAAACAGTATTAACTTCTAGCTACAGTTACTGAAAATGTGTCTATAACATGGGAGGTTTTAGGTAATGATAACTAACCTTTGATAGTGCTTTACAGTTTCTAAGCACTTGCATAAACATCCACGTCTATTCTTGAGGCATTTATTGGGCATGTATTATATACAGCAGGAAATGGGCTCTGTACAATCCAGGGAGAAAGGTAGCATGGTTTTCCCGTTTTACAAATAAGTAAACTTGTCTCAGAGAGGTGATGTGACTTACCTGGGGTTACCCAGCTAATAAATCTCACTTAGTCCAGATTCCACATCTTTTCCCTAGCCTGGGAAACCATCACCCCTTGCTTAGCTACAGCAGGGAGGCACAGGCAGGGGCCTTGAGCTTCCTCCCTGGGGCCCAGCAGGGTTGGCAGTAACAAGTAGGCTTGTGCTGGTTATCCAAGTAAATTGCTAAGTTGCTCAATAGCTCTTATCACAGATAGATGATATCCTAATTTCAGGGACTTAGCCCCATAGCATTTAAAAGGCTCTGGTACATTCAGGGAACCATCTTTCCTCTCTGAACCTAGCTGGAGTCAACCAGCCGGATTCCATACGACTTTCTATTGGATCCCAGGGAACAGTGCTCCCTTCAGAAGCATTGCACAACCCTGCTCCACCCCACCACCACCATCACACATATACATCCAATTCAAAGGTATTCTTTGAATGACTCCCTTGATATCCCTTCTCCTCCAGAAAAAAATCATTTCAGAAGCAGATTCATTAGACGTCATCCATTTCATCATTGGCCTGTGGATAGGAGCAAACCAGTGTTCAGATTAACCATGCCCATGTACAGGAGCTTGTAGCTAATTCTTCTTCTTATTCATCTTCCCTTGAATTCTCTCCTGACAAGAACAGCCTTCCCCACCTGTTTCCTTGTGAGCATAGCCGTGGTTACTAGTTTTCGCTTCCTTCTCCAACTAACCTGAATTTGAGAACATAGCTGTCTGAGGCCAACTGTGCTCTTTCTTTGAGGCTGAAACCTCCTTTTAAAGCTCTCTTTTCTTCCCTTGGTCTGAGACCAGGAAAATACAAAGCACTAGCTCCCTGGTATATGGAGGTGTTTCTGCAAGTAAGGGAGTAACCAGCTTCGTGCAGTAACTGAAGTTGCTCAGTAAGTCTTCACCAAAGATCCTGATGTCCCCATTGATGTGACAGTTAGTATTCTGGTGGTCCAGAGGCTGCTCAGCCAGAGTTTCCGAGTCAGCTGTACTGATTTTCTCTCCTTTCTCCAGGTTGGTTTATAAGTGGTTCCTGCTGATCTATAAAATCAGCTATGCCACTGGCATCGTTGGCTACATGGCTGTCATGTTTACCCTCTTTGGTCTTAACTTATTGTTCAAGTGAGTACCCTTTGCTTTTGTTTTTGCTGGTGTTTGGGGAGGAGGAGCTGGTGAGATGTACCTTTCTTCCTGCTGCAAGTCCTGGGTATTAACAAGGGGGACATGGCACGCAGGGTAGGAGACCTGGGCTGTGGGGGATGGGAGGGTGGGCTCTTCAGGATTTGTGCTGGCTAAGGGAAAAGAATGTCTGGATATATACAAAGTCAGAGTCCCAAATCAGTGGTTATATTTTCCAAGAATTTACATTTTAATTGAAAAGTGTAATAACAGAAGTAAGCATGATAATGATTAGAGCCAGTTACCCATAACTCCCTCACCCTAATAGAAGGATTTTCCTTGTCCGTGTGTGTACTATTTACTGCAACATCCATTCTGCCTGAGTGGTTTTATGTTCAAGAAGCCTGGAAGTTGGCAAGATATGTTCTGTGGGCCAAATTGGCCTACCACCTGTTTTTACAAAATAAAAAAATTTTTTACTGAAACAGTCACACTCATTTTTTTACACATTGTCTATGGCTGTTTTTACCCTAAAACAGCAGAGTTGAATAATTGTGGCAGAGGCTATATGGGCCACAAAACCTAAAATATTTGCTATCTGACCCTTTATAGAAAATGTTTGCCAACCCCGGGACTAGACAGTTGAACTCATGAGACAGGTTGGCCACATCTGGCAACAGACCCACCTAAAAGGTTACAAGACAGGAAACAGCAGGGGCAGTGTCTGCACAAGTCTTCACAGTGGTCCCAGGGCTGAGATGTGAGGGAATGAGACCTCACAGAGGGGTGGTCTGTGGCCCAGAAGCCCCCCGCCTGCCCCCCAAAGAACACATCCAGTTTTAAGAATCTCCCAGTCCAGATGCAGTGTACTAATCACACATCATATCTGACATGTAAGCACTGTTGCTTTGTAACACAGCTGACATTCCACCTCTATCAGATTTCTAAGGAAATAGTTCTAGAAAGTTAACCTGTGGACATATATGTCCTGCTCCACTGTTGGGCACTTAGGTGTTTTTCACTTTAGTGCTATCACAGATAACATTGCTGTGTTGCTTCCTAAGGTTACATTATCAGGAGTGGGATTCTGGCTATTGCTTCATATTGTCATAAGCTTTCCAAAAGATTTGTATCAGCGTGCAGTTTCCCCCACCCAAAAATGAGGCAGAAGCCAAGAAATCCTGGCCTCTGAAACTGGAGGGTACAGTAAGTAGGGCAGAAGAGGGTGGAAATGGGGTCTCCTGGATGACGTAATGGTGACTGTGGGGTGTGGATTGTGAGAAGTCCTAAGCCTGGGACAGTGCCCTGAAACTAAAGAGAATTTAGGATTCAAATTTAAATTCATGACACTAACCTCTTTCCCAAACCTAGTACACTGTAGGCAGGAGTCTCTTTGAAATGGAAAGGATTTCTCTTTGAAATGGAAAGGATTAAGTCCTACTTTATATAGTGAGAGAACACCCATGGAATTCTTTCTCCTAGGGGTAGTACAGGCTAAAAGAATAAACAGGCTTCACTAAGGTTTGCAGGAACTCATCGGCACAGAGTCTAACACGTCTCATCAAAGAAAACGAAGATGTTTCCAGAAATCTTTTTAACCTGTGTGGTTAAAAAAATAAAAATCAAGATTCTACATTATGTTTTAAAGATATTTATTCAATAATTATAGCTTGTTTTTACTTGTATAAACTGTACACATAGGAAAGCAGAATTGAGAATCTTGACCATTTTTATGCTACTAGTCAGGTTAATTGTAAGATCATGATGTCTAGTTAGTAGGTTAAATATGACAAGATTGATGAGCAAATTCAACTTTCTAGGATATAATTTACAACTTGGTGAACACATACAGTTCCTGGTACAAATATTTTAACAAATGTAGTTTTCTGTGGTAAACATTTATAGACTCAAGGTTGTAAATTATTGGTACTTGGAATTATTAAAACAAACCTCCTAATATTGCAGGCAAGATCTTTGTCCTTCTTAGCAAATAGACTTGGACCAAAATTTAACTTTAATGACATGATACAGAATATGTATAGATGCAACTTAAAATTTTATGGTAACTGTTATGTATTTACTAACTGACTCATTTTATCTTTTTTTTTCTAAAGCTGTAGTTGGCAAACTATTTCTGTCAAGGGCCAAATAATAAATATTTTAGACTTTATGGGACAAAAGGCAAAATCTAGGTATTATATAGACTTCTATAACGAGAGAGAAAACTCCTCCCTTGCCCACCCTGTTTCCCTGGGTGAGCTGTCTCGGATAGTGGGCATACTTTTTGCCCACATGCCATCAGATGAGACATTCTCAGAAGGAGGAGCCTGATGGGATTTGTGACCCCTGGGATCATTTTCACTCTCTGCTCTAGTGACACCCAGATCCTGGTGTGCCCTTCCCTCCTTTTGGAGGGCTCAGCCATTTCATCTTCAGCAGCTAGCTGGAGATGAGGCAACTCAGTGAGTTGCCAACTTCCAGACTGAAATTCCACTGCTTGGTGTCCAGCAGTTGCCAACAGTGGAGTCCTCAGCACGTAGGTGCCAAGCAGAGTGGGCTGTAGGTAGCCGTAAGGCCTGGTCACCAGTCAGAGGAGGCGGGCCTGGGAACAGAGTGGGGAAGAGTGGCAGAAGGGGATACACTGGCTTGGTCTTTGCAGCTCACACTGCTAACCTGTTCAAGTGGTGCCCACGGGCCATATAAAAACAGGCAAGAGGCTGGATTTGGTCTTAGTTTGCCAACACTTGCTCTAGCCCTTGAGGCTTCCAACTTTGAGTGCTGCCTTTTGTGTCCCAGAGTAGTAATTCAAAGCAGATGTGTCTCAGGGCAGCCCTTAACAGGTCATGCTGCTTCCCTTACAGGATCAAACCAGAAGATGCCATGGACTTTGGCATTTCTCTCCTCTTCTATGGCCTCTACTATGGAGTTCTTGAGCGGGACTTTGCAGAAATGTGTGCAGACTACATGGCGTCTACCATAGGGGTAAGTTCACCTGGGCTGTTAATACTGCCTCCTGTCACCTCCAAAGAGTTTAGGATAGCATCATTTGTTTGACTGAAGAGAGAAACCAAAAAAATCCTTCAAGATGTGAGTGGTATGTATGGAGATCCCTTCCTTAAAACTTGGGAAGCCAGATCTCAGATGTACCCTGGAGTTTTAAACTTTAGGGCTGTTATAGGAAAGAACCACTTTGTTCTGCAGGAACTTAACATTTATTCAACAAATATTTATTTAATGCCTCCTATATGCCTGGCACTGTGTATGTTCTGGAATTACAAAGGTATAAAAATAAACATGGTCCTTGTCCAAATGAAGTTTACTCTCTAAAGACAGAGATGGGTATTAAAGTAATAAACACACAAATGAATATAAAATTATAACTTTAGTAAGTATTATGAAGGAAAGGTTCATAATGCTATGAACAAATAGAGTAGTGGCTCAAAGATGGCTTCCCTGAAGAAGTGACTATGAACTGACTTGAACAATGAGTAGGAGTTAACTAGATGAAGTGGGAAGTGAAGTGTGTACCGGGTAGAGAAAATAGCATGTGTAAGAGTCCTATAGTGGGAGAAAGGGTGGGTATGTTGAGGAACCAAGGCTGGTGTGATTGTAGGGCTGAGAATGTAGTGGAAGTATCTGGAGAAATAGTCAGAGGCTAGACTAGAAAAGCCTTATAGGCCAAATGAAAGATTTTGATTTTTATATTAAACACATTAGGAGGCTAAGAGAGAAAATGACATTATCAGCTTTGTGCTTTGAAAGATCATTCTGGCTGCTGGGTAGAGAACAGATTGGAGAGGGGTCCAGAGATTAGAGTGGACCACTTAAGACTATTTAAGAGACAATTGTAATAGTCTGGGCAAGATGAAGGTAGCTTAGATTAGGGTAGGGATGGTGGAAAGGGAGAGAAGTGGACTATTTGAGAAGCATTTTGGAGGTAAATTTGACAGGACTTGGATACAGATTGGTTCTGGAGACTGAAGGAAAGAATATGAAGGAAAGGTAGGTATCAAAGCTGACATTTCTTACTCAAACACCTTGGATGGTATACTTTTCCCCAAGATAGGAAATGCTGCCAGAGGACTAGGTGGAGACCATGGAGAGATTCTTCAAGCTTAAAATATGGGTAGAGTAACAGCCAGTCTAAGAAGCCCAAGTCAATATCCCTGTTTCTTTTTTTTTCAAAATGAAAATATATCTTTGCTGTTTTGCTGTTTATAAAAGGTAATTCATTCTCTTTGAAATTATAAAAACAACACAGAAGTGCTCCCTACCTCAGTATTATCCCATTAGACCCTACCCTAAGAAAGAATATTTCCAGGTTTAATGGACGTTTCTCCAATTTTGTGCTGAAATATGTTTGGCTCTTTCTGATGAAGGAGGACTGATGGGCATTCAGAAGTTCTTGCTGCATCAAGATTTGGCAGTTTGGAGAGAACCTTAGGAGGGTATCAGGGAAGTAGGTTCTCTTAGACTCTTATCTCTTAGTCCAGATACCAGTCCTACCTTTTAGGCAACAGGTATCAATGGGGACCAGTTGAGAAGAAGAGGAAAGGATTGATGCCGACTTTATGTGGGGCCCCTCAGGAACTCCTGGAGAGTTTGAGGCAGTTTTGCAGGTGGGGGTCTCTTTACTGTGCAAATATGTATGTCAGTGCTACTGCAATCTCATTTGTGCCGAGGCCGGTAGGCTTAGGGCAGTTCGGGTTAAACAGAATACTCTCAGCCATCACCTTGGGTAACTTTAATCAAGTTTAGTTTTAGGTCCAGGACTTTGTTTCTCAGTGTCATGGCACTATTTTTATTTTTCCTGTAATGGATCAAATTGAAAACATGGGTCACTTTATAGACAGCCTATTAGATTCTTTTTTGAACAACTGTCTTATGTTTTAGCTACATTTCATTGTCTCTTATCTATTTGTGTAGACTTCAGATCTTCCTTTAACCAGTTCACTCCCCAAAAGAGATTTCCAGATCTTAGATTGTCTAATTATTAACTTCACTCCCCAAAACAGCTGTTCACTAAGACTGCTTCTGTGCCATAGCCAGCTTTTCAAAGTGACTCTTGCCAGTATCCTGTCCTTTACCCTCTAGTGATTTCTTTTTCTTCTCATTCTGTTTTTACAGGACCAATTCTCTGATTTTCCCAGGTTGTTGCCAACTTTATCTCAATGTTATTATCAGCTGCCAATTTAAGCATAGCCTTAATTCCCTCAGGTGGGTCACTAATAACCAGTCTATGGAATCCCTCTTCTGTCCAAATGGAACTGAGCTCAGAATTGATCCACAAGTTAGCTTCTCCTCTAAGAGATGGAATCATTACATTGGCCTCCCCAAAGTGGGCTTTGCGCTTGGCCTCTTTCCATGCTCTGGGGAAGAATTATTGGGTGCTCCGGTGATTACAAAGGATAATCCCTAATAAGATAATTTCCTAATAATGATAAAATCCAGCTTCACTAAGAGACCTGGTGGAAGATTGTCTTGTTAGGATAGAGAGTGCCTCAAACACCAGCTCTTGACCCCTCATATTCTCCTTCCTTTTATGGGACCTCACTAGTTACCCCTACCACTCCATGCTCATTCTTTAACAGTCTGGCCCAAGGATAAATCCTTATACCTCCTTGTACCTCTTAACACAAGAACATAAGGATCAAATAACCACATCGGACTTTATTTAAAGGGTTGAGAAGGATAGCCGGAAAATAAACCATGAGTACTTGAATGAGCTTAAGCTGACTTACCAGGCTGCCTGCTTTCCAGGACTTCCAGGGCTTCCTGCCTCCTCCAACTCTCAGCCTACCTCTGTGTCGTGGGTGCTGTCTTAGAACCCACCACCTAGAATCCACATCTAGACAACTACTGTCCTCCAAATGTCTAGACCTAGAGCCTGTGTTCTTGACAAAAATATGCTGCCCCCTCCCCTTTACCTCAGGCCAGCCTTCTGAATCCTGGTATCTTATGGGAGGATCTACCTTTTCCCTAGGTAATTGACATTGAGAATGGCTATCCCTTTCAGAGAAGCCACTCTGTCCATCTCCTGTCCAACAGAATGTGACCTTGGTGACCCTAACCATAGACAAGCAGTTTGCTCTTTCCCCAGGCCCTCATCTCAGGGGCAGGGAGTGGGTTATAGGAAGATTAGGATGGCTTGTGATAGTCCTGGGTGAGTCAGCAGGAGTTAACTGGTTCATTGTTTCTCACAGCAAATATTGCTGATTCACAGGCCTTCTGCTAGGGCTCAGGATGCCAACAGATTAGACCAGGCAGGGATAGGGAAGAAGGGACTCCAGCATGGGATAAGGAGACAGATTGCACTACCTTTACAGTTCTTTCAACCCCGAGACTTCAAGGACTCTCTTATTTCTCCCCAAGTCTTTGGTCAAGTGGGCCTTGGTCTGCTCAGGAACACGTGGGCCCTTGAGCCATGGCAACCTGAGTTTCGAGAATATCCGTGGCCTTGAAGCCAGAATCTGATCAATGCTTCGGGGAAGGCACTTTAAGGAAGCCAGGAGACTTCAGCCTTCCATGCATTCAGTGGCCAACTCATTGCATTTGTTTATTCAAGCAACAGTTATTTACTGGCCATCTACAACAAACCAGGGGCAGCCTTTATTAGCACTACTATCGCTCACTTCCAGTAGCAGCCCTGGTCATTTTTTAAAACTTGTGGTAAAATACACATAACATAGAATTTACCATCTTAACCATTTTTAGGTGTACAGTTCAGTGGCGTTAATACATTTACGTTGTTCTGCAACCATTACCACCATCCATCCGTAGAACTCTTCATTTTGCAAAACTGAAGCTCTATGACCATTAAACAATAACTCTGCAATACCTCCTCCCCACAGTCCCTGGCAGCACCATTATACTTTCTGCCTCTCTGAGTTTGACCACTCTGGGTACCTCATGTAAGTGGACTCATACAATATTTGTCCTTTGTGACTGGCTTACTTCCTCCAGGTCCTTTGTTGTAGCATGTGTTAGAATTTCCTTCCTTTTTTAGGGCTGAATGATATTCCATTGTATGTATCTACCACATTTTCAGTCCTAGTCATTTTCCATAGTATTTTGTACATTCTATGATCACAGCTCCTATCCCAGAGAGTCGTAGTTGATTTTGGAGCTATTCCACCTTCCAGGTCAGGAACTAGGTCTGATTCATCTCTTGGTCCTCCTCTGAGAGTGGTTTGACCTTAAAAAAAGATCTATGATTAATTTCAGGGTTCCTAAAAAAGAAACCATGAGGTTCTATAATTGTATTAACAAGCATTCTCAATTCCTTTTCATTATTCTTCTCTAGTCTGTTTAGTGTAGAACAGCTCTTTGTTTCACCTCATGCGGAGAAATGTGTAATGTGAACTAAAGTAACTCTTCTTAAGCTGATTCAAGGGAACCTTGGATGGCATCTGTTTTTTCCAGCTGGTCACTGTGAGGTCATAAGCTTGTGACAGCCAGTCAGTATAGTTTCCATTTACATGCAGAAGTCATGTTGGGGTGGAGGATTGTGAAATAAGCCTATTTTCTGGGGCGTTTCTAAGAGAGTTATTGGGCAGGCGGGGTAGTATCAAATTGTGCTATGTTGGGCCACGTGTCCTACCTCACTCTTTCTGTCTTCTGAGCAAGTTCTTGTGCCCCAGATTTACCTCCTGGACTTTCAGCGGCCCCTGATAACATCAGGACAGGACTCGCTGCCCATCCACCTGGCTTGAAGTAGTGGAAAGAGCTAGGGAGTTAGAGTCAGACAGACCTGGTTTCAAATTCTAATCCACTTTTAATTACCCAGGAACTCTTGAGCAAGTTACTTTACCTGTCTGATTTTGTTTTCTTAGCTGTAATAATATTACCAGACGTATCGAGTTATTGTAAGGAACAAATGGGTTAGTGTAAAGCACTTTGCAGAGTAGCCTGGCCCACGGCAAACACTCAGTAGATGAACATGATGATGGTAGCTGCCGTTTATCAAGTACCTACTGTACAGTACTGCTGTACTATAAAACTACAGATTTTGTGTCTGTAATCACCTGGAGCTTAGGGACCTTGTAGGATTTGTCTTTATATCTTCATCATACCCAACACACAGAGCAAGACATAGAACAGACAAATCATACTCACGAGTAAATGCCAGTTCTCTCTTGATGCCATCTGTTGTCATCTGAGATCACTCTGTGACATGGAATCTCCTGTGCTATAACCCTGAGAAATGGGTATTCTATTCAGTTTCTCATGTGTTTCTGAAATCACCTGCTCGAACTGACTAGACACCAGCTCAGCTCTGCCACCAGCTCTCTCTGGCCTCGGGCGAGGCTTTCCTCCTCCTTGGGTATCAGTCTCACCTGTCGAGAGGGGGCTGAACTAGAAGAGCTTGCAAGGCTTTCATGGCACAAATTTTCTGTGATGTTCACTGGTGTGGAATGGAACTCATATTTCCTGAGCACCTACTATGTGAAGCTCCCATGCTGGGGTTTTATATGTTTTCTCAACGAGTCTTCCCAATGCCGTGGGAGGCCAGGAGTAGTAGTCCTTTCCTACGAAGGAGAAATCTTACTGTGTTTTTCTGGAGAGCTTATTCTCCCACTTTGAGTAGCCTCCATTTCAAACTTTCTCCTCTCTCCAACCTCTCACACACCTTCCTCTGTCTCTTCCTTGTCAGCAGGTGACCTTGCCTCCAAGTTACCTGGAAACTAGAAACCAAACAGGAATTCCCACAATTTCCTGATACCATATCTACTGATGTACTTAGGTTTGCACCCTCTTTTTCTCCTTCCCTCCAGTTACAGTGGGGTAAGTGCCCTTTCTCCCCTCAAAAGCCAGCCCCACCTATGCTCTAGATTCCATACCCTTCTGCCTGCTCAGGGACCCTATATGCTATTGACCTCCCTTCCTCACTCATGACTTCAACTTCTCCCTCTCTACTGGGCTCTTCCCATTAATGTTTAAGCATTCTTTTTTAAAAACATGCTTTGTTTGACCCACGTTCTCCTCTAGTTACTGACCCATTTCTTGTCATTCACAGCTAAACTTATAGAAAGTTCCTGTCTCCTTTTGATCACCTTTCACTTACTCATTAACCCATTCTAATCTGGCCTCGACTCATAATCTTCTTCTGAAATGGCTTTTCTCAGATCACCAGTGACTGTGTCACTAATTCTGGCGACTAATTCTGATCTCAGCAGTCATCAGCACAGGCGACTCAACCACTCCTTCCTTCTTAAAAAAGTTTCTCCCTCTTGGCTTTTGTGACATTACCCTGTCCTGGTTTTCTTTCTGTCTCTCTGATGTTTTCTCTCTCTTCTGCTAACTTTCCTCCCCTTAGATGTTATTGTTCTCTGAACTCAGACCTAAGCCATCCCCTCTGCTCTTCACCTAGGTATTCCCCTTTTCTTTTTCCATGGCTTCCAGATCTCTAATCCAAAACTTGTTTCTGATCTCCAGGCCTTTACTATTCGATAGCTGTCTATTTGGCATCTGTCCACTTCTCTCAATTTTTACTGCCATCAAATTAGCCCAAGCTGTTACCTTAACCCAGGCCTCCATCATCTGTTGCTTTTAAAGAATTATAATTGTCTCTTAGCTGTCTCTCTCAATCTATGTTGGCCTCATCTCTAATCCATTTTTCACACAAAAGGCAGAGTAATCTTTTAAAAATTTGAGTCTGATCATGTTACTCCTTACTTAAATGGAGCCTATGGATGACTTCCCATTTCAAGTCCAGAATTCTTTATGTGGCCAATAAGGTTTTACTGCTTTCCTCTTTCTCACAACTCTCTAGCCACATTAGTTTCCTTTCAGTTTCTCAAGTCCACCAAGCTCCTTCCTGCCTCAGGGCCTCCGCTTCTGCCTTTCTTTTTCTCACTAACTGCTACCCATCCTTTACCTCTCAGCCTAAAATGTCGCTCCCTCGAAGAAGCCTTCTCAGATGACCTAGGCTTAGGAACCCCTTTCACTGCAGTGTTTTTTCATAGCTCTTTTAATGCCTTTTTAGTAATTAATTCTTATTTTAGCCTTTTTAATAATTAGTTCTTATATAAACATTTATTATTTTAGTGTCAGTCTCCCCTAGCTGTAGGTTCCATGAGGACAGAGGCCAGGTCTGTGTTTTTCCAGCATTATATCCCAAGGACCTAGTCCGGTGGCTGGTACTTGGTAGGTGCCTGATATATTGTGATGGAAGGAAGGAAGAGTTTGGGTGGCTTGCTCAAGGTCATTAAGATAGTAGGTGACAGAGGACTGAAATTAGGTCTGGGTAATCCTGACAAACTAGATGGCCCCTTGAGCCCTTTCCACTGAGGGATCAGGCTCTTGAGGTTAAACTGAAATCAGCCTCCCTGTACTTTGCCCAGCTCAGTCTCAGTGCTCCTTAGTCTCCTCCTATGTGGTTTCTGTGAACCTTGGCATTGCTGGGGGCTTCCTGACTTGACAGATTTACCTGATGACTTTATTGAAACATTGTGGAATTTGACCCTGCCTGCCTGTTGCCGCATTAGCCTTGTGCGGAGAACTCCAGAAGTGGGGGCCTAACAGACATTTTCCTGGACTTCCCTCCTATTGTCATTACCTCATCCAAGTTCCCTTTGATCCTGGATCCTTTGCCCCAGGGTTCTGGGGCGGAACTCTGGGATGATTTGAGGTAAAGCTCTTTCTCAGGACTCTAACTTCTTCTCTAATTTCTTTTACTGCCAGTACTGTGGGCCAGAGTGAGTGGTCACGTTTCTGTGCTACACGATTATACAGGGACTCGGTGGCAGAGCAGGATCTACTCCTCTTGATCTCTCATCTCTCTCTCTCATCTCTGCTCAGTTGATGTGCCTCGATATTCTAAGCCAGAACACATTTCAGAGCTGTCAGCCTGTTGAGCTCTGGAGAGGTGTTTCTCAGAGGTTCCTCCCAACACTGACATTCTAAGATCCCAGCTTTGGAACGTTGTACAGTTAGTGCACTCCCACAGGTCATGGCCCCACCCTCTGACTCAAGTTTATCCCTTTCCACTGCCTTTTGCACTCTTGATAAACAAATCAGAACCTTTTGAATAACTAGCCATCAGCCAGCTAAGTAGCTGATCTGTCTGCAGCATTCAGCAAATGTTGATGAAATGACTTGGTAGAACTTGGGTCAGAGTCAGGTCTGGGTTCTGGTCCCAGCTTGTTTCTTTCCTTTTCTGGGCTTTGGTTTCCTCAGTGACAGGGCTGCTTTGCTGTTCTGTGATAGTAAGTGAGCTCACCTTGAGCCACTTTAGATAGTTTTGCAAGAGGGTGAGGTGGGGGTGAAGGTAGGAAGCTCTGTGTTCATGGATTCTTGGGGCAGTTGGTGGCTCTGCATTCTGCCCTTGAGGAATCTTGGGATCAGGTAGCAGTTCTGATGGCCAAGAGAGGCCATTCCCCAGAAGGGCAGCTTGGAGTGAGGGAAGCCCCCAGGCTGCAAGGGGGTTCTGTCAGGCCTAGCTGTGTCTGTTGTGGGTATCCTCACGTCATCCTCCCTTACTCCCTGTCCCAGCACTTGTGTGTCCTCCCCTCCTCCACTGCTATCCCTCACCCAGCCTCAGGGCTTCCGTTTTTTTCAGAAGACAGTTGCCTGGAAACGAAAGAAAAAATAGAGCAAACTCAAGAAAATACAAAAGGGCTAAGTACAGTTAATCTACCTTATAGACACAGAGAAAGTTGTAATAATAAATGCAGAAGGCTTTTAAAAAATGTATTATACAGTTTTGCAAGATGGAAAACTTCTGGAGATTAGTTGCATAACAGTGTGAATATACTTAACACTACTGAACTGTACATTCAAAAATAGTTAAGATGGTAAATTTTATATTATGTCTGTTTTACCATAATTTTTAAGAAAATGAAAAAAATAGGTCTTAGAAAATATCTATAAATAAATTTCAAGTCTTTTTTCCTTGGGGTGTGGGGAAATGCTATGTGTAGCTGTAAACCACAAGGAAAGTTTGCAAAATTTCAAATTTCTTTTTAGAGCATGGAATTGGTTATCTGTTGTAATTAACCATGATAATAAATAATCTAAGTAATATATATTCATTAAGGAAAGTTTGAGCCTAGACAAGTAGGCAAAAGGAAGAGGTCATCTATAATCCTGGTACAGAAACATCACTGCTGTGAACATTCTGATGTGTTTCTTTTTGATCTTTTTTCTTTGTATAGATTTGGCTCATCTTTACATGTGGTACCAGTCGTACTGTGCCTCCGGTTTTGTACCCTGCTTCTGACAGAGTTATATCTCAAGCCTCAGTTGACTGGCTGCCTGTTTAGTCCCTTGAGTGTGTACCATCATTTATTTAGGCCTTCTTCTGTTGCTGGTCATTTATGGTTATTTCCATTTCTTTGCTTTTTTTAATATTATTTTTTTATTGTGGTAAAATTTTATGTAACATAAAATTCACCTTTTTAGCCATTTTTAAGTGTACAATTCAGTGCATTAATTACATTCACAGTGTTGTGCAACTATCACCACTATCCATTTCCAGGACATTTTTGTCACCCCAAACAGAAACTCAGTGCCTGTTAAGCAATAATTCCCCATTCCCTCCACGCCAGCCCCTGGTTACTTCTAACCTACTTTCTATCTCTGTGAATTTGCCTGTTCTAGATATTTTACATAAATGGAATCATAACAATATTTGTCCTTTTGTGTCGGACTTATTTCACTTAGCATGTTTTCAAGGTTCATGGATGTTGTCACATGTATCAGAACTTCATTTTTTATGACTGAATAATATTCCATTATATGGATATACCACATTTTGTTTATCCATTCATCTGTTGATGGACACTTGGGTTGTTTCCACCTTTTGGCTGTTGTGAATAATGCTGCCATGAGCATTGATGTACAGTGTGTGTTTAGTCCCTGTTTTCATTTTGGGGGGTATATAACCTAAGAATGGAATTGCTGTGTCATATGGTAATTCTATGTTTAACTTTTTGAGGAATTGCCAAAATAATGCTTAAGTGAATATCTGTAGGCATGAAGCTTTTTTGACATTTCTACTTATTTCTTGAAATTCCTTGAGGTGAAATTAATGGGTTAAAGGATGTGACAGTTTGAGATGTCATGCCAAATGCTATCCAAAAGGATTGAACCTCCTTTGCTGCTGCCACAAGTGTCTGGGAATGCCCTTGTCACCAAACCAACACTGCACCAGATATTTCATTGTTTTGAATCTTGGAGAAGCAATGTTGCCCATCTGTGATGTAACCATAGTCTGGGCACAGGTTGGCTTTCCTGACATAGCTCCCGATCACCAGCCCTGAGTCCTTCTCCCTTCTATTCTCCTTGTCCCTGACGCTGACCCAGCCCAGTCTTCAGGTCCTATTAGATCTGACTTCCCAATCCATCTCTGGTCTGTCCCTTGCTCCCCATCCACCCAGCATAGATGAGGTCAATTTGGCATATAAAAGATGTTCTTTGGCGCTGGGGCCTCCCTCTGCCATTTTGCCTCCTGTCCGGAATACCTAAGGCCTCTGTGGTACCTTCCCACTTTGGCTGATTCTCACATCTTCCCTGTCTTTTCCTTCTTCTCTTCTCTCCCAGTTCTACAGCGAGTCGGGCATGCCCACCAAACACCTCTCGGACAGCGTGTGTGCCGTGTGTGGGCAGCAGATCTTTGTGGATGTCAGTGAAGAGGGCATCATCGAGAACACGTATAGGCTGTCTTGCAATCACGTGTATCCTGCCTGGAGCTCCTGGGCCACATCTCTCCTGCCACATGCACACTCCCAGTCAGGGAGGGAAGGGGGCATGCTGTCCAGACCTTTGAGTGTAGGGAAGTCACAAGAGGGCAGACATTTGGGTGATGTTCCCTGCTAGAGAAGCCAACACCCAGGAGTGGAAACTGCAGCCTTCCTCGCTCTTTCCCACAGATGGGAGACTTATGTAAACAGTATTTATAGCCTGGCTGGATCAGAAAGGAGCCTGAAGCTGCACTAGCTATCCCAGGATTGGATTAGTCACAGGGGAGGAGCATCCTCTAACTGGATCCCTCAATTGCAGAATCAAATCTCCCTGAATAACACTTCTGATGTTTATCGTGGACTTACTCAGCTCCCGTTCTGTGCCATGTATTATATTATCTCTATTTTGCCCCATAACAACCCTGTAAGATAGATGTTATTATCCTCACTTCACATATGAGGAAACAGGTTCAGAGACAAGGGACTTGCCCAAGAGTTGACAGCTGATAAGAGGTGAAGCCAGGCTTTGACCTTTCTCTCGAGCTAGCACATGAGCAGCTTGAAGATGCGCACGGGGCTGGAGTGCCATCCTGGCTGCCCACCATTTCCCTTGACCAGTGGTGCTCAGGTTCCACGAGTTCTGCATCCGCGGCTGGTGCATTGTGGGAAAGAAGCAGACGTGTCCCTACTGCAAAGAGAAGGTAGACCTCAAGAGGATGTTCAGCAACCCGTATCCTTTGTTCTGGGTTCTTGTTGAGAGTGGGAAGAAAGTATTGGCCAGTGTCACCCTTATTTGGGTCTTCTTGGGGCCCTCTCTCCTGCCCCAACCTGATACATGTCCACCATTCTACTTGGCTTCAGCTTGAGGGAAGCTGGGGTGGAACATGGGGCAGGACTAGCAGCTCAGCTTCTCATCACAGTCCTAGATCCCTCAAGGGTAAATTGGTAGTAATAGCAGCTACCACGTACCACTCCTTTACTGTGTACCTGGCACTGTGTTAAGTGCTTTATTGTATTATCTCATTTGATTCTCTAGCAAGTTTATGACCTGGGTAATATCCTCATTTTACAAATGAAGCCATTTAGAGGTTGAGTACCTTGTTCAAGGTTACCTAACTAATATGTGATGCCTTACCTATGACATGCGGGGCTGGAGACCTGTTCTGTGCCTGTGCAGGGCCTGCAAGGAGTGGGGATGGCTGAGGGCTCCCTGTCCGCATCCACTTTCAACACAGGACTTTTGCTCCTCTGAACTACCACTTGCTACCCTGCCAGCCCTCCCCACTTTGCGCTCAGCCTCCTCTTCCTCCTCACAGCCTATTTGTCGGAAAGTGCCCAGTCACTTTTCTGGCCCCCCTTCACTTTCCCTGGGATCCAGGGACCCAGCTTTCTCCCCTCCCCTCTCCTCTCCCAGTGGCCCTTTCTCTCTGCACCAGGGTTCCCTGTCCCCTGGACACTAGCTGGGCTGTGCAGGGGCCAGTGTGTTCCCAGCACATTCCCACAGTCCCTGAACAGGAGGCTCTGGCCCATCCCCTTTAAGGTTCCTTGCTTGGTTCTTCCAGGGTCTGGTTCAGGAACAATTAAGTAACTCCATGGCCAAGCTGGGGCTTGGGGCTTCCCTTAATTCTTGGGGACTGGGCCAGCCTGGTCTTTCTGATGCCTTTGGAGGGTTCCCTCTACGGTCTCAGTGGGTTCAACCGGTGCTTTTCCCAGAGCTGGAGTCCCAGGCTCCCTCTCCAGATGTCTTGCCCAGCAGTTAGCTGTAAAGTGAGAGGAAGGGGACTCATCTCCAGGGCTGCTTGGCCGCGGGAGGGCTGAGTGCTTAGTGCCCCTGGGGGATTGCATTCCTTGGAGCCTTTGCTGGGGGTTGTCCCCTGTGACTAGCCTCTTGCTCCCTGTTCCCTTTTGCCTCTGTCTCTAGACTCAACCCCTTCTTTGACCTAGAAAACCTTCCATTTGGGACACTACAAGAACCTTTGGGTTACCTTATCCCACCCCCAGCCTCCTTGCAGCCATTGTCACAGATCCATTTATAGCGGTCCCGGGCTGTGTTCTCGCACACTGGCGGTCTCGTCTTAACGAAGAGGTTACACAGGAAGCCCTCTCTACATGTTGATCACAGAGAACTTAGTTTCACCTCTCCGCCTCCTCCCGTGTCTGTCCTATCTTCTGCACTGGTCCCCTCTGCCCTCCTCCCATTCTCTGGCTTTAGCTCTTCATTCTAACATGGGGAGGCTGGGTGGGATAAGGTAACCCTTTCTAGAAAGCATCTTCCTTTCCTTGTAGGCTGATTTCTGTGAAGCAGCTGGAAAGTGTGGGCAGACCCTCTCACCCATCCCCTAGACCAACCTTAGCAGGCTCTGACACACAGACTCTTTTTCTTTAACGCACTGACAGCTGGGAGAGGCCTCACGTCATGTATGGGCAACTGCTAGATTGGCTCCGATACTTGGTGGCCTGGCAGCCTGTCATCATTGGCCTGGTGCAAGGCATCAACTACATCCTGGGCCTGGAGTAGTCAGGAAGAAGAGCATCCTCCCGCCGTGGGCCTCAGGGCATCTCCTCCCTGCCCTCCAAGACCTCCTGGTGGGAAAGACTCAGAGGGCACTTGGGCCACTCAGGACCCTCCGGCTGTGTCCGGGCTGGGGAGGGATATGATGGGAAGCCAGCCAGGGGGGCTGTCAAGCAGTGGGGGCTTTTTAAAAGAAAACTATTTTGATGAATATATTTAAAAACCTTTTTTATTGTGGAGATAGGAATTGCCCCAACTCCTCTAGGCCTCACCTTCCCTGCTTGAGCAGGGTCGGAGCTGAGCTGCAACGTTTTTGGTTTAAAGGCGCCTTCTCACCTCTGGCTGAGAGCCTCAGCCCACCCCCGCCCCTTTCCTTCCCTCTGTGGGGCTCAGGCCTGGTACACTCTGTGTGGAAGAGCTGAAGAGCTCCGACTGGTGCCATAGATGAGCCCTGAGGGGTGAGGTGTCTTCCCTCCTCCCCACTCTGGGACACGGGGTGGGTGCTGTGTCTCAGTCTGTCTTCCCCTGTCCAGGAGCTATAGGCTGGTTGAGGCAATTGGAACCTTGTCATGACTTTTCTAACAAGGAAAGCCCCGGTACCTCAGAACTCATTGAGGATTTGTTTGGGGGCAACCAGAAGCAGTAGCAGCATGGGTAACCTGCCCCTGGAGCAGGGTTGTCCTCAGCCAAGAAAGAGGCCATCCATATGTCGTTCGGCCATGGAGCAATTGCTGTTGGCTGCAATGATTGAGGACCCCTTGTGCAAGCTGATCTTTTAGCCTGGAAGTGGTGACATGTGCCAAAGGCCACCCTGCCACATCACTTCCTTCCCCGAAAGCCCGAGTGCGAGTGTGTGCGCGCGTCTGTATGTGTGTGGCAGAGGGACTATGACAGATGTGACTTCTCCCTGTCATCAGACAGTGTTCCCTTGAAGCTGGCAGGGGAATCCCAGACCAGAGACTATCCCTGTGTCAGCCTCGTCATTTGTGGGTCCTGCCTGGGCTTGGCAACAGGAGTGGTGGGGTGGATGGGAAGAGGGTAACGCCCAGGTGAGTATGAGTTCTGAAAGGGGTTCCAGGTAGGCCCCAGCCCTGGGGTTAGGAGTTTTGAAGGAAGTGGGAGGGCAGACATGGGGCTTCAGCATTGGGTTCCTTGGGAATATGGCCCAGCTGGGCCTACCACTTCAAGGGCAGGAAGAACCAAGCGGGATCTTGTCACTCCATTCTGAATAAAGCTCCATGAGCTAGGTCGGAAAGCTGAACATCCATCTTGCTTTTCTTCTTCCCATCTCTTTCTCTGGGGTCCCCGGGGGCGCCTTGCCTTTGCTGCCTTTCGATGCTCCCATTTGAGCACTGGGGTGTGGGGTGGTTGGCCCATCCAATATCCCTGAGAGTGATGAGATGCCGAGTTCCTGTCTTGTGGCACAAGGGGCCCTCAGGCATCACTGAGCCCCTTTCAGACTGAGGTGACTCTATCCTCCACCTGAGGTCAGTGCCCTGCCACCACTACCCCTTCTTGTGGGCCACTCTCAACTTTGGCCTCTCTCATCCAGCTGTGGCTTCCCATGGTCCCCACTGCTCATGCCAGTGGGCCCATCCTCAGAGAGTGGACTGGGGACTGATCGAAGCATCCAGGGATCATCCTTTCACTTTTGTCCCCCCTATGCCCACATCAGGCTCATGTGAGAAGCTGAGGTCAGGCTGTCCAAGGCTCTCTTTTCATACTTCAACAGTCCTGAGTCCCATGATCTCCAGTGGCCCAACTCTGGTCTTGGTTACACTCTAAGGTGGAGTCCTATCTCCTCTCTTTCCTGTCCCCACCCCCATCCCCCAAAGGACTGTGTGTCTCAGAAGCTCCAGGCAGCCTTGCCTCCTGACCTAAGGGCTAGAGATACCTGTGTTCCCAGGGAGGAGTTTCCCCGCCACTTGCAGCCTAGGAGCTCCTGGGTGGGAGGCGGCGGGGGAGGAAAACGTCAGCGCGAGCCCTGGAGAAGAGGATGTGACTTTTAGTCTCCTACATCTAAATTAGGAATATGAATCTATTTTTCCTGCAAAAAAAACCCCTTGGGATTGCAGCAGATGATGTTCCTGATGTATCCTCCAAACCCAGTTCCATCTCCTGGCCTCCCTGGCTCTGTCTCCAGCACTCCCATCCTCCTGATCACGGAAGTCACAAACCCTAGACACTCAGGTCTTGTCCTTCACGCTGGATTTGTGCATGCGTGGGCACACCAGTCCTGGTCTTTCTGCCTCTACAGACGCTTGCACGACCCTGATAGTGAGTGCCTCACTCGCGTCACCCTAGTCCTGGCCCTGCCACAGCCCCAGCTCCACCTGTTCCATCAGCGACCAGACTGACATATTCACATAGCTCTGTTGTTGCCCAAGCCAGAGCTAGGCTACTACCCCTTTTCCCTGGGAAGTGCCCTATCCTTTTAGGACCAGCACCCCAGCTTGTGTTCCAGGTTTGCAGCATGGCTCTGAGAGGTTCCTGCAGCCAAGGCCAGGAAGTGCTCATGGCGTGGCTCTCATGAAGCCAGACAGCTGAGCTGAGCCGTGGAGCTCCGAGAAGGGAATTGAAAAGGAGGGCTCCTCAGGCCTTCTTGGGAGCCAGGTAGGGGATTCTAGAATTCCTGGTGAACCTAGACCTGTAGCTCTGGCCAACGAACGGGCTGGGTTGAGAGGAGTGAGAAGGGTTTGTGGGGGTAATGGGTGGGTGTTGAGTTGATGGTTGGGGGGAGTCGGGAACCTGAGAAAGGCCAGGATGTGGATGGGCTGGTGTGACATTGGGCCTGAAACAGAGTGACCCAATTTGGGGTGCCCAGTGCCTAGGAGAGTTGTCCCCTTGAATATCAGCGTGAATGTGAAGGAGGAAGCAGGAGGCCTGCTCATGTGGAAGCAAAGGCCTGGCTCTGAAGAGCAAAGGGGGACAACCAAAGTTCTGACCCTTGGCTGGGACAGAAGAATTGATCTGTGAGAGACTTTCGTTAATTTGCACCCTATGTGACCCTGGGAGGGTGAGGCTGAGCCGATTAAAGACCCCAGTCTGATATCATCTGGAGAGTAGGGAGCTCTGGGAGTGAGCAGGAAGGTTCCAGGCCACTGTGAACTTTGGCTTCACAAGAGGCACTGTATGCAGGAAACTTGAGGACAGAGCCCAGACTGTTGTCAAGTATGTGTGCCCTCCGTTAGTGGCCCAGAGCCTGCTCTGAATTCCTTGGTTAGAATAAAAGTGAAAGTGAAATAGAGGGGAGGGAGCAGTGCTTTCCCAGAAGGATTTCACTATATCCTGCCCTTCTCAGAACCAGCTCTGGCGGTGAAGAGAGCTTTGCCTCCCTTTGTGACTAGGTAAGTTCCTGGCCCTCTTTGGGTCTCAGTTTCTCCATCCCTGTAATGAAGGGATTAGATTGGTCTAGTAACCAGCGTTATGTTAAGGTAATGGGAGCAAGGGTGGGGAGAGACTGTCACTACATCATTGTCCAGCTGTGTTTCTAAGTGCTGAAACAGCTCCAGCGTAGCCTCAATGCCTGTCCTCTGGGAGTGGTCAATTGGGACAGAAGGACAGGACAAACAGAACAGAGTAAATAGCAATGCCTGGCAGCCCACCGAAAATTCAGACCTGGCAGGGAGGGGCTGTGGAGTCCACAGGAAGGAAAGGAGAGGGCCACACGTACGGCGGGGATCTGCGCAAGCCACTGAGAAGATGTGGGAGAAGTAGTTTATTCACCATTCTCCTCCCCCGCCTCCCCGTCAAAGAGGAGGAAGTTGTCACGGATATATAGAGCCAGGCACGCCAGCTCCTGACACATGCATCATGACCATGAGACAGAACTGGACACCAGGTGGGACCTGGGGCTGTGCATGGGTGGGTGGGGTGGTTGGAATGCGGTGGGGTCTGAGACCAGCGTGGAGGATGTGGCCTGCCCTGAGCCTTAACCCCCAGGGGATCTCCACTCAACTGTGTGCTATTGCTTTCAGCCTCTGTCCAGATGCTGTGGCTCTGGCTACATTCCAAAGTCTCCCTGTGCTCCATTCTAAAATGGCCAAGAGGTGGGGGCTGAGGGGCCCTTCTGCCCCTCTGATTCCCTGGGCAGAGCCCAGGAATCACTGGGCCAGGGTTACATCCAGGCAGCAACTATCCCTCCAGCCAAGATCCAGGCCTGGATGCCAAGCATTCCCAGGCAGTCAGCCAGCCACTGACCTCTGTGACTGTCCTTTCCTCAGACCCCAGCCCTTTGCGGGCCCTCCTCCTGTGCGTCCACATCGTCTCCTACCTGGTCAGAGCTACACCTGTCCCTCAGCCTACCACAGCTACCACTGCCTCAGCTGCAATCGCAAAGGACCCCTGTCTCTCCCGGCCCCTAACGCTCCCAACAGCTAAGCGGTGCCCAGCATTGGAGGTGACCTGGCCAGAAGTGGAAATCCCACTGAGTAAGGAGCAATTCTGATGGGAGCCCAGGAAGGCACAGAGGTCAGAGGGTGGGCTGTGGGGACAGAGGGTCCAAGGGTGGGGTTGACTCCTGAGCACCCTCACCCCTCTTCCGCTGTGTAGCCCACCACCATCCGGGCCAGCTTGGCTGAGCACTCAGCATTCTCCCTCCCGCCCAGAATTGTGAGTGTGGGCACAGGGCCCAGCTCCCAAGATGCTCCTTATCAAATGGGATGGAGAGAGTTCAGACATAAGAAGTGGTCAGAGGGCTCCCAGAGCCTGGATTACATTGTGCTCCATGGCCCAGCCCCTCCTCTCAGAGCCCGCTTGCCCTCGGGCCACCTCAGAGGAGCAGTGGCCTGTTGGTGTTGCCTCTCTGGCTGGGGCTTCTAGAGTTAGTACAGCTGGGCACTAGAAAAAGGTCATCTTGAAGAAAACAAGCTCAGGAGTCATCACCTGACCCAAGGACCCATCCCCAAATTCCTCTTGCTCAGCCCTGGGCCTCCCTTGTAGATTACTCCCATACAGTCCCCTTAAAGGGACTAAGTTTCCCACCTGGGTGGGGTGGGCAGGCCATGGCATGGCAGAAGGGAGTGTCTGCTCTGTGGAAGGGCTAATAGCCACATGTGTCTCCAGATGGAACGCTGACCTTGTCCTGTACTGCCTGCAGCCGCTTCCACTTCAGCATCCTCTACTGGCTGGGCAATGGTTCCTTCATCGAACACCTCCCAGGCCAGCTGCGGGAGGGCAGCACCAGGTGAGGGGCGTGGCAGCAAGGCCAGCAGGAGGGAGGCCTCCATCTGCAGTCCTCTCATGGCCTTTCCTTCTCTGCTCTAGCCGGGAGCGCAGGGGCACAAGCACCCAGCTGCGGAGGGCCTTGGTGCTGGAGGAGTTGAGCCCCGCCCTGCGCAGCACCAGTTTCTCCTGTGTTTTTATGGATCCTGAGCAGACTGCCCAGCGTCACGTTGTCCTGGCCCAGCTCTGGGTGAGGAACCCGAGGAAATGTTTCCAGGGACAAGAGGAGCTTTGCTCCAGTGTGGGGAGGATGGGGTGGGTTCTGCCCAGAGCAGGCTCCAGCTAATGCCTGCCATTCCCCAAGTCCCCAAGCCTGAGGTGGAAACTAAAAGGAACTCAGGACTCAGCAGGGGAAGGTATAGCCTGGAGGAAAGTGGCAAGAGATGTCCCTTCCCCCTTGGCCCTGATCCTTGTCTGCCTTCACTTCCCCAGGCTGGGCTGAGGACAGTCACGCCCCACACTCACGAAGCCCCGCCCTCCAGCGGGTCCCCTCTGCCTCACCATCCCGACAGGTGAACTCCGAAGCCTGGTTGAAACGCCACCTCTTCATCGAGTCTACGCTCTCTTCTCAGCTTAGGCCACATTCTGCATCGACTTGATGTTGTATTTGGGTTCTTTTTTTTTCCCCTAATGGACTGTCCCAGGGAAGGGATGGGGGCAGAGGCTGCTTCTGATCCATAGCTGTATCTCTGTCATACCCAGCAGGGCCCACAATGGGCACTCATAAATGATTTTTCAGTGGAGGCATGCTGACATCTGCTCAGTCATTTAGGCCATCATTCCACTTACACAACTTGGCCTGTCCCGGGAGCCAGTGTGGGAAGAGCACCACTCAGAAGTTAAAGAAAGACAAAACTAGATTCAGGGGACACAGGCCCTCAGAAGAGAAGAGGACAGGCCATAATGCTCCTCAGGAGCAGAGGCCAGAAATAGAGTGTGGGAAGATCCTGTGGCCCCAAAAAGGCCAGGAGAAGGGATTTGAGAGAAGGTAGATGGGTCTGGAAGACTCGGCAGAAAAGAGCCCAGACTTTCATTCTTTTCCCACACAGATCAAGGCAGCTCAGCACTCAAGGGAGAAAAATAGACTTTATTTACAAGTAATAACATTTAGAAAAGATCCATCCCTGGCCCTTAAAAACCTTCCCATCACTCCAATCCCACCCCAGTGCAAGTCTGGGGAAGGTAGGGGATGAGTTGCCACTGAAGGCTGCCCCCCCACCCGACCCCCCTTTCCGTTACCCTCCCGCCCCCACGGCATGGGCCCATCTGTCCTGGAAAAGAGCATCCTCTGGGCAACCGTGCCCTGGGCATCCTGAGGGTGGGGTGCTCCCACCAGGTCAAGGCCCAGTCCTAGACTTGAAGAGCAAGGACCCCTGCTAGGCCTAGCCACCAGGAGCAGCGGGGACCAGGGCCTGCTCCTCCAATGGTCCCTTCTAGAGCCAGAGGCTGAGAGGAGACTGGCTGGGCCCAAGGACCCAGCCACTCAAAGCCAGCCTCAAATCTGGTTGTGATGGAGAAATGACTTTAAGAAAACATCAGGAGGCAAGGTAGAGAGAGGACCCAGACTGTCCAGGCTCCAGGCCTCCCGGGCCAACTCTGAGAATACATCTGTTCACCTCGCGAAGGCTCTGGTGAAGGTCCAGGTACCAGGCCGGGGTGTGGGCAGGCATCACTGTCTCTAGGGGTTTGGCCACTGTTGGCCTGGGAGCTGAGAGAAGGCACTGAAAGGGATAGTAGAAGGAGAAGGACCAAGCGAGGTCAGCATCGGGGACACAGATGGGGCCACTCACTGGTACTGGCCCTTTAGTGCTTTGCCTGAAAGAGAGAGAGACAGTCACTTGGATGAGACTCGTGATGCCAGCCTGTACCAGTTGGCTCAGGAAGACCTCTTCCTGCTCCTGTACACCCCTGATTAGGACCCCTTCCTTGGTGCAGCCCTGGACCCATCTACCTTCAGGTTACCAGTCAGTGGCTGTGCCCAGGCAGCTTTGGGTGTTCTCAGTAGGAATGGAGTTGTCTGTCTCCTCTCCTCAATAATGAGCAGCTAACCAAGACAGGGAGCACCCACTCTCAGCCCCTAACCCTGCCTTGGAAGCCGCCCCATGGTCGTCTGGGGGAGTGCCCATGCTTCCATGGGGTTTCCTACGAGTTGAACCCTTCCCTGTCAGTGCCTCCACCTTGCCCTTGGCCCGAGGGGTGGCAGTGGCGGCAGCGATGGCAGCAGCAGTGGCGGCGCTGGCTGTGGTGGTGGCGATGCGAGGAGAGCGGCGGGTTCCACTGCGGGTGGTGGGGGAGGCCTTGGATGGGGCTTTCTTTGAGGCTCCCCTCCGCAGAAGGCTATTCCCGAGCTTCTTAGGTGTGTTGAGGATACTGAAGGCCATCGACTGGCGGCGGTCAGCCTGTGGGAAGGGGCTGTCAAACTGGGAGCTCCACCACCGCCTTCCCAGGCCAACCTGCTGCTCCAGGGCTCTGCCAGCAAGGCCCCTCTAGAGTCTCCCTTCAGTGCCCGACTAACCTGTTTAACAATAGCTGGAGCTGCTTTCTTCTCGGTAGTGCTCTGTTTGCGCCCTTCATGTCGGTCCCGGGGAGTTATGGGGCGTGGGAAACAGCTGGTGGCTTTCTTAGACTATGGGGAAGAGGACAATTAGGCAGACAGTGGTAAGAGGATTTCACATCCAAAGCCAGGTGTCTCAGAGCTGAGTGGACCTTATAAGTCAACTTGTCCAACCAGCACTCTGAGCCAGAAGCCTCCCCTTTAACCCACTTTTCAAACTTGGTGAGCTGGGCCTGACCTGGGCAGGCTGCTGGAACAGAACACAGGAGCCAATGTTGCCTACCTCGGGGGTACCAGGGCCCTGGTGGGGCTCTGTGGAGACCCGTTTGCGCTGCTGCCGTGTGGTGATGCCAGCGCCCTCAGCTATCTGGGTTGGCTGCATGCTGGCTCGGCGCAGGGTCTCCCGGGGGTCACCGGTTTTCATCTCCTCGTCTGTGATGGTAGCCAGGCTCAGGGAAGGCTGCATGGGGTGGAAGAAGTGGTCAGTGGACCCAAGCTGTTTGGAGATGGAGCAGGAGCAGGACTACCCCTCACTGGCCTGGCATATGGAGCAGCTGAAGCCTTCCTATCACAAAAGGCCTCACTTCCTCTCATCTTCTCTACCTCCACCCTGCACAATGGCCGCAGAAAAGCAGACCTCTCCGAGCTCCTGGCTGCCCACAGTGACTTCAAGATCGCCCTCCTCAGCAGGCAGCACTGGGGTGGAATGCCAAAGGAGGAAGTGAGCCAGTGTGGGAAGGTCCTGTGCAGATGACCTCAGAGCTCACCCTGGACTCCAGGGGATAGCAAGTCTTCAAGTGCGGGGGGCAGACTCGATTGCGCTGCTGCAACTCTGCAATGCGATTCCAGTCATCCAGCTGCTCAGGCTCATCCTGGCAAGTGCCCATGTAGAAGCTGTTCCTTCCTGGGGAGGGCAGAGAAGTTGGAGCAAGTGGGGCTAGAAGGCCAGGAGGAGTGAGAGTAGAGGCGGTGGGTTGCCCACTGGTCCTGGCATCTCGCCAGCTTCCCGCCCACCTATCCCATGGACTCAAGCCCAGTGCCTCCCGGGGTCCTGCTCTGCTCAGTGCTGCAGAGACAGGAGCAGGGCTCACAGACCATTCCTACCATGGGGGCTGGCTCACTGCTCTCTCCTTGAGGTCAAAAGAGATCATATGCAGAGGCTGTGGCACCAAAAGAAACTAATTGAAGGCCAGGCATTGATGCCCAGGGGGTCCCTGAGGGCAAGAGCCTCCAAGAAGAATCTGAGGATAGAACACTGGCCAGCCTGGCCCTTCTGGCATCCCCTCACGACCTGAGAGGGGCAAGGAGGACTCCTGACAGCAGCTGAACATCACTATTGTGCTGGGAATCCCAGGCTCCTTGTGTGAGCATTTCTGGCTCACCCTAGCTGAGGTGAACGTCAGCCTGATTTCCCAGCACAGCCCCTCAAGGCCCCTGAGGAGGGGTGGGCGAGGTGCTGGAAGGTAGCCAGGAAGTCAGCCTTGGGTTTTTAAAAGCTTTTCCCTTCCCTGTGCCAGGATCTACTTCCAGTCTAATCTTTGGGTGTGGTAAGTCCCCACAGTCTCCTCACCTGGAGGGGCCCCACTGGACACCCCAGCCTGGGAGCGACGAGCAGAACTGCGAGTGGTGGGCCGGTAGCCAGGCAGGCTGAGCAGAGCTGAGTTGCCATCGTCAGGAGAGCCCAGGCGGGCTAGAGACTGGGTAGAGGAGGTGGCTCGCGGGCCAGCCTGGGAAGCAGGGGCAGACTGCGTGCTATAGAAGGATGAGTTGGCGCTGTCTGGCTCCTCCACATCTAGCTTCTGGAAGAGAGGAGGAATCTGTTGTGGTGGGGTGGGGGCTATAAAGAAGCCTCCTGTTCCCCTCCCTAAAGCGCCTCAGATCCCACGACACATCTACATGTGTTCCCACACTGCTTTGCAGGGGTCCTTAGCTGCATGTCTGCAAGAAATGGGCCTCGTTACCAGAATCCCGCACAAGATGCTGAGGCTCTCAAGACTCTCTTCTACCCATTTTTCCGTTGAGTCTACTAACAGTGCTTTGAGGGAAGGAAGGCAGAGTGTATCAGATGATTTCAGAAGTGAGGTGTGAAGAAACGAAGTGACTGGCCCAAAGAACACACAGCTGGAAGTAGCAGAGCCAGGCTGGAACCCATGTCTCCTGAGCTAGTCAGGCTCATCCCACAGCCCACACTGTCCCTCAGCCCAAGCCTGCCAGGGCCCTGACCATCTTTTAGAACTTCTACAACTTCTTAGTAGCAGAGGGCACCCCGTACACAGAGGTGCCCCCTGCTACACCAAAGGAAACTTTCTCCTCCCCAACCTCCTTGGGATATGGAAACAAGGGCCAGAGCCCCCAGCCTGGCGGGCAGCTCACTGGGGCTGCCACAAGTCATCTCAGCAACCCAGGGGGTATGCTGGGAGGCACAGGCTGGGCTGCAACTTCTCCATATTCTCTCCCTTCAGCCTGCACAGAGAGGGTCAGTGCTACACAGGGAGAGAATGCCAGCCTTAGAGTCAGCAGCTGGCAGCCAGTTCCAGCCCTGCCCCGTTCTACAAAAGAGGCCTAAACAAGTCACTGCCCTTCTCAGGATCTCAGCTTTCCCATCTGAAAGATACGAACCAGTCAGCCCTGCCTGCCTTTCAAAGCTGTTTTGAGGACCTGATGAAAGGTGCCCTTGAAAGGAAGTGGGCATTACTGTCCTACAGCCCTACTCCCAGCAGCCTGACCTTGGTCATGGTGATGTTGATGATTTGCGTGGTGCGCCGACGAGCAGAACGGGTCTTCCGGCCTGAGTCCAGGAAGACGTCCCCCAGGGAGTCCAGGCTGCTCTCCAGGGGGGCCTGACCCCGAGCAGGGATGGGGGTGAAGTAGAGACTCTCCAGGGATTCTACCTTGGGTGGCAGGCGCTGGGAGATGGGTGAAGCTGGCTCTCCAGGGATGCTGGTGCCATCTGGCTGAGTACGAGGCAGCTTGCTGTAGAAAAGAAACCTGCTGAGGTGCCATTCCTGGGGCTAGAAGGCAGTCTGTCCATCCCTTTGCTCTAAGTGACCACTTCCTACATTTATTACCAGCAGAACAGGTTAAGCACCCCATTCTCTTTTTTATTTTTTCAGAGATACCCAGAAGAGCCCTTGACCTGGGCCCTCCCTTCAAGCCACTCTCCATCCCTGGTGAGCCCATCCACTCCCAGGGCTCTTTGAACTTGTCCATACTGGCAACTCCCAGACCTCTGCCTTAGCCCAGACCCTGCTCTCCAGACCCATGTATCCACTGCCCCACACAGCTACTCCACAGTGAACAAGTCCCAAACTAAGCCCATCTATTCTGTTCTTCTTCCTGTATCTCCTATTTCAGTGAATGGGAGCAGCCTCCACCCAGGCCCTGAACATGGACACAACCCTAGCTCTTCCCTCTCCTGCCAAACCCAAATGGCAAGTCTCCCAACAGTTCTCCTAACTGCACCCACTTCACTCTCACTTCCTTCCCTGGTCTGCCTCATCTCCTCTCACCGAGGCTTACAACGGTATCTGAGCGAGCAGCAGAGCCGTGATAAGCAAGGACTCGAACCAGACTGCTCGAGTTCAAGCCCAGCTCTGCCACTGTGGGACCTCGGGCAAGTGACTGCCCTTCTACGCCCCAGTTTCATGTTAAAGGAGATAATTATAGGGCTGTTGAGGGATAAATGAATTAATATTTTCCAAATGTTTCTAACAATGTCTGACAAGTATAAGTGTTTGTTTAGTAATGACAATAAATACGTTTCCAGTCTCAGCTACTACACTCTCAGGATAAGTCTTCTAAGATGCAAATCTGACCACACACCCCTCAATTTCAAACCGTCCCAAGATCCCTCAGTGCCTTCAGGATCAGGTCTAAATGCCAGCTTCTTTCAATGGGGAGTCCAGCCGGCCCTCTGGGATCTGGGCCCGAGCCCTCCCAACCTCACTTTCCAGCCCGGCCAGGCTCTTCCTCAGCCTTTGCTCTCACCGCTCCTCTCTTCCCAGTGGGCGTACTCCTACAGCTTCTTTCAAGACTCAGAGCAGGAATGACAGCCTCCATGAAGCCTCTTCTGACCACTTGTTTCTCTTTACTCCCACTGTGCCCTCTACAAACATCTGGCATAACACCTTAATATTTTCTTTATTCTTCTCTAAAAATAAACTTCCAGAGGGCAAAGGGACCACATCTTGTTTATCTCACAGCCCCAGTGCCCAGGACACAGTCCGATAAACACGAGGCACTCAATGGACAACAGACTGAGGGAGGCTGGGTGACTCCTGACCTGGTGATGGTGAGTGGGGTCCCCTCCTCGCAGCTCAGATCCAGGCTGTCAATACTCAAGTCCAGCTGAGGCTTAGCCTGCGGCTCCCGGCTCTTTAAGGCGTCAGTCGACACCTGGAACTTGCCTAGGTCTCGAAGCTGCTGGTCAGCATGGGCAACCTGAGAAGGAGAGGGCCGGGGGAGAGTGAAGAGAAGCCCAAGGCAGGGATGGCCTAGAAGAAGAGGGCACAGGGGTCCAATGTGACAGGGCTGAGGGAGTCTGTCCAGCCAGATACTTACCTGCGCTTCCAGGCTGCGCACCTGGGCAGTAAGGTGGCGGCAGGTCTGTTCAGCCTCCTTGGTCTTCAGCCCGGCCTGCTGCAGCTCACGGCTCAGCCGTTCGGCTTCAGCCCGCAGCTCCTTATTTTCCTTCTGCAGCTGCTCCACACCCCGCAGCTGCTCCTGAAGCTCTTGGTTCTGCTGCTTCTTGGCATCATAATGGGTCTTGGCTTTCTCCATCTGTGTAGACAGACGGGGTGGGTGGTGAGGGTGGGACAGGAGCAGGAGAGCAGAGTGGGCCAGGACTAGGCTCCTCACCTGCAGCTTGTAGTGCTCAGCTGCCTGCTCCTTCTGGCTCAACTGGGCCTGCAGCTCATTCAGCTGGGCCTGGAGGCGTTGGGCCTCTTGCTGGCTCTCACCTCCCTGGGCCTGGAAAGCATGAGAAAGGCTGATCAGGGTGGCTAGTCTGGCTGCTCCACCCAACTCCACTGACTTGCCCTAGCCTCTTGGGCTCCATGGGTGTTTTCAGAGTCCTGCATATTCTCTCAGGACACACAAATTCTTTTACTCCGCTACTAACTCCAGCCTACTGAAGCACCACACACCCTTGAAGGTCCACATTCTGCAGGAGCTTTCCCTGAGCAGCTAATGCTGTTTCTGATGGAGTTCTGACAGCCCTGTCTTTGCCTTCTTTGAGACCAGGCACAAACTCTCTCTCTCTCTGCGATACACAAGTCATTCTCTGGAGGAAAGGAACTGATCCTCAGGAACCCAGTGTAGAGCACAGAGCTAGGCACTTGGCATTGGAGCTCTCTGAGGACGTGTGAGCTCATTTCTCCTCAAAACCACTCTGGGAAGTAACTTGATCTCCCTTTCAGAGATGAAGAAACTGAGCTCAGAGATTTAAGCAAACTGACCAGGGTCACAGTGACTAAACAGAGTAAGATTTGGACCTTGGTCCACCTGACTCCAAAGCCCGTGTGGGCTCATTTATGATGCCGGCACTCCCTCCCGTCCAGACCACAGACTCCTTGGGAGCAGGGCCTGTGTCTGCTTCTCTGTCCACCTGCAATGCCATCAAGTCCTTAGTTTATAGTAGACACTGGCCAGGACCATCTGGCCTTAGCTCTCCTACATCTCCTAGCACCGGGAAGGCCCCCAAAAGGAGCATACGTAATAAGCATCTGTTTATCACAAAATCATGACATGTGGAGCACATGGAAGTGAGCTGGGAAAACAGCTCCGAGCTCCCACTAACTCCTGTGAGCCACCAGGGTTTTGGTGAGCCCCAGGGCCACTGTTCCCAATTCCTTTGCTCCTAACTAAAAGCTGTGAAGCCTAGAACTGCAAAAAAGCAAATATTAAACCAAAGAAGGTGACACTGTTGAAAGCATTAAGAATATTAAATTGCATTTTAATAGTAAATGTCACTGACACTCTCCCTCCTTGAGGCCAGACTGTCTAGACCAGTGCTATCCAATAAAACTTTCTGTAATGATGGAAATGTTCTCTATCTGCCCTGTCCAATATGGTAGCCACTAGGCACACATAGCTATTGAGCAGGGGAAATGTGGCTAGTGTGACTAAGGAACTGAATTTTTAATTTAATTTTAATTAATTTAAATTTAAATAACCACACGTGGCTAGTGGCTACGGTAGTGGACAGCAAAGGTCTGAGGGATGTGAGCCACTCCAGTCTTCCCTCAAGAGCTCCCAGGAGGCACATGCAGGGACTCCTGAGCCACAGGCAGGTCTCTTAAGGCTTCCAGGCCCCCAGGGTGCCCCTCCTCTGCCTCCACACCCATCAAAGCCCAAGGGCTTAGAGAGCACTTTTCCATCCCCATCTTCACTCTGAGGCAGGCAGAGGTCAGGCCCATCCCCCAGCTGTCCCACCTTCAGTTTCTGCTGCTGTGCCTTGCTGGCTTGGTCATGGTCAGCTAACTTCTTACTCAGTTCTTCCACCTGGGCAGGGGAGGGAAGAGCAGAAGTGAAGACTCAGGAGGCCTTCACCTGGATGTCCAGATAAATTATGGGGTTTTCCCAGACCAGTCCCCAGTGTTCCTAAAAGAAACTCAGGTCCTTTCTCTGGCCTCCAATTAGGGAACAGCCTGCTGCCGCCCAGGCTGGTTGGCAGGACCAGAGTGAGGTGACCCAATGCACAGGTGCTGCCAGAGCCACCTGTCCATGCTCGCCTCCAACGGCAGCCTGCAGAGACAGAGGCCTGCCCAATCCCTGCAGCCACCAGATTCAGCAGAACTGACTCTGGGGAGCTGACACCTCACCCTACTGCTGCCGCCATTCCCAGCTCCAACCTTTCTAGGTTGGGGAGAACAGGGGACCTAGTCTGTAACTCAAGCAGACATACTCAATGAATACCCATCCCTCCTCCTCCCAGAAACTGCCAAAGCAAAAGCTCACAGATGCTCAGACCTCTTCCCAATGTCCACAGGCCACTAGGGCTGGCGCTAGCAGTGTGGCTTCTGTGGTTAGCATGGGGGATGAGATGGCTGGAAGACAAGAGCAGGGGCAGCACAGGTACTCCGAGCCCACCCTCCTCCCACAGAGAAGAGCAGAGGGAGGGAGGGGACAGGAGGGAACAGAACAGCCATAGCAGTCTTGGCTCCTCCAGGCATTCTGGGAGCTCAAGCATGATCAGCAAAGGCGAGAGGCAAGTGCTCCATTGCTAACTGTTTGCTATTCGTTTTGACTGTCTCCAGCATCTCAGGCTCCTTGGTGATGGGAGAAGAGGAGGGCCTGATTCCTCAGCAGGCCTGAGGTGACTGATGGGGTAGGAGGGATGGTGGTGGACAAAGGGTGCTCCCACTAAATACCAGCTCAGTAGCCTTGACATCTAGGGCAGCACAGAGATCCTCGTGAGAGCGAGGCAGCCAGATCATGCCACCTCCTCTGGTGGAGGCCCCTCCTGCTTCTCTCCATCTTAGCCTCCCTGCTCCCAGACATCTTGATACCATGCTTGGGGTCAGAGCCACAGAGGGTGACAGGCAGGCATCCTAAGCTCACAACCCTCCCTAACCTGTGAGGGCTGCCTTGCACATCACCTTTATGGCTTCTGCGGGAAAGAAGGGAGCTGTGTTAAACAAGGCCCACAGTCACTGTGCTGTTCCTCTCAGTTAAGGACCCAAACTTGGAACAGGACTTGAGGTTTGGGAATCCCAAGGATTGTCTGTCACTGGTTCAGATATGGGAAAGATGAAGCCTATCCTACCCCTGTCCCTGATAGGCAGATGAGAGAAAGTGCAGAAGGGTGGAGAGGCCGACCTGGGATGAGTGGGATGAGGCCTGAGAGAGGGCCCAGCACACCGCACTCCTGGGCAGCCTGGGCCTGGATTCCATGGCTTGACCCTGCCCCCTTCACAAACAGTTCACAACAGGAGCTGGCGGAGGCAAGCTGCAGCCGGGGTCATGCACCGAGACTGGTCACCGCTTAAGCAGCCAGCATTTATCGAGGACCCCAAGCATTACCTGCTTAGTTTGCTCTCTCTGAAATACCTCTAGCTGCTCCACCTGTGCATGGGGGAGGAGCAATGGAGACAGTGAGATGAAGGCCAGAGAGGTACCAGCCCTGCTGCCAGGCTGACCTTGCTGAGGCTCTGATACTTTCCCCCAAGGAACTAGACTTCCAGTAATTAAACCAATGCCAGTTTGGCTCATTCTAGTCCCCAGTGGCTCTTCAGGCCTGCACTACAGGTGTGCCTGCTCACCACAGTGTGCCTCCAGAAGGGGCTGATGGCCTTCAGCTTGTCTCTCCAGGGACAAAGCCTTCAGGGAAGGGGAGGCTATTGATATTTTCTTTAGGACAATAGGGGGCAACAGACTTGAATTCTACCAGCTACCTCTCCTCATCTGCCACCCAGTGAGTGACGGGAGACAAGACATTGCAATAATGTGGGAGCCAGAGGCCCTGGAATGCAGAGAAAACATGCCCTCTCTCCCAGGTCCGATCTTTGGGGGCGTGGTTGAGCCGGGCACCTTACCTGGATGGTGAGTTTCTGCCTCTCTTCCTGGAACCGCTGCCTCTCCTCCAGGACCTTGACCTTGGCACCCTCGTACTTGGCAGTCACCACCTCCAGCTCCCGGGCAGTGCTCTGTGCTTCCCGCTGCACCTCAGCCAGACGGGTCTCAGCATCAGCACGCACAGCTGCCAGCTCTTGGCCATACTTCTCCCGGGCCTGGTCCAGCTCCACTTCCAGAAACTGCCGGCCGAGGCTGGCCCTCTCACCCAGCCCCCGGTTCTCCTCTGCCAGCAGGCCATGAGCCTTCTTCAGCATGCTCAGCTGCTCTGCATAGCTGGCCTTCTCTGCCCGCAGCTGCTGGGCTGCTCGCTCTTGCTCTGCTAACTTCTGCCGCAGGGGCACCAGCTCCCCCAGCTCCCGCTGGGCCCGCATCAGCTCTGCCCGCAGCCCACCGGCTGCCTGCTTGCTTTGCTCCAGCTCCTCACGATGGCGTTTCTCAGCAGCTGCCTGCTCGGCCTGCAGCTGCTGGCACAGATGCTTAGCAGGCAGCAACTCGCTCACCAGGGCCTGTGTGCTGGTGTGCTCGAGCTGCAGGGCAGAGAGGGCCTGTTCCTTCTGGAAGAACTTCTCCTGCCATGCCTTTAATTCGTGGCCCAGCTCCTCCGCTCGCTCTGCCTGCGAGGCCAGCTCCTGCCGCAGGCTCTCTGAAGCCACCCGCTGTTTCTCCGCCTCTTCCCGGAGGGTCTGGACCTCCTCCCGCAAAGCAGAACTGCGTTCCGCAGCTCTGGCGCTGTTGCTGGCTGTCTCTGCCTGGAGCAGGCGCAGCCTCTCTTCCAGCTTCTGGCTCTTCTCCGACTCAGCTATAACCAGCCGCTTCAACTCCTTGCTCTCACCCTCCTTCTCTAGGACCTGGCGGTTCAGGATGGACACCTCCTCCTCCAAGCTGCTGATGAGGCTGTTTTTTCTCTCAGCCTCCTGCTGGCCTCGGGCTACCTGGGCCTTCCACTCATCCTCAGCCTTGCTATGGTCTTGGGCCTTGGTGCGGAGGGTGGCCAGCTCCCTCTGGGCTGAAGCTAAGGTGTCCTGACTGTGCCCCAGCTCCTGGGCCTTCTCCTCTAATCGGCCCTGCAAAGTCTCCAAAGCACTGGCCTGCTCAGCGCGGGCAGTGCGCTCAGACTCGAGGCTGTGCTCCAGACCGGAGGCTTTCTCCTGATGCTCCCGGCACTGCCGCTCCAGCTTGCTCACCTCTGCCTGTAGAGCCTCCAGCTCAGGGCCTCTTCGCTTGGTCTTCCCAGTAGCCTCAGACTGGGCTCCCGACC
Source organism: Tapirus indicus (assembly GCA_031878705.1). Classification (NCBI taxonomy): domain Eukaryota; kingdom Metazoa; phylum Chordata; class Mammalia; order Perissodactyla; family Tapiridae; genus Tapirus; species Tapirus indicus. The sequence goes on from CM062924.1 coordinate 27,449,943, forward strand.
CAGAAGTGTCTTCTCCACTGGTTGTCCCTAGAGACTGCTGGCACTCCTCTTTCTCCGCCAGCTGTTTCTTCAGCTGCTCCACGGTTTGCTGAAGCTCCCCCAACTCTGTTCTCTGGGCTGCATCCTGCCCACGAAGCTTGGCCAACTCCTGGTCTCTCCCTTCTTTTTCCATCAAGGCATGGGCCAGTGCCTCTTGCAGGCTAGCAAATTCCACACGCTGCTCATTGAGGGCATTCTGCAGCCGCATCTCAAGCTCTGCCTTGGCGGCCTTCTCCAGGGCAAGATCAGCTTGGGCCCGGCCCCGCTCCTGGGTCAGCCGCGCCACCTCCCTCTCCTGTTGCCCTCGCTCCTCCTGCTGCTGTCCCTGGCTCTCCATCAGTGCAGCCCGCAGCCTCTCTAGCTCACTGCCCATTTGCTCTGCCTCACGCTCCATGGCCTGCAGTGCAGCCTGTGTGCTGCAGAATGGGCGTCCCTGCTGCTCTTCCAGCCACTCTGACTCTCTGTCTCCTGCCCTCGGGGGCTCCTTGAGTAGCTCACGGGAGGCTGTTTCCTGCTGCTCACCTGCCTTGCGCACCAAGGCCTCCAGGCGGGCCACCTCCTTGCTGGTGGCAGCCATCTTCTCCTGCAGAGTGGAGAGGTCATCTGCAAGCTTCTGGGCCCTGACCTCCTTCTCCTGGACCTGCTGGAGGGCTCTGGCCAGGTTGGCATGGAGCTGAGCTAGCTCACTCTGCTGCCGGCCTATCTGGAGCTCGCTGTGGGCCTCTATCCCTGTCACCTTCTCCTTTGCCTCCTGCAGCTCTTGGCGGGCCTTCTCACATTCTTCCTTCAGGGTCATCAGCTGTTCCTGGAACATGGCACCATACTGTGCCTCCTCTTGCTGACTATCCTCATATCGCTCACGCCAGGTGGCCACCTCCTTGGCAAGCTGCTCACACTCACTCTCAGCCTCGCGCTGGGAGGCTAAGGCCTCTGCCAGCTCCCGCCGCAGAGCTTCCATTTCAGCCTGATGGACCTCCCCAAGCTGCTGTAATCGGGCCTCCAGCCCCTTGCGTCCAGACTTCTCTTCTTCCAGCTCCTTCCGTTCTTGCTTATGCTGCTCCACCAGGCTCCGGATCTCTGCCTCCAGCTCAGAGATACAGTGCTGCTGCTCTTCCAGGGTTTCTGTGGCTCTGCGCTTCTCCTCTTCAAGGCTGCCCTTGGTGATCTTCAAGGACTCCTCAAGGGCCCGGACCTGCTCCTGAAGCTGGCCCTTTTCCTGGGCCACCCTTTCTCTCTCGGTTGCTTTTTGCTGCTCAGACCTCAGCTGGGCCTTTAGCTCTGCCACCTGGGCCTGGGTTTCACACTGCTCCTGGCGGGCTGACTCAGCACGGGCATGGAGTTCCTCAACCTTTTGACTCAGCTCTGCCTTCTCCCGCTGGACCTGTGTCACTGAGGTCTGGGCACTGTCCCGGGCTTCACTGGCAGCCTTAAGTTGCTGTTGCAGGACCTCTAGCTTGGTAGCCTTCTCTTTCTCCAACACCTCCAGCTGCTGGAAGGCCGACTCTCTCTCCCTTAGGAAGGCCTCCCGCTCCTCAGCAGCAGTGGCCAGTTGCTGGGCATGGTCGCGCCTGGTTGCCTCCCACTCCTTGGTGGCTTCCTCCAGCTGCTGCTCCTTCTGCTTTAGGCTGCTGCTCAGCTGCTCCACCTGGTGGCGAAGGCCCTGGGAGGCCTGTTCTTGCTGCTGGAGGGTCTGTGCTAGCTGGGCCTGCTCCTTTTTGGCCTGCTGCTTCAGGTCGGCCAGTTCTTGATCCTGCTGCTGGAGGGTAGAATTGAGGGTGGTGAGCTCAGAGGTCAATGTGGCCACCTGGGCAGACAACTGGGCCCCCTGAGCCTGGGAGGCCTGCTCCAGTTCTTCCTTGGCGCAGCTGAGGTTGGACAGGGAGCCCTGCAGCTCAGCAATCAGACCAGCTAGCTGCTGCTTTTCTTCTTCAAAGTGGCCCCGCTCAGCAAGCAGCTTGGCTTCCCGCTGGCCCCGCTCAGTCTCCAGAGCCTCCACCCTGGCTTGTAGCTGGGTGTTGTCTGCAGCAAGAGTGGCTGCTTCTTGCTTCAGAGTTTCCAGCTGGTGAGATAAAGAGACAAATGGGGATCAGCATGACTCCTCAAGTCACCACAGCCCTTCTGGGAACTGAGGATCGCCAGGAACCTGAACATGCCAAACACAGGTCTCACCGCTGCTCCTGTGCATTCCTACCTGCAAGACATCACCCAGCACCTCGCCCTTCTCCCGGGGTGGGTTCTCCCGCAGTCGGGCCAAATGTTCTTCCAGCTGTGAAAGTTTTCCCTGAAGGATTTCATTCTTCTCTTCAAGGCATTTCTGGGAGTAAACAAGAGCCCCGTGTGAACAGAGGTGGAACAGGCACCGGATTACCACACGAGCCCTTGTGAACATCAACAAAACACAGGACCCCATCACCTTGTTACCAAGATCTTTTGCCGTGACCTAGGAAAAAACTCTCAGAAACCAGAGACCTGGGAGCATGAGAGACCTGACTTTCTAGCCCTAGTTCCAGGGCTAAAGTAAGTCACATGACCTGCGAATTTCTTCTCTAAGGCTGCTCCTTGTCCGGGCATCAACAGCAGCAGTCGCCACAGCACCTCCTGGTTGCCCTCTCCACTTCCCCCCGTCCCGAATGTTCACTAAGCACTGACAATGGGCCAGGCACTGTGCTGTGTGCTTCTCTGAATTTCTAATCCAGCCAACAGATCTGGGAGGTAGCTATTACTATCCCTCTTTTACAGAACAAGAATCTGTAGTTCAGATGTTAAGTGCCTTGCCCCAGGGTTACACGGTTAATAAGTGGCAGAGCTGGGTTCTTAATAATAGCAACTAATGCACTAAGCGATTCCTCTGCACCACACAGTGTGTTAAGTGCTTTATATGTATCATCTTAATGGCTGATGAGGCTGCTTCTTGTTCTTTTTCTAATTTTAGGGAAAGGATGCTTAGAGAGAAAGAGGACAAGGAACTTGCCCAAGATCCACACCTTGTAAACAGCAGACAGGATTCAAAGCAGTATTGGACGTAAGCCCACAATCTTTCATTACAGCACAGTATTAAATCTTGAAGAGATGTCAGCTTAATTTCCAAAGGCCCCAAAGAATAGAGTGGTGAATGGAATTCAGCTTTCAACATGTGGTCAAGATTGTGGCCCTGACGCCCCAGAGCAGAGGGTTACCTTGTCCTGCAGGGCTGTGCTGAGCTCCTTCTCGAGATGGGCCTGCTTCTCCACCCACTCCTGAGTGGCCTTGCTGTGCTCCTCTGTCAGTTCATTGAGGGCACCCTGTAGTTGCTGCAGGTGACTGACAAACTCCCGCAGCTGAGACAGACAAGTGGGGATCCCCATCACCCAAGGTCAGAACGGGCAGCACCACTGTTGTCTGCTCCCTGAACTGCAGGGCTTGATACCGCCAATCATCCTTCCAACCCTCCTCAAACCAATCACAACTAATCACATCTCTAATCCAGGACTATAACTCAAAATTTAGGGCCACAACCCAGTACCTGGCAGCAGCCAATTATGGGACGAGGAAAGGGGCAAAGTGTGCAGGTCTCTGGAGAGACTGACGCATAGGACAGGTGCCAGGACGTTCTTTTCAACCCTCTCCTGGGGAATCTTCCAGACCAACCCAGCCCCAAGGAGCCTCCATGTAGGGACCAGACCCCCCAACACTCACCTTAAAGGAAAGGTCCCCATTCTCCTCAGAAAGCTGGTTAATTTTGCGATCCATCTGGCTCTTCTCTGTCTTCAGGTCCTGGCACTGCTTCAGAGTTTCATGGAGCCGCATGGTGAGGCTGCGAGGCGGGGAGCAGTGAGAAGAGAGTGTCGCCCCTACCCTCCATGAGTGCAGGGCAGGACAGGGAGCCGGGAAGGAAAGCGGAGAGAACCATACCTCTCATTCTTGCCTCGGAGCTCCTCAAGCTCCCTGGGCTCCAGCGGGCTGGCCGCCTGCTTCTCGTTCAGCAGAGCCAGGCGGTCAATGCGCTGCTGCATCATGGCAATCTGTGCATCTGCCCCGGAGCAGGGGGAAGGGGGAGGAGAGTCAGCACAGAACTAAGGGGAGGAGGGAGAGGGAAGAGGAGGCATCCAATCTAAGGGAAAGGGAGGATGGTGGTAAGGACAGAACCAGCTTCCAGGAGGTCAGCCTGACAGGCCCAGGGCTGAGCTCGAAGCTCCAGGGCCAGCAGGGAGGACAACATGGGAGGCAGAGGGGCCATTTCTCAGACAAGCCCAGTGCTTCCCTGGATGAAAATCCCAAATGCTGCCCATTCACACACATCTGCCAACGTGCCAGGCACCCACCCTTCTCGGTAAGGAGCTTGCGGTTCTCGGCCAACTCCAGCTCCAGCTCATCTCTATTATTTCTCTCATCTGCAAGCTGCTTCTTCAGCCGTCTCATCTGGAATTGTGGGGTCTGCAGGATGTCGCCCATGGGGGAGGCTGGAGAACCTGAGAGGAAGCTGAGGAAGGAGATGGCTCAGATGCCATGGTCAGAGCCTGAGATGTAAGGGCTGAAGTGACCAGCAATAGGCAGGGATGGGGACAGCAGGGCTCTGTGGACGTGAGCACTGGCTGGGAGGCCCAAACATCTGATTTCTGTTTGTAGTGCTACCTCGTGCCTCATGACATGACCTTGATAAAACTTTTCTTCTCCTTTCTCCAAGTCTTAATTTCTTTGTCCAAAAAAAGGGGGGGGGGGGAGGCGGGGGATGCATTCTGCTTGCTTCTGCAGAGCTGCACTGAAAGAAAAGACTTCAGTGTAATCTCCAAGGAAGAAAGGAATTCCATAAACAGGGAATAAGCCTTTGAGAGAGGACTTCTGCCCAAGACAGATCCCAACCAATCCCCCAATTAGTACTGGGGTAAGTGAGGACATCTCAGACCTACAGAATATTCCAAGCACTCTCTAATGATGTCAGGGGCTGCTCAACAGCTTAGCCTCTAGGACATGGGGATTGGAGGACTGAATGTTGAGGCCCAATCCCAAGAGAAGAGGCCCAGCACATACTTGTTCCCACTGGAAGAGGCAACCTTCTGCAGCTCTAGGAAGCGAACCTCCCTCTTGGCCTGGTGGCTGGGTGGGGAGAGCTCTTCAGAGATGGTGCTGGAACAGGTGGAAGGGACAGGAGCTGAGGGGAAGGAGCAGACAAACAAACCACAGAGAGGTTAGTAAGAGAGTGAACATATTTGCATCTTTATGCAACTTGAGAAATCACTTTAGTGGGAGTGAATCCACAGACACTTATATGTAAGCTACAGAGGGAGGGCACTGGGCACAGTCTAAAACCTGGTATCTGGTTATCCAGAGGTCAGTGTCCCTAAGCCAAATCAAGCAAAGGGCTTCCATTTCCACAGATCATCAGTGCTCAAGGAGAGAGCACAGTGGAGTGAGAGTCTCCACCACGCTCAGAGCCTGAACCAAGTGCTCATGCTTTTCCCTCAAGCCAACACTGCAGAGGCAGACTGGGAACCCTGAGCAGGATCTCTCCTCAGCCCCAGCAACCTCTCAGGTCAGAGGTACTGGCCTCTTTTTCTGAACTCCTCCACTCTGAAATCTTGCACTGCCAACACGACCTCTTTCTCAAAACTGTCTCTTCCTTTGGTTCCCAGGACCATTTTCGCATGGTTCTCCTACCTCTAAACACCTACTCTTAGTCTCCCTCATCTGCTCCTCCCTCTTCCACCCACCTGCTAAGCTCCCGGAGTTCTGATGGGGCCTCCTTGCTCTGCCCACAGTGCCCACGGCTTCAATGGTCATCCACACACTGACTTGCAAACCCATTACCTGGCCCAGAGCCCTCTCTTGCATTCTAGACTCACATTTCCAACATCTCTGTCTGAAGGGCTCATGAGGAACCTAAATATGAGGAACATCAAATTCAGCAAGTAGAAGAGAATTTGCCTAGACCCACATCTTACATCCTATCATCATCAGATGGCCTCTTCATCAGAAGACAGGCAGAGCTATCACTCTTTCTACTGTGCTTCCAACAAGACGAGTGAAAGATTCAGTACCTCTCTGTTCTAGCACTTATTCCTATCATACTTACTGGTATCTGCCTCCCCTCCTAGAATGTGAGCTTCATGTGGGGAAAAACCATTTTTTAAGAGTGTGTACTCCCAGCTTCTAAGCCTAGGGTAATGACTGTTTGAAAAATAAAAAACAAAAAAGGTATGTGTGTGGGGTGATCAAGGAGAACCTAACAGCAGACACAATCACTTATAAATGTCTTGCTTAGCTGCTGCCAGGCAGCAAGGAGGAGCTCTGTAGGAACTGAGATGATGGTAACACAGCCCAAAAGTCGACCTACTCCATTATACACACTGTTCCTGAGCACCAACTCTGTGCCTTGTGTGGGGCCAGAAGCAAATGCCCACTGCACTTCTCGACAACTCAAGATCCTAGCAATCTCCAGCTCTGAGAGAAGAGTGGGCCCTACTTACCTTTCTGTAAGAAGTTTTCTAGGTCCTCATTCAGGTTTAGCCCATCCTCATGGTCCAGTACAAATTTGAGAATGATGGCTAACTCAGCCTGGGCCACAGAGAAAGAAAGAGCATCACTTAGGTGTTAGGAAGGCCTGAATGGATGGAGGGCGCCACCCTGGCAGTGCCAGTCCCAGGAGCCTGCTGGAGCCCATTCTTCTTCTCAGAGCCAGAAGCCCCATGGTCCAGCTGAGAACATTCTGCTAGAGACATGTTCAACCCACTTGCCCCTACCCCCTCTCCTCGCCTAAAGACGCACCCGGTGTCAGACAGAGTTCCTAACTGACTTCACTCCTGACGACAAGAGAAGAGAGTGGGTAAGGAAAGTAATGCAGTCAGAAAGCTTTATACATAACTATGTTGGCCTCTTCCAGGTGACCCTCATTATTGTTCTTTGAGTGAGAACACGTCTGGGGCTCATCCAAAGCTCATCCACCAGCTCAGCTGTAAAATAGTCCCTTCTTTGTCTGAATTCCAAAGCTACAGAGTTGATCTGATTTTCCTGGCCAATTCTGTTGTAGTTCCTTATTCTTTTAGAATTTTTGTTTCTCTCAGGCCTATGACCAGCTTAGAGCAGAGAAAAGGTTGAAGGGAGGAAGAAGCCACCCATCCCTCCCAAGCCACTACAACCCCAGCCCCAGCAATGAGCCATGAGCTCAGTGAGTATAAAATGGGATGATTCAACATTTCTACCATTACATGAAAGGCTACAGCTTTCTGGACCTGCCCCACCAGTCACCTACATTACCCACTCTGGAATCCCAGCAGCTTCTGCTCTGGGAAATAAAGAACAGCTGTTCATGCAGGAAGCAAGGCCAACATCAGGACCCATATGGCAGGTAGTTCCTGGAAACCAGGTCAATTCCCTCCATAATGAAGCAGATGCAGCAACTCCTCTTCGCTTAGGGACCATGAAGAGGGGAGAGGAGGTAACCACTCTGAGCTAGACTGTCATGGTGGACAAAGACATTCTCTCTCACTAATTCTTCCTACTAGAGGAAGGAGGAATAAATGGAATGACAGTCTGCATAAAAAACACACACACACACGGGAACACATATATGAAGAGAGAACAATTTGTATGTATTATCCAAACATAGTAGTACAGTTACAGGTATAGTTAAATATATACCCATGAAAAACGACTTGGAAGTGTATATCCTTTAAAAGTTAGCAGTAATCTCTGGGAATGAGATTGTTGGCGACTATTATTTCCTTATGCTTTTCAACATTTTCCAGATTGTCAATAATGAATGGCTGTAACTATTATAATTTTTTAAAAGAACAATATATGCTGTTTAAAGAAAAACAAATGGAGTGAGGTAAAGCACAGGCTAGGCCTGCTAGGTGGGGTGGAGGCTAAAGGGCTTACCTGGATCTTATATTCAAATTGTTCCCAGTCCCTGGGACTTTTGGAGCTCATGGTGGAGTGGTATAAGAGCAGCATGGTCATCTAGAAGGCAAACAGGAGGCAGTCACTGAGCAGAGTCTGTCTCTCTTCTCAGTGCCCTACCCCTGGGCTGTTCTGGGGACTCTGAGCTATTCTGGAGACACTTCTAAAGCTTCTAGAATTCAGCAGCCCCAGGCCACTGCCCTTAACTGCACCAGGAAACACTTGATTGAGGACTCAATGCCTGCTGTGCAAAAAGCTGGGTGTCAGGATTCCAGCATAGCTAAATTCCTGAACTCATGAAACCCTGGGTATGAAACTTAAGGCACCCTCTATAGGCCAGCACCTAGAAACAGAAAAGGAAATGAAGTAACAGAAGAGGGAATGAGCTAAAAAGAAAAATATGACGATAGCTGGGTGAGGCCTGATTCCTGCCAGGTCTCCATCGAGGCCCACAGGGACGGTCTAGTAAACCTCTTTGTCATTAGGCATGGGCTCCTAGAATCCTTGAGCCAGGATCTCTGCCTCAGCCAGGTGGTTGCCTGGACCTACATCCAACCTCCATGAGCCCCAAGAAATAAAGCATCCACCACTTCCTCTGGGTTAAGAGAAGGCCCTGCGGGTCACTCCGGTGCCACCCTCCCAACCCCACCAGTCTGGTATTCCACAGGTACCTTGGCCAATTCCAGCTCTGATCCCTCCATCACCTTCTGCACTGACACCAGGCATTCTGAAGAGGGATGTTTTTGGTTTTCTGTAATGACAACAATGTAGAAAACAGGGTGAACTTCCTGGGGACCATCCCTGAGATCACCAGAATACCTCAGAGTTAAAGGAGCAGAATTGCTGTCTCTGGTGGTGCTAGGAGACATAGAGCTCCTTACTCTTTTGTCCTCTCTCCCCCAACATACACATTTCCATCTGAAGTTAGTTCTATCCTGGGTCAGTGCAACGGCCACAGGGATAGTTAAAGAAGAGAGCAGGCCAGGAATTCATAAAAGCTCTGGGGCATGACATTGCACCCACCCACCCACACACCAACTCCCACTCAGCACCACAGAGAAAGAGCCTGGAGATTCCAGGTCACTCTAAAGTTTTGTTCCAACTAAGGTTGCAGAGGAAGCCTGTAGCTGAGAGACTAGGAGGACAGCGGACATCTGATTCTTACGCTGCCAGAGGGTCTGGGCTCAATTACTAACACCTTGCTTTATCTAAATCTATTATCACCTTTCCTATAATTCTGTTGAAGTGGAGATGGTGGATCACTCCGTCAAAGATGAGGACTTTGTGTCCACAGCTGTATGAGGGAGGGAAACTGACAAACACTGTGCTAGAAGCCTTTTATGTGTTCTTATTTAATTGACCCACTAACCTTAAGAGTAATCATTATTGTCTCCATGTTATAGATAGGGAACCCATGTCCAGAGAGGTCCACAGAAAGGGAGTAGAAGGGCCAAAATCTCAACCTAAATCTGCCTCTGCCCCACAGCTATCGCCTAAGCAATTAATTCAAAGTTATCTTGGGAAAATGTTCTTCTTGCAAGGAAAAGAGGGTAACATGGATCCTTCCCTCTCCTCCAACTCCTCCCAGTGCGGGGAACAGGAGCCCAAGGTGATGAGTCCCCAAAACCCACCCTCTGGCTCTACCTGGATCTCAGAGATGGGCTCTGGTACTGAAGGGACACTCTTCTTCCCTGACTGCTGTAGGCACCACAAGACCCATGGAAGCTAACCCAGTAGATCTCTGTGGCACAGAGTGGGCAGCCTTCAGCCTTCACTCCTCCAGACATCTGTGAACTGGTTCCTCTGGACTCCCAAGTCCCAGGAGCTGAGGAAGCAACTCCTTCCCCTCTAGATAAGAAAGGTGCTTGCTTACTCTGCAGAAAACTGCACACAAAGTCCAGTCTCCCTGGCACCGGCTGCTGCAGGATTTGCTGCCCCTCGTCAGTGCCTTGGCTAGAAAAAGAGCAAGTATTAGGAACAGAGTACTCAGCAATCCTTCCCTTCTTGCTCCTGCATTACATAGTACCTTCCCATTCCTTCAGGATTGGTCTGAGCTGGATTTGGGAGAGAACCAGACCAGATGTTGAAGGCAGGGGAGAAGATACCAAGACACCACTTAGTCAGAAGGACCTGTGTGGTGGGTGAGAAGTGGGAACTTGAGGCATGAGGTCCTTCTGGAAAAGACAGCACTCTGCCATCCTATTTGTGAATATAAAAAAGCTCTGTGGGAAGAGGGCCGAAGAACATGGAGGCAGCACAGATGAACGGGAAGCTAGATTCAATAGCCTGGAATGGCTTAACTGTAAAAGGTCAGGAAGCCTGGGAAACACAGCTAGAGTAAGAGTGAGAAGGGATGGTGGAAAGGGAAAAACAAGTCCACAAACCAAAAGAACAGGAGGGAACAAGGCTCCCAAATGACAGGGCAAAGTTCAATACACATTAGGCTGAAGGTGAGGTGGCTAAAGCCTCCCAGGCCAGGCCAAGGGACAATCACTCTAGACCAGTGGCCATCGCTGTGCACGTTTGTTGAACTGAAAGGCAAGCGAAGTGCAAAGAGAGCAATGAGGGCAGGGAGGCAGCAGGGGGAGCTCTCTCGCCGCCTAGGTCCCTGGCCCCTGGATGCTCGGGCTAACTGCAGTTTCATTTTTGGAGATGAACATCTTCACTTCTCTATCTAGGCTACAGCTGGAGATACGGTTCCTCAGAACCTGAATCTCCAGGTTTCAGCCAACTTTATGCAGAGCAAGGCAGGCCCTGGAACCTTCCGATGCCAGACATCCTGCAAAGCAGAAGCAGCATCCAAGCCAAGACCACAAGGGTAGCTCCCTCCATCTCTCATGTGATTACAAAAGCTTCTTCCAAGTGAACCCCCTACAAGCAGCATTCTGGGTAGCTGGTCTGAGATTAGGGACTCCTCACAGACTCCTAAAAATGCCATCTTCCCTACCCACCCACAATCTGGAATGTAGTGACTCCTTGCCTCAGCATAGAGCAGTACTTTACCAAAGTGTATTCCATTAGATAAAAATAAAGAGTGTTCTTGGGTTAAATGTTAGAGAAATGCTGGGTTAAACCAAATTCAACATTTTCTAAAGAAGAGGCTATAACATGCATTATTTCCTAAACCTATCTGACCACAAAACCTCTTTTTTCCCACTAAGTCCCTGGGAGAAGTAAAGCTGCATGGACTATGCTTTGGAAAATCCTGGTCCTGGAGAAATCCAGCCCATCCTTTAAGACTGTGTTCAAGCCTCAACTCTTGACAGGAAGCCATCCAGAACCACTGCTTGTCACGCCTCCACCCTCCTTCTCAGGAATTCCTACAGCACTCATGGATACAACTGCATCATTTACAACTGACCACTCCGTGCAAGCTGAAACTAGGAATATAGCGAGTGCTCAGTACACAGAGCTCACTAACAGATTAGGGATGCTTTTTACTGGGACTAGCAGAGGTCAATGTCAATAGGACAAATGTTAGGGCTTTAGGTTTTCTGGCAAAATGCCTCCACTCAACTTTGCTATTCAAGCCTCACAGATATCAAAGAGATGGGGCAGCCTCTTTGCTTCATGCTATTCACATACAGAAGAACAGAAAGGAAAACTTGTCAGAGGGATTGGCTCTGATGAATTTTTCCAGAGAGAAGACCAAGTGGCCAAGAAACAAGCCCTGTTCAATTCCCACAGCTTCTATGTGCCCCCCTGCCATCCTCCACTGCCTTCCCCTGAGAACTAGGTGTCTGATTTAGGTCAGCAACAGTAGCAGCATCAGAAATGCAATAGCCAGACACATTCACCAAAAACGTCTGTTTTCCCAAAGAATGTTGGTTTGCATTGTCCTGGACCTGAGATGGAGATTAGGGTTAACCTGGGATTTCAACAGCCCTTCCCTGCAACTAACTCTAACTCTAACTCTCTCTTTCTTAAATTTTTCAAACTAAACCTACTGTGGCTAAACCAAGGACACACATCCTTACGGCTGCACACATCTATTGTTCATCATTAGGCCAAGGAAATTTATCTCCTCAGAAGCAAAAACTCCTTTATCTATTCTTAAGTTAAAAAAAGCATGCTGCACCCTACTGTATGTTGTAACATGAGGCATATCATACCTGGCTGCCTCTCGTTTGGTGATGTTAAAATTAAACAGTGGGGTAGGTATTGCCAGCCTAATGGTTTTACCAGCCACTGATGTTGGTTGCTTAGATCTACCACTTCATTAGGGTTTGCAAAATAATTATTTTCATTAAAAGTTGCAAAATGCTGATTTACAGATGGTGTACAACTCCACCTATGAAGTATCCTTGCAAAAAAAAAAAAAGTTAAGCTAATCAAGCTTGGATCTAATTACCAGTTTATAGATAACAAGGGGAAGAGAAGAACAAGATAAGCAACACCATGATGACGCAATTAACAGAATTCAGGAAATTCTACAGGATCAAAAAAACCATAGGTTGGGGTCTGGAGGTAGAAATGAGTAGGAAACAAGACTGATGGGAGAAGATGATGAAAGCTCTTGCATATCAAGGTTGAAGATTTTAGAATTCAACCTCCTGGCAATGACCAGTCACTGAGGCTCATCGGCTGTGGAGCATCACAATGAAAGCAGAATTGGAGGAAAATTCCTGACATCATATGTATAGGAATGTCCTGGAACAAGGGCAGATTAGAGAAGAATAAAGTCATGAGGGCCTGGTATTCAGAATGAGGCAGAGAAAGGGATGTGAAAAGTCTTCTAAAGGACAAACTGAGAGGATGGTGACTGATTAGAAATCAGTGCGAAGGGAGAGGGAGGAACTGAAGATGACGTTGGAAGGTCCTGCCTGCGTTAACGGAGAGAAAATTGTACTGTCTGTATCAAAATAAGAATAGTGACTTCTTTCAGAGGCACTAAGGCAGGTGCTGGTTAGAGCCACAGGGACTTTTAAGAAATCCTAAAAGATGTCGCACTACCAGTATACATTTCAAAAGATACATTCAAAAGATTAAAAAAAAAAAAACACCTGTCCTGGGCTACTCAGCCCCTCTAGACTTTGCTGATGGAGAATGTCAACTACATTTTCATTCACTTATTTACTTACTCAACAAATATTAATTAAAACTACATCAATGTACTGTCCTAAGCTAGGTGCAGAGGACTCCAAGATGAATCAGACTCTGCCTCTACCTTGACAAGCTCAGTTCTACCTTCTTTCCCTGTCAATGAGCTGTTTTCTATGAACGAGTGGCCAAAGTGCTTCACCGAGATGCTGAGTCCCTGATGCCAGTTACTACCTGAGACGTGTGGAACATAAACACCCTCAACACTTCAGTCTATCCTTGGCCTGAGGGCTCAGTCCACTGTGCTTTCCTTTAAAACGGGGGGTCCTCTCCATCTCTGCCCCCCCCCCCGTTCCTTATATTATGGCTAGCCTCTACTTTTGCTCATAGTACAAAGAAGTGAGAGGTCAGTTGTGCCCTCATGATTCCTGAAAGTTGACGACACAGGAAAAAGGATGAACTATATGAGCTTAATAACTGCAGGTTATGGCTTGATTCATCTTTGCTTGGTTCCAGAGAGGTTACATATTAGGAGGCCCCACTCCACTGATTTCCCAGATAACCATGAAGTTCAAAGGAAACATGCTAAAGAGACAGACATAAAATCAAGAGACTGAACTAGAATCGTGGCTACATGACAACAAGCTTATTAAATGCTAATCAACCTCACAAAGCAAGATAATGAGGCAAGTGAAAACCCCAGAAATGCTATAATGATTTAGAAAGAGGCCTATCTAAGCTAACAAGTTTAGAGGTGAGATTTCTAGGTGCTTCTTTTTTCCCTCAAATGTAAAAGCTTCCCCTTTCTTCTTTCTGGCCCTACAGGTTGCAAAAAATGGTTTGTGAGATAGGGATGAGTCAGGAAAGAGGGTTGTAGAAGACTCCCACTGAGACAAGAGGACAGGGAGCCTCAGACCAGACTCCTGGAATACTGTGAGAACATGGAGACCTGGAGGCCTTTCTGTGCAGGAGTGAGGGAAGCCTTAGGATGGGATGAGGGTGAAACCTCTCCCAAAGAGAGACATGGTGACTGGAGGATGACGTCAATGTGTTTTTGCCTCTGGGCCCCACACTGGCTTATGACATCCCAATCCTGCCCGTGCTTTCTGGTCACAGTCGTCACCACAGAAAGGGAACAAATGCTGTTCCCATCCCAGCATGCAGCTGTGCTTGAGAGGCTGGAGAGGGATGCGATGTAGACTCACATGCTGTCAATGATCTTGATGAAGATGCTGCAGTCCTGCAGCTGCAGCACGGCCTCCACAGGGTCAGCCACCCGCAGACTGTTCACCTGTGAGACAAAGGGAAGAGCCTGATGAAACTGTCCTTAAGTGCCAAAAGTACTGTGGTTCACTCCTTTCCCCAGATGTCAACAATTTTCTGCTCCTTGTGACTGCCTACAGTTGTAGGCTATAGGAATGAAGGAAGAGATGATTCTAGGATTTTTAATTTCAGCAAAGAAATGCTGCTGCACCCACTCATCCAGTAACAGCCACCTGAATGCTGCCATCAGAGTCCCTCCTTTGGCTTCAACTAAATAAGAACTTAAATTCTCCTAGGATGTTCCAGCACTAGGGGTATACTTTAAATATAATTAGGCATAAAATGGTTCTGGAAGGATACACAGGAAACTGGTACCACCACTGTCTCTAGAAAAGAACTTAATGGCTGGGAGTCAAAGGTTGAAAATACTTTTCATATTATAGCCTTTTGTATCTCTTGAATGTTTACATTATAACCCTTTGTAGCTCAAATTTTTACATTACAGCCCTTTGTATCTCTTGAATTTTGAAATATCTATTCAAAACTTACATTAAATATGACATTTATTTTATATACTCCCACACAGATATAAGATCTTCTTATTAACGCTTTTTAAATTCTTTCCAAACATAAAACACTGGCTGAGGGAGGAGGGAGAATTGATGGGGAAACAAGCTAATTAAAGAAAAAGGGAGTAAGGAAAAGAAGAGCTGGGAATCCCAAAGAAAAACTTCCTATTCCCTTTTTTTGCCTTCAGGCAGGCATCCATCTAACAGTCTTTACCACTAGAAAATTCGCCAGCAGTCACATGCAAATGAATCAGGTACACAGGTATTCAACAAGCATATACAGTGGACTTCCACAGGAAAACCTCATGAATTCCACAGGCACTAAGTTCAGAAGAAGCCCCAGCTGAAGTTTACCTTTGTATTACCATAGGAAGGAAGGGTTTGCTAAATCAATCTATCACATGTGCAAGACTGAGAGAGGAAGGAGACCTAGCCTGCTTACAACTTCAGCATAATGGTTATGTGCAAATGAGTAGATTCTATTGTTTATAAATGTGCTCTTTAAAAGGCACTGGGCTGGGAGCCCCCAGATAAGGATTTTAGATTCAGCTCCCCCACTAACTTGCCAGAAACCTTTGTTATCAACTTTATTTCTCTCTATGCCTATTTTCTCACTTGCCATGGATGGAATCCCTACCTCATCTACCTTAAAGGACCAGCGTGGGTTCAAATGGGATTATGGATGCAAAAACACATTACAAAATCAAAGTACTAAATGCAAAGCACTATTATGATTAAAATAAAAAGAATGAAGTACACGGACAGAGAGAACTGATTGGTGGTTACCAAGGGGAAGGGGGGTGGGGGGGGCACAAGGGGTGAAGGGTTACATCCACAAGGTGACGGACAAACAAAAATGTACAACTAAAACCCCACAGTGTTATAAACTAAGACATCAATAAAAAAAATAAATAAATAAAAATAAAAAAAAAAAAGAATGAAGTAGATCCAGCAAGACTTCTACTTCTTACCAACTAAATGAGAGGCATGCGCTGGAGAATCGAGAGGATTTAAAAAAAAAAAATCAATGATTCAGCTACAGAAATGATAGTATTTATTTCAGTTAAATACTTTTATATTAAAAGCAACTTCCAGATGAATCCAAATTAAAATAGGTTAAAAGGAAAAAAAAAAGTGGGATACAAAATATGACCTCTCATTGAAGTCAAAGACAATATATTTATACCATCCTTTGGGAAAAAAGCTTAATCTAATTAGTCAGGAAAGGCCAGTGTAAATTTTCTAGGAAGATTCTGCATATTCCAGGCCAAGACTCCTTTCTACCTGCTGAAAATGAAGAGACTGCCAAGACATAAGCATCCAAAAACCATCTCAATTTTTTTTTTTGCTGAGGAAGACTGGCCCTGGGCTAACATCCGTGTCCATCTTCCTCTACTTTATATGGGACGTTGCCACAGCACGGCTGACAAGTGGTGCATCTGTCCGCGTCCAGGATCACAACCTGCGAACCCCGGGCCGCTGAAGCAGAGTGCGTGAACTTAACCACTGCGCCACCAGGCCGGCGCCCATCTCATTTTAATACCTGCGATCTAGGTAAAACATTCAAGGGCTATGAATTCTTGTTCACTAACAAGACTGAAAAATCATATAAATTAGCTGATTTAAAGTCCCTTCAGGAATCTGGATTCATCTCATACCAATTAAGTAATAATCCAGCAATAGTTTCTTTCATGGATATAAAAACGTATTTTCTTCCTGTGCATTATTTTGCTCTCAAATGAGAACACTTGAAAGTTGAGGAAGTAGAGAGCTCTTCATCTCTAGTTAGGGTATAAAACATCAGAGTGAGGGCTAAGCTCACTGCAGGACCCAAGGGCTGCCTATAAGGCTTTCGGGGCTGCTTAAGGTCGCAGAATCTTAAAGTTCCCTATTCCTTAAAATTTATTCATTTATTCCCTACAGTTTATTCATTATAATTGCTGTGTACAGAATAATTTCAAGCTATACTTTAAAATAAAATATAAATTTATTTTTACATAAAATAAATTACTGAAAATTTGAAAAACAAAAAACCTCCACTCGTTCTAGTTTTTTAATACACGCACTTTTAGCATTTTGATTTCTTTCTAGCCTTTTTTTCTAGGTCTTTTTTTTAAAAACACAGCTGTAATTGTCACACGTGTATGTGTGTGTTCTATGCCACTCTTCTCACCAACATAACAAGCATTACCTCATGTTGCTATAGTGTCATAAAATCCACTTTAGCTGCTTAACTTTTGTTTAAATTGAAATATTCTATGTAACTATATTTTAAAGCATGTTCACTGCATGCATTGATTTTTGAGAAAAGTAGAAAAGCATCTGTTAAATAAAACTAGTCTTGTGTCTGTTCTTCTCTGTAATGATAGTAGTCACCATAAAAACAAGCCTAAGGGCTGGCCCAGTGGTGCAGTAGTTAAGTTCCCTCGCTCTGCTTCAGTGGCCCGCGGTTCGCAGGTTTGGATCCCCAGTGCAGACCAATGCACCACTTGTCAAGCCATGTTGTGGTGGCGTCCCATATAAAGTAGAGGAAGATGGGCACGGATGTTAGCCCAGGGCCAGTCTTCCTCAGCATAAAGAGGAGGATTGGCAACGGACATTAGCTCAGGGCTAATCTTCCTCACACACACAAAAGAACAAGCCTAGGACCTAAATAAGTAAATAAACTGATCAACTTAAAACAATGTGGCCAGAGGACCCCCCAATATTCAGTTAATCTGCTGAACTAGAGACACAGCTCATGGTTCTCCGCAACCCAACCAGCCTTTTCTTGGGGACAAGGGGAGGAGAAGGAAGAAACAATGTTTCTAATACACATATAAAACACTGAAATGTAATGTAAATATATAATATATAAAATATAATATAAAAATACCCATTTTAAACGATGCAACTAAAATTTGCATCTATTTCAGACACTGAAGACCAAGAATGTCTGTTTTGTACATTAAACATGTATTTTCTGACTAAAGATTTGAGAGTGATTAAAGACACTGTCTTATTAAACCTACCATACTTGAAAATTAAAAATTCATTTCCTTTAAAATATTCTATAATTTTTTCAAAAGTTGGCTCTTTTCATTTGGTCCTAATCGATCAGTAGTCAGGGTGACTACTAAAATACCCTGTACCAAATAGCATGCCCAGGCAATATTTTAAGTATCAAGAATTATTATTTATTCAGATACTGTGCTAAATGGTGTTGTGTGTGCTAAATGTTTTTTACACACATTATCTCATTATCCTCATAATAACCCTGTGAGGTATTATTATTACTATTTTCATTTTAAAAATGAAGTGCTAAGAGGCTATGTAACTTGCCCTGGGTCACCCAGATAGGCCAGAGCCATGATTCTAAGCCGGGCTGTCTGACTCCAAGGCCCGTGCTTGTCATCACTACACTCCATGGCCTCTTCTGTTTCTCTGTAGCTTTATATTTCCAATGCTCAGTATTATTTTTTCATTTGCCATTGTCTTGGGCAGAAAATATATGAAAAACCCAGCAGAAGGATTTTGGTGCAGTAATCAAGAAGGCAACAGGAGGACAATGGAAGCAGACAGAAACACAGTAAAGAAAGGGAGGAGAACCTTGCCCTATGATTAAAGGCCTTTGAAGACCAAAGTCCTTGCAAGTCAGTGGAGTTCAGTGTCAGCCCTTTAAGTCAGAATGCACAGGGAGCAAATGGAGATGGGTTTCCATGCCATCCTACAGCTACCCTTCCCATGACTGAAAGGGAATATACAGCTCAGAGAACCCTCTTCTAAGCTACACAAGTAGAGTCATGGAACACTGTAAGCAGCAACATCATCAGAAATAATAGAAGTTAAAAACTAAGGGGATATAAGTGAACACATGGACAGAGAGAACTGATTGGTGGTTACCAAGGGGAAGGGGGGTGGGGGGGGCACAAGGGGTGAAGGGTTACATCCACAAGGTGACGGACAAACAAAAATGTACAACTAAAACCCCACAGTGTTATAAACTATTAAGACATCAATAAAAAAGTGGTAAAAAAAAAAAAAACTAAGGGGAAAGGTAATTTCCTTAGTCTGGATATGAGAAGACTTGACACAGCCCTGGTTCCTAGAAAACTCCTCTCCCACCTCTCCCAAGCTTCCTGGAGAAGTTTAGCAGACAAAGGAGAGGAAGACCACTCACCCAGGAGAGGAGTGCAGCCGCCCGGGTGCCATGAAGCGTCATCTTGGTGATACCAGACAGTCACCCCAATGCACCTGGAACACAAGAGAAGAAGAACACTTAATTATATCAGATATCCATGATGAAGGAGAGGAGGGGAAATGGTTCCATTTACCAGCTCTGAACATTTAAATAAATCACTCTTCACTCAGCACTTAATCCACCAAGGCACCATGGGAATTTTTAGAGAACTCAGAGTACACATCAAAATTACTATAAAACTTATTATGTCAGAGCTGACAGTGAAGAATCCTGCACTTAACTCAATGTCTGCAAGCTCTATACACAATCTTTCTGTTCCATAGAAAATAACAACATTCAAAGCTGGCCTTCAACCCTGCTCTTTGGGACATAGTGCCCTTAAAACATGGAATAAACATGGTTTTTCAGACAGACCTGGGTCTGAATGCAACCACGTGACCATGATCTTGTGACCATGAACAAGAAGCATAACTTCTTTTAGTCTCAGTTTGCTCATCTGCAAAATGGGCTCTGCAAACACCTCTCTGGGTTATTGTGATGCTTCAAGATAAAGCAGACAAAGCAAATAGCACAGTGCCTGGCACATAGTAGGTATTCAATAAATGATCACTGTTCTTTTTTTTTTTTTTTTTTGGTGAGGAAGACCAGCCCTGAGCTAACATCCGTTGCTAATCCTCCTCTTTTTGCTGAGGAAGACTGGCCCTGGGCTAACATCCGTGCCCATCTTCCTCCACTTTATATGGGACGCCACCACGGCATAGCTGACAGGCAGTGCGTCGGCGGGCGCCCGGGATCCGAACCAGCGAACCCCGGGCTGCCAGGCGCGGACTAAACCGCTGCGCCACCGGGCCGGCCCCAAATGATCACTGTTCTTAAGCAGAAAGGTAGATTTCTGGCTCTTTCTGCAGGTACCCAAATTTTACCTAACAAGAACCGAGCCCTTGGGGAAAGCCCTCCAAATTCTGGATTTTTATACCCCCCACAGAATTGTCAAAGACACGGTTCAAGTCGGGGATTGGATGAAACCAAATCCAATTCTGGCGGAGAGCCCATGGGACATTTAATGAAAAATTAGGTACTTGTCCCATTATTCTTACCCCCAATTTCCCTTCCCATTGGGAATCGGCCATCTGCCTGCCAACCTGCCCAAGAGACCATGGAGCTGGTGACTGACTATTCCCCAACACCTCCTAGCAGTCCCCACAATTCCCACAAATCTTCATGGGAGGAAGTCAGCCTCACCCCCCACCTCCCATTATAGGTGCTCAGTGTCACTACTCTCGAAGGAGGAACAAGAGTGGTAAGAGCCACATCACCTATAACTCTCCCGACATGTTAGCATCTCCTAGGTGTGGGTTCTTTGGAACCAACATTTGCTAAGCACCTTCTGTACACAAAATGCTGGGGATAAGAAAGACGTTCTTGTTCATAAGGTGCTCACGGTCTAGTAGGGGAAAGAGACACATAAATCTGATAACCCACTCCCCATCATCTCTTAGTCCTTCCTATGCAAGTATATTCTGCTTATCAACCAGTCAAAAAGGTTATTTTCTTAGTCCTTACATATGTTCATCCTGTGCTGGAAGCCACATGGGAAATGGGAGACAATGATATGGTTCCTGCCTTTGAGGGGCTTACAGCAGAGTGAGGAGTGAAATTAAACATACATGAAGCATTAAATAATAGAAGAAAATAATTAAATGCTAATTATAATTGCTTCCTGACCCTGCAAAACCCAACATGATTCAACCTGTCATACCGACGTCACAGTCTTGGAAATAAGACTGCCAATTCACCTGGGCTTTGGCAACAGTAAGTAAAGGGGTTAAGGGAGCTCTCAGGTGGGCAGAGAAGCTAAGGGGCCTACATGTTCCTCAGTGTTGGATGATTTTTACCCAGCATGGCCTATTCATGGGCACTGACTGCCTAGCTCCCGGGGCCAGGCAAGGATGAAGGCAGACGTCCTCAACTACTGCACTGCAAAACGGCTTTGCTGGTGGTGGGCCAGCCTCAAGTTAGAAGGCCCATGACTGGCCCTTGTGGTGAAGGCACAATGGCCAAATGCTCTACTAGGCTTCTCACACACACAAAAAAGTCTGAGCTATTCAGGAGCAGGGAAATGAGGCCCAGATCACCTCCCCTTCATCCCCACTGCTGCCTGTAGAAGACGTGCTGTCCTTTTGATGAGGCCCAAAACTTCAGTCAGAAATTTTACTTGCAGCTAGAGGTAGATCTTGCCCCCTCTGAGAGATTCCACAGCTGTGCTGCTAAAAATGACCTGAGGTTTAACCAACCTCTTCCCTTCGTCTCAGAGGCAAAACATGCAACCCTTATGTCCTCCCAGGGGAGCCTGTCTAAAACCAGTTGCACTGCTCAGGAAAACTGGTATCAAGGCCAAATGCCTTCTTCTGTGCTCCCAAGGCACAATAACAGGAGGAATCCAATACTCAACACAAGGAATTCTAGAAGGACCTTGTCAGCTCAAAGCCCATAAAGAGGCACTTTCTCAGAGACAGGACACGGGGGTGACAGCCTTTAGGACAGCCTAGCCATTCACTCTTCTCTGGGTAACGAATGATTGAAGCCAGTGGCACAGCTAGTCCTCGGCACTAGGACTACAGCTTTAAGCAGGCCTTGGCTTGGAACCCGAGGGCTCCCCGCCAGAGCACCATCCTCCCCACCCTCCCCCTGAAATCTGAGGCAGGCCCCACCCAGAAGACTGGGTGATGGTGATGGAAAAACAGATTCCCGCGATTGTAGCCTGGAACCATTTCACAGAAGGATCTGCTGAGATCCACTCCAACTTGACCAGGCACCCCTGCCCCCTCCCCCCTCAATCCCCAATCAACAAACAAACAAACAAAACCGTGGAATGCAGGCCCTCTGAGGGCACCTTCAGAGTTCCTACCTACCTGATTCTTTGAAAAGAAGTGCCCCCAGAATCTAAAACAGAGGCTTCAGAGAGCTGATAAGACACCCTCTCTTTTCCCTGGGCTCAAAAGGAACCAAGACACAGAAGCAGCTGCCTTATAAACAAAAGGGCTTGCATCCTCTTTACATTTTCAAAATTGACATAATGTAACTCCCTCACATCAGGACCAATTACACTTACAGCAACTCCTCTATGGTTCCAGAGAAGATAAATCAAGACAAGGAAAGTGATACTCAAGAGACACACAGCCACCTGGTCTGCATCCTCTCTGGGTCTTCAAGAGTTAAAACCTAGCCATGGTTTCCTACCAGGCTGAAGCTAATGCAAACCACCTGCTCAGATGCAAGGACCAGGACCAGAGGGTCAGGTTGCTGAGCTCTGGGGACTGTTCTGGAAAAGCTTCAGTTTTAAGGGTGGACCAAGGGATAGGCCAAACGGTCTGAGTTGTAGCAGCACTGCTCTCCTTACCCCGCCCCTCAGCCTAGGTGCCAGCTACTTTTGAGACTCCCTCTTAGTGACTTACCGCCTGCCTGAACACCAGCCCTATCTCAAGATAACACCAAAGTGACCTTTGGTCCCAGAGAGCTGCAAAACTGTACTGATCACTCAGTTCACAGGCTCCTGCCTCCACTGAACCCTCATTCTCTTAGGTGTTAACTCCCACTTGCAGAATTTCAGGGCCCAAAGACCACACAAACTCCCACCTCAAAGGGTCCTTCCCCAAGCCCTGCCCCTCTCTACCCCAGGGTTCCAAAGGCCCACAGGCTCACAGCTCATAAGGGAAACGGCTGTCCCTGTGCACCCATGCTCAATGGTAAGATTCACCAATACTTACCCCGACAGCCTGCCTGCCTGTAGCCATAAGAATTCCATGCTCTGTGCGCCTTTCTAAAAGAGATACTCCCAACCATCTGAGAGACCCCCGCCACATCCAAAGAGTGAAAACCCTGATCTTGAGGGTGTTCCTCCTCCTCTGACTTTGGGAGGGATAGGTCAGGAGGCACAGGCAAGCAAGCACCCAGACCTCACCTGGCAGGTTACCCCAAAGGAGTCCAGCAAAGGCCAAGCAAGCTATGTTGCCATAGGCTAACTCGTCATAAAGAACAGAACAGGAAATATCTTGCTGGTGCATCCCCTGGCTTGGAGGAGGTAAAAGGCCCAAGGATCAGCAGCTCCAAGAGAAGCCAAGAAGGGAAAAACACAATCCTTTTCAACTCCTCGGGAGTCCTGAGTAGGCTGTCTTGTCCAAGTCCAAAGGGTTTCTCTCCACTCCTCAGGTCAAGGCAAAAGCGCTTGCTGGATGTATTCCCTGGACCCCCCAGAGGGACTAGCTCGGGACTCAGGCCTCCCCCTCTTCACACAGACCATCCCTGCTCTATGTAGCCTAGAATTTGGCCCAGAGCCCTGGGGAGGAACAAGGAAAGGGCTGCAAGGGAAACCAAGATTTCCCTGGTTTCTTCAAAAGTGGCTTACTGATATCTGCCCTTCCCCCCATATTTTGTAGGGTCCAGATCAGAAGGATGTACGCAAAAGGGTTGCAATCATGAACGAGACCTGGGGCCTACAGGCATATATTGCACAGGTAGGCGCACACACCCCCCGAGCCCACTCCAGCAGTTCATCAGCACCTGCCCCCGCTGCTATATTCACACACCCTGGTCCCTACCAACTGGCCAAATGAGCCTTTTTCACGCCCCACCACTGCGTACACACCCAGGCCTCACTCAGAAATGGAGAAGCTCTCCTGAGCTGTCTCTACAGCTCAACGTGCAGGCGCACACGCTTTCCCCCTCTGAACAAAAACACGCTGACATCTACGCGAGGGGGAAAGAAAGCAACCCTTTGAAAGGCGCCAACTCCCGGATGTTGGCAAGCTCTGCTCCCAGCGCCCGTTTCGGAGTGTTTACTTGCTCCCCCTCTCCTCTCCCTCCCCTTTAAGGATGGCGCAGGAAAGGAGGTGAGGCGGGAGACTCCATCGCACCCCTCGTCCATGTTTGAACAAAAACCCAGAGAAAGAGTGAGGGAAAAAAGTCTCAGTGCAGGGGGGGCCTTACCAGACTCCTAAAGCCAAACGTATCTACAGGTTTTAATCCGCCATTAGCATTTAAATCTTGAAAAGAGAGGAGAAGGGGGGGCTAGTAGAAAGTAACCCCACACACAAAAGAAAAGTTGTTGGTTTTCTTCTCAGTCAGCCTGGCAGGAGCGATCTTCCTGGCTGACAGCCAGAAGTGCGTCACAGCCAGGAGTCTGCTTTCTTTAAAGGCACAGCAAGCTTCCGTGAGCTGGGAGCGACCGCGGCGAGGCAGGGAACTCGCAAGGGGGGAGGGGTGGCAGTCGGGGACAAGGAGGGAGGGGCGCTCTGGAGAGGAGGGGCTGCGAGGGCTTGGCCCACAAACAAGAGAATAGGACGCATGGGGGTGGGGTGGGGGGGATACAAGCCGGCAGACAAACATACTGAACTGCAACAGTGGCAAGAGCCAAGGCAAACTGTGGCATAAACACACAAAACACATCTCACAGCGGCCTGCCTGACAAACCTGATATCACCCGGACACTCCCCCTTCGCTCTTTTAAGACAGCACTAACAGCCTGTCCAAATCTGGCCAGCAACGGAGGGGCAGGCCACGGGCTACCCTGATTAGATCGGCCCCCGCCTGGCGGGAGCAGGGCAGGGAGGAAGACCCGGGAACAGAGGCTTTGGAGAGCAGGACGAAGGCCCTTTTGAACGGGGGCAGCTTCCTGCCGCTCCAGGGCGGCCGTGTCTAAGCACCCTCACTCTGCTCACAAAGCGCCTGCCTCCTTCCGTGGGCGCCGCCTGCCCTGGGACATGGCCGCCCCCCAAGCCCATTCCCCGAGGGAATCTCTCCAGCCCGTACCTTGTGCGTGGCAAGGCCAGGATGCCGCGCTGTGCCCGCTCCTCCCCCTCGGCCACCCAAATAAGAAGCCCAGGCAGACTGTGGCCCTGGCGTGCAGGCCTGCGCTCTCCTGTCCGGGTGGCTGCGTGCTATTGTCGACCGTGGAATGGCCGCCAAAATCCCAGCTGTGCTGCCAGAACCTAATCCCCTGTTCCGCTGAGCATTTGTGGGGAGGGGCCGAGGGGCCAAGGCACAGGACCTAGCATGACAGGCACTGCCTGGAGCCCCTTAACAGACACGGGCACTGGGACCCATCTGCTGAGCCTACAGGCTCTGCCTTTCCTCCCTGGCCGAAAAGAAAAGATGTCTGACTCTTAGAAAACAAAACCACAGCGTTTCCACCCACTGAACGGTGACCCTCACCAAGACTAAAACAGAAACCCACCAGACAGTTATCAGGTACCCCTTCATCTTATTTACACCACAAACACTCATTAAGCACCTACTGTGTGCAAGGCACCGCTAGAGGACATTGTAGGGAGTATACAAAGATGAATTAAACCCAGCATCTACAGTGAGGTAAGGTTATAATTCCATAGGAGATAAGAAATGTGACTCAAAAATTATATTTCAAGACAGTATGTGCTCACTCCCACAAAAAGATACAAAATTCTAACTAGCTGCGAGTAGGGAAGGACTAAGAAAACGAAGTGATATTTTAACTTGGATCTTAAAACACATAAGTAGAATTTCCCCAGATGGAAATGGAGAGAGAGGTGGGGAAGAAGGGAAAGCAGAAAGGAGGCATGGAAGTAATGGGGGAACAGACTTGAAGGGTGAGTTGGGGTCAGAGTTGGACAATCTCGAACTTCAAACCAAGAAATTGAATAAACATTTGAATGGTTATTTTCTTGTTTGTTTTTAACACAGATGTGATATGATGAGAACTACTTTAAGAAATTATTCTGGTATATGAATGAATGAGACTAGCAGTAGGGAGGTGGGTCAGAGACAGGTAGTGAGGACATGAAGGAGGGTAGGGCAAGAGAGAATGGGAAGAAGGGGATTAAGAGACATTGTGGAGACAGGATGAAGAGAAGGGAATGACTGGAAGCAGAGGAAGAAACTGTAAAGGAGAGGAAAGTGTGAGGGATGGCTGGGAGGACAGAAAAGCCATATGTAGAATTAAATTAAGTGGGGAGATGATACAGATCATGTTTGAACAAGAGAGAAAACCAAGTATAATAAATAGCAGCTAATGCTTACTGAGTGCATACCATGTGCCAGTTAATGTGTATTAACTCATTAATCTTAAAAACTCCCTTACTGGAGCAGATACTATTATCACTCAACTTTAGAGATGAGGAAACTGGGCCATGGAGATGAAATAATTTGCCTGACATCACACAGCTAGTGAATGGCAGAACTCTATACCACTTGCTGCTATGTGACTCTGGCAAGTAACCTGTGAGCCTCAGTATCCCTATTTTGTGTGTGTGTGTGAGGAATATCAGCCCTGAGCCCATCTGTGCTCATTTTCCTCTATTTTGTATATGGGACACTGCCACAGCACGGCTTGATGAGTAGTGCATAGGTCTGCGCCTGGGATCTAAACCTTCAAACCCTGGGCCGCCGAACTGGAGCACAAGAACTTAACCACCATGCTACTGGGCCGGCCCCTCAGTATCCCTATTAAACAAGGATAAAGATATCTATTTTATAAGGTTGTGATGAGGATTAATTCAATAACATCTATAAGGTGCCCAACACATTGGCTAGCACATAAGGCACAAGGTGGTGCTTAACAAAGGTTAATCCCTATTTGGTCATTTTGGCCTCTTGTCACCAAGGTGTCCAAGCAGAAGTTGGCTCACCATTTGTTGGGGAAGCCAGTGGGGGTGCCCCTCCCTGGAGCAGGAGAATGGATCTTCAGGGTGCTTGTTTTCCTTCCATCAGTCTGCCTCTCTGGATTTTACTTCAAGTTCTAGCTCAAATTTCAACTCCTCAAATATTTCTTAACAGATAACAGTGGTTATCTTGGGGAGGAGTTAGATTGTAGGGGACTTTCTATGACATATGTTTCTTTTATGTTTGAATTTATATATTTTTTTGTGAGGAATATTAGCCCTGAGCTAACATCCATCGCCAATCCTCCTCTTTTTGCTGAGGAAGATTGGCCCTGGGCTAACATCTGTGCCCACCTTCCTCTACTTTATATGAGACACCACCATAGCATGGCTTGACGAGTGGTGCATCGGTCCGTGCCTGGGATCCAAACCTGCGAACCCCGGGCTGCCGAAGAGGAGTACGTGAACTTAACCATTACGCCACCAGGCCAGCCCCTGAATTTATTTTTAATAACCACTGGTGATCAGAAAAATGTATCTACATTCTGCATTTGGCACTTGTACTGCATTAATTATATATGCATAGAAGTCCTGTCTTCACATGTAGAATGTAAATTCCTCAAGGGCATAACCACTTCCATCTCTCTCTCTATGATCCCCCATATACCTAGCACACTAGAGCTCCTTGAATCTGATCCACTGAACTACATTTGGATGGCAGGTTGCCAAATTTGACCTTCTGGCCATCAGAGAATGACTGTAGTGAGTGGTGGGGGTGCTGTGGAGGGGGTCAGACCAAGGTCCATTGCTGCAAAGACCTCCCATCACCCCGCTTCTTCTCCCAGGCCCTATAGCTTATTCCCACGGTATCACTTGCAGTCGGTGGTTAGCAATCACTATTGGTAGAAAGGGAAGTTCTTATTCAAAGAAGCACCAGGAAAGCAAAGGTAAAGCAAAGTCCAAAGCTTTCATAGAAAAGCAAAGTGGCAAACATAATTTAATGACCAGCACAATCAACACTCCAGAAAACATATGAGGTAAAAATAGGAGGCAGGCCTACTAAAATCATCCTGGCCACATCTGGCATTGTGTCAGCCCTGAAGCTCCCTAGCACATGAAATAATTGATACTGTGTCTCAAAAGAATACAAGAGGTCTTCCCCACCACTGTCCCTTGGCTCTAAACTCAGGGCAACAGCTTCCAGCTGTGCAGCCTCAGAGGGGCTGAACTCTCCTCTGGAACTTCTTCACCAAAGTTGCAGAGCTTCTGGGACTGCTCTTCAGGACAGCCCAAGGAGCTAGGCCAGTTTCCCCGGCCTCTCCCTCCCTCACCACAGTGCCGCCACACCCCTCCTGTGGCAGTGGCAGAACTTCCCCACCCCTCCTCCCAGCCTAGCCAGGCAGCAGGGAGGCCACACAACTCCTGTCTGATTCTACAGCCCCTGCTCAATGTCTCCAAAAGACTGGGATGGGAGTGGTAAAACCATTTTTAAAAGAGAGAGGGAACGAGGAAGGAAAGAAAATGACTAACTCAAAATTCAGGATAGCATTCAGATAGAGGTTGGAGAGGGTTGGTGATGGGTGCAGAGCGCACAGGATGTTTCAAAGGCCCTGGTAATATTACATCTCCTGAGCTTGCCGGTAGGTGCATGGGTGTTTGTTTTATTATTCTTGTTTAAAATGTAAATGTTACAGTTTTCAATGTATATTATCATTTTTAAAAGTTTAAACAAAAGACTGGGAGAGAGCAATTCCCCTGAGACGACCCAGGAATGGGATGGTTCTAGTACAAATAATTCGCCTGGCATTCAAGGCCCTCTATGACCTGGCCACAGTTTTAGCTTCTAGAGTCATTTATGCCCTTACCCAAACCCTCCACCCTGCCAGACTGGTCTTCTCACTGTCCTCTGAAGTCCCTCTGAACCTCCTACCTCAGCCTACTGGGTTGGAAGGGAAGCTTTCATTGTAGGAAGCTGTAGGCTAGGACCCAATCAGAGCCTCTCTCTCAGTCTCTACAGGCTCTCTCATGAGGACAGTCGGCAGGAAAAATGCTCTTATTGGATCCACTGTCCTGTGCAATGCCTTCTTTTCTTTCCTCCGCGACGTGATGTCCTAGAATAATAAATACCCAAAGACTATCATTCTCGTTGTTGATGTTACTGCTGTAACTAATAGCTAACATTTAATGAGCACTCAGTATATGCCAGGCACTATGCTAAACACTTCCATGTTTTATTTTCTTTAATCCTCACAATAACCTAATGACACCATAACCCAAATATTATGATTATCCCTATTTTACAGAAAAGGAAACTGAGAACTAGAAAGATTAAATGCCTAAGGTCACATGGTATTAAGTGTTGGAGGCAAAATTTGAGCCTAATTGGGTCTGTCCCCAGAGCCCATCCTCTTACATGGTCATCTCATCTAATCCTCAGGACAATCCATAAGGTAGATTTTACTTCTATTTTAAAAATGAGGAAATCTGAGGCTCAGAAATTAAGTGACTCAGTCACATAAGTAGTGAGTTGTCTGTCTGGGCTCTACATTATTCTCTACTGCTCTTAAACAATCATGGAATGAATGATAAAAAGTTAGCACATTCTCGGTGGCTCAAAGAAGCCTTGCATCTCTACCTCCTCATAAAAATCAACTTTTTAATCAAAACAATCAAACAGTTCTAATTTCAAAGGTAACCACTAAAGAATTTTTTCTGAAGATGCAAAAGCTTTACAAACATTAAAGGACCAAAACTCCTCTGAAGCAGCAAGCACAGAAGAAGAGTCTTCTACTAGAAGGGATACTGGACCCATCTCAGAGGAGAGAAGCCATGGAGAAAGAAGGCTGGAGGAAACACCATTGGCTGGAGGGAAGGGCTGCTGTTTCAGAACCCTGACCTCCAGCTTATTTACCAGGCCTCATTCTCCCTCTCCAGAGGGCAGTGGCTGAGTAATGAGGCAGTGTTGGTAAGCCTGCAGCTTCCTGGGGAGAAAAGCAGAGGGCAAATCAACACCCAGAGAGGATTCATTATAACATCCAAGAGGCTCTACTCAGTTCTCCCTCAAGAAGGTCTTTCTACAAAACACTAAGAACCTGTTCACCCTGTTTCACTGTCACAGAGGAATAAATGGCTCTGTCCCTATAGGCAACATATCTAGCACAATGTTTGCTCACAAACACAGAACTGATGATGAAAAAGGTAAAAGAAACTGAAGGAGGAACAGTTTTAAGTAAAAATTTACAACTCCTGGAGATAGCCTCCCTAATGGTAGAAGACACTAGATTTGGTGTTGGAAGCCCCTGGAGGTAAGGTCTGGATCAGCCACTTACTAAATTTGTGGCTTTAGGCAAGTCACTTGCCGTAGCTTGGGTCACAGTAAAAGAGGAGGATTGGGTTAAATCATATCTAGAGTACCTCCAAAAATTTCCCATGATTCTTTCCACCCCAAAAATTCCCATGATTCTTTTCCCAGGACACTAGTCTCAACAACAACAAAAATCTTGCAATAAAATTAATTTCCTCAGAATCTGGTCAGGCTTAGGGCTTCTTTTCCAAAAAAACCAGCAAAGCCCCTAGAAACGCATTTTGTTACCCTACTTGGTCCCATCCCCAAAGCATGGCACATATGGGTACTTCATTAATCCTGATGAAAGGAGGAGGTCCTTGGAAAATGGCAGCACCAACTTTGCATGGGGTACAATGAAAGGTGACTGGAGCTATACTCAGGGCATTTACAAGGTTCACAGAGAAAGTGCATTTTATAATTACATTGGTCTAAACAGTCTAAAGAAAAGCAGCTTTCTACACCTGGTCAACAAATCACAGAATCTCCATGGTTGAAAGAGATCTTAATGGTCATCTAGTCCCACCCTACATCCATGCTGGAATACATGTGACAACTTTACTGAAGATTTGCTATCTCCTGCCCGAGACAGAAATTTTACAACTTATTTGTATGCCCGAGCAAGGTCTGCCAATTTGTGATTTCAGAACATAAGCTTAGAGAACTCTGCCCAGGATATGGTTTGTTTCAAATAGGCTTTAGGTAATTACAAAACTCAGATGACATCTCTCTCTTCTCCCCTCCCTTCTCTCGCTCTCTGTTTTATCTTCCATGTTGCCACCTCCTACACAGCACTAAGACCCCTGTCTTTCTGGTTCCAAATTCACTTCTCCTTCTACCACACCAGGACCACACCAGGATGCCTTTAACTACTGATGGAAATGAACAAACACAAATATTAATAGGGGTTGGGTTTCTATATAGGATGCTAGATTGACTCAAGAACCAAACTTGTCAGGGCTGGCCTGGTGGCGTAGTGGTTAAGCTCACATGCTCCGCTTCAGTGGCCCAGGGTTTGCGGGTTTGGATCCCAGGCACAGGCCTATACACTGCTCATCAAGCCATGCTGTGGTGGTGTCCGATATACAAAATAGAGGAAGATGGGCACGGATGTTAGCTCAGGGCTAATGTTCCTCACCAAAAAAAAAAAAGAACCAAACTTGTCAATATGCTACTAATAAGTAAAATAAATGGGAATGGTGTCTAACATGGCCATGATAAACAAAATAAAACAAAACCCTTACATTTAAACAGACTTCAAGAATTCAAGGAAGGCTATGTTTCACATCTCAATTAATCCCCCCTAAAGAACCCTAAGAGGAAAGCATGTTTATTTCAGTATTACAGACTAGGAACCTAAGGCTCAGAAAGAATGCCTGCCTCAAGGTCAACCATCAAGGTTGTTGAGCCAGAACTCAAGTCTTCTAAATCCAGTGCCCTCTCCAACACACCTCAGTTACATCCTGTTCCTTTCTCATCAATATAGTTCTTTATGTGTACAAAGCACGTATGCACTCCTTGTTCAAACTGTTTCTGCTACAGTTCACGATATGGGCAGGGCAGGTGTCTTTTTCTCCATTTTTAAAGATGCTAAGAAACTTGAACAGCAATAGATAAAATAACATCCCGTGTATCTGGCATCGCTGAGAAGTATGAAATTCCTCACAAGCAATTTTCCTAAAAACTGAAATTTCCTTCCTTTAGGGCCAAACCTTTTTTTTTTTTTTAACTATTTGCAATACAAATTCTCCAAAATAAATAAGACACATTACTCTTTACTTGGAATTAATGAAATTTAATCAGGGACATACAACTATAAACATGAAATAAACACCTGTAGATACTGTGCTGGGGACTCAAAGATGAATCAGACAGGCTTATAATCCTGTGGAAAAAGAAATATACCTATAACTCACCTTAATACGAGGCCAAAGAACAGAGACTTGGGTAGTACTGAAAGGAAGGTGAGAGAACATTGGAAAGTCTAGTGGAGACCAGCAGTGACTTACTAAAGATCGGTGGGAGGCACTGAAGTGTCCTGAGCAGTAGAATGGCATACCTGTGTGTGCTTTTTGAAAAGATGAGTCTGGCACAATATTGAGTCCAGAGGCAGAACACAGAGTTAGGTGGCAATTGTAGTGGCAGAGATGAAACTGCTGCTGCCAGGGCAGGGGCAACAGGAACTACAAAGAAAGGTATGTCTGAAAGGCATTGCAGAGGTAGACTAGAAGCTCTTAAGATACGGGGGTATGGGAAAGGTGGGGAGCAGAAAAGACCTCTAGGATTCTTGCTTTGGTGAAAAGACTTCAGGACAGGAACCCAGGAGAAGTTACTGTTTTAGAGGAGCTGTGAGGGACTGATGAGGCGAAAGCTTTACCTCATCAGGATGGGATGAGGAGGAAAGCTTTACCAAGGAAGGAACATTTAAGCTGAGTACTTAAAAGATGAGTAGGGTTTCATCAAAAAAGAAGTAAAAAGAGCATTCTAGGCAGAGAGAACAGCATGTGCAAAGACGGAGTTTATTACATTTGAACAAAGGCATGCAGTTTTAGGAAGATGTAGCAGATGAGGAGGATAGGAAGTACTAAATTGTGAGGCACTTACATCGTGCTAAGGAATTCAGATTTTATCCTGTAGGTGATGGGAAACAATCAAGGTTTCTAAAGGGATAGAGTAAAGGAGAGTAACATAGATCAGATCTATATTCCAGTCTTTATGAAGTACAGGCTGGAATGGTAAGAAACAAGAGGAAGGCAATATAGCATAACAGCTAAGTGCATGGGGTCTGGAGTTAGACTGCCTAATTAAAATCCTGGCTCTATAGCTTACTTGAAACCTTGAGCAACTTATTTAACCTGTGTTCCCAGTTTCCCCATCTGTAAAATGGGGATAATAATAGTACTTTCTCAGGGCTGGCCTGGAGGTGTAGTGGTTAAGTCCACGCACTCTGCTTCAGCAGCCCAGGGTTCGCGGGTTTGGATCCCTGGCGTGGACCTACACACCACTCATCAAGCCATGCTGTGGAGGTGTCCCACATACAAAATAGAGGAAGATTGGCACAGATGTTAGCTCAGGGCCAATCTTCCTCACCAAAAAATAAATAAATAATAGTACTTTCTCAGACAGTGGTAACAAGGAATTAACAAGATAGTACGTGTAAAGTACTTAGCACAATACCTGGTACAAAGATAAATGCTAGCTGCTATTAAAGGCTGAAAGTTCATTAGTAGAAAGTTACATCCACATATGGTCTAGTTTTGTCCATGCTCTTCCTTCTACCAGAAGCTTTCTTTTCCTACCTCTTCACCTGGTTAATTCTAACTTATCCCTCATTTCTCAGTTCAAATGTTACTTCCTCATGTAAACTCTCACTAACCACCTTAAGGCAAGTTCCTACTATACGTAGCCATATTCCTTTCCTTCATAGCACTCATAGTTTCTATTACACCTTTTTGTATTTCATTAATTTCTTTCTCTTACTATCATACGTTCCATGAAATTGCAAATTCTGTGCTCACCATTAAATTCTTAGAACTTAACACATAGAAGGTACCTGCAAGTATTTCTTAAATGAACAAAAGGTTTCAAATTACATTTTAAAAGTGAACCCTCTTCAGAAGCGATCTTTATATAGAACCCAGGATACAGATAAAAGTAGATGGTTTGAAATAAAGGATGTTTGGAGCCCTGTCCCCTCTGCTTCTACCTGGTTCCTGAGTCAGTTCTGTAGTACTAGTAAGCTTTGCAAAATGCAGTGCAAAACTGTTGTTTATTCCAAGCAAGTAGTGATGTATGTCTGAAGTAAGGTAGTGATAAAAAAGAGGAAGTAATAGCTTTGAGAATTATTTATGACAGGCCCTGATAATCAATTATAAGTGAAGAATGAGAAAAGGAAAATTTTAGAAGCACCTCTAAATTTCCTAGCTTGAGTTAATGAGTAGATGAACATGAGTGACAAAAACCAAGAAAAGAATGCAAAAGTAATAATAACTTCATTCACTGAGCACTAGTATCCATCCTATCAAGCAAGTACTATTAATACCCTCCTTTATAGAAGAGGTTTCAAGAATTTGAACAACCTGTCCAAGACCACGAGGCTAATCAGTAGCAGAATTAAGATTCAAATCCAGGTCTGTCTCACTCTAAAGTCCATAATCTAAAGCATCATGCTATACGGGCAGGCAGTTTGAGAGTTTGGTTTTAGATGTGAGGTGTCCACTGGACATACAATTGGGAAAACCCACTAACTGTATAAAATATGTTTTGGGGCTAGAGATATAGATTTGGGTCACATCTGGAACCGTGTGACCATAATCAGAAGAAGGTCTATAGTAGGATCATCCTTGCTTATTAGGCCTGTAAAGAGTGGTGTATTCATTTGCTATTGAAATTTGTTAATCTTCTGCCAAAGCCTCTGCCTTGCACAGCTCCAAGGGGCACTAGCATTAAGAGAAGAAGTGAAAGACTTTAGGAGAAATTCCAGATCTCTGGGGATTCCTTGTAGGTCTTTTATATTATTTCCATTTGGGGAAAATTTAACAGAAAGCTAGTGACCATACCAATGTCAACAAAAAAAGGAGGCAATACATGTGGTTAAGAGAATGGATTTCGGGATCAGACTAACTTCTTCATTTTCTCTCCTTACTTCAGATTCACATCATCTCCTGCTTGGGATTCTACCTCCCTCACCAAAAATGACGTAGCATTTGTGTATGGCTTTTTACCACTGACAGCATTTCCCACAGACAAAGGATTTCATATGATCCTCACAAAAGCTCTGCAAGGCAGATATTATTGTTTTCATTTTATCAAAGAGGAACAAAGTTCAGAAAAGTACCTCGCCTGAGCTCACATAACTAAAAAGTAACAGGACCATGATGCAACTCCAATCTTCCGACTCCAAATCTGGAGCTCCTTCCAGCAGACTCACCCAAGACAACCATAAACCACACACTTACGAACTTAACAGCGTCACCGTCCCTATGTACATTTTCACTGCATTTAAAAGAAAACGGCAGAGGGATAATGAATGGAAAGGGCCTAATGGGATGCTTGTAATGTTCTATTTCTTGATATAGCACTAGTTACACAGGTATGTTCACTTTGTGGAAAATCACGAGCTGTATACTTTAATTTATGCACTTTTCTGTATGTATATTATACTTTAACAAGCAAACACAAGGCAAAATTAAAATAGAGACTAATAAAAAATCAGGAGTACTAAGTTGAATGTCTTGGGGCTACATATATATTTACCTGACTTCTCAAACAGCAGCTACATACAGTACACCTACCAGTTAAGTAAGGATGCACAAAATCCTTGCACACTCAAATAATATATCCACCCCCTTCTCCCTACCCAGAATGTCTTGGTGATGTGAGTGAATCCAATGGGATTAGAAGCAAGGGAAGCCCAGGAAAGGGCCAAGATTATAGTTAATGAAAAAAAAAATTGGCATTGAAAAGTAGAAGTATCCTATATCATCAATGATAAGATATCTCAATTCCAGAGATAATAAAAATGTGAAAAAAATGTCCAGTGACAATTGAAATATGCCACCAATTATAAAATGCATCCTAATTTCAGAGTGTTAAAATGTAAAAAAAAAAAAAAGCATTTAAAAATAAATGAAATACAACGTTCTAATCTCAAGAGGTAGTTCAATCGTGGGATTGCAGCCTCATGGAGTGTTAGGGCTAGAAAGTACCTTGGAGATCAGTGTCTCCTGGTACAAGCTCTTCATTTTATTTTATTTTACTTTTTATTGTTATTGTTTTTTTGGTGAGGAAGATTGGCCCTGAGCTAACATCTGTTGCCAATCTTCCTCTTTTTGCCGAGGAAGATTGGCTCTGAGCTAACATCTATGCCCATCTTCCTCCACTTTCTGTATGTGGGACGCCACCACAGCATGGCTTGATGAGTGGTGCCTCACGTGGTGCGTGGGTCCATGCCAGGATTCCAACCTGCGAACCCTGGGCTGCCAAGGCGGAGTGCATGAACTTAACTGCTACACCACTGGGCTGGCCCCAGGCTCTTCATTTGAAAGAAAAGGAGACTGAGACCCTCATTTAAGAGTTGTTAAATGACCTTATTAAAGCTGACACATCAGAAAGTTGAGAACTACAACTACAAAGTTGGTTCCCTAACTCCTGGTTCTTTCTACTACCCAGATACCTCCCCTAAACCCCTGAGAAGATTTACATGTGAACATTATTTTTAGTTTTACAACTCTTTACTTCATTAACTCACTAAAAAAATTAAAAGCACCTCTTAAAAATTAATTAAGATGAAAAAATATTTAGGAAACTTCATTTCTTGCTTATACTAATTCATTTTCCTTGTTCTCTAAAAGCAATGAGGCAATACAAAGTTAGATAAAAAAACAAAATTAGTAATCTCTCAGCTCTTTTCATTTCCCTCCAAGCCCTCCCACAAGATAAGAAATGTTAACAGATTTTTCCATGCCCCAAAAAACATAAGCAAAAACATATTTTTATATTTAAGAGGATTTTTTGTTTTCTATTTTTAAAAAACTAGGTTTACACTTTAACATTGCTCTGCAACTTCTTGTCCTCAGTTTATCACAAACATCGCCCCAAGTGTCAATAAATAAAATTCTAACTTATACTTTTAAACAGCTGTCTAATATCAGTCCACATAAAGGATATTCCATAATGTGTTCACATATTTTCCTATTGGATATGGCTATTTCTAATCTGTTACCATTTCAAACAAAGCTGTAATGAATATCCTTGTACATATTTCTTTTCAGATGAAAGAAAAAGACCTATTTCTACACACACACTTTCCTTGTTGTCCCATGTTTTGACTGCTTCCTTTCCCATCATCATCCCTGCTTCGCTTGCTCACAGAATTCTCAGGGCCCAGTATGATAAGGAAGGGCAAAGCAATTTGGAGAATGTCAAGACATGACATGTGATAGCTGCTGTTGGTAAATTAGAATTAGCCTGTCTTGGCTGCCTCTCCCAGCCACCTGCGCACACTGCCTGCCCCCGCCCCCCCCATACATGTGCTCCTTGTTCTAGCTTAGCAGCTGATTCCAACTTAACTGATGTGGGCAGAGCTGGCCTGGGGATTTAGTCCTACTCTGTCACACTCCTGGCAAGTGCAGATAGGCTCACTAGCTATCCAAACAAATGGGAAGGAGAAAGAATACATTATTGCTGTAAAATAATATAACACAGAAGTATATAGAGTAAAATGCAAAACTCCCCATTCACCAAACCTTAACCCATGTTCACCAATAGCACTCCCCTCCTCAGAGGTGACCACTGTCATAAGTTTGTTGCATAACCTTTCAGACTTTTCCTAAGCATGCACACACATATATGCATATATACACATATATAGAGAGATACACATATGTGTGTATATACACATATTATGTATACAAGTGTGTATGCAGATAAAGAGTGTATGTTTGGTCTACATGCCTGTAATCACACTGTATAATTTGTTCTGCAACATGCCTTTTTTACTTAAACACTTCTTTGACATGTTTCCATATTAGTATATAATGGATTCCTCATACTTTTAAAAGCTCGAGAAAAATGCCATAGTAAGGTTGTGCCACACACTTTATTTTCCCATTTTGCTATGTCTAGACATTTAGGTTGTTCATAGTGTTTTGTCATGACAAAGAATGCTGCATCAATAATACTGGTACACACCTCTTCTTACATACAAGTTAATATTTCTTTAGGATATATACCAATAATTGGAACTGATAAAGTTGATGCATGTTAAATGTTAATAGGTACTCCCAAATTACCACCCAAAAAGGTGTACCAATTTATAGTACCACCAACAGAGCATAAAAATTCTTGTTTTCACACCCTCCCAACGATAGATATTATTTTTTATTTTACCAATATAAAGGATAGAAAACAATATATTATTGTTTTAATTTACATTTTCCTAATTTCCAGAAAAGTTAAATATCTATCCATATATGTAATTGGTCATTCTTATTTTTTTACAGAAAGTATTACCATTTTGATTTTAAACATGAGGACTCAGAGAGGCTAAGGTGACACAGATAGTAAGGAGTAAATGTCAAAGCTTAGTTTTTGAACAACTTCCCACCAAGCTAGACCTCCTGACTTTCTAATGTATTTCCCACCACGCAGTGGTCAATAACTATGGCCTGCGGGCCAACTGCCAT
The DNA here is from genome assembly GCA_031878705.1 of Tapirus indicus. NCBI lineage: Eukaryota > Metazoa > Chordata > Mammalia > Perissodactyla > Tapiridae > Tapirus > Tapirus indicus. Next base: position 27,488,072 of record CM062924.1, read on the forward strand.
ATTTTGTAAATCAAGTTTTACTGGAATACAACCACACCCATTAATTTATGTACTGTCTATGGCTACTTTTGTTCGCTAATGGCAGAGGTGAGTAGTTGAGACTATACAGCCTTCAAAGCCTAAAATATTTGCTACCTGGGTCTAAATAAAACAATAACTCACATTTAACACCTAAAGAAGTTTCTTAATGGAGAATAATTCTTGTTCAATTGACTAGAGTATAGCTATATTAGGGAGTGTGGCTCATCTTTAAATAAATTTACATGCAGTATAGGTCTGGTATACAATATTGAAGAAAAAAGCCTAAAACATTCAAATGAAGTCAAAAGACATCCCTCTACTTCTGAGCTGGGACACTATCATAAAGGGGTTTCCTATGCACTGTTCTTCATCTTCCTTGTCTCTTTAATTTTAACTAATGGGAACCAGATCTGGTTCCTAAAGTCCTTCAGTGACTTTGACAAGCAATGTAGCTCCCACTCACACACTACAATGATAATCTGAAATCAAAGCAAGCCCCACTATGTCTGCTGCTAAACACACACACACATACAACACGGGTGTCTCTCCTTCCCTTTTGCTTGTAGAGGAAAGAGTCACTAGGAAGCAGCTGAACATTTCCAGCATGTCTAGCCAACTGCTAATAGCTAGAGCCCTGACCTTGCTGGGAAATGAAGGTTGATTCTCCCCTCTAGATCCTACCCTTCTGAAGATCTAGGCCATGAAAGGAAGTAATTTCTACTGGGAATTTTAGGCCATTCAGTTCCTGTAGGGCAGAAGGGGAAGATGCCATCATCTCTATTTTATAAATGGGGAAGTGAGGGTAAACTTTATACCTTTTCCTTTGATTTCCAAAAGTCATTTTAACAAATAGGGCTTCATATCAGTGACTCCCTCCCCCCACTTTCTCCTTCTATCCTGTCCCAAATTTCGATTTTATATAATAACGGCAAAAAAGCTAGTATAGAGGCCAGCCTGGTTGCGTAGTGGTTAGGTTCGCGTGCTCTGCTTCAGCAGCCCGGGGTTCACAGGTTTGGATCCCGGGCATGAACCAACGCACCGCTTGTCAAGCCATGCTGTGACAGCGTCCCATATAAAGTAGAGGAAGTTGGGCATGGATGTTAGCCCAGGGCCAATCTTCCTCAGCAAGAAAGAGGAGGATGGGCAACGGATGTTAGCTCAGGGCTAATCTTCCTCACACACACAAAAAAAGCTAGTACACTATCCAGGAAAGTTAACTTTATCTAGTATTTTGAATGAGAAATTAATGATCAAAGAACAGTGCATTTTCTCATTCAAGTAAGCAGGCATTCTTTAAGTGGTTCTCTGGAAAGAAATTTGGCAATACATATCAAGAACCTAAAAAAAATGTTCATATTCAAACATTATGCTAAGTGAAATGAGCCAGGCACAAAAAGACAAAAATTATGTGATCCCACTTACGAGGTACCTAGAATGGGCAAATTCAGAGACAGAAAGTAGAATAGAGGTTACTAGGAGTTGGGGGAGGGAAAAATGGGAGTTATTGTTTAATGGGTACAGAATTTCTGTTTGGGATGATGAAAATGTCTGGGAAATGGATAATGGTGATGGTTGCACAACACTGTAAATATACTTAATAGCACTGAATTATACACTTAATTGTGAATTTAACATTTAAAAATGGTTAAAATGGTAAATTTTGTTGTGTATATTTTACCAAGATTTTTTAAAGTGGGATTACTAAAAAGACAAAGTTTATGTTCTTTGAACAAATAATTCCATTCACAGCAACATAAGTTTAGGAAATAATCTGAAGTATAAACAAAGATATAAATAGTAAAATTATTTATCATTATGAAAAACTGAAGAAATAGTTCTAACTATTTCTAGTATCTAACAATAACTTAAATAAATTATGATACACCCATATGATGAAATCTTAGGCAGTCATTAAAAATATCTTAAATTTTAATGACATGGGGAAATACTCAAAAAATGTTGTTGAATTTAAAAAGCAGGATATAAAACTTTAATATGGTATGACCTCAATTTATTTTTTAAACTACACATACATGTGTGTGTGTGTATCATACATACACACATCCCTGCATATGTGTGAGTGTGAATATGTGTGTATATATTTATAAGGGAATATGCCAAATAATGTTTATTTCTGAGTTGTAGAATTATGGGTCATTTTTACTTTCTTCCTTAAAACCTTATTTTTCAGTTTTGTAAACTGTACCATGACATACAATCAGGAAAAAAAATTAATTTCACATCATTTGACCCAGTAATGCACTTGCAGACATATATCATAAGAAAATAAACAAAAATAGACAAAAAGTTATGCACAATAATATTTATGTAAAGGAACCCGAAACTAATAATAAATAATTAATTTGAACTATTAGTAAATAATTAATAAATAATGGCTACCTCTGCAGAATAGGATTAGGATGAAGGGTGAAGAGCAGGGGACTTATTTGCTACATATATCACTTTTATAATTTGTATAAAAGTATTACAGTATTGTTTAAAATAGAAAAAACTGAAAGCACCATAAAAACTCTATATGATAAAACTATTATGCAGCTATTAGAAATATTTATAAAGAGTTTCAGCAACATTATAAGTAAATATGAATTTATATAATGAAAACAATGGTAAATGAGAAAGAAGCAGAATATAAAATTGTAGATAATGTATATCTGAACTATGCAAAACAGAAATATGCGTAAGAACAAAATATTGAAAGGAAATATTAAAATGAGAATAAGTTTCTCCATGGGGTTATGGATGATTTTAGTTCTCTTCTTTAAACTTTTGTGTATTTTTCATATTTCCTACAACAAATATACACTGTTTTTTAATCAGGTTCAAAAAAACGTTTTTGGTTTCCACTGTATAATCAGAAGTCCACCCTTTTTGAGAAATTATATCCTCAAAGGATTAGGAGCAGTAAGCAACCCACTAGTAAGAAGACTGCATAATGTATATGCCTGAGAAAACCTTCATCTTTTGGGAGTGGGGCAGCTCAGTCTAAAGAGACACTGCTGACCACTTCCTGCCTTTTGCTTTTGGAGTTGCTTTAGTGAATATAATTTAGGAATCAAGTACCCAAACATGAGATGCCTGACAAACTCTAAAAACCAGGACCACTACCTTCTCTAACCCTGAAATCTAAGAACTTACACTTAAAAAAACAGACTAAGATCTAACTAACATGGATGGCATCATGTTATTCCTTACATCAAAAACATTCAGCAGCTAACTCCATGCAGAATAAAATCCAAATCCCTCAGCATGACACTTACGGTTCTTTGAGATCCAACTGTCAAACTTTTTTTCCAGCCTTATCTCCAGCTCTTTCCTCTATATCTTCTATCTCGGGAACACTTTTCCAGGCATTTTCCAGGCTTTGTGCCTTTGCCCAAGCTGTGACCTCCTCCAAAGTGCCCTTTCTTCTAAACCTATGTAATTCCTATTCACTCTTAATAACCTGGCTCAAATGCCTTCTCCCTTCAGAAGCTCTCCTCGTTCCCTCCAATTCAGGAACAATTGTTCTTTCCTCTATATGCTCCCATATTGCTTATTCCTCTACACACTTTATTTCATTCTTCCTTGGGTCAATGCTAGCTGCATACATATTTCACTTGACTAAGCTCCTGGAGAGCAGAAACCATCTTATTCACCCATCAGCTCCATTCCAGTACAGTGCTTACACACAGTAGATAGTAAATAATGCTGCCTGACTGAATGACAGCTGGCCCCAATCTACTGAATTCTTTTCAGTGAGGCAGCCAATCAAGCCAAATTGTCAAAGAGGACAAACCCTCTAATTTAAAGTCACATACTTAGCATGAGTGACCAGCAGAAAATGTCATGGGCCTGCCACTTTAAGGGGACTGGCAAGCCGAGTGTGTTTACACAATCCTAATTAAAACTAAAGGGCACTGAAGGAAAGGAGAAATAGGGAGATTAAGAGATGTGGATTCTACAGGTTACCTCCTCCTCTGTTCGGAGCCCAAATCTCCCAGCCTAGTGCCTAGGGAGGTCACCAAGCAGTCTATTCTCTCCTTGGGGTCACTGTAGGATCTAAGTATTGAAAAGCAACTGATTATGTAGGTCACTTTGTCTCTCCATCAACTGGCTCTGCTTTTGGGCATTTAACTTCTAATTGTGGTTACATGCGGCTTTTTCTCTAAATGAATCCCACTGCACCAATCATTAAGAGAATCCCTTTAAAGAAAAGCCTGAAATTAACAACAGCAGGGAACAAAGTCTCTAAATCTTCTAAATCACAATATCCACACTGTCCATTTTGGTGAAATTCACCCCCACCTCTTTCAAACAATAGGTCCTACCAGGGAATGACTTCTCTCAGGACCAGCACATCCTGTGATTGTTTTCAGGAGAAAGCTCCCAGTGCCTGCTTCTCATTAAATAGCTACTTCATGTTTGATCACTCAGCTGTGACTGCAAGTAGAGAATAAAGTCACTATAATTTAGGAGCGAAAAAGGAATTCCACTTCTACCCCTAGTCTAATCGTCAAGCAGCTTAGAACAAATAGATACTTCCCCACCTCAAACCTCCTTAGGTCTACCTGTTTTCAGATCTAGAACTTTTAGCATCTAACTCTCTCAATATAAAAATGAGGAAAATAAGGCCTAGAGTAAGAAGGAGAATTGCAAATGATCATATAGTTACTTAGTGACAGAACTGTTTGACCAGGCTGCCTAACACCTTATTTTACCAACGGGTTATCAACCAGACCACCATTTCCAGGAACAGATTCCAAGGTACTAAATCAGTCTAATTTAAATACATTCAAGGGAGCCGGCCCGGTGGCATAGCAGTTAAGTTCGCGCACTCTGCTTTGGCGGCCTAGGGTTTGCTGGTTCGGATCCTGGGCACAGTCCGACACATGGCTTATCAAGCCACGCTGAGGCAGTGTCCCACATAGAGCAACTAGAAGGATGCATAACTATGACATACAACTACCTACTGGGGCTTTGGGGAGAAAAAAAGCAAAAAAAAAAAGCATTCAAGATACGCCTCTGTTTTGATTTCCCTGCCCATCTCCACCTTTTCTCAAACCCACAACTGCTGACAAAAAAAAAAAAAGAAAAAATCAATGAAATGACTTGATATATCATTTCTCCTACAAAAGAGTGGAGCTACCAAACCACCTGCTTCAGCCACAACACCTGGGAAGCATCCTGATAGACACTGGCATGCTGGTGAGCAGCGGCTGCTGCAGCTTGAAGAACCTGTGGCTGTAGAGTTTTCTGGAGATGGGACTGCAATGGCTCTTCAGCTACAACCGCCTATAGCAACACATTCCAACCCTTTCTGGCCCTCATCACATTTGTGACTTGGGAGGACTATCACGAGAAAGGCTAATTTTCTCCACTACCTAGTTATCTTGACCTAGAAGCAAGCATATTCAGTGAGTAAAGGAAGTGACACCTTTTAAAACAAATATTTCCAATCTTATTAAATCAAATGAAAACTGTAATCAAAATAGTCTCCTTAGAAAGTTATTTGCTTATTCTAACAATATTACCATTGCTCAAAATATTTACAAAACACTCCTTTGGAACTGCCTTTAAAGTCTATTCCATGTGAGACACACACAAAAATTAAGTCTTACTGTTTTATAGTCACACCTCATTCTTCACCAAAAAAGGTATTGCCTTGCTTGACTCTTTGGCTCACAGCATCTTCTGGCTGTTTCCAAAAACTGAATCCACCAAGCAAGAGTGAAGATTTGCTACTTCTGAGGATATTCAAAAGACTGGCCAGAAGCCAAAAATCTGTGCACTGGCAGCATCACCAGAATAAATGTAAAGGCCGAGAACACAATTACTTTGAGGGGGACAAACTTACAAATATTGTAATTGTCCCACAATTACAACGAAGGGGAAAATATATGTGCAATATCTGTCACAGGTGTTAAAAATAAACTATTATATAACTTAACAATCACACATAATGTAATCATAAACTTTGGCCCTGGAAGAAATCTTTCAGAACATATAATCCAAACTGTTCACTTTTACATATGAGAAAACTCCGGTCCACAGAGGTTACGCAATTTGTCCCTGGTCACACAGCTGGTGAGCAATAGTCAAGACTAGAAACCTAGCCACCCTGACTCCCAGCATAAGCCACAAACATATCCTAACCCAGACACCTCCCCCCTGCCCTGTTCCTCACTACTATCTTTCAAAGGGGAAGGGAGAAAACTCACTAAAGCATACCAAGAATGGTTCTGAAACCCAGTAGCTGAGAAATGATAGCTTAAGACCAGGACCTCTCTGCAGCCACCTCTTTGGGTATGAGCCCTTGTTGAACAGTGTTTGGCTCACAAGAGTTCTGCGTAATCTACCTCACAGGAAACTCTGGACACTGCCCCCACAGCTAGAAGCACACATTTCTGCCCATCTCCTGCAGTAACCTATTTGCTTCAAGTAATTGAAAGAAGGTTACTTTGAAGAACCTGGATCAGGGAAAAAGAAAGTAAGAGAGATCCTGTTCAGGAAAAAGCTGACCTATGAAAAAGCAGAGAGGGCAGGGACCATCTTGACTTACCTCCTGGTGGACCGCTTCCTCAGGCTCAGACAAAGTGATCCCCGGCAGTCTGGCTCAGAATTAGCCTCTACCCAGGGAAGGGACAAAGGGACAGGAATGCTTGTTCATTCCCCCATCCCATCCACTGCTGCCTCACATCATCTCACATCATCCTAGGCAGCCCCAGTGTTCTGTAGATCAGACAGCAACCGGAAGGGAAGCCATGCAGCCCAGGTCAATGGGGTGAGTCAGTGGCAAAGCAGGAAGAGTCACTGGGGCAGAAATTCTGGCCTCCTGTGACAAGACTGCCAAACCACACCCTCCTTTGGTCAGCGGTAGGAAGGCCCTGCCCTATTAGGATTCCAGGCTCCAAACCAGGAAAGGTCCTTCCTCAGGAGGCTCCATACCACTCTCACTTCCAAGTGTCTCTCCTGCTCAAAATCTTCCATGGTTTTTTTCAGCCTAAAGCATCATATCTGAATTCTTTGGCTTAACTTTCCAAGTCCTCCATTATATGGCCTCAAGTCATTTATTCAACTTTATTTCCCACTATTCCAGTGTACACTCTGAACTAATCAAGCCAGTGTTCCCACTTCTCTCTGTATGAGCCAAACCCTCTCTTATTTCCATGCCTTCAGTTATCCAGCAGTGATAAATTCGAACACCTTCAGCGGTTAGGCAGGTAATAGAAATAAATGCTCCAGTGGGGCATACGGCTGAACTAGGGAGTGTTGCCTCCACCTAAAGCCATTCAAATATTTTAATTTAGATATTTATGCAATATTTCACTATGAGCATCACAATAACCTTCTAAAGAGTTATTAATACTCTTTCTAGCTTGCAAGTGAGGAAACTTACCTAAGGTTAAGCAGCTGGCAAATGCAGGGCAGAGTCTCTAGGCCTGTCTGAAGCCAAAGCAAGAGCTGTAAACTATTAGGCTTTCTAGCAGTATAGTCACCATGGAAGATACAGAGCTGTAAACTCTGAAGAAGAAATTCACTTTTCTTAATACAGTATAGCCTTAATAGTGGGATGGAAAGCCCAAACAGTGGTTTATCTAACCGTACTCCAACCACCGCAAATTCTGTCCATCTTCCGAATCCCATCGTCCTGCCAAAGTCTGTCCTAGTTCTTCCAGGTCCTACTGAGTTCCCTCTTTTCTCAATTTCTATAGGGCTTACAGATTAGATAACAAAATCAAGTGCTAAATTATATACTGTCATGCAAAATTGTATACTGCTTCCATAAGTTTTCTAGCTTCACTAATCAAACTACTGTATTAACGTATATAGTTCTACTAAAAATGTTTAACCTGAATCTAATCAAGAGGAAATAATCATACAAATCCAAATTAAGAGACATTCTGCAAAAAACTAACCCTAACTCTAAAGAATGTCAATGCTATGATAGACAAAAAGGCATTCAAGATGAGAAGAGACTAAAGAACTGTTCAAGGTTAAAGCAGATTAGGGACTTGACAACTAAATGCATGCATGATCCTTCAATGGATCCCGAATTGAAAAAATGTCTATAAAAGACACCAGTGGGAAAATGTGAGAAATCTGAACAAGAATTGTATACTGGATGTAATGAATCAATGTTAAATTTTCTGAGTGTTAATTGTATTGTGGTTATGTAGGAAGATCTTTTTAGGAAATGCTGAGATATTTTGGGGCTGTAGTAACATAATGTTCATATCTAACAGTCAAAACGCCCAGAAAACAAAGGATAGAGAGCAAATGTAGCAAAATGTTAACAACTGGTGAATCTAGGTGAAGAATATATAAGTATTTGTTATATTATTCTTGTAAAGTATCTGTAGGTTTGAACCATTGCTGAGGAGGGAAATCCTGTATTATACACTTCTTTATATATTCAGCTCTGTGAGAGAGCTAATAGGCACTCATTTTGTATTCTCTCACTTCCTAAGGAAACTGGGCTTTGGAAGACAGCAGCCAGACAGAGTTCACTTTGCAGCAGTTCGTGAGGCATACAGTGGCAAACTCTTAGGGAACAAGAGGTTTCCCTCAAACCCACGTTGTCACACCACAGAAAAGATAGAAAAGTAGGCAATCAAAGCTATTATTATCTCACCCCTCACTGAGGCCATCCAGAAGTCACTCGACAACTGCCCACTTAAGGGCAGAATGCAGTTGCTACCCACACACAGGACCAAGAGCTGGGGTCCTATTGCATCTACCTTGCCACAGGACACCAAAAATTTGACAGCCTACAAAACAAGCGTCTCTGGCCAGTCACAGGAAGGCACCCAAGTGGTCAAATAAATATGTCTGAATTATATGCAGTCTTGACTCCTCACCAGATAAACCAGTCCTCAACTGCAATAAGGCAGAAGAAATCTGCAAGGCTGAATCACTGGCATTTCCTGCACTGGCTTCAAAGAAAGTGGACCGGAAATAGGACAGAAAAGGGAGCTGATGCAGCTGCCAACAGAGGCTTCAACCCAGGAGCATGCTGTGCAATGTGCCCTCTCTCCCTTCTAGGCCACCAGATCATTTTACTTCTGCCAACTGGTCTCTTATTAGAGCGACTGATTGCCCAATGGCCAACCCTTAACCTGGCTCTCTCCTCCCCTCACTGACAGCCAAAACACTGCCCTTCCCAGATAGCTCCTCCCCTAATTTAGCAGAAGGAATAGTCAAAACTATTCTCCCAAAACCTCCATCAACTGGAGTAAGATCTACAGTGGTGTAACACAGAGCTTGCTTCTCAACTCTACCATGTTTAGCATTTTTACCAAAGACAGAATGAAAACACGTAAGGCCTGCTTGTCAAACTCGGGAATTATAAACTGGAAGGGCAGAAAATACAATGATTTTAGATTTGATCAGGCAAAAAGATCTTAAGAGGTGTGACGTTACCAAAAATAGCAAGATATAATTTAATAGGATTAAATATAAAGCCCTACATTAAGAATAAAAGAAATCAACCAAACTAAGGATTGTAGAGACCTGGTACAGCATTTCATATTAAAGAGGTTGCCTTGAAAAAAAAAGGCTGCCTTTGGTGGGAGGTAGAGGAGAAGCTGTTATTACATACACTCTCAATGAACCACGAATCTGACAGAGCTACCCAAAAAATCAATGCAGGCTCAGGTTGCATAGTAGAAGGTGACTCTGTGCCCCACCTTTGAAAAGTCAAGTCAGAGTACATGTAGAGGAAGAATGACAACAACCATGGTGAAGGGTCTGAAAGTCATGTCGTGGCAAATGTGAGGGAAGAAGTACAGATGTTTAGCTGGGCAGAACATGAAAACTTCTTTCAAATATATGCATGCTTGTCATGCAGATGAGGAGAAAGACTTATGTGTTCCCCTGTAAGAAGACAAAACCAGAACTAGTGAGTGGAAGTTATAGGAAGACAGATTTTGGTTTGACATAGGGAAGAACTTTCAGCATAATAAAGAAGTTAAGAATGTGGGTTGTGGAACCCAGAATGCTTGGATTAGAACACCAACTCCACCATTTACAAACTGTATGGCTTCGGGTAGATTACTTAACTTATCTGTGCCTCACTTTCCTTGCCTGTTAAAGGGAATAGTAATAATAGAACTTATCTCATAGAGGTTGGGAAAGCAGTTCATATAAAGTGCTTAGAACAGTGCCTGGCTCACAGTATATGCTGAAAAAAAAGAAAGTTAGCTCTTGCTGTTACTGACTGTTGATATAATGAACCAGATAAGCTAAAAATCTTCCCACTAAATACACCTGAAAATGCTTAGGAAAATACAATAAACATCCTTTTAGCCTGTATCAGTTACATTACTCTCTCTCAGCTCCACACCTACCCTGCTATGCTCTGTTCTGTAATGCTGGGGCTTGGACTCCGCCAACTCCATTTCACCTTTGCCAGTTGGCTCCCGGCTAGGTTCTGTCAATAGAGGGGTGCTAAAAGGGAAATGGAAGGCAAGAGGAGGCTTCAAGGGACTTCCTCCTTCCTGTGGCTTGCTATTCCTTGACAACAGCAGTTGATTCCTCCTTACTTCTTTCTAAACTCCTAGAACCAGCCTCACTGTGCCCCGTCAGAGGCACCAGCACCAGCTGAGCAGGGCTCAACCAAACCTGGCTCCCCCATCCCTTCCTGTGAGCTCTTGAGAAACCAGCAGCACCAGGTAACACCCTCTCCTCAGAGAATCAGGGTGCAGTTCCTCCAGATCCCTGCAGACTTCTAGGTTCTGATAACCCCAACCTTCCTCCCTTTGTTTTTCAGTCCTGGATGAGGTAGCTGCTTAATGCAGTCATTATATCCAAGTATTTTAAGATTCCCTTTTTGTTTTTTCAGCCCTCCAACAAGGGTTTAAACTAATTCCCTTTACTGAGTTCACTCTTTTAAAATAACTATGTGTGGTTTCTATTTTCCTGATTGGATCCTAACTGACACAGATAAACTGAGCTCAAAAGAAAGTAAGGGAAATCCCAGGAAACAGAAACAAAGAAGCTGAAAACTGGATTAGTGAGCTGATGGTATAACTGACCCAGCAGTGTAAGGAATTATGATCTCCTCATAGTCCAGGAGACAGACCTTGAGCCAACACAAAGCAACTGAGATCCCTGCATAAAGGCGGAGACCCTCAGTTAAAAGATAGACTAGGAAAAAAATCTGTCCACAGGCAAATAAAGAAGCTTGCCTTGCTCACCTAGTGAAGTGAGATGAAAAAACCTAGGAATTTGAAACCATAGGTGTGTACAAGAGGTGGATTTGGAATTAAAATTTATACTAAGCCTGTACCCTGGAAATCTACAATTAGAGAAAAATTACAGACATTTTGGTCCTAGGTTGGAATAGCCTTGAGTGCCCAACAGAAGCAAACACAAAGTTGCTCCAGGAGATATTCGAATGACCAATAAATATGTGAAAAGATGTTCAACATCATCGGTCATCAAGAAAATGCAAATTAAAACCACAATGAGATACTACTACACCTCTGTGAGAATAGGTAAAATAAAAAAGACTAACAATATCAAGTGTTGGCAAGAATATGAAGCAATTGGAGCTCTCATATACTGCTATGGGAACATAAAATGGTACAACCACTTTGGAAAACTGGTAATTTCTTAAAAAGTTAAACATACACCTGCCATACAGCCCAGCCATTACACTCTGAAAAGGAAGGAAAATATACATCCATTCACTCAAAGATTTGTACATAAATGCTCACAGCAATTTTATTCACAATAGCCAAAAACTGGAAACAACCCAAACATCCATCAACAGTGAATAAGAAACAAAATTGTATGATATAATCACACAAGGGAATACTACTTAGCAACAGAAAGTAACAAATTGCTGATATATGCAACTAAATGGATAAATCTCAAATGCATCATGCTACCTGAAAGAAACCAGACACAAGAGTACACACTGTATGATCTGACTTATATAAAATTCTAGAAAACTCAAATTAATCTATAGTAGTTCCTGGGGCCAAGGGAAAGGGAAAGATGGACTGTAAGGAGGCATGAGGGAGTGATGGAAATGCCCTGTACCTTGACTGTGGCAGCACTTTACAGGTGTACACATCTGTCAAAACTCTTTTTACTTTAAATAAAGTTTATTGTACATAAATTATACCTAAGCAAAGTTTAAAAAAAAAAAAACTGCTCTTGGGAGAACTGACCTCAACCCAAGCTACATAAGATTACCATAGATGATGTTCCTTTAAATATGAACTCACAATCCAAAAATTACAAAATACTTGAGGAAACAATTCATCGTGAACAAGTCAGTTAAAACAAATGGCAGGATTATACCCCTAAAAACTTCAAATAATTGAACAATATGATAGAAACTATAAGTTAAGTTTATTTATAATATAGACATAAGATGAATTGAAAACATGAGACAAAAACAAGATACCATGAAAAACAAAGAGGGAGATTTGAAAATGAACCAAAGAGTACTTCTAGAAATAAAAAATTAGCTAATGAAAATAAGAATTCAAAAAGTAAATTGGTTCTAGCTGAAGAGTAATTAGTATGGTAGGAGATAAATTTAAGGAAATTACCCAGAGGTAACATAGAAAGATAGAGATGGAAATTATGAAAGAAAGAATAAGAGATGCGGAGGACAGAACGAGAACGTCCAACATAAGTTAAATATGAGATCAGGAAGAGGCACTACTTAAAGAGGTAGTGACAGAATTTTACAAAATTGATGAAAGCTATGAAATCTCAGATTGAGGAATCATTATAAGCCCCCAGTAGGATAAAACTAAATCCATGTAATGAAACTGCAGAACACAAATGACAAAAGGAGGATCTTAAAAACAACCAGGAAAAAAGGCAGGTTACCTACAACAAAATAATAGTTAAATGGAGCATAGTTCTCAAGGGTAAAAACAAAAACCAGAATTTCGGTAGAATAACATTTTCAAAGTGCTGAGAAAAAATAATTAGAAGCCTAGTTCTCAGCTAAACTATCAATCAAAACAGAAGAGGAAATATATTTTCCAACAGAGTGTTTACCACTAACAGACCCTCACCGAAAAAAACATCTGAAGGATGTATTAGTCTATTTGAAACAAAAAGAAGGAATAAAATGCAAGAAAGAATGGTGAAAAAACAAACAGTAAACATATATGGGTAAAATGAAATAATCACTGACAGCACAAAACAATAATCATCTATTAATTAGAATTGTTCAACATTGAGATGGACTACCTTCGGGAGTGGTCTCATTCTTGGAAGTGCTCATTCTGAGTCTGGACAACACCTTTTGATATGTTTAATGTACACTGGGTAAGAGGCTGAAATAAATGACCCCCAACATACCTACTGACCATAGGGTTTTATCGATTAGACACAGCTGTCAAAACATTTGCTGATGAGCTGTTTAGTCATCTGTGGCAGGGCTTTCCCCCATCCTAACAGTTCTAGAACTCAAGTCTTAGTTCAAGGCATTCTTCCCACTTTCATATTCCATGGATAAAAACGAATATTCTAAATAGAAATGTTTCTTATAGGAGCCTTTGGCTAAGATCTTCTACTTTTGGGAGAGTACAGCTTTTGGTTTTAGATTAAGATTTGGGCATTACAATTAGTCATCATTTGCTTGAATTTGGGCCAAGAAAAGAGTACTTTGGAACTTTCACAGAGAAGTATGTGCTTCTTCCTCTAAAGGAGAAAATACCACACAGGAACAGAGAGGGAGGGAACACATACACTCACCTCTGCTGCTTGAAAGCTACCCTACTTGATCCTAATGTCCCATCCAGGTTTCCAGATATTCACAGAAGTAAAAGATCTCCACAAGGTAGAGAGCCCCCAATTTCCTGACTATCAATGGTCTACCCACCACAGAGGAACACACTTGACAATCCAAGGCAAGCCCCGGTTGGCATAGTGGTTAAGTTCGGCTTGTTCTGCTTTGGCAGCCCAGCCCGGTTCCCGGGCACGGACCTACACCACTCGTCTCTCAGTGGCCATGCTGTGGTGGCAGCTCACATACAAAAAGAGGAAGATTGGCAGCAGATGTTAGCTCAGGGGGAATCTTCCTCAGCAAAAAAAAAAGACAATCCAGAACTTTGGGAACATAGGACCAGGCAACAGACACTGGAGAGAGGGAAGCATGGATTAGAGCAAGTAAATACCACATTTTCAGGAGGCAGTGCCATTCCAGGCAAGAGAATAGCCTAATACAAAGGTTCAAAAGCCACTAAATAAAGATGGGGGAGCCAGGCTTCTAGCTCCTTTCAGCCCAAGAAAGCTCATGCACTTCAAAGCATACATTAATGGCCAAGTTCATACCCTGCATAGGCATCGGGATACAGGGACAAAAGACAGTGTCTCTATCTAGAAGGGCAGACAAACACGCAGACACTCTTAGAATACCAGATGAAAAGTGCTACCTCAGGGGTAAGCAAAAGCGGGTGCCCAGAGGAGGCAGCATCAACCCAGGTCAGCTCTCTCCCACCAACAATCTTCACACAGTCACATCACTTATAGCCACAAATCTGTTCTCTCCAAGATGCTTGCAAGAAACACCTTACCTGATTTGACCCTCACAACCACCCCTGGAAAGTAGGTAAGGCAGGTAAGTTCGTTGTTTACATATGTGAAAAGTGAGTCTCAAAATAAATGGACTCGTCCAAGACAAGCCGCACCCCCACATAGCCCCTTCCCCTCAAGAAGAAGAATGCCTCATTTAGGCCCAATCCTCAAGAACCCCAGTATAACCAACCACGCACTAGCTATGTAACCCTGGCCAAGTTCAACATTATAAACCTCGATTCCCACTCTGTAATAAAGTATAATAAGGTTGTTAGGAAGATTAAAAAGATCCATATAAAGGGTGTGGCACAGTGTCTGAAACGTCGTTGGTGCTCAAAAAATGTTTACTACTACTATTACTGTTGTTAACAATAATAGAAGGCCCCTCGGTGACAAGCCTTTCAGGAGCCTGCATTACCTCCCCACCCGGGTCGCCCTCAGACCTAATTCCACAGATACGCCCCCAAACAGACCTTCCCCCTAGGCACGCCCGTCTCCTCACACACCTTACCCCCGACAGATTCTCCCCAGTCAGACTCGGCTAGGAAGGAGGCCTCCTGCTCGCACCTGCCTCTCCAGCACCCCCTTTAGGCCTGGGCATCCCTGCGGGCGCCAAGGCCGAACGCCAGCCGCGGGCCCGCGCCGGTTACCTGGCCGCGCGCTCCCGCTCCGCCTCAAGGTGCCTCCGGGTCCCTTTCGTCGCGGGCTCGCGCCCGCGTTGTGAACGCACAATTAGTTTAAACTATGGCCCCGCCCCCTCGCCCCGCCCTCTGATTGGCCCCTGTCAACGGGTGTCGAACGCCAGGGCATGCTTGAGGACCCGGGAAAAGGAAGTGTGAGGGCCACTGGGAAAGGAGAAAGGGTGTCACTACTTCCGGACCCCGGTCTTGACTTGAGGGCAAAGACGACTACAAATCCCAGCGCCTCCCGCGGCCTTGGAGCCCCGCCCCTGACAAACTACAGCTCCCAGTAGGCATCGCGGCAGCGCTTACGGTGGCGAAGGTAGTTGCCATGGAGTTGCGCTGAGTAAGCCCGAGGTAGTGGGACGCCGAGGCTGGAGGGGAAGCAACTGCGGGTGAGTCGGCGGGAAAACAGGAAACCCGCTCTAGGGAATGAGAGCTCTATGGAAAGGGGTAGGGCACCCAGAGAGACTAAGAACTTCCTCTCTCGGGGACCTGAGACCCCACTCCTTACCCCCTTTCACAGTGAACAAGACACAACACCCATGTGGGATAGACCGGCGCGGGGAGGGGAGGGAAGGGCGCTGAGATACATACCCATACAGATTTGGGGGTGCTTTAGAACCTCCCCCATCACAAACATGGGGCCCCCTAATACGAATGCCCCAAATCCCTGACACCCTGGGAAATCTGAAACTCCCTCAGACATGGGATTGGTTTTCCTTTGAGGAACTGAGACACTCTTCAAAGACATGGGAGTAGCATTAGAGTACATCACAGGTCCTAATACTGGAGATGTAGGAAACTTTATGGGGCTTGAACTGCCCCTTTCTTTCCAAGCAGGAAGACTCCAGGGTGAGCCTTCTTCTCAAGAGAGTCAGCAGGATCTTCCCCTACACACCCATTAGGGGTCCTGTGGCTAAATGACCTCTTCTCCCTACACCTCCTCTGTGGTCTGCTTCTCGAAGCTCTACAGTTAGACAGAGCTTCATTCCTTTTACTATCTTCATGACAGATCTATTACATTTAGTAACTTACCCAGTGCTTTCACATGCAGTCTCTCTTTTGAGCTTTGTGAGAGGAGCAGCGACTTGCCCAAGGCCACACACCAAGTCAGTGACAGCTAGGACTAGACCCCAGTTCTCCAACTTCCAACCAAGTCTCTAGCTTGAGCCTACAGCCTCTCTAGTGTAAGGACTTGTTCCAAGGAGTAGATTAAATTGCCCCAGGGAGAAGAAACCTGTATGGCCTACTTTGGGTTATTTACACTTCAGGCTGAATGAGTTTCAAATCCTTCCTTGAAAGTTTAAGTGAGGAAAGGGAACTAGAGAGACTGAAGACAGTGAGAATCAAACAGATTTAGCTAAACTAACCGGGAAATAGTCTGGCTAACACAGCACCCATGTCTGATGTTGCCATGAATAGCTGGCGTCTAGATGGCTTCTACCTGGCCCTGATTGGTCCACTTACTATCTTAAAGCTCCCCCAGCCTTGGTCCCAGGCCCACTTCCCACATCACTTTATATTCTTTTCTTGGATGTTCTCATCCACATCCACAACTTCAGTTACCACCTGTGTGCAGATGTACACAAGTGTGTATCTCCAGCCCAATCCTCATCTCTAAGCTCCAGGTCTATATAGCCAATTGCCTCTTCAACATCTCCTTCAGGATATCTCAAAGACAACTCAAACTCAACATGTCTGCAGCTGATGATCTCTATGTACTCCAAGGCTGGATCTCTTCCAGTGTTCTCACCTCTGTTCACCATTACAGAAGCCAAAAACCCAAGGGTTATCCTTAATACCTCGTCCATTTCCTATCCATCATAAAGTCCTGTCAGCTTACTTCCTAAATATCTTTTCTCTCATCATCACATCTTTTCTGCCTTCCCTCCCAGCCATTTTGCATATTACAGCCAGAGTAATCCTTCAAAATGGAAATTAGATATTGTTCACTTCCCCCACCTCACCCCCATTTAAAAATTTACCTTGTGGTTTCCTATTGCTCTTAGCATCAAGCAATGTCTCAGCCTGGCTCCTGCCCACTCTCCAGGCTCCAGTCTTATCATATATATCCCTCCCTTTCTCCTTTCCGAGATATGACTTTCTTTAAGGTCTTCAAATTTTCTAAGTAACCTGTCACCATAGAGATTTTGCACAAGCTGTTATTTCTGCCTGGGGTGTTCATCTTTTCCCCCTGCTATAGTTAATCTGAACTTATCCTTCAGATTTCTCTCAATCACTTCTTTAGGAATGTCTTCCCTGACTGCTCAGACCAGGTCAAATCCTTCAATTATAGCAACCTCATGCCCCTCTCCTTTATAGTATTATTCACTGTTGCAATTTTTTCTGTATTAGTTAAGCACCTACTACTTGCCACCACTGTAGGGATTCAGCTATGAGAAAAACATGGTTCCTGCCCTGGTGGAGTTTATGGACATACAGATAGTAAGCAGATAATCCTAGTGTGATGAGTGCTACCATGGCAATAAGTACAGGGTGTTATGGGAGCCCAGAAGAGAAGTTCCACATCCAGATTTTGGCATAAGGGTAGGCTCCTCAGAAAAGATGAAATCTGAGGTGAGTTGTGAAGTAAGAATTAGCAAGGCAAAAGGAGGAAGAAACTGTATTCCAAGCAGAGAAAGCTGGGTGTGCAGAGGCCCAGAGGCGGGTGCAGGGAACTTACTTCGAGTAGTTGGTTGCATTTGGCTGGACTGCAGAATTAGAGGTGAGGAGGAGAGATGGGAATAGGTGGCAAGGAAACAGGTCGAGTCTTGGGCTTCCTTTGGCACCTGGGAATATAACCTCCCAGAATACACTGGATTATGTGGCAGACTTTTCATGACATTCTTTGATTTTTCTTCCTCCTGTAGCCCATAAACAGAAACCCTTTCTAGGCCAGGCTGTTGAATCTCCTAATCAGATTTCCTCATCTGATCATTCCTCAAAGCTTCCTGTGCCATCATGTTGCCACTTACTGACAGAGGGCAAGAAAAGGCTATCAACAAATCAAATTCCAATTGTTAGTAATTTCCAAAAACTGAAAACAATTTCCATCAACTTGGAATTGGTTAAATAAAATTAAGTAAATAAAGTTAAAGTGGGATACACACAAATTCTATGGAATACTCTGCAGCTATTGAAAAGGGTATGAGAGTCCACAAAAATTTGAAAAGAAAAAAATAAACTTACAAAACAATAGATAGTCTGTGTTTATTTAAAAATATACATAATTTTGGCCGGCCCAGAGGTGTAGCAGTTAAGTTCGCGCGCTCCGCTTCTGGCAGCCTGGGGTTCACAGGTTCAGATCCCGGGCGTGGACTGACACACCACTTGTCAAGCCAAGCTGTGGCAGCGTCCCATATAAAGTAGAGGAAGATGGGCAGCACAGATGTTAGCTCAGGGCCGGTCTTCCTAAGCAAAAAGAGGAGGATTGGCAATGGATGGTAGCTCAGGGCTAATCTTCCTCACGCACACAAAAAAAGATTAGTGCAAAATGACAAATGTGTTTTACACTAAGATTTAAAAGGGACCTTCCAGATCTTTGACTTAAAGCCATAAATCTAAGAATCATGGTTTAATGACCTTAATTAAAGTGCAAAGTTCTTTATAAAATTCTAACTAAATACAAATATGTTACTGACACATACTAAGGAAGGATTATTTACTTTTTTGGCTTGCTTAACCAAAGTACCTAATCTGGGATGAATACTGTACCTTCACAATAAGGCTGACCTTCAAGGACCAAATCAAAGAGCTGTGTCATAACCTCTTTTTGATGACAGACCTCTTTGAGAATCTAATGAAAGCTAAGAAACCTCTTCCCAGAATTCCACACATTCACATACACACAAAATTTTAATACAATGTCCAGGAGAGGGGTCATCATAGAATCTATCAATCTAGGGAAATAATTGCTATCACTGATTACATGGGAAGACAGCCTTAAAACATAAAGCTTTTGGTATTCATAACACACTCCAGTAAGAATAAGAAGGGTATCAGACAGGCATTTGGAGTTTGAAGATATAGGAGAATGCTGCAATACCTTCTGTTCTATGGTACCATAACTGCTCCAAGGCCACAGTAGCCTGGTTCAGCTAACTGTCCATCCCTGCTCTGCAACCCCTTGAAACATGAGACCCTGTGCTATCTCATCCCTCCCATGATCTACACCTCTTCTCATCTAGACACTGCAAGCTGCTTTGATCTGCTTCAGCTATTCATATCCAGTCTGCCCTTCAACACCTTCAGTGACACAATTTAGAGCTTCAGAAGGCAGGCCATGCCAGTTTTAGGCAACTCTGAAGAATTATAAAGTTCTTTTCTAATTTGACTAGCCTGGTTTGTAACTTCTAAACGCTTCCTTCCTGAATTTCTCCTCTATTTACTTGCTAATAGGTAACAAAATAGCCTACCAGTCCAAGGATCTAATCCTAAAATCAGGAGCAAAAAACAGTTTAGCTCTACTTTTACCAAACAGAAAAGTCAGAATTATGCTGAAAAGCACTGTCTATTTGGAAGTCAAAATATAAGAAGATCAGTACTGGTTCAGTCCAAGAAAGATGCAAGGTTTCCATGTACACAGCATTTCCTACCTGGTTGGGCTTCTTTTCACTGCATAAAAAGTTAAACATGCATTAACATTAAAAGATTAAGATTACAGTTACTTAAAATTAACATCAGTTCTGTCTGCAAATAGTTAATTCTCTGTACTTCTATTTATGTCTGTGATTCTGTAATAAACAGTTCTAATCAATGCAAAAAATATATATATATATTTACACATAATTTTGAGGCCAGCCGAGTGGCATAGTGGTTAAGTTCACATGCTCTACTTCAGCGGCCCAGGGTTCATGGGTTCGGATCCCAGGCGTGGACCTACACACCACTCATCAAGCCATGCTGTGGCAGCGTCTCACGTACAAAATCGAGGAAGACTGGCACAGATGTTAGCTCAGGGACAACCTTCCTCACCAAAAAAATAAAAAATAAAAATATACATAATTTTGTTGTATATGTCTTCTGGGAGGTTATATTCCCAAACTGTTAATCATGATTGTTCTTGGAGAGTGAGATGGAGATTCAGACTTTTAGTTTCTACTTAATGTACTTCTCTATGTTGTTTGAATTTATTCAGCTATCATGTTAACTTTTAAAATTAGAAAAGAAAGGGGCCGGCCTGGTGGCTTAGTGGTTAAGTTGGTGCGCTCCGCTTGGGTGGCTTGGGGTTTGCAGGTTTGGATCTTGGGTGCGAACCTACACACTGCTTATCAGGCGATGCTGTGGCAGGCGTCCCACATATAAAGTAGAGAAAGACGGGCACAAATGTTAGCCCAGGACCAATCTTTCTCAGCAAAAAGAGGAGGATTGGCAACAGATGTTAGCTTAGGGTTAATCTTCCTCAGACACACACACACACACACAAAAATTAGGAAATAAAAACAGTAAAAGATATTTCCAATTTGGAAAAGAAAAATTCCAAAACAAGGCAAGTATGCCCTTAACCCTGTCATTCATCAAGTCAGTCACTCTGGACAGATGAGAAGGGTGCTGGGATTTGACTAGCTGCTGGTCATGAGGCAGAATAATAGCTGGGAAAGACTGACTCCAAAAACTCAGCCCCTGGAGTGAGCAAGGCAGCCTCAAGGCTTTGTCAGTTCTCCCCAGCAGTCAGACTCACTATGTGACCCCTTGATGACACCATTCATTTAGTCCTTCATTTCTTCTTTCACTTTTTCATTTATCCATTTGTCCATTAAGCATTTAGTGAATACCCATTCTTTGCCAGGCTCAGTGCAGGGTAATAGTGGGAAGAGAGAAAGAAGTCTGACTTCTGTCCCTGTCCTCAAGCTTAAGGGAGGGAACAGGAAGTAGTTATAAAGAAATGAGTACAGAGTGTTCAGCTGCTTCAATTTATTGAGCACCTGCTGCAGGACATACAGCAGCTCTCAAGATAGGGTTTGTCTCCATTTTACAGATGAGGGAACAGGCTGTGACAAAATTTTGTTCAAAGTATAGTGGTGGCCTGTATCAGTTAGCTATTGCTGTATAACAAACCATTCAAAAACATAGCGGCTTAAAACAATAAGCATTTATTATTGCTTCCAAGTCTCTGAATCAGCCATATGTTTCTTCTGGTCTTGGCTGGGCTCATGCATGTGTCTCTAGTCACCTGTGGGTTGGGTGACTCTCCTGATCTTGACTTGGGGTAGGCTGGCTATAGGCTAGTCTAGGATGGCCTCAACTGGGATCACTGGCTCTCTTTCACATATCTCTCACCTGCACATGTTTCTCATATCCCTCCAGCAGGCTAGCCATGTTCTCCTGGCACTGGCAAAGAGCAAGAGGGCAAGCCCTCTCTTTAAGCTTTTGTTTGCTTCATGTTTACCAACATCCCATTGGACGAACCAAGTCACGTGGCTCAGTCCAGCATCAGAGTGGATAGAATTACAAAGTTATAGGGCAAAAAGGGATGGACACAGGAGAGACCATGAATAGGGATCATCAAAGGAATCAATCTAAAACAGGACACATTGGTCAATTTTATCTGACGAGAAAGGCTTCATCAAAGAGGGTACACTGAAGCTGAGTATTGAAACATGAGAGTATTCACTAAGTAGGCAGCTGTTTCTTGGAACTGGATGCAGGCCAGTTTGCCACAATCAGTAGAAACCCAGCAGGCCTTTCCGTGCTCGTGACAGACAGGGTTCTACTATTTGTATCTTGGCTTCATTCCTTCCGGTCAGACATCAGACACAGGGCAGCAGGCACTCAAAAAAATGTTTGCAGAATTGAATTGGATATCTTACTGTGAATGAGGTGTGGACTGAAACAGCTGAACCTGGGAGCCAATTGTTAGAAAGAACAGCTTAGCATCAACAGTCCCAAAACAGAAATCCTTGTATTTGGCACTTTCTCATTCATTCCTCCTACAAACATTTCCTGAGTGCCTATTGTGAGGCAGGTTCTGTGTTAGATGATGAATAGGACACAATACTAGCTCACAGCCTGGGCTACTGTTTAAATGGAGAAAACGAATAATCCTTTCCAAATGGCAAATTTATCCAACTACTTGGGGCTCCATTTTTAATACTAACTCATCCAGAAAATTGCATCAGGAGATGGTGCTACACAGAGTCAGAAGTTCTTAGCAACTACACTGAGGTCCTCTGATAGCCAAGGAGACTAATGATAAAAATCTGCCCTTAAAGTTTTAAGCTAAAATCCATGTCCAGCAGTGCAGAACTCTGGGGTCCAAACCCAGGACTTACTTTGAGAAAAGCATCCAATCTTGTTGACAGGCATCAAACCTGTTGTTGTAGGTGCTCAAGTGGGAGGGGCTTCTGTCTAGGTGAGAACACAAGCCAGGTTCTATTTGTACAAAAGGATAACGTGTTCCTTGTTGTCTGTCTGTAGATTTGATATCTAAAAGTCAGGTCTCCCTAATCAACAACCCATGCCCACCGGGCCAGTCCTGCACTTGACAGAGAATTCAGCTATGAAGTGACTCAAGCTGGCACTTCCTCAGAGCTCAGTTGAGACTGCTGCTTTTTTGAGAAGACATTCACTTTCCATTCCTCTAAACCTGTTAAACTCTGTCCTTGCATATGTTAAATCACCAAAAAAGGAATTTACTTGAACTGTATTAAGCTTAAGCTAAATTACAAGCTATTAGATCCATGATTTTTAAGAGAAATTCCATTTTAAGAACGTTTGTGAATTTCCTGGTCTCTGCATACAAACTGTTTGCTTCTTTGAATCAAATGATTAGAACCACATATCCTGAGGTTTTCCTTTTGCTTTGGCTGCCAGGAATTGCAGAGCTAAATAATAGGTTTAGTTTCCTAATTACCTGGTACATCTCTCTCTCTCTTCCTTTAATCTGGCTTCTAATCTTTCTCTTCCATGTTTCCATGTTCTACATCTGCACTGTCCAGTATGGTAGCCTCTAGTCACATGTGGTTATTGAGCACTTGACAGGGTAGCTTGTCCAAACTGGGATGTGCTGTAAGTGTAAAGTATCTCAGTTTTTAATATAAATTACATGTTGAATGATATTTTACATATTTTGGGTTACATAAAATATATTATTAAAATTAACTTCACCTGTTTCTTTTTATGGCTACAGAAAATTTTAAATTATGTATGTGAAAAAATGGTATCTGCAGCTTGCATTTGTGACTTTCATTGTATTTCTGTTGGACAGCACTATTCTACAAATCATCCTGTTTTATGAGTGTGTTTGAAAAGCAGGTGAAGTAGTAAATGCAAAGACGGTGACAGCCGTGGATGGAGTTAACAATGGGGAGGCTGCCTGGGACATGTACTTGTCAGTCTATGTGTCTTTTGTTTGTATGTGTCATATACAAAACCCCTCAGTGAAGTGTTTTGAGCTCTCTTCTTCCCAGGTGAGTAGTGTTTTCATGGCTCTCCCCATTCTCTTGAAATATTCTCAGCTTTACTTGAACTAATAAATTGGAAAGGATCTGATGACAATTCATATACATTGTGAATGACTGATAACATTGTGTTCATCCCTCTCAGGGGGTATTTCCATTTTAACAGGGAACAATCCCTGAACCCAAAGCAATGAATCCCTAATGGTGGAGTTTCAGGCATCAGTGACAGGTGAGACTGAGGTAGACTCTGGTTTTATGTGCATGTGTGTTTATATACACATGACTACATTGAAGATGTAAATGAAAGTAGGGTCTTTGGATGGAAAGATAATGGGGCTGACAGACAAGCTGAGCAAAGAACATAGCTAATCCCTAGCTGGGTCAGACTGCAAAGGGCTGTCAGACACCAGATCCAATGCAGGCCCTCCGGGGTTTGTTAAGCAATAGAATAGCCCAGTTGATGTCACCAGAGGGTAGGTAACAAGACAGCCTCCATGGTAACTACTATGGAACAGCAGAAAAGGCCTCAGGGTAGGATTCAGGAGACTATGATTGCAGTCCACAGCTGACTCAAGGGCTTAACTCTGGGCAAGTGCTTTCATCCTGGGGTTTCAGTTTCTTGTCTGGAAAGCAGAAATGGGTGTTGTAACTATCAAATGAGCTCTAAGGGATGTGAAGGTGCTCTGAGAAGTAGGAAGTGCCCTACAAATGCAGGGAATCATGATTACTGTCTTAAAATAGAAATGCAGCCAAGCAAGCCTGGAGTAGTGGAGGGTAGAAAGCAGGAGTGGAGGGCTGTGGGGAAACCTGAGGGCCGATGCCCTTGGTACCTGGAACATCAGTCCTTCTCTGTCCTCCCAGGCTGAACCCTGACTCCCATGCTTACACCTGACAAATGACGGCCTGAGCTATGAGCAAATGGGACTATGCGAGCACTTCGGTGCAGGAGCCCCCTCTCGACTACTCCTTCCGAGGCATCCACGTGATCCAAGGTCAGCCCACAGAGCACACCACTCCATTCACCAGGGCAACAAGCCAGGTGTGGTCCCAAGGGAGAAACCAGTCTTCTACTTAAAAGCCTAAAGCGCTTCTTCTCATGTGCTTACAGATTTGTTGCTGTTGGTTGCTTTTGAGGGGAGGAGTTGGGGGTAGGGAGGTTCAAGTTGGAAGGGTCTGGCCCTTTTAAAAATTAGCAGGAAATCTGAAAGGAACCAGGGGGCTCTCAGGGTACTGATAATCTTCAAAAGAAGCCAGGCTGGGGCCGGCCCAGTGGCCTGGTGGTTAAGTTCATGCACTCCGCCTCAGCGGCCCAGGGGTCACAGGGTCGGAGCCCAGGTGTTGACCTATGCACCGCTTATTGAGCCATGTTCTGGCAGGCATACCACATAAAGTACAGGAAGATGGGCAAAGATGTTAGCTCAGGGCCAGTCTTCCTCAGCAAAAAGAGGATTGGCAGTGGATGTTAGCTCAGGGCTAATCTTCCTCACACACACACAAAAAAAGCCAGGCTATAGCCGGAAAGTCAGGTGGAAGTAAATTGGGAAGCCAATCTATCAGCCAATGGTTTTATTCTCTTTTTACCTGAAGAGAGGAAGAAACTAATGAAGGGAAAACACAGGCTGCTGCACAATCCCAGCCAACAGGCAGAACCCCGTCTTCTCTGTCTGAGGACAAAAGCCTGTTCTGATCATTGGTAGAACATGTGGGGTCTTGTTATTAACAAACTGGCATGTTTCCAGTTTAAATATTTATTGACAAATTTTATATTCATTCCAGTCATATCCAAGTTTATTCCATCATCACCCACACTTACTGTAGGTTCCAGCACTACCCAGTCTATCATTTAGTGTCTTTGTAAATGGGCAGCCAGTATCTCAGGAGACAGAAGGAAGCTCACAATAACAGCATATTCTCAAGGGAACATGTTTCTTCCCAGGAAAGTTATGCTGTCTCTGGCTTTTGTTATCTGGTCTCTCATAAATGCATCAGTACATCTGCTTTCACAGAACACAGGTTGGCATCAACTTATCCCAGACCCATTATCTGGCTTTGGTTTTCTCTCTTAGGCAATTGGTGGTCACCTTTAAGTTCAGGAAGCAGGTTATCCAGGAGGTACTAGCCTTGGCTTGGGTTTCGGGTACTGTTTGGGTTGGCATCAGCCACACTGGTAACTCACATTTGTTCTCTCATGAGCACACACCCACCTACCATGATATTATTCACGGTATCACTTCTGACTGATGTAGTCCACGTTTCACAAGGGTTTTAGCTGCAACAATGGCTATGTTCAAGATAGCTGAGGTGACAGAGGAGGAAGGGAAGTACGACTCCTGCCTAGCCTAGCTCTGAGCTAGGGAATTCCTAGCTCTGAGTGGGGAGATATATATATATAGCTTTGCCCTCTATGGAGTACTCAGAATGAGGAGAGAGAAGCTACTATGACCAAGGATAACTCCAAGCACCAACATAATCTGTACAGATGCCCTGTGCTTCATTCAATAGTTAAATATTTACTGAGCACCTATTAAGCACTTATATACATATATATGTGTGTGTCTACATACATGTGTGTACACAGATATACCATGCATTGTGCTCCTTGCTGAGTGTTGTGGGGAGGGGAGATGGAGAGGCACATCCAAGCCCCAAAAGGCCAGTCCCCTCAGGTTCCCTAGAGCTTATGGAACACTTACTTAAAGTTGGGGTTAGGGGGCCTCCCAGTGGCACAGCGGTTTAGTCCGTGCTTGGCAGCCCGGGGTTCGCGAGTTCGGATCCCGGGTGCCTGCCGACGCACTGCCTGTCAGCCATGCCGTGGCGGCGTCCCATATAAAGTGGAGGAAGATGAGCACGGATGTTAGCCCAGGGCCAGTCTTCCTCAGCAAAAAGGGGAGGATTGGCAACGGATGTTAGCTCAGGGCTGGTCTTCCCCACAAAAAATAAAATAAAATACTGAAAAAAAAAAAAAAGTTGGGGTTAGAGGACAGGGTAGAGTCTGGGGGAACTTGGTACACTATTTGCTAAATTAATCAACAGATGGATCATAGAATCTGAAATGGCAGTAACTTCAGAAGGCATCCAATCTGTACTAACTCCAACCTATAGTCGTCTAACTTCTGCTCACAAACCTAGAATGTTAAGAGTCCCCTGCCACACACACTTACCAACCCCTTCCATTATGGGGTAAGGGATGACACTAGGAAGTTCTTCATATCAAACTAACTTCTGTCCTCTGGGGACTTATGGAAAAAGTTGCATGGCAACCCTTCAGCGATAAGAAGACAGGATCATGTTTTCCCCACTTCTTCCTGGGGCTGGACAACCCCCAGTTGTGTGAGTGTTGATATTTGTGGTCAAGTTTCCAGACCTACTTTGGCCTACGCTGAACAAAGCAGCTTCGACTGATCCTCAGGCAATGCAGTGCCCTGGTAGAGTCTGAGGGGAACAGTAACCTGTAGCAGCCTGCACACCCTACTCCACCCTTGATAACAACAGCCCCAGGCAGCCTCAAGTTTTAGGAAACGCCATCCCATGAGTGGCTCCCTCTGAGCTTGGGATCAGCCCAGGCTTGGTGGCATTCCCCAAGCTGCTGCCTCATTAGACTGGACGCTAGTCCATTATGTGAGCTTATTTTGACCTTAACTTTTATTATCTTTGTCATTTCATTTCAGGGTTTGGGGTCAGGAGATGTGAAGCTGGGGGGCAGGATTAGGAACTTATTCATGAGCTGGGATACTCTGCCCCAGGACCCTTCTGCCACCTCCCCACCACCTCAGGCCCCAAATGCAGGTCCTGCTCATTCCAGGACTAAGGCAGAGAGCCATCTGGTGGATGCTGCCCAAGCTGCAGCTGAGGAGGAGAGGAAGTTAACGTTGGGTCGGGGTGGAAGAGAGGAAGTGTGTCCAGTAAGAGCTGAGGGGAGGGTTAAAACAAGCTGGTCAGGTTCGGGGAACAGTAAATTCTTCCCTCCCCCGAGGCGGCTGTAGACAAGTAACCAAAGGCTTAGGGACAATAGGAAAAAATAGTCACCTCAGCCAGAGCTGGTGTCTGGTTCTGGCTCTGCCACTGACTATGAGCTTGGGCAGGGCCCATCCTCTGTCTGGATCTCATCTACCAATAAAGGAAGGGCGGGGCGGGGGGAGTCCATACAAATGGGTTCTAACACTACTCTATTCCCTATTCTCCTCAGCCAAACTTTCTGAGGGTGTTAATTACGCTACCTGCTTGTATTTCTTTACCTTCCGTTCACTCTTGAATTCACTCCAATCTAGCTTCTGTCCCCAGGCCCTTGCGATTTCATTGAAACAGCCCTGACCAAGGTCACCAGGGACTGTGAGCTACCAAAATTACTCTTCAGTTCTTATCTCCCTGAAACTCACTCCTATAAACTATGGACTCCCTGAGCATCTTTAAAACTATTCTCTCTTGGTCCTCCCTGTCCTTCTGATTTATTAACTTCTTTAATGGACTCTCCTTCCCCCTTTTTCCTCCTCTCTACTCTCACTCTCCTTGAGGAATCTCATCTGTTCCTCTAACTTGTACACCCTCTATGCTAATCATTCTCAAGTCTGTGTCCCCTGAGCTTCAGACCTTCATATCCAACTGCCTACTTGGCTTCTCCACCTTTTTGTACTATAGGAACCTCAGACACACCTGAACTCATCACCTTCCCAACCCTGTTTCTCCTTTTCTAATTCTGTTCACAAAACTGGCATCTGCTTGGTCACCCAAACAAGAGACTGGGCAACACCCTTGAATGTTCTTCTACCCTTACATCCAGCCAACCATCAAATAATGCTGATGGTATGTCCCTCTCATCTCTTGCTTGGATGACTGAAAGAGTCAAATTGGTCTTCCAGTCACACCCACTCCCTAAAATCCAGACTCTACACTAAAGCTTCAGAGTAATCTTTCTGAAAGGAAAGATTTGAATCACCTCCTTTGCTTTAAACCTTCCAGTGGCTTCCTGTCATCTACAGGATAAAGTCCAAGATACTCAGCCTGGCATTCAAGGCTCCCTGTCTTTTTCTTCCTTGCCCCCTTGTGCAGCACATGCACGTGCCCATGCTGTTCCACACCTCATGCTGTTCTCACCCATTCCACCCTTCTTTGCTTGGTTAACGTCTCCTAACCCACTGAAATCCAGCTCAGGCTTCACCTTCCCTGAGCTCCCAGACTGGGTTAGGAACCCCTCTTCTATGCTTCCACAACTTAAAGGGCATTTTTCACACTATACTGCTAGTTTGTTTCCATCTTGCCCATATGAGCTCCTCCAAGGCACAAACCTCTGCTTCATCCCTGCCCTATTACTCACACAAAGCTTGGCACAGACTGTCTCTCATTTTTTTCACCATTGTATATCCCCTATCTGGCACATAGTAGTTGCTCAATATTAAAGGAAGAGAGAGAGGACATCAGTGTGTTACACTGAAGTGAATTCTATAGGCTCTACCAGTGGAGAAGTCTGGATTTTGTGCTGTCATTTTGGTTCAAGCCCAACACCTCTAGTTCTTAGTTTCCTCATCTGTAAAATGGGAGTAGTTTTGCCCCCCCCCACTCCCATGTATACAGAGGACCCAATGATACAAGAGTCATGAGAGGAGCATGTGACCCAAACCAAAAGTTTGGGAAGTCTTTGGCCCTTAATCCAAGCTTACTCTGGCTGCTGGGGCCTGTGGGACGGGGTCCTGAGCTGACAATGGATAGAGTCACACTGGACACAAGCATAGGGCAATGGCCGGGCCAGCCCCTCCAGCTACAGCTTAGGCTGATGATGCTCCCAGCTCTGTCCCTTCCACCCCCCCAGAGCCAGAAAGGCAAAGATGATAGATCCAAGCCTCACTCTGTCCTCACAGATCTGATAAGCGAGGAGCCAAGGACAGGACTACGACCACTAAAGCACTCAAAGTCAGGGAAGTCACTGACCCAGTCCCTGTGGCTGAAAAACAATGTCCTCAATGACCTGAAAGACTTCAACCATGTGGTTTCCCAGCTGCTGGAGCATCCAGAGAACCTGGCCTGGATTGACCTGTCCTTCAATGACCTGACTTCCATTGACCCTGTGAGTTCCCAGTCCTGGGGATCCAGTCAGGGTGGGCCTGAAGCCACCTTGTCCAGCCCCCACCTCTCCACCTTCCACATATTATCAAGGAAGTAGTGAGGCAGCATGGTGCTGTGCAAACCCACGGCTGTGGGCTCAGACAGATGGAGGTTCAAATTCTAGATCTGCCTCTTACTGATTGGAGCAATCTACCTAACCTTTCAAAACCTCAGCCTGTCTAAAAAATGGGAATATTCCAGCATCATAAAGGTTTTCTGAGGATTAAATAAGAATTTATGAAAACCAACCAGCACATAGGAGGCTGAAGTAAAATCGTAGCTCTCCTTGTCAGGCACCCCCTATGCCTTGTGCTGAGTTCTTCTGTGGAAGAGGTAGGTAGTCAAAACACAGCACGTACTTTCCATGAACTCCGACTCAAGTTTTAAGAAATAAAACTGGCTCCTTGTCCAGGATCCTTGTAAGAGGAGAAAGGAGCTAGAGCATGACTTGGAAACTATTCCCTGGGTAGAGTGATCTCAATTTAAAATACCATTTTAAAAGCTTTTCTTATGTCCCTAGCATGATGCTCTGTATCCCTGTCCCCTTAGGTCACCAAAGCTGGAATGGTCTTCAGTGAAGAGGCACTAAGGCTCAGGGAGAGGCAGGAGAGCCCAGTCACCTGGCAAGCCAGGGGCAGTGCTAGGACGCAGGTCCATTCCTTCTGCCCCTCAGATCACAGCTGTATGTCAGTGTGATGCCCCTGTACCCCTTCAAAGGCAAATGAAAGGAGGGTGGAGTCATCCAGTATGGCCGTAGGGAGGGGGTGGTAGAGGGCAAGTTGTTCCCCAAACTCTTCCTTCTCTGCCCTTAAGTCAGTCCTAAGCACAGATCTAGAGCGCTGTCTAGCCTGGCTTTTGGTTTCCTTCCCCAACAGGTCCTGACAACTTTCTTCAACCTGAGTGTCCTCTATCTCCATGGCAACAGCATCCAGCGTCTGGGAGAGGTGAATAAGCTGGCTGTCCTCCCTCGGCTCCGGAGCCTGACACTCCATGGCAACCCCATAGAGGAAGAGAAGGGGTATAGGTAAGTGCCCTATCCCTGGCGGCAGGGAGCGGGGCTCCCCTGAAGGAAAGGAGAAAGGGAGAGAGAAATCCAGCACCATCCTTCTGCCATGCTGGGACCAGGGAAGGGTGTAGATATCTTTAGGCATTTCTTGCTATCAGTCAGGATAAACTCAGTCTCCCCCAAACTATACTCAAGTCCCTCCATTCCTTGCAGCCAGGGGAGACAGCAGCAACTGGTGGAGGGGGAAGGAGGTTCTGGTGGGGGGAGCTGGCCCCCAGCCCAAGTCTTCTCCACAGGCAATATGTGCTGTGCACCCTGCCCCGTGTCACCACATTTGACTTCAGTGAGGTCACCAAAGCAGACCGCACCACAGCTGAAGTATGGAAACGCATGAACATCAAGCCCAAGAAGGTCCGGATCAAACAGAATATGCTCTGAGGTTCCCAGGACCCTAGCAGTCCTAAAGGCCCAAGGATTATCAGTTTGGTTTGACAATAAACAATTTGAGCTGTTCAGATTAGAAGTCACTTGTACCATGTAAAAATGCTGTCTGACTCAGGCATCTGCCAGTAGCTCTGGTCTTCACTGAAAGGAGGAGGCAGGGGAGGGAGAGGCCTGTTGGCCTGGGATGCAGGAGACCTGGGTTTACTGCATGGCCTTGGGCAACTTTATAACCTCTCTGGGCCCTTTTTCACTCTTCAGCTCAGATATCCTGAGGTTAGAGCTGCTTTACAGAGTGTCAAGGTTCTGTGGAGATGCCTCAGAGGCCTCCATGACAGGAATGCTAAGTAGATGGGCTGTGATCCCTGAACCCCCCACTCCAATCAGATCAGAGTAGTTCCACTCCCAATGTTTTCTATGTTGGGATTCTTCTTGAGATTTCATTTGATAAAAAGAATCTTCTGCTTGAAAACAGTGGCTTGCTGACTCCATATCAGGTGTTCCTGGTCTGCCTGCACCACCCCGTCAACACCAGGCTTGCTGGGAATACCACTGAGCCTGAGGCAGGGTCCCCAACGGTGACAGCTGCCTCAGATTCACGTTTGTTCAGCTTGGACAGTGTTCCCATCACTGGAGAAGGGAAAAGCAGTCTTATCGTCCAATCTGAGTTAGCTCAGGCCAAGTCTCAGCTAAGACCTGAACTCTTATCTCCTGGATCCTTCTTAGTGCCCCTAGAAGACGTCCTTCTCCCCCTCGTCCATCTCGCTGCTCACAGACTTCAGTAGCCAGAAGTAAGTAGTAAGGTGGGCAGGACAGAGGGGCTGGAACCAGCACACAGATGAATACACTTCCTTTATCGAGGGTGACAAACCAAAACAAAACCAAAAAACCCCCAAACATGTAAAAACCCAGGGTGCTAGAAATACAAACTCAATTCATTCAAATTCAAGCTCGTCCAGACCCTGGTCACAAACCCTAGTGAGGTGCATGTGAGCACCAAGTCAGGGAGCAGGGGACAGGAGTGAGGCCAAGAGAAAGGGTGGGAAGGGGGCCTAGATAGGCCCCCTAATGATCACCCTCACAGTGGTACCTCCACCTCCCCAGTGACAGTGAAGACCTACCAGGCCCTGTCCTTTTGACCCCCACCCCACCCCTGGCCGGGCTTTGAAGGCCAGTCCCAAATGGTTCTACCCTCCCTTGCTCCATCCTCACTTGCTCAGGCTTCTAGCCTCGCTCTTCTTCTCCTCCTCCTCCACATTCTTCTCTGTGATTAGTAGCAGGTTAGGGTACTGTATAAGCCGCAGTGAGGCTGGGGGCCAGGGGAGGCGGTGGAGATGGGGTGAAGAGAGGAGAAGAAGAGCTGTCCAAGGACCCTCTCTTCATGGGATCCCAAACTGTACAACCAGCTCCTCTTTTGCGTCCACACGGATCTGAGAAAGTGCACTGTAGGCATAAGCAGCTATCCTGGAGACCTGCAACAGAGGGACCGGGAGGAGAAGAACAGAGAGAGATAGTGAGAAGGGAGATCCAGAAAGTAGAGGGAGGGGGATTGGATAGTAAAACAAGAGAGAGGAGGGGATGATAGGGGACAGGAAGCCAAAGAGAAAGGCAGGGATGGGCAAGACAGAAGGAAAAGAACAAAGAGGAGAAAGAGAATGAAGGTTGAGGGGAGGAGAGAAAACAGAAGAGACTGAGGGGGGCGTGAGCGGGGCCCACAAGCTACCAGGCTCCCTAACTCCATTTCTCTACCTCCTCTGAGGCAGAGAGGGTGAGCCCTCTGCCAGAGTCTGGGCAGTGTGGGAAGGGTGGGCAGGGGCAGGGCAAAGGGTGGCTCACCTGCTGCAAGTCGGAGAAGGGAATGGGCTCGCTGGCCAGCACTTGGTGGGGCTGGCTGGTGAGAGACGGCAGTGGCGGCAGCTTCTTCCAATGGGTCAGGCTGCTGCTCAGCACAGCCAAGCGGGTGCTGGCCAAGAGGGAGGGGTGGGGGTGGGCAGTCAGGCCACAGTCTGCCCAGCCCAGCCCAGGCAAGCCTTACTCCTTCAGGCCAGAGAAGCAGGGTGACAGGCCCTCAGCTCACCACAAACTCACTCTGGGCCCACCTCCCTTGGCCTCTGCACCCTTAAGTGTCACAGGGCAAACAGGGCTGACATGAACATCTACTGAGGTGCCCAAGTGATTTGTGGTCTTCTCCTGGGCTGCACCCAAACGAAAAGCTTGGACTGGGGCCCAGGCTCCAAAGCTGGATCAGGGATGGAGGTGCAGGGAAGAGCCCAAGTAGCCTGAGGGACCCAAGCTGGCCAGGTGCTTACCTGTACTGCCTTGCCCGGTCCATGTACTCATGCTGCTCCATGCCCTGGGAGTCTGCAGCAGACACGTCGATGATGTTGCTTTGGGGAGAGGAGGCAGAGAGGACATGACAGGTGCTTCGAGAGAGACAGACAGGACTCACTGCCAAGTGCTAACTCTAGGGCTATCTGACACCAGTGTCCCCGCCTGCCCACTGGAGCAGGGCTGGGCCCAGAGGTACCTCTCCCCACTGACCTTGTCCCATCCTCCATGTCCTGGGCCTGGCTCCCTCTATCCCAATCTTTAATATGGATGGAGGAGCTCTGCCCCAGGCTTGGTCCTGTGGTTCTCACCTGGCTGTCTTGGCGAGGATGGAGGAGAGCAGGGCCTGCTCATCTGTGCGAGCAGAAGGTAGGCTGTGGTAGTTGGGCTCGGCTCCATTGAGGGCTTTGGTGGGGGGGCTGCTAGGGTCCAGCAGCAGCTTCCTCTCCTCTCGGTCCTAGGAGAGGCCAGGGGAAAGAAGTCAGTCCCAGGGCCCTTAGTCCAACCTTCCTTCCCTGGGCTCTCCTCCCAGCCCAGCTCTGACCTTTAACCATCAAAAAATATTTCTATTAGGGATATTCCAAGTGCCCAACCGTATGGAATGTCAGATAAGACTCAGGTCCTGCCTGCACTTGGGAGCCTAGAGGCCCTGAGAAAGGTGGACAGAGGCACAAAGCAGGTATTCAGTAACAGCCCTGGAGCTTCGGAAAATAGTCCAGCACCTGATAGAGAAAAGATACTGGAGGCTGGAAGCAAGAGGAGGTGGGAAGCCAGAGGAATGGGGTCTAGAGGGGAAACTGATGCAAGTCAGGAGCCCAAGAATGGCCCTCTCGATCCCCCAGACCAGGCCCTCCCCAGCACGGCTCTCTGCTCCCAGGATAGAGAGGCCCTGTGAGGCCAGACAAGGGCCTAAGCCCCAAGTGAAAGCAAGCCCAACCTCTCAATGGCCATTCCTCATATTATCTCAGGGCAGGAGTCCCAGCCCCAGCCTCTGGGTCACACAGTCCAAGTGTGCTCCCTTCTCCTCTCAGGTGTTCAATCTCCTCTCCTCTCCTCTGATGCTCTCTATGGCCTCCCAGAACCAAACTTGGTGCATCTGGTGCATCCTGACCTGACCTGAACAGTGGAGCCCTTTCCTCCCTTGCCAAGCTACCACACCTCTATTAGTGTGTCTTCACAATTTTCCACAGCCCTATTACTACCAGCCTACACTGATAATCACAACCCCCAAACTACCTGGGGCCAAACCAAGTCTCCCTCGTCCTGTATAATTTTGTGTATTTCTCCTTGTCCTGTTTTAGTCCCTCGTTCTCATCTACTGCAATCTCTCTGGATATGAACCTACAGTGAGCCCATCAGCTGCAAATCCTGCTGGCTTTGTGTCAGCTGCAAATTGGATAAGCAGACCTGCTGGGTATCTATCCAAGCCATAAAGAACAAAGGTGCCCAGGACAAAGGGCCCATCCTGGCTAATGCTGATTCACCAACCCTCAGTGCCAGACCACCAGCCTCCTCAGTGCTCCATTCTAGGCCTATCTCAGTTCCTACCACAGACTTTCCCACTGCAGGCTCCCAGCTCCCCTGCCCACAATGCCACAGCTCTCATTACAGAGGGCCACTTCCTCCTGCCCTGCCTGCCCTGCCCAAGGCAGGCCCAGCCTTTTCACATTACTCTTCCTTCTCAAGCCGAAGTTGCCCAAGTGTCCTCAGTTCCCAACAGCATGAGACAGAAGCTGTGGGCCTATGCCCCACCACCTCCCAACTCCTAGACACCGTTCCTCCTTCCTAAAACACAGGCTAAGTATTAAAGAGCTAGAAAGACAAAATGTTGCCAAAGATTAAACTATCCCTAAGGAAAGCTGGCTCTGTAATGAAGCCTGAGTTTACTTCCTATGTGTCCCTCCTTGCCCCACCCTCACTTCAGATAGATCTTCCTGCAGGACAGGGCAGTTGCTCCCCTATCAGGGGTTCTTCAAGAACAAGGGTGTTTTCCTGAGGCCGAGACTCCCAGAAGAAGCCATGCTACCCCCATCAGAGTGGACAGATAACATCACTCGACCCACAAAGGGCAAGTGGAGCATGGGGGAGGTTTTTCACACGAAAGTTTGTCCCTCAATCAGTGTCAACCCAGGAATCAGGGTTTCACTGTCACCCTAGCACAGACACATATATGGCCTGCCCATGACTGGCCACCTAGTCTGTGGGCACAGCTGGAAGAGATAGCTTGCCCCAGTGGATAAAGCATATGGCTTGGTATCAAAACACCTTGGCTATGATACTTCCCAGCTTTGTAGCCTTGGCTAAATCACTTAGCCTGTCTGCACATTGTCCACCTTTAAATAGACATAACCACTACCTATATGACAGATGGCTGGCAACAGTCAAATGTGGTAACTGTAAAAGGCCTTTGAAAACTAATGTGCTGTACATTTCTTTTTAACATTATAATGAAGGGGCAGAGGTGAAAGTAGGAGAGGGGCCTGCCCAAGAGCTAAAAGGGGTACTTTGAGATAGTGAATGGTTATGGCTTATAGACCAGGTAAGTAGACCTTTGCCACATGAGGCCTCAAAATACCCCGCACTGATCATGCATGTCTCTGGGGGCTAGAAACAGAAGTGAGAGCCCGTCAAGGGGAAGATGGAGATTCAGGAGAGCAACAAGCCCAGCTCTCTCAGCTCATTCCCTGCAAGAATCCATATTATGCTTTAAGGGACAATTTCCCACTAGGCCACAGCTTTCCCAGGAGGCAGGGATATTGTCTCCTTTTCTAACAGGCTGGGGGGAAGTGAGAGGTATTGGCCATGAGACATGCCTAACATAAAGCCTAGGAAATAGGAGTATGTGTTCATTGGGTGTTTGGAGAATCAAGGAGGCCCAGGAGCCACACATGCCTCCCATACAAATGACATTTTCCCAAGCTTAAGTCCTTACCCCAAAATAGGTTCATGTGAGTCACTGGGGAAAGACCTACTGCCCAAGTAACAGTGATATACTCCATTTCTATGCCCATCCACCCCACCAGACTGTGAGCTACTTGCTGAAACCTTTCTACTGTCTCTGCGTCTAGTATGTGTTGAAATCTAGAACCCAGGCTGAGAGGCAATCAAAAGGTGAGTGGCCAACAGCTTGAGACTTCATCTTTGGAAAAAGCTCTCCCCCTCCTCAAAGAAGGTCAAGTGGGCAAGGCAGCGATTAAAGTGTGGCGAGAAGTGAGAATGCACCAAGGAGAAGAGGAAGAATTCAAAACTGTACAAGTCTCCCCAGCCTAATCCTTTCTGCAAAGGGATCAGATCTACAGCCAAATTCCCAGGACAGGCACCCCTCTAGCTAGAGGAACCCTCAGGCCCCAGGGAAAAACTGCCCTAAGGCAGGCCAAACTGAGCTCCCCCACCCTCACTCTCTATTCCAATCCAGCCAAAACTAAACCCGATTTGTTGCTTCCCAAACAATTTCCCAATGTCCTCATTGTCTCTATTAAATCCTTCACTGGCCAACCAAATGCCACCAACTTCCAAAGGCCTTCTCTGTCCCCAAACCAGCAGAGACCTTCCTTCTCCAACCACAGGGACTGAAAAGATACACAGATTCCTGATTCATCTCGGGACAAACTAATCAAGGCCTCAGTTTGCGCACCTCTACAATGGATTCACAAAGCCTGCTAATACAAGCAGAGAAAAGGCACAGGAAGCTGGGAAGGGAGTGCCTCCCAGGAACAGAGGCTGAAGATCCTTGAAGCTGCAAAGGTTTGAGGGAAGAAGGGGATGGAAGGGGTGGGAGCGAGCGGGATAGCGGGCTGCCTACACACCCCAAGGCAGAGACTGTTTAGAGAGAATTGGGGCTTTAACAGCGGTAGGAGCCCGGCCTGGCGTCCCCTATGCTATCTGTCCCCTTGGGGCCTCCGTACTCAGCGAGCCCCGCAGTCCAGCTCCCCTTCCTCTGCAGGCTTTTTTCCAGGCCCCATGTCCCAGGGACTCAGCCCTCGTTCCCTAGCCCCGCTCGCCGCGGCCGCACCTGGTCCGAGTCCTCGTTCTCGCTGCTGTAGCAGCACCCCATGGCCGGGGTCGGGCCGGGCGCTCAGGCCGCGCCGAAGAGGGACGGCGTCCGTCAGGAGCCCTTCCGGTCACATGACCCGTGGCTGCATCCAGCAAGCAACCACCCGGCCCCTCGCCTGCCCCTCCCCAGAGCCGCTTGGCTGCCGCCGCAACCCCGGCTTCCGGCCACGCCCCCACCGCGTGATAATCACTAACCAATGGGAAGGCGCAGCCTGCGGGACCAGACTCGAGACACGTGATGCGAGGAAAGGGCGGGGCGGGTCATATGACTTTAGTGTCTTCCCGGGCTTTGAGGTCCAGTCTTTTACCCAGGGACGTAGAGGCCGTCGAGTTAGTTCTAGTATGTGTCGAGTGGCCGCCGGTCTAAGTTTCTGAGCCAGTGAGCGAACTTATGGCAAATGCCATCATGATATGCTCTCCTGAACGCCATGCGAGGGGCAAGTGGGATCCAGGCCCTGTGCTCCTAGAGCGCACAGTCTGGGTGTACACATATAGGCCCCAAATGCCAGGTGCCAAGTTGGGGAACACATGGAAGGTGTTCTCAGTCTAGACTGGGGATCTGAGACTGAAGGAAAAGACCTTACATCTTCACGAGCCGAAGCGAAGTGGAGCTCAACCCTGAGAGAGGAAACAGAGATCAGTCACTGATTTCCTTGCCCTCAGGCATTTCTCTTCAATTCTGCCTTTTTACAGCAGCCATAATAATTTAACACACAAAGCTGACCATCGATGCCCTGTTCTTAGAACTATCCCATGTCTACTCTTGGACCCAGAACACAGGTCCAAGTCTCATTCAAGATCTTGCAAAGCCTGACGCCTATCTTCCACTTGGGGCCCGGGGTTGGGGTGGGGGGTGTTGGAGGGGTTGGGGGATGCCTCACCAGCCATAGAGAAATACTTGGAGTTTCCTGATTGAACTCCTGGACTTTGTACATGTGGCTGGCACACTGTCTCCCCACCAGGTCTGCCTTCTGTCTTCAAGATTCAATACAAACAATATTCTCCTGCTTAATCTGTATCCAGCATTGATTCATTTATTGAATCAAATATTCACTGAGTGTCTGCAGGGTGCCCCACTGTTCTATCTGGATATGCAGCAGTTCACAAAACAGCCAAAAGTCCCTGTATTCATGGAGCATCACATTATATTGTATTCTCTGCTCTTGGGTCAGTCTCTTCTACCAAACTTGGACAGGGACAGGATTTGAGTCTTCTCCGGGACCCAAGCCTTGGCACTTGCTTAGAGGAAACTTGAATTTTGAATTGAGTTAGTTACAACCTCCCCATAACCTTGGCTCACACAATGCCCCTTGTCCTGATCCAGGGGGTTGGAGGAGAGGTCACCAAACCCAGTAGCTCTTATTACCCCTCAAATCAAGACCCTGGAGGAGTTCTGTAAGTTCTTTGAGGGCTCCCAAAGGGTAAGAGTCAGCTCTAGCTTATCCCTGGGGCTAGTAACTTGAACTGCAGGTCTCAGGTGACAGCAGCAGCCTCAGCATCAATAATTGAGAGCAGGTCCAGCCTGTCTCAGGGTTCTCTGCTCGCAAGGCCTTCCCCTCCTGTTGTATGCTCTGATCTTCCCCAAGCAGAAGTCTCCAGCCCAGGTAAGCAGGGCTCTTGAGTGTGGGTTCCAAGCACACCAGTTCCAACTCATCGCCAGTCACCTATTCACACCCATTCATACACTCTCACTTTCATTTTTAGTCCCCACTACCAGGGGCCTCACAAGGGTCAGATCTGGAGGAGGGGGAGGATGGCCCAGGGAATGGGAGAGGAGAGGGCATTTATCCCCCATAGGGGGCCTGAGAGAAGAGGCCTGGGGGCAGGGGGGAGTGTGTACTGTGTATATGTGTGTCTGTATACCCTTGTCAAAGAAATTCTGAGAGAGAAGAGAAGAGGGGACTGCAGGGGAGGGTAGATAGGACTGGAGAAGAAATATAGAATCAAGGACTCCTCCCACCCCCAGGGAAGAGCAGATGGAGAGTCCTGGGGTGGGAAGGAATCTCATCCTAAACATTATGGAGTAAGTGTTTTGATTGCCTTTTACTAAGTCAGAGCACAGTGACTGAAGGTGTTTCTGACTACAAAGCTGTGTTCTCTTGCTACACAGTTATGGGTCAGAGGAGACCAAGCAGGCAGGTGGTAGGGTGGGGGAGGATATCTCAGAGGGGAACTGGTGAAAGGGGTCTTGAAGAAGGGGTGACTACAGAGATGTGGGGAAACAGGTAGGGGAAGCAAGGTGAAGATAGGACCAGGGCTCGGAAGTGGGAAGAGGTGGTTGGGGTTGGGTGCTGAACTTAGACCAGCATGGAATCCTTGAAAGTACGTGGGCTTGGAATCAGATTAACTCGGATTCAAATCCCAGTTCTGCTGTGTGACTCTGGACAGAAGACTCACCCTTTCTGAGCCATGGTTTGTAAAATTTAGGGCTGATAATGGCTACTGGTCAGGGCTGCACAAATGACAGGCAAATGGTGGGTGTGGGTTTCCCTCCCTGCCTCCCTCCATCCCAGGGTCCAGGTACGGACCATGTCCCCTGCCATCGCGCTGGCCTTCCTGCCACTGGTGGTGACATTGCTCGTGCGGTACCGGCACTACTTCCGACTGCTGGTGCGCACAGTCTTGCTGCGGAGCCTCCGAGACTGCCTGTCAGGGTTGCGGATTGAGGAGCGGGCCTTCAGCTATGTGCTCACCCACGCCCTGCCTGGGGACCCCGGTCACATCCTCACCACCCTGGACCACTGGAGCAGCCACTGCGAGTACCTGAGCCACATGGGGCCTGTCAAAGGTCAGTGTTCCCTAGCTGCCTGCTCCAGGAAGCGCCCCCCCGAGATAGTGAAGGAAGATCTGGGATCTGCCACTGCCTTACGGGATGAACTGGGCAAGTTCTTGGTCCTCTGTGGGTCTCTTTTTTTCTCCTCTGGAAATGAGCGTGCTAGGCAAGTTTATTCATTCATCCAGCAAATATTTATTGCCACTTCTTTTGTACCAGGCATACTGTAGGTACTGGGAGAGGAGGCGGCAGAGGCCACAGGGATGAATCAGCCACAACTGCTGGCCTCAAAGTGGGCGTAATACACAGCGGAATGACCATCTCAGCACATACGCCATAACTTTGTAATTATCTGTGTCTGAGTCTTTCTCCCCCACTGTGGAGGGTCCTACATCCCATTCAAGGTAGCTGTCTGCCTGGATTTGTCTGAGTCTCAGCTCCCAGCACAAGTGCTTTTACAGTCTTATTTAAGAAATTCATTCAATTTCTTGA
Source organism: Tapirus indicus (assembly GCA_031878705.1). Taxonomy (NCBI): domain Eukaryota; kingdom Metazoa; phylum Chordata; class Mammalia; order Perissodactyla; family Tapiridae; genus Tapirus; species Tapirus indicus. The sequence continues at coordinate 27,528,911 of CM062924.1, forward strand.
AATTCACTCAAGGTTAGAAAGATATTCAGTGAGCAAAACAAGGGGGAATAAAACTGGAAGTTCTAGCAAAGGTCTCTCAGGAGCCTGGTACTTGTTTCTGCCCAGGCCCTCCTGGAGGAAGCAACATTTGAACTGAGCCTAGGACTGCTTTCCAGTTGGCCAGGCAGATGAGGACAGGGGTGGGAAAGGGCAAGGCCAGCCACATATACAAATGCAGCATGGAGGAATGAGCCAGCATGGTTGACTCTGGGCACGGTTGTTTGGGATGGCTGTGGTACAGGCTACAGGTGGGAAGAATTGAGAGCTGAAACTGGCAAGGTAGGGTAGGATCAGGTCCAAAAAGGTCCTGAATGTCAGGCTGAGCATCCCAAGTTCAATCCCAAAGGCCTTTAGGGTCATAGGAACCAGGGAGTGATAGGGTCAGATTTGTTTATTAGAAAGATTCCTAGTGGCTGGTGTGAAGACTAGACTGAAGGAGGCGAGCCTGGAGGACGGGGACCAGTGGAGCAGCTGAGGCTATAGTCCAGGAGAGAGATGAGACCCCAGCTGGTTGGGGGCTGCAGTAAGGCAGGTGGGTATTTGAGATCCCTTTCTATCAGGGACCCTGCATCCATCTCCCATGTCTGCTGCAATAACCATCTCCCCCATAGGTCAGATCCTGATGCGGCTGGTGGAAGAGAAGGTTCCTGCTTGCGTGCTGGAGCTGGGCACCTACTGTGGGTACTCCACACTGCTTATTGCCTGTGCTCTGCCTCCTGGGGGTCGCCTTCTCACTGTGGAGCGGGACCCATGCACAGCAGCAGTGGCTGAAAAACTCATCCGCCTGGCTGGCTTCGACGAGCGCACGGTCAGCCCCCACCTCCCCAACCCTGGTGTCTTCCCTGCTACCCGAGGCCTTGACCTAACCAGGCCTCCCCCAGGAAGGAAACCCACCTAGGAGAAGGAAGCAGCTCCATTTAGGGGACTGTGGGAGGGTGTGTGAGCTCCTGTTTCAAGTCATTTGCACATATTTGCTTCTGGATGACAAAGAGGCAGTTGAGGAAGGTCTCTGGAGCCCAGCAAATCTGGGTGCAAACCTTGGTCTGCCTCTTGTTAGCTGTGTGACCTTGGGCAAAGCATTTATCCTCTGAATCTCAGCTTCTTCGCTGGCAGAATGGAAATCACAATACTGATCCTGACTTCTTGGATTCTGAGGCCAGAGGAAATGTGAGAACACTTGTGGAGACCTATGCCAGGGCCTGGCGTAAAGTAAGCCAGATTCTGGTGGGGTCTGGTGTGGAGGAACAACCCCTCCCATCCTCACCTCCAGCTCCTCCCACTCCCACAGGTAGAGCTCATCGTGGGTAGCTCAGAGGAGGTGATCCCGTGCCTACGAACCCAGTACCAGCTGAGTCGGGCAGACTTGGTGCTCCTGGCACACCGGCCCCGATGGTACCTGCGGAACCTGCAGCTGCTGGAGGCCCATGCCCTGCTGCCAGCTGGTGCCACTGTATTGGCTGACCACGTGCTCTTCCCCGGTGCACCCCGCTTCCTGCAGTACGCCAAGAGCTGTGGTCGCTACCGCTGCCGCCTCCACCACACTGGCCTCCCAGACTTCCCTGCCATCAAGGACGGTATAGCCCAGCTCACCTATGCAGGGCCTGGCTGAGGTTCAGGCCCAGGGGTACTTACTGCTGCCTCCACAACCCCACCCAAGCAAGGACCTCAGAACATCCCCTCCCCTCCCTGCTTGAGGCCTGACACATGCTGGGCTCAGGGCTGGGGAGGCTCTCCTCCCACCTCTGCCCCACTCGAGCTCCACACTGACCTGAGGCATCAAGTTCTGTCAGGCTGCTTGGTCCCACTGGTCCCCTTCCTTCCAGAGAGAGCCATGGACTAACAGGCAAGAGGCCTGAGCTCCCAAACCAGCTCTTGTCACTGATTTGCTGGGTGACACCAAGGGAGTCCCTGCCCTGCTCTGAGATTTAATTTGTTCTCTTAACACCAAGGAAGCTAGCTGGGAGCATTCCAGGGGCCTCCCAGCTCTGAGCCTCAGAAAGCCTGCCCTCCCCAGCCTGTACTATTCTGGGTGGGATCAGAGGAAGCAGTCAACTTGAGTTAGAGGCCTTTCAGGAATGGCTGGGTGCAAGCTGGGACCAAGGAAACGGCAATGGAGCCTGGGCCTAGGGCCAGGGCCACCCTGGCCTTCCCTAGCCCTGGCCCACATAGCCATATAGGTTTGCCTGAAGTCCCTTGAGTGCCCTCTCCCCAAAACTCAATAGAAGATTCTGGATTCCTTTGGGCCCACCAACAAATAGGGAATAGACACGGGGGGGGAAAAATCAGTCCTGTGTCTTTATTAAAGAGAATTAGAAAGAGACTATACATGGCAACGAAGGAATGAGGTACTTGCCAGAAAGGTGAAGTGGGCTCAGGCCCTAGGGATTCAAGGGCAGAATGATGGCCCGGGAGGGGCCAAGGAGACCAGGTCCTGGCAGCAACTGAGGAGGTGCCCGAGGGTGAGCTTTCAGGCACTGGAGCCATCAGCTGGTTCTGCAGGGGGTGCAGGGTAGGTTTGACCAGCCTGGAATCTCCCTGAGGCCACCCTGCCTTGTCTTCCTAGATCATCCACTGGTCCTGATCCTGTTCATTGCCTTCCATGTCCACCTGGAGAGGAGGCTGGGTGTGCGTGGGGAGGGGCCTCAGCCAGCCCCAGTCCCAGATCCTGCCTCTGGTTGGATCCAGGGTTTCTGTACCCCTTGGCTGCCAATTAGGTCAGGGGCAGGGGCCCAGGAGCAGAGGCCCGCCCCCACACCCCTGCGTACCTCATTGACCTCTCCATCATCAGGTGACTCATTGTAATCATTCATCTCATCCATGTCCTGCATGTCCTCATCATCCTCTGAGTCCTCTTCACTATCCTCATCGTCATCTTCATCTTCCTCTTCCTCCTCATCATAGTGCTGGTGAGGCAGGGGATAGCCTGTAGGCTCTATAGGACTGCCTGGACAGTTCAAGTGCTGGCCCACTTGCAGCCTCTCTTTGGGGCCAATGAATGACCCCCACTCCCCAAACCTGCCCTCCTTGAGTCTAGCAGGCTGGCGCATGTTCTGCAGGACCTTAGTGCTGGGCCCAACGCCCACCCCCTCTAGCTCCTCTTTCTGGCTTCCAACCAGAGCTGAGGACCACAGTTGCTCTAAGGTCGGGAGCAGGACCTTCAGAATTAGAACAGAGCCTTAGTCCCCACACAGTCCCCCCGCTGCTGGGGCTACTCACCTCTGAGGCTGGCTTGCCAATAGGTACCAGGTTGTTGTCTTTCTCTGCGATGCTCTGGAGCTGTGGCCAAAGTGGGAGGAGAGCAGGGCCGGGGCCCAAGCAGGGCAGGTCAGGGGCATGGGACTGGCCCACCCTGCCCCCAAGAAGACCCCCAAGTGTGGAAGAGAAGCTTCCTTCCAGTTCTCAGGAAGACTGGATACCTTTCTTTCCTGTCATCTGCCACTTAGGAATTTGATCCAACTATGTAAACTCTCTTTTCCTTATAAGATTATGGTGAGGGTGAACTGAGAGATTATCAGTCTAGAACATGGCATCTGGTAGGTCCTCAAAAAACTGTCAAAATTATCATTTCCTATGCTTTAAGGAAAAGAGCCTGGGCTCCAGTCTGGCCCAGATATCCCATGGTCCCCCAGCAAATCAGGGTAACACAAAGACAAGAATCTAGGCCCCCATAGCTCCCAGTCTGATTCTTCCCAGCTCAGGACAAAAAGCTCCTCCAGGGCAGGTCTCCAGAGTGAAGCTGGGTCATGGCCAGTGAAGGGAGTTGGGGAGGGCAGTCCCTGACGGAGTCTCCACTACTGTGCTAGGTCCTCACTCACCCAGGCCTGATGCTGCTGTTCTTGCTGCTGCAGCTCTGTCTCCTCCACGCAAGGTCGATCCAGATTAAACCACAGTGTCTCAGTCACACGGGGGAAGAGTGAGGGGAACAAGGTGGACATGGCTCCTAGACTGAGGGAAAGGGTCAGATGAATCCAGCCCTCAGATGTGTTTGGTTTTGATTTGGTTACACTTTGATTTGGGGATGGAGTGGAGTGGAAGGTAGCAGGGAAGCAGCCCTTCCCTGTGGGAATCAGACAGACCTGGGTTTGAGTCTTGGATCTCCCACTTATTAGCTGTTTGACCTTGGCCAAGTCACTTAACCTCTGAGCCCCAGTTTCCTCATCTGTAAAATGGGGATAATAACAATTATACCACCCTCAGATTTATTCCGATAATTAAGTAATTTACTTTATGGATAAGTAAAGCTGTTTGTAAGTTGTTCAAGGAGGGAAGAGAATGGAGCCAAATGCAGAGACAGAAATCCAGAATGCAGACTGGCATTACAAAATTATACACAATTAGAGGTAGCTGGGCTCTACTGAAACTCTCCCTACCTCCTTCAAACACTAAGACCTACTTTTTGCCCCTCTATGATGGTCCATACCATACCCACCCAGTGTCAGAAATTTAGGACACTAATCACCTCTCTTGAACCACACCAAACAGGAGGGGGGAGAGGGGCGTTACCACGTGCAAGTATGGGTTCACTAAGACATTCTAAAGGCATGAGTAAATGGATAAATAAGTAGATAGAAGGTTGAATGGATGAACTAATCTGAGAGAACAAGCAAATTCAACTCGGATTAAGCAGCTGAGGAGCTGACCAGGAAGATCCCAGAGAATCTGAATTAAAATCTTCTGGCTTCAGGAAAACTGAGGCCCAGCAACAGGCAAGGACTGGCTGGCTCTAGGTTACACCGTGAGTTGGGGCACAGCACTTCCTCAGGGAAGAGATCCAGGCCGGACACTAGAGGATATGAACAGGAGAAAAGGATCTACAGCAAGTTCTGCTTTTACCCTAACTTATTTGACCGATCTGGGGCCAGCCGCTGCCCTTCCGTGGACCCCAGCTTCCCAGCCCGTGTAACAGGCAGGTACAAACAGCACCCATCCTCGCGTCCCAGAAGTACTGAGAGGCAAGACAGAAACAGAGGTCCAGGCTTCCAAAGCCCAACCCGCGAAGCTACCGCCCATTCTTCGCTTATTATTTATGATCGTGGGCTTGACCAACAGGAAGAAGGCAGAGGCGGGATTCGGAAAGGCATTTGCCCTTATAGGGCTGCTAAACCCGAAAGGAACGGGGCCTGAGGAGGCCCAATTAACTGGAAGAAATGCTGCGTGACAGGAAGTGACACCAATGAGTGACGGATCTTGTGTGGCGGGGTGGGGCTTAGTCTCGACGAAGCAGCCAATGTGCTGGAGCTCTTTAATGTTAAAAGGAGTCCGAACATGGAGCTTCTGAGGAGGCGAGTCGGGGGAACGGGGCTTCCCTAGGGAGGGAAGAAGGAAGGGGCCAAGAAACAGCAGCCTCGCTTCTGTACTTACCGCGCCGGGAGGCGGCAGCCCGCGGCGACCCGGAAGCACTTCACTCTGCCTCAGCGGAAGGACCTACCAGAACCCGGGACACACCAAACGCATGCGTCTTTGGTCTCCTTTTGTTTCCCGTTCCCGCCCACCAGACCGGATGTGACGTTACACATCTTAGTCGCATCGTCCGGGTGAGAATTTGCCGCGCCTACTGTATTGGCCCCGCCTTGAGTCTCAGCCAATCGGATCCCCCATTTAGCCCCGCCCCTCTAGCCCCAGGCAGTATTTGCTCGCCGACTGCGGCTGAAAAATACAGTAGCTGGAAGCAACCTATGTTAGTGCTAGGACCGTCTTGCTGCGTTCCAAGAAAATTAGTGTGCCTCTACCCCAGAATCGCTGGGTGGTTTTGCGCCCCTCCTATCTGTCCTCTCTCACCTTCAGTCTCCCGTTTGGGCGCATACATTCATTTATGTATGCCTCCAACAGAAATATTTGAGTCTCTACTATATTCTAGGCTCTGCTAGAAGCTGGGGATAAATCTAGGAACATGGTCCCTACTCCCAAAGACCTCACAGTCCGGTGGGGAAGCCAGACTCTGCAGACCCGCGGTGGACTCACTGGGCTCTTAAGATTGCCTGTCCAGTTTTGCATTTGAGATTATGCAAGAGCTTGAGTGACTAGTCAGGCTCAGGCACTGCATTCTGCTTTTGGGAAATTCAGCTGCCCTCTCCAGGCCTGGGCTAAATATGCTTACTGGTAGCCTCATCATCTATCCCACTCCTTTCCTGATGCCTCTGTTCTACTAACCTCTGACTCAGCCTCCCCTTCAGAGATGCTCATGCCTCTAGCTATAGAGGTCCTTCGAACCTAACCCCCATTAAACTCCATCACTCACCAGCCTCTTCCAGGGCCAGCAATCATCCACAGTTCCACTTCCGCCCCGACCGGATGTGTGACCTTTAACAAGAAGTTTTTCCCCGTCTGGACTCAGTTTCCTCTTCCACCAGCATCATAATCCCTGCCCAGCTTTCCTCCTATCCTGGACTGATGTGAGGATTTGATGAGAGTACCTGTTTAAGAGGTAGTGTACTGTGCATATGGATGTGATTATGTTTCCAAGCAGCTCTAGTTATTATAAAAGTTTTCATTACAGAGTAAAATTTGCCACTTGGAAATGTCCACCCTTTTTGTTCATTCATTCAACAAATACCTATTGAGTGCCTTACTATATGCCTGCCCTATTCTAAGTAGTGGGTATACAATGGTGAACAGACAAAAAAAAAAAATCTCTCCTCATGCAACTTCCATTCTAATGAGAGAGATAAACAGTAAAGAAGATAGATAAGTAAAATATATAGCCTTAAGATTACAGTAAATACTAAGGAGAAAATATAAATCAGAGAAGTAGGAATAAAAGTTGGCAGTGGAAATGTTTTATTTTAGGTAGAGGGCCAAGGAAGGTGACTTTTGAGTAAAGTTCTGAAGAAAAAGAGACAGAGATAGCACTATTTGATATTTAGGGAAGAGCACTTCAGGGAGAGAGCAAGTACAAAGGGCCTAGAATGGCTGGAGCATAGTGTACTATGGGGAGAGGAGGAGGAGATGAGGACGTGGAGATAGCACGAGCCAGATAGTACAGCCTTGCAGGTCATAATAAGGAGTTTGACTTTTACTACATGTTGAGGATCCTGTGAAGGGTTTTGAATAGAAGATCCACACAATGTGATTTACATTTTAACAGGGTTACTCTGGCTGTTCCATGAAGAATAGATTTCGGGGGGGGGGGGGCGGACAGTGGCAGAATCAGAGAGACCAGTTGGGAGCCTATTATAGTAATCCAGAGGTGGGGAATGAGAAGTGGTTGAATTTTGAATATATTTAGAATGTAGAGACAACAAAGTTTGCTGACAGATTGGACGTAGAACGTCAGAGGAAGAAAGGAGCCAAGATTTTTGGCCTGAACAACTGGAAGACTGGTGTTGCCATTTCTTGAGATGGGAAAGACAAGGTGCTGGGTTTTTTTGGAAACTATCTGGAGCTCATTTTTGGGTGTGTTGAGTTTGAGATGCCCATTAGAATAGAGAGGTTGAGGGGGCAGGAGGGCATATGGGTCTGAAGGTCAGGGGAGAGATCTAGGCTGGAGATATCAATTTGGGAGTCATCAGCACATAGATGGTAGTTAAAGCCACGAGACTGGATGAGATCACTAAAGGAGTGAGTGCAGATGGAAAATAGTTTCCTTCAGAATTTGAGGAAACTAGGAGAAACAGCAAACCAGACTGAGAAGGAGGGCCAAAAAGATAAGTAGAAAGCCGGGTGAGTTGGGTGGTATCCTGGAAGCCAGGTAAAGAAGGGGTATCAGGAAGGAGGTAGTGCTCCACTACAGCCTAGTTCTATTTGTTTGTTTCTACTGTTTCTATTTGTTTCCCCAGCAGACCGTAAGCTCCTTGAGAGCACAGGCTGGATGGTTTCTATGTCTCCAAGACCCAGCCTGACCTCTCCCTTCTCCTGGGTCCCTTATCTGCTCCTCCTGTGGCCTATGTCCCCATCAGTCTCTCCTCTTGCTTCTTTTCCTTACAGGATCCCTACCTCCAGCACCCTTCGCCTCCCATCCTTCCTGACAGCTCTGGGCTGATGGACATTCCCCAATAACCTAGAGTTTCTTAACAAGGTCCTCAGTCAGGTTCAACAAGTCATGGTGACTGGTTAGCTGGGGGAGGGGAAAAGGGAGAGGGAGAAGTGGAAATTTGGGGCAGTTCTCTATTTTTGGCTCGGGCAAGTGAATCAATAATGGTGCCATTTGTTTTACATCATTATCCACCATTTATCCTTGCCAAGTGTTTGACTTTCTTTCATTTCAAGGATAATAACATTAAAACTCTGAGAGGCTAATAAATTTGCCTCATATTCCTTCATTTGTTCCACTCTTTGGTCAACATTTATTGAGTGCCAGACACCTTGATAGGCCCTGTGGAAAGAGAGATGAAGCAGAAATAATCCCTGTTCTAGAGAAAAATACAGTCTAATGAGGACTAAGACAATTAGAAAAGAGGGTAGTAAATGTTAAAATCCATGTATGTAGAGAGTGTTATGAAAACACAGAGTGAGGAGAGATGAATGGGTTCTGGATAAACTGAGTTTAGATTTTTGTTCCAGGGAAGGAAACATTTGAGTGGGCCTTGAGAGATGAGTAGGAGTTCACCTGGTAGACAAGTGGGAGAAGGGGATGCACAAAGAGGCATATGATATGCAAGGGCATGGAGTTGAAAGCAGATGATGTGTTTGGAGAACAGTAAGACTCCCTTTGGGGAGAACTAGGTGTCTGGGGAAGGAGAGAGAGATGAGAAAAAATGTTAATAGGACTCAGATGAGGAAGGGCTTTAATGACCCTGAGATGGAGTGGATGGTATGGGAGCCAGGCATCCTGGGTCTTACCTTGGCCCAATTGCTGACTTGCTGGGGACCCCTGGCAGGTGCCTTCCCATCCCCCAGCTTCTGTTTTCTCTAACATAATATCCCAACCTTGTCTCCAGCTCTGATGTGAGTACCTAGAAGACACTCCCCAGGCCTGGCCCTTTCTGTCCTGAGGTGTTACGTGCTCCTTCATTGTGTTTTACATGAGCCAAGGCCTGGGCTGAAAGTAGGAGGTAGGATGGGGATCTCCCAACAGTCAGAAATAAATCCAGAGCCCATAGGCTAGAGAGGGAAATCCATGGCTCTGTGCAGAGAATTCTCCAGGATTCAGGAAGGGCTAGAGCCTAGTGATATGAATTTAATGCTAGTAAGAGCCACCTCCACGATCCTTGAGGAGTATGGCTGGCCATGGTAGGGGACAAAGGGGACAGTCACTATCTTTCATGTATACTGAGGGATGTTTGGTCTCCAAAGGGCTTTCACACACGTAATTTCCTCTTATCCTCCCCCCAGCCCTGGGAATCCTGCCCCCAGTTAGCATATGGGGAAGGTGAGGATCTGGAAAGTGAAGTGGCTTGTCCGAGCTGAAGCTACCACTCAAGAATGTCAATCTTGGGGCCGCCCGGTGGCGCAGCGGTTTAGTCCACGCTTGGCAGCCCGGAGTTTGCGAGTTCGGATCCCGGGCGCCCGCCGACGCACTGCCTGTCAGCCATGCTGTGGTGGCGTCCCATATAAAGTGGAGGAAGATGGGCACGGATGTTAGCCCAGGGCCAGTCTTCCTCAGCAAAAAGGGGAGGATTGGCAACAGATGTTAGCTCAGGGCTGGTCTTCCCCACAAAAAAAAAAAAAGAATGTCAATCTTGCGTTCACGCCACAAAGCTTTTTTGTGGGCGAGTCTGTGCTTGGTGATGGGGACCCACAAAGGAATCAGATCTGAGTCCTCATCCTCTGGAAGCCCTCAGTCTAGTTGGGGAGGCATAAAGCAAATCATTATGCCCTTAAGGGCAGGTCTCTGTCTGATTCATCTGTATTTCCTCAGCCCCTATCCCAGAAGCCACTCAAGAAATGCTTGTACAATATGGGGGTTTTTTTGCTTCAGTCTAATGGAATTGAATTATAGTTCATATGATGAATGCTACAGTGGAAATAGGTTCTGAGGAGAGTGGGAACATTGAGAAGAGAAGAGCAATGTATGAGATAGGAGGTGGGGAAGGCTCCTCAGGGAGATGAGACCTTGCAGGAAGAGAAGTTGGGAAAGAACATTCTAGATAAGAGGGAACAGTGTATGCAAAAGCACAGAGGCCTGGAAGGGTATGGTGTGTGCTCAGCACACAGCAATGACTGAGGGCCTGCTTGCGGCCATCTTAATGATGGGCACTGTGGGAGAAACAGGACCAGAACACAGTGTCCTTTCCCCAAAGGATGACACATGTCCTTGGATGAGGGGAAGGAGACATTGAGAAAGGTTTCTTTGAGCAGGGGAGGCTTCAGCTGGGCCTTGAAGGATGCTTCAGAGTTAAAGAGTCAGAGAGAAGGAAGGAAGGAGGAAACCTTCCAGGTTCGGGGGACTCTCTGAGCAGGAACTGGGGTGTGGGGTGAATCAGGAGATTGCCCTGGCAGGAGAGTATGGCAGGTGGAGAGGATGCTGGAGGAGGCTGGAGAGCCCCACTGGGTGGGCTGACTGAAGGAGTGCATCTTTGCTGGGGTATAAGTTTCCTTCTACCTGAGGGTCACTCAATACCTCATTCATTTTCTGGTCAGCAAACAGTCATTGGAACCTCTCTGGGCCTGACTCTGCATTTAGGATGGATGGATGAGCTAGAAGTGATCTCTGTGGATTCTATTCCAGTTCCCTAGAAAGCCAGCCCCAGGAAGAGTTCTCAGGCCAGGCTCCTATTTGCATGGTGGGTTTGCATATATTTGCTTACTGAAGCTAAGGTTTCCGTACTCTGACCAAAGCAAAAATAAACAAAAAGTGGGAAGAGAGGCCCACTGCATGGGAGGCAAAGGCCGAGGGGACACAAACCTACACAAACATAAACACATGCTCACACCACACCCTCCCAGCACACACAGGTATGCTAGGCAGAATAAAGGCCCGCCAAAGACGTCCATGTCCTAATCCTGGAACCTGTGACTGTGATATCTTACAAGGCAAGAGGGACTTTGCAGATGTGATTAAGGTTAAGGACCTTAAAACGGGGAGATTAGCCCAGCTTATCCAGGTGGGACCCATCTATTTCCAGGAGTCCTTAAAATCGGAGAATCTGGGGCCGCCCGGTGGCGCAGCGGTTTAGTCCGCGCCTGGCAGCCCGGGGTTCGCGAGTTCGGATCCCGGGCGCGCGCCGACGCACTGCTTGTCAGCCATGCCGTGGCGGCGTCCCATATAAAAAAAATGGAGGAAGATGGGCACGGATGTTAGCCCAGGGCCAGTCTTCCTCAGCAAAAAGGGGAGGATTGGCAACAGATGTTAGCTCAGGGCTGGTCTTCCCCACAAAAAAAAAAAAAAAAAAAAAAATCGGAGAATCTTTCCCAGCTGTGGTCAGAAGAAAAAAAAAAGATATGATGAAGGAAGAAGAGTCAGAGAGATGCTACACTGCTGCCTTTGAAGATGGAGGAAGGCATCCAGCCCAGCTGACACCTTGACTGTAGCCCACTGAGACCTGTGTTGGACTTGTAACTTACAGAACTATAAGATAATAAATGAGTGTTGTTTTAAGCCACGAAGTTTGTGGCAATTTGTTATGACGCCGATAAAAAATGAAGACACAGGCACACACCTACATCCTCATGCTCGGACAGACAGGGACTCACACTGCCTTACACACTTGGACAGGCACAGGCAGGGAGGCCCAGAGATGTCAGCAGGCTCTAAGTGGAGGCTGGGGAGCAGTGAGCCTTCAGCTGTGTGCTGTGTGGCTGGGGTGCACTTGTAAGGCCTCCTCGTTTGTTGTGAAGAAAGCACAGAGCCAAGGCCTCCCCTGTTGACCACATTTCTCACAGCCTTGCTTTCACTCTGCTCCCTCAGTCTTTACATCAGTTTTGGCAACCTTGACGCCAGTTTTCACCTTGAAAACTGTTGAGTACACAACATGGATGAACTTTGAGGACATTACGCTAAATGAAATAAGCCAGTTACAAAAAGACACAGACTGTATGATTCCATTTATGTGGGGCACCTAGAAAAGTCAAATTCATAGAGACAGAAAGTAGAATAGTGGTTACCTGGGGCTGGGGGAAGGGGGAATGAGGAGTTATGGTTTAATGGGTGCCAAGTTTCAGTTTGGGAAGATGAAAAAGTTCTGGGGAGGGATGCTGGTGATGGTTCTATCACAATGTGAATGAACTTAATGCCACTGAATTATACACTTAAAAATGATAAATTTTATATTATGTACATTGTACCACAATTTAAAAAACAAAAATAAATAACGAGTAGACACCATTTTGGAGAATGGGCTCGGGGAGCAACCAGTCACCTTATGGCCACTGCGGTGCTGCTGGAAACTCGGAGACTCTGGCTCCCTGACATCTCCCTCTTGCTCCCATTATGCTGCCACATCTCTTCTCTCCATCTCCATGCCCCACTCTAGTCCAGACTGTCACTTCCTGTAACCTGGGCCACTGCAATAACCAACCAGCTTCCCGGCCCCCCCCTCCCCCCGCCGGGAACCTCACATAGCAGCCTAAAACCTTTCCCTGGCTGCCCGCTGCTTTTAGACTGCGAGCTGAAATCCTTGCCAGGAAGAGCTCAGTGTAGCTCACACGGAGGCAGGAATGTTGGGTGGAGACCAGGGAGTTAGTTCCCGCCTGCCTGGCCACCCCAGCTCACAAATCCCCCAATCTCATCACCACTAGTTACAGCCTTGAGGCCTAACTGTCCCCAAACCCGCGTCCCTCCCTTCTCTTCCGTTTCCTGGACTTTTCCAGGCAGGCCAGCCTCCTCTCCTCCCACCCCAATGATAATCAGCCTTTCACAAAAATTGCCCTTTATTCCCAAACAGCAAACATTACTGTCTCACCCTATCCCTACCTGCACCCCCACCCTGCACTTCAGGAATCTTGATCCCACTCTTTCTCACACTCCCCCACGTCCAAGCCGCACTCATGGCCGCTTAGGGAAGTCATACGTCGTTTTACAGGTGGGGAAACTGAGGCTCCACTGCTTCCTCCTCCCTCCAGCTCCCTTCTCCCCTCCGCCATTGTCCCTTCTCCTCTCAGCATCTGGGGCCAGGGCAGTTTCACCAAGAGTCCAAATTGGGAGCAGTCTCAAAGAAATCAACATCAGAGGGACCTCCAGAGATCATCCTGGCCCCTCCTCGGCATTCACCCCTTCATTCAGACCACAAGTATTTCCTGAGCACTCACTATATGCCGGGCACTGTTCTAAGTGCTGGGGATAAAATCATGAACAAAAAGAGCACAAGGGGCCAGCCCATTGGCGTAGTGGTTAAGTTCGCACACTCCGCTTCTGGCGGCTGGGGGTTCGCAGGTTCGGATCCCCGGGCACAGACTGAATCACTGCTTATTAAAGCCATGCTGTGGCGGTGTCCCATATAGAGTGGAAGAGGATGGGCATGGATGTTAGCCCAGGGGTCAATCTTCCTCAGCAAAAAGAGGAGGATTGGCAATGGATGTTAGCTCAGGGCTAATCTTCCTCACAAAAAAATTTAAAAAAAAATAGACAAAAAGGGCACAAATCCCTGCTCTCCTGACGTTAACATTGTGGTGCTGGGGGACCGCCCCATAAACACACAGTGATATCAGGTGGTGGTAAGTGTGCTGAAGAGGAATAAAGCCAGGGAAGGCAATGGAGCGTGCAGGGGTGAGGATGACTCCATATTCAAGAGAAGATGGTCAGGAAAAGCCTCGCTAATAAGGTGACACTTGAGCAGACTCCCAAAGAAATGAGAGAGAGAGCGGGGGGCAGGGGTAGGGAAAGAGGGGGAATAAGATTCCAGGCTGGAATCGGCATCACTTCCAGCAACTGCTACCAGGTTTCTGATGTCCTGAACTCCCACAGCAGGACCAGCCAGCACCTTCCCCATCTTTTCTACCTCAGAAAATGGCACCAACATCTCCCCAGTCCACAAGCCAGAAACCTGACTGTTATTTTTGTCTCCAACCTCTCCCTCTCTCCCCACATCCCCAAAGTCTCCAGGCCCTAGAGCTTTTACTTACTAAGTATCCCGTGAATCCACTACTTTCTTCGATTCTAGAATTCTTTTACCCCATCCCCTCCAGCCCTACTCCACTCAGAGCCTTCTTCATCTCAGTAAATGGCAGCATGCACTTCCAATTGCTCAGAACAGAAAATCTTGGCATCATCCTAATTCCTCCCTTTCTCTCACACCCAACATCCCATCCTTCAGCAAATCTCACGAGCTCTTCAGATTACATCCAGGTTCCCACCATTCTCACTACCTCCACTGCCACCACCTAACCCTGGTTAAAGTCATGGTCACTTCAAGCCTAGGCTGTTCAAATAGACATCTATGTCCTTCACTGGCTTCCCCTTCTTCCTAGAGTCTGTTCCTAGATCAGACGCTGATTGGAAAAAAAAAAAAAGTTTCCATTGCATTCAGAGTTAGATCCCAAGTCCTGACCCAGTCTGACTAATGGGGCCTCCCAGGTTCTAGCCCAGGCCCACACTCCTGTCATGTGTCCTGCTCCCGGCTCACCAGTCCCCCAGCCCCCTTGCTGTTTGTTCCTGGAATACACTCAGTATATTCCTGCCTCAGGGCCTTTGGACCTACTGTTCCCTCTGCCTGAAACACTTCCCCTTCTATATCCACAGGGCTCCTGACCTCATTTCACTATGGTCTCCACCCAGATATCACCTTGGAGGTCTTTCCTATATAAAATAGGCCTCCTCCATCACTCTCTATTCCCATACCCGCTTTATTTTTCTTCAGAGCACCGTCACTGTGTATCTATTTGCTTGTTTTCCTCCCCCCCTCCCCCCACTAGAATGCCAGCTCCATGAGAGCAGGGACTCTGTCTTCTTCACTGTGGTAGCCCCAGCGCCTAGAACAGCCTAGCACATAGTAGGCAGTCAATTAATCTTGAATTGATTTGTTGAATGAATCCCCAGTGCCACCCTCCTGGTCCAAGGCACCACCATCCCAGGCCTGGACTCTGAAATAGCTCCTTAACCCGTCTACCTGCCCATCCCCTGCCCACACCCAATCCCTTCCGCACACACCACCCAGGGACATCTTTCAAAACTGCCAATTGAATCATGTCACTCTCCGGGTTAAAACTCTGCCACCATCAAATAATTTTATAATCCCTTGCATTGATAAGATTCTGTGGAAATAGTCACTTTTGCTGGCATGAATGTACATCAGAGGTCAATTCGATATCTCTCAAAGTTAATAATGTAGGTACCCTTTGAACCCAACAATTCCACGACTAGGAATTTATCCTCCAGATAGGTTCGTTTTTTTAACTTTGTTTTATAGTAACTTTTTTATTTTTTAAGTTGTGGTAAAATATACATGATAAAAAATTTACCATTTCAGCCATATTTAAGTGTACAGTTCAACGGCATTAAGGACATTCACATTTTGTGGAACCATCACCACCATCCATCTCCAGAACTTTTTCTTCCTTTTTGAAAAAATTTGTTAATTTTTACTGATGTCTTAATAGTTTATAACATTGTGGGGTTTTAGTTGTACATTATTATTTGTCCGTCACCATATGGATGCATCCCTTCACCCCTTGTGCCCACCCCTCATCCCCTTTCCCCCTGGTAACCACCAACCAGTTCTCTCTGTCAGACTTTTTCATCTTCCCAAACTGTTTGGGAATTCACCTAACTCTTAGAGCCTCAGTTTCCTCATCTGTATGTTGGGAGTAATAATGTCAACCTTGCAGGGTGTTGTGAAGGTTACAAGACACAAGGATGCATGTAAAGCATCCATAATTCTAATTGGTGTAGAGTAGTCCTCAGGATATGACTACTAGTGTGATTATGTACGTTAATGTTTAGTAGGCTACAAAATACTTTCATATACACCTTCCAACTACTCGTTAAGAGAAGGAAGAGAGACACATGTTTCTATTTAGGAAGTGAAGATACCAAGACAGCAACACATTGTAGATCACAGGCTGGTACAATGGAAGGAGGGCAGAAGGCTGCGATGGCCTGGCACTCAGCAGTGATGGCGCCCTTTGGAGGCTGATGGGGCAAGGTGAGCGCCTCATAACTAGACACTGACCTTGTCACCTTAGGCTGACCTGCGGCAGGACCTTGTGTTGAGAACTGACTGAAATCACAGTCCCTGCCCCAGGAGAGGCATTAGACTGGTTGAGTAAGTGATGACAGGATTTGAAAGTTTTCCCAAAATCATAATGGGAAACCATCAATATATATTATTAAATAAACAGAAGCAGTACCATTTGTCTTCCTAGGTTAGTTATCAGTTTTACTGTCTGCAATAACATTTGAGAAATAAAGAAAAAGGATCAAGCACTTTTAACTTGAAAAGTGAACTTTTCTTACTTAACTTTTTAAATAATGGTTAGTAAAAGGGTTTTTGCCATAGAGAGCATTGTAGCTAATTTCAGACCGTACAAGGCACAAAAAAGTAACTTGAGGATGATATTATCAGATGTGACAATAATACCCAAGGGTGTAAGTGTGAATAACTTGGCTTCATGAGGTTTTTGTTTCTTTTGTCAAAAGCATAAATGCATAGTGAAATTACCCCCAAAAAGGAAAGTATAGAACATTTGCTATCATTTGTGCATCAAATGGGACATATATGGGGGCCAGCCCAGTGGCTTAGCGGTTAAGTTCGTGTGCTCCGCTTCGGTGGCCCGAGGTTCACGGGTTCGGATCCCAGGCATGGACAGATGCACCGCTTGTCAAGCCATGCTGTGGCGGCATCCCATATAGAGTAGAGGAAGATGGACATGGATGTTAGCCCAGGGCCAGTCTTCTTCAGCAAAAAGAGGAGAATTGGCAACGGATGTTAGCTCAGGGCTGGTCTTCCTCACACACACAGACACACACAAAAGGGATATATATGATGTAAATGCACAGAATTTCTCTGGCAGAATAGCCGAGGGACTAGGACTATTGGTGGCCTCATGTTCATATTTTTGCAAACACATGGAGAGTACCTGTAACTGATACGTAGCATTGTTTTGTGCATGCCTTCTTACTGAATATACATAAATGGTATCACAATAGATGCATCATTCTGTATCTTGTTTTCCCATTCCACATTTTGCATATTTATACATATACCTATATACATGTATATTATGTTTAAATAAATACATTCACATGGTTCAAAACTCAAAACAGCTTAGAAAGGTTTACATAGTCTCACCCTAATTCTGTGCCCTCCCCCCAAGGAACCACTTTTTAAATTTCTTTGTACCTTTCCAGACTTTCCTTATGCAAACACATATATTCTCCCTGCTCCTTTTTAACACATAAGATTGCATTCTATTGATGCCCTTCTGCATCTTTCTTCTTTCACTTAACAATATGCTTGGAGATTTTTTCCATATTTGTACACCAGAGCTTTCTCATTGTTTTTACCAGGTTAAATCCCATTGGGTGGATGGACAATAACTGATTTAATGGTCCCTTATTGAAAGACAATTGAGCTGTTTCCTAGACAAAGTCTGCTGCCTTCCCTGACAGGGAGCCTGATCAAGCAGTCAGGATGGACTTATAAAAGGGGGTGGGGGGGGAGACCCTCTACATTCCCAGGTGGACTGAGGGCGGTGCTAGGGGTAGGAAAGGGAGGAAAAGTGGGGATGACAGGCAGGAGGCAAGGTGGGGTCTCCCCCAGGTTTCCTGGAAGGCTGGTTTCTCTGCTGACTTTTCCTCTGGTGTCCCCACTGCCCACTGGTCTGGCTCAGTTCTTTCCTGACGAGCCGGTTACCTGTTGGCCTTCCCTGGCTCTAGGCCTGGTTCTGCCTGAGGAACTCCCCAAGACCCTGGTGTGGGGGGAACTGGGGTCTGCCGCTCTGGGCCTTCACTCTCGCTGGCTCTCCACATTGCCCCCCCATCAACTCAGGTGGCACCTGGTCCAGGACCCTGAGCAATAACTCAGCGGCTCAGGGGCCCTCACCTGGCCTCCAGTTCAGCTTCCCTCTCTGTCCCTTGGCAGCCTCTGGGCACCTAAACCTAGGCTGCTTGGGTTAGTGGGGATGGGCTGTTGAAGCAGAAGCCCCAAGACTGGCTGGTGTCTCTTCCTCTCACTCCCCGTCCCTAGTCAGCAGGCCATGCCCTCTGTTTCCTGTTGTGCAAATTTGAGATGACTTGTCCAGCTGGCTGAGCCCTCTGACTGTGGATGAAATACTGGGTGGCGAAGTCCAGAAGGGGAGGTCCAGAGAGGGGTGGTGACTCCCTCCAAGGTCACAGAGCAAGCTAGTGCTGAAGCACCCTGGTGGGGGCAGCCGGAGGGATTCCTGCCTTCTGGCCCAGCTTCTACACATCCATCATTGCTTGGCTCAACTGCACTGTGGGGTAAACTGGGTGGGGAGAGAAGAAGATCTGGGCTTGGGAGGGAGACGGGAAATCTGGCCGACACTCTTGTGGGTTCTGCCATTCTCTCAGGCCTTGCCCACCTCTGACTGTGGCTTCCCAGCAGGAACAGATGGACATGGCCTGGCAGGGGACCCAGTTGCTGCTTCTGGCTTTGGTGGCTGCTGCATGGGGTGGCCAGCCCAGGACTCCACGGGCCAGGACGGACCTGCTCAACGTCTGCATGGATGCCAAGCACCACAAGACAAAGCCAGGCCCTGAGGACAAGCTGCATGACCAGGTGAGGATGGAGTGGGGTCTGGGGTGGCGGAGAGGGCTGACCCTGAAAAGGGAAGAAGTTAGGGGAATGATGGAGGTGGGGGGTGATGGAGGCAGGAGGATGGCTGAGGTGATCCTAGAGGGCCTCCCCCAGAAGGCTACCAAATCTACAATGATGGGGGGACCGCTCATTTAGCCCCCACTATGGGTCAAGTTCTTTCGTCACACCTTGTAGGTGAATATGCTCAAAAGGCCTACTTGGTAGTTGGTGGGGGGGGGGGTCTCTCCTTATACAAAGGAGGAAACAGGCCCAGAGACAGCCCAGGTACACGTGGAATGAGAGGCCAATCACTAGCAGGGGCCAAGACAGGGACTGGTGGTAGCTTCCCCAACCTTGATTATGGGCCAGCCCACGGAGCTCAAAGGCAAGGTAGAGGGGAGACAGGTCCCTCACGGCATGATGCAGCAGACACGTACAAACAGGCCAGGTCTCCCATCCCCATGAGGTCCTGAAGAGACAGTGACAAAGCAGATACTCTGGGAAGACTTCCTAGGACAGGGGCCATTGGCCTTGGCCTGGGAGGATGAGTAAGAATTTTCCAGGAGGGCAAGGCAGGAAAGGGCAGCCTAGCAGAGCACAGCGTGTACACGGGTCGGAAGATGACCGCACAAGCAGTGGCAAGTCTAGTGTGGCCAGAGCCAAGGATGCTGCTGCCCACAGAGGAGGGGAGGTGAGGCCAGGTGCCCATGTCACAGGTGAGGTCCCTGAAGCAGCACAGGGAATCTGAGCTTGGAGTTGAACTCCAGGCTCTGGAGAAACGCCAATATTTCATTCCTCCTGGTCGCCTCCTCTGCTCCCCACACTTTCACATTGCGAGAGGGTTGGGAATGTTCAGGGAAAGGCTGTGGCATGGACTGACTCCAGGGACTTGAAGTGAAACGACGGAAGCCCAGCAGCCTCATCACTTCTGAGTCTTTTCCAACATTTCATCTGCTTTCTGTGCGTGTGTGGTAAAATACACGTAACATAAAATGTGCCATTTTAATCATTTCCAAGTGTACAGTTCGGTGGCATTAAGTACATTCACAGTGTTGTGCAACCATCACCACAATCCATCTCTAGAACTGTCTCATCTTCCTCAACGGAAAGTCTGTGCTCACCACTTCACTCTTAGAACTTTTGAGTTCTAAAGGGTGCTTTTAAGAACTCTCTGGAGCACTTCCTCTCTGCCAACACATGATGCAGACACAGACCTTCGAGGGAGACAGAGGATTGTAATTCTGAGGGACATGACCTCTATGGGAGTGGCTGTTTTTGTTGAGACTCTACTATAGGCCAGGAAGTGCTTTTCATTGTATTAATTAACTCTTTCAGAGGCAGAAACCACTGACCCTGGCTGGCAGGTCAAGGATGAGGTGCATGGGGATGTGCAGGGCAACCAAGAGTTGGGGCATCTGAGGAGGAGCATGTGCGAAGCCGGGGGTGGGGGGGTGGGGGGGGCCTGGAAGCATGTTCTGTGTCAGTGGCACTGGGCGTGGGCTGGGTTGTTGGAGAGGGGTAGGTTTGGCCCCACCCTCGTGGATTTTCCTGAGTTTCTCCTGAGTGCCCAGGCCTGTCACATCCCCTCTGGCTTGACCCTGGGCGCTAGAGTTCATCTCGGAGATTTTAAGCAATTACCTCATGATTGCTCAGCTCTTGAGTCCCAGCCCAGAGTGATTTCTAAAGAGAAACTTCCACCACTTCCACTGTCTTACTCGCCTTGAATTGACATCTCTAGGATTGCCTCCCACATTGAGCAGGTCCATGTTTAAGCCCGTGTGCAGGCCATTGCCCTCTGTTCCCTGCTGCTTTCAAGGCCTATCCAGAGTTCCCTAGTCTGGGGGTCCAGACCCTGGGAGTGCCAGACCAGCCCCCTGCACCTCTGCCTCCACCACAACCTGGGGCCAGGCTCCGCTCAGCCCTGTCCTGAGTTAAAACCTTAACCCCACCATTTTCTAGGGGTGCAGCTTACTTAAGCTCTGTAAAAATTGGAATAATGATGCTTTTACTGGATGGTTGGGAAGATAAAGTGCAAAAGCCTCAGGGACTTTGCACCTGCTGTTTTCTACGCCTATAGTGTTTTTTGTCTTCCCCCCATCCCTCTCTAAAACCGTAAGCTCCATGAGGGCGGAGATTTGATCTGTTTTGTTCAGTGCATATTCTCAGCACCCAGCACAGTGCCTGACATATAATAAGTACTCACTTAATATTGGCTGGATGCAAAATGAGTATTAGAAATAACCTGGTTAGTGTGAAATAACTGTACTGTTTAGAGCTGTACAAATAATAATTGATCCCCCAGATGATGGTTCCCCACCCACATCCTCTGTGTTACTCTCTGTTGAAAGTCAATATTATAAGCGCCTCTACCCCAAAATGGGAACTCCTCAGGGACAGGCATAAAGTCGCCCCCCCCCAGTGAGTGTTCCCCTAGATGACCCACCTGGGGCAGAGGAGCCAGAATATGGAGGAGATGGCTGTGGTGGAGGACGGACTTAGTCCTGTATCCTCCCCACCCAGTGCAGTCCCTGGAAGAAGAACGCCTGCTGCTCGGTCAACACCAGCCAGGAGCTGCACAAGGACATCTCGCTCCTGTACAAGTTTAACTGGGACCACTGCGGCAAGATGGAGCCCACTTGCAAGCGCCACTTCATCCAGGACGGCTGTCTCTATGAGTGTTCCCCCAACCTGGGGCCCTGGATCCAGCAGGTATGAGCACTGTCCCTACAAACATGAACCTCAGCAGAGGGCAGAGTCCACCAGCCACTTGCAGGGAGGGCTTGGTCCAGGAACTCTGGTCTGAGGGTAGTAGAGTCACTGCCCCCTCCCTCAGCCCTGGTCCCCTCCAACGCTGCAGCTGCTGAGGTACCTGGCTGACAGGAACCCTCCCTCCTCACCCACCCTAGGTGAACCAGAGCTGGCGCAAAGAGCGGATCCTGAACGTCCCCCTGTGCAAAGAGGACTGTCAGCGCTGGTGGGAAGACTGCCGCACCTCCTACACCTGCAAGAGCAACTGGCATAAGGGCTGGAACTGGACCTCAGGTGACACCAGGGCGGGAGGAGCTGGAGGGATTTGGAGGTGGAGGGGTGGGGGTGTGGAGATGTGGGGTTGTGGGGCTGGCAGAACCAGAGAGAGTTCTGGGCCCGGCAGCTAAAGGTCTTCCATCCTTCCTACAGGGTACAACCAGTGTCCAGTGAGAGCTGCCTGCCACCCCTTCGATTTCTACTTCCCCACGCCTGCAGCCCTGTGTGAGAACCTCTGGAGTCACTCCTACAAGGTCAGCAACTACAGCCGAGGGAGTGGCTGCTGCATCCAGATGTGGTTCGACCCGGCCCAGGGCAACCCCAACGAGGAGGTGGCGAGGTTCTATGCTGAGGCCATGACTGCCGGCACCGTGCCCCATGGGACTGGGCCTCTCCTGCTCAGCCTGTCCCCAATGCTGCAACCCTGACTCCTTGGCTGAGCGGCTCCCACTGCTGACACGTGGACAGCTTCCTTGCCTGTACCCAACCTGGGTGACCTCAGCTCAGCCCAGCTGTCCTCTCGCAGATGAGGGGGCCTCACAATGCTCTGGTCATTCCTGATCCAAGATGGGTTCTATGGGGCTCCTCTGACAGCCTGCTCTAATACACAGATCCATGTGTGTCTTGTGTCTTGTGTCTTGTAAATAATTTGGTGATGAGTCGGTTGGGAGGAACATGCCTCAGTGCTTCATCATTCTTGTTGAGAAGCCCAAACAGGGACTGGGACTAGCTTGACATTCACCAGCAAGTAGGGGGTAGAAGTTGATCCGTAGTCTGGGGCTCTTACTTCTGCACCAGGCTTCCCTCTCATGCCAAGTTCATGACTCCCACACCACAGGGGACAAGGGGATTGGTGAAGGGAAGGTGGGCAGAGATTGGAGGATGAGTTATCATGCTCCTGGTGGGAAATAAAAAGTTTCTTTCCCCTTCCTTCCCTTACTAGATGTGGGCTGGGGTGGAGATATTGGTGGGGGGATCCCAATGATGAACACTTGCATTGTTTCCCTTTTATAAATGACAAATAATGCTGCAATGAATAATCTTGTACATAGTAGAATGGTAAACTTGAATTCCAGAAGCCAGATTGCTGAGTCAAGGAGTATATGGATTTATAGTTGTGATGGTTCCAGGGGCTTGTAGGGTAGGAAGACTATCCTCCACCCGCTCTGGGTACTTTCTGGCTGGGCTACAAATTAAATTGACATGAGACTGAATAGTAGGAGAAAATCAAACAAAGCTTTATAGCATGTATACATAGGAGAGACCAGGGAAACTCAACAAAATGGTGGAGGTTCTCATCTTAAATAGCATATTCAAGTAAAGACAAAGGAGGATGTTGGGGGTGGGGAGAGTCAGCTATGGGAGATTACCAGAAAAGCACAGTAAATATAGGTTAATATGCAGATTTAAGTCCTTGCCTTCCACACTGATGTTTCTAAAGATAAGATCATCCCCCCCCAACCCCGCTTCCCTTCAGAGAGGGAGATACCTTTGCAAATGGAGATTTCCCTTGTATATGTAAATGTCTCTTACAAAGGATAACTTCTACTTTTACTTGCTTTTCAGAGCTGTGATAAGAATGGGCTTAGCAAGGACCCTCCCAGTCTATCCAGACCCAGAGTTATCTATGGTAATGCCTGTCCTGGGGACAGGCCTTCTATCTTAAATTGTTTTAGGCAGTTAGTGGAGATGGGGAGGTCAAAGTTTCTTTCAGAGAAAATAATCAAGGTAAAGAGACATATTTTGATGTGGCCAATTCTGATCCCCCACAGGCTGCTTCACTGTGGCCCCACCAGCAATGCACGAGTACCTGTTTCTCCACAGCCTGTCAACACAGGATGATGTCGTACTTTTGATTTTCTGCTAAACTGACAGGTGGGAAAAAGGGCATCTCTGTGTAGTTTTCATTTGCCATGTGTTTATGACAACATGGTTTCTGAGATCTTTCCATATTAATCTCCTAAGATATGGTTCATTCTTTTTAATTGCTGAGCAATATTCCATTCTATGCATATGTCACATTTAATACAGTCACCTACTGATGGATATTTGAGGGATGGAGTTTCTTTTATGACCCTGACATTTTTGAAAAGCTTGGGCCAGTTATTTTGTAGACTATCCCTCATTTGGGGGTTATCTGTTTCCTCATCACTAGATTGAGGTTATGCATTTTGACATGAATATCTCAAAAGCATTACCATGTCCTTCTTGGTGCATCATAATGAGAGGCACATGGTGTTGGGCTTGTCTATTCCTGATGATGTTAACTGATCTTTTGGTTGAGATTGGATCTACCTTTTCCCCTTCATAATTATAAGTATGCTGTAGGGAGATACTTTGAGAACTGTGGATATCCTCTTTGTCATCCAACTTTCACCCATGAGTTTCACTGTCTGAAGGACATTTTTATAAAGTCAAAATGTAAGTGAGCATAAGTGAGGCCATCTGGTTACACTAAATGAATCCAGCCCCTCCGCTGTTTGACTACTCGCTGCTTTGCACGTACTCTAAAAAAACTCACATGCTTGCCATGTCTACTCGGACAAGGGAAACAAAAGAAAAAAATAAACAGGTGGGACTTCATCAGACTATAGAGCTTCTACAAGGCAAATGAAACCAGGATCAAAATGAAAAGACAACCCACCAGCTGGGAGAAAATATTCACAAATTGCATATCCGACCAGGGCTTAATCTCCCTAATATATAAAGAACTCACACAACTGAGCAACAAAAAAACAAACAACCTGATCAAAAAATGGGCAGAGGATATGAACAGACATTTTTCCAAAGAAGATATACAGGTAGCCAACAGACACATGAAAAGATGTTCAACATCACTAATCATCAGGGAAATGCAAATCAAAACTACGCTAAGATATCACCTTACACCCGTTAGAATGGCTATAATCACCAAGACAAAAAACAACAAATGTTGGAGAGGTTGTGGAGAAATGGAACCCTCATTCACTGCTGGTGAGAATGCAAACTGGTGCAGCCTCTATGGAAAACAGTATGGAAAGTCCTCAAAAAATTAAAAATAGAAATACTGTATGATCCAGCAATCCCACTCTTGGGCATCTACCCAACAGACATGATATCAACCATCCCAAGAGGCTTATGCACCTCTATGTTCATTGCAGCATTATTCACCATAGCCAAGAAGTGGAAGCAACCCAAGTGTCCCTTGACAGATGATTGGATAAAGAAGATGTAGCATGTATATACAATGGAATACTACTCAGCCATAAAAAAGACAGAATTGCCCCATTTGCAACAACATGGATGGACCTAGGGGGTATTATGCTAAGTGAAATTAGCCAGAGAGAGAAGGACAAACACCATATGTGGAATGTAAATGAACACACGGACAGAGAGAAATGGTTGGTGGTTACCAAGGGGAAGGGGGGTGAGGGGTGGGCACAAGGGGTGAAGGGATGCATCCATATGGTGACAGACAAATAATAATGTACAACTAAAACCCCACAATGTTATAAACTATTAAGACATCAATAAAAATGAAAAAAAAACCTGGGAAAAAACAAAACAAAAAAATCTCACATGCTCTCTTGATTTGTGGCCTCCACTTATGTATGTACTTCCCTATGGCTTGATAAATTAAAACATTGTTCTATGAGTTTCTCTCCAGGAACAGGTTGACCACAGGTGAGAAACACACCTATAAGGTATCCATCACAGCTGACAGAAGAATGGAAAAATGCCTGGAGTCTGTCCTGCCTGGAGACCAACATTGCTGGACCCCCTCCTGATGGCCCATTTTGCCTGTATAACTGCCCCAAGATTCTGCAATGCTTCAAGATGGTTTTCTTGGAGATATTAGTCTGCAATCTTCCCAATTATGCCAGCTAGTCTAATTGAAACTTCCTTTCTTGATCCCTAACTCGTTGTGATTAATTGGCTCAGATCATGGTGAGCAGAGGGAGCCCATGGCTCGGTACCAAAAACAAACAGTAAAAATGTCTTATTGTGTGACAGCCCCTCACCAATGCTTTAATGCTTTCCCATGGTATCTGTTGGAAAAACCAAACTTCTTCAGTGGCATAGAAGGCCCTGCCCCGCTCCCCTGTTTAGATCTCTTGTCAAATCATTCCCCTTCCACACCCTCATATATGAGCGCCATTCACACTTTTCACTTTGGGGCTTTTACTCCAGCAATTCCCTCTCTGTGTTCCTGGAATGTTCTTTTATCCTCTGCAGGCTGGCTCCTTATCACATCACTCTAGTTTCCTTGAGGACAAATCTATCTACTGAGTTTATTGTCTGCCTTTTCCCTAACAAAACATACACACCTGAAGCAAGGAACATGTTTATGTCATTTTGTTCCAGATCCTCTGGGCCTGGCTCAGTGCCTGACTCAGACGAGGTGCCCAGGAAGTTAAGGAATGCATGCACTCATGCTGTTGGCCAACAGATGCATTCTGAGCACCGAGTCTGCTGGTCTTGGCTGACAGGAAGGGAATTGAGCACTTTGCACAGTCTGGTGGGGCAGACAGACCTGAGCACCAATAACGCTGAGAACAAGAGACTGAGGCTTTGCTTCAGGGAATCATGGAGTGGGGCATAGTTTTGTGGGAACCCAGAGAGGTTATGGGAGTCTTCCAGAGGAGTAATGTTTGCCAAGCAGAAAACGGCGATGAGAGGAATGGCATTCCATGGAGAGGGTTCAGCAGGTGCAAAGGCTTGGGGGTAACAGAAGTACAAGCAGAATTTCTAGGTGGCTAAGATGGCAGTTAAGAGGGCAAGGGCAGGAAGTGAGGCCAGGGAAGAAACACTGGATCTGGGATCCTCAGGCTGATGCCCTGAGGGCCCCTCACAGAACTCTCCTTTCTTTGTGAAAGAAGCCAGGCTTGGAATCAGACTCAGACCTGAATCCTAGCCCCTCCTTGCCACCTGGGAACTGCAGTCTCCGCCCCTTGAAGGTGGGTGATAAGCGACTGCACGTGGATGGGCTGGCACTCAGGCAAGGCTCCAGTTCTCCCACACCCATGCCCTGCAGCCCGGAGCGCCCACCCATGTGGTTCAACACCTTCCTGTTATCTTTGTCTGGTCACAGGGCTGCCTGCAGATTGGGGTCCTCAAGGATGCCAATGGCTAACCTTGCCGGTAGTAAGCTTCTGGTCCAGGTAGATACTCTTGGATTGGCTCCAAGGTGGCTGCTTGCCCCTGTCCCTCTCTGCTGGCCAGATGGCTCTAGCACCCAGGCCCCAGATTCAGAGCAGGGCACCAGGTTCCACAAGGGCAGGGACTCCCCAGGGATCCAAACCCCACCTCCAACTCAGCCCCATTTGCTTGTTACTACTTCTGAAGCCCTCAGGGCCCAGGGGCCTGGCTCAGGGGCCAAACCTCACTCCCCAGGGAGGGGCCATAAAATGAAGATAATGGTCAGCCCCCAGGGCAGGTGTAGAGGATAAGGGACAGGGGTAAGTCCCACCTAGAGGAGTTTCCACCTTGAGGCATTCCTAGATACCCGGTCATTCTTCTCCAATCAGGAGAAGGCTGAGCTGGGTGTATAAAACCCTGAAAGGAGCTTTGAGGGTTCCAGAGGCCCTCTACCTGCTGAGGTCTTCATCAGGCTTAACCCCATTCAGGTTGTCACAGGATTCAGGTAAGTCTCACTCTGAGGGAGTGGGAAAGCAGGGCACGAGCTGGGGGTCTCCTGGGAGACAATTTCTTTGCAGGCCCTTTAGGACCTTCCTTCTTGGCTGATGCTCCTTTGAAGATCCAGCTGCCTCCTCTGGCTTCCCACCCCCCTCCTGCTCCATGGATCCAGACCTGTGGCCTTCCCCAGGATATTGGGGGCCCATCTTCCCTAAACTTTCACTGCCATCCATAGGCTGATGGCTCCCACATCTGCATCCAATCAGACCCTTCCCCTGAGCTTCCGTCTCTACAACCACCTCCCCTTGGGTCGCACAGAGCACCTTGACAAAAGGGAGGTCAGCATTTCCTCCCAAATCTGCCCCCACCTCCTTTTCCCCACTGGTGGTACCACCATGGCCTCAGAGGGTGAAAACAGGAAGGCTTCTGCCCTCGGCTGCGGTGGGAGTGGTGGCAGGAGTCTAAATTAGACCAGACTCTTAGATGCTGTAGAAAAGATACCTGTGTGGGTGGGTGAGTGAGTGAGAGGGATGGGAGGGGAACTGGGGTCTTGGAACAACTGAGGATCAGGTCATCCCAGTGACTGTGATTCTGCAGCTGGAGGGGGGCGACGCCGGGGCTGAGGAGGCTGGAGGAGTGGGTCACTCTATAAGTCACCAAATGCAGTTCTCAGCTGGGGAGTTGGGGACGTGGGAGCTCCTTGTACCCTGTAGCCTGAGCTCCAGCCCAGGCCCTGCAATTGGCTCTGTCCTGATTCTCTGGGTCTCATTCTCCTCACCTGTATAACAGGCTAGGGGTGTTGGAAGCGGACCACATTCTTTTAAAGGATCCTGGCAAGCCAGGCTGCAATGTTTTAGAAGACTTCAGTTTGAGTAGAAAATGGGGTAAGTGGGGCTTGGAGACTGGTGTCAGGCCTGTACTATAATCCACACCCTCCGCCCCCTCCCATGGAGGCCTGGCTGGTGCCTGAGTGAAATAAATAACTGCTAGCAGTGGCCTTTGCCCCATCCCAGGCTCCACTCCTGGGCCACATTCCCAATGCCTGCCCTACTGCCCTCTCCTAGGCCACCAAACCATAGCTGTTCCCTGGCATAAGGCAAGGGGGACTGTAGAGCAGGGCAGAAGCCTGAGCCAGATGGAGAGCCACCTCCCCCAGTTAGGCCACTCCCCGCCCGCTATCAGAGGCAACACACCCTGAGGTATGCCCAGGACGTGGTAAAGGACTGGCTGAACTGGGAAGACTACTTTGCCTAAAGCACAGAGAATCAAGTGGAGATTGAGACCCAGAGCAGAGCAGCGCCTACCCAAGGTTAAACTACAAGTTAGTGCCCATCACTGAACTAGAACCCAGGGTGCTAGGCTTTCAGAACAAGCATTAAGTTCTCAGTGCTTTGAGTCTGGGGCCCGGGGGGGGGGTGTATATTTGGAGGGGGATGGTTGCTGGTGGCAGGAGATGCTCATAGCTGGACCGAGATCTGAAGCTGAGACTGGGAAGGAGGGGAAGGGATTGCACTGAGAGGAAGAGAGCTCTGGTTCTAGAAAGGACCCACAGCAAGGAAAACTTCTGACCAACCAGGTGGCAACGAGCGGACCCTGCAAAAGCCTTCCTAGCCCCCCAGTGCTCCCCAAGTTGTCCTCTCCCAGCATTCCACAAAGCTGCCCCGTGAGAGCCTCAGCACAGCAAAGGTGCAGGGGACAAAAGCTGAAGGAGCCCTGGACTTGAGGGTCTTGAGTTAGACTTGGGGCACATCCCTCTACCTGTGCCCCCGGGTTCCTCAGTCCATGCCCAGCTGGCTATCATTTGTTGAGATTCCTCCCCTACATTTACCCTCAGATGAAGAAACTAAGCCTCAAGATAATTTGAGTCCTTTTCCCCCAAGGTCAGGCAGGAGGTGAAGTGTGAGAACTGGGATCATGGACAGGCTGATCTGGAACCGAGCTCTAATCTGCTATACCGTGTCCCCAAGGAGCCTAATCTGAAGGATCACCTGGCGTTCCCCTAGGGTACAGAATCCTCCTGTGCTCTCAGCTCACTGAGGGACTGGGACAATGGACGGATGACTGGGTCCTGGAATGAATGAACTGGAATAAATGGAAGTGCAGCATATTGGGTTTTGGAAGGGTTGGGGGCGAAGCAGTGGGAGGAGAGCTAGGTGGGACTTCAATTCCGGGTTTCCCTGAGCCCTGCTGGGCAGAGTCAGCCTGGTGGCCACCCAGCTTAAACCCCATCATGGAGGCCCAGGCAAGATGTCTAAGTTCTGCAGGAGCTGGGGGCAATGTGGAGGCAGGGCAACTTTGTGAGCAGGGAGGGCGCCTAAGCTTTAGGAGCACAGCAGGCACCTGGTGACCAGTGGGGTGAGGGAACAGTCACCTCCCAAAGCTCAGTGTCTGAGTCAGAGGACTGAGGTGCCATGAAGGCTGAGGAGAGCCCAGCTCCATGCAGGGGGCTCAGGAGCGTCCCAAGGCTCCAGGGGCTGGCCCCCCATGCCCACCCCGCGAGCCTCTGTGCCCTGTGACACCCCCCAGCTCACAGTCTCTGTGAGAAGCCAAATGATGAGGCTGGAAAGGGCTGGAACCAAGGTTTTGTTTTGAGATAGGCCTGCAGCTTATCTGGAGCTCCCAAACTGAGATATTCTTGTAAACTTTTGCACAAAGTCATTAGGTGTCAAAATCTGCCCTGAAAATTAAGGTGAAGTTATTATAGTTTTTATTCATCCCACTAGTGTCACTATTTCACCACAGACTGTGGGCTTGATTGTTGAGTGCACATAAATCATATTACCCTACTTTTATTACCTTTCATAAAATCCTTAAAATTTTAAACTCTGAAACACTTGCCATCAGGATTTAGAAGCTGGGATTGTGCACCTATGGCAATCTCCTGGCTCTTTTCACATTTTGCCCAACCCCATCCCTTATCCCTTAGTTGTATCACTTGATCCTCAGGACCACCTGGAGAAGTCAGTGTGGCCCCAGCCAAGGGCTGTCCCAGAAGGTGGTGTCTGACCCCACCCCCCACTGAGGCTGGGAAGAGGGAGGTGTAGGGGTGGGCCACCCTCTCAGGGCTTCACTGAGGCTCCACCCACCTGGGGCTCTTCCCACACCTTGAGGCCCTACCTCCACATTCCTTGGTGCCACTAACCACAGCTCTTCCTCAGGGACTGCCATGGCCCTGCCCAGGACAACACAGCTGCTGCTCCTTCTGGTGTGGGTGGCTGCCCTACAGACAGCCCTGCCCAGGACTGAGCTTCTCAATGTCTGCATGGATGCCAAGCATCACAAAGAAAAGCCAGGCCCGGAGGACGATCTGCATGAGCAGGTGGGCCAAGGGGTGGTCAAGGGTGGGGAGGAGTGAAGAGGAAACCAGGAGCTGGAAGTGTGAAACCCCCTCCACGGTAGAGGCAGGGAGGCTGCCCGAAGAGACCTTCGGTTTGCAATAATACAGGCAACTATTTAACACACGCTGTATACCCAGTGTTGTCAGTACAATGCCAACAGCTCAACTTCTTGGTTGCTGGGTTTCCGAATTGCACAGATCAGGAAGCAGGCCCAGAGAGGAGCCTGGAAAGGAGCGTGCTGGAGAGACCCATCCCGGGGGTTGATTTTGATTTCGCAGTTTAGACTGGGACTGACCCCCCCAGGATCTGAGAGGAGAAAGTGCACAGTGCACATCGTGGCTTCTTTTCTGCCAGCCCTAAACAGCTCAAAAAAAGTGGATCTCTCACAGTTCTGAGGCTTGTGTGAAGCACCTTGATTCATGCATCTAGCAAACATTTCCCCTGGGGCTCTTGACCCTACTGGACCTGGGGTCTCTTTCCTATGACAGTCATTTTGCCACAATGTCTTTAATATCCTGAACCTATATAAACATTAAATCAATTTGGTGCCATAACTGAAAAAACAAGGAAAAGGAAAGTCACTTGTAATACACATTCCAATATGTAAATGATCGCCTTGACCTCGTGAGCCGGTAATGATCACAGTCCATTTGTGCTTGTTTTGAATCATAGCTGCCAGCGCAGACTGACAAGCAGTGGTACACTTTGGATACTTCCAGCAGTCTTGACGTTAAATTCTTCAGCCTATATATATATATGTATTTTTTTTTTAAAGCTTCAATGCATGATTGTGTACCCTAGTTGTTCATTTGGTTCTCCATTTGAGCCACCACCACAGTATGACAACTGACAGACAGGTGGTGTGGTTCCACCACCGGGAAGTGAACCCGGGCCTAGGCAGAGACAGTGCCGAATATTAACCAGTAGATCACCAGGGCTGGCGCTAAAAAGTGCACATTTTAATATTT
This sequence comes from Tapirus indicus, assembly GCA_031878705.1. Lineage (NCBI taxonomy): Eukaryota > Metazoa > Chordata > Mammalia > Perissodactyla > Tapiridae > Tapirus > Tapirus indicus. Next base: position 27,560,465 of record CM062924.1, read on the forward strand.
TGCTTTTATACTAAATCTAGGCTGTGGGTTTACATTCAGTCAATAAGAATGTATCAAGTAGTTACGAAATCAGAACTATTCTGGGGGTATAATTTATTTAACTTGGCCTCCTCACCTTCAAGTCTTTGTCACCTACTCCTTAATCTGACCTTTCTAGAAAACTGCAATTCCCCATCCCTCTCCTTCACTTTGTTTTTCTCCCCAAGCAATTATCCCATGAGAAGTGTCCATTGCTGTGTCCCCAGTTCCTACAAAAGTGCCTGGGTTAGAGTAAGTAGGAGCTCAATACAGATTTGAATTATGAATTTTATGATGACTACCCCTTTCCCAAAGAGGAACCCCCCACAGCAAGTATTTCCCTGAAAGACTGACTACACTGGGGGATCGAGGACTAAAAGGGGAGAGGCTGTATGTGAGAATATTCTGGCTGTGCCGGGCGTGGCAGTTAGTCCCTCTGTCTTCCCGATCCAGTGCAGTCCCTGGAAGGAGAATTCCTGCTGCTCCGTCAACACCAGCCAGGAAGCCCATAAAGATATCTCCTACCTGTACGGGTTCAACTGGGACCACTGTGGCACAATGAACGCTGACTGCAAGCGCCACTTCATCCAGGACACCTGTCTCTATGAGTGCTCCCCCAACCTGGGGCCCTGGATCCAGCAGGTACGAGTCTCCTCCTCTGCACCCCCAGCTTCACAGAGGAGCTGAGCTATCCAGACATCTCCTCAGGCTACCTCTCCGGCCCTGAGTCTATTCAGGGCTGGGCTGCCGAGGATCTTGAAGCTGAGCCTTATTTCTCTACTGACATCTCCCAGGTGGACCAGAGCTGGCGCAAAGAGCGGATCCTGGATGTGCCCCTGTGCAAAGAGGACTGTGAGCGCTGGTGGGAAGACTGCCGCACCTCCTACACCTGCAAGAGCAACTGGCACAAGGGCTGGAACTGGACTTCAGGTGAGGCCAGGGCGGGAAGGGCTGGAGGGATTTGGAGGTGGAGGGGTGGTGGTGTGGAAGCGCTGTGCAGAGATGTGGGGTTGTGGAGATGGCAGAACAGGAGAAAGTTCTGGGCCCGGCAGCTAAAGGTCTTCCATCCTCCCTACAGGGTACAATCAGTGTCCAGTGGGAGCTGCCTGCCACCCCTTCGATTTCTACTTCCCCACGCCCACTGCTCTGTGCAATGAAATCTGGAGTCACTCCTACAAGGTCAGCAACTACAGCCGAGGGAGTGGCCGCTGCATCCAGATGTGGTTCGACCCGGCCCAGGGCAACCCCAACGAGGAGGTGGCGAGGTTCTATGCTGAGGCCATGAGTGGGGCTGGGCTCTGTGGGGCCTACTCTCTCCTGCTCAGCCTGGCCCTAATGATGCTCTGGTTGCTCAGCTGAGCTCCTTTTACCTTCTGATACCTGGACATCCCTGCCCGTCCAGCCCCACAGCTCCCAGCTATTCCGGTTCTGCTCCATGGTGGGGCCTCTGACTGACAGTTTGAATAAACCAGACACTCCAGAAGTGTCATGTGAATTATTCGGATGAGCAGGGGCATGTGGCTCTTGCTGCCCAGTTCTCTTTGACTGAAGCCAGTCATCCTTGGTCAGCTCCCAGTTCTGATACTTGCTATGAACTTTCCAATGCTTAACTATTCTTGTAATCTAGAATCTATTCGTAACTCTCAATTTCATTTTTCACTACAGCTCTAATCTAGAGCCAGGCCCAGGATTTTATCATTTGGATTGGACCCAAGCCTCCCAGAGCTGACTATTGTGCCCTGGGCTCAGCTTTCCAATAGAAGAGAGGGGGATGAGAGTGCCCAGTCCTAGGAAGAGGTGAAGGGGGCCAGCAAGAGCCAGACCCCACTAACAGCTAATACCCCCAAAGCACTATCTTCCAGGCACTGTCCTAAATGCTTTATATTTATTCCTATCGGGTGTAGATACTGTGGTCTGCATTTCACATATGTGGAAACAGGCACAGAAATTAAGGAACATGGCTAAAGCCATCCCCTGCATAAGAGCTGGGATTCCAACCCAGGCAATCTGGCTCTTGAGAACAAGCTCTTTCCCCTTGTGGAGTGGGTAAATGTGTGTATCTGAAGGGATAATGGACCCCATGCCTGACCAGAGGAGCTGGGCCTGAGCTGGTCTGGTAGAGCTAGGACTGGAACCCAAGCCTAGACTCCTAGAACAGGTCCAAAACCAACGATTTGAGAGGTTTTCAGGCAGTGTTCCCATATTAAGTAGAGTTTGTAGCAGTTGAAATAAGCCTGGCGATGTTACAGTAACATCCCTAATCTCTCTGTGGCACAACTTTTACCTCTTGTTCAAGCTACGGTGCTTAAACAGTGGGTTGTCAAAAGGATTCTGCTTGTCAGCCAGGGACCCGAGTTGATGGAGGCTCCATCTTGCACATTTCCACGAGACAGGAACAAGGGACTTGGTGAATTCCATACAGGCTCGTAAAACTTCCACCCAACACTTATTTCACTGGCCAAGTCAAGGAGGCCAGAAAAAAACAATCCTAACATGTGCCTGGAAGGAGAGGGGAATCAGAACGTTTGTCAACAGATCTAACGACTACTACAAAGACGTTGTTATGTACGGTCAGTTTATATTTCTAGCATGGTCGTGGTTACAAATTTAATTTTTTAGTTAGATCCTGGTACGAAGGAAAACCAACTCTGAACCTATGCAAAGAAGCATATCAACATGAAAAGCAGAGCAATTCGCTGGCCACCATCCTAGTAGTCTTGCGAACAAGGCCAATTGATGTATCATATTCTGTACAGAAACCGCGACACTGTTTACAAATATGACTTGTTGACAGATGTATTAGAATTACGGTGAAATTGACGATTAGTACCATCTCAATCCAACATTCCTTATCAAAGGCCCATTGTGCTCTTTCTGAACGATTTATAAAAAAACTTGTCTGAATCCCACTTTCTGTAGTTGCCATCCTCGGGTTCTGAGGAATCCTTAGCTTGCAGAAAGTACTTGTAATTTTCCATATTAAGATCTAGAGCAGTAGTACTGGCCTCAGGATAGCCTATAGATCAACGGAACAGAACTGAGCATTCGGAAATAAATCCTTCTGTTGATAGTTAATTGACTTTTGACAAAGGTGCTAAGGCAGTTCACTGGTGGAAGGGATAGCCTGTTCAACAAATGTGCTGGGACGACTGATTATCCACATGCAAAAAGATGAACTTAGACCTTCACCTCATACCATACACAAAATTAATTCAAAATGGATCATAGACTTTATGTATCAGCCAAAATAATAAAATTTCTAGAAAACGGGAGACCATCTTCCAGACCCTGTGTCAGGCAAAGATTTCTTAGATTAAAGCTTCCACCTATCATTTCTTTTTTGGGCCCAAAACACAGCCTATCACTGAAAATGCTGACAAATTGGATATTACTAAAATTCAAAACTTTTGCACTTCAAAAGACACCATTAAGAAAATTAAAAGACAAGTTCAGACCAGAGGAAATATTTGCAAAACACATCCGATAATAACGATTGGTATTGACGGGGAGAAAGAACATTCTCTACCCACTCCGGGTCCTTTCTGGCTGGGCTACAAATTAAATTGACATGAGGCCGAATAGCAAGAGAAAGTCAAACAAAGCTTTATAAAGCATGTATACATGGGAGAGACCAGAGAGTGTCTCTCAACAAAATTGTGGCAATTCTCCTCTTATATAGACAAACGAGGATTTTGGGGGGATGATGGGAATGTCAGCCATGAGGGATTACAAGAAAAGCACAGTAAAGTTATTATGCAGATTTAAGGCCTCACCTTCCACACTGACAAGTTTCTAGAGATGAGGTCATCCATCCCTCTTGACAGTACAGAGAGGGAGATATAGTTACAAATGGAGATTTCCCTTACAAATGTTCTGTTTGGTAAACAGAACTTTGATAGGAATGGGCATAGCAAAGACCCTCCCAGTCTATCAATACCTGGAGTCATCCAAGGTGAAGTGATGTCCGGGACAGGCCTTCCATCCCAAATCCCCTTAGAGAGTTGGGGGGTGAAGGTCAAAGCCTCCTTCAGAGCAAGGTAGAGAAAGACAGATCTTGAGGTGGCCAATTCTGATCCACCACAGTATCCTTAATATACAAAGAATCTTACAACTCAATAATAAGAAAACATACAATCCAATCTAATAATGGGCAAAAGAAATGAACAGACTTTTCATCAAAGAAGCTACACAAATGACTAATAAGTACATGAAAAGATGATCAACATCATTAATCATAAGGAAAATGCAAATTAAAACCACAATAAGATGCCATTTCATACCCACTAGAATGGCTATCATAAGGAAGACTGGCAATAACAAATGTTGGTGAGGATGTGGAGAAATTGGAAGCCTCATACATTGCTGATGGAAATGTAAAGTGGTACTGTCTTTTGGAAAACAGTGTGGCAGTTTCTCAAAAAGTTAAATGTAAAACTGCCTTACAACCCAGCAATTCCACTTCTGAGCATCTATGCAAGAGAAATGAAAACATATGTCCATATAAAATCTCACATGTGGATCTGCATAGCAGCATTATTCAAAATAGCCCCAAACTAGAAATAACCTAGATGTCCATCAACCGGTGAATGGGTAGACAAAATGTGTGGTATCCATACAATGGAATATTATTCAGCAATAAAAAGTAACACATGCTGTGTCACGGATAAACCTTAAAAACATTATGCTAAGTGAAACATTATGCTAAGTGAAAGTCCATTTGTATGAAAAGTCCAGAAAAAGCAAATTTATAGAGACAGAAAGTAGATTAGTGGTTGCCTGGGACTGGATTTGGGAACAGGGATTAATTATAAATAGGCGTGAGCGGGGATGAAAATCTTCTAAGACTCATTTACGGTGAGGTGGCACCACTTGGCAAAATCATTGCAAACTTTAAATCAGTAAACTTTATGATATGGAAAGTGAATGAATGAATGAATGATTGCCTATAGGATACACTCCTTTGCAATGGTAGCATGTAGGGAATCTTATGTGATTCTGAATTTGTGGGGTGTGCCCAGGAGGGGACATAGTCTAAGGAATTTGGCAACTGACTCCATGAAAATCTATCATCTGAGCCAAACTCTGCTCCATCATGAACTTCGAGGACTGGTTGAAACAACACGGCAATCAGGGAGGCAGTCTGTTCTTGGTGTAGATGGAGACAACGCCAATAGAGGTGTTTAGGAGAGCGGCCCATCGACCAAGCAGTTTTTTTAGAGAGAGTGTTTGTTCCAGTTGGCACAAGTATGGTCTACTAAATTGAGGGTTAGAGACCAGAGCCTGGGGAAAGGAAAAGGGTGCAGCACATGACTAATCAAAAAAAGGAACATGAAGCACATTACCAAAAATACCAACGCAATAACCACAATCATAGCGCCTTCATCAACTTCACTCATTCCTTTAAAATTAGTTCTCGTTACCTGTTCCTGGGCTAGCATGTCCCTCCATAGAAGTCTCATGCTTCAGGGCGGGAACTTTTCAAGTCTTCAGGGCGGGACATCTCAAGTCTCAGGGCTCTGACAGGTTGAATCATCTAAGTGTTAGTTATGGTGGTGATGTCAGATCCGTGAGTCTATTTTCCTGTCAGTCAATTATGGCAGAATCTTTAGGAAAACAAGGGAGAGAAGAGAAACCCCTTGCTGACAAGACCAAATGACCTAGTGAACCTATTAATGTCCAATATCAGAATGAAAGAGAGAAGAATTCTCACTGGGGTGTGATACAGCAGAGCATGAACCTGCTGGAGACTGCTGTATTTCATGAGGTCTCAGTTGATGGCTACTTTGAGGAGAACATACCAGAACCTGGGGAAGGAGAGGTAGTCTTCTCCAACTTACTTTTTTTTAAATGACATTTTTTTAAACAAATGACTTTTCTCTTTATTTCTGTAAACTGCATGTTTTTGTTTGTTTTTTGTGAGGAAGATTGGCCGTGAGCTAACATCTGTGCCAATTTACCTCTACTTTTGTGTGGAACCCCACCACAGCATAGCTTGTTGAGTGGTGGTGGTCTGTGCCTGTGATCCGAAACTGTGAACCCCAGGCCGCTGAAGCGGAGCATGGAAACTTAACCACTACACCACCGGGCCGACCCCTACATTATATTTAAATCAAGTATACATTCATATGGTTCAAAAATCAAAACAACCTAGAAAGTTTTACATAGTCTCGCCCTAATTCTGTGCCCTCCCCCATTCAATCACTTTTTAAATTTCTTTGTGACTTTCCAGAATTTTCTTATGCAAACACATCTATTCTCCCTGCTCCGTTTTTATACAAAAGATTACATTCTATTGATGCCCTTCTGCATCTTTCTTCTCTCACTTGAAAATATGCTTGGAGATTTTCTCCATATTTGTACATCAAGAGCTTTCTCATTCTTTTTACCAGGTTAAATCCCATTGGGTGGATGGACAATAACTGATTTAATGGTCCCTTATTGAAAGACAATTGAGCTGTTTCCTAGACAAAGTCTGCTGCCTTCCCTGACAGGGAGCCTGATCAAGCAGTCAGGATGGACTTATAAAAGGGGGTGGGGGAGAGACCCTCTACATTCCCAGGTGGACTGAGGGCGGTGCTAGGGGTAGGAAAGGGAGGAAAAGTGGGGATGACAGGCAGGAGGCAAGGTGGGGTCTCCCCCAGGTTTCCTGGAAGGCTGGTTTCTCTGCTGACTTTTCCTCTGGTGTCCCCACTGCCCACTGGTCTGGCTCAGTTCTTTCCTGACGAGCCAGTTACCTGTTGGCCTTCCCTGGCTCTAGGCCTGGTTCTGCCTGAGGAACTCCCCAAGACCCTGGTGTGGGGGGAACTGGGGTCTGCCGCTCTGGGCCTTCACTCTCGCTGGCTCTCCACATTGCCCCCCCATCAACTCAGGTGGCACCTGGTCCAGGACCCTGAGCAATAACTCAGCGGCTCAGGGGCCCTCACCTGGCCTCCAGTTCAGCTTCCCTCTCTGTCCCTTGGCAGCCTCTGGGCACCTAAACCTAGGCTGCTTGGGTTAGTGGGGATGGGCTGTTGAAGCAGAAGCCCCAAGACTGGCTGGTGTCTCTTCCTCTCACTCCCCGTCCCTAGTCAGCAGGCCATGCCCTCTGTTTCCTGTTGTGCAAATTTGAGATGACTTGTCCAGCTGGCTGAGCCCTCTGACTGTGGATGAAATACTGGGTGGCGAAGTCCAGAAGGGGAGGTCCAGAGAGGGGTGGTGACTCCCTCCAAGGTCACAGAGCAAGCTAGTGCTGAAGCACCCTGGTGGGGGCAGCCGGAGGGATTCCTGCCTTCTGGCCCAGCTTCTACACATCCATCATTGCTTGGCTCAACTGCACTGTGGGGTAAACTGGGTGGGGAGAGAAGAAGATCTGGGCTTGGGAGGGAGACGGGAAATCTGGCCGACACTCTTGTGGGTTCTGCCATTCTCTCAGGCCTTGCCCACCTCTGACTGTGGCTTCCCAGCAGGAACAGATGGACATGGCCTGGCAGGGGACCCAGTTGCTGCTTCTGGCTTTGGTGGCTGCTGCATGGGGTGGCCAGCCCAGGACTCCACGGGCCAGGACGGACCTGCTCAACGTCTGCATGGATGCCAAGCACCACAAGACAAAGCCAGGCCCTGAGGACAAGCTGCATGACCAGGTGAGGATGGAGTGGGGTCTGGGGTGGCGGAGAGGGCTGACCCTGAAAAGGGAAGAAGTTAGGGGAATGATGGAGGTGGGGGGTGATGGAGGCAGGAGGATGGCTGAGGTGATCCTAGAGGGCCTCCCCCAGAAGGCTACCAAATCTACAATGATGGGGGGACCGCTCATTTAGCCCCCACTATGGGTCAAGTTCTTTCGTCACACCTTGTAGGTGAATATGCTCAAAAGGCCTACTTGGTAGTTGGTGGGGGGGGGGGGTCTCTCCTTATACAAAGGAGGAAACAGGCCCAGAGACAGCCCAGGTACACGTGGAATGAGAGGCCAATCACTAGCAGGGGCCAAGACAGGGACTGGTGGTAGCTTCCCCAACCTTGATTATGGGCCAGCCCACGGAGCTCAAAGGCAAGGTAGAGGGGAGACAGGTCCCTCACGGCATGATGCAGCAGACACGTACAAACAGGCCAGGTCTCCCATCCCCATGAGGTCCTGAAGAGACAGTGACAAAGCAGATACTCTGGGAAGACTTCCTAGGACAGGGGCCATTGGCCTTGGCCTGGGAGGATGAGTAAGAATTTTCCAGGAGGGCAAGGCAGGAAAGGGCAGCCTAGCAGAGCACAGCGTGTACACGGGTCGGAAGATGACCGCACAAGCAGTGGCAAGTCTAGTGTGGCCAGAGCCAAGGATGCTGCTGCCCACAGAGGAGGGGAGGTGAGGCCAGGTGCCCATGTCACAGGTGAGGTCCCTGAAGCAGCACAGGGAATCTGAGCTTGGAGTTGAACTCCAGGCTCTGGAGAAACGCCAATATTTCATTCCTCCTGGTCGCCTCCTCTGCTCCCCACACTTTCACATTGCGAGAGGGTTGGGAATGTTCAGGGAAAGGCTGTGGCATGGACTGACTCCAGGGACTTGAAGTGAAACGACGGAAGCCCAGCAGCCTCATCACTTCTGAGTCTTTTCCAACATTTCATCTGCTTTCTGTGCGTGTGTGGTAAAATACACGTAACATAAAATGTGCCATTTTAATCATTTCCAAGTGTACAGTTCGGTGGCATTAAGTACATTCACAGTGTTGTGCAACCATCACCACAATCCATCTCTAGAACTGTCTCATCTTCCTCAACGGAAAGTCTGTGCTCACCACTTCACTCTTAGAACTTTTGAGTTCTAAAGGGTGCTTTTAAGAACTCTCTGGAGCACTTCCTCTCTGCCAACACATGATGCAGACACAGACCTTCGAGGGAGACAGAGGATTGTAATTCTGAGGGACATGACCTCTATGGGAGTGGCTGTTTTTGTTGAGACTCTACTATAGGCCAGGAAGTGCTTTTCATTGTATTAATTAACTCTTTCAGAGGCAGAAACCACTGACCCTGGCTGGCAGGTCAAGGATGAGGTGCATGGGGATGTGCAGGGCAACCAAGAGTTGGGGCATCTGAGGAGGAGCATGTGCGAAGCCGGGGGTGGGGGGGTGGGGGGGGCCTGGAAGCATGTTCTGTGTCAGTGGCACTGGGCGTGGGCTGGGTTGTTGGAGAGGGGTAGGTTTGGCCCCACCCTCGTGGATTTTCCTGAGTTTCTCCTGAGTGCCCAGGCCTGTCACATCCCCTCTGGCTTGACCCTGGGCGCTAGAGTTCATCTCGGAGATTTTAAGCAATTACCTCATGATTGCTCAGCTCTTGAGTCCCAGCCCAGAGTGATTTCTAAAGAGAAACTTCCACCACTTCCACTGTCTTACTCGCCTTGAATTGACATCTCTAGGATTGCCTCCCACATTGAGCAGGTCCATGTTTAAGCCCGTGTGCAGGCCATTGCCCTCTGTTCCCTGCTGCTTTCAAGGCCTATCCAGAGTTCCCTAGTCTGGGGGTCCAGACCCTGGGAGTGCCAGACCAGCCCCCTGCACCTCTGCCTCCACCACAACCTGGGGCCAGGCTCCGCTCAGCCCTGTCCTGAGTTAAAACCTTAACCCCACCATTTTCTAGGGGTGCAGCTTACTTAAGCTCTGTAAAAATTGGAATAATGATGCTTTTACTGGATGGTTGGGAAGATAAAGTGCAAAAGCCTCAGGGACTTTGCACCTGCTGTTTTCTACGCCTATAGTGTTTTTTGTCTTCCCCCCATCCCTCTCTAAAACCGTAAGCTCCATGAGGGCGGAGATTTGATCTGTTTTGTTCAGTGCATATTCTCAGCACCCAGCACAGTGCCTGACATATAATAAGTACTCACTTAATATTGGCTGGATGCAAAATGAGTATTAGAAATAACCTGGTTAGTGTGAAATAACTGTACTGTTTAGAGCTGTACAAATAATAATTGATCCCCCACTGTGCTTCTCCACCCACATCCTCTGTGTTACTCTCTCTTGAAAGTCAGTATTATAAGTGCCTCTATCCCAAAATGGGAACTCCTCAAGAGACAGGCCAGGGGCAGGGGAGCCAGAATATGGAGGAGATGGCTGTGGTGGGGGAAGGACTTAGTCCTGTGTCCTCCCCACCCAGTGCAGTCCCTGGAAGAAGAACGCCTGCTGCTCGGTCAGCACCAGCCAGGAGCTGCACAAGGACACCTCGCTCCTATACAACTTTAACTGGGACCACTGCGGCAAGCTGGAGCCCGCCTGCAAGCGCCACTTCATCCAGGACACCTGTCTCTATGAGTGTTCCCCCAACCTGGGGCCCTGGATCCAGCAGGTATGAGCATCGTCCCCTCAAACATGAACCTCAGCAGAGGGCAGAGTCCACCAGCCACTTGCAGGGAGGGCTTGGTTCAGGAACTCTGGTCTGAGGGTAGTAGAGTCACTGCCCCCTCCCTCAGCCCTAGTCCCCTCCAACGCTGCAGCTGCTGAGGTACCTGGCTGACAGGAACCCTCCCTCCTCCTAGGTGGACCAGAGCTGGCGCAAAGAGCGGATCCTGAACGTCCCCCTGTGCAAAGAGGACTGTCAGCGCTGGTGGGAAGACTGCCGCACCTCCTACACCTGCAAGAGCAACTGGCAAAAGGGCTGGAACTGGACCTCAGGTGAGGGACGGGGGTAAATTTGAGAAATGGGCGTCTGGATTGACGTTGGGAGAGGTGAGTTCTGGTCCAGAAGCTAAGGGTCCCGTGTTCCTCTATAGGGATTAATCAGTGTCCAGTCAAGGCCGCCTGCCACCCCTTTGATTTCTACTTCCCCACGCCTGCAGCCCTGTGTGAGGACCTCTGGAGTCACTCCTACAAGGTCAGCAACTACAGCCGAGGGAGTGGCCGCTGCATCCAGATGTGGTTCGACCCGGCCCAGGGCAACCCCAACGAGGAGGTGGCGAGGTTCTATGCTGAGGCCATGACTGCCGGCGCCGTGCCCCATGGGACTGGGCCTCTTCTGCTCAGCCTGGCTCTGATGCTGCAACCCTGGCTCCTTGGCTGAGCGGCTCCCATTGGTGACATGTGGATCTTCCTTGCCTGTACCCAACCTGGGTGACCTCAGCTCAGCCCAGCTGTCGTCTCGCAGATGAGGGGGCCTCACAATGCTCTGGTCATTCCTGATCCAAGATGGGTTCTATGCAGATCCTCTGACAGCCTGCTCTAAGAGATGGATCCACATGTGTCTTCTCTCTTGTAAATAATTTGGGGATGAGTGGGTTGGGAGGAACATGCCTCAGTGCTTCATCATTCTTGTTGAGAAGCCCAAACAGGGACTGGGACTAGCTTGACATTCACCAGCAAGTAGGGGGTAGAAGTTGATCCGTAGTCTGGGGCTCTTACTTCTGCACCAGGCTTCCCTCTCATGCCAAGTTCATGACTCCCACACCACAGGGGACAAGGGGATTGGTGAAGGGAAGGTGGGCAGAGATTGGAGGATGAGTTATCATGCTCCTGGTGGGAAATAAAAAGTTTCTTTCCCCTTCCTTCCCTTACTAGATGTGGGCTGGGGTGGAGATATTGGTGGGGGGATCCCAATGATGAACACTTGCATTGTTTCCCTTTTATAAATGACAAATAATGCTGCAATGAATAATCTTGTACATAGTAGAATGGTAAACTTGAATTCCAGAAGCCAGATTGCTGAGTCAAGGAGTATATGGATTTATAGTTGTGATAGTTACAGGGGCTGCTTCACTGTGGCCCCACCAGCAATGCACGAGTGCCTGTTTCCCCACAGCCTGTCAACACAGGATGGAGTTGTACTTTTGATTTTCTGCTAAACTGACAGGTGGGTAAAAGGGCACCTCTGTGTAGTTTTCATTTGTTATGTGTCTTATCATGAGAACACGGTTTCTTAGATGTTTCCATATTAATCTATAAAGATATAGTTCATTCTTTTGAATTGCTGAGCAATATTCCATTCTATGTATATGTCACATTTAGCACCTACTGTGGAATATTTGAGGGAGAGAGGTTCTTTTATGATCTTCACATTTTTGAAAAGCTTGGGCCAGTTATTTTGTAGAATATCCCTCATTTGGGCTTATCTGTTTCCTCATCATTAGATTGAGGTTATGCATTTTGACATGAATATCTCAAAAGCATTACCATGTCCTTCTTGGTGCATCATAACGAGAGGCACATGGTGTCGGTCTTGTCCATTCCTGACGATGTTAACTGATCTTTTGGTTGAGATTGGATCTGCCTGGTTTCTCCACTACCTTTTCCCCTTCGTAATTATAAGTATGCTTTAGGGAGATACTTTGAGAACTGTGGATATCCTCTTTGTCATCCAACTTTCACCCATGAGTTTCACTGTCTGATGGACAGTTTTATAAACCAAAAATCTAAGTAAGCATAAGTGAGGCCATCTTGTTACATTAAATGACCCCAGCACCTCCTCTGTGTGACTACTCGCTGTTCTGCATGTATTCTAAAAAAACTCACATGCTCCTCTGATTTACGTCCTCCACTTACATATGTACTCCCTATAGCTTGATAAATTAACATTGTTGTATGAGTTTCTCTCCAGGAATAGACTGACCACAGGAGGGAAACATACCTATAAGGTATCCATCACAGCTGACAGAAGAATGGAACAATGTGATGCCTGGAGCCCGTCACACCTGGAGATCAACATCCTGGACACCCTCCTTACTGCCCATTTTCCCTATATAATTGCCCCAAGATTCTGTAATGCTTGAAGATGGTTTTCTTGCAGACATTAGTCTGCCATCTTCCTGATAATGCCAGCTAACTGAATTAAAACTTCCTTTCTCAATCCCTAACTCATTGTGATTAATTGACTCAGATTGCAGGGAGCAGAGCAAGCTCATGGCTCAGTATCAAAAACAAACACAAAAATGTCTCATTGTGTGACAGCCCCTCACCAATGCTTGAATGCTTTCCTATGGTATCTGTTGGAAAAACCAAACTTCAGTGGCATAGGAGGCCCTTCCCCACTCCCCCCCTTAGATCTCATGTTGAATCATTCCCTGTTCACATCCTCATATATGAGCTCCAGTCACCCTTTCACTTCAGGGCCTTTACTCCAGCAATTCCCTCTCTGTTCCTGGAATGTTCTTATATTCTCTGCAGGCTGGCTCATTGTAGCCACTTAGATTTCAACCTATGATTCCCTCCCTAAAATGCCTTCTGACCACCCAACCAAATGAAGTCATCCAGGCACTTTCTTATCACATCACTCTAGTTTCTTTGAACACAAATTTATCTATTGAGTTTATTGTCTGCCTTTTCTTTAACAAAACATACACACCTGAAGCAAAGAACACATCTATGTCATTTTGTGCCAGATTCCCTGGGCGTGGCTCAGTGCCGGGCACAGATGAATTGGCAAGAAAGTTAAGGAATCCATGCACTCATTCTGTCAGCCAATAGATGCTTTCCCAGCATTCAGTCTGCTGATCGAGGCCGGCAGGAAGGGAATTGAGTACCTTGCATGGTCTGGTCGGGCAGACAGACCTGAGAACCAATGACTCTTAGAACAAGGAGGTGAAACTTTGCTATAGGGAACCAGAGAGTGGAGTGCAGTTCTCTGGGAACCCAGAGAGGTTAGGGAAGGCAGAGTAATGTTTTCCAAGCAGAAAACGGTGGGAGGAATGGCATTCCATGGAAAAGGTTCAGCACAAGCAGAATTTCTAGGTGGCTAAGATGGCAGTTAAGAGGGCAAGGGCAGGAAGTGAGGCCAGGGAAGAAACACTGGATCTGGGATCCTCAGGCTGATGCCCTGAGGGCCCCTCACAGAACTCTCCTTTCTTTGTGAAAGAAGCCAGGCTTGGAATCAGACTCAGACCTGAATCCTAGCCCCTCCTTGCCACCTGGGAACTGCAGTCTCCGCCCCTTGAAGGTGGGTGATAAGCGACTGCACGTGGATGGGCTGGCACTCAGGCAAGGCTCCAGTTCTCCCACACCCATGCCCTGCAGCCCGGAGCGCCCACCCATGTGGTTCAACACCTTCCTGTTATCTTTGTCTGGTCACAGGGCTGCCTGCAGATTGGGGTCCTCAAGGATGCCAATGGCTAACCTTGCCGGTAGTAAGCTTCTGGTCCAGGTAGATACTCTTGGATTGGCTCCAAGGTGGCTGCTTGCCCCTGTCCCTCTCTGCTGGCCAAATGGCTCTAGCACCCAGGCCCCAGATTCAGAGCAGGGCACCAGGTTCCACAAGGGCAGGGACACCCCAGGGATCCAAACCCCACCTCCAACTCACCTCCCATTTGCTTGTTACTACTTCTGAAGCCCTCAGGGCCCAGGGGCCTGGCTCAGGGGCCAAACCTCACTCCCCAGGGAGGGGCCATAAAACCAAGTTAATGATCAGCCCCCAGGGCAGGTGTGGAGGATAAGGGACAGGGGCAAGTCCCACCTAGAGGAGTTTCCACCTTGAGGCATTCCTAGATACCCGGTCATTCTTCTCCAATCAGGAGAAGGCTGAGCTGGGTGTATAAAACCCTGAAAGGAGCTTTGAGGGTTCCAGAGGCCCTCTACCTGCTGAGGTCTTCATCAGGCTTAACCCCATTCAGGTTGTCACAGGATTCAGGTAAGTCTCACTCTGAGGGAGTGGGAAAGCAGGGCACGAGCTGGGGGTCTCCTGGGAGACAATTTCTTTGCAGGCCCTTTAGGACCTTCCTTCTTGGCTGATGCTCCTTTGAAGATCCAGCTGCCTCCTCTGGCTTCCCACCCCCCTCCTGCTCCATGGATCCAGACCTGTGGCCTTCCCCAGGATATTGGGGCCCCATCTTCCCTAAACTTTCACTGCCATCCATAGGCTGATGGCTCCCACATCTGCATCCAATCAGACCCTTCCCCTGAGCTTCCGTCTCTACAACCACCTCCCCTTGGGTCGCACAGAGCACCTTGACAAAAGGGAGGTCAGCATTTCCTCCCAAATCTGCCCCCACCTCCTTTTCCCCACTGGTGGTACCACCATGGCCTCAGAGGGTGAAAACAGGAAGGCTTCTGCCCTCGGCTGCGGTGGGAGTGGTGGCAGGAGTCTAAATTAGACCAGACTCTTAGATGCTGTAGAAAGGATACCTGTGTGGGTGGGTGAGTGAGTGAGAGGGATGGGAGGGGAACTGGGGTCTTGGAACAACTGAGGATCAGGTCATCCCAGTGACTGTGATTCTGCAGCTGGAGGGGGGCGACGCCGGGGCTGAGGAGGCTGGAGGAGTGGGTCACTCTATAAGTCACCAAATGCAGTTCTCAGCTGGGGAGTTGGGGACGTGGGAGCTCCTTGTACCCTGTAGCCTGAGCTCCAGCCCAGGCCCTGCAATTGGCTCTGTCCTGATTCTCTGGGTCTCATTCTCCTCACCTGTATAACAGGCTAGGGGTGTTGGAAGTGGACCACATTCTTTTAAAGGATCCTGTCAAGGTTTCACCAGACTTGAGTTTTGAGGAGAAAAATGGAGTAAGTGGGGCTTGGGGACTGGCGTCAGGTCTGTACTATAGTCCATACCCTCCGCCCCCTCCCATGGAGACCTGGCTGGTGCCCGAGTGCAATAATTAACTGCTAGGAGTGGCCTTCGCCCCATCCCAGGCTCCACTCCTGGGCCACATTCCCAATGCCTGCCCTACTGCCGTCTCCTAGGCCACTAAACCGCCGCTGTTCCCTGGCATAAGGCAAAGGGGACTGTAGAGCAGAGCAGAAGCCTGAGCCAGACGGAGAGCCACCTCTCGCAGGTAGGCCACTCCCTGCCCACTATCAGACTCAACACACCCTGAGGTACGCCCAGTATGTGTGACGGACTGGCTGAACTGGGAGGATCCACTTTGCCAAAAGCACAGAAAATCCAGAAGTGGAGACTGAAGCCCAGAGCAGAGCAGGGCCTGCCCAAGGTTACACCAAAAGTTAATGTCCACCCCTGAACTAGAACCCAGGGCTCTGGCCTTTCAGAACAGCACTAAGCCTCACTACAATTCTGGGTCCTTGGTGTGCACATGTGTGTGTTGAGGGTGATGGTTATTGTTGGTGGTGAGGCTCACAGCTGGACCAGGATCTGAAGCTGAGACTGGGAAGGAGGGAGGGGGCTTCCAGAGTGATGTAGGTCACATGGAGAAGAAGGGGCTCTGGTTCTAGAAAGGAGCCACGGGAAGTGAAACTCCTGACCAACCAGGAGGCAACGAGCGGACCCTGGGGAAGGAATTCCTAGCACCCCAGTGCTCCCCTCGTTGTCCTCTCCCAGCATTCCACGTCAGCTGCCCCCGTGAGAGCCTCAGAACAATGAAGGTGCGGGGGACAAAAGCTGAAGGAGACCTGGACTTGAGGGTCTTGAGTTAGACGTGGGGCACATCCCTCTACCTGTGCCCCCTGGTTCCTCAGTACATGCCCAGCTGGCTATCATTTGTTGAGATTCCTCCCCTACATTTACCCTCAGATGAAGAAACTAAGCCTCAAGATAATTTGAGTCCTTTTCCCCCAAGGTCAGGCAGGAGGTTAAGTGTGAGAACTGGGATCGTGGACAGGCTGATCTGGAACCGAGCTCTAATCTGCTATACCGTGTCCCCAAGGAGCCTAATCTGAAGGATCACTAGCGTTCACCAAGTGTGCATGTTCATCCTGTGCTCTCAGCTCAGTGAGTGATTGGGACAATGGAGGGATGACCGGGTCCTGGAATGAATGAGCTAGCAAGTGAGAGAATGAGTGAACACTGGAATGAATGGAGGTGCAGTATACTGGGTTTTGGAAGGGTTGGGGGCGAAGCAGTGGGAGGAGAGCTAGGTGGGACTTCAATTCCGGGTTTCCCTGAGCCCTACTGGGCAGAGTCAGCCTGGCGGCCGCCCAGCTCAATCCCATCATGGAGGCCCAGGCAAGATGCCCGAGTTCTGCAGGAGCTGGGGGCAATGTGGAGGCAGGGCAACTTTGTGAGCAGGGAGGGCGCCTAAGCTTTAGGAGCACAGCAGGCACCTGGTGACCAGTGGGGTGAGGGAACAGTCACCTCCCAAAGCTCAGTGTCTGAGTCAGAGGACTGAGGTGCCATGAAGGCTGAGGAGAGCCCAGCTCCATGCAGGGGGCTCAGGAGCGTCCCAAGGCTCCAGGGGCTGGCCCCCCATGCCCACCCCGCGAGCCTCTGTGCCCTGTGACACCCCCCAGCTCACAGTCTCTGTGAGAAGCCAAATGATGAGGCTGGAAAGGGCTGGAACCAAGGTTTTGTTTTGAGATAGGCCTGCAGCTTATCTGGAGCTCCCAAACTGAGATATTCTTGTAAACTTTTGCACAAAGTCATTAGGTGTCAAAATCTGCCCTGAAAATTAAGGTGAAGTTATTATAGTTTTTATTCATCCCACTAGTGTCACTATTTCACCACAGACTGTGGGCTTGATTGTTGAGTGCACATAAATCATATTACCCTACTTTTATTACCTTTCATAAAATCCTTAAAATTTTAAACTCTGAAACACTTGCCATCAGGATTTAGAAGCTGGGATTGTGCACCTATGGCAATCTCCTGGCTCTTTTCACATTTTGCCCAACCCCATCCCTTATCCCTTAGTTGTATCACTTGATCCTCAGGACCACCTGGAGAAGTCAGTGTGGCCCCAGCCAAGGGCTGTCCCAGAAGGTGGTGTCTGACCCCACCCCCCACTGAGGCTGGGAAGAGGGAGGTGTAGGGGTGGGCCACCCTCTCAGGGCTTCACTGAGGCTCCACCCACCTGGGGCTCTTCCCACACCTTGAGGCCCTACCTCCACATTCCTTGGTGCCACTAACCACAGCTCTTCCTCAGGGACTGCCATGGCCCTGCCCAGGACAACACAGCTGCTGCTCCTTCTGGTGTGGGTGGCTGCCCTACAGACAGCCCTGCCCAGGACTGAGCTTCTCAATGTCTGCATGGATGCCAAGCATCACAAAGAAAAGCCAGGCCCGGAGGACGATCTGCATGAGCAGGTGGGCCAAGGGGTGGTCAAGGGTGGGGAGGAGTGAAGAGGAAACCAGGAGCTGGAAGTGTGAAACCCCCTCCACGGTAGAGGCAGGGAGGCTGCCCGAGGAGACCTTCAGTTTGCAATAATACAGGCAACTATTTAACACACGCTGTATACCCAGTGTTGTCAGTACAATGCCAACAGCTCAGCTTCTTGGTTGCTGGGTTTCCGAATTGCACAGATCAGGAAGCAGGCCCAGAGAGGAGCCTGGAAAGGAGCGTGCTGGAGAGACCCATCCCGGGGGTTGATTTTGATTTCGCAGTTTAGACTGGGACTGACCCCCCTAGGATCTGAGAGGAGAAAGTGCACAGTGCACATCGTGGCTTCTTTTCTGCCAGCCCTAAACAGCTCAAAAAAAGTGGATCTCTCAGTTCTGAGGCTTGTGTGAAGCACCTTGATTCACGCATCTAGCAAACATTTCCCCTGGGGCTCTTGACCCTACTGGACCTGGGGTCTCCTTCCTATGACAGTCATTTTGCCACGATCTCTTTAATATCCTGAACCTATATAAACATTAAATCAATTTGGTGCCATAACTGAAAAAACAAGCAAAAGGAAAGTCACTTGTAATATGCATTCCAATATGTAAATAATCGCCTTGACCTCGTGAGCCGGTAATGATCACAGTCCTGTTTGTGCTTTTTGAATCAAGGCTGCCAGCTCAGAGTGGCAAGTGGTGGTACACCTTGGATACTTCCAGCAGTCTTGATGTTAAATTCTTCAGCCTATATATATACATTTTTTTTTAAAGCTTTAGTGCATGATTGTGTATCCGATTTGTTCTTTTAGTTCTCTGTGTGAGGCACCAGCACAGTAGGACAACTGACAGACAGGTGGTGTGGGTCTACGACCAGGAAGTGAACCCAGGCCACGGTGGGGAAAGTGCCGTATATTAACCACTAGACCACCAAGGCTGGCCGGCTCTAAAAAGTGCACATTTTAATATTTTGCTTTTATACTAAATCTAGGCTGTGGGTTTACATTCAGTCAATAAGAATGTATCAAGTAGTTACGAAATCAGAACTATTCTGGGGGTATAATTTATTTAACTTGGCCTCCTCACCTTCAAGTCTTTGTCACCTACTCCTTAATCTGACCTTTCTAGAAAACTGCAATTCCCCATCCCTCTCCTTCACTTTGTTTTTCTCCCCAAGCAATTATCCCATGAGAAGTGTCCATTGCTGTGTCCCCAGTTCCTACAAAAGTGCCTGGGTTAGAGTAAGTAGGAGCTCAATACAGATTTGAATTATGAATTTTATGATGACTACCCCTTTCCCAAAGAGGAACCCCCCACAGCAAGTATTTCCCTGAAAGACTGACTACACTGGGGGATCGAGGACTAAAAGGGGAGAGGCTGTATGTGAGAATATTCTGGCTGTGCCGGGCGTGGCAGTTAGTCCCTCTGTCTTCCCGATCCAGTGCAGTCCCTGGAAGGAGAATTCCTGCTGCTCCGTCAACACCAGCCAGGAAGCCCATAAAGATATCTCCTACCTGTACGGGTTCAACTGGGACCACTGTGGCACAATGAACGCTGACTGCAAGCGCCACTTCATCCAGGACACCTGTCTCTATGAGTGCTCCCCCAACCTGGGGCCCTGGATCCAGCAGGTACGAGTCTCCTCCTCTGCACCCCCAGCTTCACAGAGGAGCTGAGCTATCCAGACATCTCCTCAGGCTACCTCTCCGGCCCTGAGTCTATTCAGGGCTGGGCTGCCGAGGATCTTGAAGCTGAGCCTTATTTCTCTACTGACATCTCCCAGGTGGACCAGAGCTGGCGCAAAGAGCGGATCCTGGATGTGCCCCTGTGCAAAGAGGACTGTGAGCGCTGGTGGGAAGACTGCCGCACCTCCTACACCTGCAAGAGCAACTGGCACAAGGGCTGGAACTGGACTTCAGGTGAGGCCAGGGCGGGAAGGGCTGGAGGGATTTGGAGGTGGGGAGTGGTGGTGTGGAAGCGCTGTGCAGAGATGTGGGGTTGAGGAGATGGCAGAACCGGAGAGAGTTCTGGGCCCGGCAGCTAAAGGTCTTCCATCCTCCCTACAGGGTACAATCAGTGTCCAGTGGGAGCTGCCTGCCACCCCTTCGATTTCTACTTCCCCACGCCCACTGCTCTGTGCAATGAAATCTGGAGTCACTCCTACAAGGTCAGCAACTACAGCCGAGGGAGTGGCCGCTGCATCCAGATGTGGTTCGACCCGGCCCAGGGCAACCCCAACGTGGAGGTGGCGAGGTTCTATGCTGAGGCCATGAGTGGGGCTGGGCTCTGTGGGGCCTACTCTCTCCTGCTCAGCCTGGCCCTAATGATGCTCTGGTTGCTCAGCTGAGCTCCTTTTACCTTCTGATACCTGGACATCCCTGCCCGTCCAGCCCCACAGCTCCCAGCTATTCCGGTTCTGCTCCATGGTGGGGCCTCTGACTGACAGTTTGAATAAACCAGACACTCCAGAAGTGTCATGTGAATTATTCGGATGAGCAGGGGCATGTGGCTCTTGCTGCCCAGTTCTCTTTGACTGAAGCCAGTCATCCTTGGTCAGCTCCCAGTTCTGATACTTGCTATGAACTTTCCAATGCTTAACTATTCTTGTAATCTAGAATCTATTCGTAACTCTCAATTTCATTTTTCACTACAGCTCTAATCTAGAGCCAGGCCCAGGATTTTATCATTTGGATTGGACCCAAGCCTCCCAGAGCTGACTATTGTGCCCTGGGCTCAGCTTTCCAATAGAAGAGAGGGGGATGAGAGTGCCCAGTCCTAGGAAGAGGTGAAGGGGGCCAGCAAGAGCCAGACCCCACTAACAGCTAATACCCCCAAAGCACTATCTTCCAGGCACTGTCCTAAATGCTTTATATTTATTCCTATCGGGTGTAGATACTGTGGTCTGCATTTCACATATGTGGAAACAGGCACAGAAATTAAGGAACATGGCTAAAGCCATCCCCTGCATAAGAGCTGGGATTCCAACCCAGGCAATCTGGCTCTTGAGAACAAGCTCTTTCCCCTTGTGGAGTGGGTAAATGTGTGTATCTTGAAGGGATAATGGACCCCATGCCTGACCAGAGGAGCTGGGCCTGAGCTGGTCTGGTAGAGCTAGGACTGGAACCCAAGCCTAGACTCCTAGAACAGGTCCAAAACCAACGATTTGAGAGGTTTTCAGGCAGTGTTCCCATATTAAGTAGAGTTTGTAGCAGTTGAAATAAGCCTGGTGATGTTACAGTAACATCCCTAATCTCTCTGTGGCACAACTTTTATCTCTTGTTCAAGCTACGGTGCTTAAACAGTGGGTTGTCAAAAGGATTCTGCTTGTCAGCCAGGGACCCGAGTTGATGGAGGCTCCATCTTGCACATTTCCACGAGACAGGAACAAGGGACTTGGTGAATTCCATACAGGCTCGTAAAACTTCCACCCAACACTTATTTCACTGGCCAAGTCAAGGAGGCCAGAAAAAAACAATCCTAACATGTGCCTGGAAGGAGAGGGGAATCAGAACGTTTGTCAACAGATCTAACGACTACTACAAAGACGTTGTTATGTACGGTCAGTTTATATTTCTAGCATGGTCGTGGTTACAAATTTAATTTTTTAGTTAGATCCTGGTACGAAGGAAAACCAACTCTGAACCTATGCAAAGAAGCATATCAACATGAAAAGCAGAGCAATTCGCTGGCCACCATCCTAGTAGTCTTGCGAACAAGGCCAATTGATGTATCATATTCTGTACAGAAACCGCGACACTGTTTACAAATATGACTTGTTGACAGATGTATTAGAATTACGGTGAAATTGACGATTAGTACCATCTCAATCCAACATTCCTTATCAAAGGCCCATTGTGCTCTTTCTGAACGATTTATAAAAAAACTTGTCTGAATCCCACTTTCTGTAGTTGCCATCCTCAGACCAGAGGAAATATTTGCAAAGCACACATCCGATAATAAGGAGTTGTACCCATAATATACAAAGAATGCTTACAACTCAATAAGAAAACATACCCAATCTAATAATGGGCAAAAGAAATGAACAGACTTTTCATCAAAGAAGGTACACAAATGACTAATAAGTACATGAAAAGATGATCAACATCATTAATCATAAGGAAAATGCAAATTAAAACCACGATAAGATACCATTTCATACCCACTAGAATGGCTATCATAAGGAAGACTGGCAATAACAAACGTTGGTGAGGATGTGGAGAAACTGGAAGCCTCATACATTGCTGATGGAAATGTGAAATGGTACTGCCCTTTGGAAAACTGTGTGGCAGTTTCTCAAAAAGTTAAATGTAAAACTGCCTTACAACCCAGCAATTCCACTTCTAAGCATCTATGCAAGAGAAATGAAAATATACGTCCATATAAAATGTCACATGTGGAGGCCGGCCCGGTGGCGCAGCTGTTTAGTTGGTGCTTGGCAGCCGGGGGTTTTCCGGGGTTCGGATCTCGGGCGCCTGCCGATGCACTCCTCGTCAGCCATGCTGTGGCAGCGTTCCATATAAGGTAGAGGAAGATGAGCACAGATGTTAGCCCAGGGCCAGTCTTCCTCAGCAAAAAAAAAAAATGAAGATTAGCAATGGATGTTAGCTCAGGGCTGGTCTTCCTCACACACACACACACACAAAAAATATCACATGTGGATCTGCATAGCAGCATTATTCAAAATAGCCCCAAACTAGAAATAACCTAGATGTCCATCAACCGGTGAATGGGTAGACAAAATGTGTGGTATCCATACAATGGAATATTATTCAGCAATAAAAAGTAACACATGCTGTGTCACGGATAAACCTTAAAAACATTATGCTAAGTGAAACATTATGCTAAGTGAAAGTCCATTTGTATGAAAAGTCCAGAAAAAGCAAATTTATAGAGACAGAAAGTAGATTAGTGGTTGCCTGGGACTGGATTTGGGAACAGGGATTAATTATAAATGGGCGTGAGCGGGGATGAAAATCTTCTAAGACTCATTTACGGTGAGGTGGCACCACTTGGCAAAATCATTGCAAACTTTAAATCAGTAAACTTTATGATATGGAAAGTGAATGAATGAATGAATGATTGCCTATAGGATACACTCCTTTGCAATGGTAGCATGTAGGGAATCTTATGTGATTCTGAATTTGTGGGGTGTGCCCAGGAGGGGACATAGTCTAAGGAATTTGGCAACTGACTCCATGAAAATCTATCATCTGAGCCAAACTCTGCTCCATCATGAACTTCGAGGACTGGTTGAAACAACACGGCAATCAGGGAGGCAGTCTGTTCTTGGTGTAGATGGAGACAACGCCAATAGAGGTGTTTAGGAGAGCGGCCCATCGACCAAGCAGTTTTTTTAGAGAGAGTGTTTGTTCCAGTTGGCACAAGTATGGTCTACTAAATTGAGGGTTAGAGACCAGAGCCTGGGGAAAGGAAAAGGGTGCAGCACATGACTAATCAAAAAAAGGAACATGAAGCACATTACCAAAAATACCAACGCAATAACCACAATCATAGCGCCTTCATCAACTTCACTCATTCCTTTAAAATTAGTTCTCGTTACCTGTTCCTGGGCTAGCATGTCCCTCCATAGAAGTCTCATGCTTCAGGGCGGGAACTTTTCAAGTCTTCAGGGCGGGACATCTCAAGTCTCAGGGCTCTGACAGGTTGAATCATCTAAGTGTTAGTTATGGTGGTGATGTCAGATCCGTGAGTCTATTTTCCTGTCAGTCAATTATGGCAGAATCTTTAGGAAAACAAGAGAGAGAAGAGAAACCCCTTGCTGACAAGACCAAATGACCTAGCGAACGTATTAATGTCCAATATCAGAATGAAAGAGAGAAGAATTCTCACTGGGGTGTGATACAGCAGAGCATGAACCTGCTGGAGACTGCTGTATTTCATGAGGTCTCAGTTGATGGCTACTTTGAGGAGAACATACCAGAACCTGGGGAAGGAGAGGTAGTCTTCTCCACCGACTTATTTTTGATAATTCCCTTTGTCCTCTCTATTTTCGTCAGTTCTGTGGGTGATGTGGACAGTGGATATACTTAGAAATCTTGAGGGACTTCCAGCCTATTTTATACAATGTGCACCAAAATTACCATCAATAATAAAAGATTATTTTAAACTAAGGCATAAAAGCATCTTGGAAATAAATTTGTTGACAGTCATCATGCATGCACTTGCATGGGAACTTGAGTATGCTTTTACCCATTTGGAAGGGTCCAATCACTGAACATTCACAGTCACAACCCTTTATCTTGTATAAAAATCATCTGCAAAGAATGAGCTCCTCTCCTTGCTTTGAATTCTTTGTCTACACTGTGGACACGATGAACAGGGCAGCTCTTATAAAACTGATAAGCTAATTTTAAAAACATGGAACATGCCAATTATACGTAATTATTTTTAGCATCCCTCCTTGTATCTTTTACTTATGAGTGCCATGCTGTCAGGGAGCAAATTTTTTTGTATTCTAGCAGCTATCTGGGAAGTGCCAAGACAATTTTTGTGTAAAAGATGCCTTGATGCTTTTGTTATTCTGAATTTAGGGCCTGATGTTGGAGAAGGGGAAACAGAAAAAAGTGTCTGGAAATAGCCTTAGTCTTGGTTGTGTTATCAATAAGAAAACTATATTTTATAACAACCTTGTCATTAAGAATTTTAACTTCTCTAGAATTGAGGAATCCTATTGTTTTCTGTTATATCATGACCCAAGCGCATGATATGAGTCAGCACAAAACCAAAAAAATTTAGCATGCTTTTTGAGAAGTGAAAGTTCACATTCAGGCTGGGTAAGGATCTAAACTCTGCTGTAAGGGGAAAACCCACAGGAAACAAAAAAACACTTCATTTCTTCATGTTAAAGGTAGACTGTATACTCCAAGACCATTTTTCTTATGAGCGACCAATATTGATTAAAGCTTTATACTTCTTAAAATAGAAGTATTCTGAAAAAGCACTTCCGGAATGGCAGAGTAAGGACTGCTGAAAATCCGCTCCACAAAAGCAATAACACTGGCAGAAATTGTCAAAGTCAACTTTTCCAGAACTCTGGAAATTAACCAAAGCTTTCAAAAATCTAAGGAGAATTTGTTCAAGACAAATGGCTGAATCTCAGTAGGAACAGTGAGCTTTGTGGCATTTTGACTTGCTTTTTCCCTATCCTCCCCTCCCCAACTCCATGGTAGCCTCCAAAATCAGCAGTCTCACAACTACCGTGGCTACGAAAACCAGTGGCCGAGCAGCCACTAGAGGGGGCAGAGTGGGTATGGAACTACCCCCAAAGCCCTATCCCTAGAGAATTGTCACTATTTTATCTACCTGGGAAGCTCCCTTTAAGAGTCCCATTCATAAGGTTAGTCTTTATTTGACCTGACTCAGAGCTCACACAGTGAGAAACCCTATCTCTAGGCGTTTGTCTAAACAATCAACGGCAAATTTTTGACACCCCAGCTGCCTGAGGCAGGAACACCCATTGAGGCAAACAAGAAGCTGGCCAAAAACTGAAGAGGAATATCGGTGAATGAGATGTTAAAAGAGAGCTTTGAAAATCTCTGACATATTCCTGGAGATCTAGAAATCCACTCACATTTGCAGAACTGAGAGTACATGCAGGAAATCCCCGAGAAGGCCCCAATCCTCAACTCTGGTGACCCTGAGGCCCTGCTCCAGCAGGAAGTAAAGGATAAGGCAGAATAACCTGCCAGAGCATTGAACCAACATACAGAGTCGCTTAGCAAAGAGTAGGAGACTTATTGCTTCAAAACACTTAAGGAAATTTCTGTCCAATCATGAGCTGACCACTAAGCTAACTGGGCAGAAACTTCAGTGACCACACATGACAAAAAAAAATAGACTTTACAGAATTAGTTGATGAAAGTTGATAAATAAATAGCAACAACAGTAAGCCCTGGTTGGGGAGATCCAATTTCCAGAGTTGC
This sequence comes from Tapirus indicus, assembly GCA_031878705.1. Classification (NCBI taxonomy): domain Eukaryota; kingdom Metazoa; phylum Chordata; class Mammalia; order Perissodactyla; family Tapiridae; genus Tapirus; species Tapirus indicus. The sequence continues at coordinate 27,586,346 of CM062924.1, forward strand.
CACATTATATTACTTAAAATATCCAGTTTTCAACAAAAAATATGAGACATGCAAAGAAACAAGAAAGTGTGGCCCATACACAAGAAAAAAAGCAGTCAATAGAAATCGTCCCTGAGGAAGCCCAGATGTTGGAATTGTTAGACAAAGACTTTAAATCAGCTATTATAAATAAGAACTAGAGGAAACTAAGTCTAAAGAATTCAAGGAAAATATGAAAATGAAGTCTCACCAAATAGAGAATATCAATAAAGAGATAGAAATTATTTAAAAAATGAAATAGAAATTGGGGATAGAATGTTACAATAATTGAAATTAGAAATTTACTAGAACTTCTTCAACTTGATAAAGAATATCTGCAAAAAAAGCTAGAGCTAACACCATAATTCATGGTGAGAAACTTGAAGCTTTCCCACTACAATGAGGAACAAGGCAAGGATATCCACTTTCACGACCACTTTTCAACACTAGACTGGGAGTTCTAACTAATGCATCAGGACAGGAAAAGGAAATAAAAGGTATACAGATCAGGAAGGAAGAAATAAATGTGTCTCTGTTCATACATGACATGTTCATCTATATAGAAAATCTGAAAGAACTGACAAAAAAACTCCTGGAACTAATAAGTGATTATAGCAAGGTTGAAGGATACAAGTTAACATAAAAAAGTCAATTGCCTTCCCACATACTAGCAACGAACAAATGGAATTTGAAATTAAAAACACAATATCTTTTATAATAGCATCCAGAAAAATGAAATACTTAGTTATAAATCTAACAAAGATCTATATGAGAAAAACTATAAAATTCTGATGAATGAAATCAAAGCACTAAAAAAATGGAGAGATATTTCATGTTCATGGATAGGAAGACTCTATATTGTCAAGATGTCAATTGTTCCCAAGTTGATCTACAGATCCAATGCAATCTCAATCAAAATCCCAGCAAGTTACTTTGTAGATATCAACAAACTGATTCTAAAACTTATATAGAGGCAAAAGAGAATAGCCAACACAATATTGAGAAGAACAAAGACCATTTTTCTTTGTTCTGACTGACACTATCTGACTTCAAGACTTAATATAAATCTACAATATTCAAGACAATGTGGTATTAGCAAAAAAATAGACAAGTAGATCAATGGAACAGAATAGAGAGTCTGCAAATAGACCCACATAAATATACTTAACTGATCTAAAGCAAAGGCAATACAATGGAGCAAAGACAGTCTTTTCAACAAACGTTCCTGGCACAAGTGGACATCCACATGCAAAAGGATGAATCTAGACCCAGACCTTACACCCCTCACAAAAAGTAACTTAAAATGAATCACAAACCTAAACAGATCACAAACGTATAACTATAAAACTCCTAGAAGATAACATAAGACAAAATCTAGGTGACCATGGGTTTGGTGCTAACTTTTAAGATACAAAACCAAAGGCATAATCCATGAAAGAAAAAAATTGATAAGCTGGACTTAATTAAAATTAAAAATTTCTGCTCTGTGAAAGACATTGTCAAGAGAATGTAAAGACAAGCCACAGACTGGGAGAAAGTATTTGCAAAACACATACGTGATAACAGACTCCTATCCAAAATATGTGAAGAACTCTTAAAACTCAACAATAAGAAAACAAACAATCTGATCTAAAAATGGGCCAAATACCTTAGTTTGATGAGGCCCAGACACCTCACCAAAGAAGATATACAGATGGCAAATAAGCATATGAAAAGATGCTCCATATCATATGTCATCAGGGAAATGCAAATTAAAACAATAATGAGATGCCACTACACACCTATTAGAATGGCCAGAATCTGGAACACTGACAACACTAAACGCTGGCAAGGATGTGGAGCAAGAGGAACTATTATTTATTGCTGGTGGGAATGCAAAATGGTACAGTCACTGTGTAAGACAGTTTGGCAGTTTCTTACAAAACTAAACATGCTCTTACTATATAATTCAGCAATCAAGCTCATTAGTATTTACCCAAGTGTGTTGAAAACTTATGTTCACAACAAAAGCTGCATATGGATGTTTACAGAAGCTTTATTCATAGTTGAAAAACCTTGGAAGCAACCAAGATGTCCTTCAGTAGGTGAATGGATAAATAAACTGTGGTATATCCAGACAATGGAATATTGTTCATCACTGAAAGGAAATGAAATATTAAGCCATGAAAAGACATGGAGGAGGTTTTGGGAGAGTGACGTCAGCATCATGGTGGAGTGAGATTCCCTCTTTGAATCTCTGCCCCCTACGACACAACGAAAACATCATTCACATTCCAACAGAGCTCAATCAAACACTACGAAGGACTTCTAAGAAACCCCTGCTGCCATACATCGGACAGTGGAGGCGCAGGAAGCCCAAAAGGACAGGAGGAGAGGTAAGAAGTTGTACTCCCCTTCCCCAATCGATCGGCAAAGACAGCGCGGTTCGCAGACAGAGGGGGGAGGGGCGGCCCACAGCGGGGAAAACTATCTCCATCCAGGTGCTGTCACAGACTGTCAATAGATCCCCACTGGGAAGCGACGAGGGCTGTTTAGGGGGTGTAGCAAACACCCTAAGAGAGCCAGAAAGGAAACCCCTGGGTCAAGCAGGAGAAAGAGAGGACCACTCCCCACACACACCCGGCGTTTCAGCATAATCCCTCCGGGGGCTGCAGTGCCTCAGAGCAAACCGCTCGCGATCTCCATCCAGTGTCAGCAGGGGGAAACTGCAGGACCAACTTTATCATGAGGGGAAAAAATAAAGCCGTCCCCATCGGATACTTGCGACAATTTGTCATGGCTACAGACCAAAAGGAAAATGACAAACACCCAGAAACCAACCCTGAAGGCACAGAATTTGATAACCTGAATGAGAGAGAATTCAAAAAGCTATCATAAACAAACTCAACGAAATACAAGAGAACACACAGAAACAAATCAACGAATTCAGGGATTTCGTCACAAAAGAGATTGAAACCATAAAGAAAAACCAATCAGAATTACTGGAGATGAAAAACAAAATCAACGAGATAGTGGAAAAAATGGAGTCTTTAAAGAACAGAACTGACAATATGGAGGAACGAATTAGCACTATTGAGGATAGCCATGCAGAAATGCTCCAGATAGAGGAGAAGAGAGAGCTAAGACTAAAAAGAAATGAAGAAATTCTTCGAGAAATATCAGACTCAATGAGGAAAAGCAACATAAGGATAATAGGTATTCCAGAAGGAGAAGAAAGAGAAAAAGGAGCAGAGAGTTTGTTCAAAGAAATAATAGCTGAGAACTTCTCCAACCTAGGGAACGAGAGGGAAATAACAGTGAATGAAATCAATAGATCACCTAAATATATAAACAGGAATAAAAAATCATCTCGCCACATAGTAGCAAACTTGAAAAATACCCGTGACAAGGAAATAATATTGAAGGCAGCTAAACAAAAAAACAAAATAACATACAAAGGAAACCCCATCAGGCTCTCAGCTGATTTCTCAACAGAAACTCTACAGGCTAGGAGAGACTGGAATGATATATTCAAAATCATGAAAGACAAAAACCTTCAGCCGAGAATACTTTATCCAGCAAAAATATCCTTCAAATACGATGGAGAAATAATAACTCTCCCTGATAAACAAAAGCTAAGAGAGTTCGTCACCACAAGACCCCCACTACAAGAAATGCTCAAGAAGGCCCTTAGGCCTGAAAAAAAACAAATGAGAAAGGGGATACAAAGATTTCAGCAAGAAGAAAAGCAAGGAGACTAAACCAGAACAAACTACAGTTGGATAACATCAAAAATTAATTCAAGCTCATCACTGGAAACACACATTCATGACACAATCTGGAATAAAGAGATAACAAATAAGGAGGGGAAGAGGTAAGGGATTGAATCGACCCAGCCTCAGGAAAAAGGAGGCATCCAAAAATGTACTTTCTTATCCAGGAGATCGCTTATATAAACCTCACGGTAACCACTAAACAAATAACCAGAAGAGAACCACACATGACAAATAAAGAGAAAACCAAGAGAATGAGCATGCAGAAATACCAAATTGAATTTGCAGTCCGAAACACAAGGGACAAGAAATGAAGGAAATGCAAAAGAACCAGAAGATGGGGGTCGCCTGGTGGCACAGCGGTTTGGTTCGCGCTTGGCAGCCCAGGGTTCTCGAGTTCGGATCCCGGGCGCCTGCCAATGCACTGCTTGTCAGCCACGCCGTGGCGGCGTCCCATATAAACTGGAGGAAGATGGGCATGGATGTTAGCCCAGGGCCAGTCTTCCTCAGCAAAAAGGGGAGGATTGGCAACAGATGTTAGCTCAGGGCTGGGCTTCCCCACAAAAAAAAAAAACAAAAAAAAACCCAGAAGATGAACAATAAAATAGCAACATTAAACCCTCATATATCAATAATCACTCTAAATGTAAACGGACTGAATTCTCCAATCAAAAGACACAGAGTGGCACGATGGATTCAAAACCAAGATCCAACAATCTGCTGCCTCCAGGAAACACATCTCAGCTCTAAAGACAAACACAGACTCAAAATAAAAGGATGGATAACAATACTACAAGCTAATGGCAAACAAAAGAAAGCAGGAGTAGCCATACTTATATCAGACAAAGTAGACTTCAAGATAAAAAACGTAATGAGAGACAAAGAAGGGCAATATATAATGATAAAAGGGACACTTCACCAAGAAGACATAACACTTATAAATATCTATGCACCCAACACAGGAGCACCAAAGTGCATAAAACAACTGCTAAAAAACCTTAAAGGAGATATTAACAGTAACACAATAATAGTAGGGGATCTTAAGACCCCCTTTACATCAATAGATAGATCATCCAGACAAAAAGTCAATAAGGAAATAATGGACTTAAATGAAAAACTAGACGCAAGGGACTTAATAGATATATACAGAGCACTCCACCCAAAAAAACCAGAGTGCACATTCTTCTCAAGTGCACAGGGAACATTCTCAAGGATAGACCATATATTAGGAAACAAGGCAAACCTCTATAAATTTAAGAAGATTGAAATCATTACAAGCATCTTTTCTGATCATAATGCTGTGAAACTAGAAATCAACTGCAAGGAAAAAACTAGGAAAGGGACAAAGATGTGGAGACTAAACCACATGCTACTGAACAACCAATGGGTCGTTGATGAAATTAAAGGAGAAATCAAAAGCTATCTGGAGACAAATGAAAAGGAAAATACACCATACCAACTCATATGGGATGCAGAAAAGCAGTCCTGAGAGGGAAATTCATAGCAATACAAGCTCACCTTAACAAACAAGAAAAATCCCAAATAAATAACCTTAAATTGCACCTAACAGAATTGGAAAAAGAAGAACAGACAAAGCCCTGAATCGGCAGAAGGAGGGAAATAATAAAAATCAGAGAAGAAATAAATGAAATTGAAACCAAAAAAACAGTAGAAAGGATCAATGAAACAAAGAGCTGGTTCTTTGAGAAGATAAATAAAATTGACAAACCCTTAGCCAGACTCACTAAGAAAAAAAGGAGAAGACTCATATAAATAAAATTAGAAATGAAAGAGGAGAAATTACAACAGACACCACAGAAATACAAGGGATTATTAGGGAATACTATGAAAAACTTTACGCCAACAAATTGGACAACCTAGAGGAAATGGACAAATTCTTGGAAGCGTACAACCTCCCAAAACTGAATCAAGAAGAAATAGAGAATCTGAACAGACCAATCACAAGTAAAGAGATTGAAACAGTCATCAAAAACCTCCCAAAAAATAAAAGCCCAGGACCAGATGGCTTCCCTGGAGAATTTTATCAAACGTTCAAAGAAGATTTAGCACCTATCCTTCTCAAACTATTCCAAAAAATAGAGGAAGATGGAATACTTCCCAACACATTCTATGAGGCCGACATCATCCTGATACCAAAGCCAGACAAGGACAATACAAAGAAGGAAAACTACAGGCCAATATCACTGATGAACATAGACGCAAAAATCCTCAACAAAATATTGGCAAACCGAATATAGCAATACATCAAAAAGATCATACACCACGATCAAGTGGGATTTATACCAGGGACACAGGGATGGTTCAACATCCGCAAATCAATCAACGTGATACACCACATTAACAAAATGAAGAATAAAAACCACATGATCATCTCAATTGATGCAGAGAAGGCATTCGACAAGATCCAGCATCCATTTATGATAAGAACTCTCAACAAAATGGGTATAGAAGGAAAGTACCTCAACATAATAAGGGCCATATATGACAAACCTACAGCAAACATCCTACTCAACGGGGAAAAACTGAAAGCCATTCCTTTGAGGACAGGAACAAGACAAGGGTGCCCACTCTCACCGCTCTTATTCAACAGAGTACTGGAAGTTCTGGCCAGAGCAATTAGGCAAGAAAAAGGAATAAAAGGACTCCAAATAGGCAATGAAGAAGTGAAACTCTCACTATTTGCAGACGACATGATCTTATACATAGAAAACCCAAAAAATTCCATCGGAAAACTACTAGAAACAATCAACAACTACAGTAAAGTGGCAGGGTATACAATCAACTTACAAAAATCAATTGCATTTCTATACACTAATGATGAAACAACAGAAAGAGAACTCAAAAAGACAATCCCAATTACAACTGCAACAAAGAGAATAAAATATCTGGGAATAAATTTAACCAAGGAGGTCAAAGACCTATACAATGAAAACTATAAGACACTATTGAAAGAAATTGAGGAGGACATAAAGAAATGGAAAAATATTCCATGCACATGGATTGGAAGAATAAATATAGTTAAAATGTCCATTCTACCTAAAGCAATCTATAGATTCAATGCAATCCCAATCAGAATCCCAATGTCATTCTTCACGGTAATAGAACAAAAACTACTGAAATTTGTATGGGGCAACAAAAGAGCCCGAATAGCTAAAGCAATTCTGAAAAAAAAGAACAAAGCTGGAGGCATCACAATCCCTGATTTCAAAATATACTATAAAGCTACAGTAATCAAAACAGCATGGTACTGGTACAAGAATAGACACACAGATCAATGGAACAGAATTGAAAGCCCAGAAATAAAACCACACACCTATGGACAGCTAATCTTCGACAAAGGAGCAAAGAACATACAATGGAGAGAGGGAAGTCTCTTCAATAAATGGTGCTGGGAAAATTGGACAGCAACATGCAAAAGAATCAAAGTAGACCATCTCCTATCGCCATATACAAAAATCAACTCAAAATGGATCAAAGACCTGAAAATGAGACCGGAAACTATAAAACTCCTGGAAGAAAATATAGGCAGTACACTAATTGAGATTGGACACAAAGGGATCCTTTCAGATTCCATGTCTACCCAGACAAGGGAAACAAAAGAAAAAATAAACAACTGGGACCTCATCAGATTAAAGAGCTTCTACAAGGCAAATGAAACCAGGATCAAAATGAATAAACAACCCACCAGCTGGGAGAAAATATTTGCAAATCATTTGTCCGAAAAGGGATTAATCTCAGTAATATATAAAGATCTCATACAACTGAGCAACAAAAAAACAAACAACCCGATCAAAAAATGGGCAGAGGATATGAACAGACATTTTTCCAAGGAAGAGATACAGATGGCCAATAGACACATGAAAAGATGTTCAACATCACTAATCAGCAGGGAAATGCAAACCAAAACTACACTAAGATATCACCTGACACCGGTTAGAATGGCTATAATCACAAAGACAAATAACAAATGCTGGAGAGGTTGTGGAGAAATGGGGACCCTCATTCACTGCTGGTGGGAATGCAAACTGGTGCAGCCTCTATGGAAAACAGTATGGAGAGTCCTCAAAAAATTAAAAATAGAAATACCTTATGATCCAGCAATCCCACTCTTGGGCATCTAACCAATGGACATGAAATCAACCATCACAAGAGGTGTATGCACCCCTATGTTCATTGCAGCATTATTCACTATAGCCAAGAAGTGGAAGCAACCCAAGTGTCCCTCGACTGATGATTGGTTAAAGAAGATGTGGTATATACATACAATGGAATACTACTCAGCCATAAGAAAAGACACAATTGTCCCATTTGCAACAACATGGAAGGACCTAGAGGGTATTATGTTAAGTGAAATAAGCCAGAGAGAGAAGGACAGACACTGCATGAACTCCCTCATATATGGAATATAAGTGAACACACGGACAGAGAGAACTGATTGGTGGTTACCAAGGGGAAGGGGGGTGGGGGTGGGCACAAGGGGTGAAGGGTTACATCCACAAGGTGATGGACAAACAAAAATGTACAACTAAGACCCCACAGTGTTATAAACTATTAAGACATCAATTAAAAAAATGGTAAAAAAAAAAAAAAGACACGGAGGAACCTTAAATGTGTATTACTCAGTGAAAAAAGCCAACATGAAAGGCTACATATTGTATGATTCCAACTATATGACATTCTAGAAAAGGCAAATACTATGGAGACATTATAAAGATCATTGGTTGCTAGGGGTTGGGAGGAAGGAGGGATGAATAGGCAGAGCACAGAGTATTTTTAGAGTGTGAAAATACTCTGTGCGATAGGGATACATGCCATTATACATTTGTCCAAACCCAAAGAATGTGCAACACCAAGAGTGAACCCTAATGTAAACTATGGACTTTGGGTGATTAAGATGCATCGATGTAGGTACATCAATTTTAACACTTGTACCACTGTGGTTGGGGATGTTATAATGGAGGAAGCTATGTAAGTGTGTGGGGGTGTAGGGAGTATATGGAATATCTGTGTGCCTTCCCCTCAATTTTATTGTGAACCTTAAGCCACTCTAAAAAAAATAAAGCCCTAATAAGAAATGTTTTACTAGAGGTGCTCAGCATCAGATTTGAAGTGGCAGAAGAAAGAATCTACAAACTTAAAGATAGAAAATAGAAACTGTCCATTTTTAAATACAAAAAGAATGAAGAAAAATGAACAGAGCCACAGGAACCTGTGGGAATACCATCAAGCATACCTAAATATGCACAATGGGAGTCCTAGGAGCAGAGAGAGTAAAGGCATAAGTAATATTTGGAGAAATCATGGCCAAAACCTCTCAAATTTTATTAAAAAACATTAATCTACATATCTAAGAAGCTCAGTGATGTCCAAGTAAGATAAACTCAAAGAAATTCACACTTAAATATATGAGAGTCAAACTATTGAAAGACAAAGAGAGAATCTTGAAAGCAGCAACACAAAACAACTCATTTATAAAGGATTCTCAATAAGATTAACTGTTAATGTCTCATCAGAAACTACGAAGGCCAGGAGGTAGGGGGATGGCATACAGTAGTCTCCCCTTATCCATGGGGGATGTGTTCCAAGACCCCCAGTGGGTGCTTGAAACCACAGATAATACTGAACCCTATACATACTCTGTTTTTTCCTAACTAATTGGCTAATGGGAGCGTAGCACATACAGCATGGATATACTGGACAAAGAGATGATTCATGTCCTGGGCAGGGCAGAGCAGGACAGTTTGAGATTTCATCACACTACTCAGAACAGCGCATAATTTAAAACTTGCATATTGTTTGTTTCCGAAATTTTTCATTTAATACTTTTGGACTGCAGTTGACCACAGGTAACTGAAACCATAGAAAGAGACACCATGGATAAGTGGGGACTACTGTATTCAAAGTGCTTAAAGGAAAAGACTGTCAACCAAGAATTTTATAACCAGAAAAACTATCCTTCAAAAATGAAGGAGAAATTAAGACATACCCAAATATATCAAAACTGAGAGAATTTATCACTAGCAGACTTTCCTTATAAGAAATACTAAAGGTTGTCCTGCAGGCCTAAATGGAAGAACACCAGACAGTAACTTGAATCCACATGAATAAATAAAGAACACCAATAAAATTTACTACATAGAAAAATATAAAATATGGTATAAATGTATTTATGTTGTAACTCTTTTCTTATCCTGTCTAATGGAAAAAGACAGCTATGTAAAGTAATAATTATAAAACTGTGTTGATATGCTTATAATGTATAAAGATGTTATTTGTATGACAATAGTAGTACAAAGGAGTGAGGGAGGAAATGAAGCTATATTGGAGCAAAGTTTTGAACACTACTAAAACTTAGTTGGTATTAATTTGAACTAGATTGTTACAAATTATGATGTTAATTGTAATCCTAGAGCAAGTACTAAGAAAAAACTCAAAGAATATAGTAAAAGAAACAACAGAGGAATTAAAATAGTACACTTGAAAATATCTATTAAACACAAAAGAAGGTAGTAATGGAGAAATAGAGGAAGAAAAAAGACAAAGACATACATAAAACAAATAATTCTATAATGTTATAAACCAAAGTTACCTCAACAAAAAAATAAATAAATAATAAAACAAACAAAAACCAAATAAAATTTCAGATGTAAAACCTATATCATTAGTAATTACATTGAATATAAAAGGATTAAATACTCTAATAAAAATTCAGAGGTTGGCAGATAAAAAAAAATTATCCAGGGCCGGCCCAGTGGTGCAGCGGTTTAGTTCGTGCTTGGCAGCCCGGGGTTCATGGGTTCGGATCCCGGGTGCCTGCCGATGCACTGCTTGTCAGCCACGCTGTGGCGGCATCCCATACAAAGTAGAGGAAGATGGGCACGGATGTTAGCCGAGGGCCAGTCTTCCTCAGCAAAAAGAGGAGGATTAGCAACAGATGTTAGCTCAGGGCTGGTCTTCCTCACAAAAATAAAAAAAAAAATTATCCAACTATATGTTGTCTAATGCGCCACACTTTAGATTCATAGACAAAAAGATGAATTTAAAAGGATGGAAAAAGATAGATCAGGCAACAAATAACCAAAGTATATCTGGAGTGGCTATAATGATATCAGACAGAAAGAATTTAAAACAAAAATTGTTAAGAGGCAAAGAAAGTTATTTTACAATGATAAAGGGTCAATCCATCAGCAACACATAACAATTATAAACATAAATGCACCAAACAACAAAGTCCCAAAATACACAAAGTAAAAACTGACACAATACACAATTCAACAATAACTGTTGGAAATTTCAATATCCCCTACCAATAATGAATAGAATAACTAAACAGAAGATCAACAGGGATATAGAAGACTTACACAACACTATAAACTAGCTAGACCTAGCAGATACCTGTAGAACACACCAACAAACAACAGAAGAATATACATTCTTCTCAAGTGCATATGGAACATCAAATGTTAGGCCATAAATAAGGCACCAATATATTTAAAGTAACTGAAATAAGACAAAGTATGTTCTCTGACCACACCGGAATGAAACTGGAAATCAATAAAAAGAAAGATTTAGAAAATTCACAAATATGTGTATATTAAACAATACACTCCTAAATAATCAATGAGTCAAAGGATAAATCACAAGAGATATTAGAAAATACTTTAAGATAAATGATATGAAAATGCAAAATATCAAAACGTATGGGATGCAGCTAAGCAGTGCTTAGAGGGAAATTTAAAGCTATAAATGCCTATATTAAAAAAGAAGAAAGATTTTAAATCAATAATCTAACCTACTACGTTAAAAAAAAGAGAGAAAAGGAGCAAAATAAACCTAAAGCTGGCAGAAAGAAGGAAATAATAAAGATAAAAGCAAAAATAAAGGGAATAGAGGATAGAAAAATAGAGAAAATCAACAAAACCAAAAGTTGGTTCTTTGATAACATCAACAAACTGACAAGCCTTTAGCTAGATTGATCAAGAAAAAAAGAGAGAAGAATCAAATTACTAAAATCAGGAATAAAAGAGGAGATGTTACTATTGTCCTTACAGAAATAAAAAGCATTGTAAGAGAATACTATGAATAACTATAGCCAAAAAATTAGATAACATGAACGAAATAGACAAATTCCGAGAAAGATACTACCAAAGATGACATAAGACGAAGTAAAAAATCTAAATATACCTACAACAAGTAAAGAGATTGAATTAGTAATTTTAAAACTTCCCACAAAGAAAAGTTCAAGCCCAGACAGCCTCAGTGGTACATTCTACCAAATGTTTAAAGACTAATTAATACTACTCCTTCACAAATTCTTTCAAAAAAGAAGAGGAAGGAACACTTCCCAACTCATTTTATGAGACCAGTATTACCCTGATACAAAATCAGACAAAGACAAAGACATCAGACAAAGAAAAGAAAACTACAGGCCAATATCCCTAATGAATAAAGATACAAACCTCCTCAACAAAATACTAGCAAACTGAATGCAGCAACATATAGAAAGGATTATACACCATCACCAAGTAGGATTAATCCCAGGAATGCAAGTTGATTTAACATCCAAAAATAAATTGATTTAACACACCATATTATTAGAATGAAGGACAAAACTCACATAATCATCTCAATTGATGCAGAAACATCATTTGACAAAACCCAAATCCTTTCATAATCAAAACAAAAGACTGAAAAAACTAGGAATAGAAGGGAATTTCCCCAACCTGATAAAGGGCATCTATGAAAAACCCACAGCTAACATTATACTCAATGCCAAAAGGCTTTCCTCCTAATATCAGGAATAAGACAAGTATATCCATGCTCATCACGTCTATTCAATGTTGTACCAAGATTATAGCTAGGCTATTAATCAAGGAAAAAAAAAGGGATCCAAATAGGAAAGTAAGAAGTAAAACTAATTCTATTCACAGATGATATGATATTGTACATAGCAAATCCTAAGGAATCCACAAAAACATTGTTATTACTAATAAGTGAGTGCAGCAAATTTGTAGCATGCCAGATCAATATGCAAGAATCAATTGTATTTCTATACACTAGCAATGAACAATATGAAAATGAATTTAAGAATACAATTCCATTCATAATAGCATAAAAAATAATAAAATACATAGGAATAAATTTAACAGATGAAGTAAAAGACTTGTACACTGAAAACTACAAAACATTGCTGAAAGAAATTTAAAACCTAAATAAATGGAAAGAAATCCCATGTTCATCAATCAGAAGACTTAATATTGTTAAGAGGGCAATACTCTCCAAATTGATCTACAGATTCAACTCAGTCCTTATCAAAATTCTAGCTGGCTTTTTAGGAGAAACTGACAATCTGATCCTAAAATCCATATGGACATGCAAGAGACCCATAATAGCCAAAACAGTCTAGAAAAGGAACAAAATTGGAGGACTTACACTTCCTGATTTCAAAACTTACTACAAAGCTACAATAATCAATACAGTGTGGGTAGCAGCATAAGGATAGATATATAGATCAATGGAATACAACTGAGAGTCCAGATTATGGACAAGGGTGCCAAGACAATTCAATAGGGGAAAGAATAGTCTTTTCAAAATACAGTGCTGGGACACAACTGGAAATTCACACGCAAAAAAATAAAATTGGACCCTTATTTTATACCATATACAAAAATTAACTCAAAATGGATCAAAGACCTAGACTTAAGAGCTACAACTATAGAACTCCTTAAGAAAACATAGGGGAAGAGCTTCATGACATTGTATTAGGCAATGACTTCTTGGATATGACAGCAAAAGCACAGGCAACAAAAGAAGAGAGAGATAAATTGGAATACATCAAAATTAAAAACTTCTGTGTATCAAAGGACAGTTAACAGAGAGAAAACGCAACCTACAGAATGGGAGAAAATATTTGCAATCATATATCTGAAAAGGGGTCAATCCAGAATGTATAAAGAACTCCTACAACTCAGCAACAAAAAATATATAACCTGATTAAAAAATGGGCAAACTACTTGAATAGACATTTCTCCAAGAAGATATACAAGTGACCAACAAGCCTATGAAAAGATGCTCAACATCACGAATCATTAGGGAAATGAAAACCAAAACCACAATAAGGTATCACCTCACACCCACTAGGATGCCTTCTATTAAAAAAAACCCAAAACAGAGCCAGCCCTGATTGCCTACTGGTTAAAGTTCGGTGCTCTCTGCTTTGGCAGCCCGGGTTCAGTTCCCAGGAATGGAACCACACCACTCGTCTGTCATCAGCCATGCTATGGCAGTGGCTCACACAGAAGAACTAGGACTTACAACTAGTATATACAACTACGTACTGGGGCTTTGGGGAGGAAAAAAAAAAAAAGGAGGAAGATTGGCAACAGATGTTAACTCAGGGTGACTCTTTCCCAGCCAGAAAACAAAACAAAATCTTGTCTTTAAAAACAAACAAGGGGGCTGCCCGGTGGCGCAGCGGTTTAGTTCGCGCTTGGCAGCCCGGGGTTCACGAGTTCGGATCCCGGGCGCCCACGGATGCACTGCTTGTCAGCCACGCTGTGGCGGCATCCCATATAAAAAAGTAGAGGAAGATGGGCACGGATGTTAGCCCAGGGCCAGTCTTCCTCAGCAAAAAGGGGAGGATTGGCAACAGGTGTTAGCTCAGAGCTGGTCTTCCCCACAGAAAAAAAAATAATAATAAATAAATAAATATAAATAAATAAAAACAAACAAAAAACTCAGAAAATAACAAATGTTGGCGAGGATGTGGAGAAATTGGAACCCTTGTACATTGTTGGTGGGAATGTAAAATTGTGCAGCTGCTATGGAAAACAGTGTGGCAGTTCCTCAAATATTAAAAATAGAGTTACCACATGATCCAGGCTTTCCACTTCAGGGTATACATCCAAAAGAATTGAAAGCAGGGTCCCAAAGATATATTTGTACACCCATGTTCATAGCAGCATTCTTCACAATAGCCAAGAGGTAGAAGCAACCCAAGTGTCCACTGATGGATGATTGGATAAATAAAACGTGGTATATACACACAATAGAATATTACTCAGCTATAAAAAGGAATGAAATTCTGACACATGGGTGAACCTTGAAGACATTATGCTAAGTGAAATAAGCCAGTCATAAAGAGACAGATATTGAATGATCCCACTTATATGTGATACCTAGAGTAGTCAAATTCATAGACAGAAAGTTGAATGGTGGTTGCCAGGGGCTGGGGGAGGAGGAAATGGGGTATTATTCCCTAATAGGAATAGAGTTTCAGTTTTACAGGATGAAAAACTTCTGGATATTGGTTGCACAACAACATGAATATACTTAACATTACTGAACTGTATACTTAAAAATGGTTAAGACAGTAAATTTTTATATAGTGTGTATTTTACCACAATTTTTAAAACGGCTATCAAAAATTGCTTAAGTATCTTTACAGAAATGTCAGATGGTGAGATATTATCATTTATCAGATTTGACACAATTTTTCTCTGTGACCTTTGACTTCTGTACCTTAACTTCTACCCGTGTCCACCTGGCTGCTCATAAATTAACCTGATAACTGTCATTTAAGCCTATCGGTATGTGCCAGGCTTTTCCACACACAATTCTCAACAATTTTCTGATGAGCAAACTAAAGCCCAGCAAGGGTCAGTGACATTTCCCAAGGTTATATGAGGAATGGAGCTATCATTGGGCTCCTAAAGCCTGGGTTCTTCCCCACCAGGCCTCATGTCCCTCAAGCTAGCTTTATCCTAACAACCACTTGGGGTACCTCAACAATTCAGATCCCCCTTAAAGGTAATGATTCTCTAGATTTTGATGAATGCTGCATGTGTGGATCCTGGAAAGAGGAAATTAACAAAGATGAATGAAAACAGGAGTTGAATAAATTGACAGACAAATGGAGCCTTGAAGAGGGTGGGGTCTGGAAGAGAAGGAAGAACAGGCGGAGAGCTGAGTGGGGAAATCACATTCTGTGCTTACCAGGACTCTTACAGTCTATTCTGCGCTGAGGTCAGAGACCGCTGGGGACAGTCCAGGGGCCTGGAGCTGTTGCCAGCCTGGAGAGAGGCCAATCCAGATGCAGCTGTGTGTGCTCCCAGCAGCAAAGGAGGCTCAGGCAAGATGCCCTAAGGAGGGAGGGAGGGGTGACAGAGGCACTGGGGAGACTTGGCAGGTTTGTGAGTAGGGGAGGGACCTATCTTTCTTTAGAAAGATTGCTCTTGTTCCTGTTCCTGCTCCCGTGGGGGAAGGTAACGTGAAGGGGAAGAAATTGGAGAGGGAAGACCTGACCTTAAACAGAGCCAAGGGAAGTGAATTCCAGAAAGGTTTTTGGAGGGACTCTTGCCAGGGCTTGGTGATTAACTGCATGTGGGGATGGTGAGGGAGAGGAAGGGGTCTCCGTTATCAGCTCTTAGGTACTTCAGTCACAGCCCAAAGGAACAGATCTTTAATGAGTGGGGGTGTGGGGTAAGGGGCAGTCATGAACAGAGGGGGGCCGTCACTTTTGCTGGTGACTCCCATGACTCTAAGTGCTTGTCTGGTTGGCTGCTCCAACATGGAGGACTTTTACGGTGTCACTCAGGTCCAAGGGTCCCTGCATTTGATTTTTGAGGGGTAAGGGAGGGATCTGGTGCATTGGCCCAGAGAGAGCTGAGGAGGCCAGAGTCACAATGGGGTGGAGACATGAAAAAAATGGCTTTCATAGAACAGGAAAGGAAAAAGTCTGAGGAAGCAAAGCCGTTAAAAATCACCACTCTCCATTTCTGTATCATTTAGCCAAACACCATCCTGTGTGTTATGTCACTTGATCCTCATGCTGATCTGGAGAACTCAGCAGAGCTGGGTCACTGCCTTCCCCAGGCTAACAGGGTTTCTAAGCTGGCATGGGAACCCAGGGGATCCAGGATGTAACAGCAGAGCACTTGCTGGACAAGGTTGAGGGAGCTGTGTCTCTCTGGCCCTTTTCAGGGGAGCAGGGCATGGACCTAAACTATTTAATTACTTTTCTTAGGTAAAGTCCAGAGAGGAGATCTTAAGTGAAGTCCAGAGAAAAGGTGATGGCACAAGTCATCTCCAACTTGGGAACACTCCCCTAGGGCCCATCTACTGACCCCAGATCCCCTTCTGAGCCCTCCAAGCCTGGGGTGAGGGAGCTCCCTTTGCCAACCTCAGGACCCCAGACTGAAGGAACAGGGTCTGACCCCATCCTTGACCATGGAGATGGGGAGATGAGGCAGGGGATGAAGGGGTCACCCTGCATGGGGCACTCTTTCCTCAGGCCTTGGTCTCCATAACTACACAGCTCCCTCTGCAGGGACAGAAAGACATGGCCTGGAAATGGACACCACTTCTGCTGCTTCTGGCCTGGATAGGCCCCACGTGCAGCGCCAGGGACAAGACAGACCTGCTCAACGTCTGCATGGACGCCAAGCACCACAAGACAAAGCCAGGCCCTGAGGACAAGCTGCATGACCAGGTATGGCTGGAGTGTGGCTCCAGCTGGGGAGGGGCTGGTTCTGACAGGGAAGATGAAGTCAGGGTGGTGGGGGAAGGGATGAGGAGTCAGACACCCCCACATCCTTATTGCTGTGGGAGAAGATGAAGGTGAGTGGGGGGAGTGGTGGAGGTGATTTTAGACATGGCCTTCTCAGAAAAGGATACCATGTCAGCGATAACATGGAATAATCATTTATTGAGCAGCTACCAGGTGTCACGTGTTTTCTGTATGTGATTCCAGTGGTCCTTAGATGTAGGTAGATGGTAGTCTCCTCCACATGACACAGATGAGGAAACTGAGGCCCAGAGAAGAACATGGACACACAGAGAAATGGGACAGACCGCCCCTGTGGTGGGGAAGGGGTAGCACTGGGTGGGCATCCCCTGAGGTTTGATGGTGAGAGACCATGGGGAAGGATGGCTCTTCCTGCTCCATGCAGTCCCATGGAGGGCCAAGGCCCTTATGACCGTGATACAGAGTGTGGGAGCTGTCCATTCACACATTCTGTAAAAATGTATGCTAGTTGAAATCCTATTAGACCCCATGTCTCCTTTTTATGACAAATATTGTTCGGACTCTCTTTTTCTATCCTGGAATGAAATTCAAAGCTAATAGAACCTATACGCACATTTAATTTAAGAAATATCAACATAACTCTCTATCTGTAATACAAAGGAAAAGCAAAAAGAAAGTAATTTATTACAAAATAATATACATTTCAACAGGTCAGTTCTTGGGTATGACCACACGAAACGTCATTATGAAATAGTACATATTTGCTTTTATTTACAAAATCACTATGAATGGGGCAGCCACAAATGACGAATGATACAGGTGTGTTTGGCAACTTAAATGCTATAAGATACTATAAACAGTATTGCCATGGTGATAGAATTTTATAAAATAGTGAATAACTCCAGTAAAACAAAACACGTAATACAGCTTTCCTTTTCATGGTATTTGCAGTCCTGGAAAATCTGGTCCATATTAAAAACTTGCTAAAATTAGTGTGTCACTAAAATTTAGTGTCAGGATCAGATCCTGACATACCATATTTTTTCTCTTTGAGTTTCTTCCTGACTGTCTCTCCTGACCAGAATGTAAGTTTCATGAAGACATATTTCTGTCTGTTTTGTTCTCTGCTGTAATCTCAGCATCTAGAACAGTGACTGGCATAGAATAGACACTCAATAATTATTTTGGGGGGCTGGCCTGGTGGCCGAGCAGTTAAAGTTCCATGTGCTCCACTTTGGTGGCCTGGATTTGTAGGTTCGGATCCTGGGTGCGGACCGACATCACTGACCAGCCATGCTGTGGTGGCATCCCACACACAAAATAGAGGAAGATTGGCACAGATGTTAGCTCAGGGCTAATCTTCTTCAGCAAAAAAATAATAATTTTTTAAATGAATAAAGAACTATTTATAAAGTGTTAAGGGCTGTATAAATGATGGCTATTGTCCCCCCAAGACAGGGTTTCTCCAAGGCTCCCACAACCCCCTGATCACAATGTTGTAATTGAGTCTCTCCCAAGATGGAGTTCCTGGAGGCCAAGGACAGAGGGGTCCTCACAGCAAGTGTTCCTAGGGCAACCTACCTGGGGCAGGAGAGCAAGGACCAAATAGGGGGAGGCTGGAGGTGGCAGAAGGTTGTGGGGGAAGGACTTAGTCCTGTGTCCTCCCCACCCAGTGCAGTCCCTGGAAGAAGAATGCCTGTTGCTCGGTCAACACCAGCCGGGAGCTGCACAAGGACACCTCGCTCCTGTACAACTTTAACTGGGACCATTGCGGCAAGATGGAGCCCAACTGCAAGCGCCACTTCATCCAGGACACCTGTCTCTATGAGTGTTCCCCCAACCTGGGGCCCTGGATCCAGCAGGTATGGGTGTCTCCCACACCCCACCCCAGCAGGCTGCCTTCCAGCTCAGTCAAGGCTGTGGCTGCCAACATCCCTGGCTGAGAGCAGCCCTCCCCCCACCACCAGGTGGACCAGAGCTGGCGCAAAGAGCGTTTCCTGAATGTGCCCCTGTGCAAAGAGGACTGTCAGCGCTGGTGGGAAGACTGCCGCACCTCCTACACCTGCAAGAGCAACTGGCACAAGGGCTGGGACTGGACCTCAGGTGAGGGTCTGGGGGTGGGGAGATGGAGGTGGGGTTTGGAAAAAGGGGGTTTGAGGATTTGGAGTTGGGTGAGGATTTCTGGGAATGGCCAGAAATGAGCTTTGGGCCCAGGAGCTGAATATCTGTGCCCACCCTCTCTCCCCCAGCAGGGTCTAACAAGTGTCCCCCTGAGGCCACCTGCCTCACATTTGAGTCCTACTTCCCCACGCCTGCAGCCCTGTGTGAGAACCTCTGGAGTCACTCCTACAAGGTCAGCAACTACAGCCGAGGGAGTGGCCGCTGCATCCAGATGTGGTTCGACCCGGCCCAGGGCAACCCCAACGAGGAGGTGGCAAGGTTCTATGCTGAGGCCATGACTGCTGGCACCGTGCCCCATGGGACTGGGCCTCTTCTGCTCAGCCTGGCTCTGATGCTGCAACCCTGGCTCCTTGGCTGAGGGCAGCCCTCCCCAGACATCTCCATTGTCTATCCCCAGCTTTTATGACCAGGCTGCGCTCAGCTCAGCTCCTAAGCATGCTCCTAAGCATCCATTACCCATCCCTCTGTCACCCAGTTCCTGCACCACGGTGGGGTTTGGGGTTTCTCTGACAGCCAGTTCTAATAAAAAGACCAATACATCCGTGTCTGATGAATTATTTTGGTTGTGAGTTTGTGGGTGGGTAGAAGAACAGATTCCATAGCTCTTGGATTCCTTCAGATTAGAGAAATGAGACCTGGGTTTGAATGCCAGCTCTGCTACTCACTATGTGAAAGTGAAACTGTTGCTTGACTGCTCTAAACCTTAGTTTCCTCCTCCATCAAATGGGAACAATAATCCTTCCTTCTCTCAGGGTTGTGAAATTTAAAGGAGCTGTCGCCTAGCAAGCGTGAGAGCCCAGTGCCTGCACATAACAGCCCTCAGAGATTCTGCTGTTGTTGTAGCCCCAGATGAGTCCAGGGCTTCATTGTTTCTACTGGTCCCACAGTAACCCCCACCCCCACCCCAGCCCTGCCTGCCTGGCTCTGTGCTAGGTTCTGCAATGGGAAAGCTGGGGATGGGAGTCCAGGGTAGGCTCTGGATTCCCAGTGGGCGTGAAAAAAATTCACACACGATGTGGATTGAAGGGGCAGAGTTGGGGCTTGGGACCCTCAGAGGAGGAAGAGAGCCAGTTGGGGAGGGCAGTCCAGGATGTTCCTGGAGAGGAAATACTCAAGAGCCTTGAACTGGTTCAGCCCTGCTGGGTCCTGGAGATGTGGCTGGAAGAGGGGTGGGAACTCTTAGGGGCTTCCCAGGGCCAGGAGCCTGGCCTCTCCTCTGGCACCTGTGTCCTCTCCTGGGATTAATAGATATGCCTATCCTGGCCGGTTGTTCTGCCTTTGCACAGCTCCCAGGAACTGGGCCTGAGTTGATTTCTGGGTCTTCCCCTTCCCCAATTCCCCCCTTTCCCTGGGGAAGTCTCTCTCCACATTCCATTCTAGTGCTAGGACTAGCACCCAGGTGTGTGGACTCCTAGGCCAGGGCTCTCCCCGCCAAGGTGCCCGCTCATGCCAGACTCACCTTTCCTCATACCAAGAGGTGACTGCTGGGGGAAGTCGGGCACAGATTGGAGGATGAGTTATTGGGTTCCTGGAGGGGCCTGGAGACACTGTCGGATGTGTGGGAGGGTCTCTTAGTCATTATATTTATCTAGTCTGGAAGGCCCCACAGAGCCCCCTCCACGTCCCAGGCTTTGCTGCATCTGGGTTAAGTCAATGCATAGTTGAAACAGAGGAAAAAGCTCGTCAGGACTGACCCAAACACAGGTCCAATGCAGCAAACCTCTCCCAGGTTAAAGGGGACCCTCCGACAGCAGCCCAGCAGTTGGCAGCAGTAGGAATCAGGCTGGAGGCCTGCGCCTTTAAGGAGCCAGGGGGCGGAGGGGCGGGGCAGGAAGCGGACTCCCAGGAGACGCCGCCACCGGCTAGGTCTTTTTTTGGGAAGGGGCGGGCTGGACCCTCCTATGGACCCCGCCCCCTTTCCGGCAGCCCTCTGCCGGAGGGGAGGGAGCCCGGGGCGACCGAGCGTACCCGCTCTAGGGAGCTCGGGGCTCGGCGTCCCGCCCACAAAGGCTCAAGTTTGTTGATTTGGAGGGAGTAGCTGGGGTGGAGGCGGGTGCTAATAATACCGGTCCGTTCCGCCGCCGCGCTTTACAGTTTACACAGCTGTCACCTTCGTTACTCCTTAATTAATAAAAATAGCCGGCTTTCAGGAGCGCCTACTGGACGCCAGGCCTTATGCCGAGAGCTTTACAAGCACAGTCCCATTGTGCTTTGGCACATAACATTATCCCCATTTTCCGGAGCGGGAAGACGAGGCTCGGAGGGGTGCCGTGACTTGCCCGAGGTCACTCAGCCGGTCAGCGGCTCCGGGATCTAGGCGGGGGGCCGGGTGAGGCGGGGCGCGGGTGCAACCCCGGCTCCGTAGAGAGCTGCGGGGGCGGAGCGGCGGGCGGGGCGGAAGGCGAGGGGGGGTGCGGCGGCAGAGGATGGCCATCTTAAGTGGCCGCTGAGAGTTCAGGGCCGCTTCCCGGGGGAAGGGGGCACCGGAGCAGCCCAGAAGGTGGGGGTCTGCGCACGGCGCCCGCTGCTCTAGGGAGAGGTCAGGGGCCCCGGGGTTTGAGGGAACTTCCTTCTAGATGGGCAAGGGGAGGCCTGGTCTCGGACTGCTGAACCCCTTAAGGCCCGGGCCTGCGAGCACGGGGGATGGTGCCAGGGAACTTGGCCGAAAGGGGGAAGGGCTCTGCCCGGGCAGAGAGGGGCTGCCAGGGACGGTGCGTGGGGATTCGAGGGCACTGGACCTCGTCTGGAGGTTTGTGGGGGATCGGATCTCTGTGGAGGGGATTACCCCGCGGTATTTGTCGGGGGCTGGACCCAGTGGAGTTTGGGGGTTCAGGTCTAAGAGCGGGCTGGATTTCACGAGAGTTGGGGGTCCGGGGCCGTTTGGAAGTTGGGGAGGGATGGGAGAGGTTTCATCATGGGATCCTCGCGGGTTTGGGGAACTCGATCCTTGCGAGGCTGTAGGGGGGCCGAATGGAAAGGATTTCGTGTGGAATCAGACTTTTATGGGAGTTGAGGGTCATCATTGCGAGTTTTGAAGGGGGCTAAATTCTCCGAGGAGGGGGCCAGGATCCCGACGTGTTCGGGGGCGCAGGATGGAGAGGTTTGGCCTTCGATGGCGGGAGGGGTTGGGGGCTGGATCACCTCAGGGTGGTGATGGCGGGGCAGGATCATTGTGGGGTTTGGGAGGTCGGTTACCCCTGGGGTTTGGGGGGATCCCGGGCCTTGCGGCAATGCGGGGAACATTATCCCCGCGGGGAAGGGGTTGGAGGCAGGGGCGGTCCCTGCCGTGGGCCGAGCGGAGGGGGAAGGGGCCGCCGCCGGCTCTGCCCCTCCCCCGCCGCCTCTGAACAAACTTTTCTTTCTCTTCAAGTTGAGGCCGGCGCTGCAGGCGGCGGCGGCGGCGGCGCGGCGAACAAGGCGGCCTGCGCGGCGGAGCGCGGAGCCCGGATCCCGCACTCGGTCCGGCCGGTGGATCTTCAGGCCCGCGACCCGGGTTCGGGCCCGGCCCCAGCCTCAGCCCTGAGCGTCCCGGGTCGGATGGCGCGGGGCGGTGGGCGCGGGCGGCGCTGAGCCCTGCGGGGGCCATGGCCTCCGCGTGCGGGGCGCCGGGCTCGGGGGGCGCCGGGCCGGGGGGCGCGCTGGGCAGCCCGGCCCCCGCCTGGTACCACCGCGACCTGAGCCGCGCTGCCGCCGAGGAGCTGCTGGCCCGGGCGGGCCGCGATGGCAGCTTCCTGGTCCGAGACAGCGAGAGCGTGGCGGGAGCCTTTGCGCTCTGCGTCCTGTAAGTGGAGTTGGGGCTCCCGGCGGGCGGGTGCACGGCCCGAGGTTCCTTGAGTGTATGGGGAGGGCCTGGGACAGTGGGACGCCAGCGCCCCCCAGAGTGGGGGCCTTGGCTCTATGCTGGGGCTGAGGAAGGATGCAGGGGGCACTTCTTGCTGTGGGCCTGGGGCACTTTCTGAGGCTTTGAAGGCAGAGTATGTGCGGTCCTGCCATTTGGGGTATCCGTGATGGGGAAAAAATGCAGGAGTCTCTGGAGACCCCCTCAGGCACCCTCCAGGTAGAAGGGGCCAGAGGGGTGAGGATGTGCATTCCACCGCTGTGTGCAGTTCTGTTTATCTAGCGATTGGGTGTCTGAGCGGGAGTTGGGGCCAGAGGGACTGATGGGTGTGTGTGAGGATGCCCAGCAGCTTCCTTAGGGGGCCTTTGTGTGCCTCCAGGACTGAGATTGGGGCCTCCCCGGCTGTGTATGGCTGGGGCTGGGGGGCAGGGTGCTGTTGAGAAGAAGGGGGTGAGGCTGTTTGGGGCCATGTCATTATTTCATGAATCAGTGAGTGCCTGTGTGCGCCCTGGCTCTGCACTCAGCCCTGGGTATCGCGGCTGCCCTAGCCCTGAGCTATGGGTGCTGAGTGTGGGGCTAGACTTGGCAGCTCTGAATGGGCCTGGTCCTGTGCCTGCACCGATCCACTGTGTGTGGCACTGGTGTTGGGTGAGTTTGCACTTTCAGTTTTGGAGTCTTCTCCCTGAGCTGTCCCCTGAGCCCCAGGAGGGGAGACTAAGGAGGGACAGCCCAGGCAGATGAGTATCCTAGAGTCCTGCCTCCCAGCCCCTTTGAGGCATACCCCCTAATTAGGGAGGGGAGGGAGGCAGGTGCTGGGTCAGCTGTTGAGTGGGAGGGGGACAGCTGGGCCTATGTCTGGGTGAGGAACATTATTGTCCCAGGAGGGAAAAATCCTGGCCCCATTGCCAGGGAGGGGATGGGTGGGGTGAGGGTCTGTCTGTGGAGGCGGGGGGGCTTTGGCTTTACCAGCTGACTCTGGCTACACCCTGCATCTCAGGAGCCTGGGGGTGGGTGATCAGAAACCTACTTGCTTACCTGAAAACACGCCCACATGTACACGGGAAACATTCAGGACACACCCCTGCCCCAACAGGCGCAGGCAATCCAACCAGCAGGTCAGGATACAGGCCCTGGCCTCTGCCCTGGCTTTAAATTCCAGCTCTGCCTTTTACTTGCTCCATGACCTTAGGCAAATCACTTTTCTCCTTTGAGCTTCAGTTTCTTCTTCTGGAGAATGGGGATAATAATAATAATATCTGCCCCAAATTGTAAGGATTAAATGAAATCATGTCTGTAGTACACTGAGTACCTGGCCTGTCACAGAGACAGGGCTCAGTTAATGGGAGGCTATTATTGTTACAAACACAGACTCACAGTCCACAAACACACCCAGTCACACACAGACGCCCATACAGCTTGTGCCCAGTCAGTGGCCAGGATAACCCCCTAAGGGAGCCTACTTGAGAGGAGGGGATGGCCCTGTGGCCAAGGTGTAGTGTCTCCTCAAATAGGCATTTGGTCCTCTGGTGCCAACACCCCCCTCCTGCCCAACATACACAGGCCTGGTGACTCCCTTGGGCCTACCCTGAGGTGCGGCTGCAGAGGGAGTGTTCCACCCCCCAGCGTGGCCTGCGCTGGCCAGGCCTGGCTCAGCTGTCACCTGCTCAGCTGTTGCTGCCATCTGTCAGCACCCCTCTTGCCCCTCCTCAGCTTGGGGCTCCAAGAGGCCCAGGTCTCCCATAGGGGCCCCCTTGGGTCATCCCAATTTCCTAGTATCTGGGGAAGCGGGGAGAAAGCCCTCAGATGATACCCCTACACTCCCCAGCAGAGCTGCCCCAGACACACCCGACTCTAGCAGAGCCGGACACCACCGTGAACAGGACATAGCCCATGCACACACGCGGGTTACCCAGGCTTCTGAGGACTTGCACTATGGTAGGGGCCCAGACTGGTCCCACAGCCCAGAGGGGCCGTTTAGACAGCTGTAGAGGCCACAAAAGAGCTGCTGGTTGCTTCCCAGGCCCTGTGGTGGGTGTGGAGTCTGTATAGTGCTGTGTGGAGGGTGAGGGGGTCTGGTCATTCCTGCTCCGGTTGGTAACACTAGCATGAAAGAAGGGGACTGGCACCATCATTAACTCTGTGCAGCCTGGGCAAACGGATTTAGGGAAACCAAGGTGAAGGGGCTGGGGACTGAGCCTGGGGCAGAGGGAGGGGGTGCCTTGGGGCTTAGATCACAGCCTGGAGGTGACAGGTCCTGACCCCCTGCCGCGTTGCTGTCAGGTATCAGAAGCATGTGCACACATACCGAATTCTACCTGATGGAGAAGACTTCTTGGCCGTGCAGGTAGGAGCTTGGACCCTGACCTCGACCTTGATTCCAGCCTGTGGCTTGGAACCAGCCGGCTGACGCTTCTCCCACCCTTGCTGGCTCACAGACCTCGCAGGGCGTGCCTGTGCGCCGCTTCCAGACCCTGGGCGAGCTCATTGGCCTGTATGCTCAGCCCAACCAGGGCCTCGTGTGTGCCCTGCTGCTGCCTGTGGAGCGTGAGCGAGAGCTGGACCCACCGGATGACCGTGATGCCTCAGGTGCTGCCCGGGGTGTGGGGTGCAAATGCCTTCCTACCCCGTCCCGGACACTCCTGCTTCTTCCCATCCCATCTTCTCAACCCGCCTCCCCTAAAGCCCCCTGCTCCTACACGCAATGCCAGGGCCCTTCACCTCTTTTCTTTTTTTGTGTGTGTGAGGAAGACCAGCCCTGAGCTAACACCCGTTGTCAATCCTCCTCTTTTTTGCTGAGGAAGACTGGTCCTGGGCTAATGTCCGTGCCCATCTTCCTCTACTTTATGTGGTACGCCACCACGGCATAGCTGACAAGCAGTGCATCAGCGGGCGCCTGGGATCCGAACCCGTGAACCCCGGGCTGCCAAAACTCGAACTAAACCGCGGTGCCTCTGGGCCTTCACCTCTTTTCCATGGCATGGCATCCCCCCATACTTCCCTGGGGGCGGGATGCTCAAACTGCTGCCCTGCTGCCCCCTGTCCACAGATGGAGAGGATGAGAAGCCCCCGCTGCCCCCGCGCTCTGGCTCCACCAGCATTTCTGCCCCCATGGGGCCCAGCAGCCCCCCACCAGCCCCTGAGACCCCCACAACTCTGGCTGCTGAGAGGTGAGACCCCCCCCCAACACGCTCCACTGAGCAGGAAGTCCCTTTCTCCTTTGAGAACTGTGTCCTCACCAAAGGTGGGGAGACTTCTAAGCCCTGACCCCACCCCCAGGGACCCCTGTTCCATCTCAGCTCCAGCGGCAGACACCCTGATCCAACAGCTCTGACTGTTACCAGTACCGTCTCCTCTAGGGATGGGTGGGGGTGCTGGGACAGGATCAGCAGGGCCTCCACTGACTTCTTAACCCCTCCCTGAAGTGCTCCTAATGGGCTGAGCACGGTCTCCCACGAGTACCTGAAGGGTAGCTACGGGCTGGACCTGGAGGCTGTGCGGGGAGGAGCCAGCAACCTGCCCCACCTCACGCGCACTCTCGCCGCCTCATGCCGGAGGCTGCACAGGTACCTGGGGCATCCAACACCATGCTCTGCACCCTTACCTCTGACTTGTCCTCGCCTGCTCCCTTGTTGCACAAACGCCCTGACCTCTGACCTCTGGCCCCGAACAGGGAACCAGCCGTTGCCTCCTGATTTTTCCTCACCTGAACCCTTGTATCCTCATGATGGAGGCTGAAGCTACACACTCAGCCCCCTTCCCTGTACTTGGGTTGGGGTGGGGAGTTCTTCTGACCTGATGTCTCCCCTAGTGAGGTGGACAAGGTTCTGTCGGGCCTGGAGATCCTGTCCAAGGTGTTTGACCAGCAGAGCTCACCCATGGTGACTCGCCTTTTACAGCAGCAGGTGGGATTGAGAGGAGACCTCTGGGGAGTGGGTTCATGTTCTGGGGCTGGGTGGGGGGCCTCCTGCTTGGAGGCCTCACGTACAAGCCTCAGTCTCTTCCCTCACAGACCCCACCACAGACTGGGGAGCAGGAACTAGAGAGCCTGGTGCTGAAGCTGTCAGTGCTGAAGGACTTCCTGTCAGGCATCCAGAAGAAGGTGGCCTGATTCCTGACCTCTGACCCCTGACCCACCAGTCCC
This sequence comes from Tapirus indicus, assembly GCA_031878705.1. Taxonomy (NCBI): domain Eukaryota; kingdom Metazoa; phylum Chordata; class Mammalia; order Perissodactyla; family Tapiridae; genus Tapirus; species Tapirus indicus. Next base: position 27,613,822 of record CM062924.1, read on the forward strand.
TGGCCATTCACATTGGCCTAACTGATCTCAGCCTTGAATCTATAGTTTAGCATTGACCCCAGCATCAACCATGCCTCTCCTGGCCCTAGCCAGGCATGTCCTCTGACCTTGCCTGCCCTTGCCCCTCCAGGCCCTGAAGGCCCTACAGGACATGAGCTCCACAGCACCCCCGGCTCCGCTGCAGCCGTCCATACGTAAAGCCAAGACCATCCCCGTGCAGGCCTTTGAGGTACATGGCAGGGGGCACCAGGTGGGGCCTCATGCGGCAAAGGGCGGTTGGAGGTGGAGGGGGTGCTGCATGCCCTCAGGTCTTTTCAGCAGCCTCCCCGTCTCCTGGCCTGCAGGTGAAGCTGGATGTGACCCTGGGTGACCTGACCAAGATCGGGAAGTCGCAGAAGTTCACGCTGAGTGTGGATGTGGAGGGCGGGCGGCTGGTGCTGCTGCGCAGGCAGCGGGACTCGCAGGAGGACTGGACAACCTTCACACATGACCGCAGTGAGCCAGGGCCCGACCTGGGAGGGGTGGGCAGGGCAGCCCTGGGCCTCGCTACAGGCCAGTGTGATCTGTCCTCCATCCTCTAGTCCGCCAGCTCATTAAGTCACAGCGGGTCCAGAACAAGCTGGGCGTTGTGTTTGAGAAGGAGAAGGACCGGACACAGCGCAAGGACTTCATCTTTGTCAGTGCCCGGGTGAGCAGTGGGTTGGGTTAGGCCACTGGGGGCTACAGAGAAGGGAGGGAGCACAGGATGTAGGCAAGTCATCCCTTCTGGCAGGGGTGGGTCTGACAGGGCAGAGAGTATGTGTCCTGAGAGTGGGAGGGCCTGGGGGTGGATTCAGGTATTCAATCAATGAACATTTATTGAGCCCCTGCTATATGCTTAGGTAGTGGGTATATAGTGGTGAGCCAGACAAGCATGACCCCTTCCTCACAGTCCCTGCCACCTAGCAGGGTATCCCTGTGGAAGGGGGGTTTCCTGGCCGCCCACCTGCCCCTGACTGGCTGCTGTCCCCCTAGAAGCGGGAGGCCTTCTGCCAGCTGCTGCAGCTCATGAAGAACAAGCACTCCAAGCAGGACGAGCCCGACATGATCTCCGTCTTCATAGGCACCTGGAACATGGGTCAGGCCTGTGCAGGGGCTGGGGTGGGAGAGAGGAATGGCCCCAGGGCAGGGCTCTGACCATGCCCCATCCCCTCCACCTCCAGGAAGTGTGCCGCCTCCGAAAAATGTGACATCTTGGTTCACGTCAAAGGGTCTAGGGAAGACCTTGGATGAGGTCACGGTGACCATACCCCATGACATCTATGTTTTTGGGACCCAGGAGAACTCGGTGGGCGACCGTGAGTGGCTGGACCTGCTACGCGGGGGCCTCAAGGAGCTCACAGATCTGGATTACCGCCCGGTGAGGAGGGGCCATCTGTCCAGTCCCCTCTCTTCACACACCACCCAGACTGTTCTGTTTGACCCCCTGGGCGACCCTGGAGAACACAACTTGACTGGCTCTCCATCTGGTCCCTGGCCATATCCTTTAGATCTAACCTGAGTCCTTCATGCCATAGGAGGGCCTGTTTCTCTCTGGCCCCTCAGGAAAAAGGGGTAGCGGGCCTTTCTATCCTGGGACTGCCAGAACAGTCTATAGTATGGGCTGGGGGGGGATGTGGACAGTGGCCCCAGCCCAGAGCAGGGGTGACCCCACACCCTCTGCCCAGATTGCCATGCAGTCACTATGGAACATCAAGGTGGCTGTGTTGGTCAAGCCTGAGCATGAGAACCGCATCAGCCACGTCAGTACATCCAGCGTGAAGACTGGCATTGCCAACACCCTGGGTGAGCAGGCCGGGCAGGGTCCCTCTGACCACACCTCCTGCCTCCTCTCCAGCCTAGGGTCTTCCTTTTTTGGGTGGTCTTAGCTTTCCCATATATAGAACACTTTGAACTTTGTAAAGCATGTTCATATTTTAAATCTCTTCCAGCCTCACCTGGAAGGCAGGGCCAGGAAAATTACCTACATTTCTTAGATGAGAAAACTAAGGTCCAGAGTGGTTGAGTGATCTGTCTAAGGTCACACAGCTAGTAAGTGGTGGAGCCTGGCATAGTGCCTGGCTCTCCTGGTCTGTGGTCCAGTGCTCCCCAGGATAGATTCTGCAGATCCTTTCAGCTTTACCCTTGGGATCCCCTATGATCTGCTCACACATGCAGACAGACTCAGGCCATCCTGATGGACTGTGTGTGCCCTGTGTTGGCCCCCAAGGAACTCCAGGGGTGTGTTGTTGGGTGGTGGTGTTACGTGGATGTGTGTTCGGGGGCCTGCCTGCCTCATGGTATCTAGGGGGTTAGAAGGATCTTCCCACTGCTCTTCGAGGGGCAGAGGGGAGAGCTGGGAGCCCTCTGAGGGTCACCCAGGCCTTCCTCTCTTGCTTGCCCGGACAGGAAACAAGGGGGCTGTGGGCGTCTCCTTCATGTTCAATGGCACCTCATTTGGCTTTGTGAATTGCCACCTCACCTCGGGAAATGAGAAGACCGCCCGGTGAGGATCTCTTTACCCTCATCTCCTATTCACCTGAGACCTATTCCCTCTCCCATGTCCCAGTCCATGATCCTCCGACATCTCTGTGCCCAGAGACCCCATTCTCCCTTATTCCAACTCAAGGGCTCTTTGTCTCTCCCTGACCTTGATCTTGTCCCCAACTCCTCCTTCTGTCCCCTGATCCCTGCCCCAGAGACTTCTTACCTTTACACCTGTCATTGACTCCTGACCCTGGGGACCTCCCCCCACACCCACCACAGGCGGAACCAGAACTACCTGGACATCCTGCGGCTGCTGTCGCTGGGCGACCGGCAGCTCAGTGCCTTTGACATCTCTCTGCGTTTCACTCACCTTTTCTGGTTCGGGGACCTCAACTACCGCCTGGACATGGATATCCAGGTGCGAACAGGGCCTGGCAGGTGGCTGGTATGGAGGCTGGGCTGGGGGCCAGCTGGGCTCCCACCTCTGGCCCTGGCTCAGAGGGAAAGTCTCCAGCCTTTGTGTCCCCACCCCAGGAGATCCTGAACTACATCAGCAGGAAGGAGTTTGAACCCCTGCTCAGGGTGGACCAGCTCAACTTGGAGCGGGAAAAGCACAAGGTCTTCCTTCGATTCAGTGAGTGTGGGCCTGGCGGGAGGTCTCTGAGGGTTGGGGTCCTTGTGGTATCCCTGGTCTTCAGGGCCCTGACCCCCCTGTCCCCTGCGTTCCTTAGGTGAGGAGGAGATCTCCTTCCCACCCACCTACCGCTATGAGCGGGGTTCCCGGGACACGTATGCCTGGCACAAGCAGAAGCCAACTGGGGTGAGTGAGGAGAACAAGGTGGGCCTTGGGAGACCCCCAGGGCTGCAGTGAATCCAGAGTGCATGTAGGGTCAAGGGTCTGGGCCTCTGCAGTTACTGCTCCAGCTTCTAAGGCCACTCTGAGGCCTGAGGGGGGATCCTGGGTGCTGTGAGGGTCCCAGGAGGGAGTGGGTGCTGGGGCCCAGTTGGTGGGAGTGTGGAGCCTCATCAGCTCTAGGGGGGGTCTCATCTGAGCAACCCCAGCCATCAGCCCTGACCACGCTGCCATCCCCTCCCCAGGTCCGGACCAACGTGCCTTCGTGGTGTGACCGGATTCTCTGGAAATCCTACCCTGAGACCCACATCATCTGCAATTCCTATGGTCAGAGCCTCCTGGACAGGGTGATGGGTGATCCTGGGTGGTCACTGCCCCGACTCTGCCCCAGCTTTAGGAAGTGGGAGCAGAGAGTAAAGAGCTTGCCCCTGAGCCCCCATTCCTGTCCCCCCCCAGGTTGCACTGATGACATCGTCACCAGCGACCACTCTCCCGTGTTTGGGACATTTGAAGTGGGAGTTACCTCTCAGTTCATCTCCAAGAAAGGTGACTATTCTGGATGTGCTTGTGGGTCTGGCATACATCTGGGTGGGCACAGATGGTGGCCTGGGGACATGCCTGGGTTTGAATATACCTGACTGCGTGTGTGTTTGGGTGTGTACATGTACATGCAGCAATGTTTCTGTATATGTGATGTGTGAGTGTCTCTGTGCCTGGGTCATCGTGAGGTGCACGTCCATGCACGTGTGTATATGCGTGAGTGTAAAAACATGTATGTGCGGGGGCCGCCCGGTGGCGCAGCGGTTTAGTCCGCGCTTGGCAGCCCGGGGTTCGCGAGTTCGGATCCCAGGCGCCCGCGGACGCGCACTGCCTGTCAGCCATGCCGTGGTGGCGTCCCATATAAAGTGGAGGAAGATGGGCATGGATGTTAGCTCAGGGCCAGTCTTCCTCAGCAAAAAGGGGAAGATTGGCAACAGATGTTAGCTCAGGGCTGGTCTTCCCCACAAAAAAAAAAAAAAAACAAAAAAAACATGTATGTGTCTCTATCTGCCTGGGGCCACGTGTGTACCTGAGTGTGCCTGGTGGTGTGGTGGATTGTTAGAGGGCCATCAATCCCGCCAGAATGATGCACTCTGGTGCCCAGCCCCCTCTCAGGTGGTCTCTCATTCTTGGGTTGTCTGTCTGCCCTGGTCCAGGGTCTGGGCTTTGGGGTCTCCCTTTTGTTGCTTGGGATTCAGGAGGCCCCTCCTGGCCTTCCCTCGTGCTCTGCCAGGGCCCCTGACCTCCTGTCCCAGGGCTCGGTCTTTCTGTCCTGCTCTTCCTGTCACCCTTTCAGCCCTCCTGTCTGCCTTCCTCCCTTTGCCCCCCAGGGCTCTCAAAGACTTCGGACCAGGCCTACATTGAGTTTGAGAGCATCGAGGCCATTGTGAAGACGGCCAGCCGCACTAAGTTCTTCATTGAGTTCTACTCCACCTGCCTGGAGGGTCAGAGGCGGGGCCCAGGGCTGGGTGTGGGCCAAGCGGGATGGGAGGCCAGAGGTGCCCGGAGCCATCAGCCTGCTAGTTAGGGGGAAGGGAAGCTGGGAGGTGGCACTCAGTTGGTGTCCCCCACCCCCACCCCAGAGTACAAGAAGAGCTTCGAGAATGATGCCCAGAGCAGTGACAACATCAACTTCCTCAAGGTGCAGTGGTCCTCGCGCCAGCTGCCCACGGTGAGGCTGCTGGCAGGGCCTGGGCTCGCGGGTGAGGGCACAGAGATGAGGGCGAGAGGCACTCGGGAGCCTGCCTGGGAGGGAGGGCAGAGCCGGCGCGTGTGTGTCTGTAGGGGGCTGGGCATGAGTGAGGATGAGGGGATGTGCTTTATTTGGGGGTGTGGGAGTCGTTCATTCATTCATTCAATAAATACTTCATTCGATAAATACCTCTTGAGCCTTTGCTAAATGTCAGGTCCTGTGTTGGCCACTGAGGATGCAGAAAATTAATTAGTTACAATGCCAAGTACTATGAAAGGCCCACGCAGGGCTGTGTCTTCTACATTTAGGATTTGAGATCTTTCCTTAAGAGTTGAGTGGAAGTGAGCATGGATGAGCCTGAGGGTAGGGGTGAGTGGTGTCAGGGGCAGGAGGGGGAGGGTGGGGCTTTGCTCCTGACTGGGCTGGGCCTCTCCACTCCCCAGCTCAAGCCGATTCTGGCTGACATCGAGTACCTGCAGGACCAGCACCTCCTGCTCACAGTCAAGTCCATGGACGGCTATGAATCCTATGGTGAGGAGCGAGGGGTGCCAGGGACACAGGAAGCCAGACAGGGCTCTAGAAAGGTTTGGCAATCTGCTGGTCTGCCCCATCTGCCCTTCAGGGGAGTGCGTGGTGGCGCTCAAGTCCATGATTGGCAGCACGGCCCAGCAGTTCCTGACCTTCCTGTCCCACCGTGGCGAGGAGACAGGCAACATCCGTGGCTCCATGAAGGTGCGGGTGCCCACAGAGCGCCTGGGCACCCGTGAGCGACTCTACGGTGGGGGCTCCATTGGGAGGGGTGTAGGGCGTGAGATGGGGTGGTGTGGGCAGGTCTAGGAGGGGAGGACTGGGGTTGTGGGGAGGGCAAGTTAGAATCCCTTGGAATATTGGAAGTTCTGCAGCCATGGCTGGGAGTGGACCTGCCCTGAGGAGTAGCTGGGAAGGGGCTGGCAGGCCCTGTGGGTGTCTGTGGGATCCAGGAGCCCAGGACCCCTCTGAGACTCCTTTCCCTTCCTCCCCCAGAGTGGATCAGCATTGATAAGGATGAGGCCGGAGCAAAGAGCAAAGTCCCCTCTGTGTCCCGAGGCAGTCAGGAGCCCAGGTAAGCTGGGGCTGTGTTGGGAGTCAGGTGAAGGGGGGTGCCTAGGGGCTTTTGGTTGACCCCTACTTCATCTCTCTTCCCCTGTGCACCCCTGGCAGGTCAGGGAGCCGCAAGCCAGCCCCCACAGAGGCCTCCTGCCCACTGTCCAAGTTATTTGAAGAACCAGAGAAACCACCACCAACTGGGAGGCCCCCAGCCCCACCTCGAGCTACTCCCCGGGAGGAGCCCTTGACCCCCAGGTGAGAGAAGGAACCCGTCACCCCCTTCCCCCCACCTTTATCCATTGCTATGTGTGGCTTTCAGGGCCAGCCTGGGGATCCTCTGCTGCTCGGGTGCTCTGCCCCTCAACAGCCGGATGTGCCGGGGCCCTATGCCTGTGGCCACTCTGGCCAGCCAGGCCTCCCTTAGGTGTGGCTCCCTGAGTCAAAGGGAGCACAGTCAGCCTTTCCTCCCTATTCTGCCTTAAAAAATAGAATTAGAAATTCTTTCTGCAACAGCTCCCTCCGTGTAAACAGACTTAGCCTGAGCCTTCTGTTTGGAGAAGGCACGCGCCTCAGCAGAGGATTCCCCTGGGTGCGTTCTGTGGAACACTGTCCTACAAGATGCCCCACTGGAAATGGGTTTGTGGTCAAGTGAGTTTGGGAAATGGTACTTGCTGGATTCTTTTCTTAGATATTCCCAGTGCACATCAGTATTAGCAAAAGCTCTGGGCACGTGGACAGGAAGGAAACCCTTTTTCAGCTCTGTTGAATATAGTTTCCCAAACTTCATGGGCCAGGAAACTTCTGTTCCACACAATAGCTATTAATATCCTGGGGAACTAGTGTTCTGTGGCTCATACTTTGGGAAAGTGGGGGTCGCTTTCTAATTATATCCAGTTGTCGCTGAAACTGAGTGAAAACTCCGTGGTACAGTGTGGTGCATTTCACTCATCTTCAGCTGTGAGCAATTACCTGGGTTTTATCCCCAGGCTTGAGGAAAACTAACCTGAATCCCTGAGTAAGACTGCTGGGTAGCTGGGCCTCGGATGCCTCTGGAGGCTTTCCAGATCTCTCCGGTTGTTCTCATTAAAGGCCTTTATTGCCCTGCCTCTGGCACCTGTTTTCACCCTTTAAACTCAGGTTTCACAGTTATAGACCAAGTCATAAAAGATCTGAGAATCTTAGCAAATGAGGCAAGGAGTTTAGAGGTTATCCGTTCAACTCCCCCGTCCCCCTGATTTGAGAGATGAGGACACCAAGGGCCAGAGAGGGAAAGTGATGTGCTCAAGGTCACATGCAAGTCTAGGACCAGGGGCCCACGTCTCCTGACTCCCAGTCCAGTACTCCTTCCACTGCACCCTTGCCTGCACTATGGGTTTCTGGGTCCTGACTTAGTTATCCTGTTCCCATATCCAGGTTGAAGCCGGAGGGGGCTCCAGAGCCAGAAGGGGTGGCGGCCCCCCCACCCAAGAACAGCTTCAATAACCCTGCCTACTATGTCCTTGAAGGAGTCCCACACCAGCTGCTGCCCCCAGAGCCACCCTCGTCTGCCAGGGCCCCTGTCCCACCTGCTACCAAGAACAAAGTGGCCATCACAGTGCCTGCTCCACAGCTTGGGCGCCACCGGCCCCCCCGTGTGGGAGAGGGGAGCTCATCAGATGAGGAGTCTGGGGGCACACTGCCTCCTCCAGACTTTCCACCCCCACCTCTGCCGGACTCGGCCATTTTCCTGCCCCCCAGCCTGGATCCTTTGCCAGGGCCAGTGGTCCGGGGCCGCAGTGGGGGTGAGGCCCGTGCTCCACCACCTCCCAAGGCCCATCCAAGACCCCCACTGCCTCCAGGCCCCTCACCCACCGGCACTTTCCTGGGCGAGGTAGCCAGTGGGGATGATCGCTCCTGCTCAGTGCTGCAGATGGCCAAGACACTGAGTGAGGTGGACTACGCTCCTGCCGGGTCTGGCCGCTCAATGCTCCTGCCAGGCCCCCTGGAGCTGCAGCCACCCCGGGGACTACCCTCAGACTATGGCCGGCCTCTCAGCTTCCCTCCACCCCGAATCCGAGAGAGCATCCAGGAGGATCTGGCAGAGGAGGTGTGTGGACCGGGGTGGCTGTCTGTGTGTACCCGAGGTGTGTGCTTGCCCATGGACTGTGGTATCCTTTTACTCCACCATTTAACACTCAGTGGTGTCCCCTCTGCCCTGAGCTGGGCACTGGGGAGTTGGGGGACACATGAGTCAGCCCCGGTCCTTGCCTCCCTCCCCCGCAGAGCATGTGGTAGAATGTGGCTGTCCGCAGGTGCTTCTGTGTGTGCGGGCACCCTCATTGCTCCCGGTGACATACCCTATTCCCTCAGGCTCCTTGCCCGCAGGGCGGGCGGGCCGGCGGGCTGGGCGAGGCGGGCATGGGCGCCTGGTTGCGGGCCATCGGCTTGGAGCGCTATGAGGAGGGCCTGGTGCACAATGGCTGGGACGACCTGGAGTTTCTCAGGTGGGGGCGGGGCTGGAGGCGGACGGGGCGGGGCTGGCCCCGGGGACAGAGCTACGGGCCCCCTCCCACCTCGCCCATCTCCCAGCCTCTCTTACCCCTACAGCGACATCACCGAGGAGGATCTGGAGGAGGCTGGGGTGCAGGACCCGGCTCACAAGCGCCTCCTTCTGGACACCCTGCAGCTCAGCAAGTGATGGCCGTGGCACTGCGAAGCTGCGAACTCAGCGCCCCTCCCCCCCACGAAGACCCAGCCGTAGCCCCGGAGTTGAAAAGTTATGAGGGGCGGGGCAGTACCTCTCTGCCTATTTATTGGGGATGTGCGTTCCCCACTGCCCAATCATTTGGAATGCCCTAGTTAGGACATCCTGCCCCTCGCCTTTTAGACCCGGGGCTCCAGAGGTCAGTTGCCGTGGTTACCAAGGACCTTGGTTATTTTGGTGCTGTCCTCCCTTTCTGGACTCCTCCTCCCAGCCAGGGGTGCCCGTGGGGTCCATTTGGGTACGTCTGGCCCCCCACTTTCACCGCTGTGTCTGCTGCACTCCACCGGCTTGAACCACAGCGGGAAGGGCTGAGCTAGGACCTCTCCCCAACCCCCACTCTGGGGTGTCCGTCCGGAAATGAAGGAATAGCCCAAGCACTGGGCTGGGGTTTATTTAAGCTTTTCTGTGTGGGTTTAGGGAGGGCGGGCACTTTAATATTATTGGGGCCGGTTAGGGGAGGGGGAGGATCTCTGCCATAAAGTGCCGGTTTGCTTAGTTCTCACTGTCTTGCTGGTCCATCCCGCCCTGCGCGGCAGCCGCGGTTTCTCGCTGGTCGCCAGGGGGACCGGGCTCCTGCAGGCAGCCTGTCCCCATCCTGGGTACTCAGAAGGTTGCCCGCATGACGTCTTCAATAAATTAAGTTTTATTTGGATTGAGCAAAACTCACCTCAATAAATTACAAGTTATTCAAAGGAAAAGAACAACAACAAAAAAAATCAGGAAAGAGGAAAGCCCTCTGACCCGTTGCCCTGGCAGCCCCTCCACTCCAAGCGGGCCTACCCTCTGCGCCAGACCGGCTGGGAATGGGAGGGGATAAGGGAGGGACAAATGGGCGGTGGGACCCTTCAGGCTGCTGATTATCCCGGCGGCCACCGGCCTTTGCACGGGTGGGGTCAGTGCGGGTGGGTCCGAGGGGTGGGTAGCTGGCTGGTCACCAAGGTGAGGAGTGACCTAGCCAGCTGCAGAGCCAGGGGAGGGGGCCCAGTTGCTCCTCCTTGAGGACTCACTTTGGAGCACTATGTTAGGGACAGGCATTAGTCGATCCCGTTTCCAAAGAAAGCCAAGCTAGAAGGGGCTCCGGGCTCTCCTGGAGGGTCCCGGTGAAGAGGACCCCACTCTGCTGCGTGGGGGTAGGTGAGGACGAGAATGGCCCCGACTTGGTCTCCAAAGCTGGGGAGGGCACACCTAGGGGTCAGACACGGTGGGAGGTGGGAACGGATGGGGACTTCCAGGCAGGGGGCCGGGCTGGGGAGGGACTCTGGCAGGTCCTGGAGGGTCAGGGGCATCTCTGGGGGCAGGCCCGTAGCCTCCAGAGTCCGGCGGCTAGAAGAGATTGGTCTTCAGGGCGGGGCCGGGCTTCCGGTGGAAGGAGGACAGAACCCCCGAGAAGGGCCCGGGTCCGGGTTCCGCCGGCTGCCAGGCCTTAAGCAGCTCGGCCGCGCCCGCGCCGGGCCCGCCGCCCCCACCGCCCGCCACGCCGGCCCACAACGGGCCCTTGAGCGGCTGTGGCCCCGGCCCGGGTCCGGGCCCGGAGCCCAGGGCGGCGGGCAGCGGGCTGGGGCTCAGGCGCGGGCTGGCCAGGCCGGGCGCGGGCGGCGGCGGCAGCGACGCGGTGCTGTCGGGCGTGGGGCTGCACGTGGACTCCTTGGAGTCGTCGTCCTCCGACGAGCAGCGCGCCTCGCCCTTTTTGGCGCCCGCCGCGCCCGCCGCACCCTTGGCGCTGGCCGCGCGCTCCTGTTTGCGGAACTTGGCCCGGCGGTTCTGGAACCAGACCTGCGGGCACAAGGGCAGGTCAGCCCGGGGCCGCAAGGCGCAGGGGAGACCTCCGTCCGGAAAGGGCCAGGTCGGGATTATTACCAGGCATCCGAGCATTGGCCCCTCCGCCCTTCAGCACTCGGCTCGGTGCCTCCCTCGTCTCTCCGCGCCCCTCCTCTCCTCCACTTGCCCCTTCCTTCAGGTCCTTAGGGTCTTCCCCTGGGGATCTGTTCACCCGCAGTCCCCGCTGCCCGCTAGTGCTCTTGGTCTCCTGGAGGGGACTCCGCCTTTGCTCTCTTCATCACCCAAAGCCCTGCCCCCAATTCCCTCCTACAACAAGCTCCGGGAGTTGCGCCCAGAGTGTCCTACAGCGGTGGAGCGCGGGTTAGGGCACGAGGGGAAACCTTTAGTCCAGGGTCTCCGGTAAAGGCGGGCCATCTGAACATCTGTAGTCGGGATTTGTAAAATAGACAACAGGGTCCGCCCTGGCCCGGCTCGCCTCCTCCCTCGGGCCCGGGCTCTCTAGGCTCAGGGGTATCACAGCCGCAGAGCTGGGGAGGGGACCTGGAGGCGCTGACTGGCTTTCCCCGACTCCTCCGCCTCGCTCGGCCCTGAGGCCGCCTGGGGCTCCCCTTCTACCGACTCGTTCTCCCTCTTGGCTTCCCAAGCATCATTCTGCATGCCCGGCCCTACCTGGGAGACTGAGGGGAAATCAGGGGGCTGAACAGCTCAGTTCTCCCGAGGGCCTCGGGCCTGCCAAGTCCTGGCCCCGCCGCCTCCCCAGGCTCCTCGTCCTCTCCTGCCCAACTACTCCCCCAACTGCGCCCTGGCCCCTGGCCCTAGCTCTCGGCCTCCAGGCTGCACCTGCCCACCGCCCGAGTGAGGCCCCTCTGTCCCGCCGCCCTCCAGGTGTCGGACACTATTCGCCCTCCCCCTCTCCGCGCGCACACACTCCCGTACACACACGCGCAAACACACACCTGCACACGAGCCTCAGTGAGGTCGATCTTGAGCGCCAGCTCCTCGCGCGTGTAAATGTCGGGGTAGTGGGTCTCGGCGAAGACGCGCTCTAGCTCCTTGAGCTGCGCGCTCGTGAACGTGGTGCGGATGCGCCGCTGCTTGCGCTTCTCGTGCAGGCCCGACGGCTCCGGGAAGAACTTGTAGGGCACTAGGGGTGTGTGCGGGAAGGGGGAGCAACGAGGGTGGGGGCGTGAGGGCCGAGCACAGCCCTCTGTGTCCTGCCCCTGAGGGAATCGCTCACTCTCCCCCGCCCCTGGCCTGGCCCCTCGGCTTGGTCCTCTCATCCTCAGATCTAGCGTCTTCCATATGGCTCGATGGAGCCGGCAGGGGTGAAGGCGGACAGGTCGCGGGGAGACCTGGGGCCCAAGAGCAGCAGCGAGGGAACCAGAATCGGATATCCGTCAAGATCGCTCACCTGTCTGTCGTTGGGCCTCCGCCGTGTTCCAGTCCACCCGCCCCTCCTCGCTCCCCTCGGTGTAATCTCTCCCTCAGTCTGTCTGCCTGCTTGACTTGAGGTACTGCTCTGTCCGCTCTAGATTTGGCTGTCTGTCAGGTCTCATCAGCACTGAGTCTACTCAGTAATCAGTCCTGGACCTCAGCTGGGTGACTGAGATGCCCCTGCCTGAGTCTACCTTCAGCCCTGCCAGGCTCTCTGCTGTGTACGGATTTGGCACCCTCTCCCCCACCATCTCTCTCCTTCCCAGGCCTCATTTCCTCAGCCCCATCTCACATCCCATTCTCCTCCAGGGGTCCCCCCTCCTCTTCCTCATCTCTCTCCATCTGCATCTCTCATCAACTTTCCCCTTCTGGACCATTCTTCTCTTTGTGACATTGAGAAAGGTTTTTATTTCTCCCCACCCAGGTTCCTCCATCTTCTCTTTGCCCTTCTTCTCCCTCCCAGGCACCTCTCTCTGTGTCCCGACTCCCCCAGAGCCAGCCCAATCCCTCCTCCCTCACTCTTCCCATCCTTGTCTCCCATCTACCCCATCCCAATCCCCAGTGCCCCACAGACAGCATTTGACAGAAACATTATCTCCCCATCCCTGTCTCCAACCCCTGTTTAGGTCTCCATATTCTCCAGGGGTCCTCAGTATCCTTCATCTTTATCTCCCTACTTCTCTATCTCCCCCAATCCTTGCCTCCAACACCCCTTCCTATCACTATCTTCCTCATCTCTGTTTCCAATCTTCCTTGGTCCCCATCTCCCATAATTCCTGTCCCCATCACCTGGTTCTTCTCCCATCTCCCTAACCCTGGGTCCTGGTTTCTCCCAGGGTCCCCAGTCTTCCCATCTCTGCTCACATCTTTCTGTACCTGTCTCCATCTCAGAACTCCATCTCTCTGGGGCCCATCTCCCCACTTCCTGTCTCCATCTCCCCAGCCCTCATCCACATCTGGTCCAGAGTACCTGATCTTCCCATCCCTGATTCAGTTTCTGGCTCCATCTCCCTAGTTCTCATCTCTCCAAATCCAGGTCCCTATCTCACCATCCCTCCTCACCCCCAGGAGCCAATCTTCTACTTGGGTCCCTGGTGGTCTTCCCAGGAAGGAAAGAGATATGGAGATTGGGTGGGGCAGCCTGGACTCTAATCGGAGAGATGGGGATGACTGAGAAGCTCCATGAGGTTGAGGGTTCAGATGGGGACTTGGATCAAGGGGCTGGCGGGGGGAGGGGGGATCATAGCGGCTGTTTCTGGGTTGTGCATGACTCTAGCGGGGCAAGTATCCAGGGGGAATGGGGAAATGAAAGTGGCTTAATGACGTGGGTTTCAGCAGTGCAAGAGGGTTTAGGCACCAGCAGATGGGTCCAAAAGCGGGCAGGAGGGGCCTGATGGTGCTGGGGCTCTAAGAAGGTTCCCATCTGGGCAGCTCAGCTGTCACAGGGTCCTTGTTCTGATGGGGCATGAAGTGGGGTGGGGATGATAAGGATGGGGGTCTGATTGGACTGAGCCGGAAGCGTCTTCCAAGAACACAGGGGATGGAGAGGTTTGCTGGTCAGTCTCTGCAGGTGGGGAGGGGAGGGCCTGGTGAGGGGCCTGAAGCTGGACTGGGGCTCTATTTCCTTGACCCCAAGAGCACGGGATAGGGATATGGCAGCGAGAAAGAGGAATGGGAAGGATGAGAGGGTGGGGCTCAACTCTGCCTAGGGGAACCCCGTCTTGCAGGGGAGACTGGGGGGTCCTGCGAGGCGTTGGAGGGTCTGGCCAGGGCAGGGATGGTGGCCGCTGTGGGGGACAGTCGCAATCACTTGTCGAGTAGGGCAGGGGCTAGGGGTTCCGCAGGATTTGGAGGGAGGTTTGGGCCGGAGTTGGGCTCACCTGCTGAGTAGGGCGCGGGCTGGTGGTCGCGGAGAGCGCCAAGCGCGCAGTTGGAGGAGCCGAGCGCGGGGCAGGGCGGCCCGGCCGCGGGGAAGGCGGGTCGCAGGGGGCTGTATTGGAAGCCTCCGGGCTGGCTGCAGGCGCCGAAGTCGCCGTAGGCGGACGCCTCCATGGCCGCCACGCACGAGTCGTACGAATTGAGGTAGGAGTAGTCCATCGGCCCGGGGGGCGGAAGCAGGGGCCTGGCCGGGCCGGGTCGGGGTCGGGGTCCTGGGCCGCGTCAGGGTCGGGATGGAGGTTCGAGCGCCAGGCGCCGAGGACCCGAGGCCAGCTCTGAGCGCCCGCGAGTCTGCCCGCCCCGTCGCGGCCGCGCTCCGCCCGGGTGCAACGCAAGTGCAGCCCGGCCTGGCCCGCGCGCCTTTTAACGCGCAGGACCCCGCGGAGGGGGCGGGGCGGGGCGAGCTCCGCGGGGCGGGGCTTGGGCAGCCCAGCCCCGCCCCAGCCACCCCCGACCCCCACCCCAAAGGGTCCCTACCGCCCTCTTAGGGCTCCGGAGGTGCAGGGCGGGGCTGCTCGGGGCACCATCACTAGAGTTCTCATCCCGCCCCACTTCGGACCAGACCTTCCACCTCTACGCATCGTGCCAGGCCGGAGGGTCCTGACCCCTTTCCCCGGCCTCCCCACCTGCGGCCCCACAGAAGGGAGGGGAGACAGGCCCGGCGGCGCTCGTGTGAAGAAGTTAATTCAATTCGCCTTGATAACCGAGTTATTCCGAGCCAGCCCCTCGGCCCCGCCCCCAGCGAGGTCCCATCCCGGCGGGGATCACGGAGGCGACCCAGGAGGGGGGATGGAGACCAGGACCAGGCAGAGACGGAGCCTAGGATGGGGACGTGGATGAAGAGAGGAGACAGAGACGGAGACAGGGAGAGAAGAGAACAGAAACAGTGACGGAGAAAGGGACGAGAGATACAGGTACGCTGATGGACACAAGGAGGAGACGTGGACGAGAGGGATGGAGGGAGACAGGGGCGAGAGGGAGACCGGGTCGCGATGGAGACAAAGGTGAAACATGCTCCAGAGAAAAGCAGGGATGGAGATGGGGGCAAGGCAGAGACAGAAGACAAGGATGAGAAAGAGACGGAGGGGGGACAGAGCAAGAGAGTGAGGGGGGCTCGGAGACAGAGAAGGCGCAGGGATGACACATGGACGGAAACAAGGATTGTGATGGAGATCAGGAGAGAGGTGAGACAAAACAGGACAGTGATAGTGAGACAGATACACACGGAGGGACAGTCTCAGAGAGACAAGGCCAGGGACAGACACAGCAGAGGAACAGAGGCTGAGAGGCAGAAAGAAAGTCTTTGGAAAGCTGCGACCGGATCCGCAGCCTGAGGGTCCAGGGGGTGGAAGGATTGTGGAGGAGGCATCTCACCAGGCCACCAAGGGGGAGGTTTGGGAGCCGGGATCCCTCTATCCTGACTTGTCCTGAAGGCCACACGACCCTGCCCTGCACCTTCAGGGCCTGGCCTGCCTCTTCCCTCCCCCAAGTTCCCCCAGCTTAGTCCCCCTCCTCAGCGCTACCAGGTGTGACCCTGTGGTCCCCAGCACGCTTGGCACAGAGAGTGTGTGTGTGATGAATGTCAGGACCCAGGAGTAACCGAGTGACCCCTCCACCCTCCCATAGCCCCTCACCTCCCTCCTCCAGAGGCCCTCACCTCCCTCCTCCAGAGGCCCTTTTCTTTTCCAGGAAAACCACCTAGACTCACTGTGGACCTGGCCACAGACAGGGCCCTTCGCAACTCAGCCACCGGCCTCTACACAGTGGGACAACTGGACCCGAATCCTGTCGGGGAGAACAGAACAGAGAACTCTTCTGCCCCTGCAGCTTACCTGAGGTGGATTCGGGGCATCCTCACCCACCCCCAGCCTCCTCAGCCCAAATCTTGGCAGGTCTTGCAGATGGGGGAGTGGAGACCCAGCAAGAAGCCAGGGGAGGTGCCCACCCTTATTACAGCCAAAGTCCTTGGGGGATGAGAGAAGGGTGCCAGAACACCTCCCCCCATTTTACCAGCACAGTGGGGAGCATGCCCCCCCTCAGGTCATTCACTTCCCTGGCCACCCATTCTTTGCTTCATACAAGGACCACCTATCCCTAATTTCTGTAACTACTCCATGCCAGGGGATTTCTCTGAGGTATTTTCTCAAATTACTTTTCAGGCCTAAACTTCTAAAACTGACAGCAAAACTGTGTCAAAAAGTTCTCCCCACTGGTGTGTGAGGTGACCCCCCTGACACATCCTCTGCAGGGAGCCCAGGGGATCTCAGAACTGGGAAATGAGACAGGACCACTGCTCTCCTTGATCCTCCCATGGCTCTCCATTGCCCTCAGATTAAGTCCAAGCCCTCACTATGGCCACAGTGTCCCCTGTGCCAGTGCTCCAGCCTGCCTGCCCCTCACCTTGGCTTTCTTTTTTTTTTTTGTGAGGAAGACCAGCCCTGAGCTAACATCCGTCGCCAATCCTCCTCTTTTTGCTGAGGAAGACTGGCCCTGGGCTAACATCTGTGCCTGCCTTTCCTCTACTTTATATGGGACGCCGCCACGGCGTGGCTGACAGACAGTGCATCGGCGGGCGCCCGGGATCCGAACTCGCGAACCCCGGGCTGCCAAGCGCGGACTAAACCACTGCGCCACCGGGCGGCTCCTCACCTTGGCTTTCTTTGCAGCCCTCACACATTGATCTTGTAGTTCAGAGCTGTTCTCTCTGGCTGGAATGTTCATTCCACCCCACCCCCACCCCAAACGACAACAACAACAACAAATCTGGTTGACTCCTCTTTATCCATCAGGTCTCAACTTGGACATCGCTGTGTCCTGGAAGACTTCCCTGATGCCCCTAGACTAGGTTGGGTGTCCCATAGTCCCTCCCTCTCATTTGGTTACTCATGTCACCTTGCTGAAGTGTTTGCAACAAAGTGTGAGGTCTCAGGGCAGAACTCTGTCCTCTCGTTGGTCATTTTGTCCCCAGCCTACCACAGTGTCTAGCACATCACTCTGCACGTGATAGGTCTTCCCATATCTGTTTGTTGGATGAATTAATGAAGGCTAACCTGAAGTCTTTGTGTTGGGCGATCCTGCCCTTGTTTCCTGGGAAGGGATCCCCACCCCAACTCCCACTCTCCACTTTCTGAAAAGGGATCATTCTCCTCTCTTCATTCCCTCACTCCACAGGGACAGGGGACTTTCTCCCTCTGGGCCAACCTTCCGCCTGGAAAAAAGTCCTTCCTCATCTGAGGAATTTGTAGGTGGCCAGATCCCTTCCCCAGGGACAAAGCTGAGACAACGGAGCAACTGAAGCTTTCATGCAGGGACAAGCAGAGATGTGAGGGGAGGCCAAGAGGCCCTGGTTCCATTGTCTCAGAGACCATGATCCATCCCTGTCATTTCTACAGTTTGGTCATTAAGCCAATAAATTCCTTTTTCTGCCTAACTGATTTTAAGTTGGGCTTCTGACACTTGCAACCGAGAGTTCTGACCAATACAATCTGTAAATATTTGGCATTTTACAGGCAATCAATGGTAGTGAAGATTAAAGTTTCACTGTAACATGCATGTTACAGGGTTAGCTGGGCAGGAGCTGGCCTTCCCATGACTCAGGACTGTGGAGCTCGAGATTCCTCTCTCTCCAGGGAGCCATTTGCATCCACCGACTGGCATGGAAGCTGAGACACATTCCAAGAAAATGCTTTGAACCCTGTCCACTGTTGGGTTCAGGTCTTTCAGACGGTGGAGGTGGGGAGACTTTGGAGACCAGGCTGGGTATGTGCGCACATGTGGGAGTGAGGGTGTGCGTGTTTGTGATATGGGGGCAGGCAAGAGGCCTTCTTGAGAACTCACCATAAAAGAAGAAAGAGACAGGCATGGTGGGCTGGACTGCGCAAGGGCCTCGCACCAGAGAGGCTGGTAGTTGAGATCTGATGTGGGGAGCTCCTCCCGACCGAAACCCTTCCCCCAAGTGCGTGCCCTCCTGGGGGAACTAAAATTTCTCTGGCAGAAAGCCTGTCACAGCAATCTTGCTGGGAAGCCCCCTTGCTGAGCATGATGTCTTCACTTCCACGAGTGACGACAGATTTGGGAGCCTGGGTGCTGGGTTCCAGCTTTGGCGCTGCCACAAACGAGCCGGATGACTTAGGGGAAGTTACTCAACTGCTCTGTGCCTCCGTTTTCTCACCTGTAAACTGGTTTATTTTAATGATCAGGTGAATTAAAATATATGAAGTGTTTGAATAGTGCCTGGCACATGGTAGACATTAAATAAATTAGCTATCACCGCCACCCCTTCTCCCTCTCACCAAGTGACTGAGCCCTGTGGGACTGACAGGCCGAGACCACACTCTGGCCAGGCTCCCCTGCTCTGTTACACCTGATACCTGGACAGGTAATCTAGACACGGACCCCTATCTTTGCACTGCAGCATCACCTTCACCCTCAAGATTTTGGAAGACATCAGGGCCTAGTTACCCAGTCTGACCTCTTGATTTTTGTAGATGAAGAGACTGAGGCCTAAGGAGGGGTCCTGTAGGAAGAGTAGAAGTAAAAGCAGTGGGTATCAGGGTGGGAGGATCCCCCACAGAGGGAGCAGCATGCAGAAGGCAACCTGGGGAGGGACTACAGTGGGGACTGTCCTTTTTCTTCTGCTCTGATCCCTGCTCTGACACTCACTTACTCTGTGAGCCTGGACAGTGGAAGCGCCATGAGGACAGATGAGGAAGGACCTGTTGCTGCCTGTGGTCACTTGGAGAACAGTAGCCTGGGATTCCCAGGTACCAACAACTTGTTCCCACTTCTCGGAGCAGCCACTGGTTTTAGCCTCCCCTCAGAACTCCGAGCAAGGATCTCCTGGGCTCAGAGAATGGCCGCATGCTGATTTATTAATCCAGTGCACTCCTTCTCAGTCCTCCTCTCCTGTGGGGGGAGAGCACGGAGCTGTGGCTCCTCGCTACCACTGAAATGCATCTTCTCATGCTCTGAAGCAGTGTCCTCAGTGTCTTCATTGTACAACTATGATTGGAAACCAAGCTTGATGAGACTTCCATGTCTAACTTCTAATAAGGGATGGAGCTTATCTATCAGTGGAAAGTTAACACATCATCAGGACCTGCTTAAGGACCCTAGAACTCCCCTCACCCCCGTTTATCTACCAACTCCATAAGCAGCCTTCTTCTAAATCCTATTCTCTCCTGCTATGACTCTCTGGTCCAGGGAGGGTTGGAGGCAAACACATTAATTGTATATTCTCCCAACCTGTCTATCAGAACCTGTAGTCTCCTGTTCATCTCTCTGATAGGGGGATAACCCCTGTTGACCATTCTCTTCTTCCCACTAGTACCTTAGGTTACCCAATCTTCCACTAATTTTTATTTTTGTTTTTAGCTTCTAGCATTAGGCCTTTCCAGGGCCCAAAATACTCAGCCCTCAGGGATCACCGAAGAATGAGGAAACATCTTAATTCAGTTCTACAAATATTTTTTGAGCATCTGATCTATGATAGAACTTCATGGGGTACTAGACATAGGGGGATAAATTAATCCTGGCTGCTTTCTTTAAGGATCTCTCTGTCTGGTGGGTACATGGGCACTTACCTATGGGGAGGTTCTCCTTAGAGTGTTTTAGTTATCCGGGCAAGAGAATGGCACATGGAAGGTGAGGTGAGTTGGCTCTTTTTAAAAAAAGGGAAGAAAAAAAAGGTTTGATCCTACCAACCATGCCATAGATTGACAAGCTGATCCAAGTTTTTGTGCGTGGGAAGGGGCCTACCTGAGGGCTGCCATATTGGGCATCTATGGTGTGGTCAGCCCAGCACAACTCTTCTCTTGGGAACTGTCTCCTCCATCCACATGGCTATTCAGGGACCCACTGTTCTTACATAATCCCACCTTCAGCCATAATTTGTCCAGATGTGGGCACCTGTCCAAAGATGGGTCAATCAAACACTTCCTCATCATTTTTTCTTATTTGAATTGAGAAACAAGTCATTCTCTTCTGAATGACGAAAGCCATAAATATAAAGCTCAGGAAATGTTTGCAGCCATGTTCCCCATCATGAGGAGAAGGAAAGTGGTATGCAGTGAAGAATGAATAAGAAGTTGAGGCAAAAGATACAGAGACTCATGTTAGAATTTAAGAGCCCAGTTCCAGTTATTCCTGAGACATCCTTAGTCTTTTTTTGCAAATTCGTTGTTCAGCCTTTTATTGGATTTTGTTATCCAATACATTCTTTATGTTTAATCTACTTCAAGTTGGATTTCTGTCACTTCCAAACAAAGGGATTCAAATAAAAAATTGGTGGGGCTGGCCCAGTGGTATAGTGCCTAAGTTCATGTGCTCTGCTTTGGCAGCCTGGGGTTTGCAGGTTTGGATCCTGGGCACGGACCTACACACCACTTCTCAAGCCACCCTGTGGCAGGCATCCCACATATAAAGTAGAGGAAGATGGGCAAGGAGGTTAGCCCAGGGCCAATCTTCCTCAGCAAAAAGAGGAGGATTGGCAACGGATGCTAGCTCAGGGCTAATCTTCCTCACCAAAAAAAAAAAAAAAAAAGGTAAAAGGTGTGTAGTGATGCAAACAGCAGACCTTAAAATATGGAACTGGCTCTATTGATGTTAGGTGGGAGGCAGTGAGAGTCTCTCCACCCTAAGCCTGGAAATGAGATGTCCTTCTTAGGTGATAATGAAGTAGCTGTGTAAACTACTGCCTATTGTCTCTTAGAACTTGACCTCAACTTTCCCCTTTGCCCTGTGTTTGTAAATTCAGAGGATTAAGTAGAAAAATGGTAAAATATTGGAGTACACTGTCTACAGTGGGCAACCTCAGGAAGGTACTTCAAGAGGGGACAAGCAGATGAAGAGCAGTGTGACACGTTGTAACTCTGGTAAGGGAGTCTCTGCCTGTGGCTGGCAACCTGAGGCTGCAGCAGGAGGATAATCAGGAGCTTTGCAGGCTGGTCACTCAAGGTCTCTGCCACACCCTAAAGCGAATGCATGGATTAGGAAACGGTAAATGTCTGACAGGTGAAATGGGGATATTTGGGAAGATCTAGAGGAATTAGGGAAATGTGATTCTCTCAGTCCTTCTTGGCACTCTGGCCTGACAGAAAAAAGTTGACATTCATTATTCTTTTTTTGGCATCTGAGACCATTTTCTCTTTTTTTTTATTTGCTTTTTTTTCCTCCCCAAAGCCCCAGTAGATACTTGTATGTCATAGCTGTGCATCCTTCTAGTTGCTCTCTGTGGGACGCCACCTCAGGACGGCTTGACGAGCAGTGAGTCGGTCTGCGCCCAGGATCCGAACCGGCGAACCCTGGGCCACCAAAGCAGAGTGAGCAAACTGAACTGCTACGCCTCTGGGCCGGCCCCCTGAAACCACTTTCTAAGTTAGGGGAATTCTCCACCTAATAGATGCCAGATACTTGCTTTCTGAACTTCCCTCACAACCAGGACGCAGACACTTGACCTAGTCTCAGACAATCACATGCAGTGATCACAGACTAAGCTAAGGAATCTGTAGCTAAGGAAGTGAGAACTCAGGGACCATAAGAATTCTCTCCAGGGACAGTGGGGTTGCAGCAAGATCTAGTTCTAGGTGCAGCAGGGCCCCTACAGAGCTTATTCTTGGCAGCATTGAGGGTTCAGTGCCAACCACGTCAGCTGTGCAAGAGGCAGTGGTGGCAGGGCTGTCCTCATGGAGACGACAGTGCAGCTTAATTTAGGGCATTGTTTCTAGTTGTGTGGCTCTATATCTGGTCCTCCAGTCATTCCAGTAATTCTCTGAGATATCTAATATCTTTTGTAAATGTAATATATTTGATGAAATTATTTTCTCCTTAAATAAGATGGAGTTAGTATCCGTTGCTTGTAACTAATGACTCTGATATAGAAATTGGTACTAGATTGACTGAGGGCATCAGATTCTTAGAGAACTGGTTGGAATCTGCAAAGACTGGTATGGCCTGGTTGGGACTAAAGGCAGTGAAAATCCAGAGATGGAGTGGCATTCAGTGGCAAAACAGTTCATCAGTTTATTACCAGTGGTCACCTGGAATAAGGTGTCCCTTGAGAGCATAGACCTGGGGGACTGCAGAGATCAGTATAAAGAGAATGAGAAATGCAAGAATTGTGAGGATGTGTGGAAACCTGAAAGAGGGTAAAAATCAAACTCAAAGTTTGCCCCTGTTTGAGAGTTAGAGCATTGTGTGGAAGAGGGACATACTGGGATGGTGACAAATGACAGGATTTGGATGGCTAAGAGAGCCCTGAACCCTCTATGAGTTAGGGTTAGGTTGGGTGCACATAGGGAAAATCCAAAATAACAATAGTGTAAACAAAATAGTAGATTATTTCTTTTTCACTTAAAGTAAGGCTGGAGGTAAGGAGTCCAGTGCAGGTGTGGCTGCTCCATGGGCATTAGGGACTCATATTCCTTCCTTCTTTCTGTTTCCTAGAGTATGGTTTCTAACCTCAAGTTTACTTCATGTTCCAGAGAAAGAAGGACAGACACTGCATGAACTCACTCATATATGGAATATAAATGAACACACGGACAGAGAGAACTGATTGGTGGTTACCAAGGGGAAGGGGGGTGGGGGGTGGGCACAAGGGGTGAAGGGTTACATCCACATGGTGACGGACAAACAATAATGTACAACTAAAACCCCAGAGTATTATAAACTATTAAGACGTCAATAAAAAAAAAGTTTACTTCATGTTCTAAGGTAGCTGTTGGAGTCCAGCCATCACATCCACACTCTAGGCAGCAAGACTGTGGAAGAAGGAAAGCAAAAAGCACATCTCTCAGGGAGACATCTCCCTATTAAAAAACCTTCCAGAAGTTCCATGCAACATTTCTACTTACTTCTTTCATATGGTCACATCAAACTTAATAGAAGACTAAGAAAGGCAGGATTTTAACTGGGCACATTAGTGTCTCAAATAAAATCGAGTCTTTGTTGCTGAGGAACAAGGAAAGAGTGGATATCAGGCAGATGTATTAGGTATCCACTGCTGCATAACAAATTACCACCAAACTTATTAGTGTAAAATGACACACATTTATTATCTCATAGCTTCTGTGGGCCAGGAGTCAGGGCGTGGCTTACCCGTGTCTTCTGCTTCAGGGCCTCTCACAAGTCCGCAGTCAAGGTGGCGGATCTTCAGTCTCAAATGAAGGCATGGCTAAGGAGAGATTGCTTCCAGGCTCACTCACATGGTTGTTGCCAGTGCTCTTCCTGAGGGCTCAGTCTTTGCCAGATGTTGGCCAGAGGTGGCCCTCAGCTCCTTGCCATATGGACCTCTCCAGGATGGTGAGCACATAGGAAGAGCAGAGAGAATGCCAGCAAGACTCTCTCCCTGTCTAGTGGGATCACTTCTCTCTTGTTTGAAGATCAAGTAAAGACTTCCCCGTGGGGAGTTATCTGGGGAGAGGATAATGCCCCATCCCCACTGACTTTGTTGTTTCCACACTCATAGTCAGAATCAGACCCCAACATGCCTCAGGGTCAAGTAGGAGGTCAAATTCACAAGAAAGTTTTCCCACTATAAGAATTAAAAGATTTTTCAAATTTGCATCAATGAAATCTGGCAAATACATGTGGGAATGGATTCGGAGGGTGCTGGACCAGGGAGGAGGAACATAATTTAAAATTAGGCTGAATTGATCAGTATGAGTGCACTTACCAGACAGCCTGGATTCCATGTGCCAGTTCTAACAGCGGGGAGTAGTTCTAATTGGTTTTATTTTTTTTTAAGATGAGTTTATTTTTTCCTAGAGTCTATAATAACATCCTGTTATACTCACTTCATCACATATCCATCCATCTATCCATTCTTCTAACTGTCTGTCAATCCATTTATAGTTTTTGATGTGTTCATAGTAAGTTGCAGACATCCATGCACTTGGCCCCTAACACTTCAGTGTGCTTATCATTAAGTAGAGAAAATATTATTTGTCAATTTTTCAGGTAAAATTTTCATACAGTGAAATACATAAATCTTAAGTGTACCATTCAATGAGTTTCACGCAAGCATACATCTGTGTAACCCAACCCCTTACTATCATCCCAGAAAGTTCTCTCATGCCTCTTCCCAATCTTTCCCAACCCTCACTCCCTCTGAGGTAACCACTCTTCGGATTCTTTTCCACTACAGATTTGCATTCTGCGTTCTTAAATTCCTTTGCATACTCTTTGTGTGAGCCTTCTTTTACTTAGCATAGTGGTTTTGAGATTCATCCATGTTGTGTGTATCAATAATTCATTACTTTTTATTGCTGAGCAGTATTTCATTGAATGAATTTACCTGTGTAGGCAGAATTCTAAGATGTTTCCCAAGATTCCTGCCTCCTCGTGGACATGCCCTGTATAATCTCCAATACTATGATAGGATATCACCCCCATGATTAGCTTATATCACATAGCACAGTTGACTTTAAAAAGGGGGATTATCTGGGTGGATCTGGCCTAATGACAGAGGCCTAATTAACCCTTTACATTTGGGTCAAGAGGTTAGAAACTGAAGTCAGAGAGATTTGAAGCATGAGAGAGACTCAAAGGAGGAAGATTCTTCACTGCTGGATGGAGGAGCCACGTGGCAAAGAACGTGGGTGAGCTTGAGAAGCTGGGAGTGACTTCCAGCTGACAGCCAGTAGGAAAACCTATAGTCCTACAACCAAAAGGAACTGAATTCAGCTAAGAACCTGAATCCTGGGAGTGGATTCTTCCTAGAGCCCCAGAGAGGAATGTAGCCCGGCTGACACCCTGAGATCCTAAGCAGATGAGAACCATGCCAGACTCTGACTTCCAGAACTGTGAGCTAATAAATGAATGTTTAAGCTGCTAAGTCTGGGGTTACCTGTTACACAGCAATAGAAAACTAACACAATACTGCAACTCGTTTAGCCATTCTATGGCTATGGGTTGGACACATGGGTTGTTTCTAGTTTTGGACTATCATGAATAGTGCTGCTACAACATTTAGGTACAAGTCTTTTTTTGTGGATACATGTTTTTTTTCCTCTTTAAATGGATTTGTTGGGTCATAGTGTAGATATATGTTTGGTTTTATAAGAAACTGCCAGAACTTTTCCTAAAGTGGTTGTTCCATTTTACGCTTCCGTCAATAATGTATGTGAATTCTGGTTGCTTCCCATCCTCTTCAACATCAAATAGTGTCAGTCTTTTTAACTTTCTCCATCCTGGTGAGTATATAGTGGATCTAATTGTTTTTTCAGTTGGTTGACTGAAACCTGGATTCATTGACGAAGTTAAATGAAATTGAGGATGAATCTCATTTGGTATAATGTAGAAGAAAGAACCCAAACATTTAGGGAGATGAGAATGTTGGTGTGGGTTTATAAGTGTGATTCATCCACCCCCAACTCTGTCCCCCGGGAGGGCCCAGATGACACTCTTCACCAAAGCATTGAGAAATATATTTGTGAGAGAGTGATGACATTCTTTGGAAAGTGCTTGTAATACCTGTTCTGTGGGCTAGGGATGTTGCAGGAAGACACTACAGATGAAATGGGTCTCCTGATTTCAATGAGCATGATGGGACTCCAGGGTTGTAACGGCAGTACTTAACTGCCAGGGGTAAGCTGAGCCTAGTCACCATGATTGGCAGCTGTTCTGAGTGGTCTGACCTGCAGGGATCTTTGTGGTTGATCACGGAGATCACTGAGTCCCTGGGACTAAAGAGTATAGGCAATTCACTAAGATCCTAACTAATTCGTAAAACCACAAATCCTCTGGAATTGGTAAACAGAGGGCCAACTTAAGACAACAAGACAGAGAGTTATGGTCTCTCACCCAATTTCCAGCCCTGGGTTAGATCATAGACTCAGAGCCCCTTGGATGAAGTGAAGGCAGGTACACTTGAGGAAGATATATAAATATCTGTCTATATATTCCTTATAGGCTTCCCCAGTGGGACTGTGGTCATTTCCCAGGGTAACTGTTATGGGTTGAATTGTGTCCCCCCAAAAGATCTGTTAAAGTCCTTGCCCCAGGTGACTGTGAAATAGGTGACCTTACTTAGGAATAGGTTCTTTGCAGATGTAATCAAGTTAAGATGAGGTCATAGTGGATTAGTGTGGGCCCTATTCCAATGACTGACACCTTATAAGAAGAGGGAAATTTTGACATAGAGACACACAGGGAGGACATCATGTGGGGATGGAGGCAAAGGTTGGAGTGATGCAACTGAAAGCCAAGGAACACCAAGGACTGCTAGTAACCACCAGAAACTAGGAGAGAGGCATGGAATAGACTGTCCTTCAGTGTCTCCAGAAGGAACAGCCCTGTCAGCACCTTGACTTTGGACTTCGGTCCTCCAGAACCATGAGAGAATAAATTTCTGTTGTTTTAAGCTGCCCAGTTTGTAGTACTTCATTATGGCAGCCCCAGGAAACTATAGTCTTGCACCACACAATGATGTTTTGGTCATCGATGGACCGCATATACGACGGTGGTCCCATAAAATTATAATGGAGCTGAAAAGTTCCTATCGCCTAGTGACGTCGCTGCCGTCTTAATGTGGTAGCACAATGCACTACTCACGTGTCTGTGGTGATGCTGGTGTAAACAAACCTACTGCACTGCCAGTGGTATAAAAGTATGGCACTTACAACTATGTAGAGTACATAATACTTGATAATGCTGATAAACGACTATGTTACTGGTTTATGTATTTACTATACTATGCTTTTTATCATTATTTTAGAGTGTACTCTTTCTACTTATAAAAAAAGTTTACTGTAAAACAGTATTCCCTGTTACACAAGCAGCAGCCTCATACATCTCATGTCTACCGCATCTCTTGACTGCGTCATTTTCTCTTGTGCTTGACTTAATCTTGAATTGTTTTGTTCATCATGGACCCTAAGCACACAAAATCCACTGCTAATGTTGCCAGTAGGAGGCCACATTGAGTGATTGACCTGGAAACAAAATTAAAAGTGATTAAGGACTACTAAGGTGGAAAATCAGTGCTGGTTATTGCTCACCAGTCAGGCGTGTCCCATTCCACCACAGCTACGATCTTGAAGAACAAGAACAAAGTGAGGGAAGCTGTTAAAGGATCTCCTTCATTGAAGGGAAATAGACTAATAAAAATTCGAGAAGGGCCTATATCAGACATGGAGAAGCTTCTAATGACCTGAACTGAAGACCAGACACAGAAGCATATCCCTCTCAGCACCATGATGATCAGGGCCAAATCAAGAAATTTGTTTGCCATGTTGAAAGAAAAGGCTGGACCTAGCCACGATGTTGAATTTACTGCTATCTCTGGTGGCTTAAAAGATTCAAGAATCATTATTCATTACATAATGTGAAAGTGAGTGGTGAGTCTGAGTGCTGATGTGAAGGCAGCTGAAGAATTTTTGGAAACTCTAGATAAGCTGATTGTGGAGGAAAATTACTTGCCAGAGCAAATATTCAATACGGATGAAACCTCCCTATTCAGGAAATGGCTGCCTGAAAGGACATTCATCCATAAGGAGGCCAAGTCAATGTCAGGTTTCAAGACTTTTAAGGACAGGATACCAGTCTTGCTTGGGGGCAATGCTGCAGGCTACAAATTGAAACCCTTTGTGATCTGGCACAGTGAGAACCCCAGGGTCTTCAAGCATATCAATAAGCACACACTGCCAGTGTACTACAGGAGCAGTGAGAAGTCATGATGACCCAGCTCCTCTTCCAAGATGCCCTCCTGGATTGCTCTGCCAGTGAAAAGGAGAAGTACTGTTTGGAGAATAACACACTTTTCAAGATTTTGCTTGTTGTTGGTAATACTCCCGGACATCCTCCTTTTATTGGTGATCATCATCCCAATATCAAAGTGGTGTTTTTCCCTCCAAATACCACCTCTTTGATCCAATCGAGTTATAGCAGCTTTTAAGGCCTACTACCTGTGGAGGGCCTTCACCCAGGCTATTGCTGCAACTGAAGAAGACGCTGAGAAGACATTGATGCAATTCTGGAAGGATTACAACATCTATGACTGCATCATGAACCTTACTTGGGCTTGGGGTCATGTCACCAAGGCGTGTATGAATGGCATCTGGAAGAAGATACTCAAGAGGTTTGTCCATGACTTCAAAGGATTTGTCAAGGATGAGGAGGTTGCAAAAATCAACAAGGCTGTGTTTGAGACGGTAAAAAACTTTAACCTAGGTGTGGATGAGGACGACACTGAGGAGCTCCTAGGGGTGGCTCCTGAGGAGCTGACTAATGAGTTGTTGGACTGGATGTGGAACAGGAACACAGAGCTGAAGAAGAGGCAAGAGAAAAGGAAACTGCAGGAGAAGAAAAAGAAGAACCCCCCACCCCAAAATTCACAGTGAGGGGTTTAGCAGAAGCTTTTGCAGACCTCAACAGGCTCTTTAAAAAGTTTAAAAACAGGGACCCCAACACCGAAAGGTTTGCATTAGTAGAAAGGAATGCTCATGGTGCATTATCTGCTTACAAGGAAATCTATGATGAAAAAAGAAACCAACCAAGCAAACCGCCATGGACATATTTCTGAAAAGAGTGACCCCTCCTCAAGAAGACCCTCAGGCAGGTCCTCCAGGACGTGTTCCAGAAGAAGGCATTGTTTTCACAGGCGATAGCTCCATGCATGTCATTGCCCCTGAAGACCTTCAGAGACAAGATGTGGCGGCGGAAGACAGTGATCCTGATGATCCTGACCCCGTGTAGGCCTAGGCTAATGTGTGTATGTGTGCCTTGGTTTTTAACAAAAAGTTTAAAAAGTAAAAAAAATAAATAAAAAATTTTAAAATTAGAAAAAAGCTTATGGAATAAGGGTATAAAATATTTTTGTGCAGCTGTACAAGGTGTCTGCGTTTTAAGCTAAGTATTACAAAAGAGTCAAAAAGTTAAAAAATTAATAAAGTAAAAAGTTATAGTAAGCTAAGGTTAATTTATTTTTGAAAAAAGAAATATTTTTTATAAATTTAGTGTAGCTTAAGCATACAGTGTCTATGAAGTCTACGGTAGTGCACAGTAGTGTCCTAGGCCTTCACGTTCCCTCACCCCTCACTCACTCACTCCCCCAGAGCAGCTTCCAGTCCATTCATGGTAAGTGCCCGATAAAGGTGAACCACTTTTTATCTTTTATATTGTATTTTTACTGCACATTTTCTCAGTTCAGATACACAAATACCCACCACTGTGTTACAATTGCCTACAGTATTCAGGACAGTAACGTGCTGTACAGGTTTGTAGTCTAGAAGCAATAGGCTATTCCATAGGGCCTAGGTGTGTAGTAGGCTACACCATCTGGGTTTGTGTAAGTACATTCCATGATGTTCACACGACGACGAAATCGCCTAACAATGCAACGCATGACTGCAGTACAGTACCTGTGCCCTTGGGGATTGTTGACGCTGGCTGTAACGCTAATCTTTGACGTTGTAGTTGGTACAGTGGTCCACCACGCAGAGTGGAGGCCTGTGGAGTCAAGTGATAAGTTGGCTTTTGATTCTAGTCTACCTCACTGTCTGTGCAGTCTGTAAATCCATTTCCCCGTGTTTCTTCCAGTTCTGGAGTATAAAGTCAGACTACGTATATGCAGCAAGTGGCAGAATATGTGTTTCTCATCCATGGAATATGGCTATTATGGTTGAAAGGGCGAAGTGGAAGCCCTAGGGCTTCCTTCCTATCAAAATTATAAACAAAAAGCAATAATGCATTGCTTGGGAAAATGGAAGATTAGTGCAACCATCAAAGGCCTGAAAATTCAGAGGTGGTGATCCTGTTGCCTACCCATTTATCTCACCTGTCCTGCTCATGCAGAAGTCAGAAGGGCCTTGGAGAATGACACCGGGTTATTGAAAAGTTAAGACAAGTGACGACTCCAATTGTACTGCTGTCCCAGACATGGTTTCTTTACTAGAGCAGAGCAACACAGCCTCTGCCACCTGTAATAAAGTTATCAACTTGCAAATGTTTTTCCTCTATTTCAATAAGCAAAGAAGGCCAGAGGTAGTTTTGCTTCAAGACCATGTCAACTCTCTGCCTCTGCCACAGTTTAGTCCACGGGGACTTGGATCATCTAGCATCCATTAGACATCACACAGGTCCACTACGATTATGACAAAATGCAGACAAAACCTAAATAGCAGGGAGTATCAGGTACTCTGGAAGTCTTAGTGGGTTGGTGTCAGTGTTTTGGCTTGTAGTCATTCCAGTAGGTGTATACAGTAGTTGTATACAAATTTTAGTTATGTCAATATTTAGTTGGACTTTATGTCTGAGTCACGTATGTATCATTTGCGTACCTTGATTAAATTAACTTCCTCGTATGATTTTTTGCCTTTCCTAGAATTAAAAATTGCCCCCCCCATTTGCTTAGTTTCCTAAGTTTCTATCACTGTCATTCTCCTAAGAAATTGTAAAACTCTTAGAAATACTCTTTTCCACACAGTCAGACATGTCAAGGCTTTTATCAGTCTCATTATTTTTCTCCTTGAGATGTCCCTCCTGGAGCTTTCTGGGGTAGATTGGATTATTGTTCCCAGCTCTTCACCTCCTCCCTGTTATAGAATTGTACACCCACGCTTTTTGCCATGTCTTTGCAGAATCTCCCACTAGAGTAGGGGGTGTGAATTTTCCTGCCCCATTGATATTGAGCTCGGCCCTGTGACTTCCTTTGGCCCAAGAATGTTAATAGGCATGAGAGAAGCAGAGGATTTCACTGTGTTTGTGTAATTTGGCTTGCTTCTTGAGCTTCTGCAATATGCCATGAAAAAAACATGCCTTGGGTAGCTGTTAGTTCAAGGAGAATGAGAAAACATCGGGAGAAGACCTGAACCCAAACCTCAGATTAGAGCCATGTCCAGCTGAGCCCAGCTACATTAACTGAACCCTAGCCAACATGCAGACCTCTGAACACGAAAAATCTTTGTTATAAGCCACGGAGATTGCGAGGTTTTCTTTTATTATGTTGAAAAACTAGACTAATATACCTCTTCCAGCCGCACAAATCTGGACTACTCGTTGCTCTGCAGAGCTACTGTCATGGGGTATCCCTTTGCCTATTTTTGGGCCAGATCCCCCATTTGCTGAATTCTGTGACTTCCTTTTTCTTGGTTTATTTCTTTGTTTTAATTGAGCACATCCTCAAGTAGCTTCCTGAGAATGGGTGCATGGTAGGAATATCTTTTGAGACTCTGCATATCTGAACATGTTTATTGAACCATCACATTTGATTAGTAATTTGGCTAGGTATGGATTTATAAGTTGAAAATAATTTTCTCTCAGAATTTGAAGGTATTTCACCATTGTCTTTCAGCTTCCTATGCTGTTTTTGAGGGATGTCATTATGAGTCTCTATTCTTTGTATGTGACATTTATTTTTCCTTTGGAAGCTTTTAGAATCTTCTTTCTGTCCTCAGGGTTCTGATATTTCATGACGATATGCCTGGGTGGGAATATGTTTTCAACCACTGGGCATTTGATGGGCCCTTTTAATCTGAAAACTCATGTCCTTTAGCAATAGGAAAATTTCTTGTACTATTTGCTTGATAAAATTCTCCACCTCACTTAGTCTCTTCTTTCTTTTTTTTGTGTGTGTGTGCGTGAGGAAGACCAGCCCTGAGCTAACATCCGTTGCCAATACTCTTTTTGCTGAGGAAGACCGGCCCTGGGCTAACATCTGCGCCCATCTTCCTCTATTTTATATGGGATGCCACCACGGCATGGCTGACAAGCAGTGCGTCGGCCGGTGCCCTGGATTCGAACTCGTGAATCCCGGGCTGCCAAACTGCGAACTAAACCGCTGCACCACCAGCCGGCCCCCAAAAGTTATTTCTGTTCTGTTATCATTACTTTAGAAGAAAAAGGATCTTGTTTTTGTTTCATGATTATATTATTTTTGATTTTCTCTCTAGATATTACAGATTTTGGGGGAAATTTTTCCTCTATTGTTTTCTGTATTGTTTCTGCTTCTTTTTAGTTTTCTTTTTCTCGGTATATTTTTGTCTTTCATGCTCAAACTTTCCTCATATGTCTGGTGACTCGTTCCCTTTCATATTTAAAAGTGAGGTATCAAAAAGTTTGTTGGAAGCTCTGTGTGTGGGTGTATAGCTTGTGAAATGTAGTTTCACTGTATGGTGATTGGATAGGGATCAGCCATTTGTTTTTTGAGAATGCAAACTATTGCATGTACAGATCTTTTCTCTAGGGCCATTTAGTATCTCTAGAGACAAATCTTTCAAGGTTCTGCCCAGGAAGGGAATGTGCCTGGCTGCCATTGTTCTTGAAGCTACACGGCGGAAGAGGCTGGGATATGATGTAGACTTGTTCTCAATTTCTCTGTTTTGGGCACAGGACTATTCCCTCCTTTTTTGCTGTTCCTGGTGGTTCTGAGCCTCGAGGCCCTCTGGTTGCCTTCCTCCACAGCTAACGCTTCAGTCTCCTGTCCCCGTGGGGAAGGGGTAATTGACTGACCAGGATGGAAGAGGAGACCTAGAAGTCTTACTGAATTTTTAAAATAAACTTTCAATCACTTCCCCTATTTTCAGCTCCATGTTTCATCCCCCATTCTCATAGTCCTTTACAGTGCTTTACAGTCCTAAACTTTTCTGGAGTTCTGCGCTATGAATTTGATTTTTCCTTTTTGACATCCACTCTGTAGCCATTGGGTATTCCGTTTTCTTAGTTGGAAACTTAATCTAAGTTTCTAAGAAGCTTAGAAGTTTCTTTTTCTTTAATTATTTTTCTCAGTTCTGCTTTCTCTATTCACTTTTCAGTTTCCATTTTTAATAGAGTACAGAAATGTATTAGAAAAGTTTATAATTTCACTGACTAAATAACTCCAAATAAAAATGCACGCACTAGGCCAGATGATTCAAAAAAGCAAGAAATAGAAAGTAAAGTATAAATGAAAAATAAAAGTCTTCCTCCTTTCTTCCCCTAGGCCCTCTCTCAAAAGGTAACCTTTGTGAACATTTCTTTGATTTCTCCTAGAAATTTTAAAAAAGCCTGTGTGTGTGTGAAAGTGCACATACACAAAGAGGATAAAACTACACAATATATATAGACTAGATTTACCCATAATATTCTGGGAGCCATTTCACTATTGGCTCATGCAGATTCATCTCATTCATTCTTGTTAGCTGTATAGTGTTCCATTGCATGGATGCATCACAATTTATTGTGATGGACATGTTAGTTTTGAAACAATATATCTAAAGCCCTAGGCAAACTATAAAAGATCCCCTCTAGTAAATTCTTTTTGTAGAGAAAACAATTATTTCAGGGCAATGAATACTTATCCATTAATTTTTCAGGTTTGTACACTTGTATTTTAATATATCAACCTTTCCTAAAGTGATCCCACCTATTTATGGCTACATAGTAGTTACAGGGGTTTCAGGTGAAATACTCAGTGAGGAAAATTATTGGGAATCTTTTGGTTGCTAGAAACAGAAATTCCATCTGAAGGGAAACTCCAGCTAAAGGAAAAAGGAAAGTTGGTTAGGGAAACTGTTGTCTTGTAGGACCTAACAGCAGGTGAGCTTCAGTGAAAACTGGGACCAGGGACCCAGACACCATCAGAACCCTCTCTGACTTTTAGCTCTGCTCTTCTCTGAACGTTGTTCTTTATTCCTGCCAGCAGATCATTTGCCTCCACTATTCTGGCCCTCGGAGTAGAAAACTTGGTTATGGACAGCTCCAGAGCTGTACATCTTAGTTAGGCACTCTAAGGAGAGATGTGGGGCTCTTTCTCAGCTCTGGTTTTAAAATTTCTGGTAGAGAGGGGAATCTGATTGGCCCAGCTTGGATCAGGTTGCCACATTAGGACCAACACAATGTATCCAGGGAGTAGTGTCATAGTGTACTAACATGGCAGCAACCTTGAAAGGCATTCGGATGGTGGGAGGGGGCTGGGGGAGAGTGTTGCTATCAGAAGGGGAGTGCTGGGCAGCCTGTCACCTAGGGGTCTGTCATTACTGGATCTTCTAATTCTTTGATGGAGACTTCCTGGAAGGGGTGAGATTTCAGTGGTGCCATCATTCGAAGAAAATCCGAACCCTTGGTGAAGGTTTTATACTGACCATGCCAAAGGTTCCTTGGGTCACAGAAAAGAGACCCTACCCGAACAGAGACACCTTTCCCGTTTGGAGCCCACCAAGCACACCCTTCTCTGGGCCTCCAAAGCTGTGTGATCCTCCCAAGCAAAGACGGAAAGCGGTAGGCGTTACTGTTAAAACACCAGGCCTTGCCTATAGGAGGTGGTAGCTCAGAGCCTTCGTTTATGGAGGTCTACATATCGTTTTTTTTAAAGGATTAGGTACGCTCCTTTTTTTTGAGGAGGCTGGCCTTGTGCTAACATCTGTCGCCAACCTTCCTTTTTTCTCCCCAAAGCCACAGTACACAGTTGTATATCACAGTTGTAGAGTTGTAGCTCTTCTATGTGGGACATGACCTCAGCATGGCTGGATGAGCGGTGAGTAGGTCCACGCCCAGGATCCGAACTGGCGAACCCTGGCCGGCTGAAGCGGGACACGCGAACTGGACTGCTATGCCACTGGGCCGGCCCTGGAGATCTACATTTCTTTACGTAGATCCAAGTTTCTCTCTGATATTATATTCCATGTTCCCAAAGAACTTCCTTTAACATTTCTTGTAGTGCAGGTCTGATGGTGATGAATTCTCTCAGCCTGTATTTGTCTGAAAAAGTATTTCACTTTCATTTTGAAATATTTTCACTGGGTATAGAATGCTAACAGTTTCTTCCTTCAACATTTTAAAGATGTCACTCTGTTGTCTTCTGGCTTTCAGAGTTTCTGATGAGAAATATGCTTTGTTCCTCTGTATAGTGTGTCTTTTTTCTCTGGCTGCTTTCAAGATTTTCTCTTTATCTTTGGCTTTTGGAACTTTGATTATGACGTGTCCAGGCATGTGTAGTAGTTTAAAAATATGTGTACAAATTCTTTGATGCTTTAAAAGGTGGAGCTTAATTCCCCTCCTCTTAAGTTAGGGATGGACTTAGAGACTCACTTCTTTTTTTTCCAGGTATAAGGTGGTTTTATTTTTATTTAAATTTATTTTGTATTGAGGTATAATTGATATATAACATTATATTAGTTTCAGGTTTGCAACATAATGATTCAATGTTTGTATATATTACAAAATGATCACCACAGTAAGGCTAGTTAACATCCATCACCATACATAGTGACACATTTTTTTTATTACATCCCCATGACTTATCTTATAATTGGACGTTTGTACCTTTTGACCCCCTTCTCCCATTTTGCCCACCCCTCCCCAGCCCCCACCTCTGGCAACCATCAAACTGTTCTCTGTGTCTATAAGCTTGGTGGTGGTGGTGGTGGTTGTTTTAGATTTCACATATAAGTGACATCATAAAGTATTTGTCTCTTTTTGATTTGACTTAGCATAATGCCCTCAAGGTCCATCCATGTTGCTGCAAATGACAAGATTTCCTTCTTTTTTATGGCTGAATAATATTCCACTGTGTGTGTGTGTGTGTGTGTGTGTGTGTGTGTGTGTGTGTGTGTGTGTGTATCACATTTTCTTTCTCCATTCATCCATTAATGGACATTTAGGTTGTTTCCATATCTTGGCTATTGTCAATAATGCTGCAGTGAACATGGGGGTGCATACATCTTTTCGAGTTAGTATTTTTGTTTTCTTGGGATAAATACCCAGAAGCAGAATTGCTGGATCATATGGTAGTTCTATTTTTAATATTTGGGGAACCTCCGTACTGTTTTCCATAGGAGACTCGTTTCTAATGAAGAGAATATGGCGGGAATAATGGTGTGCTATTTCCGAGACCTAGATCATACAAGACAGTGTTGCTTCTGCCTGACTTTCTCTTAGATTGCTCTGGGGATGCTAACTGTCACACTGGGAAGACTTTAAGCTGGTGTGCTTTAGCCATCAGGAAATTATAATTATTTTATATATTTAATTGTCAGAAAAAGCCAGCTGGATGAGGAGTTACTGTAATGGGAAGAAACTATCAAAGATAAAAATCTAAATCATGAAATTATGCCAAAGCTAACTGAGTGATTTGCTCTTCCAGCAAGCACTGGGTAAGCATCTATTCTGAGTATGCCCAGATAAGCCACAGAAATCAAGTGGAGGAAGACTCTAAAACAGTTTTGTAATTTTAACCCATTAAAACATGAACTTTGACTTCTTCGATACAGCTCCATTAGAGTGTAGTTCATTTGACTTTTTCAAATTAATAGATTTTTTAGAGCAGCTTTAGGTTCACAGCAAAATTGAGTGGAAAGTACAGAGAGTTCCCATATACCATTCCCCCCACCCACCCTGAAAGCTCCCCACTATTAACATCAGCGTGGTACATTTGTTACAACTGATGAGCCAATATTGACACATCATTATCAATCAAAGTCCATAATTTACATCAGGGTTCACTCTGTGTTGTACATTCCGTGGGTTCTGACAAATGTCTAATGACATGTATCCACCGTTGTCTGTCATACAGAATAGTTTCACTACCCTAAAAATCCCCTGTGCTCTACCTATTCATCTCTGCGCTCCCTCAAGCTCCTGAGAACCACTGATGTTTTTTAGTGTCTCCATAGATTTGCCTTTTCCAGAATGTCATGTAGTTGGAATCATACAATAAGTAGCCTTTTCAAATTGGCTTCTTTCACTTAGTAATATGCATTTACACTTTCTCCATGTCTTTTTGTGGCTTGATAACTCATTTCTTTTTAGCACTGAATAATATTCCATTGTCTGGATATACCACAGTTTGCTTATCCATTTGCCTATTGAAGAATATCTTGGTTGTTTCCAAGTCTTGGCAATTATGAATAAAGCTGCTATAAACAATTGTGTGCAGGTTTCTGTGTGGACATAAGTTTTCAACACATTTGGGTAAATACCAAGGAGCATGATTGCAGGATTGTACAGTAAAAGTATGTTAGGTTTGTAGGAAACGGTCGAACTGTGTTCCAAAGTGGCTGTACCATTTTGCATTCCCAGCAGCAATGAATGAGAGTTCCTGTTGCTCTGCATCCTTGCTAACATCGGTGTTACCACTGTTTGGATTTTGGCTATTCTAACTGGCAGTCAGTGGTGTCTCATAGTTTTAACTTGCAATTTCCTAACGACGTATGATGGTAAGCATCTTTTCATATGCTTATTTGCCATCTATATATCTTCCTTGGAGAGGTGTCTGTTCAGATCTTTTGCCCATTTTGTAATCTGATTGTTCATTTTCTTTCTTTTTTTTAATATCTTATCTTATGTATTTATTTATTTTTGGTGAGGAGGATTGGCCCTGAGCTAACATCCATTGCCAATCTTCCTCTTTTTACTGAGAAAGATTAGCCCTGAGCTAACATCTGTGCCCATCTTCCTCTATTTTGTATGTGGGATGCCACCACAGCATGGCTTGATGTGTGGTGCACAGGTCCGTGCCTGGGATCCAAACCTGCGAACCCCGGGCTGCCAAAGCAGAGTGTGCGAACTTAACCACTACAACACCTGGCCAGCCCCTGATTGTTCATTTTCTTATTGTTGAGATTTAAGACTTCTTTGTATATTTTGGAGACCAGTCCTTTATCAGATATGTGTTTTGTAAATATTTCCTCTCAGCCTGTGGCTTTTCTCCTCATTCTCTTGACACTTAACTTTGATACATTTAAAAAAACTTATTTTCTAAAGGATTTTTTCATTTATTTATTTATTTTATTGAAGTCACATTGGTTTACAACATTATATATATTTCAGGTGTACAACATTATATTTTGACTTCTGCATAGACTGCATTGTGTTCACCAGCAAAAGTCTAGTTGCCACTCGTCACCTTACACATGTGCCCCTTTACCCCTTTTGCTCTCCGCCTGCGCCCTTCCCCTCTGGTAACCACCAATCTGTTCTCCTTATCCATGTGTCTGTTTATCTTCCACATACGAGTGACAGCATACGGTGTTTGCCTTTCTCTGACTTATTTTGCTTAACATAATACCCTCAAGGTCCATCCATGTTGTTGCAAATGGCACAATTTCATCTTTTTTTTTATGGCTTACTATTCCATTGTATATATATATATATATATATATATATATATATATATATATATATATATATACACCACATCTTCTTTGTCCATTTGTCTGTTGATGGGCACTTAGGTTGCTTCCAAGTCTTGGCTGTTGTGAATAATACTGCAGTGAACATAGGGGTGCATATATCTTTTCAAATTAGTGTTGTCATGTTCTTTGGATAAATACCCAGAAGTGGAATAGCTGGATCATATGGTATTTCTATTTTTAATTTTTTGAGAAATCTCCACACTGTTTTCCATAGTGGCTGCAACAATTTTCATTCCCATCAGCAGTGTATGAGGGTTCCTTTTTCTCCACATCCTCTCCAACACTTGTTATTTCTTGTCTTTTTAATAATAGCCATTCTGACAGGTGTGAGGTGATG
Organism: Tapirus indicus; assembly: GCA_031878705.1. Classification (NCBI taxonomy): domain Eukaryota; kingdom Metazoa; phylum Chordata; class Mammalia; order Perissodactyla; family Tapiridae; genus Tapirus; species Tapirus indicus. Next base: position 27,652,336 of record CM062924.1, read on the forward strand.
GTTCATAGTTTTGATTCACATTTCCTTAATAATTAGTGATGTTGAACATCTTTTCATGTGCCTGTTGGCCATCTGTGTATCTTTGGAAAAATGTCTGTTCATATCCTCTGCCCATTTTTTGATCAGGTTGTTTTTTTGTTGTTGAGTTGTATGAGTTCTTTATATATTTTGGATATTAACCCCTTTTGGATATATGATTTGCAAATATCTTTTCCCAGTTGGTGGGTTGTCTTTTCATTTTGTTGATGGTTTCTTTGCTGTGCAGAAGCTTTTTAGTCTGATGTACTCCCATTTGTTTTTCTTTTGTTTCCCTTGCCTGAGGAGACATGATATTAAAAAAGATACTGCTAAGATCTATGTCAAAGAGCATACTGTCTATGTTTTCTTCTAGGATTTTCATGGTTTCAGGTCTTACATTCAAGTCTTTAATCCATTTTGAGTTAATTTTTGTGGTGTAAGATAATGGTGTGGTATGATGTAAGATAATGATCTACTTTTATTCTTTTGCATGTGGCTGTCCAGTTTTCCCAACACCATTTATTGAAGAGACTTTCTTTTCTCCACCATGTGTTCTTGGCTCCTTTGTTGAAAATTATCTGTCTATAGATGTGTGGATTTACTTCTGGGTTCTCAATTCTGTTCCATTGATCCATGTCTGTTTTTCTGCCAGTACCATGCTGTTTTGATTACTATAGCTTTGTAGTATATTTTGAAGTCAGGGAGTGTGATACCTCCAGCTTTGTTCTTTTTTATCAGGACTGTAAAGGACTTTTTCTTTAAATTGAGGTATAATTTTTTTGAGATGTAAAGAATTGAGATAATTCACATCATAAAATTCACCCTTTAATGTGTACAATTTAGTGGTTGCATAAAGTTGTGCAATCATCACCACTATGTAATTCCAGACATTTTCATCACCCCTAAAAGAACTCCCCTACCCATTATCAGTCATTCCCATTCCCCTCTTCCCCCAGCCCCTGGCAACCACTAGTCTACTTTCTGTCTTTATGGATTTGCCTATCTGGACATTTTCATATAAATGGAACCATAATATGTGCTTTTGTAACTCGCCTCTTTCATTTAGCATGTTTTCAAGGTTCATCCATGTTGTAGCATGAATCAGTACTTCATTCTTTAATGGCTGAATAATATTCCGTCATATAAATATACCACATTTTGTTTATGCATTCATCAGTTTGATGGACATTTGGGTTGTTTCTACTTTTTAGTTTAGCTTTTTCTTTTTTTTTGAACATTCGTGTAACAAGTTTTTGTGTGGGTGTCTGTTTTCATGTCTGTTAGGCATATACCTAGGAGTGGAATTGCTGGGACATATGGAAATGCTATGTTTAATCTTTTGAGAGACTCCTAAACTCTTTTCCAAAGTGGTTGCATCATTTTACACTCCCGATTTCTCTACATCCTAACCAACACTTGTTATTGTCTTTTTGATTATAGACATTCTAGTGGGTGTGTAGGGGTATCTCATTGTGGGTTTGTGTGTGTGTGTATGAGGAAGATTAGCCCTGAGCTAACATCCATTGCCAGTCCTCCTTTTTGCTGAGGAAGATTGGCCCTGGGCTAACATCTATGCCCACCTTCCTCTACTTTATATGCGGGATGCCTGCCACACCATGGCCTGATGAGCGGTGCATAGGTCCGCGCCCAGGATCTGAACCTGTGAACCCTGGGCCACCAAAGTGGAGCACGCGAACTTAACCACTACACCACCAGGCTGGCCCGTCATTGTGGTTTTGCTTTGCATTTCCCTGATGGCTAATGATGTTGTGCTTACCGGCCATTTGTATACCTTCTTTGGAGAAAGATCTATTCAGACCCCTTTCCCATTTTTAAATTAGGTTATTTGTCTTTTTATTGTTGAGCTGTAAAGGTTCTATACTTACTCTGTATACTAGACTGGCCAGAGAGGGATGGGAATTTTGGAGGAAGTGCAGTTAGTGTTAATAAAATTTAGGATGTGACCATGACATAGGTGATTGAGGTGGGCGGGGCATAAAAAGATCACTAAATGTGAGGAAAGCAGGGTGTTGGGTAAATAATTCATGGGAAGTTGAAGCCACCAAGAATGATAGCATGTATTGGGGAAGAGAGATATGGGGGCGAAACTCTTCCTTGTAAGAAGGACAGTCAATGAGAGATCAGTAGATAGGGCAATGACAGAAGAACTGGAATAGTCAAACTGCTGAATTAAAAAAAAGCTGGGAGGATGGATGAGAAATCATCAGGGAGAAACAGGAGGGGCTCACTTCCTGGGTCTGACAATAAAAGCAGCTTCCGCATAAGAGGGCTACAGGGGAAACAGCATCTTATGGGACAGCCAGAGTAAACAATGTCTTTCAGGGACAGTTAAGGTGAGGAGATGAAGCAAACATTCCAACAAGAAGGTGCTTATACAGAAGAATTTGCTGATTACAGAAGGGCAGTGCTGGAAGGCACAGTTGAAGGGCTGGGAAGGGAAAGAGTATGTGATGTGGTGGTGGATGACCACCATTGAGGTTCAGACTTCTTGGGATTACTGTGACAAACCTATGAGGCATGGTGGGATTAGATTTGAACAACTTTTAGAGGATGGTGGGCAAACAGTTCCAGGATTGTGGTCGAGGCTACATTCCTTATTTCTGCAACTGATCATGGCCCTGGGGGTGACGCACTGGTGACTTCCCTCCTCCCCTACCCATTCCATATTCCCCTAGTCCTAGGTCAGCTCCTTCTATCGTCAGGGTTCTTTGCCTAGTGGGTGACCCAGATCTTTGTTCTTTAAGAATTTGAGTCCTTAGTGGTCCTAGTATCTAATACCTAAATCAATTAGGACCACAACAAGCGAGAAAATTGTTGGAATATAAAAACCATTTAAACAAATCTGAGGAAACCACCTAGAATGTTCTTTTTCAAACTCATCTATTCTTTTTTCATACTGTCCTTTCTTGCTTTTTGATTTCTAGACTTCCCTTTACTTCTTTGAAGATATTAAATATACTTCTTTTAAATTCAGATTCTTTTATTACAATTCATGGAGTGCAAATTATCCCATTGTTGCATCTGCTGACTTTCCTTTCCTTCATGGTGGTTTGTTTCTTTTCTCTTTCTTCCTCTTCTTTTTTTCTGTAAGTTTTCCCTGTAAGCTCATTTTCAATAGGTTCCTTTGTGAAGCCTATTTTTCCACAGGTTCCTTTGTGAAAATTTGATTACAGGAAAGCCTTGCAGAACAGTTTTGTATTTGCTTCTATGGGATCCTATAGGTTTCACTGGGCCAGGACCAGCTTTTCATTCATTTTTCATCTTGACATCCCAGTAACATTTGGATTTTGTGAATTTGGACCACACTCTCACTAACATAAATGTGTTAGTTTCTTCGTATGCGACTCTTTCTTACATCCCTGAGTGACGGTAGACTTGTATTTCCCTCTTGACTCCCAGGTCAATGAGTAGCGTTTTTCTAGCCTCCAGTTCACAAAGTGGACCTTTGAGACTCCTGTCTCAATGCTGAAGCCCTAGCATTCAGCCATTAGGTCTATAAATTGGTCCCAAGTCTCCAGGAACTCCTTGACCTCCACTCTCACACACCCTCTGACTTTTGGTTCCCATTCTTTTCTGGCACCTTGGGATTTCCCATTTTTAGTTTCTAGCCCAGTTGTGTGTTCTTTTTTGGTTGTTGTTACATATTATTCAATGTTTCTATGTTTGAGGTGGGAAGGGTGTTTGCCTGGAACTACTCTGTCTGTTGTACATTGGTCAGAAGCCACTCCAAATCATTGTCCATAATGCGATCAGAGGGTCTTTTTAAAACACAAAGGTGGACCTTTCATTCTCTTAGCATGGCATTCAAGGCACTATGGAATCAGGAAACCTGCCTCTCTAGCTTCATTTTCCACCACTTCCTCCTCTTCTCCACACCTGTATAGTCTCTACATTTCAGACACAGACAACAAGTCTTCTCTTTCCTTTCTCTCATAACTGCATTTAGGGTGTGTGTTGAGGTTAGTTAAATTTACTTATTCTGTAGTTCACATACTATCAGGATGGGATAGAAGGAACTGACAGGAGGAGTAACTTGTATCTCCGAGAGCCTAGATCCAGAAAACAGCTCCATATGGCTTCACCTCTGCACAATGCAGTGTAATATGACTTTAGTTAATTTTATTAAATTAAAATGCTGTTGAGTCTAATTAGGTTTGCACTGAATTATACACTAAGAATCGACATTTTAATGATATTGTCATTCTTTCCAAGAACCTGGTATGTCTTTTCATTTGTCAGATTTTGTTTTATGCTCAGTATGATTTTCTTTTCTTGTTAAATTTATTTTATAATTTTGAATAGGTAACAATATGATTCAAAATTTAAAAGTATAAAAACGAATATAGTGAATTTTCCCTTCCATCGCTATACCCTGGCTCTACCCAATTCACCTCTCTTTCAGAGGTATTTTATGTGTATATAAGCAAATATATACACCTATTTGTTGCAGTTGTGAATAGACTACTTTTCCTTTCTTATTGTTTCTAGCTGATTATGGCTAGAATAGAAAAAAGCTCTTGATTTTTGCACATTTATCTTTTATTCAGACACCAAGTTTCCTTATTAATGCTGATAGGTTTTACTATAACCTCTTGGATTTCCTAAATACACAGTCATATATCAGCAAAACAAGATAATTATTATTTTCCAATATTTATACCAACTATTTAGTTTTCTTGCCTAATTGCTTTCTTTTCAAAGCAATGTTGAATCTTGTCTTATTTCAGACTTTAATAGAAAGAGCTTTAGTATTCACAACGAAAAATGATGTCTGCTATTGGTTTCTGATGAATAGTTTTTCCTTTTACTTAGAGTTTTAATTTTATCAAATCATACTTAAAGCTGTAAAATTTCATCAAATGCTTTTTCAGCAAATACTGATAAAATGTTTTATCTCCATTATACAGAAAAGTTGCAAAAACAATACAAAGAATTTCTGTATACTCTTCGCTCAGATTTCCAAAATGCTAACACTTTACTTTTGTTTTATCACTCTGTGTGTGTATACACATATACATGTATGTGCATGTGTAACATATATAATTTTAAAGTTTCCTGAAACGTCTGCAAATTGTCTTTACCTTTAACCTCTAAATACTTCAATGCATATTTTCTAAAAACAAGGACATCCTCTTACATAATCATGTAAGAAATATTATCAAAATGAGAAAGTTAACATTAATATTAATCTATAGATTTTTAAATAATCAAGTTCTTGGTCTATCAGATTACATTAATAAATTTCCTGATTCTGAGGCTCACATTGCTGAAATAAACCTTATGTGATCACTGTGTACAATTCAACTTTATTTGGAATTTTTGCATCTACAGTCACAGGTGAGTTTGGCTACAGCATTCTTTTTGGTACGCTATCAGGTTTGAGTATGAATCTTATGCTGGCCTTTAAAAATCAACTGAGCATCTTTCCATCTTTTCCCATGGTCTGAAGCAGTGTACATAATTAAAAATAACAACTCATCTATTTTGGGGCCTGGGTGATGGCTACAGTGGTTGTGTTCACTTTGTGATAATTCACTGAACTGTACAGTTGTGATTTGTGCACTTTTCCATATATATTTCAATGACAAAGTTTAAATAAAAGAACACAACCTTTTAAAAGGATAAATTTTTAATCACTTTGCAATTTCTTCTTTGGTAATTGATTGGTATATTCAAACTACGTCCTGGGTCAGTGTCTGCTAGGAAATTATCTATTTGCTGTTTTCAAATTCGTTGCCATAGAGTTCTCCTAAAATTATTTAAAATCCTTCCATATATATGGTTATGTCTGATTTCTCATTCCTAATCTCGTATTTTTTTTTGGTGAGGGAGATTGGATATGCGCTAACATCTGTTGCCAAGCTTCCATCTTTTTGCTGAGGAAGATTGGCCCTGAGCCAACATCTGTGCCCATCTTCCTCTACTTTATATGGGACGCCGCCACAGTATGGCTTGATGGGTGGTGTGTAGGTCCACGGCTGGGATCTGAGCCTGTGAACCCTGGGCCACTGAAGCAGAGCGCGTGAACTCAATCATTACGCCACCGGGCCGTTCCTAGTCTTGTATTTGTTTTTTTTGCTCTTTTTCCTTTTATCAGGCCGAGAAAGTTTTATCAGTGTTTTCAAAGAATCATTTTTCTATTTATCCTTTCTCTTTTTTTTGTTTTTTGTTTCCGACTTCGCTAACTTCCGGTTTTATTTTTAGTGGTCCATTTTCTATTTTCTTATGGTTTGAATGTGTTTTTTCTGAATTTCGAAAATAATCACTAAACATCTTTGAGTTTTCTTTTTGAACAATACAGGTGTTATATTTTCATTTCCGAGTTCAGCCTCATGCATTCCAGGATACTCGATAAAGTGTCTGGGTCTTACTTTGCCCCATTTGCTCAGGGGTCCAATCCTGGCAGGTCTTACTGCCTGGCCACAAGCATATGACAAAAAAAATGTGTACTCAGTGAACAAATGATACTGTTCTGTCCTGGGACTCACTGTGAAGATTGCCACAGGGCCCACCCATCCATCCAAATACCTGGAGCATGGGTCATGTGCTGGTACTGTGCCAGGTTCTATGAATAGGACAGTGAGCTGAAGAGCTGGGTATCTCTCCTCCTGGAGCTTACACTCTAGTGACACAGAACCAGTAATGCAAGTGAGCCAAGTATTGCCTAGGATGCTATGGAAATATAAGCGGGGTCCGACATCACCTAGGAAGTCTAGCTAAGAATCCCAAGAAGTGATACTTAAGTTCCTCAGGATCTGAGGGTCTACCCTGTCCCCAACCCTCCTCTCAGAAAGGTGGGCATTGAGTTTTCTTACATAAAAGTTATCTGGTTTTCAGTTATATGCCTGCTGCTCCTGCCACAGTTGACTGAACCAAGGGACTGACAGTCTGGCAAAAGAACTTGATCCAGGGGCTGGCCCGATGGCATAGCAGTTAAGTTCAGACATTCCGCTTTAGTGGCCCAGGGTTTGGCAGTCCAGTCCTGGGTGCGGACCTACTCAGCGCTTGTCAAGCCATGCTGAGGCAGTGTCCCATAGAGAAGAACTCTAACTCTACAACTATGATACACAACTATGTACTGGGACTTTGGGGAGAAAAAAGAAAAAGAGGAAGATTGGTAACAGATGTTAGCGCAGGGCCAATCTCCCTCAAAAAAAAAAAAAGAACTTTATCCAGTAGGAATGTTCCATATAGGATGGTCACCGACTGACTTAATTAGAACCTTGAAGGGAAGTCTGAACACCAAAAAGAGTGAAAGGAGAAGGAACAGAGATAGCAGGAGAAGAAGTAGAAAAAGAACAGTAAAGTCATAATAAGGCAGTTACAAACCTTGTGGTACTGGATTGGAATTGTAGGTATCAATATGAACTCATGGTTTTTAAGAACAGATAGACAGAGATAATAATAAATTCAGATGTGTGTGATGCATGTGTTAACATACATATATTTCCTAGCTCTGTGTGCTGAAACGGCCTGGAAGCAATGACACTCCAGAAGCAATACATACACCTAGTACCCGATTCTTGGTTTCTAAGTACCATTCCCAAATAAAAGAAACCAGGAGCTGCTTGGATAAATGGCTGATGTCAGGGTTGGGACAGGGAAAATATGAGTGAGCTTGGAACATCTTATGGTGCCAGAAACTAAGGAAGTGCTAAAAAAAATGATGGAGGCAATGTTGAAACAATACAGGAGCCAACTTGAAAGCATTCCCAATGGCCAAACTAGGTCAATACGAGCAACATATTAACTATATTAGCATTAGATTACAACCTATAAAATAAAAAAGTATCCACTAGTTTATACTGATATAAATAAATTATTGAATAAGTAAATGGGGGAAAAGAGACAGCTTTTTCTTACAGTAGAATACTAATTAATAAATATAGATGAATAATGAAACAAAGTCATTATTAGGCAAATACAACATTAATACTTGTAAGCAAGATAGATGCTAAAATCAGTGGGCAAAATTCTAAGGATAAATAAGACATTTGCACAGCTTCCAAGTATCTCACCATAAGATTCTTATTAATTTCAAAGAGGTAATCAGTAATTTTACAGTGGAGAAACCTGGCACACACCACCTCAGCCACGTGATCAAAGTTAACATCACCCCGTGCTGTGTCTGAGGCACTGAGAAGGGCACAGCATCACCTCTGGGGTAGTCTCCCCAAGATGCAGACCCTCAATCTAATCATGTGAAAACAGGAGACAAACCCAAATTGAGGGACATTCAACAAAATAACTGGCCTGGACATTTCAAGAGTCAAGGTCATGAAAGGGAAAGAAAGATGGAGGAACTGTCACAGGCTGAAGGAGACGAAGGAAACATGACAAGAAAATGCAATGGAGGATCCCGGATTGGATCCTGGACCAGAAAGGGACATCAGTCGGGAAACTAGCAAAATTTGAATGTCTACAGATTAGTTAGTAGTACTGTTTCAATGTTAATTTCCTAGTTTTAATAACTATATTATGATTTTGTAAGATGTTAACATTAGGAGAAGCTAGGTGAAAGGTATATGGGAACTCAACTATTTTTGCAACTTTCTGTTAAGTTTAAAATTATTGCAAAATAAGAAGTAAAAATAATAACAATAAAAAAGAACAGCAGTCACTGAGGTAGGGAGCAGCAGACCCAGCTCCTTGAGGGACTAGACGGTGATCGTTGGAGCATCTGCTGGAGCCCATGTCCTGGCTTCCGACTGCCTCACACCCACCATATTGTTATGACATTCTTCCCTCCCTCACAGGACTTTGATTCCTGGCCCCATTTTCTGCTTCCTGAAGGAGATTAGCTAACACTAAAGGAGGGTTCCACAACGGCCCTGCAGGGGGAGGGTGATGGGGTGGTCATCAATGGTGGCTACTGCAGATGGTACCCAAGGATGCACCAAGCTTTGCTGTGCCCTGCTAAGGTGAGGCTGAAACATGGCTGATCTGTGGAATGCCCTTGGGGGATGGCGTGCAGACCCTCTGTTTAGTGACTAACACACAGACTGCACCGGGGAGCTGTTTATTCCAGGCTAACTTAGCTGGGACAGCAGCACAGAGAGGGCAAAGCCTGACTCCACGATCTCTCCCCCTACAGCTCCCCAATGTCTATGTTGTCAGTCTCCTGAAGGAGGCCCTGAGAGCTGAGCTTGCTTGGTCATTTGGTACTGATGTCCAGTCCTAGAGTAGAGCAGGGTAGTGACCCAGTCAGCCTTCATCTTGGAGGTGCCCTACACTGGCCTAGTTCCAAGGCTGGAGAAACACGGTCTAAGCCTGACCCCAGAACGAAGGGTGAGCAGGAACAGTAGCTATGATATGGCAGTGGAAGGGGGAAGGGTTCTATGGGTCCCTTCCCCTTGGAAATTTTAGGGCACGGGAAAGAGGTGGCTACACCCTAAACTGCAGAACCTCTGTGCTTGGGCCTCTGCACTCTTTTTCCACTCTCTGTGGAGACATTCTGGGGACTCAGCTGCATGAAGGCCAGCAGAGGGTGGCAGGTCACAGCCTGGTCCCTGTCTTCTTCCAGACAGATCTGTTCTTAGCTGCCATACTTCTGAGCTTCTGGGGAACATGATAAAGTTCCAGAGACTATGGGGCTTGGGGATCATGCTGAAGGGCAGAGATCAGGGACCTCTCTCCCCTCCCTGCCTTGAAGTGGGTAGAGGGGCAGCACCTCTCCTGGAGACTTGTCAGCAGGTTTTGGGCCCATGATGAAGGGGCCAGGAGAAGGCATAATTCCTGCTTTCCACTTTGGGGCTGAGGAGGGGTCTTCCAGTGGCTGTGAGGAGGCAAGAGGCCTTAGGCTGGGCAGAGAAGAGTGACAGGCATGAGGGGAAGGTTGGTCAGTTGCCACGCCACAGCCAAGGGGCCTTTATTGGATGTTGAGGGCATGGATAGGCAGGTAGGTAGGTGCTAGAGGGTGTGGCACACCTTCTCAGGGTGCATTGGTGCCCGGATGTCCAGTTTGTGGGTCTTGCTGTCCTTATCAATGATCTCCAGCCGCAGCTTGGGTGGACGCTTCTCAGCCTGGGGTGAGGGCAGTTCAGGGCTCTTGAGTAGCTGCTTGTCTGAGTCCTCCACAGTGATGCGCAGAGTACAGCCCCCCGGCAGCAGGTCCTGCTCGTAGGCGGCCGCCAGCTGGTTCACCACACGGCGCTCTACCTGCAGGCAGTAGGTGGAGTGGTCGGCACTGCTGGGCCGGGCCGGGGCCAGCTGGAGGCCAGGCTCTATCACTCACGGGCAAGCACTTACTCTGGGCTTCAGTTCTCTCACCCACAAAGGGCTGACAACACAGAGTCTGCAGGACTGTGCTAAAGACTCAGTGATGTCAGTTTCTGAGGTTCCCAACTCAGTTCCCCATCCTGGTAGGGGTCACCCTCGGTCACCCTCCAGGACAGGGGTTTTACTTGATCAGATTGTGTTTTTGGTTCTGAAGGTATGAACAATTCCAGCAGCCAAACTCTAGGGAGACAGGCTGGGAGCCTGGGGATTGGGCCTGGGGGCACCAGGGAGGGAGGTGTGGCGGTGCGTCACTTCTCCCAGGCTCCTGTGCTCACCTCATGCTTGATGGAGCGGGCGCCATAGTGTACATTGTAGCCATCGACCAACACGTCCGCCACCTCGCGGTCCCAGAGCAGCGTGATGTTGTGCCTTTGCTTGGCCTGAGACAGGTCAGATAGGAGCATGCCTGCGTGTGACCCAGTGCTTTCCATCTCACCACTTTGGCCTGAGGCCTGGGCCTGTGAGAGGCTGTGTGTACCCATGGCCACTGGCACCACGCCACGGTACTCCCACCTTTTGGGAAGGGGTGCTCCCAGCCCAGTGTTCCCCGATTTCCAGTGGGCAGATGTCCCATCCCCACCCATGGGCAGGCCCCGTTCTTACTCTCTTGGCCCAGAAGTTCAGTTCCTTGTTGACTAGTTGGATGAGCTCCGAGTGGCAGAAGGGGAGGAAGTAGACGATCTCATTGATTCGTCCCAGAAACTCATCTCTCCGGAAGTGAGCCTGCAGGGCCAGGTTAGGGGTGGCGTGAGCTCAGTGACCCAGAGTGGGTAAAGGAAATTACTTGGACCCCAATGGGGAAGAGCGGAGGGGCTTCCGTATCTTTAGGATGGCTAAGGTTATCCCCCCGACCCGAGGCTCCAGGAAGGACAAAGACCTCTTACTTTCAGGATGGGGCGAATCACATTCTCCTTGAAGTTCTTTGAGATGGTGATCTTGTCATTAATCTGGACGTCCCCTGTGGAGACAGAGTCATAAACGGCCTACTCTCCACACCCAGGGAGCTTTGGGAACTGTGCCTGCTCCTTGGCCCCATCTATGAGAAGAGCCCTGGTCCTGTCCCTGATGGTCGGTTGATCCCAGACAAGGTCTCAGGCTCTCTGGGTGTCAGCCTGGTCTCCTCACCTGAACAATGAGAGGAATGGACTGGGTAGTTTCTGAGGCCCTTCCAGCTCTCATGTGCTACAAAGCCTGGGGTTCCTTAGGATGGGAGATGTGTCGGGGGGGAGGAGAAGAGTCAGGACCAAGACTTGAGTTCTCACTTGGAAGAAGGGGGCTGGAGGTTCAATCCTAAATAGAAAGGTGAGAGACACGGCCTCCTGCCTGATGCTCCTCCTTTCCAGTACTCTCTAGGGCCCAGCGGCACAGGAAGCCTCCCTGGCTGAAAAAGGCTGTGTCCATTTCCGCATAGTTTCTGATCTGATGTCCCCTCTGTGCACCAAAGCGTCTCTATCTGTTGAGTGTGTGCCTCATCAGCCCCCTATGACCCTGGCCTCTTCTTGGCCCCTCATCCTGGGTTGGCTCTGTCCATTCCTCTGTCTGAATCCCTCCTGTCACCCAAGAGACTTGGGGCTTTCTTGAGGAAGTGGGGGCACGGTCTTCCTCCACTATCTGGCATGGTGCTTGGTGTCTGGTCAATGCCAGCTAAGAACAAAGATGCCTACCAGGACCTTCCCCTGGGCCCGGGACCCCAGTGCCATCCTTGCCACCAGGAGATGTGCTGGAGCCTGGTCACTTGCCCAGTTGCCCAGACAGCTCAGGCCCTGTGCCATACCAAGGTTCTCGGCGATACGGTTATGGCTCATCTCCAAAGCTTCCTGCCTCAGCTGCAGTGCGTGTTGTGCGATCTCATCGCTCGCCACGTTGGAGGTCATGATGAAGATGGCGTCCTTGCAGTCAATGGTCTTCCCCTTTCCATCAGTCAGCCGGCCCTGGGAAGGAAGTGACTGCGTGGTCAGGCAGCTAAAAGGCTGGGTATCTCTTTTAGGAGGTCTCTCCAGAATCCCTGTGCTTCCTGCCCCCGAACCCACAAGCAGAGTCAGCTGCTCCCCACTCTGGGTTCTCTGAGCACTGTTCTTACACCTCAGCTGCAACTGCTCATCCACTGAGAGGGTCTCCAGGCGAGATGGCACCTCCTGTTGGGGATCTCTCAGAGCACCCAATCACCCTTGGTACGCAGAAGTCAGCCTGAGTACACATGCGTGCATCCAACACACTTTCCTGAAGCCCACTCTGGGCCAGGCTCTGTGTTGGGGCACTGGGACTCACTGAGCCTTTGACATGCTCCCTCCCAGTCTAGAGAAGGAGTGAGGCCCAGGAAACAAGCAACGACAAGCCTGTGGGTTAAGTGCTGTGGGAAAGGAAGACCAGGTTGCTGCAGGAGTTCAGAGTAGGGTGTCCCACAGGGCCACGTGAGGACTAGATAGACAAACTCAAACAAGGACAACCTCTGCATCTTTGCAGCCATCCTCTGGCCTGACAGAGAGGGAGAGAAAATAAGGCTCTTCCTTTAACCAACTTGGGAAGTTTCCTTGGAATCTTCAGCTCCTTCTAGAAGTGACACAGAAGAAAGCATCTATACTGGAGACAGATGCACCAAGGAAAGGGAAAAGGAGCAACAGCAGAGGGAAGAGACAGAAAAATGAGTAAAGTACAGCTGTTTGGGGCCATTCAGTTCAAGGGCAGGCAGCTCTGCCCACTCAGCAACCTCAAGGCTGTCACTGCACAGCACTCTGCACTCACTTCTAACAAAAGCAATGATCAGGGCCTCGCTGAGAGGCACTGATGGAGTAACACAGGGGACACTGATGGGGCACTTCCACCTCCACCACAGGCACCCTGCTTAGTGCTTTCCATGCACGATTGTTCTCTGCCCACTAAAACGTCACTCCCTGAGGGCAGAGGCTGGGTCCTCTGGGTTCTCACTGAGTCCTAGGACAGTGTCTGGCACACAGTAGGTGTTCGGTACCTGCTTGCTGAATGCCTGAATCCTCACAACCCCTACAAAGAAAACAGGCTCAGACAGGTTAAGTAACTTGTTCAAGGTCTCACAGCTAGAAAACAGTAGAGCTGAGGCTCGAACTGTTTGATCCCAGAGCCCATGCCCTTCCCTCTGCATCAGGCTACTGAGGTCATATATATAGTGCTGGACAAATGAGGCCTCATGCAATTTTCTTCCCCTAAATATTCTCAGAAATCTGTCAAATTCAGTTTGCATCCTTTGATCCTCACTGGAGAGAGGCGACCGGGACAGGTGTGGGGAGAGGGAGACCCGCCTGGGATCTCCTCTGGGTTGCAGACAAAGAGTAGCTCCTGCCAAGCCGGAAAGCACGGCTCTGGGGTGAGGTCACTGCCCTCAGCCTCGCCCGCAACCAGGCCTCCCCGCTGGGCAGTGGGGGCCTGACTCGGGGTCAGCCCTGGCTCCTAACACCAGTGCAATGGCAGACCAGCTCCGGCTCTCAGTGGCAAAAGGGGAAGGAATGTGCATTAACTGAGCACCTACTGCATGCTGGGCATGGTGCCAGGTGCTTTTCAGCCTCGCTTTACACTGGCCCTTGGCACAGGCCTCTCACAAAGTGTTAGCTCGAAGGGGGTCTACTCCAAAGGGGCCTTGTCGCTCCAGGTCCTAGTCACTCTCCTGTCCCTGCCTTGGGGCGGGAAGAGGGGAAGGCAAGGGTGCAAGTGGACCTTCTTGAGTTTTGCCATTAGCTGTCCTGCTTACGGATTACAGTATGACACAATCCACTGAGGGCAGTTCTAGTTTTGGGGACCAGGTCTGTGTGTGTGTGGTGTGCCCAAGTGTGTGCACATGACACTGTGTGTGTTCACAGAGCGCATCCCCGAGGACTGAGTGCACACACTGCTGTCCTGGCCAGAGCAATAACCAGAGGCAATTTCATTTGAGATCAAAGCTCTGCTCATAACTGGACCTGAGGATGGATCCCAGGTGGGTGAGGGGAGCAGGTGCAGGGGATGACTGACCCAAAGGGTGACTTCCACAGGGCCCATGTCTCCCTCTCCTCAGAGTCCTTGGCAATAAAGATGTGCCTCAAAGAGGGAGCTGTCACTGTCCCACCTCCCACCAACGACTGGTGTGCACACATCCTGGGTGGGGCGCGAATTCTCACCTCAGGATTATAGAGGCTGCTTTCCCACTGTCTTATGTGTGAATCCTTGAAGGGAGGAGAAGAGGGTGGGCTCCCTGGGGGCCAGTCTCTTCCTGGGACTTCGGCCCTGTGGTGTGGCTCTGGGGTCACCTGGGAAGTGACCAGCATTAGTCCTGCTTGGTGTTTTGGTGAAAGAGTTAGGCCTCCTGCTTTTCTGGGTCCAAGCTTGGGAGAACTGGGCTGCATGGGAATGATGGGATTCCCTCATGCCCCCAGACTGGAACAGGTGCCCTTACAACTTCCTGCTACTTATCCTAGGGCAGCACTCACCACAGTGGGCTGAACTGCTTTTTGTCGCCCATCTCCCATACTCACTCATGAACACTGAGGCAGGGACTGTGTCTGTTCTACCTGTGTCCCCTCTGCCCCACACTGAACCACATTCTCTCGATTTGCCTCCTATCTCTCTGGCAATTCTCCTTTGGACTCTTTCCTGAGAGGTCACAAGGCTCTGTTTAACCCTCTCTTCTTCTCTGCACACCATACTCTCCCTAGTCGAGAGATCTCATCCCTTCCTGTGGCTTCCATTACCCTTTCAGTGCTGGAGCATTCTTGAATCTCTACTTCCAGTCCAGACCTCTCCTACACTCCAGCCCTCTCCAACCGATGAACGGCCTCTTGGACACCTCCATCTGGCTGTTCCTCAGGCATCTCCTTTTCAACAATTCCAAACCTCAGCTCCTCACCTTCCTCACCAATCTGCTGCTCATCCTCCTGTGTTCTCTGCCTCAGCTGATGGCAGCAGCAGCCGTCCGGGCTCCCAGGCCAGAATTCCTGCCACTGCTCATCCCTGGCCCCTTGCTCTCTCCTCACATCAATCACTGAGCCCTGCACGGTCGACCTTCTGGTAGCTCTCTCCACCCTGCGGCCCCTGTTTTAGAGAAGGCCTCCCTAGCTCTAGCCTGGACTCTTCAAGAGTCTCATCACTCTCCCTTTTCCCTTCT
The DNA here is from genome assembly GCA_031878705.1 of Tapirus indicus. Lineage (NCBI taxonomy): Eukaryota > Metazoa > Chordata > Mammalia > Perissodactyla > Tapiridae > Tapirus > Tapirus indicus. Next base: position 27,667,763 of record CM062924.1, read on the forward strand.
AGTCCATTCTCTCACCGCTGCCCTAAGGATCCTTATAAAGTGAAAACTTGACCATGTTTCTTTCTTGCTTAAAGTCTTTAAAGGCTGCTTACAATCTACCAGATAAACCCACACTTGTTCTCCTGGCATGTTAACTGGCCTGTCTACCTGACCCGCTCACCTCCAACACTGTTCTCGCCTTCCCTCTGAGTTGAGCAGTACCGAACAGCTGTAGTTCCCTGGATACACCAGGCTGTCTCATGCCCCTGTGCTTTCACACATTGTCTGCGGCCGGCCCTCCTCCACTCTGTTCACCTGGCAAACACTACTCACCCTTGGAAGGTTTGCTGAATTACTGCTGAATCAGTCAACAGCATTTTCCCTGACTCTGTGGGCTCTGGAAATGGTTGGAGTTAGACAAGGTCCCTGTCCTCAAGGAGCATATAATCATAAATCTGGCTAAGTGACCTCGATGGCAGCTTTCGGTCAAGGAAGCAAGGGCATAAACATCAGAAACTGTAGGAGGCTGGTGGGAGCTGCAGGAAGGGATTATTATCAACTCTCAAAAGGCAGTCAGTGGAGTGACTGCAGCTGGGAGGGGTGGACAGGGCTTACATGTCGGCGGGGGTGGGGTGGGGTGGGTGGTAAGCATCTTCCAGGTGGGGCTCGTTGTATTTCAGTCAGCAGTTGCCTTCCCTCTCTTGGGCCAAAGAGGCCACCAGAGGTACCGCTCTAGGGGCGTCAGAGGCCAAACAGGCTGCTGTGCTCACCCTCCCTGAGCTGGGCTCTCCCTTCCTAGGAATGTTCCACTGCACATCTACCTCCTTCTTTTGGCTCTAGCTGCATGGTAGTTACTATTTACGCTGCAGGCCCTGGAAGTAGACTGCCTGGGGTCGAATCCTGGATTCCCTCTTCCCAGCTGTGTGACCATGGGTGAATTACTTCTCTCACTTTACTTTAGTTTCCACATCTGTTACATGGAGGCAGTAATAGTAACTATCTTCATAGGGTTGTTGGGAGGATTAAATGAGTTGATACATGTAATTTTTTAGAACAGTGCCTGGCACATGAAGTGCAAAAATGTCAACTATCATCGTGTCTCCCTTCCATCTGTCTATTAGGCAGGGAGTTCCCAGACGGCAGGTTTGTCTGGTCCATAGCTGTGTACCTGAATCCCACCAAGAGGCTGGAAGGGGGTGGGAGGTCTCAGAGCACAGGTGTGGGAAGCTGAGTATGTAACCTTTGAAGGACTGGCCTTCATTCCTCAGCAAGGGGTCCAGGGACAGGGAGCAGCTGAAGGGCTAGGAAGACAGCAACAAAACGGGGGCAGAAGCAGGGATGTTGGGCCAGGTGGGGAAGGTGGTGGGCAGCTGTGGGGACATGTGGAGCTGGGTTTTCCTGGCTTGGTACCTAGTGTGCTACTTGGTAAAGGGGGAGTCCCTTCCTGCGCCTCATCTAGTATACTTATGACATGGGAAGCAAAACCCCTTCCTGTTTTCCTAGGGCTGGAGGGGGCTAGGTGAAAGGTGGGCTGGACTCCATCTGGCCATGTGCTAGCTAATACAGTCTCTGCATGGGAGCAGAAGAGAAGCCTCATCCCTGGTTCTGCAGGGCCCCTGCAAAAGGCAGAGGTCACCCCCTCCCATGATCATAAGTGCTCCCTCCCCTGCTCAGGTAAGGTAGGAGTACAGAGGGGGAGAATGGGGGCTCTGGGATCAGATATCTCTGCAGCTCAATCTTGGCTCCTCCACATAATAGCTCTGTGGTTTTGGGCAAGTCATTTATAACCTCTCTGAACCTCAGTTTCCCCATTTGTAAAAAATGAGATGGTTTCTACCCTGCCTGTTATGGGGATGATTAGCGACAATGTCTGTAAAGTCTTTAGCACAAGCCTGGTACAGAGTGTGCTGAATAAAAGGGAGTCCTGCTTCTCCTCAGAGGTCACCCCACCAGTGGGGGGACTGTCTACTTGCTCCTCGGAAGAAAAGCGCTCCCTGAGCCAGAAAGGTTCCTGGAGCTTATCTTGGATCCAGCCTTCTTGTTTGTCACATGAGGTCTCTGATGCCTAGAGATGGAACAGAGCTGGAACTTAAAATTCAGGTCTCTCTCTCTCTCCTGGCACCTCTGCCCCACTCGGTCTCTCTAGAAGGTAACCTGGGCAGTGATGAAATTTTAACTCTTGGGCAGTGTTGGTCTTCCCTCAATTGCCGAGCCTGGGCCCCGGTCGAGAGGAGGGAGAAGCCACATCTGCTAAGGGACTGAATGTACATGTGGGGGAGTAGCAAGTTGAGGAATGATTAGACAGGTCTCTCGGTCCTTGGTTCCTGCTGTTCACAGTCCTCCACACCTCCAGGTGTCCCCCACTCCATCCCGGCCCAAGCTGACTTTCACCTCATCAAACAGCTGCAGCATGATGGTAAGCACATCTGGATGGGCCTTGTCCACCTCATCGAAGAGCACCACGGCGTTGGGGCACTGCTTCAGCTTCTTGGTCAGCTGGCCACCTTCCTCGTGGCCGATGTAGCCCGGTGGGGACCCGATAAACTTAGCCACCTGGTAGAAGGAAGGAAACATGTTAGGAAGGTCTTTCTATGTTTTTAGTTTCCCATATGGGGCATGCAAGGGAAGATGGCTTTATACACTGTTAAGACTGCCTGTCTCAACAAGGACAGTAGGGCTGTCTCTTGGAGTAGCAGGAATCCTGCCATGATGAGAGAGCAGTTAGATCTTCTCTATGTTAACTCCTCAGAGCAAATCCTATGCAAAACAGATCAGTGACCACGCTGCACACCTATGTCCCCAGAGGACAAATTCCAAGGCTGCCAGAATTATCTCAGGCCCGAATGACAAGTCACATCAAAATACCCAGGCAGAGTCCCGTTGACAGGCCCTCCAAACCGTGCTTCACCGAGGACTCGCACTCACCTCATGCCGCTCCTGGAACTCAGACATGTCCAGCCTGATGAAGCCCTGTGTGGAAACAAGCAGGAGTCCATTGGGAGGCAGCAAGGCAGAGGGAAGGGTTAAGGAGAGTGTCTCAAATATCCCCTAGGCTTTCAGACCACACCAACCCAAGGCCTTCTATCCCATTCTCATGATACATTTTTTCCAGCTCTTTGCCACCTTTTCTGTGTATTCACGCCCCACACGATTCCCTCATTTGCTACCTTAATAAACACAAGTCATGTCCCTGCCCTTCTAAGTCTGGCTCAGAACGTCTCTTTTCTCAGACAGGCTTCTACTGATCTGATTACCACATCATCCACGCCCCCACTCCTCCATCCAACCACCCAACCCACATTTCCCGAGGGCATCCTGTGTGTGCCGGGCACTGGAGCTACAATGGTGGACCAGTCCTGGTCTCTGTCCTCGAGGAGCACCCATCGAGTGGGGCAGGCAGACATGGACAAAGTCAGGCACGATCAGCATGGATGGTGATGAGATGGATGGGAGCAACAAACACCCAGACAGCTGCGTGGTGCCCTCAACTTTGCGAGTCTGTGTGGGCACATGTCCCTTTGTTTTAGTTTACTTCTCTTTTAAACGAATAAATCTATTTATTCACATGTCTTCATTTCACCTAAAAGCCATCCATAATGTAGCTTGCAGCCCTTCTCTCTCCACCGTTGAGCCCAGGGGTGATTTCCAGGGAAGTGGCCCCTGGGGTGACTCTGACCATGATTAGCCCCGGGAAGAGGACATCTTGTAGTGTGGGGTTTGTGAGTTAACACAGGCAAGAGTGCCCACTCCTTTCATGAAGAATTTAGGGACTGAGGGGGTTATAAGGGCATTCACAGGTGCTGTGTCTCTCCAATAGGACCAAGGTTCCCCACTGTCTCCTAGGCTCCTCTCCTACTGGCACACCCTTCCATCTAAGAGAGCGCACTCGCTGAATATGCTTCTCCTGAGAGCTGGGGCGACGGGGCAACAAGACTGAGAGGGAGGTAGCTAAGTCTGAAATCCAGGCCATATTCTAGCTCAACTGCCAGTCAGAAATTCACTCAGTGATGGACTTCCAGTTTTTTCTCTGTCCTGTCCCTCTGCACCTGAGGGACAGGATGGCAGAAAGAACCTTGGGCTGGCAGCCAGGGGGCTTGGCTTCCAGTCCCAGTTCTGCCACTGTCTGTGGCCTTGGGCATGCTGCCTCCCCTTTTTGAGCTGCAGTTTCTTCCCGTGTAACACAGGCCCTTGGCTCCTCTCTCTGCCTCACCAGGGGCCTGAGGAGAGCACCGAGCCCAAGAGGTGGGAAAGAGCTTGGGGAAATTATTAAGGCCACATGGGGGTGATCACTGCTATCATAGCACACGGGGCATGAGCTAACAAGCATTGCCAAAGGGCCCCAGGCAGCTCAGCCAAGAGAAACAGGCTTCAGGAAGGGTGGGAGGATGGACCTGGGGAAGCTGGGAGTGCTGCCCAGAGGGAGCAAGGGGCTGGGAGCCACGAGATGGGTATCTGAGGATAACAGCTGACAGTCACTGGGCACTTTCTCTGTGCCTGGCAATGTTCTAAGCAAGCTATAAAGGGTTTAGAACACATATAAGTGTCTATGAGGCAAGTATTATTATCATCCCCACTTTACAAATGAGAAAACTGAGTCACATATTAAAGTAACTTGCCCAAAGTCACTCAAGCTGGGTCATCTGGCTCAAGCCACTATGCTCTACTGGCTCCTATATCCCACCCTGTCAATCAGCTGTGCTCTTGGTCATCTTCATCTGAAGGGTTCTGAGCTTCGTGCTCAGATATCAATCAAGGTCCCAGGACACAGAGAGTATAGACTCCAGTGCTTGCTTACATCAAGTGACCTGGGTTCTAGCTTTCTACTGATTTGCTAAGTAACTTTGAACAAGTCTCAGGGCTTGAGTTTCTTGGCTGGAAAAATTTTGGTTTCACATGAACTTAGCTCAGGTTATCCAGAAGCAGGGCAACAATGACAGTAATATCCAACATGTACTGATTGCTCACCACATGCCAAGAATGGTGCTTAGCATTTTACATCATTACCTCATTTACCCTTCTTAACAACCCAATGAGACAGGCACATTAATGAAGCCATTTTACAGAGAAGAAAACTGATGTAAACAGCCGACTCCACAGAGCAGTTCAGAGCCAGATGTGGACCCAGGCAGGTGGCCTCAGATCCGTGCTTTGATCCCTTTGTCACACTGCCACTGTAACCGCAAGTCTTTAGGGCTCCACCACCCTACTCCAGGATGAGATCACAGAGCACCATTAGGGTTCTTTCTCAAGGATTATTAACCCTAATAATGGAAGTTAACAAAGCTACTCAATTTGGAAGAAATGGCAGAAACTAATGAGAGGGAAAAATAAGCTCACAGATCTGACAAAGAAATTATAAAAATGTACAAACAATGCCTTGTGAAGCAGTCCGGTCTAGAGCGATCAGTGACTCTTCACAAATGAGGAAACGAAGGATCAGACGGTGAGAACTTGAATTCAAGTCACCAACTCTCAGGCCAGTGCTCACTTCATTGAGGCAGCTCTACTGTCACCAGGCCCTGTACATGACGCTTCCCTACATCACTCCTTGGGTCCTGGACGCATCAGGTACACTGGTTAGACAGCTTACAGTCCAAGACTTTTAGATTTTGAAGGCAGGTCTCAAACATGCCTGTCACATGGTCAGAGAATGTCTATGCTAAACACAGATTCTGTAATGAGTTGGCCCACAGGGCTGGTACAGGTAGTTCTATAGAAGCACTACCTATGATTTAAAAATGAAATACATGGATGGTTATACTGGGCTTCTTATGCCTCTCATCTCCCTATGTGACACAAGGACAAACTGACAAGTTCACAACCTAGCCTCCTATGGCAGCTGAGAACAATGGTATTGAGAGAAGAGTTGAGAGACTAGATTCTGATTTTACTTCTTCCCCTAACAAGTGACCTTGCACAGCCCCCTTAATGCTGTAGGGTCTCACTTTTCTTATCTGAAAAGTGGGCCTAATTTAGCATCCATGCTATCTTCCTCATAGAATCAAATAAGACAGTCAATGGGGTTCTGCTGTGGAAAGTACAAGGTGATAAATACATATAAGACAAGGGATCAGGCACTTACTGTGTGCTAGAGCCTGAGCTAGCTGTGGGTCAGATTATCTCACTTGATGCTCACGACAGCCTCAAACACAGGTTGGATACTTCCCTTTGAGGCAAGAAAGCTGAAACTTGGAAGGGTAAAGTCAGTTGCCTGAGGCCAGTGGAAAGAACTGGAACCCACACCAAGGGAAGGCTGGCTCCAGAGCCTTGAGCACCCAGCCCTCTGCCTCCAGGGGTGATGGTGTTCCTTCCTTCTCCTAGGTAAGGCATGTGTTGAAGGACACCACCAGCACACTTTCAGGAAAACCCTGCACTGGTGTGAATCTGTCTCTTGTTTAGATGCTCCAACTGAGAAATTACTTGCATCATCAGTCTTTTAACAAGCCCTTCTCCTTTCTACACCAGCACGTCAGCAGATCTTTTCCTTCTCCTTCCACTGTCTATGAAGACATATTAAGACAGCTTGGATAAGGAGATTATAATTTGTAATTAAATATTAACCTTTCTGACAGTATTAAAATTAAACCACTCAGAATTCTTCATCCCTAATCAGGTGGTTCCTGCCCGTAACTGCATCTTCCCTAATAGTCTTGCTAGTTTATGGCCCTTTCCAGAGTGCTAATTGTTTCAATCGCTGCCAACCTGATGAATTGTCTTAAAAATGCTATTTCAGTTGGAGCATATTAGCATGCCACACGCTGCTTCTTGCCTGCCTGCCTGGGTCTGCTCTGGGTTTGGTTGAGGCAGAGCACATCTACTGGGAGGCTTAGGAGCCTTCAGCCAGTTATTAGGCAGAAGGGGGCCATGGACGCAGCTCAGGAGGACACAGCCTCAGCTACCTTGTTTCTGCGGCCATCAGGCTCTCAGGGAGATGGAAGGGGGCAGCCAGGCCAGAAGCAGGACAGGAGGGGTCCAGGACTCTGCTGCTGGGGTCACTTGGCTGGCAGAGGCTTGAGCAACTCCTCATTTCCTCAGCTGGCGAGGCTTTCCATAGTTAGGCAAGGGCATCTGGGATCGTGGGCAATCTCCCGTGGTGGGCAGCGGGACCTCAGCCTCCACACTGGGAAGGCTGATAAAAGAAGAATGTTTGGCTTCAGCTGAAATGTTTCTGCAGTCTCCAAGGACTGCTCTCTCTGACAGTTCTCTCTGCATGAAAGCATTTTTTGTTGGCCTAGAAAGTCAAACTGAGCGGGCCTTGAAAAGCCAGAGTCTGAACAAACAGGGGACGGGGACAGCACTCCCCTACACAGAATTCAGGGCTCCGGGTCATGAGGGAAAGGAGACTATGACCACCCTACAGCTTAAGGTATAAGAAACCATGTTGAAAAGTTCATGTAGGATGGAGAGAGCAATAAGGCTTCTTCTCATTATGACTTGTTTTCTCCTACAGGCCCCAAGACTCCAAGACTCCCTCTAGCATGGTCTTGATGGCACTGGACAGTAATGGTATGTTTCTAAAGCTGTTTCGCTCTCCAGACTGAGCTCCTCAGGGCAGGAAGAGTGTCTTAATAAACGCTGTATTATCAGCATCCAGTACAATACCTGGCACAGAGTAGATGCTTGATGAATCTCACTGGGTTCTCCCAAGTGCCCCAAGAGTCAGGCAGGGCAAGGATTATTCTTCCTATTTCACAGATGAAGAAACTGAGGCACAAAGAGGTTGGATAACTTGCTAAAATTCTTGGAGCAATTGGTGGCCCAGTTGGCGACAGAGCTGAGGCCTCCCTCTCGGCCCAGGGCCCATCTTTTTAATTGGCAATTGTTGACGTCAAGGAGCCTAGGATTTTTTGGGCTAGCAGGAGTGGCAAGATCTTCACGGCCTGCAGATCAGGCCTAGGTCCCAGCCCTTACCTTTTTGGCGTCTTTGTGCATATATTTGGCTGTCTGCTTGGCCAGCTCTGTTTTTCCTAGTAAGAAGGAAGGGAGAGGTGTTGGGTTAGGACCAGATGACTATCTCCTAAAATGAAAGATTAGAAATGCATGGACACTGGAAATAATATATTTTATGGATGGGAATGTTGGGGCTCAGAGAGGGTTTCCCAAACTCTCCGAGGGAATTAATAGTGAAGCTGGGACCAGAATCAAAGTCTACATTGCATTTTGATTTTTCTGTGGATAGAGATTGAGGCTTTTTCTCTACAGCAGCATCCTAAGAATAGGAGGTTGACTCTTGTAATCCAGAGCCAACTTGTTCTTTGAAGCCCAGCACAAACCTCGCCTCTCCAAGGAGCACCCTGACTTCCTGGCTCACTGCACTGCATCTCCCTAGACACCCATGGTCTTGCCATCCAGCCAGGCTCTGGAGTCACAGGTGAAACAGAGGCAGGGAGGGGATGAAGAGCACCTCTCGTCGGCTTCACAGCCTAACATAAAGAAGGAATGACAGCACCCAAGTGGTGGCTCTGAAGCGCCATCTGGTATGATGGTCAAGCCCCTGGAAGTCACTGTCTAGTATAGGAAGTCAAGTTCTATAGTATCATGGTGAAGTGGTGGTAACCTTTTGGGACGCTACATCTGAGGGAGAGCTAGGCCCAAGAAGATGCTGAGAGGGGAAGAGAAGGCAACACATGCATGAAATTTCCCAGCAAGACAATGGTGGGAGGTGGTGGTGGAGATGGGGGGGTCTGTGAGGGCAGAGAGTGAGGGGGTAAGAATGCCTCAGATAATCCAGCCCAAGTGGTTAGAAAAATACCCAACCCATTTTACTATAGCGAATTTTGCTATGCACCTAGCACTATGCTGGCCTTCGGGGGCTTTCTTTAGCTTCCTAGAGGATTATGTCCCAGGCTGTACTGAATAAGGCTAGTGTGCTGGACGGTGGAGGTGGTTCAATTGTTCCCAAAGGGGAGCCTTGGGGGATGCAGAGTGACTGGACAGGGCTAACAGGCCCCAAAGGGCCTGGGCCTCCAGATGAATTAGGCTCTGCACCACAGCTTTCAGAGGGAGTGCCATAATTCCAGCTGTTCCTAATGTGTCGGATGATCCTCTTACTGGCTCTGTAATTTGGAGGCAGTTGTTTTGGCAGCTGGAGTTGAACTAGAGGTGGGTCGCCTGACCCTGGCCCACAGCAGCAGCTGGGTCTGTCAGGCTTGGGCAGGCGCTCCCCCAGCTCTCCTTCCCCACTGGCTGATTTGCTCCGATTACCTATTCCAGATGATCCCAAGAAGAGGAAGACCAGAGGGTGTTCTTCATCGTACCAGCCATTCTCCTTCCTCCGGATCGCTATGGCCAAATACACAAGACAGGGACAGGGAGGGAGGCAGATAAATCAATGACACAAAAGGCAGGATAATTATCACTAAGTATACAATATGTTTTACTGCTCTGCGCCCACTCAAAGTCCTCACTACCATTAGTGCTGCCTAATCTGATTAGCTGGCAAGGCCCCTAGAGACACCTAATCAGGTTAGCATGGATTTGGAAAGCTGCCCAGAGCAGATTTCGGATAAAGTTTTCCAGGATGAGCACTCAGCGTTGCCAGGGAAACTGAAAGGCGGGTGGATGGTGAATGGAGGTGAAGGGGGTGGGGTGTTGGTGAAGGAGAATTCGAGAGGAACTTTAGATCTCCGCTGGCTACCCATCCACTCACCACTGGTGGGAGACTGAGCATGCCTCCTATGCAAATGGGAGAGGCAGAGCCCACAGCAGGCCCCTGGGGATCTGGGGTGCGAGCTCTGGATTCTTTCCCATTTGGGAAACCAAGATCTGGTCCACTGTCTGGAAACACAAATAAATGCACCTTCTGGAAGCCAATCAAGGATAGTGTAGACACAGAGGGCACAGAAGGGTGAGCCACTTGGTTAGCATCTCCTCTAACCATGGCCTCCAGGGGGGGCAAGGTGGGGGGAGTGGGACAGATCTGTACCAGGTTCCCTGGGGGCTCAAGACCCATACAAACACCCTGAGAGGAAAGTATTCTTTTCAATTCCACTATACTGAACAGGAAACTGAGGCAAGAGATAGAGACCTGCCCAAGTCACACAACTAGTAGATGGGAGAGTTGCTTCTCCCTCTAAACTTATCTTTTTTTGTCACATGTGGCTGCTGAAAAAAGTATCAATTTGGGCTGCACTAACGGAAACATGGCAGTCAGAAGCAGGAAGCGGACAGAGCACTGTGCAATGTTAAGGTCAGTGTGCAGATGGAACAGCATGTCTGGTCTGGTCCCCAGAGTGTTGGGGAGATAAGCAAAGGGATATATATCAGAGGACAAGGCCTGGAAACTAAGTCAATTGAGAAAGAATTGACAGTCTTAGGGATGTGTCTGCCAGTCTTGAGGTGCTAAGATCCTAAATGCTATACTGTGTGGTACAATCTGTGTGGTTGGGTTCCAAAGAAGGTGCAGGTTCAGGGAAGGCTTTTTGGAAGAACTGGGACTGATGACAGATCATGGAGGCTGGGCAGGATTTGGAGAGGCAAAGGTAGCCAGCATGACGGAGGTGGAGAGACAGGAATGAACGTGAGCAGTGGTGGGTGGGATTAGATTACCAAGGTCTCAAATAGTTGTTTTAGGAGTTCAGGACCACGCTGCGGTTTCTCACCTCAATCTCTAATGCTGCTACCTAGAGTACTTTCTCTCTAGCTCTGGCATCAGCAGAAACAGATGGAAACTGTGCAGCCTCCTGGACATCAGACTAGCCACTCTGCCTGTCCAGAGATGCTCCCCGAGAATTTTGAAAGGGGCCTGAGAAAACACTCAGTTCAACCTCTCCCCTGAGCTATGTCCCAGATCTTCTCTAAACTAACTGGCCCAGTCCTATGGAAGGCCTGGCTCTAAGGGGAACCCACAGGCCTCATAGGATCCTAAATGCTGGGGATGAAGAGGGAGAATTTAAAGTCTGGCTGAGAGGGAATCCCCAGTGTCCAGACAGAAACAAAAACCCAGGGGTGGGGGTATTTGGGGGAGGCTACCAATGATAAAATGGCAAAGGCTACACTTTTGTGAACGCTATGTGTGGATGTGTGTTGGGGCTGGGAGGAGAGAGCAGTCATCTGAAAGGAGCCACATTCTTCCAAAAGTTGGCTGAATTGAGAATCTAGGCTGGAAAGAAGCTGAGCGTGAACTGGGTTCAGGTTTCATGGGGTATGTGGGGAGGCAGAAGTGCCCAGGCATCACTCAGACAGGTGGCCTGGGGAGAATGGGGTTCCCCAGGCATCATGTGGCTGAGGTTCTGATCTTGACTTCTTTTTCAGGAAAGGTTCCCAGCCCACTGAGAGCTGCACACCGCAGGGCTACATGGTTCAAAAACCCCATGGAGAATGTGGAATTGGATTATGCCTGGGGCCATCTTTTTCCCCTTCTTTTCTAATAATGCACCTGGGAGCGAGCTCCTTATAATGCCAGGCAGACTCCACTGCACAGCTGTCCCCGGTCAATTCTGCCAGACCCAGGGCAGGAGTCTGGGGTGGGCTTGATCTGGGCCCCCCATGAAACAGGCAAAATGCCAACCATTAAACAATTACAACTCTGGATATTTCTAATAATATCTGAAGAGAAAAACGGCCAAGCAGATGGAGTCCGACAGAATGAAAAATGGAAGCAGCTAAGAAAGACTGGGGAAGGCGGGCCCCAGGGTGTGTGGTTGGCAGAGTGGCTGAGGACCAAGGCTGGGAGCCTTGAGGGTCCTGTCAGGCCAAGGCACAGACTGGGACAGAGAGAGACCCTGATGGGCCCATGTGGGATGTGGCCATAAGTACTGGTGCTCTTGCTGTGGACCAGCAAATGCAGCACCTTACTCTGCTAGCACTTCACAGTCTCTAAAGAACTTCTGTAGACATAACTTCATTTGAGCCGCATTATGAACCTATGAGGCAGGCAGGGCAGGGAACTTGATTCTCGTTTTATAGATGAAATATGTACAAAGAAGTTAGGTAACCCGCTCAAGGTTACACAGGTAAATAAATGCAGACCCTGGGCTTTTACCCTTAGCTCTGGCTCACACCTGAGCCTGAACTGGTGCTTCAGGAGTCTGAAGAAAGGAGTCAGCTCCCCACCACCACAGCACCATACCCTTGCTTCACCTGGAAAACTGTCCCTCTGTAGTCTTCTAGCCTGGCTCACTCAGCCGTTCAACATATGGTCTCAGGAGCCCCTGTCCCGACCCTCTCCTGACCTCTGCTCTCTGAGCTCAAGATGGTGTCAGGGACCCTGAGCAGGCAGTTCAGCCCCTCCCTGGCCAGCCCCATCCCTGCAGGTTCCGACCACGCTCCGATGCCTCTCCACATGCTGGGCCAGTGACAGCTCCCCCTTGCTGTGTTCTTCCCCTTACCAGAATGCCTTCTCCTGGCCATGTCTACCACATGGACCGTCTTAAAACTCACCTGTGACAATTTTTTTGATTAACTCCACCACCCCACACCTACCCCATTAACTCCCAGGCTGTATTCTCTGGTCTGTGTTCACCTATAGGGTGGTGTGCTGGAGAGGGTAGGAGTTACGGGATCTAGTTTGAAGTCCTGGCTCTGCCACTTACTAGTTGACTGATACTGAGTAAAACACTCATTCCTTTAGAGCCTTGGTTTCTTCATCTATAAAATGGGAATAGTCATACATGCTGAGGCAGGCCCAATGAAGATTGAGTTAATGGTTATGAAAGCATTTTGTAAGTTGCAAAAAAGTGGAATAATACTAAGAGTAAAATAATGGTAGTCATAGCAGCAGCCATTAGCTTTGGTATTTTACAGACATTTCTTTCATCCTTATAATAATTCTGAGAAGTAGGTATTATCTCCATTTTACAGAGGAGGAGACTCAGGCTCAGAGAAGGGCAGTGTAAAGGGTTTCATGAACCTGTGTCCTCACATCCAGCAGGGAGGGTGTGCCCCAATCTGACTGTGTTTTCCATGGGAGCAGGTGCTAGGAGTTCTATTTCCTGAGGGACCCTTGGGAATAGCTCAACACTGGTTTAATGCTTGCTGACTAAATGAATTAGTTCTTGGTCTTTCTGGAATCACAAGGGGAAAGAACAGATACTTCAACTCCCATTTTACAGAGAAGAATGAGGCCTGGACCCAAGTGTCTCTTAGTGCTCCAAGTGGTTACTACTACCCTTGGGTGGATAAGGCTTCTGTTCTCTTCTTATCCCCTCTGCAAGGAGCCTTATCCTTTTGTTCTGCAGAAAAGCTCTGTGCCAGGAACTGGAGCACCTACAAAGAAGTCTAAAATAAGGTTTGTGCCTTTTAGGTAAATGTTGCTATGAAAACTGTGGGTTCCAAATGCAATGGGAGCACTTCGAGAAGTGTGGAAAGAGCCATTTGTGCCTGACTGACATTTGTGCCTAAAGGATGAGAGGGAGATTGCCAGGTATGATGGGAAATTCCAGAAAGAAAGACCCAATGTGTGCAAAACCCAAGCGAGAGGAAAAAGCTGCCGCCTCCTCCAATCCCAGGCCTTTGGCTCCATCAAGCGCAAGGTTCTGGGGTGGTCTGGGTAGGCCGACTCATCCTTTCTGATAAACTCTAGTGATCTAGTATGGGAGACTTTTAAAACCTAACCTGGAACATGTTTGTTCCATGCCTGTGGCATCTCCTAGGGGGACCAGTCCTTCAGAAGGACTGTCATGGCCGAGAGTCACCTGAATGTCTATTAGCAATTTCCTGTCTATAGCTTGTAGGTCCAAGGAGCACAGCAAGTGCTCACAAAGTGCCTGCTGGCTGAGTGGATACTGGGGCCTCGGGTTTGGAGGATGATGAGAGAACAGTTCTCTTCTTAGTCTCTAAGGATTAGTCTTCCTGAAGGTTAAGCTATTTCCAAGGGTCCCTCAGGAAATAGAACTCCTAGCACCTGCTCCCATGGAAAACACAGTCAGATTGGGGCACACCCTCCCCACCAGATGTGGGGACACAGGTACATGAATAGTTTGCCTTTTATCTGTTAACATATTAAAAATGCAAAGAATAGCTTTTACTGAGCCGCACCCCCCCCCGTGTGTATGTGTGAGTGTGCGTGTATGCTGTGGTAGGGATCACTAGAGGGAAGAGCAATATCCTTCCAGAAAGAGGCTGAGAAAAGAATCTGTGTTGAGGAAAGGGAGAACGTCCAGGTGGGCTCAGACTTCGTTCACTTGAGTTCAACAACCTTTTACACACCTGTGCCCCTATCCCTGGGGAGACAGAGCTGAATGAAGTAGTTCCTGACCTTTGGAGGGAGAAAGACATACAAACTTATCCTGTGGTAAATGCAGTGATAAAAGCTGTCCACAGGAAGCCCAGAGAAAGGGGCCTGCATCCAGGTGGAGGGCTAAGGAAGGCTTCCTGGAGAAGGCCTTGGTCTTGAGGGTCTCGGCAGGCCAGCAGAGGGGCAGGGCAGTCTAAGAAATGAGAATAGCAGGGGCACAAGAGGGACACCAGAGGGGTGAGGTGTGGAGGTGGCACTGCAAGCAGTTTTCTAAACTAATCACTGCACTCCACAGCTCAGGGAGGACCTGGATGTATTTCTTGGATCAGAAACAGGACTCCAAGGGAGGGTCCAGAAGTGCAGGGCTTGGGAAGATTACACTTTTGCATTAGTCAAAGGGGAAGTGAAGCACAAGATAGGATGGTGTGCCCACTGTGTGCCACATGGCTGATGCTGAGATTCTGAATTCGGGCAGACCCTGGTGTGGAAGAGCAGTCGAGGTGGCAGAGTTTCCCCAAGGGAGTTCATGGGCTTCAGAGTCAACTGGGACCAAGTGCAATGGGAGCTGGGGACAGGCTCCTGGTCAGAGGGAGCTGCAGGGAAGCTTCCAGGTGTGCAAACTGACCTAATGTCCAGAGAAGGCTTCTCAAGCAGGTCTGAGGAATGGCCTGTCCACCCAAGGGGTCAAAGGTCAAGTAGGATGGGTGCTGTAATTAACTATTTCGTTGCAGTCACATTCCTAGGATGCTGTGAGCTACCAGAGGGCAGGCTTACAGCTTCTCTTCTTTCCTCGGAACACACCAGAGACACACAAGGGGCCATACCAAATTAATTAATTCAACAAACTGCACTAAGCACCTACTTCGAGCAGAGTGCTGTGCCAGGAATTGGCAAAACAAAAATGTTTCAGTCACAGTCTCTGCCCTCAAGAGTCTACAGTCCATTCCTTCTCAACTGAGTCAGGCTAAGTAAAAACCAGCCAGAGTGTGGAAGATGGGCAGGGCAGGGGCAGGGAAACGGCCAGAAGAAAAGGAATTCCAAGCAGAGAGGGCAGCATCAACAAATGCAGGCAGGAGATGAACAGAGCATGTGCAAGGAAGCAGAAGCAGCTGTGTGTGCAGTGCAAAGCGGGGGCAGCAGAGGAGGGTGGGGCAGCAGGGGTGGGCCTCATATGCCAGGCTAGGGCAGCAAGGGCCACTCAAGGATTTTAAACAGAGGAGTGAATCACATTTCACAAAGCTCACTCCAGCTGGGGAGAAGTGATTCTAGGGTAAGGAAAGGAGGCTGGGAGACCAGTGAGGAGGCCACCACGTGGTTCAGATGGAAGACGCTGAGGTCCTGAGCTAGGGCAGTGCTATTAGGAACAGAGGGGAGAGGCCAGGTTTGAGACCCACTTACGAGGTAAAAAGACAGAACTTGATACTTGATGGGCTATAAGGGGTGAGGGGAGGGAGGGGCCGAGGAAACGTCTAAGTGTCTATTTAGGAGACCAGCGAATGGCGGTGTCTTAGACAGGAACAGAGGAGGTGGGCAGGTTGGAAGAGGGGTGGGGTCTAGCTTTGAATGCACTGAATAGACAGTTTGTTGTCTTTCTGAGGAGGATGGTGGGTGGGGCATAGAGGCTCTTGACTCCCAGGAGGTCTGCCCAACAGGGTAGGCATCCTCCCGCTCCCATGACCAGGAGCAGCTCTGGATTTTGGAAGGAGAGCCTCATTTTCAATGCCAAGGCTCTGGCTTGTGGTACATAGGTTGGCCTGGCTTTGGCTCCAGTGACCCTAGAAGACCCAAGAGGCCATGGGGCCTGGGCTGTGGGGCTGGTGCTTTATCTCCTCCATTTGTAGGGCGGTAACTGTGCGCCAGCCTTGCTAGAAGCCCTGCAGCTGGGGATCACACTGATAAATTCACTGTATTACTTTGCACAAATCAATATCCCAGCACTTACCAGGGGTTGATGTGACCGAAATTGGTTTCAGCCAATTCGTGAGGGTAATAAATGGCCATTTATCAAATCAATTCATTCTGCGGCACTTCTCTGGCTGCCCATCCTCATGGTACCCCTGGGGTGCCAGGCTCCACCTAGCCAGTCCCTAGCACACATCTGACACTAGCCTAGAGGACCCAGGGAGGCCTGGACCACCCTCCAGATCCGCCTCTTTCTCCTGCACCTGCTTCAGTCTTGAGGTCCTGAGGCACTGGCTGCTGCCTGCCTACCACAAATTCTGACCCAGAGAGAGCCTCATGCTTCACTTGGACTGTAATGTTCAGCTGAACATTACAGACCATTATCAGGATGATCCCCAGCCAAAGGCTTCTCAGCTAGGCGGGCGCGCAGTTACTGCTTTACAAACGGAGGAGATAAGGCACCAACCCCACAGCCAGGCCCCAACAGCCTCTCTGTCTTTTCTGGGGTCACTGGAGCCACAGCAGGGTTAACCTATGTACCACAGGACAAGGAATAGGGTGTTCCTGATCTAAGGCAGAGTTCAAGTGACAGAATCAAGCTTTGGGTAGAAGGAAGCACTCAGGTCAGACATTCTGACAGCCGCCGGGAAGTGTGGAGCTGAATCATCTACTCCTGCTCTGGGCCAACAGTGAGTAGAGACAAGGAGGGTGGTGCAGCAGAGGTCAGCGTAGGACCTGGGAAAGAGATCAGTCTGGGGCTGGGACTAATGATTAGTCCTGGGTTGAAGAAATAACTGTGGGCCTGACTCACAGAACATAGTGGCCAACCCTAGAGGGTAAACATCTTGAAGACGGGGACTAGGTTTTATTCAGTGCTGTCTGGCACACACTGGAAAGAGCATGTGCTTTATAGTCAGACAGTCCTGGATGTGGCTCTCCAGTACACAAGTGAGGAAACTGATCCTCAAAGAAGCTAAGTGATAAGCCTGAGTTGCACAGCTGGCAAGTGGCAGACCTGCTATTTGAGTCCAGGCTAGATGAATTCTTTCCATTTCTATGTCCTCCTCTCCCTCCCCCCAACTAGAGCTTCACATCTTGTGGGCTTGAGAAGCGGGAGGTCAGAGAGAAGTAGGCAGCTTGCTGGACAAGAGCTGTGTAAGAAGCAGAGAGAAAATACTATGATGGCAGCTGCACTTCTGGCCCAAGTGGACATGAGACTCCAGCAGGAGATGCTTTCTTAGGTCTCCACCCAGGTAATGTCTCTCCTGTGGGCAACTCCTTCTCTCTTCAACCCCTGAGAGCTCCCAGGGTCTCTGGGACCTGAGACGGGCTCCCCTTCCTCCACCTCAGACATAGCCTTAGCAAAGAAGTTGGGGGTTGCCACCTCCAAGGTGGTGGCTGAGGGTGGATGTTGGTATCCAAACCCAAAGGGCAGCCTCGTGCTATTTGGGCTGAGTAGCGGGGCCATGTGTATTCAAAAGAGTTTTCCTCAGCTCCTGTGCGTGCCTGCAGGCAGCCTTCTGACCTCGAGTTGGTGAGGTAGCTCTGGTCTATGGGCTCCTTTTTTCTGTTGATGAGGTCAGGCCTCTGATGAGGGGCTCATGGCTCCCACATGAGTCCCACTGGTGTGTGAGGAGGATGGAAATCCAGCTGGGCTCTGTGCGTCACAAGGGCGGCTGCCTTCATTTTTCAATTACTTCTCTAATTGGTATCCTAGGGCTGACAATCCTGCCCTAGAATGTCCCAGAGGGGCACCACAATTTCAGCCTGATGTCTCCTTTTATCAGGGAGCAGAACCTGGTGCTGTCCTTGGCAGTCACTGGATCACATCTGATGGGACTAGATGCTCGGACAGAAGAGGTAAGCAACACAAATGGGACTGAGACACTGCAGGGCGGAGGTTTTTAAACTTGACTTGAGCATCAGAATTGCCTGCAGGGCCTGTTAAAACACAGTTTGCTGGGCCCCACCCCCAGAGTTTCTGGTTCCATAGGTTTGGGGCAAGGCCCGAGGCCAGCACTTCTAACAAGGTCCCAGAGAATGTTGATGCTGCTGGTCCAGAGACCATGCTTTGAGAACCACTGCCTTGGGGGATACCCCCTTGTCTAAGTGGGCAGGGATTCCTCTGCTCTTATCTTATCTGTCTGAGGTCACCGTCAGGGAGTCATGCACCTGAGTCAGAGAACAAAGGTGAGGCCACCATTCTGAGCAGAACCCTAGTTTTATATTTCTCTCCAGTGGGGTCTGCATGAGCAGGAGGGTTATTAGATTAGGGGTGACACCAGAGGGCAGTCTGGCTCGCAGGGGTCAAAGTACAGGACATAAGAGCTTCGGGGTGGAGAAGAAGGCACTCAATTTATTCAGGATGTTTTCCCTAAAATTGAGCCAACCACCGAGAAACTCTACTGAAGTGTGGCAGAGTCCCAGGCTGGGAGACAGAAGACAGAAGTTCTAGTTCTGGTTCAGCTGCTACATCACTAGTGAGGGACAAGCTCCCACTCCTCTCTGGGTCTCAATTTGCCCACCTGAAAAGTGAGGGGTAGGGTTAGTGGACCAGATGAAGGTCGGAGTTAAACTCTAAGCATAGGAAAGCAGCCTTGAGCAATTATTTAAGGGCTCTAGGCCTCTGTTTCCTCATCTGTAAAGTGGGGATTTAATAGTACCAACCTCATAGGGTTGCTGTCTAGATTAAATGACACAACATATATGAAGATATTATCACAATGCCTGGCACATAGAAAGTACTCAATAAACGTTAAGTTGTAGTATTATCAGCCACCTTTCCACAGTATGATGACAGCAGGATGCACGCCTCATTGCAGCCGACAGTAAGCTACCCTGCCCTTTCCTGGCACTGGCTAGCATCTCGCGTACTCACCAGCACCCACTGTGGCGATGGCACTCTCCTGGCCAATGATGTGCTCCTTCAGCCGCTGCTCCAGGGGGAAGCGGCGCCGCTCCTCAGCCTCCCGCTTGCGCTGCTTCTCCTGGTACTGTGGGGAGAGAGGGAAGGTGGCTCAGGCATGCCAGGCCCAGTGGGATCCTAGTTTCATTCTATCCCCCAACCCAGGGGAAGAAAACACAGTTCTGGGTCTCCAGGGGTGCTGATGCACAGCTCTGGCTCATGACGACTGGAGGCTGGCCCAGTTCTTCCCACTATCCCCTCATTGTAGCCCTCACCTCACCTCCTTACCTTAGGTGGCCACTGCTCAGGGGTCCTGGATCACCCTGCTAGTAAAATAAGTACTGCTAGTAGATTAACCCTCAACTCTGGAGTCTAACAGAAGACCTGATTTGAGCCCTAGCTTTATCACTTATAAGATGTACTTATCACCTGGAGCAAGTTCCTGCCCCTCAGTTTTCTCATCTGTAAATTGGGGATTAAACACGATGATGTACATGATGTGCCGAGCATCCTGGTTGGCATGCAGTAAGCACTTAACGATATAATTTCTTTTCCTTTCCACTTATCCTCTTGAAAACCATTTTGGTTTTCAAACCAGAGCTGAGAACCCCCTCCACTTTAATGAAACACAATTATTCAGCAAATGCTGTGTCCCTGGCCCTGTGCACACCATGATGGAAAGGTGGGGCAGGGGGAAGGAGGAGGACTGTATCTTGCCCCCCGCCCCCGCCCCGAAGGTTCTAGTTGATGCTGAGTGCCTGGTGTGTGTCTGGCCCTGGGCTTGGTCCACTTCAGAAAAGGCAGAAGGAGGAGGCCTGAGCTTGGTCACACTGTGAAGGAGGAGGGGAGAGCCAGGCCTTGCCCTCAGGGAACTCAAAGTTGGGCAGGGGAGGGGAGGCAGGGCCTGTTTGCAAATACTTCCCAGGCAGAATCAACCATTTTCCTCATGGTTCCAAAGCATGCGTGCCTATGTCTAGCCCTGTATCTATCATTGAAAAAAAAACCAAACTACCTGGAAACCAGTTTGTTGCATGTTTGTGAATCTGTCCTCTAAATCAATTATGAGCCTCCTGAGGACAGGCACTGTTTTTCATTCACTGCTATTCCCAGCATGGATCTGGGCACAGGAGAGGCATCTGGTGAATGTTTGCAAAAATGAATTTGATGACAGATATAAAGAGAGAATTAACAGCTAGACTGGGTGGTGGCGTACCGAGAAGGGAAGGATACGCAAAGCGTGGAACATTTTTGGGGAGGCTTTCTGGGAGACTGGAGGCTTGAAGAACCTGGAGTTCTGGGGTAGCGGGAGCTCTCTGGAGAGCAGGCAGGGAGGGAGGAGTACATGGGTCTGATGAGAAAGCGCTGATGGAGGCCCGTGATGGGGCAGGAAGCAGGTCTTGGAGCTGACGGAAAGACCTGGGTCTTCAGGAGGCTCCTTTCCCCTTAAACCCCTGTAACACTGACAGCTTTCCAGAAAGCGAGCTGCCATGGTAAGGCCCTGTCACAAAAGTTGTGGCTGCAGATTGCTCTTGTGGGCAGAGTGGATGAAAAATACCTGCTGCTTGGGCAGTGTTTTCCTGTTACGGGAGTGACCTTGACAGAAGTTACAAAAAATAAATAGCAAACAATCCAATTTTGGCCGTTGCTATCAGTCTGTAACTGAAAGCTCCCATCAGTCCTGGGTTTCATATGGAGCAATAATTCGGTGCCGATCCCAGTGGAGCGACACTTGCCGGTTGGAATCCAGAGTGTCACTGCGCAGCTCCCTCAGGCGCCACATACATCACCGGGCTCTGATGACTCCAGCCATATATCTGCCTCCTCCTCCTCCTCCCTGCCCACTGGCCCCTCAGCACTCGGTCCACTGGGCCGGAAGGCTCTGACGGTGAGATGCGCACATACTGGTTGGTGCAGCACCAGTTAGCAGCCTGGCCGGCTTGCAGTCAGGCAGGCCATGGAAGGAGCTCGAAGCAGTGAAAGCTGGCCTCCAAGGGTTTGTTGCGTCTGTCTCCTCTCTTCCCCTCAGTGATAGGTCTCAGAGTATTCCCGCCTCTGGGTCTGTGCTCACACTGCTCCCTCTCCACAAAAGTCTTCTCCAATCCCATCTACTCTAAATGCCCTGCTGATCTCGGCTTGAATACACATTGTCTAAGGAGCCTGTTATAAGGCTTCGTGCCTGCCCGGCCCCCTTATTCAACTGCCTGTATATCTCTCCTTACTCATGAGGTCCTTAACCACGAGATGCTTAGTGACAAAGACCATGTTTTATTCATCTCTGCAGCTCCAGCACCCAGCACAGAGCCTGGCTCACAGAAGGAGTCAATACATGTTGCCACCTGAATGAGGAAACTACTGCGACGTGCCAGGCACTGGACTTCGCATTTTCTCTACAGTGTCTCACTTAATTCTTACAGTTGTCCTATCTGAAGTTTGGCTCCCCTTCTGGCTCATAGTGGGACAGGCTGTGTGGCAGGAAGGATAAGCTTTGCTCCAAACAGACCTGAATTCAAACCTCGCCTCATCCCCTTACTAGCTAGCTGACCTTGGGGGAGTTAATTCACCTCCCTGAATTTTAGTTTCTTTATCTCTAACCCGGGATAGTGCTCATACCTACCTTGAGGATCCCTGCGGGATGCTGGTGAGGATTCAGTGAGAGAATGTAAACAAAGTACTCAGCGGAGTCTCTGGCACACAGCAAGTGCGTATGCAGAAGTGATACTGTGAGAGACTCAAGCGGAGAGCACAGTACCCGGCCTTGGTAGGCCTTTGCTACATGTTACTTCCCTTCTCCTTCACTGCATTTTGATAATTGATTGTCTTACTCAGTTCCATTTATTTTTGGTACTGGAACTCTTTTAATGAATTTAGTCTATACGGAGCTCCACAGATAAAGAGAAGAATTGCTCTGGCTCAAGCAGAAGCCAGGAGCCAAGTGTACTTGGATGTCCCTACTGCCCCAGAAGTGGCTCCTGAGACTCCTTCCCCTAGGAACCCTAGGTCCCCAGGGTACAGTCTCAACACCAACTGGGTTCTGGAGATGCCTCTACACAGCTACTGGGGCACCTCACCTCTGCCTGTTGGTTTTCCTTATGTGGTAGAGAGTTCCATCTCTAGGTACCTTCCATCCATTGATCTGTGGGGCCTCACAGAACATGACGTTTCTTGCCACTGTGTTGATTTGGGTATGACCATCGTGGCCTCCCTAAGTCTTCTCCAGCGGAACATTTCTACTTCCTATAACTCTTCTTCAGTGTCATGATTTTAGGTTGTCTTAGCATTCCTGTTATTTTCTTGGACAAGTGAAAAGGTGAGTGTCGGGGAAAGGTTACACCATGATCTGGCTGGTTTCTTGGAAGCTTTCTAGATGGTCCTGGGAAAGATTCAACCTATGGCTTAAATCTGAGCACATCCTGATTCTCCCCCAGTCTGGAACCCCAAATAATTATTCAGAAAAACTTCTGAAAATGGATCAGACTTTTTGATAAAAATGTACAGGACACTGGGATTAAACCAGGTATAAGGTTACTGCTTCATGTTCTATTCCCAAAGCTTAGCACAGAGTTTGTATTAAGAAATGTGTTGAATGAATGAATGACTTTTTAAGGCATAAGCTATGAGCCTAGGTTTGTGAAAAGCTAGCCAGTGGAGGAACCTAGAAAAGGAAAATACTCAGTCTGTATATATTCTATTTGCAGGAGAGGAGAGAGAAGGATGGGAGATGACACTTGGTAAGGGTTCCATAAATGCAGGTTACTGTTGTTCCTGGCTTTTTGAGGAGGAAGGCTACAGGGACTGAGGTCAAGGCCCTGCTTTGACAGGGTTCCATTAGAGAAGAAGACAAGGCAGGTGACCCAGTCTGCAGAAACAGAGGGCACTAGGCACAGAGGCACTAGGAAGAAGCCACCCAGGAGAGCTGGAGTGGGGGAGTGATCATCTTCTTAATAAAAGCCATGTGCAATTAGCTTGCGAAGCCCTCACCTGGAGCCGGCAGCGACCAGCTCCTCATGCTGCATCTCGACTGGATAAACGCGGCCACTGGTTTCCATCATTCTTGATTTAATATGGCACCCCTCCTGGCTGTGAGTGCATTTACAGGAAAGGGCTGGGAGGCCAAGGCGAAGCCTAGCTGGACTCACTCAGAGGTGGGTGGCTGGGCTGAGTGGCTCTGCAGGGGAGGGTTACAGGGATAAGGGGTATAACAGGCATCTCTACTGCTGGGCATCCCTCAGGGAACTGGCA
This sequence comes from Tapirus indicus, assembly GCA_031878705.1. Lineage (NCBI taxonomy): Eukaryota > Metazoa > Chordata > Mammalia > Perissodactyla > Tapiridae > Tapirus > Tapirus indicus. Next base: position 27,690,964 of record CM062924.1, read on the forward strand.
GTGTGTTCACTGAGAGGGTAGCTGGGGTGGGAGTGGTAGGCAGAATGGGACCCTCGGCAAGAATGGGATAGGTATGGCGGAGGGAAGAGAAGAAAGGCCAAGCTGTAGTTTGCCTCTCATGGGAGGTCAGGGCCACAGAGCTCACTGGCTGCTCACAGACAGACTCAGATATGCCCCATCCTCCTGACTCCCTGACTCTAACCCTGACTCACATCAGACTCAGGGATTCTACCATGCCCTGAAGCTGGGAATGACAGAAAGGACTGGGTGGGGAGGTCAACAAAGGGAACCAGGGGGTGGGATGATGGAAAGAACCCTGAGTGGAGGGAATGACGACAAGAGGAGCCCAGGGAGGGAGGCCTGGGGGATGCAGAACAGATGGGAGAGGAGACTGGGGAATGAGAGGGGCACCCAAGGGACCTGAAAGTCTTTTGAACTAGTTCACAAAGTACACATCCCTTTAGAGGAAAGCTGGGCATAGAATAGGTGTTGGTCCCATTAGACTTGACCACTATGTCTGCATCCCAGATTCCATTCTCCTCTCTTCCCATCCATCCTCCTTTTGCTGCCAGAGCAGTATTTTTAACATGTAAATTGGATCATGTCACTCTGCAAATAGCTGGGTTGATCCAGAGACAAGACTGGTGACAGAAAGTTAAGAGGGGCAAGGAGTGGCTCAATTGAGAAAATGAGTTGTGTTCTTCTCAGTGCATCATATCAGGAGGCACATGATGCTGATTTACCCTATAACTGGTGATGTTAACTTTGATTACTTGATTAAGATGATCTGTGCCAGGTTTCTCCATTATCATTTTTCCCTTTGTAATCACTAAGTATCTTACGGGGTGAGACTCTGAGACTATGTAAATATCCTGTTACTCCTTAAATTTCCACTCACTAGTTTTAGCATCGATTGATGAGTCTTGCCTGATTTGGGACCAGCTGTCCTGATCCTCACAGCCCTATGAAGTTCTCCTCCCACCTTGAGTATCTCCTCCCACCTTGTACAGGGACAAAGTAAAGCAAGGTTCCAGTGATAGTACCTAACAGAGAAAGAACACTAACCCTTGCAGTCTGACTCCAGAGCCTGCACTTTCTACCCAGGGGATAAGAAAAGACCTGTTCCCTGCCTTCAGGGAGTTCAGAGTCTCTTTAGAGAGATGAGACCTAATACACAAATGTTATATTACAACTTTTAGCATGTGGCTACCTAATGATTTTATTGAAAATAAATACTAGAGCACGTTCTTGCCAGAAATGCATAACCTGAGATGAATCGTAAGGAAACATTAGGTAAACCCAAATTCAGGGATATTCTACAAAATAACCAGCTTGTACTTGTTATGAAAGACAAGGAAAGACTGAGGAACTGTTCCAGATTAAAGGAGACTAAAGTAAAGAGACATGAAATTGAATGCAATTTGGGATCTAGAATTTTCTTGTAAAGAGAATTTTTGGCACAACTGGCAAAATCTTGAATAACATCTGTATATTAGTTAATATCAATATTAATGCCCTAATTTTGAGGACTGTATTGAGGTTATGTAAGAAAATGTCCTTGTTTTTTAGGAAATACACACAAGTATTTAGAGAGAAAGAGACATCATATGTATAACTTACTCTCAGATGATTCAGAAAAAATTATACATCTCTCTTTATATATATATTAGTTATGTATATATATAAGTAACAAAGCAACGTGATAAAATGTTAACAACTGGTAATGTGGGTGAAGAGTTTATAGGAATTCATTGTACTATTTTTGAAATTACATAAAAAGAAAAGAAAAGAAATCAGGATCATGCTTACCCTTGGGGGATAGGAAGTGACTAGACGGGAGTATGAGGTGGGCCTTTGAGTGGCTATAATAGTCTATTTCTTGATTAGGTGTGTTCAGTTTGTGAAAATACAGTGAGCAGTATACTTATGTGCACCTTATACAAGTATATTTCAATAAAAAGTTTTAAATAAGTTGAAAAACAAAGAAAAGAGGAAGCAAAATCCTATCCCCACAAAGCACAGAGCACTGTCCGGCCCCTAGTAAACCTGCAATGAAGGTCAGACGGTGTTGTCATCCCCACAGGGCCAGGCATAGCGCCAGGCACCTGGCACGCAGCACTCAAAATGAGATGCCGCAGGGAGCAGGCTGGGCAAGGTGGGGGAAGGGATCTCTCTTTACCCTAAGCCGGGAGGAACATAACTCTCTCACCCTCCTGGGTACCTCACCCCTTCTCTCCTGGAGGGCTTCCCTCAGCTCTGATGGGAGCACCCAGGCTTGCAGCCTGGAATGTGGGCCCAGGGGAGCACTGCATCCCCAGCTACCCTGAAGCAAATGAAAAAATATAGAGATAGGAAATGTGCTTGTGATTCTGTCACTGGGATATGCAAATAAAATATATATGATAGGCCTATCTGCCTAATATTCCCGCCAATTCATTCTCTGGGTGTGATTAAAATGAGCAATAAATTCCTCGTGAGTCTCGGTGGAGTGAGGATCTAGGAGTGGAGATGCAGGCTGGCACCAGCACGTCCCCCTCAGCTGAATATTCATCACGGAACAGCTCCCCATATTTTTGTTTTATCTGCCATCATGTGCACAGAGATATATTTCTATCTCTGTTTCATCTCTTAGTTAAGACATGAAAATGGTCTAAGCTTTAAGTATTACGCTTTCCATCGAGTGAAATCCTTCAAAGTGAGATCACAGGCCACCACCTCTACGAAGCCTGCCCTGCTCATTCTGCCTGGAGGTAACCCATCCTTTCCCAGAGCCCCCACGACTCTGTGTGGATACCCGCAGACAAGTCAGTCTAGGGGTATCAGAGCCAGGAGCGCCTGCCTCTCCCCCATGCACCCCCAGACAGCCAGCTCAGGGGACAGGCTAGGCTTCCTCCACCCTGGATCTTCTTGGGGGCCCAAGGAGGCTTCCGCACACAGAGAATGCTGAGAGAACTGAGCAAACCAGCAGTGAGGAGAACATCATTTAGGCCCCTTAAGGTGACAAAGATTCTTAGATAAGTGACACATTTTACAAGGCAAAATAAAATTAAAAATTAGGCTTATGGATAATTTTAAAATGGGGAAATCATCAAGAAATAATATTAAATTAAAAAAAGCAGATTCCAAATATGGAACTAGGACCATAACTCAAATACCTTCAGGGCCCAGTAGGAAATATGAATGTCTGACAGGCAAGCACACAATACAACAGGGAACGGGGGGCCTGTGGCTGGAGAGCCCACGCTCCAACCCCCAAGGCATTACATTCACATTTTTAAAAAACTCTGGGTTGGCAAAATAAAACATGGCGGCCAGTTTAAGACCCCTGGTATATACAGTAAGGCTATCAACCAGATTTTAAAAAAGGCCATTTATATAAATATATATAGATATGGTCCAGAAAAGGCAAATATAGTATCATAAGAGGAAATCTCTGATTCATATCCCAATAGTTACTTATAATAACTTGATTTTCTGTAAGTAAACTGCAGTTTTCCCATCTGTAAAATGGTAATAAGAGCTGCTTCATTTGGAAAAAAACATATTAGAGGACCTGGCATAGTGCCTAGATGCACTCAATAAGGAACCTACTATTATTACAATGGTATTATTATACTATTATTTATGTATGGGTAGTAGGACTAGAATGTTCTTAATTGAGATTCAGCTCAGCTGACATCTTCCCCAGGAAGCATTCTCTGATCTCCCAGGCAGGATCAGAAGCCACCTCTGGGTTCCCACAGTCCCGGCTTCCCTGAAAGGGATGACTCAGGGGTGTCATGGTTCACTCGCCTGTCTCTTCATCAGACCATGAGCTCCTTCTGTATTTCACCCATCTGTCTTCTTCCCATCTAGCCCAGAGCCTGGCACACAGATATCATTCATAAATATGTACTGAATTATTTAATTCTCTTCATTTTACTTGCCTCTGCTTTCTAAATTTTCTATAATGAGACATATGACTTCTATAATTACGCATTTTCTATAACGAGCACATATTTGACTAGAGTGGCAGGTGAAGGTGGAGGAGGCTGAGCTGGGTGGCAGGGGTGCTGGAAGGACAGAAGGGGAGTAAGATAAGATCAGAGTGGTGGGAACCCACTTCTAGATAACGCGCCAGGAGATGAGGCCTCAGGCTGGAGCCTCAGCACCCTCCAGGCCTGAGTCATTGTGTTACAGACAGAGGGCCTGAACTCAGAGCGGAGCAGCTGCTGCTTACTTACCGGCAGAGGGGGAGAGAACCCAGGTGTAAAGCAGAGTTCTTGCCATGAAACTGCCTCACAATTTAGAAGAGGTAGTTTTTTTGCAGCTTAGAGGAAAAAAGCAGAGCATAAAGAATGGGTGATCGAGCAGACGCTGAGTAACTGAGAGAAAGACAATGCTGTTGACACCCAGGGAGAGCTGAGGGGCAGTTCACATGGGTAGAATCTGACGGGAAAGCAGAGCAATCAGGCAGAGATGCTCAGCAGATGGTTGGACATTCTGGATGGATGAAGTCCCGATCAGGTGAAAGGATCAAGTGCAGAGAGGTGACAACTGAGCAACAGTCTTCCAGCTGAGAGGCTACAGAACCCTGGGCTGGCTCTAACTGGTCTTCTAGCCTCTAAAGGCAGCCCCTTGCACTGTGCGACAGCTCTGTTAGGGAGCTCTTCCCTGCAGCTGCTACCCACTAAGCAGGGCTCTGTCCTAGCTTTGCTGCTGAATGAATCTCCTCCCCTCTCACTCCCAGCCATTCCTGTGCCTACAGGCAGTCTCTCCTCTCCGCGCCAGATGCCCCTATTGCCTTCGGCTTTTTCTCATGGCACAGTTTCTCTTGCCCCCTTATTGCCCGGCTCTGCACAGATTCTAAAAGCTCCATGTCTACTCAGAAGGTAATATCTGCAATTGCCCTCTGTGGTCCAGAATGGTCTGACAGGCACAGATGAATGCAACCACCATTTATTCACTCAGGACACTAGCCTTGTGCTAATGTGGCCAACATCAAGCCATTTCTTGGGCAGCTAAATTTTGTTAAGGGTCCCTCAGCAGTCTTAACCCCATCACCTATGCTGGCATGAAGAGGACTGTTCTCTTGCTTTACATGACCAGACCAGCGCCTGCCCTATGTCACACCACCTCATAAACCATGGGTACTCCTGGCCAAGTCCAGCGCTTACTCTCATGGGACAGCAACTAGGCCTGAAAGTGGAGATGACGACGGAAGTGCAGTCCCTGAGGTTATTTGAAATGTGCTTAGAGATTTCTTTAAGGCACTTGGGGAAGCTGACTCAACTTCCAGGGCGGCTCCTAGGGGTGAAAATGTGAACAAAGGGAGGGAACCGGTTGCTTTCTTGCAATTTTCACTCTTCCTGGTCCCAAGCACCTCTTGGGATGTGCTGTGAAAGCCAGTCGCCTCTTCCTAACTCCTCCCCTTCTCTAGAGGAAACTATTACAAGACAATTACTAAGAATCCCAGGGAGACGAACTGTATGGTTAATGCTAGTTACCAAATATTTCCAGTTCTCCCCCTTCTAGGCACATGGTAGGATTACTCTTCTTGGTCCCCTTGTGATTGGGTGGGAATGAGGGGTTAGTTCTGTCCAGTGAGTTGTGAGTGGAAGTTCCTATTACAGGCTGAGCATTTAACTGTAGATGTAAGACCCTCCAGAGTGTTCCTTTTCCTCTGGCAAGAACTAGCAACATTCCAGAGGGAGGCTGCAATGCCAGTCAGGTCCCTGAGTGCCTGTGATGAGCAAAGCCCCCCTGCTGACCCACAATGGACATGCAGCATGATGCAAAAATAAATCTCTGTTGTTTTAAACCACTGAAATTTTGGGTTGTTACAACAGCATAATCTAGTTTATCCCGACTGATACACAGACAATCGTATACTGAACAGAACCTTAGAAACCATTTAGTCCAATGTTTTCATTTCACGGAGATAAACCAAGCTTCAGTGAAGGGAAGTGATAGCCCAAGGTCATCCAGTCAGTGAGTGGTGGGGCTGGGACCACGACCCATATCCTGTCTGTCTCAGTACAGGGACCTAAGTGCTCTTACTCAAGACAAGGAGAATATTTGCCACTAGGTGGGACCTGCCACACTGAATCATCTCAAGGCACATCAGCCAGTTTGCCAACAAGAGACTCCATGATGCTGAAAAGAGCACAAGACTGAGTGAGAGTCAGAAACCAAGTCTTCCAGTTCCAGTCCTGTCACCAAACCTCCTTCATACAGACTTGTATTCAAGTCTGTTAGTTTCAGTTTTGATGTTAACTCACTCTGGGACCAAAGGCAAGCCACATCACACCCCTGGGCTCCAGTTTCCCCAGGAGTAAAATGAGTCAGTTGATTTAGGCTTCAGAGGTATAAAACGTGTGCCCCACAGCAGAGCCTCCACGGAAGCTGCCCAAGAAAGAAGGCACAGGCCAGGGCAGGGCTCTGGTCCACCTCTCCTCCAACCAGAACAGCTTTGTTTTCCTGACTTGTTTAGGCTTTGGTAAGATTTCCCATCACTGGACTTGATGATTTCTGAGGTCCCTACCAGCTCTGAGATTTGTGATTTGAGTTCTTGGATTTTGCCAAGTAGTTCCTGAGTTATAGCTCGGTGGCTGGGAGGAGCAGAAGGCAGCCTGTTTTTAGGGAGTTCAAAAATTTGCTTGAGAAGATCAAATTAAGATGAAGATTTTTTTGGCTGAGACTCTACATCAGGTTCTCTGGAGTGTATGTGAAGAGGAGGATCAGGGAATGGTTCTAGAAGGAATGATGATGGGAAAGCATTGCTTGATGAGGCTATAGAGTACATGAAGCCCTGGGAAATAGTACTCGGGCTAAAGATTTTGTGTCGCTATCCCCCATCCTATGAAAAGGAGCTGGAAGGCCCACTACCTCAAAAACAGACTTTGAAGGTTAGTTTTCAGAAGCCAGAAGTGGCCCAGGGCTCTTCCTGGTCATGACAGGGGCAGCTTCCTAGTCTTGATGAGACTGGGGGTTGGATTTGTATTTAAACAGACAATAATCACCTAAGGAGAAGTGGCCTTTGGTGCAGAGCCTGACATAATTAGTGAGTGAAAGATTAAATGCAGCAATGGAGCGCCCACAGGCCTTCTCTCCTTTCTCTAAGACTTACCTTGGCCTCAGAAGTTCTTAGAAGCTTCATCACCTCCCCTTCTCGGGCATAATCCAAGGGTGTGTGTCCCATTTCATTCCTCTGGAGAGGGTTGGCTCCTGGCAGGAGATGAGAAGTAGTCAGAGGCTCTATGAGTCATCAGTGGAGCCTCAACCTTCCCTTGGAGGTGGCTCGGGCCCTGATTTCAGCGTGAGGAATTTCCCATGGAAATATGGAGCAATGAAAACCTAAGAGTTTGTAAAATGGTAGGAGAAACACGTGAAGCTCCTCTGAGAGTTCTTAGTCCTGTCTGACACAGAGGTCAGGGTATTGGGGCTCCTACTTGTACATACACACACATGCAGAAACATACTACCACACACGTAGATGTGTTAAACACACACAAATACACACAGCTGAACGTTGTAACAAATATACCAAACACATAGATTAATATATCCCAACACCAATGCATTAGTCATTAACATGCCCAGATTATCAAGCTCATTTGCATATAGATGACTATTCATTCATAAAAATCATATAAAAGGGTTCCTTTCTAAAGCAGAGACTATCCCAAATAACAATAAAAAGACCTCCTTCTTTCTGCTCTCTGCCCCTCTCTCTCCTTTAGTGCTCTCTTGCCTCTGGCATTTCCTGCCAGCCAGCATCAGCTGAGTCCTCAGGAAGGGCGTGGGCCTCACGGCAACCTGGCTGTGCTAGCCCCAAGGGTCAGTGCCCTCCCCAGTGCTAGCTGCTGGTGACCGCAAGCAGGTGGGCAGGCATTTGCTCCAAGCATTAGTGCTTGTGACTGGAGGACAAAGAACTTTAAGTATGCCTAGAAGAAGGGGCTTGCTGAGGGCCATGCATCCACCTTCTCTCTCTTTTAAGTGTTGGCAGCTGACGAGCCTGTATCAAGTGTCTACTTGGGCAAGGGCTTGGCAGTTAGTGAGGAAAGGCTACTCTGACCCGCAGGCTGTCAGAATCTCTTTCCCAAAGCCCAGGTCTGAGCACCCCACTCTCCTCTTCAAAAACTGTCCATTCCATTCAGTTTGGCAAACCCTGACTGACTGGGGCCTGGGGACACAGAAAAATCAGATCTGGCCTGGCCTCAAAGGCACTCTTCCTAAGGCAAGAAGACAGAAACATAAGAAGAAAGCTGTGCTTGAACACAGCAGATGATCAAGAACTATGTGTTAAATGGAACATTCCTTGATCTTCTTTCTTGCTAGGGAAGTGTTACCTAGAAGTAAACAAGGGTTAAGACTCAGTCCCTGCCATAAAGTGACTGGCTGGGGACACTAAACGTGCAGGCAAGGCCGTGTCAGCACAGGGCCTGGCTCAGGGTGGGTGTCCAGCCACTGTTTGCTGATGCACAGTGAAAATCAGTGTTTCTCAACCCCAGGCTATGGAAACATTTTTTTTTCATGATATAAAACTATTCCTACTGAAGCTCTCTGCTTCTTAAAGGCCTATAAACTTACCAACAATAGTAAGCATTTATTAAGCATTTACATGTGGCTATCCACCTGGGCTGCAGAGGAAGAGGTGCGGGAGGAGGAGGGGTAAGGGGCAGAGAGCAGGAAGTATGATCCAGTCCAAGGAAACTTATTATCAATAAGGAAAAATTGATACTTTTATACATGATCCTATTTTCTAATAGGAATTTAGTATATTAATATATTATTTTTTATTGAGATAATTCACACATCACAAAATTCAACCTTTTAAAGTGTACAATTCAGTGGTTTTAAATATACTTACAAGGTTGTACAATTATCATCACTATCTTATTCCAGATCATTTTCATCATCTCAAAAAGAAACCCCATGAATTTTATCACAGACACTCCCAATCCCCTCAACCCTGGCAACCATTAGTCTACTTTCTGTCCCTATATGACATTTCATAGAAATGGAATCATAAAACATGTGGCCCTTTGTGTCTGATTTCTTTCATTTAGCATAATGTTTTCAAGGTTCATCCATGTAGCAGCATGTGTCATTCATGCTACAACATGAAAGTAGGAATGTAGCATGTACTTCATTCCTTTTTATGGCTGAATAATATTCCATCCTGTAGATACACCACATTTTGTTTATCCATTCATCAGTTGATGGACATTTGGGTTGTTTCCCCCTCTGGCTATCGTGAACAATGCTGCTATGTACACGTATGTACAGGTCTTTGTGTGGACATGTGTTTTCATGTCTCTTGGCTGTATTATATATCTAGGAGTGGTGATAATAATAGCCGCTGGTATTTCCTGAGCACTTACTATGTGCTGGGCACTGTGCTCCGTACTTCATGTACATTATATCACTTAATCCTTACAACAATCCCGAAGGGTAGGAATTAGAATCCCCATGCTACACACATGAAAACTGGGCTCAGAGAAGTGAAATAACTAGCTCAAGGTCACAAAGCTAGTTATTTGCTTGGACCAGGAGTCAAACGCATCCCCAGGCTTTCTCAACTCCAATTCTCTACACTCCCACTGGGGCAGCCACGACACACTCCTGCTGGAAAATCCTTCCGTGGCTTTTCCCTGCTTACAGGATAAAGTGCACCCTCCCTAGTAAGGAGGCTGTCTGTGCTCTTCCTAACTGGTAGGCAAGTGGTCAGAGGTTCAGCCGGAGCCTCAGTCTTTCCTTCAAGTCTACTGGCACTTACTGGGCACTTTGTATCTGCAGGGCCCTGTATGCAGGATGATGGGGGATGGGCAAAACCAATGAATAGTTGTTTTTTTTTTTTTAATATTTCTTGACCACTCTGTAGCAACTGATACCTTGGCCACTCTTGAGTTCCAAAAAAGCACTTTTTCAGGTTTCCCTCACAGCCCTGTGACCCTTCCTTCTCTGTCTCTTCTGCAGGCTCCTCTTCCTGTCTTTAAGGTTAGGTGCTACCTAGAGTTCGAGTCTAGGCACAATTCCAGCTGTCCAGAAGCTAATGGGGATGAGAGATGACCATACAACTACACCTCAGGCTGAGTGTAATTAGTGTGCTGAAGGAGGGACAGACAGACAGTACTGTGGGGGCTCAGGAAGGAACCAAGTGCTAAGGGGCTTATTCACCTGGCCTGGCCGTCCTAGCCCACCCCTGTTCTCTCTGGTGCTCAGCACTGAGGGGCTCTGCAAGGGCTGAGGGCCAGTGGCAGACAGCATTCCCCCACTAAGCTCCTGGACTGCAGCTGGGGCTGAAAGGGAGCTACAGTTAAGTGGTGGAAAGGCTCTCCTTTCTTAGGCAGCCTCCAGGGGAGCTCTGTCACTAGATATGGGCTGAGGTGAAAGGGGGATCAGGGACAGACCTATGGAAGGGAAAGAAAAGAGGAGCAAAGGGAAGAAAAGAGAAATGGATAAGGAAGATGAAAAGAAACGAGACAGAGAGAGAGGGGAGGGGAAGAGGAAGAGAAGGTGAGAGAGGGAGACTGGAAGAAAGAACAGAGGGTGAGATTAGCTGCTTCAAACAAGTGCTGTCAGTGATCTATATTTGCTTACAGAATGAAAAATGTGTGCCATAAACATTGGCCACTGAGTAATTTCTAGTAGGAGTCGTGTCACTTCTCATAAAGGATGGGATGGGGACAGGTAGGACATCTCTGCACCTGGGCCAGCCAGCACAGGGACGCCTTTTAAAGCAGTGCTGGGCCAGGAAGCTCTCAGTCAGGCCCCACTCCAGCCACTCCTGAGGGGGGAAGCCAGCCGGGCTCCCCAAGGTTCTGGAGCCTCAGGGCAGCACGTCTGCTCCCACTTTAGGAAGGCTGAGGCGGGGGCACCATGGATAATGTCCATCTAATATTAGTCCCCCAGCCCCCGCACCCTTGCTCTGATGCTCTGACTTGACTAATTGCTGTAATAATTGATAGAACCTGACTTCTACAACTGATCGATTTCACCTCCACGACCAACGGCCACAAACCATTACACTCCAATAAATAACCACGTTGGGCCTCACCCTCCTGCCCTCTCCGGGGGCATCAGGATGGCCCGTGCCCTGGCCTGACCTCCCCTTGCCTCCCGCCCAGGGCCCCTCCGGGCCGAGCAGCTGGTCTAGAGGGTCAGGCCTCTGGGAGCAAGTGAGAGGGCTGGACAGAGGTGGGGAGTGCTAATCGCAGGCCATCCGTCACCTCCCACTGCCTGTCTGGGGCTGGGGCCAACACCTGGAGCACCCCAGGCAGTATAGTGCAGGACCCCTCCCCTCCTCTCCCTGCTCCAGATTAGTGTGTCCCAGCTTATAATATTTGATAAATAGCAGACTGGCTCCCTGGCAGTACTGCTGCGGCTGCGCCTGCCCGCTACAGCTGTGGAAGGTCACTCATTGGGGAAATATGTTTCTGTCAGTGGTATTGAAAAAAGTTTAGTGGAGTGACAGGCCTCAATTTTTCAAATTTTATTAACTCCATCCTCTTAACCATTTGTCTTGAATTCCTTCAGATTCTGGGGGATCTGTCAATAGGGCTCGGGCCAGGCAAGTAGGGTAGAGGTGGGGGGTCATGGGCTGGCCCTGGTTGGTGCCAGTGGCTAGCCTGGGTCTCATCAACCAGGCAGGGGAAGGCAGCGGAAATGCTGTTGGTGGGAGAGAAGGCCTGGTCCACCGGGACCCAGGGAGCCCATTGCTGTCTCTAGCACAGCACCTGCCTTTGATTTGACACAGTCATAGACTTTCTGAGTGGAAAAAGAGCGTAATGGTGAGCTCTTCCAGTTCCCTAGGAAGAAACTCCCCTCTCCTTTATCTGGAACAGGCATTCACCCTGGCTCCCCTGGACATGCCCAGAACCCAACCTCAAGCTCATGGTCCTTCAAGGGGCTACCCCCACTAAACTGAGGGCAGATCCCTTTCCTATGAGCCCTAACTTCCCTCTCCAACCCCATTCCCACATTGATCTTCCTGCAAACACCTGTTCATCTTTTAAGATTTGGTTTAGGCTTCTCCTCCAGGAAGCCCGCCTTGTTTCCCTCCCACCTGGGGTTTGGTACTATCCTTTGTGCTCCCACAGGCCCTTCTGCTTCTATCTTACTGCACTGACCACTCTGTGTTAAAACAGTCTGTCTCCATCCAAGACTGAATGTTCTCAGAAGTCAGGGAGCATGTCTGATCCACTGCTATATCCTGGCTACCCAGCACAAGGCCCAGCACACAACAGGTGTTCAACAAGATTTCCCCAATGAATGGACTTCTTTCCAGGTGTGCTATCTTCTGAGCCCACATACAACATGGCTGTTCTTCCTGCCCTAGAAGAGCCCTTTGTGACCATGTCCTTTGCTCCTGTAGGCCAAGGTCCCTAGTCTCTTTGCTGGTCCTAGATACCTCTCTGCCTGGGTGGCAGATTAGGTCAGGTCAGGCCCCAACACCCTCTATGCTCTGTGGTGGGAAGTGGGGAGGAATTGGTTGGAGAGGCCCACTTGCCCTTCCTAGGGAGAGTGCTAAAATTAGGGTGGGGTGGGAGTGGGACTCAGATCTTCTCCATGCTGGTAGGAATAGCTCACAAGCCTGGGGTGGGGTGAGGGAGGAGGCTTGGTACTTCCTTCTTCCTAGACACTACTCTGTTCTGGCCCTCTGCTACCTCTGTGAATATCAAAGATAATGCATGGAAAAGGGCTTTAAAAGAACACAACAGTAACTGCCCTATCAAGTGTGTTAGGTTATATTATCAACAACATCAACATGCTCACCCACTCCCCCCCACCCTCCCAAGTTCTGGCCTTCTAGTGATCCACATCTACCACCACGGCAGTTTCCATGACTCACCCCTTTCCCTACACGCAGCTGGCTCCCAGCCCTCTAAAGGAGCACTGAGCCTGGGAGCCACTGGGGGTCACCACTCCCTGGCTGTGATCGGGGGCACTTGCTTCACTTCTCTGGTGGTAATGATTGCTGTCCTGCCTATCTCTAGGGGTTTTGTTTGGACTGAATAAGATAAAAAGCTTGAAAACGACTGGAAAAAAAGATAGTACGGGGGCACAATGTTCTTTGTAATAACTTTTACATTCACTCCTCCTTTTCATTTTTACTGCTAGCTCCTTTACCACCATCATCCTGATTTTCACTATTTCAACAGTCTGTTTACTACCTTCAATTAGAAGTTTTTGTTGAATATAAGGGAAATCTTTCTCAGGATCAGAGGTGTCAATGTGGAGTGATCTATTCTTTTTGGTTGCAAGCTCCCTATCAGGGCAGCAGTCAGAGAGAGACGATGACCACATCAGAGAAGCTATGCACCTGCCCTTGCGCACACTCATCTCCACACTGCTGTCTGAGCCACTCCTCCTGCCTGGAGCCCCGCCCCGTGTCTCCATGACCATCTAGATCCTGCCCCTGGTTCAAGGCCCCTCCTCTGGGAAGCTTCCCCCACCCCTCCAGCTCTCAGTGCTTTCCATCCCTGGGCTCCTGTTTCCTCCCGCTTCCTTCCCTTTCCTGGGACTCGATCCCTGTTTGGTCCTCACAGCCAGTCTGTATGGAGCTCCTCAGATCAGAGACAGACCAATTCGTCTCTGTATTCCCAGAGCCTGAAGGGGAGAGAGAAGAGACTGTCCAGAATGCTGCAGGAAGCACAGTAGCACTGGGCAGAGAGCCCTGGTTCCTGAGCTCTTTCCATAAACCATACCACCGAGCGCTCTCAGCACAAGTACACCGGGCACACGTGCACTGCAGATATGCCTCCCGGAACCATGAGCCTTTACTGAGCACGGACTGCATGCTGCACCCTGTGCCGACTACTTCCACATATTTAATTCTTAACAAGAATTTGAAAAAGAAAGGAGAGGTATTATTTTTTCCATTTTACAGATGATTTAACTGAGTCTGGCAGGAGAGCAAGATGAAAGGAGAAGGGCTAACATTCGTTGGGTTTAAGGCCTTTATACACTTTACTCATCACACAAAGACTCAGAAAACAGGCTCAGAGAGCTGAAATAATTTGCACATGGTCACACAGCAGATAAATAGTAAAGATGGGATTTAAAGCAGGGATTTATCATACTATTCTCTCTTTTGTATACATTTGAAATTTTACATCATAGAAAGTTGTTCTGTTTTAAAGAAGTCAGGTCTGGTTTTCCACCACATAGTGCTACCTTCCAAAGGTCTGATGACTCAAAAAGAGGGAAAAATCATCTTTCCTCCTCCTTCCAGTGTGCTCAGATGCTTCAAAGCCAAGATGGGGGGAATTTCTAGAGGTAGGTCTGGGAGAGACAGCTTTGTAGAAAGGGTACAAAGTGGGGCTCCTTTTCCTCCCATTCAGGGCTCCCCTGTCTGGGGGCCAGGTGAATGGTGACCCACATTAAGTGGCCTCCCAGAAGGTGATCTGGAAGTCCTGATCCCTAATGGACACAGTCCCTTGCCTACAGGGAGGTGGATTTCTAAAGTTTATGGAACAGAGAGCTATTGCCTCATGGCTGGACCCAGTCATTCCATTGAAACCCACTGAGCACTGACTTTGGGCCAGGGGCTGGGCGCACAGTGGAATCAGACTGGTTCTTGACCTCAGACAGAACCGAGACTGGTAGGAGACAGACAGGGACAGAAACAATGACAATACAGTGTGGTGTCAGGGAGACAAGGAGAGGAGGATGATGACCCCTCTCCCCCCACTACAAGGGAGCCACACTGTGTAGCCAGGGAGATGGGAAACCACAGCACCAGCTGGCGAAGAGCAGAAGGTGCTGCACTGAGTAAGCACTAAGAAAAAAATGACTGGAGAAGCCTGGGGAAGAGAAGGTTAGAGCCCAAGGTCAAAGAGACTGTGAGTGGGAGTGAGTGAGCTAGAACCCAGGTCTTCCAGTCCAGGGCTCTTTCCACCTGCCCTGGGCCCCACCCCCTGAACTTTCGGTTCCAGCACTGACTGGAAGGACTGGACTACACTGGGTTGTCACTGTTTTCTTTGGTGGTGTCAAACTCTCCTTTGCCCACCACTCAGCCCCTATATTCTGCAAAGCTCAGCTCCATTTCCCCCGCTTTCCCAGACCACTCCAGCCTACACGGACCCTGCCACCTTTGAATCCTAGAGCACTTATCTGAGCACACACTTTTCACACATATATGTCTTGTCTCCAGAATCAGATGCATTATTAAAGGGATGCTTTGTGAATGCCTAGAAAAGGAAATGGTGATGATTGCTAGGCATCAGCATGTGCTCACGGAAGCCAAGTTATGCCAGACTAACCTCATTTCCTTTCTTCATCAGGATTACCTGTTTGCTCAATCAGGTGCAGTTGGGGCAAATGTGGACTTCATCAGACATTTGATGGGGCCTCAGGACAACTCTGAGGACACAATGGAGAAATGTAGGCTGGATGCCAATACAGTGTGGAGGGTTAGTAAGTGAATGGTGGACTAACAAGACCCAAGGGGCCGGAGCAACTGATAGATCAGAGGTGACCTAGAAGGAAATTTCCAGGGGCAGCAAATAGGCTTGGTCCTGTCCAGCATGTCTATCCCTGATATGTATATCACAGGGATGGCCTGTTCATCAAATCTGCAGATGTCAGATTAAGGTGGGAAGAGCACCAAATACACCTGGTAGAAATGGACATTAAGATCTGAAACAAATGAGATAAAAATTAATGGAGATAAATGGGAAGTCATGGGTTTTGGAAGAGAGACAAAGTAGAGAATGTTCTGGGAAGAGTGACTGAGATAGGAAAGGTTAGAATAATGGTTTAAGAAACTCGAGGTTTATTTAGGCTGCAGAAAATCTAGCTCAGGAGAACATGCCCTCATTTTCAGAAATTTGAAGGGCCATCAAGTGGAACAGGGATAAGATTCATTCCACATGAACCCAACAGTAAAATTAAGACCCTTGGAAGCAGATTTTGGTTGAATACAAGAAATTTCTCACCATCAGAACATCCAAAGATAGAACCTGAGCAACCTCAGATACAAGTGAGTTCCCAGCACTGGAAGCATTCAAGCACTGAGCAGACAAGCATGTGGGAGGTCTACTACTTACCCATCAGTTTACAAAGGTTTCTTTTTTAAGACGAATTGTTAATTTGTGTTTGCTCATTCATTCAGAGTTACTTTCTGAGGGCCTTCTATGTGTCTGGCACTGTGCTTGTTGCTGGGGATACAAAGGCAAATGAGAAAACACTGCCCCTGCTCTCAAGGAGCTCCTGACCCTGCTGGGGGGAGATGCACACGTTTATTTTGGTAGTATCTTGTGCCTTGATTACAAGCCCCGGGACAGAGAAGTCTGGCTTCAGCTTAGGTTAAATCAAAAGGTTCCTGTGGAAATCCAAACATTTATTTGGTTACCAAAGGCCATAAATAGTAAGCAAGGCCAAATCATTTGCTTAAACCAACTATTGGCTGTGAGAAGAGAAGTGTACACTGAAACACAATTTGTGAATTTTTGTGCATGATATTTTGCTCTTACAGTCTGAATTTGGTCTTTGGCTGGAACTTGTTTATGTGCCTACAGATTGTCTTACAAGTGGCTGTGGTGTCAGGGGGAAGTGATTTAGCCAGCAGGCTACCCAACTCTCCATTTCTTATCCACCCTATGGGGACTGCTTCAGCACAGACATAAACATGTTCCTGCCGTTACCTTATTGCACTCGTCACATGGGGAGGCTAGAAGGCTTGATTCAGGGATATGATTGGATTTTAAATCCCAGTCTCACAGGATTTTAATTACTGGTCTGGGGCAGCAGGGATAGGCGCTGGCTGCCTTTGGATGGAGGAGGTCGATACGCCACTCCACAACATATTGAGCCACAATGCCTGCAGACTCTATTGCTCTATTTAATCATCTTTTGCAAAATTTACAGTGGAACAGGAGGGATCAATATGGAATTTATCACATTCTCTTGTAAATATGAGCCAGGAAAGAGTTCCAGGCAGTTTGTTACTGAGTGGGAGGGAACATGTCTGTGTATAGCTGGGCATTAGGAGATGAGACAAAATCTATACTTCTTGGCATAAGCTACAGACGCTAAGCCGGTCCCTCTAAGCCTGAAGGCAAGTTCAATGGGAAGAATACGGATTCATTCATTCATTCGATCAACCAACCAACATTCCAGAGCAGCTATTTTATGCCAGACTCTGTACAGTCTCTGGAAACACAGACTGGAATTCTGCTCTTGAGACCATAATCACAGATATCACAATGGCTCTGTCACTTACTAGTGGTGGAACTTGGGCAAGTTACTTAACAGCCCAGTGCCTTTGCGCATGCATATGGAAAATGTAGGTAATAAGAGTATCAAACTCGCAGAGTTATTTTAAGTATCAAAAGAGATAAAAGCCTTAGTCCAGAGCTTGGCACATAGTAAGAACTCAATAAATGACAGCTATTGTTATTTTTACTAAAATTACCATTATTAAGGATTCCTTCCTACGATGCATCTCACCAGTGGTATATGTGCAGAGATGGGGTGCTGAGCAGGGAGCCAGTCACCTCATTTCTTTAGCAGACAGAGGGAGACTGGGAGGCCTTCCACAGGTTAGAGACCTGGCCAGGACTACTGGCATCAGAATCAGAGGAGCAGAGGGAAGAGCATGTGTGAGTAGACATATGTTAAACTCTGTTTTTGGAAGCTTCAATTGTAATCTTTAAAACAATAAAAATAACGTCCTAAAATTGCTGTGGGGGAACAGAATTAGAAGTGATTCACTTCAAGTAAAAACAAGGGAAAGTTACATGGAAGAGACATAAATGAGTTGGCTCTTGAAGGCCGCGTAGGAGTTTGATAGGTGGAGAAGTGGGGAAAGGCATCTCAGGCAGAGAAAAGTCAACGAGCAAAGGTTTGGAGGCAGGAAAGACTCTATGCGAGGGATGGAGCAGATGAGTGGGCCTATGGCGAGGTAGTTCTTGTCTTCCCAGGGCCACTGGGCTGCAGGCACCCCCCTGGTAGGCCCACCAAGCTCTGGTTACAATCCTGAGGCAAACCATCATCCTCAGCCCCTCTTGGTGACAGAGTGGCAGGACATTCCTGGGGGACTGCAGAGAGATCTGCATGCTGGGTTAGACATCTGGGCTTATCTTCCAGGCACTGGGAATTAGGCTGAAGGTTTTCAAACAGGGGAGTGACAGGGTTTTGCGGAGTAGAGGCTGGTTTGAAGGGGAGCCTAGAGGTAGGGAGCCAACAAGAAGGCTGTTACAATAGTCCAGGTGAGAGTGATGAAGTCTAAACTAGGGCAGTGGGAACAGAGGAGAGAGGATGGACTTGAGAGAAAATTCTAAGAAAGACGAGCTTGGTGGAAAGTGAGAGCAAAGCCATCAGACTTACTTATGATACTTTCTTCTTTGGGTGACTGGCAGATGATGATGCCATTCACCGAACAGGGAATACAGAAGAAAGTCTGAGGAGGGCTGGGTTTGGAGACATTGAGTGTGAGATGTCTACAGAATATTAAGCCTCAGCAGAGCTCCTAGAGGCATGAAAATGCCTGGTTTGTTCTAAGGCAAATACACAGGTCAGTCTGGTTGGAGAAGCAATGGCACAAAAGCACAGAAATGAATATTCAAACACACTTCACACACAGAGCTAGGTGAGGAAAAGGGCAGAGGCTAAAACTCCTGCTAAGGGTTTCTGTTCAATGCAAACCTAAGGTAAGGGTTTTCTAGACGAGGGCTAATGCTCTGAATAGCATGTGACATAGGCACTGGAACTATGGGGATCTTCAGTTCACTTTCACTTTGGGCAAGTTTGTGGGCTTTTAGGAGATCAGCCCCCTTCCTTCCGCTCCCCACAATCCAGCACAGACTACCCCCAGAGGTGGCCACAGGCTCTGTGCCCAGAAAGCAGCTGGGAACAATTGTCAGAGGGAGGGAAAGACTCTGGATAAAGCAGAGTTCAAAGTGGACATAATAAGAGCCTGGGTCCCTGGGCTTCTGCACCACCCCCTCCCGCTCTTGCAAATGACAGCTGAGACCAAGGCAGCCGAGCCTGGGGTCTGGGCTGAATTCAGCAGTCATAATTATACTGCTGATGTCTGGGGTAGAGCCACAGTCTCTGCAGAAGGCGGCAGCTTTTGTTCATGCACTAAAAACACATCATCTTCAAACATGCTAATCGCATGTCTGCTTCCATCTAACAACATTGAAGGGAGGCTGAGGAAAGGGCACACAATGCCCACACATCTGGCTAATTCAGTTATGAGGCCAATCAATCTTGATGGGTTGTCTATAAAACACCAACCACCCCAAAGGACTGAGCTGACCAGATGTTTAAGCTTCTGTTGACTAAACCAAGCCTAATGTCCATAGCAGGGAAGAGGAGTTACCAAGACATGGCCTATGCTTCCACTCACACATCTATTCCCAAAGCTAAGTAAAGCCTTCTGCTTGGATGAGAAGTATCAGGACATTAAAGTAGTGGTTGAGCCAGGCTCACTGGAATGAAGCATACTCAAATATACAGACTTTAACTCAGACTTTAAGGAAGGAGGAGGCCTTATTTACAGCCAGCTTTGAGAACACTTGCAGAAACAGAAACCAATGAAATATTTTTGCTAATTGTACTTCCCAGTATGGTGAGAATCAGGACTAGAAGGGAAGTATCTTTAACTATGATAGTAAATGCCACAGGCTACAATTCTGGGTGCAGGAACTGTTCATCTGCTGACGTCTGCTTTTCAACCCCCTATCAAGGCTGAAGGAATTACTCATCTCTCTCATAAAATTGTTGCCTTTTTTAAAAACCAGAAGCCACTGCCAACAAGGACTCTTCCAGTTACTACTCCTTCCTTTTTGCCCGACCACAGTCACCAGGCAACAGTCACCAAAAATAAAAGTGGAAGGGTAGTGGGAGATTAGGAGGAAGGAGAGGACAGGGAATAGACTTGTAGTCTACACCAAGAGTACCATTTTTGACCCAGAGCTTCTTGCTGGTGCTAATGATTCCATTTTTCTCAAGAGTGCTTTTCCCTAATTAATTCTAAGGACTTTACCAAGTCTGTCTCAGAGTTGAGGCTGCAGGACAGACCGGATGGAAGCACTTTGGTAAAGAAAACTTCTAATTTTTTAGAAAGTGGTGAGAGAGAAGCACAAATTTATAATGAGGTCTTTATTGTGATATCCTGTGCCCAGAATACTACCTGGCACTTAGTAGGAGTTTAATACATATTTGCTGACTAAATAATTATGGTCCAGTTATGACGCAGCTGGGTTATGTTCCTTCGATTTCTGTTTGTCAGGAGAGGCCTCCTATAGTCTCTGGCAATACTGTTGGACAACATCACTCACAGAGATCAGGAGAGTCTTCCCTCAGCCTGAATGAGCAGGGATGAAGTGGTGCTGGGAGGAAAGGATATGGGTTTCATAACTACACCCAGCAACCTCTTCTTTCTCTTCCCCATGGGTGCCATAATCAATGCTCTGTAATCAATCCTGCCTCCTTTTGATTCTTTTTTGCCTTGATTTCCATGATACACAATAGCTATAACTTTATCTCCTTTGCAGGTTCCATTCATTCTTCTGACCCAGGTGATGGGTGACACCCAAGGCTAGGTCCTCAGCCCCTGCTTCTCTTTCTCTCTCCCATTCTCCTTCAAAAAATAGGTCCAATTTGCACAGTTTAAACTACCCCAGTAGTTCTCAATCCTGGCTGTATATTAGGATTATATGGGAAGTGTTAAAACCATATCAATTCCAAGTGGGAGAAAATATCTGTAATACACATCACAGATAAAGGGCTAATATCCTCAACATATAAAGAACTTTTAAAAGTCAAGAGAAAAACAAAGACCAAAAGCCCCATAGAAAAAATGGGCAAAAGACATGAATAGACAATTCACAAAAGGCAAAATTAAATGGCTCTTAAACATATGAAATATGTTCAACTTCACTCAGAATAAGAGAATCAAACTAAAACTACACTGAGATACTATATCTCACCTATGAGATTGGCAAAAATCCAAAAACTTGAGAATACACTATTGGAGAGGCTGTGAGAAAACAGGCACTTTCACACATTGCTAGTGGGAATGCAAAATGGTGCAATGTCTATGGAGGAGAAATTCACAATATCTAACCAAAGGACATATGCATTTACCCTTTAACCCAGCAATACCATTTCTAGATGTAAAGACACATCTCCAACAATCACAAAATATACATGTAAGAAGTTTTTCACTGTATCATTATTTGTAATTGCAAAATATTGGAAACCTCAATGTCCAAGCATAAGATAAATAGCACATATGCACAATGGAGTTGTGCATGCAGCTGTAAAAAAGAATCAGGAAGATCTCTGAACTGATATTGAGTGCTTTGCAAGAAATATGGTTAAGTGGAAAAAGCAAACTGCAAAAGAGCATCTTAGTATGCCATCTTTTGTGTAGGAAGAAAGGGGAAATAAGAAAACATACACACATTTTCTTATACAAAGAAACGCAGGAAGGATAAGCCAGAAAACAATAAAACTGGTTATCTACAAGGGGTCAGGGCTCACTGAGGGGAGCAGAAAAAGGATGAAAGGGATATAGGAGGGAGTTACTTCTCTTGAGTACATCTTTTTGTATAGATTTTAGAAAAAAATTAATGTTCTACATATTCAAACAACAACATTAAAACAAGGATATGTAGGGGAGAAAAACCTTAAAACTGAAAGCAAGTTGAAAAAATTAACCCAACTGTATTTCAGGTGAATAACATAAACACATTGAAGTAGTATTTGACTGTATACCCTTAGCCTTGGGTGGAGCAAGTGTGGGAACTGCAAACAAATCCTGACCTGAACTCTTTTCAGTAGGTTGGTTTTCTACAGTGGTATGGGTGAGCAGGTCTGAAGCTTTTCTAGATGTACTATAGGATTAAGCAAATGAGTAACTGTATCAGTGCTATTTGGAGCCAGCATTCTCACTAGGGAGGAAGGGACATACAAATATGAAGTGTGTGAAGACAAGAAAGAATCCTGTAGGGATGGGCTGCAATGGGAGGTATTGGTGTTCAGGATTTCAACAATATGCATGTGCATGTGCATATATGTATGTACACGTATATGTACATATGTGTATACTGTGATGGATGTGTATGCGTATGTGTATAGGCCTATATATATTTCTTGGCTCTGTTAACAGAGGGGTAATAAGCACACCTGGTACTCAGGTTTCAGTCTAATACAACTGCCCACTAAAAAGTCTTAGGGCTCCTCAGTGAAATGGCAGATTCCAGGACAGGAGCAAGGTGGATACGAGATAAGACTGAAACATCTTGTTATGCCACAAAATACGGAAATTCTGAAAAAAAAGATAAGGGTATGCCACACTGGCCAAATCTGAGACAACTTTAGCACCAACATAACTAAGCACAGTGATGAATTATAGGACATTAAAGCAAGAGTATCCACGAATACATTTTGACAATAAATAGATAAATGGGGGAGAAGGAGTTCTTGCTTACCATAGAATGCCAAGCGCTGGAGTGGTCAATATGCAGTGAGCGCTGGAGTTGGGAAAGATGTAAAATATTCGTTTTGCAAACATCATACAAAGATTTGTTCAAGAAATAACCATCAATGGATCTGAGTGGGGGGAAAATTTTAATGAGGAGCAGGATATTTGCACATCCTTAAAAGTGTCTCCCCACAGACTGCTTACTAAGTTCAAAGGAAAAAGTAATAACAATACAGTGGAGAAATTGGACAACACTTAGGTCGGAGATGGGGTGGGACTAAGACTTTTCACTGAAAATCCTTTTGAATTTTGTACTGTGTGCAAGTATTAACTATTCAAAACCAGAAAGGAAAATAAAACATTTATAAAATATCTCTGAGAGTGTGGTAGGCAGAATAATGGCCCCTCAAAGATGCCCACGTTCTAATCCATGGAACCTGTGAATATGTTAAATTACTCAGCAAAGGGGAATTAAGGTTACTGACAGAATTGAGGTTGCTCACCAGCTGACTTTGAGATGGGAGATTACTCTGGATTATCCAGGTGGGTCCAATGTAATCACAAGGGTGAAAGAGGGAGGCAGGAGAGTTAGTGTCAGAGTGAAGAAATGTGAGAAAAGACTAAACTGACCACTGCTGCCTTGAAGATGGAAGGGGGCTAGGAGACCAGGAATGTGGGCAGCCTTAGAAGCTGGAAAAGGAAAGAAAACAGAATCTCTCCGAGTCTCCAAAAAAGAATGCAACTCTGCTGACACCTTGGTTTTAGTCCAGTGAGACTCATTTCAGACTATCTCCAGAACTGTAAGATAATAAATATGGGTTGTTTGAAGCCACCAAATTTGTGATAATTTGTTTACAGTATCAATAGGGAGGATGCATAAGGAAAGTTCCAGCGGTCCCCTCTGAGGAGGAGGACCAGGGACGTGGAAGGGAGACTTCCTTTTCACTGTATGTCCTCTGATACTGCTTGACATTTTTATCTTGTACTTTTTTTTTCTGCTGCGGAAGATTAGTTGTGAGCTAATATCTGTTGCCAATCTTCTTTTTTTGCTTGAAGAAGATTAGCCCAGAGCTAACATCTGTGCCAACCTTTCTCTATTTTATATGTGGGACGCCGCGACAGCATGGCTGACGAGTGGTGTAGGTCCATGCCCAGGATCTGAACCTGGGCCACCAAAGCAGAGCATGACCAACTTAACCATTGTGCCGTGGAGCCGGCCCCTATCTTGAGCATTTTTTTAAAGTAAAAATCACTACAGTCACTAAGCAAACAAACAAGACAATCACTTCAGGAGCTCTCTATTGACTTCAAAGTTAAGTACAAGTCCTCCGGCTCATCCTCAAGGCCCTCCACACGCAAGTCTCCCTACCCATAACCCAGCGGGTGGCCGGTTTTTTCCAGGTCTCTAATGTGCAAGGCTTATTCTGTTGCTGCCTCACCTGAAAAGCTTTCCCCCTTCCCCCTGCCTGATTGAATTCTACCTGTCCTTTGGCATCTACCTCCAGTCCCCCTCCTCCATGAAGCCTTTGACAATGCCAACACTGATCTTTCCCCTCCTCATTCATTACACTTGTTGTTTATTCTGCACTTTGCTTACATTTAATTCAGAGGCCTGATACCTACTGTCCCGAGCTGTTCTCTGTGTGCTTTGTGTGAGGGCCTCTTCACCCAACTAGCACTCTGTGGGGTGCAGTCTGAAGGAAGGGTCTGTATCTTTTTATTTCCTGTAATGCCTAGTGCCCGTTTATAAATTAACTTGCTCAACAAATGTTTGCTGAGCACCTATCATGTGGTAAGGATAGCACAAGGTACTGGGGATATAAGCACCGCAGACGCAGACCCTCCCTTCAGAGAACACACTGTGTGACGAAGGAGAGATCTATTAATCACATAACTACACAGCCACACGTTGTGGTAAGTGTGATAAAGAAATTACACAGGACGCTTCAAGAGCACATATCAGAGGAACCTAGAGGAGGGATGCTGGTGGTCAGCTGCAGGAAAATAATTAATAGTTGTTGAATAAATATGAATACTTAGATCTGCAATTAGACAAATCAGAGGGCAATTATTTATTCTGAATCACAAAATATGAAAGTGGAAGGGAACTCTGAGATCGCAGTCCAACTATTTAATATTTAGAGATGGGGAAAATGAGGCTCAGTGAGGGAGAAGGGACTTGCTCAAGGTCCCACAGCAAGGTCAAGTTAGTGCCAGGTCACCTGACCCCCCGTCAGCACTTCCCACCGCACAGGCTTCATTACTTCAAAGGGAGTCTCTGAAGGATTTCTTAAGTGGCAAGCTCCCTTCTTCTGCTACATTTAAAGGAATCTAATTCCAAAGTGATGTTCAGGAAAGAGTCTGTGGTCCAAACCTACAGAGAGCATCTCTGCTGTGTTCTTGCCAGGACACTGCCAGGCCTCTGTGTAGAGGAAAAGAGCACATGAATGCTAGCAGCAAACTCCTGGGAAAGGAACCTTGGTTCTGCCCCTCTGACCCTGGGATGAGGGCTTTGCTGCTATTTGCAGGTCCTCACCTTCAGACTGATGTTCTTCTTCTTAAAGCTGTTCTCTATGGATTCTGTCCAAGAGCACATGCTCTGGAGGGGCATGAGTGGGCTGTCAAAGGGCAGTTGGCCCTGCCTTGGGAAATCTAAATCCTACTCAGCTCTGTTTCCAGGCCCAGTACAGGTGGAGGACAGCGTAGGACTCAGAGCAGACCTGGACCAGCTGATGCTGACCTCTCCATCACCCAGGGGAGCCTTGGCCTCCAGCTGCCACTGTTGGCGGTGATGAGGTCATGCCGGATACCAGCCAGGCTCATCTGACGACTGCTTGGAGCCCATTAAAGCCTTGATGAAATGCGGGTGCCTGGATGGCAGGTGGCTCTGGAGAGCTTGGGCTCTGGTGACCAGGCGCTCATCTCTAACTCAACAATGCAATGACCTACGTCCAGGGGATCTGGGATACAGAAATACCTTTCCCTGGGGGTTAGCAAGGACAGTTCTTCATCCTGCACCGGGTAAGGGGCTGACTAGGCCAAAGGCAGAGAATAGGACTCAGGGTCACTGAGGGCCCCTTTTAGCCCTGACCTACCACATGGACTGCAACTACAGAACCCCTCCATTCCCCACAATGCCCTCGACTGCACTGCTGGGTCCCTTTGGATGACTAACGGCTATCCCTCTCCACAGGATTTTCTCAAGTTAAGTGACAGGCTAATATCTACTCTTCAGGTCTCAACCTATATGTCATTTGCTCAGGGAAGACTTCCCTCACCAGCTTCAGACTACATTAGGTCCCCATTATATTCTCATAGTACCCTCTACTCTACCTTAATAATATTTGTCTCAATGGTAATTAGCTAATTTTGTAATTACAAAGTCTATATTCTGCCAGACTTTAAGCTTCACAAGGATGATGAGTGCAATAAACACTTGTTAAAGTAATAACAGGAAAAGACCAGTATGAGCAAGAGAAAGTTTTACAGATAAGTTTTTAATAGTATTCTTTAAATGGAAACTTATATACAATAGAGGGGCTCCTCTTATCCAACACCTTAGCTATGGGGCCAATCGGGTCCTCCTGGCTTTCCGGCCTGCAACTAGTCACCCTTCCAAGCCAGTCTTTTCTGGTTTTGAGTGACAGGGAGGATTTTCTTTCTTTCTTTTCTTTAACAGCTTTGCTGAGATATAAGTTACATACCATAAAGCTCACCCATTTCAAGTATACAACTCAATGGTTTTTTAGTATGCTTATAGAGTTGTACAACCATCACCATAATCTAATTTTAGGATATTTTCATCATCCCCCAAAGAAACCCTGTACCCATTAGCAGTCACTCTTCATCCTTCCAAAAGACAACTACTGGCATAGAGGGTTTTTAGCTCTGTGTCCAAACAATAAGAGGAAACCTTTAGCGTCCAATCATCTGACATGATCTCTTCATCATATAGATGAAAAAAGTGATGCCAGAGAGGGGCCACGATCTGTCAAAGGTCCTAGAGGGGTGAGACAGTGGCAGAGCTGGGGTGGATCATGGTCCCCAATGCCTGCATCCTAATGGCAGTGCTTTGACCTCTCTGCCAAGCAGTATTACTGTGTGTCCCAAGCTGTCTACCCCGCTGGACTTTAAGCTACCTGAGGGCAGAGGCTATAGTCTGCTCATCTGTCTTGCCTCCCTGACCCCGAGTACCATTAGAGCAGTGACGCTTAATGTGTGGTCCGCGTACTGGTGCTAGTCTGTGAACTGTGTTACCAGCCCTCAACGAGATAAGCATAGTAACTGAGAGTAAGTGTCTGGAAACTTTTATAGCGACTTGGAGAAATTTTATATCTGTTGAACCTAATGACAAATTTGGGTCTGGATTTTGTATGCCTTTTTAACATATACCTTTTCTAATAATTCACTTTTATTCGATTTTACAAAAGTATTCGTTCATGACAGACTGCAAATTCAAACGACAACAACAAGAAGAGACAGATCTTTCAGAGACAGTTTGAGAAGCACTGCCTTAAAGCAACCCATTCCCCACTCTCTTCTGCTTTTCCTTTTTCCTCTGTTTCCTTGAATCTCTTGCACTGGCTCCTCTTCTCAGTCTCACATCTGAAATGTAGGTTCTCTCAGTCGTGTCCTTGGGCTGCATTAGCTCTACAACTTTCCATGGACATCTCACAGACTCAGCCACCCCCAAGAGACAGACAACTCTTGAATCTTCACATTCAACCTAGAGCTCTTTCTCTCCTGAACTTCAGACCCATCTATCTAACTGCCTGCTACACATCTCTACAAGAGTGTCCCACAGGTTCCTCGGCTGGTCAACAGCTATTTATTATGAGTTTTTTCCTAGGAGCTGTGAATATAGTGGTAAAATAAAGAGACAAGGTCTCTGTGATCACAAGGCTTACATCCTAGTGGAGGAGACACAAACGATAAACACGTAAACAAACAGACATCATCATTTTAGGGACCGATCAGTAATATGAAGAAGATAAAGTAGGGTAATGCAATAGGAAGTGACAGGGGAGCTACTCTTACTAGGGTGATCAGGGAAGGCCTCTCTGAGGAGGGGATGTTTGAGTTGAGACCTGAATGATGAGGCAGCCATCCCAAGGGGGAAAGTGTTTCCATCACTGGGAAAGGTAGGTACAAAGGCCATGACATGGGAAGTCACTCGGTGTGTGTGAGGGACAAGAGAAGGCCAGTGTCACTGGAGAACAGTGAACAAGGGGGAGAGTGGCCAGAGATGAGGGTGCAGAGGTAGGCAGGGTCTATTATGTAGAGCCTTGTAAGCTCTGGTAAGGCGTCTATACTTCATTTTGGTTTCCCTGTACCTCCATTCCACCTAAATCTCCTTTGAGTATTCCTTACCTCAGGACCAGTACCTATCATCTACTTGGCCATCCAATCCAGAACCTGGACCTCATATTGACTAATCCTTCTCTCTCACCATCTGATCCCACTCCTAAATCTTTCTGGGGTCAGTCCTCTTCTCTCCTTTCCCACTGTCTTGGTTTAGGCCTCACCTAGACAATTACAATAGCTTTCAAATGAAATATTTTCCCTTTCTCCAATCATGTCCCTTCTAACCCATTTTTTTTCCTATTTCCTTTAACCTTTCTTTCAAGAATAACATATATACAGAAAAGTACAAAAGATACGTAAGGGTACAGCTCAAAGAATTTTCACAAGGTGGATTTACCTGCATAGCCAACATCTAGATAAAGAAACAGAACATTACACATCCCAGAAGCCCCCTTGTGCCCTCTCCCGGTCATTACCTGCCCCCTCGAGGATAACCACTATGCTGACTTTTCCACCATTGGTTAGTTTTGTCTATTTTAAACTTTATATATAAATGCAGTCATACAGTTAGTACTCCTCTATGTCTGGCTTGTGCCCAGAATGGTAGGTTTGTGAGATTCATCCATGTTGTTGTATAGAGCAAGAGTTCATTCGTTCATTCAATTTATTATTCCACTGTGTAAACATTCTAAATTTACTTATTCATTCAACTACTGATAAACATTTTCCAAACTTCTAAACCATCTTTCACATTAAGCATAAATCCGATCCTTCTCTCCCCTAAATCTTAATGGTTTCCCACTGGAGGATAAAGTCCAACTTCCTTAGCAGAGCTTATGTTACAGGCCTTCACTGTTGGCTCCTGCTTTCCATTCTTGCCTTCTGATCATTCCATCCATACCCTATAAATTCAGCTCTTCTGAACCACCTGCAGTGTACTGAATAATGTTGCTTCATACTCCATGCCTCTGAACATGCTGTTCCTCTGACTTTCTCCCTCATCCACCTGGTAAACTTGCATTCGTCCTTTATGACTTAGTGTGAATGCCATCTCCTACACCATGCCTTCCCTGCCTTCCCCAGAGATTTAAAAGGTCTTTTCTTTGTGATCCCTCAGCACCTGCTATATATCTCCATTAACACACCAGATAGCAATTCTTTGTTACACTGTCTGATTTCCTCACTGAACTATGAGTTCCTTAAGGGCAAAGACCATGTCTGGATCATCTTTATTTCCCTGGTGCATAGGGTGGGGCATATGACAGGAGAGATGCTCAGTAAGTGTTTGAAAAACAAATGAGAAGACTTGCCGAAGGGTTACATAGGATGTTGGAGCTGGAAGGGGTCCTTGGGATCAGCTACCCTAACTTCTCTTTTTTACTGAGGAGGAGAAAGGATTTGCCTAAAGGAGAAAGGATTTGTTGGAGGCAGAGGCAGAACTTCTGATGTGCAGCCCAGTGCTCTCTCCCCTTCTCTGGGTTGCTGGCAAGAATCAGAGGGTAAAGTTTCCACAGAGGACAGCCTGAAGCAAAGCCGATTCCCTCAACATCTGGCAGTGCAGCCAGATGGACAGACAGTGAAGTGGAACAAGAAATGGAGCTCCAAGTTTCCAGCCCCACAACAAACTCACAGGCTATTAAGGGGAGGATGTCAGCAATAGAAAGGCTCTTTGCCTCAGGCAGGGATGGTGGAGAATTTAAGGACTCATTTGAAGATGGCTGGTTAACACTGACAATTGAGCTGTGGTCCTGGACAGAGGGGCAAGAAAGAGCCATGAAAGTAGGCAGGGAGGAGGCTAAGAGAAGCCTTGGGGAAAGTGCTATTATGTTCCATAAAGCCCAGCTGTTTCTAAGGTGATGAGCACTATAAGGAGAGGGAAGGTAGGTGTGGCTCATACGTGAAGCTCTAAAAAGCCAGATATATTATGACACTAAGACTGAGTGGGCCACATCTCTAAACAGAAAACCTACAGCGGCTTTGATTTATCAGTGCATCCAAACATGTACTAAACTATGTGCGGAACACTGTGGCAAAGGAGACAGAGACAAGTAAGACACAGTCCTGGCCATCAATTGACCTCACTCTAGCAGAGGGGATTGGACCCGAATCCCAGGGAACAGGGGAGACTTCAGAAGGGAGGCGGCATTAGAGCTGGGGACTGCTTGGCAGAAAGAATTCCACCAGGCTGAGAAACAAAGTCTTAAAGGGAAGAGAGAGGCAGAAAGGCCTGCATGAGGAAAGGCACTCAGGTGGGACCCCTAATGACATTGCACTGTAGCTGGGGATCAGGGCAGCAGTGGGAAAAAAGTTAGGTGAGGATCAGACTAGAACAAACCCATAACCAGGTCAAAAAGTTAGGATGGGAAGGATTCTTTTCTTTTTTTTAACGAGTGAGCACTGAGTGTTTTTGAAGTTAATAATAACAGATATTATATATAAAGGGCCTGCTCTGTAGAACCTCCACGTGTGCTAATCTTGACAAATCCTTAGAAGGCAGGCGGCATGGCTCCCATTTCCAGATGAGGAAGGAGAACC
The DNA here is from genome assembly GCA_031878705.1 of Tapirus indicus. Classification (NCBI taxonomy): domain Eukaryota; kingdom Metazoa; phylum Chordata; class Mammalia; order Perissodactyla; family Tapiridae; genus Tapirus; species Tapirus indicus. The sequence goes on from CM062924.1 coordinate 27,721,226, forward strand.
TCACAGTGGTCAGCGGCTTGCCCAGGACACACAGCTATTAAGTGGCAGGGCTGGAATTCAGATCCTGACTCCACAGTTCATGCTCTTTCCTTGTAGCCTTTCTCAACCAGGGTTTCTCCTTTGAACCACTTACAGGAAATTATTTGAGTAATGATTTTCTCATTTCTCCCAAGAATGGTATATAACTCGTACCATTTTAGACGCTTGAGAGAGAAGTTAATTCCTTGTGTACAAGAGACGTCTTAGAGCATTAGGGCTCAGTTCTCTGGAGGAACCCTGATAGAGAACGGCTGCCATGATTAGAGATGTGTTTTAGAAGGATGGACCTGGCAGTGGGATCAAATCCCTGGGAAGAAACAGCTGTGAAAGCGCCTTACCAGCCCTGGAACTACTGGGATGAGTCAGCTCCAGGGGCCTGAGGGAGAAGGCTCCCCACCATCCCTGACTACTCCTCTTCCCAGTCGTCCTGTCTCTCCCTCCCTCCCACCTTTTCTTGTACTTGGCAGTCAAGTGCTGAAGCAGAGCGTTCCTGCTTGTAAGCCAGTAACACGGGCAGAAGCAGCATCCTCAGAGATGAAAACCATAGGGGTCTGTGCACCCACTTTTCTGTGGAGGTTGGGGTAGAAAACTGGCCCTAGTGAGTGCAGATCCTTTCATAAAAATCCGCCTGGCAAACTCCCATTACCTTCCGGACAAGGCTTAAGCACCCTCTTCCCTGGGAAGCTTTCTGTAACTAACTCCACCTCCCTGCTCACCAGGTGGAAGCAGGCATCTCCTCCTCCATGTCCCCAGAGCCTTCTGTCCAGCCCCCCGCCACAGCACCCAGCCAGTTGCTGCTGCCCGTTTCCATATCTGTCTCCTGCACCTGTCTGAGAGTCTCTCAGGGTCAGGGACAGTTTGCCTGATCCATCTTAGGACGCCCTGAGGTCCATGGTCTCAGAGATGGCAACTGGCTTGCCCAGAGTCACTTTACAGAGCTGAGATTTAAACCCAGGTCTGTCTGACTCCCAAGCTTGTGTTCCTTTCACTATGTTATGGGGCCTCCTGAAGATGAAGAAGTGACCTTTCTGTGCTAAGCTCCCAGTCCAACACCGTAAGAGTTTGGAGGCAGTGCTATCAGAGCAGACCAGATCACCAAGAGAGGCTTCCTGAGAGAGGGAGGTCAAGAAGAGTCTGAGGATCTAGATGAGAAGAGAGGGAACGTGATGGTGTTTTAGGCAGGATAGGGAAGTTGAGGGAAGAAACAGAATTAAGAAGCCTTCAGGTAGGAGTACAGGTTTCATATGGGGAGGAATGGGATTACAGCTGCCAGGGTGCAAGTTTGATTTCTTTATACAATCACAGAGTGCCTACCATGTACCAGGGGCTTTTCTAGACATTATCACTAGTCCTCACACTATCCCTGTGATAACTTCCCAGGTGTTATTTTATAGACAAGAAAATTGAGGCTTAGAGAGTTAAGATAACATGTCCAAGGCAATACAGCTAGTAGGTGGGGGAGCTGGAATTCAAAGCCAGGTTGGTCTCACTCCAAAGCCTGAGGTGTCTTTTCTATTATTTCACGCTGCCTCCAAAGGGGTCAGAGAACTTCCCACATTATCAGACCTATGCTGTTGCCTGGACCTCCTCCCAGCTCTCAGATGGGGACTGCCAGTCTGAGGGTAAGAGCAGCTGCCCCCTCTAGCTCTAACCCTCTAAGATCTGGGGACCCTAAATCCCTGTGAGCTAAGCAATTTCAAGGACAAGAGTTCTGTGTGGCCCTTGTGAGCACAGGCTGGCCCATGTGTCTAGGCCTGCCCAGAAACTCACAGAGAGGGCTGCCCTCTAAGATGCTGTAGCAAAGCCCGTGGCAAATATAGGCTAAGAAATCTGGATGGTTAGGAAGGCAGGCCCTACTGCCTTCCCTGAAACCCTCTGAAGAAGGTCAGCTGAGGTCAGAAGACTTTGGAAATGTTACTGGCAACAGCCCCTAGGATAAGGGAGCAGGGTCCTGCCTCTCGGTTGGCTGGTCATACACACAGGCAGACCAAGAGAGATTAAGGGGGGAGGGAGGTCAGAAGTTGGCAGGCCTGCAGGCCGTGAGTGACGGCCACTTGTTTAGGTTGGGGAGGGAGAAATAAGTGGGTTAATGGTTTTGGCCCTTGAGGCTGGGAGGCTAGGGCGGGGGGTGTAAATGGATGTTGGGTAAAAAGGCAGGTGGGTGAACTGTAAAGGTGGGGGCTAAGGGCATCTGTTCCAAGTCAACAGGCAGGAACCATGCCCCTGGAACGGCTCAAAGGGCCAGCCTTGGCAGGGGGGGTGAGAGTGGAGGGCGCTTCATAAAAGGCTCATGCCTCTTCATTACAAAGGTGTTCGATCTGGAAGGCTGGGGAGAGGGTCTCTTTTTAGAGTGAATTCCCTGTCTGTTTGGGGGCTGAGGGAAAGCAATGGACAACGGCTGGGAGTATTGATTGATTTTAAGGCACGGCAGAGAGAAGCCCCATGGTGAATGTTCCAATTCTTAGCTACAAATGTCTTGCTGGAGAGTTTTCCAAAGGACAAAGTGAGCAGCATCCTGCTTGGGGATGTTTTCTAAGTCTCTCCATCTGAGAGCAGTGACTTTTTGCTCCAAAAGCATCAGTCACCCCAAGCACTGTCACCAAATGCCCCTCAGAGTGTACATGCTCCAGACCAAGGCACACTCTGGCTGCTCTGGGGCAGGTCCCTTGTAGCCTGGGGGTACAGGCCAGGCCTGGGTCTTAAGCCAGTGTGGCTGTAGCTGATGGAAGGTGGCAGGATTTGGGGGTTTCTGGGAAAACCCTCCAACCCAATCACATGACAAGGACTAGAAGATGATCTGGGGATGTTGGGCTGGGGAGGCCAAGGCTCTGGAATTGAAAACTTTCTTTGAAGACTGGATTTTGAAAAAGTGATTGGGCTGCAGAGGACAGCTGGCAGAAGTTACAGAGAAGAAAACCACAGCTCATTTAAAAGAAGATATTTCAACCAGTCAGAGAAGAACTAAAATGGAATGGACTCACAAGGAACAAGTAGGGTTCCCTCAGTTCCTGACAGTCCAAGGAAATTCCAGCCAGCCAGCCAGCTGTCAGAGAGGTTTCTGCTGGGAGGAGAGGGGGCAGGCAATCAGGGTGACCCAGGGGATCTCTGAAAATACTTGCAGCTCCCAGGTTCTATGAAGAATGACCCCTGACAAGGAGGACTAGCCCCTCAAGAAGTGGCAGTGAGGGCATAAACAGGCGTCATGTGCCATACTCACTCAGGGGCGTGGGCACCACACATCCTGGCAAGACGCTTCCCTCCCATTCCCAAGGAGAGGCTGGAGTGGGATAAGAGGGTGTGGGAGGGAAAGTGATTTTGGAGGTATCTGGCAGGGTGGCGGGTAACTCTGCACCAGACCTGGACAGGAGCAGACCAGCCTAAGAGTGGGGATGGTACAATTGTCCCTCCAATGAAATGGATGCTCTCCAAAGGGAGAGTACTCAATCATTCAGCAAAGACTGAGTGCTTACTGTGTGCTGTGTACTATGCTAGGTGCTGGGGAGGAGTCAGTCATGGTTCTTGCCTTCAGGGAGCTGAGGCAAGTTAGGCAGAAGGCCATTGAACACAAAAGAACAATTTCAGATTGTAACAAATGCAATGACAGAAAAGAATAGGGTGCCGTGACCCAGAGTAATGGAAGGAGCTAATCTAAACTGGGTGGCGGGGGGGTTGGGATCAAGGAGGATGTCTTCGAGACCTGGCTTAGTGGAACGCTGAAGGGCCTCCCCCTTGTTCCACTAGCTCTGCTCTGGAGGTCACAGGGGAGAAGAGAGAACACTTCCGGGGAGAGCAACAATAAAAAGAACTCTCAGAGCACAGGCAGGATGGCATGGCGCATCGCACACGTAGGCAGACAACACACTCCAGCCACACGAGGGCAAATCACATGTGCACAGAGCGGCTCTCAGGAAGCGCAACTGCCCTCGAGGCATTCGCAGCTTTGGGAGGTAACAGGGCTCTGGGAAAGCATGGCATTTCCAGAGTGGAGAGGCTGCCAAGTACTCTCTCCCACCAACCCCCCGCCCCATTCAGCCACGCTCTCACCTCCATCAAGCAGCTCCTTGACGGTGCGGTAGTCATCGGCAAGGACAGCGTAGTGCAGGGCTGTGCAGCCCTTGAAGCTGGCACGGTTGTTCAGCCGGTTGTTGAAGTCATCCTCTCGGGTGATCAGGACTGGGGGGACAGCAACACAAACCCTTCCATTAGCAATGAACGCTGTGAGCCACCAATCTCACCTTCTTTCTTCCTCAGGGCATTTTAATCCCTCACTCCCTCATCTAGCTACTTACTAAACCTTACTAAATCTTACTAAATGGCACCTACTATGTGCCTGGCCATCTGTGCTGGGCAAGAGGAGGTAAAACAGAGGCCAGGCAGTTCCACAAATGTATACTGACATCTTTTATGTGTTAGGATTCATTTGGGGACATAGAAATGAATCAGATATGGTCCCTGACCTAATCAGACAAAGGAGGCAGACAATAAACAGATGTAGTATGGTTTGAGATAAATGCTTTGTTAGCAGTATAACAGGATGATACAGAAAGCCAGAGGGGAGTTTAGCCCAATTTGGGCACAAAGAGAGGACCCCAGCAGCCGAGAGTCTCCCAGGGTGAAGAGGAGTCATCCAGGTGAAGAAAGAAGGCTGGGTTAGACATGGTGAGTGGGGCGGGAGACAGAGGCTGTTCTTAGCAGAACAGGAACACATCTCTCTGCTCTGAAGATGTCTACAATCTATGAGTATTTAATATTATTTTGTAAATATTGAATATGTTTTTAACTTATAAAAGCCATTAAAATTTTGAAACTACAGAAAAGTACAGAGAAGAAAAGGCATCAATATCTCAGCAACTTGAGAAACTGCATTCAATATTTTGGTATATGTCCTTCTAGACATATGTATGCATGTATATCCTACATATATATGTCTCCTACAAAATACATATATATCTCTACATATATACGCATATATATTCTACAAAAGTGGAATTTACTCTATTGCAATTTTGTACTGCTTTTTTTTTAGCCTTAATAAATATACTGTGAACATTTTTTGAAGGTAAGAAGAACAAACGTTTCATGTGGTCAAAGAACCAAAAACCCCCAGGCTCACTCTAACGCTAATATCTGTGGCTCTCTCTTTCCAGTTTGATACAAAAGAACCTAAAACCAGTTCCATCACTTTTACAGGACTCTCTGGGTTGTGTGACCACACACACATCCCTGTTCACCCGAGATGGTCCTGGTTTACGCCTGTCGTTCTGGACAGTCCCAGTTTGGACAACAAATTGAAAGGTTACCTCACCTTTGGGGCCCTCCCTTGGGAACTGAGACCCCACAGAACAATAACTACCCTGCTTAGGTGATGGGGTTTCTTTCTGCCTCATGTAGAAATTATTGGAGTAATTATCTTATGTTCCCTCCTGAGTTGAGTTCGTTGTGGGTGGAATTTGGCTCCTACCTACCTATACCTCCCTCTCCTCTAGACCATGGCACAGGGCCTGCAAAGGGTGGGTTCCTCTTCATCCAGTGGGAGCACTGGTATAGGGGTATAATTCAGTCAAGAGGTAACCTTGCCTACATAGTCAAAAGCACCAGCAGTTCCTAACCACTCTTTTCCAAATGGTCTTGGAATGGAGTTGCTGCATTTTCCCCTCCTGCAAAACTGGACTTCCTATTTAAAAGTTCCAAAAGCCAGAATACTGTCATGCCTCTTCCTAATACTCACAGACTTCACTTACAGACCTTCTGCTACTCTGTGCTCGGATTGGTCACATCACACAATCCATTTAATTCTCATAACTACCTTATACAGTAGGTATTATTATTCCCCTTTCATAGATGAGGAAACTGATGCACAAAGGTCAGACATCTAACAAGTGGCTGAGTAAGGATTAGAACCCAGGTCTAATCTGAGTCTTCACTCTTTCTTTCCATCATATCATGCTGCCACCCTCATTGTGCAAATGAGGGAATCAGAGCCCAAAGCCCAGAGGTTCTGGTCCCTGCCTTGGCTCCCACTCCCTCTTCTCTCCCTGCTCAGGTGAAGGTGCAAACATACTCCCACGGAGCTTGCCTTAATAGAGAACAGCCTGAGGTTTGTAGCTAGACTCGGATAAGCTAGCTTAGGTGGGAGAATTTCAAATGTTTAGCCAAAATGAAGTTGGTGGAGTGTGTACCTGGAGAAAGGACCACACTTCCTTGCAGTCTACGGAATCAATGGTCCATCAGCTCCTCTGTACCAGACAGGGCTCTCCAGACTAATGACCAACGCCCTCCCGACAGGAGTGTTATCTGACCTTTTCTGGAGCAGGGAGAATAGGAAGAAGGCCTCTGAGTAGCTAACAGACAAGTCCCATGTGCAGTGGCATCTGCATTTTCCCCATAAGAGAGTCTTTTAGGACCTAACTCAGAGATCACTGACTCTTAGTCACACAGTCTTATGAAATCATGGTAGGTGATATTGTTTCCAGCCCACTGAAGATTAGGAAAAGGAAACAAGAAGACTGGGGAGGAAGCCTCAGAATCAAGCAGACTGATTACAATCAAGGGCTGGCCAGCCAGGGAAGGAAAAGAACAGTACAATAAAAAGCTAAAAGGGAATTCACAGAATACAGCACCTCACAAAAGCCCCTAAGGGCATCACTGAATTGCCACATAGGACATTAACTGCTGGATATAATGATGAACTTGAGGAAAAGTGATAGTTGGCTCAAGAAAGCAGGAAGGGTGTAATCCATTTTACAAAGAAAACACATCATTCATTCAACAAACAACATTTAATGAGCACCAATGCATAGTGGTAGCTGCTGGAGACATACTAATGAATAAGACAGTTCTTGACTCTAACAGTCTAACGCAAGAAATCAGACCACTGAACAAATAATAATACCGTTTCACACATGCAATGATAGAGCTATACACAGGGTGCTTACTATTAAAAGCAGATGAACTCAAGGAACACCACTGGGGCTATTTGGTTCAGGGAAAAACATCAGCAGAGTGCCAGCTAATACAGAATGTCCACGAGAAGGGCCCCAGCTCACCCGAGATCCCATCTCTCACCATCCCACCTCCTAATGCTCTTTCTTGCCTGCGAGGTTTTGCAAATACTATTCCACTGCCTGGAACATTTTCCCCTCTCCCATGCCTTCAGTTGGCTAACTTCAATTCATTTGTAGGCCTCCGATTAGAAGTCACTTCCTCCAGTGATTCTTCCTAAGTTTGAGGTAGTTACTGCTCCTATAAGCTCCCCAGCACCTTAGGCATCTCCCAATTATAGTATTTATTACAGTCTATTGCAATCACCTATTTACTTGACTATGTTCCCCACTAACCAAAAGCTCAAGGAGGACTGGAAGTGTGACCGTCTTCTCCACAGCTGTACCCACAGGGCCAGTATGGTGTCTGGCCATAAATACGTGCTTCACAAATACTTGCTGAATCAGCAAATAAATACATAATACATAAAGAAGGTCTTAATATTACCTTGTTTTGGGAATAATAATAATAATAATGCCACTCAACAAGTATTTAGTGGAGGCAGCAGAGTGTGGCTGTTAAATAAGTGAGCTCTGGAGCCAGACCGCTTGTGTTTGGATCCAGTTGTGAATTTACTGACTGTGTAATCTTGCATAACTTACCTAACCTCTCTGTGCCAAGTTTCTTTATCTGTAAATGGAGATGATAACAGCACCCTCTCATGGGATGTTGTAAGGATTAAATGAGACACTATGAGTGAAGGGGCTTGGAACAGTGCCTGGCATACAGGACCTCTCAGTATATGTCAGCTACCACCCTTACTGTCAAGTCTTGTGCTTCCAAAAGTGTATTCTCTCTGTGAAAAGAGGTCCCACTTGGGGAATCCTGCATACACTGTTCCCCCCCGAAAAGGCACAGTTCTGAGTAAAAACCATCTGTTTAATATGGTGTTACGTAGCAGTTTCTTGTCTGACAGCCTCTTTCCACCTAACCCTTGTTAAAATCCTGCAGTAAGGGTGTCCCACAGAACACTCTTTGGAACTGAGTAGTGCATTACAATCTGTAAAGCACTTTCATTTACTTATGTATTTCAGAATAACCCTGTGAGGTATAAGCTGATGCTCCCCATTTTGTAGACAAGGAAATCGAAGCTCAGAGGGTGCCATGGTCAGCAGTGGAGCGAGGCCCCAGTCCAGCTCAGCTAGGCCCATTTCATGCCCTTAGCAGTAAGCTCTCTTCCTCACATCACCCAGTTTTAGAAGTCCTGTCCCAGAAGATCTTGCTGAAGCCCCCAGATCATGAGATCTCATACTCTTCTCGATCCAAAGGAAGTGGCTAAGGGTGGGAAGAGGGTGGGGGAGAGGTACCACATGTGCCCTCACGCACTGACCCACTCTCACTGAGGAAAGGTAGGCAAATTCATGGAAGCGCAAGTGACTCATCCAAGACTAGCTCACCAGCTGGCCACCAGGGTGGTCTTTTCAGGCCCTGTGTTTACAGCTGGTCCTCAGCCAATGAACCGTCCCCTTCCCAACAAAGACATCTACCAGCCTGTCTCCAGTGCAGGGTGAGACAGGCTCAGGCTCCTGTTTCCCCTCCAGGCCAGCCATTCCTGTCTCTTCACCTCTCTGACCACAGGGAGAGTGACAAGGCACCACTCTGTCATCCTGCTCCACCCCTGCCTTTTGATGTTGCGAAGTCTATGCCTGGGTGCCGTGGCAGCTACGTACCTGACGTATACTCTGCAGAATTCCCTGGACTCAGCCATGCCAAAGAGTCAGCAGAGGTGAAAGTAGTCCCTGAAGCCCTTCACATAGCCCTAGCCACTCCCCAGCACTGCTGAAACTGCAAAAAATACTGCCTTGCACGATGAGAAACAGTGATTTCAGTAAAGGAGTCCCACAGTCCTGAATCTTAGCCCTGCCACTTACTAAGTTCTTCTAGCAGTAAAATAGGTATGATAAGTAATAATTTGAGGAATATGACATATTTAAATATTATGAGAATCACATCTGATAATAGGTTTTTTTCAACATTACCACAAACATTTACTAATGCTGCTTTCTTCCTTGGGTTAGGCTCTGGGTACACAGAAATAAATCAGACAAGGCTCCTGTCCTCATACTGCTAAGTCTATTGGGAGAGATTTTGAAAAAAATGTATATGAGGCAAGATGGGTGGTGTCTGGATAACAAAAGCTTTATTACCACCACCTTGTGCAGAGGAAACGCAACCCTAGCTATGAGTGCCTCTCCCTGAGGCCCAGCCTCTACCCACCATCCCAGGAGCTTGTGCCATCTAATGTCAGGGAGTGTCGAGTGGTGCCTTTGCCTTTAAAGATGTGAGCATGTCTCCAGGAGAGGGAACTTCTATGACTAATTTGACAAACACAAGAATAAACCCTTACATTTGTGCAGCATTTTACGGTTTAGAGAGCATTTCAATGCAATTGTTTCTTCATCCCACGGCAACCTGGGACAGGTAGGTCAAGTACTGTTCTCTCTACTGAACAGAGGAGGAGACAGAGGCAAAGAGGCCAGGTGGCCTGCCCAACTCACACTGCTGATCGGTGGTGGACCAGGACTCAACTCTGAGCCTGCCTGGCTCCATCCTCCACCCTGCACAGCTTCTGCCAGAGCCCAAGGCTCAAGCCTCACATAACCCAGGGTCAGCTGACCTGTCTTGAAGCTCAGGGCCTAAGCTAAATTCTTATCAAGAGTCTCCAGGAAGAAGCCTCTGGGCGCTCAGCTTCCTCCATGGCAAAGTGTTGTGTATCTACTACCTCATTAAATCCTCACTACAACCTGAGAGACAGCCATCTTACCATCAGTCAGCAGGCTGCCCCTTCAACCTCTGCGGGTGCTGTCGGCTCTGCCTCTCGTATCTGTCTTCAGCTAGGGTATGGGGCAAGAGGGAGAATCCCTGTGCTGGGTCACCATGAGACCACCCCTGGGGAGGGCAAGGCCCTTCATTTCCTTCCACAGCCTGGATGACCCTCCTTCCTCTCCAAATCCTACCTGTGCTTTAAAATCCAATTCAAGGCCTCCTCTTCCAGGAAGTCCTTTCCTCCCAGCTCTGCCCTGGATGCCTGTCACATTGATTATGTGTACACATTTACCAGTTAATTATTTATTGTCTTACAACACCTCTTGGAATACTTTCTTGTGTTAAAATTTCCCTTCTGACTCCCCAGTTAGATCCTAGGCACCTCATGGATGACAGTAACTAGCTCGTAACATTTTTTGTAGGTATTTCATACAGCATCACTTCAGTAATTCACGCAGCTTCAGCAATGAACACACAAGACCCTTCATCCAGCCACCTGCCCATGAGCACACCACCAAGCACCTCAGTACAGTTAAGTGCCATGAGAGGCACGCATGCAGAGTCCGATGGCAGCAAAGATGGGGCACATCCTGTGGTTTGGGGAGGAACTCCCCAAACTGTCTGGAGGATGAGAGGGAGTTTGCCAGGTGGAGAGAGAAAGAAGTGCATTCCAGAAAGTGGCGTTTGCAAAGGCCAGAGAGTGAAGACTGCATTACCTGCCCACTCAAGAAACTGGGAGTCCTTCCGTGAGCCTGGAATGCCGAGTGAAGGCAGGTGGAGCAGTGGGCAGAGATGAGGTTGCTCAGGCAGGCAGAGGCCTGATCCTGAGAGGGTTTGGACTCTATCCTGAAAGCTATGGGCATGCAATGGTTTCTGTTAATGAAATAAGCATGGTGAACAGCAAGAACAACAGACCAGGAGACAAGAGAACTGGGTTCAAAAATGGTTCTTTCACTAACTTGATATGTGTCCCAATCCCTCTGTGCCCCAGATTCCCTATTTTTAAAGTAGAGGAGTTTTTCTACATCAGTGGTTCTTAAACTTTAGTGGGAACAGAATTATCTGGGTAACTTGTAAAAAAATGATTCTTGGGCCCCTACTTCAGTTTAGATTCAGTAGACAGGGCCTGGGGGTGTATAGTTTAAAAAGCCTTTTGCATTGCTCCTCAGAGAAAACTCTGAGCAGCACTGGACTAGATGGTCTCTGAGGGTCCTTCCCACTCTCATGTTCTTGTGAAGAACACAAGAAAGACGCAAGGCTGGCCAAACCCATCCCACCTCCACCTGCCTGGTCCTGGTCCAGGGAAGTCAAGGATGTTTGAGCACCAGAAAACTCTTCCCAAGTCCCATGTTTAGAAAGTTAGAGCAAAGCCCCCATGACCCCAAGCCTTGGGATGAGACCTCCAACATCTCCCTCATACCCCAAAAACTCCCAATTGGAATTAGGTTCTTCTGCACCATATATTCTAGTCTCTCTCCTCGTTCATCCACCAAACATTGACTAAGTATTTTCCATGGGCTGGGCCATGGCGATAGAGAATGGGCCCTGAGGAACATCAAAAGAATCTCTCCTTTACAAAATATCTCTGAAAGGAAAGAGTTCAGAATTTTGAGTCAGAGAGACCTGGATTCTAATCCTGGTGACTCTGAAAATTTCTTTATCTCTCTGGGCTTCATGTTTCTCATTGGTAAAATGAGAACATTAACATCTATGAACTGAGTTGCTGTGAAAATTAGAAATGATGCGGTAGAGTGAAAGGCATGGGAAATGATCGGCACCTAGGAAATGGCGATTTTCAAATTAACATGTCCTCCTCTGTCCTGGAACCTGTACTATATCCACATTCTCTGTTTGACTTTCAGAGACTTCTCCTAGTTAACGTCTTCAAATAGACTTTCAACTCCTTCCTTCCTGCTGGCAAGAGGAGCCTGGGGATCCTACCATGAGTCCTCAGTAGGCAGTACTGTGTATTAGGAAGAGCACAGAGATCAGTCAGTCAGACTGGGAAGCAAAACTCAGTGTGATTTTGATCAAAATACTTAACATCTCTGAGAATCTATTCTCATCTGCAAAATAGATATCATCACCTACGTCACAGGTTCAATGGCAAACCCAATTTAAAAATGGACAAAGGATCTGAGTGGTTATTTCTCCAAAGAAGATACACGAACGGCCAAAAAGCACATGAAAAGATGCTCAACATCATTACCCATCAGAGAAACGCAAATCAAAACCACAACGAGGGGGGCTGGCCCGGGGGTGCAGTGGTTTAGTTCGCGCTTTGGCAGCCCAGGGTTCGCGGGTTTGGGTCTTGGGCGCCCGCCGACACACTGCTTGTCAGCCGTGCTGTGGCGGCGTCCCATATAAAGTAGAGGAAGATGGGCACGGATGTTAGCCCAGGGCTAGTCTTCCTCAGCAAAAAGAGGAGGATTGGCAACGGATGTTAGCTCAGGGCTGGTCTTCCTCACACACACAAAAAAACAAAACAAAAAAACCTACAACAAGATACCACTTCACACGCACTAGGATGGCTGAAATAAAAAAGACAGGCAATAACAAGTGCTGGTGAGGATGTGGAGAAACTGGAACTCTAATACAGTGCTGGTGGGGATGTAAAATGGTGGAGCCTCTGTGGAAAACAGTCTGGCAGCTCCTCAAAAGATTAAACATAGTGTTACTATGAGACCCAGTAATTCTACTCCTAGGTATAAACCCAAGAAAATTGAAAGCATTATGTTCACACAAAAACTAGTACACAAACATTCATAGCAGCATTACTCATAACAGCCCAAAGTAGAAACGACCCAAATGTCCCTCAGTTGATGAATGGATAAACTAAATGTGGTATATCCATTAATGAAATATTATTCAGCTATGAAAAAGGAATGAAGTGCTGATACACACTACAACATGGATGAACCCTGAAAACATGCTAAGTGAAACAAGTCAGTCACAAAAGATCACATATTGTATAATTCCATTTATATAAAATGTCCAGAATAGGCAAATCTATGGAAACAGAAGGTAGATTAGTGGTTGTCCAGGGCTGGGGGGAGTTGAGAGGAAATGGGGAATGACTGATAATGGGTATGGAGTTTCTTTATGGGGTGATGACTGCACAACTCTTGTGAAAATACTACAAACCACTGAATTATACACTTTAAATGACTGAATTGTATAGTATGTGAATTCAATCTCAATAAAGCTGTTAAATTAAAAAATGTATGTAAGCAGCTGGGCACATTGCCTGGCATGTAGTAAGGACTCAATAAATGGTAATACATTTATCATTGTGCCCCTTCCTCTTCCTGACGCCACTCTACCCATGGCCAGAGTCACCTCTCACACCAACACGGCAGAATGTGTCAGGCTCATTGCAGGGAGCCCATTTCATACTCAGTGGAGGGTCACAGGTAAGTCCTGAAGGCTAACAGCCCAGGACTACAAGTCTTTCTCCAGTACTCAGATAAATATAAAACACTTGGAGTAATAAGAAAACAATGGCCTTCATTTATTAAGTACTAATGTGTCAGGTACTGTGCTAGGAACTTTACAACTATTTTCCTCACAGGAATCATGCTAGGCTGTTATTATCCTTATTCCTATTTAATAAATGAAGAAGCTGGAACTTAGATAGGGTATGGAGCTTGTTTCAGGTCACACTGGTAGTCAATGACCGAGCTGGTCCGTTCAACTCCAAGGCTTGTACTCTCTTCTCTATGTGAGTACACGGCTTCACTATTCCTTCCTCTTATTTATCTATGTCTTACCCATCCTTTACAGCTCAAGCACCCTGAATTTCACTGATCTCCCTTTCCTCTATGCATTCTAGTAATGTCTAGTCTATATCAAATTAGTTAACATTTTCTTTTTTTCTGTCTGAACATAATTTTATTACTTTATTGAGGTCATATTGGCTTATAACATTGTGTAAATTTCAGGTGTACATTATTATATTTCAGTTTCTGTATAGACTGCATTGTGTTCACCACCAGTAGTCTAGTTTTTATCCTTCACCATACATATGTGTCCTGTTATTCCTTTCAGCCTCCCCCGACTCCCTTCCCCTCTGGTAACCACTAATCTGTTCTCCATATCTATGTGTGTGTTTATTTTCCACATATGAATGAAATCATACAGTATTTGTCTTTCTCTGTCTGACTTATTTCGCTTAGCATAAGCTAAATAAGTTATGTAATAATAACTTTAGGTAATAGTAATACCTAAAGAAGATGTGGTGTATATATACAATGGAATACTACTCAGTAATAAAAAAAAAAGGACAAAATCATGCCATTTGTGACAAGACAGACGGACCTTGAGGGTATTAACATTTTCTTTTATGTAGTCTTTTGTGTTCTCAGATCGCTTCATGTGTATATTCTTGAACATGGCAAGTATTTGATAAATACTTCTTCAGCAAATTGATGTTAAGCTTGTCTCCCCAAGCAGAAAACAGGTTCTGGAAGGACAGATACTGTGTCTTACAGATCTCTTTATCCTTCATACAGAAAATGCCCTCATAGTCATCTAGGCTGGCCTATGGCGAGGACCAGATCCCACTTGACAATGGTTCTCACAGACACCACATCCTTTGCCCACAGACTGGAAGGTGTCTCCTTAAGAACAGGACCCTGCTTATCTCATTATATCTTATCAGAGTGAGTATGGGAGCTGGGAGCTGGCACATAGTAGGAGTTCAGAAAAGGTTTGATGAATTAAAGAGATGACTGAGTCAGCACTTACTCTACTGGAGACACATCAAGTGCAGCCTTCTCATAGGGACCCCAAGCCTATCTTCTCTCACCCCCAGGGAAAGGAAGGAGGAGAGCAGGAATGTTGGTCTGGAACTTTAAGAAGACAGGTTGTTGGGGCCGGCCCAGTGGCGCAGCGGTTTAGTTCGCGCTTTGGCAGCCTGTGGTTCATGGGTTTGGATCCTGGGTGCCTGCCGATGCACTGCTTGTCAGCCATGCTGTGGCGGCATCCCATACAAAGTAGAGGAAGATGGGCACGGATGTTAGCCCAGGGCCAGTCTTCCTCAGCAAAAAGAGGAGGATTGACAATGGATGTTAGCTCAGGGCTGGTCTTTCTCACACACACAGAAAAAGAAGACAGGTTGTTGACCCTGCCTGTGGCCCCACACAGTCAGTGGGGCATCCTCTTTGGCTCAGGACTCCTCCTTTGACCACAGACCCAGGTGGAGCTTTCCAGAGCTCATGTCTCACCCTCACACCATCAAATTCAAAGAGTGGGGCAAACTCTTAAGAATCTGTTACTCTGTTATCTCTAGATCCATCAACACTCTATCTGAACCTCCTCTGCTTCCCATCTCTCCTAACAGAGCAGTAACATGCTCATAGGTATCCAGAGTCCCTTTGATTTGTCCTATAATTACTCTGAGCTCACCCTCTCCCCACTCCCCCGCCCCTGCCCACATCCTAACCAAAGCAGTATTCTTTCAGCTCCAGGGATCCACCAGGCAGGGCTGGCAACAAGAGAAAGGAGTCTGCCCTCTTTGCCTCTCAGCCAGCTCTGCTACTTGGTTGGCCAAACTTGGTCCCTCTATGCTCCCTATCTCTACACCTGCTTGCCTCTCCTCTGCCTTTTCTTCAAGATGTTAAAAACTCGCAATAAAAAACAAATACAAAATGTTGTAATTAATAGCCAATTCCAAGCCAACCCAGCATCTCTACTAATAAACCTCAACACTTGCAAAAAGAACAATAAATTCTGCCCCTCTCTGGTTCTGAGGTGGTCTCTTTTATACACTGAGTGTGTGTGCATGTATGTGGGTAAGTGTGTCTACATATATATTTATTTTCCTTTATTTCCCATCCAGGGAGGGGCAGAATAATGAACTGCGTGCGTCAGGGAAGATGAATCTGAGATACTAGGGAGCAGTGCAGTAAAAAGATTAAAGTGTTATTATTGTTGGTTTTTTTTCCCCCATGGTCCATTGTGACAGCTCGACCGTCATCTGTAAAAAATGTCTCAGCGAGAGATAATCATCGGAAACTCAATAAAGCGTCAGGGGGAGCCTCAGCCCCCATCAATCACTGGGTGCCTGGAAAATTTCAGCCCTCTGTCTCCCTTCCTGCTATCCATATAAATGTCTCTAATATATTTTGTGTGGTGTGTGGGGCCCATCCCTGATTTCAAACTTTTGATGAAAAAATATTTATACACAAAATATGTAAATCAGTTAAAAATCACAAGACGAGTTCTCTGCCACCCCATCCCACTTTTTCTTATTTTTATAAATGCACTGAATTTATTCTTTTTAATAAAACATGTCAACTAGTCTATCTCCCTCTCCTAGTCAAATAAATATATAGGTTTGGAGGGCTAAAAGGATGGAAACAATTAACCTAACTGACTGATACACTTAATCTTGAAGTTGGCCAAAAGGCCTGATGGATTGACAGTGCATTGTCCACCCTGGTGACTCTACAGTGGCTGGCAGTGCTGAGAAATGACATGTAGAACCACTGGCCCTGGAGGTGCAACAAGGCTCTGATAATGATGAGGAAGAGGCAGGGAAATTATTAAAAATAACAGCTTGCCCAAATAGCTTTTGGCCTGGCAGATTCCCAAGCCTTCCAAGACTTTGGACAAGCCAGAGGTTCTGAGCCAACTAAGTGTGGGGCACATACAGGCTGATATACTTGCTGGGTTCTCTACAAGGGCAGGGGAGAGTTTTCGTGGCATTTGGCATCATCTCTCTGCCTCAGTTTCCTTCAGTGCTTACAGCATTGGGTTGCTGTGAGCACACAGCAACCCAATGCTGTAAGCACACAGTCAGTATCAATAAATGTTACCTGCTGCTGTAGCTATCATCGTCATCTTATTATCATCTCCCTCGCTTCTCCATCCTGGAAGGAATCAGTTTCTGCAGTACCCTGTCTTCCTGGACCTTCAAGGCTCCTCTCTGTCTAAAGGATAAAGTCCAAGCGTCTTGATCTGGCCCCAGTCTACTAACTGCATCTTTACTGCTCATTACTCTCTAAAATGAATCTTTTGCTGTGTGGAAGCTCCACCCTAACAAGTTCACTTGCCAGCCTGAAACATATTTTTTTCTGTTTCCCATCTCTAAATGTTTTGGACATAACACACCCCCCTTCCCTGGTCCCACCCAACTGCACTCATCTGCACGTCCTCCATAAAACCTTCTTATACTCTGAGGCTCAAATACCATTTTAATTTCCTGATGCCTCAGCCAGAGATTCTCTTCTGTGAGCTCTGACAGGCCTTGTTATCCATTCCTCTGACTGGACTCTTGTCAAATATTGTCTTGGTCATGTCTTCAATCTTTATTATTATTAAATGCTGTTCTTCCTAGCACCTTACATGGCCATGATGCCTTGTATTTTCTCAAGTGCTTTTCATAAGTACCTCAATTTGATCTTTATAATAAGCCTATGGTGTAGGAAATAATATTCTCTACAAATGAGAAAAACTGCCCAAGATCACACAGTTAGGTGACAGCCAAACCATTCCTTGGACTCTGACTATCGTTTGGCTCTTTGTGGATAATAGTTTGCTACCACTGAAAAGCATTTGGATAGCCATGTCAAAGACTCTGAATCAAGTTCCCTAAGAGTATGATGAGGATAATGATGATGATGTAAAAACAGAAATTTACATTAATGGAATTCCTTCTATGTTCTAGATTTTAGGCTAGGGATAGATATACTACTTCTAACTCTCCCAATAACTTTTATTTTACCAATAAAAAGACACAGCCTCTGAGATGCAGAAAATTGTTCCAGGTGTCACAGCTCTTAAGTGTTCTGTATGCCCACAACACCACAGCTTAAGCACACAGCCTCCAAGAGCGAAGCTTAAAGTGGCAAAATAACATCTCTTCCAGGGAGGAGAAGGTCCAGGTGAGTTTTTTAAAGTAGTTCAAGCACAAGGCTGCAATTAACACCTGTAGGCTAGATCTTGCTACTTCAAGAGTGGGAGCCTGTTAGAAACGCAAAATCTCGGGTCCCACCCCAGACTCGAATCAGAATTTCTGGGGATGGGGCCTAGGAATCTGCATCTTAACAACCTCTCTAGGTGATTCTTATGTCTTTGGGAGCCTTATTACTCCCACCTGAGTTTGTGCTCTCCAAGGGCATACATCCTCTCTGCTGTGCCTGGGTAGGGCTGGGCATGCAGTCGGTGCTGGGTGGTTAACTTCTACTGAATAGATGGACTAGGATAAGACTACTCTTTGGCACGTCCTAGGGAGGGGGAAAATATTATAGAGAGCAGTTGCATTACCGCCAGTGGGGACTCCTAGCCATCTCCTGAACTCCAGGGCACTTGTCCACTGGTTTGTGATGCACCAGCTTGCACCGTCCTGTCCCGCATCTGAAGACACAGAGATGGGGAGGTCAGCTGGAGCAGGCCAGGGCCTGCAGCCCCTGGAGCTGTGGGAAGGGGGCCACCCAGGATGGTGGGGTTGGCCCTGGCAGGTCCAGCCTGGTAAGCTAGGCCCTGTACCCCAAGGAGGGCCCTATGCCAACCCAGCTCTTGCACAACTCATCTTTATTCAGCCACCACTTGGAGCTGAGAAGAGAAGCTGATTTATAGCCTGCTCTGGCCACGTTTCCGCCGTGTTTTATTGTTTTAATTGTACATATGAGAGGCACTCAGAGTGCTTGCTTGCATTTCTGACAGCCCCAGACACCCAATGTTTATAACAGTTACTTACAAGCAGCCAGCGGCATCCCCGGCTGGGCGACTTGTTTACTGTTACCACTAATTTATTGCCTCCTCCACCTGAGGATTGGGGCCTACCACCCAAGAGTCAGCCACAAGTGGAACTCTCCTGAAGTGGGCCTGGGTGGGGCTCAAGGCACTGAACAGAATGTGGTCAAGATCAGGAACAAGGTGGTAGAGCAGCAGCTGTGATCACCACGCTCTCTCCACATGTGTCCCCTTGGTGTGCCTTTGCTCAAGCTGTGTCCCCTGCTTAGAGTATCTTTTCCTTTTCCCCCTCCTCTTCAACCTCCAAAGCCCAGCTCAAATCCCACCTCTTCTAAGTACAGTACTTGGTCTGATGGTGAGCCTAGAATTTCTAGAACCTTAGAAATCACACGACTGACGGAGACCTTGGAGGCCATGTAACCCAATGACCCTTCACAGAATCCTTGAGAGGAAGCCAGCCTCTCTCAGTGTCCGTTGAGTGATGAGTTGCTCAGGACCTCCAAGGCTGGTTTCCTGCCTTACACTGAGCCAAAACTCAACTCCATAGAGAAACTCTTTGTTAAATGTCACTGTGCTTTACACACGATTATCTCTAGTCATCCTAACAACACTTTAAGATGGGTATTGTCATCCCTATGTTACAGATGAGAAAACTGAAATTCAAGGACCTTAAGTCACTTGCTCAAGATCATACAGCTGGTAAGTGACAGAGCTTAGATGAACCATGACTTTCTGGAACTGAAGCCTGACCTTTCTCCATGACACCATTGTGCCTCTGAAGATGCCACTCTGAGGGCTAGCGAGAATAAACAGAACAGTCAGGCCAATAAGGCTTCTGTGCCAAGTATCCCTGTGTCACCTGCACCACCCAGAAACACCCACCTTGACAAGGGTGAAAGATACTGCATGCAATGTGTCCAGCTGAGCAGGCTTCTTGCTAAGGAGCAATGGCCATATGTAAAACAAGAGAAGTGTTTCACTAGGAATTGGGTAACTGATGACAAAGTCTCAGCAAGGAGGGCACAGAATTTTCTTTATTCTCTAGGCTGTGCCTGTTCTGAGCAGGCAGAACAGATATAGAGCCTCTGAGAGAAAACAAGGCAACTTCTCTGATACCTTTTGGTCTCCTTGCCTGGATCCTCTTTCCTCCTCACACCTTAAATGCTGGTACCCTGAGTGAGGGACTTGTCCTCTCACCCCCCCACTTGAACTCCTTTCCTTGGGCAGTTTCAGTCACATCCATTGTTTTAACCACCAAGCAAATGCTGGTGACTCCTAAATCCCCATCTCCTGCCAGACTTCTCCAGACCCACACATCCAGCTGATCACCCAAATCAGAAACCGAGGTGACACCACGGGTGCCTCTATTTCCATCAATTCCCATGTTCCACTGAATACTCAGCCTCCTCCTAATATTTTTCTAACATCTATTTTCTCCATTCCCAAAGATTATTTTTAGGAACCCTCAGAAACTATAAGTGCATTTTGGGGGAGAGGAGCATAGCTTCTCGCCCAGTTCTCAAAGGAGTCCATCATCCCCAAAAGGTCCAGAACCACTGCTAATCTCTCCCCTCCAATTCATGCCTCATCTCATCAGAATGGTCCATCTAAAATGCAAATATAACTTGAGCATTCCTCTGCTTAAAATCCTTTAACGGCCTTCAGAAAACAGTACGAGCTCCCCAGAATTGCCTTACAAGGTCCTTCCCACATGCAACCCTGCTTCCCTCTCCGGTCTTACTTCTTGCTATTCTCCTCAGCACTGTGGCAGATGACACCACCTACTGTCACCCACCCCATGTCTCTGCAAGTATTGTTCCTTCTGCCTGGAAAGTCCATCCCTTTTAGCCTGTCTAGCAATCTCTGAGTCATCCTTAAGAGCCAATTCAAAGTCACTTACCCTGTGACACTTCCCAGAGAGCAGCCTGCCCTCAGGTAGAGCTCATCACTACCTACATCAGTGCTGCCTACATCCTCTGCCTTTATCACTCTGCACTGTGGTGCCTTGTTCACAGGTCTGTCTTCTTACTTGACCAAGAGCACTGTTAAGGGGCTAGACCAGGTTTACTCATTTATATTCCCAGCATCTGGCAGAATGCCCAATACTCACTGAATGCATGTTGAATTATAAATAAATAAAACCAATAAGCAATTACAACTGTAGATTTCTTTACAATTCACACATCACATCCTTTATCTCTTGATCTTCACAAAAATACTGATGAAGTAGAAAAGGGATATATTACTTGTTTACGGTTTAGGAAGGTCTTGCCAAGGTCACAAACTACAACACATCACCTCTCTCTTCAGTACTGAGCACAGGCCGAGGCCCAGAGAAATATCTATTAGAAATTTAGTGAACTTGATGGACTTTGGCACTGACTCTACGCTCCAACGCTGAAGGACTGTCCAACTTCCCTGAGCTTGTGACTTTCCTGTGAATTTGCCTAGACACACTTTGGGCAAGGGGCTTGCCCCTCTTATTCGACTTCACCTCCTCACACATCGCCACAAGTCAGGAAACTTCCCGTGAAAATGCCAGTCCAATCCAAAGAAAAGAGAACCACAGAATTCTTTTGTTTCTGTCTCCTCCATCAACAAGAACGACCTAGAGCAGGGCACAGTGCCTTGCCTACCGTGGGCAATCAATAAATATTGGTTGAATGGATGAAAGAATGAGGTATCTTTAAATGGAAAAAGGAAAGAAAAATATGTTTAAGAAGGAGCTAAAGGCTTAGGCTGGTAAGGAGAGGAGAGCCCTGAGATGATTCTAAAGGGCTGCTACTCTCTAGGCCGAGTCAGAAGGCAGAGTGCATGAACTCAGAGAGCAGAGCACATCTAAACTGATGCACCAGGGAAAATCGGATGAGCTGTTAGAAAACTGTGGCTGGCAAAGGTAGTCTGGAATTTAAAAAAAAGAAAAAGGTGCAGAGGGAGGTCGATCCTACAAGCTACAGAGCACTGAGTTTATCAATGATTGTTGACAAAATTCTAGAATGTATTTTTTTAATGGTTCTTAAACACTTGTGTGATTACTGGGCACCAGTATGGGTTCCCTAAGAACAAGACATGATCATGCCAGAATAACCTAATATCCTTTTGGGAAAGGGTTACTGTGCAAGAAAATAAGACAAATGCTAAACATGTTTTTATTTTAGCAAGAAATTTGAGAAAGTCTCTTAAAATTTTGTGGACAAGAGGGAGAAACAGAGGCTAGAGAAGAACGAAGTTTGGTGGATTTACAGTTGTGAATGTGGAATAATGCTTCAAAATTGTCCTGATCAGGTGCTCCAGGGCTCTGTACTTACTAGAGTCCTTATAAACATTTAAATCAAAAACAGGTACATAAAGTACATGACGGCAGGGAGCTTATCCAACTCCCCAGTGCCTCGAACAGTGCCTGATAGATAGGAATGTGATCAATAAATTTTTTAAAAATTATTTTTGAATAAATAAATGAATACATAGAAAACCTATTCACTAAATTTGCAGGTCATACAAAATAAGAAGAGATACTTAATATTTTTATCTTTATTTCATGAGGGATATAGTAGCCTTTTCCAATATTTTTGTTGTCTATCTATCTGTCTGTCAGTTTTCATACTTTGGCGGCTGTGTGTTGCTGTGATGCTGAAAGCTATGCCACTGGTATTTCAAAGACCAGCAGGGTCACCCACGGTGGACAGGTTTCAGTGGAGCTTCCTTCCAGATGAAGACAGACTAGGAAGAAGGAGCTGGCCACCCATTTCTGAAAATACTGGCCATGAAAACCCAATGAATAGCAGCGGAGCAGTCTGATATAGTGCTGGAAGGTGAGAGGATGGAACAAAAAAGACCAGGTAGGGTTCTGCTCTGCTGTACACAGGGTTGACAGGACTTGGAACTGACTCAACAGCATAAACAAATCTATCTACCTACTTATCTAGAATGTAGGCTGGCTAACATAAGAGTTAAAAAAACTCAGAGAAGGTTGACAAAAGAAGAAAATAAAGACAGAGGAAGGAAGGAAGGACAGAAAGAAGGGAGAAAAAAGAAAATAATCTAGAACAAGGTTGGCAAACTATAGCCAATGGGCCAAATCCAGCCTGCTGCCTATTTTTGTAAATAAAGTTTTATTGGAACACATCCACACGCATTCCTTTGTGTGTTGTTTATGGCTACTTCTGCATCACAATTGCCAAGCTGAGTAGTCACAACTGAGACCAATTGGCCCACAAAGCTTAAAATGTTTCCCATGTGGCTCTTTCCAGAAAAAGTTTGCTGACCACTGCTCTAGAATGCTGAATATGAGTACCAACCTGGAGAGAACTATTAGAACACAAAGGAACAAAACATGAATGTAGGGGTGGGAACTGGTGTGACAGCAGAGGTTGGACTAGATTGCTTCACAGCTCTGCGATTCTGTGAAATCAAAAACGCTTATGGAGCCCTGTTGGGATCCTAAGAGCAGACGAGAAGGCCCTCAAACAATCCCTTCCCTTCTCCCTGGCCCTGCCCTCTCAGCAAATGCTCCTCCCTGCTTATTGGTGAGAGCACCAGAACAGAAAACAGAGCTGAGGGTGGCAATGCTGTCTTTGAGTGAGGAGAGGACAGCCCATAAGCTGAGGCCCCACACATCAGGCTGCAAATATAGGGCAAGGCTGGTACTCAGGAAAGTCTCCTGTGTTTGAAACATAAAGGGAACATAATTCCTCCAGCTTAGTGGGGAATCCAAGGAGGCATAGGTCATGGCCTGCCCATGGAACTGTCAGCTGAGGAGGAGAGAAAAGACATATGGGCAGATGAAAGTTCCAATAACCATATAAAAGGCCAAGATTTAGAGAACATTCAAAAGAGCAGCTGAAGGCAGGTTGTAATGATTGCCAAGGACAGGGAAGGTTTTGTGGAGGATTTAGCCATAGCCACGGAACTTGACAGAAGGAGCAGGTTTAGAGAGGTAGAGAGGCAGGGGGAGGGCAACGTCACACTTTGCCTGAGCAGCAATGCTCTGATGCTCTTGACATTCCCCTCATGCTGCTGCTTAGAGAAACCCTGCTCTGAGTGACCACACCCATGTCAGTGTGGCAGCCTCACTGACAGCTCTGAGGGCTGAGCACACCACTCCCCTTGGCTAAACCTCCTTCAGGTCAATATTCTGAGCCTCAGGCAGTCAGCAAGGCTGTCTGTCCTAGGTAGTGCCAACCCTAAAGCAGCCACTGCTCAGCTGCCCTATTGCTGGAGACTGAGGGGGATCTCAGCCTCGGCGAGTGATCCAGGACAACGGGCAGGCAGTGGGGCCAATCCGTACAAGCAAAAGCTCAAATGTAAAATACTCATTTCTGTCTGCAGTCAAAGCAACCTGCCCTCTTCTCATCCCCACTTCTGAAGAACTACTCACCAGAGGCAACACAGACTAACTTGCCCAGGTACCTTCCAATAGACATGTGACCAAGCCCTGGAACAGGTGCACACTGCCTTTTTCTTCTGAAGAAGTCCAAGCAACCCCTGCCCCCCCAACACACACAATAGCCCAGGGAGGCACTGATGACCACCCATTTTACAAGCACAGATATCAAGGCATCGAAAAGGTCCACTATTTGTCTTGACTCATACAGTAAGTTGAGGGGCCAGTCCCAGAGACAGGATCATATTTTATATATAGGAGGGGGAAAAAGCAGTACTCAGAGTAGTGTGGAGGGACTTCTGAGGCTGAGGAAACCAGTGAGGCTGCTTTCAAGCTCTGGGGCAGGGATGGGACAGGGTAAGTCTGCAGGAAGCAGAGGAAAAACAAATCCACATTCCATGCAGTTGCCTTAATTATTTTACGGAAACCTGCTCCACTGTCCACTCATCCGAGGCTCCACAGGCTGAGGCACTTTCAGGAGAAGACCAGTTGAAAGGGTCTCCCACCCCTCCCCCAGGTCATGAAATCAGGCCTTTGTTTTGTTCCTCAAAACTTGAAGTGACATAAATTACAGAGCCAGAGGGGACTGTGAAGGGCATCTGTTCCAAGAGCTTTGGGTTATCCATGAATTCCCAAAAGATAAGGGACTTGCAGGCTCTCACTGAGTTGCTGGCAGAGCAAGGCTGCCTGGAAGCCACAGGGAGGAGAGCTCTCAGAACAGCAGGGAAGCCCACACTTACCTTCCAAAGAATGGATTCCTTGCTCCTTGGCGGTCTTGTAAACACTGCTGAAATCATCCCCAAGATTTGGGTCAGCACCAGCAGCAAGCAGGACCTGCACCACACTGGAAGAAATCAGAAAGACAAAAGTGTCAAAATCAGGAAGGGCCCAGGAAGTAGAGACCCAGATTCCGAAGCATGTTTGGCGACTGGATCTGCCTCTGCTCACGTGAGTGGTACAGTGGAAAGAACACGAACCCTGCGAGTGTCAAAGACAAGTAGGGGTAGGAAAGCTGGCTCTGAAACCTACTGGCCGAGAGGCTTTAGACAAGTTATTCAACACCTCTCTAAGGCTTGGTTTCCACAACTATAAGATACAAAGTGTTTAGTCCACAATTACTCATCAAATGCATACTATGTTCTAGTCACTGTTCTAGGTGCTAGGGTCCATGCCCTCATGGAGCTTACAGTCTTCTGGGAAGGACAACAATTTACCATAAAATCACAGCAAAGTGTGATAAAGGCTACAATGGAGAAGTACCACGTGCAATGGGAAACCAAGGGAGGCGAGCAAGAAAGGCCTCCCGGGGGACGTGGTATTTAAGATATAGAAGACTTGAAGGCTGAGTAGCCAGATCTGAGATGGTAAAGTGAGACGACTCAATGCATTTACAAATCCTGGAGGCAAAAGGGCACAGGGCTTCACCTGAAGAAAGTAGAGTTGGAGTAGAGAGCGTAAGGGGAAGAACAGTGGGAGATGAGGTAAGCCACTGAAAGCTTTAAAGGGGAAACAACATGATGACATAGGCTTTTCCTCCTCACTTCAAAAGATAGACATACTTAAAAAATGCCAACCATACTGAAATATTAAATTAAAAAATGAAAGTCTTCTCTTATATCCATCTCCTTAATCTAAATTCCAAGAGCAACTACTCTCTATAGTTTGATGTGTTTCCTTCCAAACCTTTGCTATTAGAAGAATCACTCCAGTGGCTGTGTGAGAATGGACTGGAGGGAGCAGGACCAGAAGCAGGGGCCCCCACAGGGTTGCTGTGAGGTTGAACTAGGTAAATTTATAAAGCACTGAGCACAGTGCTCAGGAAGTGCTCCCTATATGTTAGCTTCCCTTCTATTATGTAATGTTCCTGCTAATGCTTTCTTTTTTCCTAATAAAAAAATACAGATAATAAAAAAAAAAAAGAAAATGTTTTAGAATACATAACATCTTCCCAGTTTTTTCAATGTATGCATATTTTTATTTACAAAAATGGGATCATACATAAACTTTCTCCACACACACATACACACACCTTCCATGTATTAAATATTTGTCTGCCACATTGTTTTTAATAAATGCACAGTATTTTACTATAAGACTATTCTATACTTTATTTAGCCAATCCTCTATTCTAAAACAATTAGATTATGTTTAATATTTCAATAACACAACTCTGATTATTTCCTTTGGATAAATTCCTACAAGATAAAGTTCTAGGTCAAAAGTATAAACATTTTTAAGGGTCTTGATAAATATTACTAAGTTGCGTTTCAGAAAGATTGTATCAGTTTTCATTTTTACTAGCAAAGGAAGAAGGATGAGAGTAACTGTTGTGCTTTCCTTTTACCAAATTGGGTGCTTTTTTTCTTTTTCATAATGTGTTAATCTGGTAAATAGAAATGGAATCACATTGCTGTTTCTACTTGCATTTCTTTGATTACTAGTAAGGTTGGACTCTAAAAAAATATGTTTAAGTTAGTTGTGTTTCTTTTTTCACGAATCACTATAGTCAATTGTGTTTTTATTTTCATGAATAATGTCCTTTGCTCACTTTTTTCTTAGTATTTTAATCTTTTGCTTACTGGCCTTCAAAACTGTTAATGCTTTTGAAGACATAAATGGCAACCATTTAAAAAAATTACTCTAATTAGCATAACCATTAAAAAGTCAAACTATACTTTTATTTTGTGTGTGTGTGTGTGTGTGTGTGTGTGTGTGTGTGTGGAAGACTAGCCCTGAGCTAACATCCGTTGCCAATCCTCCTCTTTTTTGCTGAGGAAGACTGACTGGCCCTGGGCTAACATCCATGCCCATCTTCCTCTACTTTATATGGGACGCTGCCACAACATAGCTTGACAAGCAGTGTGTCTGTCTGTGCCCAGGATCCGAACCTGCAAACCCCGGGCCGCTGAAGTGGAGTGCGCGAACTTAACCACTATGCCACCGGGCTGGCCCCCAAACTATACTTTCAGTTTTTCTCTTCTTTGATAGTTTTTCAATATCTGTAACCAGCAGTGTTGATGGTTTTCCCTGTACCAGCTGGTTTGGATTTTATTACCTTCAACAGGCACAGGATCTAGCTCAATTATTTGCTGAATGGATGAATGAATTTCAGTAACTCTCTTGCACATACACACATAGTCCTCACAGGTAAGTCAAAGAACCAGAATCCATCTCCCACGTGGCTGAGGTTCTTCTATATCTGATCTAACATAGTCAGGTGAGTCTCCTGTGTCTACTCACCTTACCTAAAAGGATCTTAAAAATTACCTTTCACAGGGACTTTACCCAGGATATGGATTAAAATCCCAAAGAGAAATGAGAAGGGTCTCTAAGCAGCTAAAATCCATGTCTAAAACTGAGATATTTAATTCACAGAAGAGTCTGTCAGGTTCTCACTTGGAGACTATTTGCTCTTAGCTTACATATAATTTGGATAAGATTGGCATTAGTCTTCCTGTTTCCCAGAAGATTAAAAGCCAAGAGGTTACAAAAAGCCTGTTATAGATAGGCGAACTAACTGAAGGTAGTGAGAAAAAAATATCTGATAGAGAGGTTGTGTGGTATAGAGGTTAAGAACATTGGCTTTAAAATCTGGGACAATCTGGGCATCAACATGAATAATGACAGCAATAGATTATAACCCATTGAGTAAAATAAGATTCCATGAGTTCATATTGAAAATAAATAAATATGTCAATGGGGGAGAAGGGAAAGCTCTTCCTTACTGTAGAACGACAACCAATAAATGTAGAAGGAATGATGAAATTAGAACATCATCATTTTGCAATCTTGTAATAATCAGGGATAATAAGAGTATCTATCTAGCTCATATGGCTGTGTTACTGTATGTAAAATGCTTAGAACAGTGCATGACATGTAAGTGCTCAACAAATGTTCATTATTATTACTATGTACCTGATCCTCCACCTGGGCTGTGGGGAAGTCAAGAGAAGTACAATCACGCGTTGAATAATGGTGTTTCGGTCAGTGATGGACCGCATTTATGACAGTGGTCCCATAAGATTAGTACCACATAACCTAGGTGTGCAGTAGGCCATATCATATACCAGCAGGCTATGATGTTTGCACAACGACACAACTGCCTAATGCGTTTCTCAGAATGTATCTCTGTCGTGAAGCGACGCATGACTGTATGAACTAAGACACTTAAACTGGGAAGACAGCATGACACTTTATCACAAGCACAGAGAAACCTAGGTTCAAATCAAAGCTCTATCATTTACTGACAGTGATCTTGGACAAGTTACTACACTTCTGAGATTCCATTTCCTTACCAGAATAGTGGAGATAATGATGCCTCCCCTGTAGGTTATGTGATAAGTATGTAAAACTCCACAGTGCCTGCCACATAGAAGGAGCTCCACAAATATGAGCTCTCTTCCCTTTGTCCTTAAATCTTAGTGATAGGAACATGAATCTGGGCAGAAGCGGGCACCAGATCTATACCTGACCACCCCCAGGAATCATCTTGGCACAGCCCTATGTTAAGAAGGCAGGTCTTCTATATTCTGCACAATTTAGCTTGTTTTAATATCCAAGTGAGAAGGGTTTGTCGATCTAAACTCAAAGGGACATAATTTGGTTAATCCTCAGCTGCTATGTCCAATCACCATTCAATCACACCCCCTCTGATGGCAGGCTGTCCCTCCAGGCAGCTAGTGTCACTAACTGTGCTACCTGGGCCTCTCCAGGTTCATGAGTATTGATTTCATCTGTCCAATTTGCAGGCTGCAAGACATGTCCAAGCAACAAAGTGTGCTGCCCTTGGCCCCAGAGGGCAGATGGTGGTCTGACAGGATCGGGAGAGGAGAGTGACTAGGCTTGGCCCTGGGGAGGCTAACCCAATCAAAGGGAATGCACAATTCACTTCACAAACTTGGGGCCAAAGACGGTAATCATCCAAGCTAGTGACTCATTCGGCAACCTTGAGAAGATTCCCTTCACTTTTAATAAAACTGAAAAGGCAGCAGCCCCACTGTGGGGTATAGCTAGGACTAAAGGAACTGTGGCTGCTTGGTGGCCAAGAATGGCACCAAACACCTTGCCAGATGGCTAGTGGGTTTTTTGTCCAACAGCTATCATGTACTTATAAAGCATCTAACCCCGAGTTCCACAGGGATTAGGCCCTTCTTGGAGGAGCCAGCCCAGATCAGGCTAGAGGGCTACATAAGTATGGTTAGCTTTGGTGACCAAAAAGAACTTCATGGACCTGTGGGCTGCAGCAGGGCAGAAACAGGGTAGGAGGATGGCCAGGTTAGAGAAAGCTAAGGCAAGAATGGTGAGAACAGGCTTAGCAGTAGGCCAGGCCCAGGGAGTGCCAAGAAGTTCATAGTCAAAACAGAACCAAGGGCCGGAGATCAGGCAGCAGAAATGTGAGGCAGAGAGTCAAAAGCCAGACCAATGACTCGGTGGCATAGTGGTTAAGTTCGTGCGTTCTGCTTCAGTGGCCTGGGGTTTGCAGGTTCAGATTCCGGGTGCAGACCTATGCACTGCTTATCAAGTCATGCTGTGGCAGGCGTCCCACAAATAAAGTAGAGGAAGATGGGCACGGATGTTAGCCCAGGGCTAATCTTCCTCATACACACACAAAAAGTCAGGCAAATGTCAAGGACTAGAGGCTGAGGGAGAACAGTAGATCACAAACCAAGTGAGCAGCTAGAAACCAAGGAATACACTGGTACCAGAGTTCAAGGCAAGGCAAAAGAAGCAGAAACTAGGATCAGCAGTGAGGAGACTTTGGAAATGAAGTGATTTCTGCCTCTTCGACATTTTTTGCTGAAGCAGAAACAAATCCCCAAATTCCGAACTGTATTTGGGAGAAGGTGACTTATGGGGAGATGGTGAATTAGCCCACCTGGCTGACAAGGGAAGTTCAGGGTCAGCAGTAAAATCTTTGTGCCCATCAGAATCTGATGGACAAAGGGAGGCAGGCACTGTTATTTGAGGTGATCCACCAAAGGACAACTGCAGCCTCCCCTCTGTCCTGGGGCTGGCATACTGGCTGCCGTTTCAGAGGTTTGGGTTTAGCTATAACTGCCTGAAATCTGAGTAGCTGGTGCCAAATAGGCTGTGGTGTACAGGGTAGGCCTTCATGGTCTTAACAGCTGGATTAAAGGGGGCAGAGTACACCATTCCACTCACTTACGTTTTTCTATAACAGGAAACATCCCCACTCAAAGGAACTACACTGACGACTCCACAGATTCTCACTGGGCAAAGACTCAAGGATATCAGCAATTCTCTGAGCCAGCTCAGGATTTGGTCTCTGGTGGTCTGGAGAAAGATACGCCTACCAATGCCAGCATTAGCCTCAAAGGCTGGTGATAATCTCCAGACACCCTATTTCCCTAATTTGGGGAATCAGAGGATGTCTCCAGCCCAAGAAGATGGGGGTCTGTCCTTTAGTGACTTGGCTCTCAGAGCAGTATTTGCCTTCCTGTGTGCCCATCAGAATCTGTTCTGTTCTTATCTCCACCCAAGTGAGCTGACTCACCAAAAAGACTGGGCCCTGCGAACACTGAAGGTCAAGGTTGTGAGGTGAGCTCTGATCCTAGGCTGAGAGCTATTTTCTCTCTGCCTTGTTTCTACTGCCTGCTGGTATAAGTACCTATTTTCTCAAGAGTGCAGAGTGTGTCTAAGTAGGAGGAAGAGACTAGTCTAATAACAAGAGCTAATATTTGCATATACCTCCCACATGCCAGGAGCTGTTTTAAACACTTTATATACACTAACACATTTAATCTTTACAACAACCCTGTGAGGTAGGTTACACACAAGAAAACTGAGGCACTGAGGCATTAACTAACTTGTCCAAGGTCACTCAGCTGTAAGGAGTGGAGGTGGGATTCATACCAGGGTAGTGTGGCTACAAAGTCCACGTCCTTATCACTCTGCTATCTTTCCCTCACTTCCCTACATTGACTCCCAGGTAGCTAACAGTCTGTAGGAGCACTTTGCCTCAACTCAGTTTTAGCAGCAATGCTAGGACCAGGAAGCCCAACAGAAAAATGAGGCAAGGATATGAATAGTCAATTCCCAGAGGAGGAAACAAACAAAAAAGATTATTATTATTATTAGGTATATGAAGAGATCCTCAAGCTCATTTGTTTTTAGAGAAATGCAAATTAAAACAACAAGATATCACTTTAAATTCAACATATTGGGAAAATGAGAAAGCTGAAAAATGCCAAGTATTGGTGAGGATATGGGGTTCTGGGACTTTGTGCAATCAGGGGATAGACTGGTACAGCCATTCTGGAAGCCAACCTTGTAAAACTTTGTCAATTAAATACCTTATCCTATGACCTAGCACTTCTGCTTCTGACTATATCTATCCCAGAGAAATGTGTACACAGGTCCATAAAGTGCAACACAGGGGACATTCATCACAGCACTTTGTGGCAGTGGGGAGTTGTAGGCTATCAAGTATCCATCACTGGGGGAGCAGATAAGTCAAACGTGGTCAACACACAGTATGAAACATACTGCAGCAGTTAGAAGCAACAGCTGGATACACGTGCAGCAACATGAATAGATGACTTTAAAGAAGGGTTGAGTCCCTATCCTCTTCTAGTATTCATTAATTGAACCTGACCTTTTGCTCCACAAGTTTATTCCTTCAGGGAGTCTCTCAGTCGCAGAACTTCTAATCCCTATGTTGATCTAGTGATCTTGGTGACTGAAGAATTAAGGACCCAGAGAAAACAATGAACACCCTGCAGTACACCAAAGGCCATCAAATATGCCACTCTTCTGGCTGGCTGGGAGTGTCCCTTCTGCTTCAATTAGTTAGTGCTCATTCACCTTCAGGGCTCCTCCGTGACATGGTCACCAACTCAACTGAGGCCTCTCTAACCCCTAGCCTGATCCATGCCCTTCTTCTTTGTCTGAACAGAACCCAGTACTCACCCCCAGGGAAGGTGCCCCTCATCATACTGTACCATAATCACCTGTTTACTCTGATTTGCCTTTCCTGCTAGACTATCAGGCAAGGGCCATGTCTCAACCTTCTTTCCAAGCTCCTTGCTCAGGGCTTGGATCACAGTAAGTGGTCAAGAGATGCTTTCTGAATGAGTGCATGAATAAATGAAGGATGAATAAATGAAATCATTATTTTATTTGGTGGGAAATCAGGAAGAAAGGTAGAAGGCAACTATCTCAGCTCTGCCCAGCCTTCTCCCACCGGAGGGTCCAAACTAGGCAGCAGGCAGTTTAGCAGGTGGAAAAGAAGGTGGAAAACCTTCATCTTCCTCTCCTGAGCACCAGGCCCTTCCTGCCTTCCACCAGGCAGTTCCCAGACAAAGCTGAGGAAATGTACAGGAGGGACAGCGGCAGCTCCTGAGACTCATGGAACTCCCTTTGGAGCCACAGCCCCCACAAGGCACATTTTAATTTGCTGATCAGGTTGTAATTAGATTAGAGGGGGAGCACGTGTAGGGAGGCTGGCTCGCACTGACCTTGATGAGCTCCCGCTTTCAGGGCAGTGGGGTGTCACGGTGCATGGGAGGACAGTTACATCGATCGATGTTAAGGCTTTCTCCTCTCAGTGGCCGGAGGGGCTTGGGGTCGTCACATTGTTTAGGAAGAGCGAGGAAACCTGTGGTGTGAGCTGAGGCCTACGCGGGGCCAGGCGCGTGTCAAAGACGGCTGGCGAGCAGCTGGAGTTGGTGAAGCAAGAAGGGCAGTGATCCCAGCTCCAGGTCACCCCCAGACAATGTTGAGCTTCAGGAGAAGCTCCTCCAACTCCTCCTCTCCTCTACCCCCAACGTCCAAAGCACAGGGTCACTGTGATGAGTGTCACGGGTCCCAAGAAGAAGACAAAGAGTTGACCTATTCTCAACCCAGTGCACACCTCAGTGAGGGGAGGAAGCAAAGAGGTCACAGTTCAGGAGGTGTGCTGGGAAGTCACATGAGCTGTGGTTCATTCAGTCTACTGGCTGGTCTCCAGGCTGGTCAGGAAAGCAGGGTGGCCTGACCAGAGGCACGGGCATGTGTTAAATCTAGAGGTCCCGGGGCATGGGGGCACAAGCTGGGGATGGAGAGGGCGGGGAGAGCAGTTTTCTTTTTAAAGCCAGCTTCCTTAGGAAACAAACTAAAGATCAGGTAGAAAGCAAGGTAGCCGTGTAGAAAATGTGCCCCAGTTTCCTCAAATGAGGATAATAATCGTCCGTTTACTTCCTTCAAAATGTAAAGGTCAATAATCATAATAAAGCAGCTACAGTGTGTTAGGTACTTTACACTTACTATTTCAGATCCTTATACCCACTTGCCATGAGGTACTAGTCCCATTTTATAAATGAGTAAACTGAGGTTCTGCAAGATAACATAAGTTGCCCAAGTATACACAGTAAATAAGCACAGGAACCAAGATTCACATCCAGATCTGTCTGGGGTCAAACCTGGTGCATGTTCCCCTAAACCACACTGGTTCTTGCCCATCTGACGATCCATTAGTCTGTCTTACCATCCCATAGTTACTGAGCCCTACTATGTACCAGGGACAGTGATATTTTCAGATGGTGGTTAAAGTAAAGCAAGTCACAGCAGCTAGCTGGGATAAGAGGGTGTCCTGATTCAGACGGACAAGGGTCAGAATCGGTGGTGGGCCCAGACCAGGTTGAAATCATTTGGGGCAAGGCTCAAGGCAGGCACGGCACATGAGGCAGAGGGCCACAGAATCAAGACCGCCCATCACAGGGTTTCCAGGACAATCCTAACTTCACATCTTCAGCTTAGTTCTAAATACACTTCCATGTCTTTCAATCTGTGGTTCATAACATGCAGTCGCTAAACCTATGGGCCAGGGTGGTCAAACCCTAGTTGTTAGGGAGTCTTACCAATGTATGGGCCCAGACTAGGCTCTCTCTAGGCAAATGATCCATAAGAGCATGTTGGGGCTGGTATATCTCTTAGACTTTGGATGAAAATAACAACAATAAGAAAATCAAAAATATTAATAACAGCAGCAGATACCTACTATGTACTTACTATGTGTGGGCACCACATTAAGCAGTTTTATGCGCATTTTAATAGTCAAAGTCACCCAACACTGAGGTAGATGCTATGATTATTCCCATTTTGCAGATGAGGAAACAGAGCTAGTCAGAGGTAGAGCTAGGTTTTAAACTCAGGCAGTCTCATTGCAGAGCCCTGTTCCTCACACCATGTCACACACCACTAGGCTGTGTGCTCTCCCAAGCAGGCACCGTGCCTCACCATCTGTTTCCTCGCACCCACGGCCTAGTACAGGCCAGTATATATTTGTTGACCAGTTCACTTCTGAGGCCTTGACACTGCACTGTGGATGCACACAGTGAGCTTTCAGTCAGCTTCTGGGCTTTACTTGCTAGTATTGCTAAGTTGGGTCTCCCTCACTCTGAATTTTACAGTTGGTTTTGGTTTTAATTTGTTTAATTTAATTTAATTTTTATCACCATAGATTTAACCATTGCTCTAGCCCACTGAGTTCTTTTTTCATGCCCCCAATTCATTCACTCAACATATTAGCTACCTCTTTAAGCTTCATTTAATCTGCCAATTTGGTTGGCATTTATCTATCGTCTCAATAGAATCAGTAATGTAACTACAGAATAGGCAGAGCCCTGTGGCTCACCACTAGAATCTGCTCTCCAGTTTCATGTCCATTCACATATAAACAACGAACCAGGTCATTCACCATTTATTAGTCTGCCTAAACTATTCACCATATCATATTTTATTCACATGGACGTCATGAGAGACAGCCAAATACCTTGCTGAAACCCAGATACACCTACCATATCTACTGTATACCCCTGAGCCACCATCCTGCAGTCCTACTTAGACAAGCAGCTCATAGCACAGAGTGGGTCTGATGTCTTTAAAGGAGAGGTGCATGAGTGGACCACATCACAGTCCCTAGAAATGGAATACCCTTCCCCAAGCAGCTGAACTGGATGAGCACTGGATGCTCTCCTGGTCCCAACTGATACTCTCCATGAAGACAGCACTGAACACAGAACTCCAGGATGGGACATAGTGTTGGAGAAGGGGGAGTACCCTGAGACTGTCACGTTAGGCAAATGAGCTGGCACTGCTTTCTAGGGAGCAGTGTCTGGGGTTGCCTGAGGTCAAGGCATGCGTCAAACTGGAAACGGGTGCATGCTGGAACTGGAATATCATTACTACGAAACAGGATTATCTTGGGCAATGATTCCAAATGGGATTAGAAATGACTGTTACTTAGAGATAATCGGCCACAACAGCAGTGGTGGGAGAAACGTCAGGCTCGGCACACTGTTCTGGGGGCATGGTGCTGGCATTCCAGGCACCTGGCCAGCACCCCCACCCACCCTTCCTTGCTGGGAAATACTGGGCACTGTCCTGCATCAGGCAGGTGGCCACCTGGGACAAGAGCCAGCCCCACATCAAAGCACCCTGCTCTGGAGTGCCATGTTCTAGGGCCCAGCATCTTAGATGAAAAGGAGTGGGAAAAGAATCTTGAAAGCTCTACTGCTTCTGAGTCACCTGTGATATTCATGAGAGACAAGTAATACCCCCACCTTTATCAAAGATAGGCTCACCTGCAGGCCATTCACTAAATTCCTCCTGGGGTGACCCACAATCAGCAGCAGCAGCAGTATTAGTAATAATAATTAAGGCACTACCACGACGACTATACTATTAACTAAAGTAACATTGTTCCAAACACTTTTATCATATTTTTACACATTTAAACCTCAAAACAGCCTTCTGAGGCAGATCTGCTTATTATATCCATTTTATTCTGAGGAAACAATCACAGACAAGTGAAAGAACTTGCCAAGGTACAGAACTTCTAAGAGGAAGAGCTAAGATTTGAACGCAGGTAGTCTGGCTCTAGAGCTCACTGCTGTACCACACGCTAGACTGTCACAGCCTGAGAGGATCAGGGCCCATGCTGGCTAAGGCCTTTCCTTCACACTCTCAGGTCTCCAGACCCTGCCTGCTCCTCCTCCTAGCTCTGGCACAGCCTTACTTTCTCACCTTTGTGAGCCTATGCTCACAATGGTCTTCTTCCAGAAATGCTGTCCTTCCACTCTCCATCTCTACCAGTCAAATCCTGTCCATCTTTCAAGGCCCAGCTCCTATCAAAGGGCCTCCTTTCATATCTCCCCCAAGCACTCTGGGTGGTCTTCTCTGGGGCACTGACCACCTTCTGCCTCATTCTACAGTTAAAGTGGGGCTTATTTTATCCCTTCCCTGACGGTCAGCTTTTTGAGGACAAGGAGAGTGGTTGGTCAGTTTTCAGATTTCTCAAAATCATCCAGTACATACTGGCTCATCGAGAAACCCTGCCTGAGCTGACCTGACTCCTGGTCCAGGTAGCCTGTTGTCCATTCCATGGCCCTGCTCCCTGCCCCTTCCCTCCACAGGCAGTGTAGTCCAGCGGAAAGAATAAGGGCTTGGGGTTCAGAGAGACCTGGCTCCAAATTCTGGCTCTGTCTTTCACATACTAGACAACCTTGGGCATCTCTTCCTTTTCCCTATCTGTAAAATAGGGTTAATAATCCTTTCTTTTAGGATTGCACTGGGGATCAGAGCCAACACAGGAAGTGTTTAATGTGGGCCTGGCACACAGAAGGCACCCACCCAACCACAGCCATCACCATCACCACAGTCAGGAGATCAGAGAGCACAAAGCCAAGCCTCCTCAGGCAGAGGGTACACCACTCTGCAGCCAGCAGCCAGGCCGAGAATAGGCTGGGGACCCTGGGAAGAGGCTGTAGGCCTGTAAGGCAGGATAGACCTCCATGTGGTCAGGCCCCCTACAGACCTGCACTGAAGCACAGGTGCAGGCGTGCTCTACCTGCTCTGCCTCTGGCCAGCCAGCAAGGAAGGAAAGCCTCCCAAAGAGGCTGCCTCTGGTCCAGCTGCAATAGCAGCACCGGCTCCTTGCTTGAAGGGCACCTGTGGAGCTGTTGAGCCCACAAAGAAAGGCCTGTAAAACCTCTCCTGCAGGACAGCAATCTGGCTTGGGCTGCTGGTTTCTTAAAGATAGGGTTTAATGCCCCCCTCCCCTTAGTAAGGTGGAGGGAAAATAAGCAAATGCCAAAAATAAATGACTGCTGTGAGAGGGAATTAAATGGTCTTCAGCCAAGGATGGCGGCATTTTAAAATTAACAAAGCCCAGGTACCACATCCAGGAAGGCCTTGGCAAATGCGTGTTATCCACTCATTAGCTCAGCTCCTCAGGGACCCTGGCCAAGCAGGGAAGGCAGTGCCGGGAAGCAGTCCTTCCGATGCTGATGAAATGTGCTCTGGGAGAAAAGGCAGAAGGAGGGAGGGAGACTCTTGTGGGGAATTTCAAACAGTTCTGCTGGAGCTTCATGCTCTGCCTCACGGTTGTCACCTTCTCGGAGGCAGGGGCATTCAAAGCAACCAGCAAGCCCAAGCAGACGCAAATCTGAATCATCCCCACCACCCAACTCGTTCAGGCTCTTTGGTTTCTGAAGCACCACAATGGCAACACTGTTTAGGTGGTCTCCCCTCATGGCAGTCGACAAGGAGCCCAAGAATGATGTGGGATGGGAGGCAAGCTCCCAGGCCTGTACCCTGAACTGTCTCCTTGCTATAAAGGAGAAGAATCATACGACACTTTGTGAATTTATACAAGGCCACTGTACACCATAAAGTGAATTTATCACTATTCATCAGAAATTACACTTCATGACATCAAGAATGATGTGAATTCATAAATCTTTCTTCTCTACTAACAATCAGAATATACATATGCTAATGTGAGACCATCAACAACAAGAATTCAAAACATTCCATTAACAATATGAATTCATTCTGACACTACAAACTTGAATTCTCAGTACACCACTGGTCACAATTAATAATGAAAATTAGAGAGGAATGACGGCTTTTTAAAAATTTTTTTTAAAGTCAGTTTATTGAAGTATCTTTATTTTATTAAGTAAAATTCATCCTTTTTAGATGTCCAATTTGATGAGTTTTCATTGTATAAGCACCACCATAGTCCAGATTTAGAATACTTCCATCACCCTAAAAGTTCCTTTGGGCCCTTCCTCCAAGTCCTAAACCCTAGCACTAGTCACTAACCGCTGATTTCTGTCCCTATAGTACTGCCTTTTCCAGACTGTCATATAAATGGAATTATACAGTAGGTAGCTTTTTATGTCTGACTTTAACTTAGCATAAGGCTTTTATGATTCATCCATGGTGTTGCATATATGAGTATTTTGTTCTTTTTTTAAATTCTGAGTAGTTGTCCACCGTATAGATGTACCATAAACTGTTTGTCCATTTGCCAGTTGATGGACATTTGGGTGATTTCCAGTTTTTTGGCGATTATGAATAAAGCTACTATAAATATTTGCATACAGGTGTTTTTGCACATGTATGTTTTTATTTTTCGTGGACAAATACCTAGAAGTTGGTATTGCTGGGTTATATGGTAAATATATGTTTTACCTTTATAAGAAACTGCCCAAGTGTTTTTCCAAAGTGGCTATACCATTATGCATTCCTATCAGCAATGATGACAATTGTTCTGCATCCTTGTCAGCACTTGCTATTGTCAGTTTTTCTAAATTTTAGCCTTTGAAGTTGTACCTCATTGTGATTTTAATTTGCATTTCCCTAAATGACTAATGCTGAATATTTTTTCATGTGCTTATTTGCCATCCATTTCTTCTTTGGCAAAATGCCCAAATCTTTTGCCCATTTTTTAAAAATTGGGTTTGTCTTTTTATTATTGATTTGTAAGAGTTCTTTACACATTCTGGATACTATTCTTTTATCAGATGTATTTTAACAGCTTCTTTTTTGAGGAATTAGAAATTATAAGAATCTAAATCATACTATTTTTCTTCTAAACCACTATCACCCACACATACAAGCTGATGAAGGGAACAGAGAAGACAAACTTTCAATTTACAAATATCTTAGTGCCACTGGACAGAGGGTCAAGCAGTACTCGGTACCTACTAAAACTCATAAGATTATTTTTACCTCAACTATAAGCACCAAACCAACATTAGGCTTGAAGGAAAGCTACATCTGGAGGAATGTCTGTCCTATAAACAGCTTTTGGCCCCCCCCAGGCTCTGCATCTTCCAAAGCCCTGTTCTGGTCTGCCAGGCACCTGGAATGGTCAACAGTCGTCACACTCCATCGCTGGCATTGTCCACTGGGAAAGGTAGGAGGCTCCTAATCCAACCCTCAGTGAAAGAGCAAACAGTGGGGCCTGTGGCTGCCTGGACATCAAAGTTGAGCAAACAGGCCAGGCAGGCTCTGCCTCTCCGCCTACACATCCTGCAAATGCCATCTGAGGGAGCTTCCCCGAGGGGGTCGTGACTTTCAGCTTGTCACAGCACACATCAAAGTTTGCACCACACACGAACTGGGTGCATGGGTTCGAATCAAGTCACCCAAGAGCGGATACTCAGCCATTGTGTCCAGTTTTAAGCCTGTGTTTTCCCAAGTAATTAAGCCTTCTTGCTTATGAACTTGTGACTAAGTAAAGCATCACTGAGAGGTTGTAACATCAAAGTGCCTTCCACCGTCTGTCCATGTTTGGTAAAATTGGATTTCTTTCCCTTCTTAAAGAAAAACTAATTGAATTTAGCTGAAGGCTGGGTATATTTGCACGAGCCAGTGAGGGCTATGCTAAGTCACAGTGATCATCCTGGGACCCTGTGGCTTAGCCTTTAGCTGGGCTGGGTCAGAGTTCAACCCAGAAGGAGGCACCCAGACTCAGGCTGAACAAGTGCCTGTGGTAGGAGGCTTATGGAGGGCTCCCTGTGGAGAAGGGGCCAGTCCCAGGGACTGCTCCTTGAATCAATATGACACCCAAGCTGTTACTAGGGCTGGCAAAAGGATCGCCCTAGTAGAATGTTGGTAAATCTTGGGTAGAACGGCTACTGAAGACAATGGCTATCACATTACTTGAGTCCTTGATGTCAGCAGTCCAAGTAAGCTTCTTAAGGCAAAGGCTGTGACTGCTTATTCTCTGAATCCCCCCGTATCCTAGGACATCGGCACCAACACAGCATAGTTTTAAAAAATGTTTGCTGGATACATAAAATGATAATGTAAGGGGATGTTAGAATGAAGTTCTTCTCTCCTGAAGAACCAAACTCTCTGTATCCCCTTTTGGCCTTGTTCATCAGGAAACTTCAACCTAAATTAACACTCAATTCCACTAATTACCTGATTTACAATGAGTACGGCACAGTCCCATTTATGTAAAACTAGACACACATGTAGATATATATACAATGATCAATCTCTGGATAGAGTGAACTGAGGTAACTGCTACTTTCTCCTCTATATTATTTTTACAAAAACACTAAACCTATTTTTGGAAAAGAAAATCTCTGGTTCAATCCTGATACAATTATCTTTCCTTTTACCAATATGATTTCTGATCTTGATCCAGTTTTAACTCTCCTGTGTACATCTATGGTTGTATGTTAATTTAAGTCACCTCCAAACCCTTTTTGAAAATAAAAGGAGGGAATAAATTATAAATGAAGTTCCCATGCATATTTTTAAAATTTTGTTCTATAGCACTGTATTTTCTATTCAAAACTAAATAAAACAGTACTGTCTTTACTATTCAAAATTAAGTAAAATAATAAATACATACATAAATGAAAGTTCACGAGAAGTTAACCCCCTTAAAGACAGAGACTACCGTGTTCTATATCTCGAAGGACTTAACACATGAAGCAGGCGCTCGCCAGAGGCAGTTGAGGGTGAAAAGCCTGGGCTGCTCTCAGGATCTCTCCCAAGCTTGTGGGCTGCCAGTATTCTAAAAAGGTGAAGGGTCTCTGCTCACAGCCTGAATCAAAGGGCGCTGCCCCGCTATCTTCCCTTCATCCAAATCCGATTCAAAGGTGGTGGTGTTTCAGGCCTGGCCAATATGATTCCAGAAGGGTTTGGTGATTAATGAGATGAGAATCAGCACACTTCTAATACGGAGAACCTTACTGGCAGATTGTGCTGGCTGGACGTGATAATCCTTCAAGATTACTCCCAGAGCACCTCACCAATGAGCCTGCTCACCCTGACCAGTGTACTCCTGGCACCTCTTTAACCAGATTCTACTTTTCCTTTGTTTCACAGCACTCCTTACCTTCTAATATATTATGTAGTTTACTTATGCATTATATTTATTGTTTATTGTCTGTCCCTGCCTCTCTCTCCCCAGGGACCACCAGTAGTATAGAAAAAAGCTCTATGAGGGCAGGGATCTTTATCTGCCTAGAACAAAAAAATTGTGATATGAATAAATAAATCTAACTTGAAAGTGTGCTATTTAACACAGAATAAAAATCTGTCCTCCCTGGGTACTGGAAGGAAGAGGAGGGCACAAAATGGACACTTGAAAAACCAGTAATTAGTCCTAGGAGCCAAAGCAAGTAAATATAAGCCAACACTCTCACTTTGCTCAACAAGCATCACTGATTTGCTAATGGCCCTGGATAAAGACAGAGCAATCAGTTAAACCAACAACTCATTAGATTCAGAGGGAAGTGTCCCCAAAGCACATCTACTAGCTATCTGCTCATTGATTGACAGTACTCTTAAGTATAGTGTTGTTTCCTATTCAGTCTCAACACTGAAAACACCACACACACAAGGGCACGCGCTCCATCCCTTTTCTCTTCCACTGGCCATCTCTTGCAGATGGAGATACTTGCAAGCTGGGAAATAAGACTGGTGAATGGGGTGGAGGTGGTGGCGGCTGGTGGGTGGGTGGAGTATCAGTGGTGCAGAATAAATACCTATGTGTTTGTGTGTAGAGAGGTCTAATGTGGGCAGCAGAGAATAAGAATTCATCATTTATAACCTGTAGCACATACATTATCTCATTTGATTCTC
Source organism: Tapirus indicus (assembly GCA_031878705.1). NCBI lineage: Eukaryota > Metazoa > Chordata > Mammalia > Perissodactyla > Tapiridae > Tapirus > Tapirus indicus. The sequence goes on from CM062924.1 coordinate 27,763,047, forward strand.
ACAAGAATACAGCAAGAATCTACTCTGATGCCAGATTCAGTCCCCTCACACCCTCGGTTTTGATAATATCCTGTCCACATTGCTCCAACATCACTGATTACACTATACTCTGTCTCTCTACCTGCCTTTCTTTTCCTCATTAGACTGCAAGCTCCCAAGGTCTCTGATTCCCCAATGATTAGCACAGAGCCTGGCTCAGAGCAGACATTTACCAAACGTTTACAGAAATAATTGATTTCAGGTGAAGAAACAGGGTGTCCATTGAATTCTGAAATTCAATTAAGAGTCAGAATCAAGACTGGATTCCAGATCTCTCAACTGCAAAGGCTATTCACATCAATTTTTCTTTTAAAGACTAAGTGCTTGGTGTTAAAGAGGCAAATAAGGAAATGCAGTATGAGACCAAGTTCACGATAGAGGAGCAGAGGCGAGAGACCTATCTCTCAGCCAAGTCTCTCAACAAGTCTGAGGCGGAGCCACCCCTATATTATAAAATGCATGTTTTGTTGGTTTCCACCACATTTATTTATTTATTTATTTTTTGTGAGGAAGACCAGCCCTGAGCTAACATCTGTTGCCAATCCTCCTCTTTTTGCTGAGGAAGACTGGTCCTGGGCTAACATTCGTACCCATCTTCCTCTACTTTATATGGGATGCTGCCACGGCATGGCTGACAAGCAGTGCATCGGCGGGCACCCAGGATCTGAACCCACGAACCCCGTGCTGCCAAAGCACGAACTAACCGCTGCCACTGGGCCTGCCCCTCCACCACATTTATGACCCTTCCAAATGTGTCTAGTACTGGCAGATAAAAGCCTTAAAGATCTGCTTGAAGGGAAAATTAAAATTGGTACTTCCAACTATCAATTTCAGTGGCTGCTACTAAAGTGCCCAGTCTGCTTTCTTTGAAACCATCTCTTTTTGCTCTTTTCAATCAATTATTTTGCACAATCACAGCCAGAGACCGGAATGGAAAGGCAGCATCCAGCACTAGCCTGGGATCTGGTGGAAGGAGGCAACAGTGAGGTATAGTAAAACACACAACCTTTGCAGGCAGCCAGACTAGGTTCTAAATCCTGTCTGTGTGATCTTAGACAAATCATTCTATCTCTCTGGGCTTCAATTTTCTCTGCTGCAAAATAAGAATGATAATACATATCTTGTGGGGTGGTTGTGAGAATTAGAGATAACTCTACACAAACACTATTTCAATCCTTACACAACAGCTACACCTTGAGGGAATGGGGGAGTGTGTAGGAAAATAGCAGGGCCTCCCATGGGAGGGAAGGAACATGCCCACCTTCCCTAGTTTCCATCAGAACCTCCAAAGAAACAGCTCAGTAGAATCCTCACTGGGGCCCGTGACTGCAGACATCTCAACACGGATAGATGGTGGATAATGAAGACATGATGAAAACTGCACATGTACACTTAACCACCCACAACAGGCTTTCAAACATTTTGTTGCTTCGATAATGACTTGCCTTAGGCAAATGACTTGCCTAAGGTCACAAAGCCAATGAATGATGGGGCTGGTATCCAAAGCTACATCTTTCCTCTCCACTTCTCCTATACTTTCCATTGCACCAGAGGTACACCAGTACTTTATGCCGAGTCTACCTCCCTGCCTCTGGGGAAGACAGCAGGGGGGCAGGCAAGGGTGGGAGAGGATTCAGGGATGTGGTCTGCAGAGATCTGACTAAGGGAGCCCTGTGTGCAAGATCTCTCACCTGTCATTTCGGCTGATGGCCGCCACCATGAGTGCTGTCCAGCCAAGTTTGTGCCTTGCATTGACATCTGCACCTTCTGACAACAGCCTAGAAAGAGACAGAGGAATACTATCAGTGTGTGGTTTATCATTCACATAAGAGTAGAAGAAACGAGACAGTCAATAAACAGGGAGGCTGGATGAGTCTGGAAATAGTTAGAGGCCTTTGAGAACTAAATACCCATCCCAGCTCCTCTGGCCACTCTCCTCCCAACCTACGGGGGAGGGCTTCCCCTACCTCTCTCCCTCTTCCCTTAAATGAGTCTGCCCCCTGCTGTTATCCTCCCAGCCTTCCTGCTGTTATCCTCCCAGCCTTCCGAGGAAATAAAGTGCCTGCCCTACCTTAATACCCTGACACTCCCACTCCCTTGATCCAGAATGCTCTCTCCCCTCCTCTTTGCTTATTCTTATCCTACTTTCATGCTATGAGATACAATCCTGGCTCGAGGACTCTCTCCTGAGAAGGCTTCCTTGATGTATCCAGTCCACAGATCTCTCTTCCTTCCTTAGAAATCCCCGTGCTTAGCACTGAATGCCAATGACACTTCTTATCTAGGTAGTTCCCAGTTTACAAAAGGATCACACTCATCAAGTTTATCTGTTTGGTGGCTGTTTGGAAATTGGAAATCTTTGAACCCAAGGAAAGATGGAAAGAATGTTAGAAATGCTAGATTAGGTTTCTGGGAGAGTCCACATGAGCCTATTTGACTCTAAATGCCAGTGCCTAGCATAGTAAGAGCTCAAGAGTTGTTGGATAAATTAACAAACACAGGGTTTTAAGTGTACCACTAAAAGCCTGAATTCTGGGTCCCGGGAACAGGGGGCCCAGGCCTACAACGTGGGGGTGGAGAGAGAGAAGGGGAGTAAATAGAACCAAACCTTACCGAGCGCCTACAAGCAGAGCTGCTCTCGGAACTTCTCGTGCATGCTCTCGTTTACTCTTCACACAAGCTTAAGGACCTGACATTAGTCTCCTCTTTTCATGGATGAGGTAACAGGCTCAGTGAAGTGAGAAGACTCACTGAAGGTCACAAAGGCAGTTAAGGGGCAATACAGTGACTAGAACCCAGGTCGATAACGGCTCTACAGCCTGAATCCTTCTCACCTCACCACCCTTCCTCTAGACTGAACGTGGCTCCATGTAACATGGAAGACGAAAGACTAAACTGACTTCAGCAAATCAACATGTGCATGTCCTGTGCTAGGTTCTGGGATGGGGGTGAGGAGAAGACATGGGGTCTGCCTTAGGGAAGTATACAATTCAGCTGTGGAGGGAGGACTCAGGATAATAGGAAATTAAAGCCTGTAGTGTGTGTGGTTTCCCACCAGGAGTGTTGCAGGAGGCCAGGAAAGGGGGAGACCACAAGTCAAGGATGGTCACCAACAAGGCGGGATCTGCTTATGAAGAATGGGTGGAGGGTGTCTAGAGAAACTGGGAGGCTGCCTACTCTTCAGTGGCTTCTAGCTGGAAACGGCATTGGCAGAGTCCAGAGGCTTGGGTTTGAGTCCTAGCAACATGCTTGTGCCACAATCTGTAGTAAACGCTCCTCTGGACCACACCACATAAAACCTCTGTGCTGTCGAAGCAAGCAGGTGACTATGGCTGGGAGCATGAGGAGCCACACCACGGCCTGTGCTGATGCAGTGAATGAGACAGGCACTGTAAAAGCCTAAGCGGGGACAGACCAGCAAGCACATGACTAGACATGGGATGACAGCTATGAATGGGGACCACAGGTTGCAGGCACACAGTCAGGGAACCTAACCCAGTCTTAGTGACCCAGAAGGCCTCTCTGAGGAGGTGATGATAGGGAGTTGACTAGACTAAAGGGGGCGAGGGAGGGGAAGGAGTGGTCCAGGCAGAGGTAAAGCCTCTCACCCAGAGGAGAAGGTGGCACAGGGTATATGAGGCCTTGAAAGGGTTTGGTATGACTGGGGCACAAAATGTGAGGGGAGAGTGTCTAGAGAGGAGGCTGGGAAATCCTCATCTCTCACCTCTAGTTTGGAGGACTTCTTTCAGTGAAAAGTCCTGGGCCTCTCACCACACACACTTTTAGGCAGAAACAATTTTCTAATGCCAAGAATGTTATGGGTTAATAACCCTGGGGATGAATTTTCTGTGAGACAAAAATCTCTTTTTGCATAAAACCTCCTTCCAAATTTACAAAACCTGCCCTCATTTAGCAGTCCAAGTAGTGCAGTGGAGAGCACATGATTCTGAGAGATGAGTTGAGCTCTGCTCCTAACTGTGATTCTGATTGGATGGCTTCACTTCTCTGGTCCTCAGCCCGGAAGACTAGAAAATCAGGAGGGGCTGAAGCACACCTGAGAAGTTTCTGAGGGAAAAGACTTGAAATGTGCCTTGAAGAACAGGAACAGTTTAGAGATGAGGGAGGAAGTGCCCGCCAGTCATGACAAAAGGCACAGGATACTCTTCAGAGGCAGGGAAGGAACGGCAAGGTATAGTCAGAGACTAGTAAGTAGATCCACCTGGGTGACAGTTCACAGCAGAGCAACAGTTCCCGAGGTATGCAGGGCCTGCAACAGGGCCTCAAAAGCCAGGCTAGGAGGCCAAGGCAGTGGGCATCAACCATTTTTGAGCCACGAACACCTTTGAGAATATGATCAAAGCTGATGAGTCTCCAGAAAGGTGCACAGGAGCACACACACTCAAAAATATTTTTTTTACAATGTCCCGGGTCCCCATGTTCACAGGTCCCCATGAAATCAACAGTGTGCCCTGCATTAAAAAATCTGAAGGGTGACAAATGCCTGGCATGCATGCTACCATCCTGCACTCCTGTATCTAAGTCAGAAATCACCACTCTCTCCCAGCACGTCTTTCCTGAAATAGCCTCAGAATCCTCTTCAACACTGGTTCCAATCAGCCATCATCAATCAGTTGAACCTGGCAACAGAGAAGAAACCTTTCTGCCATTCCTTAGACTCTCACCATCGGCAGTGGGGTTGTCACTGAAGGCTTTTGGGCAAAAGAAATTATAAAATTGACCTATTAGTTTAAGCAGGCTGAATTTGAAAGGGGAGAGAGTAGAAAATGAGGACAAGGAGACCAGTTTGGAGGCTGTGTAATACAGACCACAGGAGATGAGCTAGAGCAGGGGAACGAGAAAGCAGGGTGTGGCTAGGAGGAACCCAGTGTAGCTAGAATCTCTCATGCCTTCAGTGGGTCAGTGACCGTGCTCCCCTGCCTGGGCCCTGAGGGCTCCGGAAGCAGCAGTGCTCTGGAGGCAGGGCTGAAGAAAGAAGACTGTGATGCCTCCTCCTCCTGCCTCGTGAGGGCTGAGTAGCGTAATAAAGAGACAAGGATGAATAAAGGGCTTTGGAGTAAGTTAGACCTGGATTCAAATTCTCGTTCAGCTAGATAACCCTGAGCAAATCACTTCTCTGAGTCTTGGTTTTCTCACCTATCAAACAGGGATGATAGTCTCTAGACTGCAGGGACACCAGCCCAGCGCCTGGCATAGGACAGGTATTCAAGGTAGGATAGTTTCTGCCTGCCACCCTACCCTACCTCCATCACTTTGATGGAACAAAGTGTTCTAGTCTCAAGTTGGTAGTGGCAGGTTGGCCAATACCCAGGGACTCTACGACAGGGTCACACAGGAAGACCTGGGTAATTCAGCCAGGCTGGCTCCAGCCACTTCTTTTTTCATTTATTTAACAAATATGTGCACAAATCCACCCAGTGTCTGGCCGCATGCTGGCTATTGACGAGGAGTCAAGACAGAGGTCCTTGCTTTCCAGGGCCTGAGCCAAGCAGAATTTTCTCTGCGCGCACATGTGTTTCTGTTCATTAGTTTTTTCACAAAGAACTGTGTTTTAAGCTATGCTAAGCATACAATAATTCCATTGTTTTTAACTGCTGCATAATCCACCACATTTTCCCTTTCTGCTTTCGCAGGGATACCCACCCAGGAGCCTCCCTCTCCCAGCCACCAAAAGCAATGCCCAAAGAACATCCTCTCACATGTCCCCTTTTGGACCCATGTGAATATTTCCCTGGGGCATGTACTCAGAAGGGATCCCTGGGTCATAGCGTTTGCATGTACTTGATTTGACTAAATAGTGCCAGGGTCCTCTCCAGGACAGCAGCTCCATCTTCTCTCCCACCAGCAGGACGGGGGTGTTTCTGGGTACCCCTCTCCCTGCCAACACTTGGCAGTAGCCAGCTTCCTAGTCACTGTCAGTCCAATAGGTGTGAAGGGATATTGCACTATTGTTTTAATTTGCATGTCTCTTCTTACCAACAATCCTGAGCTACTTGTCATATGGGTGTTAACATTTTGGGGTTTCCTTTTCTGTACACTGCAGGGTTTTCTTTTAAGAGGAGGGATTGCTGGGAGAGGGGGCTTCTCCAGACTTGCTATCCTTTCAAGAAATAGAGTAGATAGGGGCCGCCCGGTGGCGCAGCGGTTTAGTTCGCGCTTGGCAGCCCAGGGTTCGCGAGTTCGGATCCCGGGCGGCCGCCGACGCACTGCCTGTCAGCCACGCCCTGGCGGCGTCCCATATAAAGTGGAGGAAGATGGGCACGGATGTTAGCCCAGGGCCAGTCTTCCTCACCAAAAAGGGGAGGATTGGCGACGGATGTTAGCTCAGGGCTGGTCTTCCCCACAAAAAAAAAAAAAAAAAGAAATAGAGTAGATAGAGCATAGGGCAGAGCCAGGAGACCTGGGTTCTAGTTCTAGTTCTCCACCTCCTACTCTAAAACCCTCGGAAAGGCATATCATCGCTGTAAGCTTCAGTCTCTTCACAGGTCCACTGGGATCATAATCCCTGCCAGTTCACAGGGGTTAGGAGGCGACCCTGCCGTCTGAAGGAAAGAGTTCTACAAACCTGAGGGGTCATTCCTTGGAGGCAAATCTTAGTGTTCTTCAGCGAGACTCCAGCTTTTAAGCCCTGCTCAGCTTCCTGACTGTGCATCATTCTTTGCAGCCTCTTGGGGCTCGGGTGTAATAGAAAAAGCAATGACTCTGGAATCCAAAGGCTGGAGTTCAGATTCTGGCTCTGTCACTTATGAGCTATAAAACAGGGGATATGAATCCCTGTTGTGCAAGGTGATTATAAGGATTAAAAGAGATACCGCATGGTAGAACTCCCTAAGGAGTGGTGGCACCTGGTAAATCAAGGAAGGGCCAGAACAAACATAAACACCACCCCAAGATAATCCTACCACAAACAACTTTTCCTGTTTCAGAGCTGGGTGGGCCCCTCCCCCACATCCCCCCTGTGCAGAGCAGCCCCAAAAGTTAGGATTTCACTAACCCAGGTCTCCATTTCATTTTGTTGTTTTGCAAGTGAATGCCCAGCAGGCAGTCATTTCAAAGTCCTGGGCCAGCTGGGCGGGTGGCTGCCTGCTGAGAGTGGCTGAAAGGGCCTCTGAGGCCTGAGAAAGCCACCCTTGCTCTCCCCTGTGATTTTCACCAACCGACAAAATGCGGCAAGTGAATTAATCTCTTTTAAAAAGAGCAATGCTTGTGACAGAGCACGGTGTCTCCGAAAAGGTTAGGATTCCATCATCCCCGAGATGACGAGTGGAATGCTTAATGCAGGTTGCCACTCAGGGCAGAGCGGCCTGTGTCCAGGGGCTGGGGAGTGGGGGTGGGCACTGCAGGCCTTTCTGGGCTCACTTCAGACTTATGGAAGGCCCTCCCCTAATGAACTAGGTCTCCTGCTTGGCAGGGCAGTGGTGGGTGACACTAATTGGGGATGACCCAGAGTAGTAGATAGAGAGGAGCAAACTAACAGTCCAGAGTTGAATCCCAGCTTTTGCCCAACTCACAGGCAGCAGAGAGGAGCAGGAAAATAAGCAGGAGAGACCTCGGTTCAACCTCAGGTCTGGCACTTACTGGGTGGGCAGCCGTGGATGAACGAGTGACTTAGTCTCTCTGACCCTCACTTGGTCCCCTCATCTGAGTGACAGCTCCTGCTCTCCCAGTCTGTTTCCACATCTGTTAAAAAATGGAAAGGAGTCCACCAGCCCTACTCCATATGTCACACAGGGGAACCATGAAGAGACAATGAGACAAAATATGTAAAAATAACTTGGTATGTAATAAAGCACTATACAAATAGAAGAGTCTATGCTATTATGATGATGATTTCCCAATTAGTGTCTACCCCATTTAAGAGAAGTAGCGGAGTAAACTAGGATGACATATGAAAGGTGTACACAGAACTTGGAACCTAAGTGCTCAAAATTATCTGTGGATTGATAAATGAACAGTCTCAAATCCCCAGGCAAGGGCAGCAGTCAAATAAGGGTTCCCCAGCCCAAGAGCTGAAGACCTCCACAGGAGGAAATGAAGGGGAAAACAAAGCTACTCTGATCTTTCAGGGCTCCAGGAGAGTCCTCAAGGCTAGAGCCCAAATGGGGAAGGCGGGGATGAGGGAGTCAAACTTTCACTTCCTGCTATGAATGCTTCTGTATTGTTTAAAGTTTTGCTGTTTTTTTTTTTTTTTTTTAATAACAATGAACATATTATTACTCTTTTTTTAAACAAACTTTCTTAGGGAAAAAACCCTTACCCTTTCTTCCTCCAAGTAGCCTTCCCTGACAGCCTTGATGCTGACTCGATGCCCCGTGCTAACCTGCATCAACAGTTATCATACAGTTTCCTTGTCTCACCCACCCAGGAGTCAGCCTGGTCCTCTAGAAACAGTGACCTGCCTTCATCTCACTCCCAGTGCTGGGGCGCCGGCACACTGGAGGCAGGGCTCAGGGGCTGAACAAATGACTATCTGCAGCACTTCTGTACGCAAGTCTCTCGCCAGTACATCTGTCTTGTGCTGGAAGTTACCTGTTCTATACTTTTGTGCTTGTCTTCTTCAAAGAACTTAGGCTCCTGTGTATATATGGGAGGGTGTGGGCTTCTCACTCTCAGGGCCCAGGACACTCAGACACAGACCTGAGGGCTGACCCCATGGATTCCAGTCATGGCTCTCTCAGTAACTAGCTGTGTGACCCTTGATAAATCTCTGTCTCTCTGGGCCTTATTTTTCTCTGCAGTAAAATAAGGGAATTGAAATAAATGATTTCTCAAGTCCCTGCCAGTTCTAGTTTTAGGATTTTAAATACGCATAGGATCAAAACTGAGGAGTGGATTCCTAGCAGACACAGGCACCAGTACGCCTTCTAAAGAAAAGACAACTGCTCAGGTTTGCTGTCTATAGGAGAGAGGGAAAGAGTCCCAGACAGGGATATGAGGCAGCTCTGAGTTATTCTGGCTAACTAGCTCTTCCCACTCTGGGGAGGGAGGTACCACTTGATTTTTCTTCCTCCTTCTTTATGACCAATCAATACAAAGCGGCCACTGAACTTCAATTGTGCATTGTTCCAACTGATTTCCGGATCCTTCACATGAACTGGCCCTCAGCTGCAGCTGGGGAGGGGGCTGCAGGGTGGGGAGCCCTGTCCCACCTGCATCACAGGCCTGGAAGCAGTGAGCCATGCAGACTCAATCATGATCGCTATCTGGGCAACAGGGCCCTGGCTGGAGCCTCGCAGAAGGTCCTGTTTACAGTAATAACAGCACCAGGCCCGGCTGTCTGAGCAGAGGCGAGGCGCCTGGGGCTAGAATCCACACACAGCCTCCATCTGCGCCTTATCTACCCAGTCAGCCTGGCCTGGGAGGGGCAGAACAACTGAAGAAAGGCTGCTCTCAGACCCCAGCCTGGGCCAGTGGGCTTCAGGCAGAGTCCTGGTGCTCTAACTCCACAGACACAAGGCCTTCCTGGCATCTTTTGCATTCGCTACTTGAACTGAGCACTCTCCTTCAAGGCCCAGCTCGGGACCCTGCCTCCAGGAAGCTCTCCAGATGCTCTCACTCCTAGTGAGATGCCCAATCCAGCACTGTCCGACTTGGACTACTCCAAAGGGAAGCGGTGGGTAGTGAGGGAAGAGAAGGATTGGCATTTACGCAGCACGTATGACACATGCAGGTACACTGTGTAATGCGCCTGCATGCTTCATAACTAGCTATTTCCTATCAGAGAAAGTTTTAAAATTTCCAGACACGAAGAATGATCTGCAGAGATCAATCAGTCCAGTCCTTCCTTTTATAAATACAGATATGGCGGTCCAGAAAGCATCAGCCTTGGAACAGACGGATCTGGACATGAGCCTGCATCTGTCTCTTCCAGGCTGTGTGACTGTGGGCAGGTCATGTTAACCTCTCTGAACCTCAGTCATCTTACCTTATCAACCTGCCAGACCTACCTAACAAGTATGCTGAGATGACCAAAGGAAATAATGTATGTGAAAGTGCTAACATTTTCCAAACGTTAGTTGTCATTATTACAATTCTTCTATTTGTTTAAAGGCACACAGTGGAGGAGCTGTATCAGAATCTCACTGAATACTGCTGGATTAATCGGAATAAAGTCCAATATGGGGGTGACCACTCTTTGTCCCATCTCTCATACAGTTTCTAGCAGGAATTTGGCACACATTAAAGTGCACAGATTATTATTTTTTTAAACATTTTATTTTGAAATGACTTCAAACTTACAGAGCAGTTACAAAAATAGCACAAAAAAACTCAGATACATCCTTCACTCAGATTTTGCCCTGTTACATTTCGCCTCATGTGCTTTACTGCTCCTTTTCTCTCTCTCCTGGACCATGGGAGAGTTAGCTGCAGACATTATGCCCCTTTACTCCCAAACACTTCAGCACGTATTTCCTAGTACAAGGACATTCTCTTATATCACCACTAACCACCAATGATCAAATTCAGAACATTTAACATCGACAAAATATTTTTACCTTATATACAGCCCATATGCAAATTTCTTCAATTATTCCAATAATATCCTTTATAGCAATTCCCCCCGTGATCCAGATGTGAGCCAGGATCAGTACTAGAATCAAGCATTGCATGTGCCTTCAGTTTCCTTTCATCTAGAATAGTTCCTCAGCCTTTCTTTGATTTTCATGATACTGACATTTTTGCAGAGTAAGGCTGGTTTGTTTGCAGAACATCCTTCAATTTGGATAACAATTTTTTGAGGAACCACTTCCTATTATTCATCCATTCATTCCATAAACTTTTCATGAAACTGGTTATTATAGGACTCTGAGCAGGATAGTGATAAATTGTCCTTGTCTTCAAGGCGTTCACTGGAGCTACACACCCGGCAAAGAGCTAAAATACAAGCAAGGATCGTGGAGGAAGGTGCCATGTGAATGTAGGTCAGAGCAACAGAACCACAGGGGCGACTGCCTGGAGGCAGAGGCACAAGCTGTGCCAGAAAGGATGGGTAGAAGCACTGATTCCCCTAACGATCTCCTGGGATCCTCTATGAAAAACATCTCTGCTTCCCCAAGCAGTGTGTGCCATGGCTGGGACTCAAGGAAACATGAAAACCAACAACACAAGACCAGAAAAGGGAGGGGGCAGCCCAGGGCACCCTCGTCTAGGTACCCCTGCCCAGGGCTACATGCCATGTCCCAGTCAGGAGCTACCTTGGTGACTTGGTGACAGGAAGGAAAGGCCTGCCTAGGTAGCTAAAGGGTGGGAAAGGGCCATGGGCGCCACCTACTGGCACCACAACAGGACTCTAGGCTGCTGTAGAGGGCAGCTGGGCAGCTGGCTGGTTGCCAGGAAGCTTGTCACACTATGGCAGTGAGACACAGAAAGTGGTTCAAACTTCTCAAATAGGGTTGTCACTTGAGCCACCACTGCCAAGCTCCAGAACCCCCATGCGATTTTCAGTAAAGAATGGACTGTGCAAAGTCAACCACAATACCTGGCCCCCTAGACGGGTGGCGGCAAAGGTTTGGCCTTCATTAATTCAGGTTCATTCCAGTAAGAAAACTTAAGTAGTCTCTTTTCCAAGCCAGGCTCTGTGCTGGGCACTGAGGGTACAGAGATGAATCAGACATGGACCTTGCCCACCAGGAGATCCCTGTCTGAACTAGGGGTGGGGAAATGGAACAAGCAAGTACACAAATAAGTGCTCTAAGTATCACAGGTGCTCTGAGCACACAGCATGCTTGGCTCTTCATGTCTTGCAAAGCTCTTGAATGATGGAGTTCAAAAGAGCTCATATTCCTTGAGCAGCCTATTATGCATCAGGCACTTGACATCATCCGATCCAACGATTAGAGAAAGAGCCTGAGTCTTAGAGAAGGTAGCTGACTTGCTTGGGATTACATAGCCAGTAAGAGGCAGCTTGGGACTGGAGCCCATACTCTCTCTATTCAACTACACTGCCTTCCAGGGCACATATCCCATCGTCTTCTTCCCTTCTTTCCCACATTTAGCCTGGGGCCAGCACATGACAGGTGTCTGATGAGACTAACCAACTGACAGAAAATGATAAAGGAAAAGCCTTAAGTGGAAAGGAGGTTATCTGAGGGATGGAGATACTTAGATTAGCTCTGCTTTCTAGAACCATATCCCTTGGAAGAGACCTTCTTCTCCTAGACTCAAGATGAGAAAGGCCCCATCCATACCTTCTTCTTCTTCATGGTAGTCTCCACACCACCACCACCACCACTTTCATAGTCACATGGCAATACAATGCTTTAAAGTGGTCTTGCCTTTAGGTTAAAATACGTTCGGCAATCAAAAGGTTATAGAAGTACGGAAAGCCTGGTTCTCACTAGGCTAGGCTGTCTGCAAGCTTAACAGAATCTAGGAGTACAATGCATTGCCAAGAAAGCTAACGCAAGTTCAGGCCATATTAATAGAACCATAAAATCTCTAACCAAGGGGATCACTGCCCTGCCCCTCGCAATAAGGGTCATGCCACAATGAATTCAGGAGGGGCACCAAAAACTTTGTGACCATTTCATTAGAAAATAACTAGGAAGGGGAGAAGACATGAAACCAGTTTAGGAAACCAAGGCTTACTTGGCTTAGAGCTCTGTCTCCTAATATTTAAAGGTCTGGAACAGGAAAAGGGAGCTGTGTAGTCCCAGAGGACAGAGCAGGGACCAAGGAGGGGAGCTGTAGAGGGAGCTAACTACATAAGGCAGCCCACCATGCATCAAGTGGTACGCCAGGTGCTTTTACACATATTACTTCAGAATTCATCACAAGATAAAATATTTTTCTAATTACAAAGTGCCTTTGCTTACATTATTACTTCAACCACTCAGAATGTCTTTCCACCAAGTTCCTTGTATCCAAATACAACCTAACTCCAGGCCCAGACTAACTGCCACCTTGTCTATGAAGCCTTAACTTTTCATACATACTAATTACAATTCTCTTACCAGGATGCAAGGTCCTTGAAAGGCAAAGGTCATCATGATACACCTTTATGCTCCTCCTCAATGCCAAATGGGGCATATTGCTCATCATGGGCCTTAAGAAATGAATAAATGCCAAAGAAGATATACAAATGGCCAATAAGCACATGAAAAGATGCTCAACATCATTAGTCATCAGGGAAATGCAAACTAATACCACAATGAGATATCACTTCACACATACAAGGATGGCTATAATAAAAAAAGACAAACAATAACAAATGTTGGCAAAGATGTGGAGAAATCGGAACCCTCACGTTCATTGCTGGTGAGAATGTAAAACGGTGTAGTCACTTTGGATAACAGTCTGGCAGTTCCTCAAAATGTTAAACACAGTGTTACCATATAATCCAGCAGTTCCACTCCTAGGTATCTACCCAAGAGATATAAAAACATACATTCACACAAAAACCTGTACACAAATGTTCATAGCAGCATTATTGATAATTCATAATAGTCAAAAAGTGAAAACAAAAATGTCCATCAGCTGATGAATGTATAAATAAAATGTGATATATCCATACAATGGAATATTATTCAGTCATAAAAGGAATGAAGTACTGATACATGCTACAACATGGACAAACCTTGAAAACTTTATGCTAAGTAAAAGAAGCCAGACACAAAAGGCCATATATTGTATGATTCCATTTATATGAAATGCCCAGATAGGGAAATCCATACAGACAGTCAATTAGAAGTTGCCAGGGTCCGGGGTGAGGGGAATGGAGAGTGACTGCTAATCGGCCTGGGTTTTTTTTTTAGGGGGCAGTGATGAAAATGTTCTGGAATTAGACAGTGGTGATGGTTGCATAATCTTATAAATATACTAAAACCCACTGAACTATACACTTTAAAAGGGTAAATTTTATGGTATGTGAATTATATCTTAAAAGGAAAAAAAAAGAGTAAATAAAAGAATGAATGCTTGATCAATCAGAGTCTGCTTATCCTCAGGAGGCAGGGGGAGCCTCATACCTAGAAGTGCCCAAATGAGGGCTGGCAGTTAACCATCAGAGAACCTAAAGAGAGGACCTGAACACTGGAGAAAAGGTGAGGCCACAGACAAAAGTGCCCTGGATCCTGTCTGACCCATGTGGGGCTGTAACTGAGCCCCAATCAGCCCTGGGAAGAATTGTGCCCTGCCTGGCGGACTCTGAACCCCTGGCCTCCCCCAATTGTTTGTGGTTTACATCCTGTCCCTGCTCTGTCCATCTGCAAAGGCTGGTCAAACACAGAGACTTCCTGGGAGGCCTGGGTGCTACCCCTGCAAACAAAAGGTCATTGAGATGGAAGCCTCAGCTCAGCCTCAGAGAGGATTCTTATGCAGCCTTCCTGGGCCTCCCATCCACATCAATGGAGGATCCTGGAGACCGGTCAGCCTGCCCAGCTGCTGTACCCTCCTGCTGGGCAGCCTCTGGAGAATAAACAGTGTTTCATTCAACCAATCAATCAACCGCCAGACTCTACTATCTGTACTGTGTGCCTCTGAGGGCCGAGTCAGCCCGGTGTGACTAGCGATGGTGAAGGCAGGAGGACGTGCCATCCACCTTGCTGTGATGGCACAGCTGGATGAGGAAACACGGGCATGAAGCAACTGAGGAGAAAGGCAAGGAGGGAGAAACTAAACATGACACGGTATGGCTCAGGCTTCCGGGCTGCGGGAATTTTGACAACAGATCAACATGGGCTGGAACAAGCAGTCAACTGCTGTGCGAAAAGCACATACTTTGGATTCACATGGGCCTCGGTTTAAATCACAGCTCCACTACTTACTAACTGTGAGACAGTAAGCACTAAATCTGTCTGAGCCTCAAGTTTTCTCATCCGGAAAGTGGACACAACACAATCTGTTTTGCAATACTATAGCAAGGAATGAAGATAATACATATACAGTGTTTAGTACTCTGCCTGACACAGGGTGAGTAACAAATGACAGCTATTTTACTAGTGAGGGTGAGCTTTCTGGAAGAGGAAGCGCTTGAGGTTGGCAATGAACCATGAATAGGATCTAGACAGAAGAATAGGGATGGAGCTGGAAGCACTGCAAAGGCTCACAGGTAGGAATGAGTAAGCTGCATGTTTGGGACAGGGAGGATCCAAGTCTGACTGGAATGGGGGTTCTTGGGACTAAGGGGAAGGCCAGGCTTGGCTGGTGGGGGGCGGGGGGGGAGGTTGTCAGTGAAGAGTGGAGTGAGGGTAGGACAGATAAGGGATCTGGATTTGACAGTTTATCTTCAGGAATCTTGTGGACTCCCAGTAAGGAAGACAGAAATGGTTCTCCCTTTAGCTGCACATCTCCCTGAGCCTGGAAGAGAGCTGGAGGAAACTGTAACCTGGGCCATCCCTGCTCTGCTTCGGGCCTCACAGCCTCCTCACCTGTAAAGTGAAGTGGTGGGCCACTTCGGGCAAAATACTCAAGCAATCCTAATTTCTGTTTCATCATCTGTGAAATGGGGCTATAACTTGCAGAGCTGCGAGGACTCAGTGATTAAACCCTCATGTAATGCCTGCCTCAAAAAAAGGCAGTCAATAAACAGCCACTATTCGTGATATTAACAATGTTATTAAAATATTATTTTATATTTTATAATACACATATCAAGTAATAGCTACAAAAGAATATATACAAAAATTATGTCATTAAAGTAATATGCTATAAACATGAAATAAAATTCTGAATATATATGGGTCCTAAAAAAAGCAGTGGTAAGGGGCTGGCCTGGTGGTGTAGTGGTTAAGTTCATGCGCTCCGCTTCAGCGGCCCGGGGTTCGCAGGTTCAAATCTGATGCGTGGACCTACGCACCACTTATCAAGCCGTGCTGTGGAAGGTGTCCCACATATAAAGCAGAGGAAGATGGGCAGGAATGTTAGCCCAGGGCCAATCTTCCTCACCAAAAAGAAAAAGCAGTGGTAAAACTATGCACAATAGGCTGTGTGTGAGTTTATTTTGTTGTATGAGGAAGATTAGCCCTGAGCTAACACGTGTTGCCAATTCTCCTCTTTTTGCTGAGGAAGATTGGCCCTGGGCTAACATCCATGCCCACCTTCCTCTACTTTATATGGGACACCGCCACAGCATGGCCTGACAAGCGGTGCATCAGTCCATGCCCGGGATCCGAACCTGTGAACCTCTGGCCACCAAAGCAGAGTGCACGAACTTAACTGCTACGCCACCCGGCCAGCCCCTCTGTGTGAGTTTAATATTCATTTACCTTGTGTTCATTAGTCTGGGGGTCTTTGAGTACCCACAGAGCTTAAGAAAAATGCACAGGGTAGAAATTGAATATCCAGAAAATTCTATCCATTTCCTTAATTTATTTTGCTAATTAGGGGGCAAAAACCTTGTGTAATTAACAATACCTACTACATACTGAGCAGCTGGTATGTGCTGGCACAGCACTAACTGGCTTTTCTCATTCAATACAGCAATGGTGTGAGGTAGGTCAATCATCCACTTTGCAGATGAAGACTCTAAGGCTAGAGGTTAGGCAGCTTTCCCAAGGTCACTAGCTAACAAATGGCACAGCTGGGATGCAACCCTTGTTTTCTCAGACTCCAAAGTCCTCACCACCATGATTCCTGCCAATGATATGAAAGCCTCTTGGGCAGACTCATTGACAGAGTCTCAGGGAGAGAACCACTGGTGGCCTTAGGAGGACGCTGGGCCTGGGACCCTTGCTCAGAAGGGAGGAGAGGGAAGGAAGCAGGATGCAGAAGAGCCTCAAAGTTCAAAAGTGAGATTTCTGAGAAGGCGTTTCAAACAAGACAGGAACAGAAGAACTGTGAGGCAAGCAGCTAAAGTGAATACTGTAAGCCTGGTAACATGTTAGCTTGACTGCTTTCAATATTTTTGGATTTCTCTCTGTTCCTCAGTTTCCAGGAAAATTCCTTGGGAAAAAAATCCAACTGGTTCCAGCCATGCTGATAGGATTTGTGTTACAGCCATGATTAAGCTGGTATTTTCGAGAAGCAGCACTTGGCCACAGCAATGGTGGCAGGCAGACAGAGCCTGACAGCTGCCCCTGCTGTGGGGCCCCGGGGACTGCAGCTTTGTGGCCTACACTGCCTCAGTGACAGTGGCTGGATCGGTGCCCAAGAAGATTCTGGCACACACAAGGTAGGCACTTAGATTGGTTCCTAATGTTTCTCAGCAATCAAAATGGTTGCTGATAATATCAATCTCCTCCCACCCCCACCTTCAATGCCCTCCCCCCAGCTCAGCTGCCACTGCTGTGAGAATAAAGATCTCCAATGCCCTGCAACATCTGCTGCTTCTCTAGGCTCTTGGCACCCCCCTCTGAGCTGCAGGCCCGTTGGCCTTCTTCAGTCCTTCGCACTTGCTATTGTTCCTCCTTCTACAGGGTCTTTGTAAAGAAAAGTTCCTTCTGCCAGGAAAATTCTTCTCATCCTTCTTCACCTAGGTTAACTCCTCCTCATTCCTTCGGAGCTTGAGCTTCCTCTGGGAAGTCTTCCCTGGTCCTTCGCAGCATTTGTCAGAGCTGTAATTTCACATTTGTATGATTAAAGTCTGACGAGGCTTTAAGCTCCATGAGGCGAGGCCAGTACATATTTTCGGCTTACCACTGATCCCCTTCGGGGCCTAGCACAGTGCCAGCACATCGTAAGCACTATTTGTTGAATGAATAAACGATTGAACCATTCTCCATTTTTATTTAATTTTTTCAAAGGCAGGTCAGTCCTCTGTTTAGAGGTTTATTATGACTGTAAATAACTAGGACTATTTGCCTCACTCTTTACCATTTATAAAACACACAATATTCAATAAGTATCTGCTATTTACATGAACAGCAATGAACAACATAGCAATGGTCTGCCAGATCCAAAACTCACAGTATTGTGACAGAGACAAGGAAACAGATAATTCATCCCAAGAGATGGTGGTAAGTGCTATCACAGAGGAAATATAGAGTGCTATGGGAATCTACAGGTATTTGGAGGGTTAGGGAAGGCTTCCTGGAAGAGGTGACATTGATGACCCAAAGGATGAGTAATTTTCCAGATAAGAAGGGTTCACCTGCCTGGAACTCTCACAAGATCCTGGGAGGGTGATCAGACATGTATCGTCAAAGATATTTTACAATTGAGGCCACTGAAGAAGCTAAGGGCGACACAGCCAGGAAGCAGCAGGGCCAACCAGAGGCTCAGTCCCAGGGCTGGTCTCCTTTTTCAAGGACATCCCTTCTCCACCTAAGGCACCCTGGGAGGCCCTGGCCATTCTCTGCTCATGGGCTTGGCCAACCACCTGATTCTGCTGGGCTTCTGGGCAGTTGACCGGCTGCTTCCACAGCCACCCATGAAGTCAGAAAAAGCTGGTAATCCAGTCTTCCCCAATTGCCTTTCATCACCAGGAAGCAATCAAGCAGAGACTCAGTAGGTCACACACCTCAGAAAAGATGCCAGGCCCTGGGTCACTGTGCAGAACTGCTTGCCTGGTGAAGGGCCACTCGAGCAAGCCCCAGTGTTTCAGCGAGTGATCTGGACCCTTCCAAAGGGACTCGGTTTTCTCTGCAGAGCTTAACACTGGGAACTATATTTCAAAGTTCTCAGTGGGAACCCTATTAACAAGGTGTGGAAACAGAGACTCAGAAAGGGAGGTTCTATGACTTATTAAGGGTCATAAAGCCAGTTAGTAACTGTGTCAGAAGTGGAACCCAGGATTCTAAAAATCTTGCATTCTTTCTGTAACATTATGCTGCCTTCCAACAGCCTAGCATTCAAAAATCTGTGTGGGTTACACCCCAGCATTCAAAAAATGGGGTGACGATCTCAGGGAGCTCTCAGTACAGGCATCAAATTACAAGAGTGATGCCAGTTAGGCCCTGACCTTTGTTCTAGGAAAAGGCTTTCGTTGCAATCTACTGCAAGCCACAAGGATATTTACATATTTACTGGTTAAGAGAGCTGGATGTTTTGGTTGCTGTGATGCCATCATTAATGTCGTTCCCATCCAGCCAAAATGATACAACAATCAATAAACAGACAGCCTCTCTGAGGCCCCGAGACAGCCAAATGTATTTACCAGCCAGGGGTTTTGTTAATTAGATAAAGTCCCTGGATCAATGTGCAGAACATTTACCTATGCCGGAGCTAAGCACATTCTGGACACCTTAATCCTGGCACAGACAGCAAGTGCCTCAAGCCCCAAGCCGGGGCATCCAGGGACAAGAACCACAGCAAGCCATCAATGCAAAGCTAGAGTAAATGTGCTTAGCCCTCAAGAAAACCCAACCCTTTCTTCTTTCCTGAACTGCAAACCAAATCAGACTTTTTTCCAAAGTCATCTAGTAAACAAGTTTGGGCTGCTATAAAGTCCTTTACTTTCTAAAACCATCAAAACAAGACATCAAAATAATCTCTAAACTAATAACTGAGAGGTTTTGTTTGAGACGCAGCATGGTATACATAATGGGAAGAGTCATAAAGACCCACATGTTCAACTGCCTAGTTGACATTTCCACTTGAATATCTCACTGGCATGTTAAATTCAGCATGTTCAAAACTGAACCCATAATCTTTTCCCTCCCAATCCATTCCTCTTACAGCACCCTCATCTTAGTGAATGGCAATAGCATCTATGCAGTTGATCATGCCAGAAAACTGAAATTCATTCTTAACACCTTCTTCCCCCAAGCAACTATATCCAATTCTATTTACTCATTCAACATTCATTAATTGAGTACGCACTACAGATCGGGCACTGATACTATTCTGACCATCACCAAGTCCTGTCTAGCTTACTTCCTCCATCTCTGCTACTGACATCTTAGTCCAAATCACCACCTACCATCATCCTCTCTCATCTGGACTATTCCAGTCTTTCTGCATCCACCACGGCTCTCTATCAATCTGTCCTCCACGGAGCAACCCGAGTGATCTTTTACAATTACAGACCTAGATCATGTCACTGTGTCCTTGTGTATGTGTGTGTGTGTCTCTCTCACACACAGGCTTAGAATTCTTAAATGGTTGTCCACTGCTCTTGGGATAAAAATTAAAATTATTCACATGGCTGAGAGACCCAGTGTGGCATGGTCCTTGCTTAACTCTCCGACTTCATTTCATGCCACTTTCCCCCTTGCTCTTGAGTCCAGTCATATTGGCCTTCTCTCAATTCCTCCATTTCTTCACATCTTCTCTTGACTCGGGGCCATCCACCTACTGTTCCTCGAACTGAATGGTCTTTGACCTTTCTCCTCATCCTGCAGAGTTCACTTCAATCTCACATACTCAGAGGATTTCCCTACTGATACATACCACCTCCATCCCTCCCCTACTCAAGGTCAGATTCTAAGTGTCTTGAACTTCACTCTTTAAAAACAGTTTTATTGAGGTATAATTCACACAGCATACAATCCACCCATTAAGAGTACAATTCAATTGTTTTTAGTATGTTCAGAGTTGTACAATCTTGACTAACTCCAGAACATTTTCATCATCCCCAAAAGAAACCCTGGACCCATTAGCAGTCACTCCCTATGCCTCCCCACCCCAACCTCGCCAGTCCTTGGCAATCACTAACCTACTTTCTGTCTCTATGGATTTGTCTATTCTAGACATTTTATATAAATCGAATCATATAATATGTGGTCTTTTGTGTCTGGCGTCTCTCACTTAGCATAATGCTTTCAAGGTTCATTCATGTTGTAGCATATATCAGTACTTCACTGCTTTGTGTTGAATAATATTCTACTGTATGGCTATATCATCTTTTCACTTATCCACTCATCAATTAATAGACTTTGGGGTTGTTTTCCTCTTTGCACTATTAATAATAATGCTACTATGAACATCCATGTACATGAATGTACATGTTTTCAGATCTCTGGGATATATACCTAGGAGGAGACTTGCTAGGTCATAAGGTAACTCTGTTTAACATTTTGAGGAACTGCCAATTGTTTTCCATAGCACTTACACCATTTCACATCCCCACCAGCACTGTATGAGGGGTCCAGTTTCTCCACATCTTCGTCAACACTTGCTTTTATCTGTCTTTCTGATTCTAGCCATCCTAATGGGTGTAAAGTGGTATCTCATTGTGGTTTTGATTTGCATTTCCCTAATGACCAATGATGTTGAGTATCTTTTCATGTGCTTATTGGTTATTTGGGTAATCTTCTTTGAAGAAATGTCTATTCAGATCCTTTGTCCATTTTTAAACTAGGCTACCTTTTCATTGTCGAGTTTTAAGAGTTCTTTGTATATTCTGGATTTAAGCCTCTTATCAGATATATGACTTGCAAATATTTTTTCCCATTCTGTGAGAGGGTCTTTTCACTTTCTTGATGGTTTTCTTTGAACACAGAAGTATTTAATTTTGATGAAGCCCAATTTATCTTTTTTTCCTTTGGTTTCTTGTGTTTTGGTGCCATATCTAAGACGGCTTTGCCTAACCTAAGGTCATGAAGATTTACTCCTATGTCGTCTTCTAAGAGTTTTATGGTTTTAGCTCTTCAATTTAGGTCTATGATGCATTTTGAGTTAATTTTTGTGTATGGTGCGAAGTAGAGTTCCAACTGCATTTTTTTTGCATGTGGATATCCAGTTGTCCCAGAACCATTTGTTGAAAAGATGAATTGTACTTCATTTTGAAATATATAATTATAATTGCACAATTAATCATCTGGCTCCCAGTTAGACTATAAGTACCATGAAGGCAGGGACTGTGCCAACCTTGTTTCCTACTCTATCTCCAGCACTCAGCCAATGCCTAGCTCCTAATAAGCACTCATAAATATTGAATGATTTTATTACTAATTATGAACACTCTACAACTCTATGGCTTACGGGTATTATCATCTCCGTATTACTTAGGCTCATAGAAGGTAGGCAACTTGTGCCTTGTTTTGCTGGTTCTTAATTTTTCACTCATGTGCTCCCTTCCCACCCGGGAAAGGGTTGGTGAGCTCCTCCAGGGCAGGGACGGCTTCTCCTTCCTCACTGTGTTGCCACCAACACAGATTCAGCACAGAACTAGGCACAGAGGACGGGGGAACAGATGAGTGACCAAGGGACAAATGGATAACGCCCTCCATGACCAGGTCCCTACCCATCTCCAGTCCCTCTTGGCCTCAGACTGATCCATCAACACCAGCATATAATTTCCCCTCCCCACCCCATACCCTAGGCTGTTCCTTGCCTCGGTGTAACACCCACACTGTCCCCTTTGCCTAGGGTGCCTTTCCCTTCTATTTGCTAAGCTCTACTGATACTTTAAGACTCTGACCAGGTGCCATTTGCTGTAGGACACTTTCTCTGGTGCCCCAGGTTGCTTAGGGGCATCTTCTGGGCTCCTGCAGCCCCTGTACTCTCCTATCTCACAGCACGCATCACACTGTGTTGCCAGTCTTCCTCAGCCTCCTTCACTGAGGGCAGGAATCATGCCTGGTCCAGTGTCCTAGTGCCAAGCATAGGACCCAGTGTATGACAGGTGCTCAGTAACTTCTTGTCAAATGAATCCTGGAGAGAAAGGGCAGGCAGTCTGAAGTCCAAGATTTATACCACCAGGCTTGCTTCATTGCAGAACGTTCGGGCTGATGAACAACTGAGCTAAGCACTCAGCAGACAGGCCCAGCTCCCTACTGGGAGAGAGGAAATGGGTAGGGGTGTTGTCTTTCACCCAAGTTTGCTCTGAAGGAAATGTGATCTCCACTAGTAGAACAGGAGGCCTCACTTCTCCCAGCCCTAACAGCTCCTCCCATAGCTAAGCGCAGGCCTGGACAGATGGGCCTTCAGTCTGCCCCGTGCCCTAGTTTCGGGTGAGTGGTTCCTGATTCCAGAAGCCAGGCTCAGGTTTAGGCTGAGCCCAGGAGCAGGGCCACCTGCTTATGCTGCTGACAGGTGGGACAGGGCACCTCCACTCCTGAAGAGCCAGAGCTGAATTTGCTAACAAGGTTTAAGTGCCCTGGGGAAGAGGGAAGGAAATGGTTGCCCCAGAGGGAGAGAGGAGGAGAGAAGGAACTAAAGAGGAAGGGACCCAGCCTCCCTCTGATATAGCCAGTGGGAGTATGGAAATAAGACTCTACACTGCCTGCTTCAAGTGTGCTGAAAAGTCAGTAAAAAGCAACTGTCCCCAAATTCCACTGTGCTGGAGAACAGGGTAAGAGACCTGGGGAATCAGACCTTGCCCCTGCCCTGGGGAGGCACACAATCCAGTGGCTAAAGGTGAAGTCTAGCCCGTAACCTTCTTAATATAAAGAACAGAGGGTGGCGAGTGGCAGACCCTGCCCTGCCCCTTTGGCCAGGCAGGCCCACACCGTGCTGGGTTAGCTAGCTCCACACAAAGCTGGTCAACAGTGCCCACACATCAGGGCAGCTGTCCAGAGCTGTTGGCTTGATCATCTCATACTCCGTGAGGATTCCTGATCTGTTCCTGATTCTGTCAGCATATGACCCTTGCTGGTTGTCCTGTTCATGGACAGACTGCTTCCTCAGTCTTGTCATTCAGCCCTGCTTCTCTCACCTGGCCTCCAACTTCTCTTCTAGAAAAGGAATCCTCTCCTGCCACAGCCTGGCACGGCCCTCCCTAAACAACCCTCACACCCTCCCAGACCAGAAGGAAGGGAAGGGGCAAAGGAAGGGGAGACCATGCCCAGCTGGGAGGAGTCAAGGAAGGCTTCACCAGGGACGCAGCACTTGAGCTGAGCCTGGAAGGCTGGGAGGATTTAAGCAGAGGATGATGAGCAGACAGTACAGAGAGCAGTCTGTGTGGAGGGCCTGTGCCCAGGACCCAGAAACTGCAGATTCCAGAATGTCCTTAAAGAGGAGGATGAAGCACCTCCCCTCTGAGCAGAAGAGCCTCAGGCCATTGCCCTTCACTAATCCAGAGCTCTCCCAAGGCTCTGGGGCTGGGAACGGTAGGGGGTCATCAAGGCAGAGACACACACAGCACAAAGCCCCAGAGAGGGCAAGGAGGCGTAGAGGACAATATTATTCACCAGGTCTGAGTTTTATTCCAAATACTGATATCATTGACGATACTGATCATACACGTGGGACCCAACCGTGTATAAACTATGTGTAAGTTTCTTTTAAAAACTGAGAGTGGGACTCTATCCTGCTATAGGCGGGTCTGTTGGGCAGAGCTAAGGGCCAGGACACACCGAGGAAGAAATCAAGGGTAGCATGAAACACTTGTGCAGAGTCTAGTGCATGGAAAGGCTGATAAGGACCTGCTGTAGGATTCCAAAAATTTCTTTCTAGCAAGGATGGTCAGGCTCTCCCCGCCCCTACCCCCTCTAGGCCTAGCTCTGTTAGCAGGAAGAACTGTAATTGATGGGTTACATGCCTCTTTCCTTGAAACCAGAGCCTATGTCACCCCGCCATCTCCGATGCCCAGCAGAGGCCCACTCACTAATTCATTAGCAAGAACTGTTTTGGGTGAGGAGGAAAGGAAGGAAGGATGTCCTAATTCAGGCCTTCATCATCTTGAATTTGTCTTACTGAAACAGCCTGTTAACAGATCTGCCTTCAGTCTTTCCCCAATTCAGTTCATCCTTCACCCTTCTGAATGACCCTAACTGGGTAATTCCTGCTCAAAAACTTCCATGTCTCCCCACTGCTTACAGGGTAAGAATTCAAACTTCTTACCACGGGCCTTCCAGGCTTTGCACATTCCAGCTTCTTTCAAATCACCTTCCCTCTTTCCCCACACCCAGCACCCCTGCACAAGCCCTTCAGCAGCATCGACACGTTCACTGGGCCCAGCAGCAGCCAGCAGCTCCTGCCCCTGACCTTTGCTCAGCTTGTTTCCTGCTCTTTGCTTCTAGTGGGGTGGGAGGGAGAGCAGTGGGGACATGGCCATGATGAAGGGTAGGGTCTGCGCCTTCTCATCTTTGACTCCCTGACAAGGGGTGAAGGGAGATTCTGACTGAGTCATGACCAAGGGGGTTGGGACAACAGGAGGGAGGAGAAAAAGCAGGTTAGAGACTAGAGCAAGAATACGGGTAAGAATAAATGTTCTGAGTCACAATACTCCATAAATTCAATCACTTTCTGTATTCTGTGGGCAGGTGTTTAATTGCTATTAGAAAAACGTGTATTTGAAATAGCTAAAATAATCAAAGCTTGGGGGCTCAGTGGAATAGGGTAAACTCAGCCCCCTCCAGGTGATGGAACGGTGGATTCACAGTATTGCTGCTCTGCAGATGCGCTTCCTACACTGGGTTGCAGGAGGAAAGCAGCAGCCTGGCAGCCCTTAGCAGTTACCAACAGGGGATTCCAGGGTCAGCAGAGGCCTGAAAGGAGGGGCCCTGGCCAGTTTCTGCCCCCTCGCTCCCTTGTACTACAGCAGAAGGAAGTGAGGCTCATCTGCTTCTGGGGGAATGAAGATGCCACGCACAGCCTGCAGTTATGAATGGCTCTTATAACAACAAGCTGACATCTGTGCTTGGTTTTTAAGATGCATCATCACATGTTTATTAAACTATTTCTCCATCATGTTTATTTAGCTACAAAACAACTCTCAGCCCATACTTCCAAAAGTGGTTTATTAAAAACTAAGCCTTGAACATTAATACTCAAAAGCACCCTTGAGAATCAATAATAATGTTGCAGATCAAATGAAAGGGAATCAAAGCAGTACATCTTGGTGGGGGCTGCGGCTGCCTTTCAACACTTTCTTACACGTTCAGGCAGCTGGAGTGGGGAAGAGCACCACGGGTGTGTGGCACTGTGTGCAGGGATAGCCACCCCAAACACCTGACTTCCTGTCTAAAATGTGGACATGGTGGCAGGGAAGGGAGGGTGTCCTATGGCCACCTACCTCTACAGAAAGGGCCAAAAATGCCAAGATTAGGCCCACTGGGGGCCACTAGTTTCACGAAGAATAAAACCTCTGCCCCTAACCCACAGCCCATACTGATGCCCTATGCTGTCCCCAGTCTGACAATCCATCCTGGACACAGACACCTGCCCCTGGCACCAGGCTGAGCCCTGAGTTGAGTCCTACCCCCACCTAAGAACAAGTCTCAACTCCAACCAGCCAGTGGTCAGAGGGGGCCCAGCTGAGACAGGGAGGCTGGAGAAATGCAGTGAGCCCCTGGGCACGGGCCCACAGCATGCGCACTCCAGCACTGCAGGCCTTTCTAGCCCTAGAAGACCTGGCGGAAAGGTCTCTTCCAGGTCCCTCCCAAATCCCCAAGCCTTTCCATGGGTGCCCACCTGCACCACATCCAGGCAATAAGCAATAACTCGCAGCCAGTTCCAGAGAGAAATAAGAACAAACTGGAAGATTCAGTGAAGAACCCACAGAATGTGAAGGGACTCCAAACCATGCCCTGCAAAGAACAAACAGTGGAAGGATCCAGGGATGTTTGGGGTCAGAAAAGACACGGGCGCTGACTCTCCACCTTAAAATATCTAAGAGTTGAGCCGGACCAAGGAGTCCAGGTAACTTGGTGATTACAGGGAAGTCATGGGGTTCAGTTCCCAGCTTCATGTGAGGATTTCCTCCAAGGCAGTCATCACCGGAGAAAAGGGTTCACCCCACTGAGCCCTTCCTGTGCAGGAGAGCAAGGCCTGGGGTTCGACACTCACCTGCGGACTTCTTGGACATTGTTGGCACGGGCAGCTTCCATCAGGGCTGCATCTGAAGAGAGAGGGGCACCGGTCAGACCCCTGGCCAGGACCTACCCCTGAGGGCTGCTTGGAGGGCCCAGTAAGGCAGTGGAAGTGGAAGCACTTCGGAAACATGGGCTTTAACAAGTGAAATGACGCCAAGTATATAAAGAGAAAGCTAACCATCCCCTGCCCACGTGGGATCCACTGGCAACTTGTCATCCATGTCTTTCTATAGCGAGTTCAAACTCTTAACTCCTCTCATCAGACAGGGAGCCCGAAGTGCTGCCCCATGTGTTACCCATAGTAAATGCTCAACGTGTGAACCCCTTCACTCTGCATTCGCTACCTAGCCCTGTAGAACACGTTTATCTGACTATCACTGTTGTCACTGATCATTCCCCTACCTTGCCCCCCTCTCTCCCCTAACTCCAGTATCTCAGCCAAGTTTTGAATCTTGATGTCACAGTTCACAAACCCAGCCAGAGGGACAGGATGGGGAGGAGCAGGCAGGGGTGTTGGCCTCTGAGAGTGAAGAGAGCCTTGACCAGAAGTCAGAGACCTGGCTCCAACACACGCTTCCCCTACTCACCATCTGCTGGGGCAGCCCCTTTCCCTCTCAACCCCACTGCCCTGACTATAAAGCCAAGGCAATAATCCTTGCCCCGCCAGCCTCACAAGGATGCTGAGATCAAATGATGGTTGAAAAATCTGCCAACTCCCCAGTGCCATATCCAGTGAAGGGAGACCCAAAGCAGAGGGTTCCAATCCCTTAGGAATCACCAGGCCTAGCAGAAAAGCGATGCTAAGCCTGGCCTAGCCTGGCCTGGGCAGCCTGCAGGCTGTTGGCACCACCTTGTGGCCACAAAGAAAAACTGCCTGACTCAAAAAAATCTCAAAAGTCAACAGCAGAGGCACGATTCTTTCCAGTATGTAGTGCAATATCAAGTGCCTAGCTGGTTCTGAGCTCCACTGTTGGGCACTGGGCAGACTCATACCCAGCCCTGCCTCAGGGAGCTCCCAGTCTAACCAAGGGACTCGCCCAGTGAAACAGGAGAGAAGGCATTGGAGCAGGATGGAAAGAACAGGATCTGGGAGGCAGACAGACCTGGGCTCCCGTCCCAACTCTGCCACTTACTTGCTCTATGACCTGGCCAAGTCAACTAACCTCCTGAGTCTCAGTTTCCTGATCTGTACAATAGGGATAAGATACCCACCTTATCACACATATGCAAACCAGTCCTGTGGTTCAGACACAGACATATGCCTCTACCCACCTCCTGGCCTAGACTCCAGGACCAGGTTATCTCCCCCGATTGTTCTCCAACACACACCCAGGCATGCTCAGGCAGCCCCCAGCTGGAAGGGGAACAAGCCTTACTAGATATTGCTGCATCCATTCTCCCCTCACTTTCCAGAAAGAAGTGGCTTCTGCAAAGTCACAGAGGGAGTGAGGAATGAGCTGAGATTAGAACCGGGACCTCTTGTCTCCTGAAGAGTAGTACCTACTACACCGCACTGAGGGCCTCAGCTCACAACTCCAAGTCAGGGGACAGAATAGCTGGCAACTCAGAAGGGTTGGAACTGGTCATAGTTTTGGTCATTATCTATTTTGGTAAATAGACCTTGGTCTCCTTGCTGGGGTTCACATGCCACAAAGTCCAGTCCACAGCCCCCCAAGAACCTCTAAGGCAAGACCTTGGACACCTTCCCCCAGTCCATCTAAACATACTGGCCTCCGGACATTCCCTGCTCATCAACTTCCCAAGGCTCTCCATTGCCTACAGGAGAAATTCCAAGCCCTCCAAACCCTCCTCCCTGACATCTAGACCCCACTCCATCTGCTCTCACCTCACTCCAAAGAGCCCCTGTCCTCCAACCAGGCTGGCCACTCTCTTGCCCCTGCACACACCATGGTGACCTGCAACTCCCTTATCCTCGTTCCCTGAAGCCTTTACATGGAATACAATCCAACTCAAGACACATTTACCAAGTACCTCCTAAGTTCCAGACACTACGGTGGACAAACAGTGTGAAGGTATTAGGGAAAGGAGCTGGTATCAACCTGAAAAAAAGATAAGATGCAAGATTCCTTGCGTTCATGGAGCTCACAATGTCACTCTCCTTTTCATCTCTTACCTTATCCTTCAGAACTCAAGTTCAAATTCCCCATCCTCCAGGGGTCTCCAATCTTCCAGGAAGGCTTTCCTGACCCTGCTGGCCCTCTGATGCCCCCAAAACACATACTCAGACCACTCACTAGACCCACAGACCTAACTGCCTGGACTGTCTCCTTAACTGACTTTGTGTTAATTTAGGAGTTCCACACCCACCTAACCCAACACTAGGTACACAGAGTGTATTCAAAAAAATGCTGAAAGTTATAGAATCATAGCATACCTAAGCTAGAAGAGCCCCTAGTCTCTATCTCAACATCCTCATTTTGTAGATGAGGAAACAGAGGGCCAGTGAGGAGGAGCACGAGGACAAAGTCACAGTGGGAGTTAGAGGTAGAACCAAAACAGATGTCCTCACTCCAAGTCCAAGGTCTTTACTTTACAGCTGGCCACATCCTGCTGAATAAACAAATGGATGTCAAGGGAGTCCCCCCTCTTGCTCCCAAGTCTGAGAGCTTGGGATGCATGGAATCCATGAACACCATGCCTCAGTCTCCTCCCCTGAGGAACAGCTGAGAACCTGAGTAGCTGGGTTCACGTAGGCCAGAAGTCTGGCTCTCTGCCCGATCTCCTAGTCCCTGCTCAGCTCCATGCACCCGGATGAGATGCCAACCTGGGTCAGCCAGCCCCCATGGTTTGGGTCTCTACTGAGCCAACTTCTTTCTCCTGCCAACTGTCCCACATTGCACGATCATCTCATGTCAGAGACCAGGCACAGCAAAACCCTAGGAGTCTGACAAACAGACCCAGGCTGCTGAACTCCAAGAGGAGTCAGAATAACTGCACTGTAAGAGTACTGAGACATCATCCTTCACTGAGTAAGTGGGGAAACTGAAACCAGAGAGGAGCAAGGTGTGAGCAGAGGCAAAGCTGGCACTGAAACCAAGTCTCTTCTTCCTGTCTTACGCCACCTAAGAGGAGCAACTCTCTAAACCATCTAGTGGTTTCCTGGAGACCTCTTAAAAGAGGAATTGGACCAGGTGGAATATTAGAGCATAAAAGAACCATGCTCTAATTTTAGATGTTTAGTCCCATGCTCCCACTGTACAGATGGACAAAGTGATGCCCAAAGAAGGGAGGCTGATCTATGATGGGAAATTATATAACTCAGAGGTACTGAGCTCTCCAGGGCAACACCCTGCCCTGTGACCAGATGATGTCTGGGTCCCTCCAGGACTGAGGCTCTGCTAATCTAAATCTATAAGCAACTCCCACCCTCCAAAGATAAGGAGTCAGGACACTCCTCCCGCCTCTCCGTTCCTCGAACCCAGACTGTCCCGATAATCACCCTTGTTGGACGGGCTCTTGCTGTAACAGTGAACCACCAGCGCTGTGGCCAGGGCCCACATGCCCAGTCCGGCCCTGTTGGGGACCCCGTTCCAGCTGTCCTGTCCTGGGAGTGTTTCTTCGGGGCTAGGAAGGCGTCCCCATGTGGCGGCTGCGAGGCACTGGGTCTCGGTGCGTCCTCCCTGGCGCCCCCCGGTGGCTGTCGCTCTTCGGGGGAGCAAGGCCTGCGATGTTCCAGGGCGCCCCCCGGCGGCCGCCCTCAGCCACTGCGGCTCCCCGCGGCCCCCGGTGGTTACGCTCCGGCCGGAGGCACCTTCCTGGCTCCGGAGCGATGAAGACCTAAGCAGCTGGAGGAGGAGCTGCGGCGCCGACGCTGTTCTCCTCAACACCAGGGACCCCAGCATCGTGACAGCTGCTTCGATTACCCCCTGGTGCCGGCCCCAATGCTGGCCACGTCCAACATGGCTGCCGCGGCGCGTTCGAAGACGCCGCGAACGGGGTGGAACTACGCACTACCTCACGGGAGGGGTAGTCCACAGCCCTAGATCTTTCCGCAGCTGGAGAACAAATAAACTATACTTCCCAGAAGGCTGTGGAACTCGCGTCACAAAGACTGCCGACTTACAGGAGCCCGGGGCATGATGGGAAATGGAGTTCGGCTCGGGGGCGTGGCGAGAAGGAAAGTGCCCTGGTGGGGCGTGGCTATTCGAGTTAAGGTTCGAATCCCAGAGCTTATTTTCCTGTTGAGATAAAATACGCGACCCAGTTTCCGACTAGTGTAATTTAAATAGAGATCTTCAGCAGAGGCCCATTATGAAACTTATGCTTATTTCTTTTAGCCTATTTCTCTTTTCAGGCTGGGACAGCTTTTCAAAAAGAAAGATCCGGTGCACCTGAAATAGGAATTCCTTTTTATTTTCCTATACAGACTTCCTTTCGGTTGAAGAGCTGACTCCTAGTCTTGCTTTCCCACTTGTGTTATTTTAAAAGCTCTTTCACGTGGGCTGTCTCATCGTATCCTCATGGCAGCTGTGTGCGGGAAGCTGGGCACGGTTTAGTGTTCCCGTCTATGGGGAAGGGAATTTTGGCTCAGAGATGAAAAGATTTGCCAATAAATCAATAAATAAAGCACAGGTCTTCCAACTCCGAGCCCAACACCTGCACCCCCGTCTCGCTCTCTCCTTGCCAGATTGAACCCACAGGCAGGCAAAGGAGGAAGCTCTTCTTTATGCCAGTCCTGTCTCTTACTCCTGCGGTTCCTTTAGATCTCTGCTCGAGCTTTACAGTATCAGTCTTCCCTGACAATTTTATTTTAAAAAACAGTTCCCCTCCCCCATCCCGTTTATCCCGCTTAATTTTTCTTCACAGCACTTACACCTGACATACTAAATATTTATTTGTTTATTATATTTCTCCGGCAGAACGTGAGCCCCATGAGACAGGAACTTTGTATTTTCACTTTTACGTCAGTAGCACGCAGAACAATGTCTGGAACAAAAAGAGCTACTCAACAAATATTCGTTAGGTGAAAGGATTACCCCCACCTTATTAATGTGGGGGAATGAATACAAGCTCTGGAGTGCAGGCAGACCTGGATTTCAGTTTTGACTCTTGCATTTACTACATGTGTGACCTTGGACAAACTCTTTTACCTCTTTGATTGTTCATTTCCCCATTATTATCAAAGATAATACCTACCATTAAGATGATTGCTTGTATTAAATGAGATGACGTGTAGACCACCACCATCCCTGGCTCACAGTAGGTCTTCAAGAGATGGCAGCTATCATATTCCCTGCTTTAGGGGTGCGCTGGATTCTCTACTCAACTTCTTGAGGTCAGAAATGGAGTTCCTCATTTCCCCATCCCTTAGTAAGGCACTCAGCAAATAGCTGTTGAATGAATGTACAAATATTTTTAAAGTACTCAATAACCAAAGCATCTTGATCTTCTTATTTTATTTATTTATTTATTTTTTTTTGTGGGGAAGACCAGCCCTGAGCTAACATCTGTTGCCAATCCTCCCCTTTTTGCTGAGGAAGACTGGCCCTGGGCTAACATCCGTGCCCATCTTCCTCCACTTTATATGGGACGCCGCCACGGCATGGCTGACAGGCAGTGCGTCCGCGGGCGACCGGGATCCGAACTTGCGAACCCTGGGCTGCCAAGTGCGGACTAAACCGCTGCGCCACCGGGTGGCCCCTTGATCTTCTTATTTTAAGAGATGCCCAGGACATCATGTCTTGTTAGCCACACCATTCAATATAGCAGCGTCACCCTCCCTGTATTCTTAGAATACTTCGGCCTCCCAACTCAGGGTTGGTCACAGCAGGAGGAGCGGTCACTGAACTCCCATTACCAGGTGGGTCACAAGATGGAGTACATCTGAGCACGCAGACCTCCAATCTTCTTGCTGCAGACACTTTCCGGGGCCCTTCAGTTTACTTAGCATTGCATAATTTCAAAGCATGTACCCACTGATTCTCTCATTTGATTTACACAAATAATATCCATGAGGGGTGCAAGGCAGGGTGGAATCACTATCAGCATTTGGTAGGGAGGACTGAGAGGTTAAATAATCAACGTCTGGCTGAGTGGAAGTAGTAGGGGAGGATGGGAATACCCATTAGAATCAGCCAGGCTTCAGAGTGAATTCTAGATCTTCAATAACCAATTCAAAACCCCTAGGTCACCTTGCTAACATTTTAAAAGATCTTCAACTCAGGATGACTTTTTTGGCCTGCTCAGAAAGTAGGGACTGATATCAGGTTCCAGTTACCCTACCTTAGCCCTGAGCGTCTAGCTCTTGGGTTGGGGGACAGAGGACTCCAGCTACATTTAGTTTGTAATGGGATGACTAGGGGATATTGGAGTGGGGGTTAGGAGGAGACAGAAAGTGAGGGATTAATGCAGTTGCTGTAGTCACCTACCTCTGGAATAGAGTGGGAGGCCA
This sequence comes from Tapirus indicus, assembly GCA_031878705.1. Taxonomy (NCBI): domain Eukaryota; kingdom Metazoa; phylum Chordata; class Mammalia; order Perissodactyla; family Tapiridae; genus Tapirus; species Tapirus indicus. The sequence goes on from CM062924.1 coordinate 27,796,092, forward strand.
TTCTATAGGCTTCTGAGGAAAACACTTCTGAAAAATGAAACAAAAAAACAATAACACACATTTTTAAACAAATATGTAAATAGATAGTAGATAGTGAGAGCTGGGTTTTTCACTGTTGGAGAAAGATGTTATAAATAAGGAAAGAGAGAAAGCTAAAATGAACCTTGTGGTACTAGATTGGAATTGGGAGTATCAGTAAAAACTCATGGTTTTAAAATATATACATACAGATAGATCAATGCAGAAATATAGATATGAAAGTATGTATGGGTTAGTATAGTCCATATATTACCAATCTCTGTCCCCAGGCAGGGTCTAGAAGCAGTGACACCCCAAACACTGAATGCACCTAGCGCCCAGATCAAAACACTATTCTACAATAAAATTAACCAGTTCTCCTTGGAGAAATGGTTGTTTCCAGGACTGGGGCAGGGAAAACACAAGATGAGCCAGAAAGTAAGGAAAGGCTCAAAACCAGATTCAGGCTTATCAAAAGAACACAGGAGCCAATGCGAAGGAGTTACAAATGACCAAAGCTGGAGCAATTAAGCAAAAAATAATGATAGTTGGGTTTTTTTTTATCCCATTGGGTAAAACAAATATCCATTAGGCCATACAGATATAAATAATCAAATAAATAAATAAATGGGGGAGAAGTCGGGAAAGAGACACCTCTTCCTTACAGTAGAAATTGAGTTAATAAATGTAGAAGGAAGAGGGAAATAGAGATGGCCATTAGGCAAATACAACAATAATAAATATTTCAGACAAGATCCATAGATGATGCTAAAATTAGTGGGTGAAAGTTTGAGGACAAACAGGATTTGTAGTCTTGAATATCTCCTGCAAGATACTTATCAACTACAAACACTTTACGATGGAGAAACCAGGCAGACGCCAACTTAACCAAGTGATCAAGGTAAACATCACCAGTAATAAGACATGCAGACATCATGAATCCTTGATATGATGTACCGAGAAGGACACACTATCATGTTTGTGGCATCCTTGCCAGGCAGACGTAACTTCACTCCAATCGTGAGAAAACATCAGACAAACCCAAATTTAGAGATATTCTACAAATAACTGATCAATATTTGTGCTAGTTTTCTATTGCTGCATAACAAATCATCGTAAATTTAGGAGATTAAAACAACACCCACTTCATATCTCACAGTTTCTGTGGGAGTCCAGCAGATTTTAACTGGGTTCTCTATTCAGGGTCTCACAAACTAAAATCAAGGTGTTGGCCAGCCATCTCTGCATTTGGAGCCTCAACTAGAGAAAAGTACATTTCCAAGCTCCCGCAAGTTGTTGGCAGAAATAATTTTCTAGCAGCTGTAGGACTGAGGTCCCCATTGTCTAGCTAATTGTCGGCAGGCAGGGACCTCTCAGCTCCTAGAAGCCGTCCTTAGGTCTTTTCCATGCGACCACCTCTTTAGACCTGCTCACATTTGCAATCTCTCTGACTTCAGGGAAGGTTAAGCGCTCTTCTATTAGGTCACGTCCACCTAGCTAATCTCTCTTTTGATAAATCAAAGTCAACTGATAAGTAATGTAATCGCAGGAGTGATAGCTCATCAAATTCATAGGTTCTGCTCACACTCAAGGTGTGTACAAGGCATGTACACCCAGAGGTGGGAATCTTAGGGGTCATCTTAGAACTCTGCCTACTATGGTACTCTTCAAAAGTGTCAAGGTCATGAAAGATAGGGAAAGACTGAGGAGCTGCTATAGACTGGAGGAGATTAAGGAGAATAAAAACTAAGTACCTGTGTGATCATGGCTAGGATCTGGGGACAGAAAAAGGACATTAGAGGAAAAATTGGTGAATTTCAAATAAATTCTGTAGTTTAGTTAATAATATTGTACAAATGTTGATTTCCTGTTGATCACTTTATTGTGGTAGATAAGATGTTAACGTTGGGAAAGTGAGGTGGGGGATATAAGGGAACTCTTTGTACTATTTTTGTAACCTTTCTGTAAGCCTAAAATTAATTCAAAATCAAAAGTGTTTTAAAAAGGAAATATATTTTAGTCTAATTTCTCCCCCAGAATCAGTTGGTAGATGGGATAGGTACAGGAAATTGAGAAGAAACTGACATGTATTAAGGATCTACTATCTATTTTTTTATTAGTCCATTCAACAAGATATTTATTGAGTACCTACTATATACCAGATACCATGTTAGGTGATTTACTGGAGTCAACTCCTTGAGGGTGGGGTCCATGTCTTATTCAGATTCTCTATTTCTTCTTGATTCAGTTTTGGGAGGTTGTATGAGTCTAAGAATTTATCCATTTCTTCTAGATTGTCCAGTTTGTTGGCATATAGTTTTTCATAGTATTCTCTAATAATCCTTTGTATTTCTGTGGTATCTGTTGTAATTTCTCCTCTTTCATTTCTAATTTTATTTATTTGAGACTTCTCTCTTTTTTTCTTAGTAAGTTTGGCTAAAGGTTTGTCAATTTTATCTTCTCAAAGAACCAGCTCTTTGTTTCGTTGATCCTTTCTACTGTTTTTTTTTTTGTTTGTTTCAATTTCATTTATTTCTTCTCTAATTTTTATTATTTCCCTCCTTCTGCTGACTTTGGGCTTTGTTTGTTGTTCTTTTTCTAGTTCTGTTAGATGTAGTTTAAGGTTGCTTATTTGGGATTTTTCTTGTTTGTTAAGGTGGGCCTGTATTGCTATGAATTTCCCTCTCAGGACCACTTTTGCTGTATCCCATATGGGTTGGTATGTTGTATTTTCACTTTCATTTGTCTCCAGATATTTTTTGATTTCTCCTTTAATTTCATCAATGATCCATTGGTTGTTCAGTAGCATGTTGTTTAGTCTTCACATCTTTGTCACTTTCCCAGTTTTTTTCTTGTTGTTCATTTCTAGTTTCATAGCATTATGGTCAGAAAAGATGCTTGTTATGATTCAATCTTCTTAAATTTATAGAGGCTTGCCTTGTTTCCCAACATATGGTCTGTCCTTGAGTATGTTCCACGTGCACTTGAGAAGAATGTGTAATCTGCTGTTTTTGGGTAGAGTGCTCTTTATACATCTATTAAGTTGATCTCATCTAGTTTTTCATTTAAGTCCACTATTTCCTTATTGACTTTTTGTCTGGGTGATCTATCCATTGATGTAAGTGGGGTGTTAAGATCCCGTACTATTATTGTGTTGTTGTTGATATCTCATTTTAGGTTTGTTAATAGTTGCTTTATGTACTTTGGTGCTCCTGTTTTGGGTGCATAGATATTTATAAGTGATATGTCTTCTTGGTGGAGTGTCCATTTTATCATTACATATTGCCCCTCTTTGTCTCTCTTTACCCTTTTTATCTTGAAGTTTACTTTGTCTGATATAAGTATGGCAACACCTGCTTTCTTTTGCTTGCCATTAGCTTGTAGTATTGTCTTCCATCCTTTCACTCCAAGACTGTGTTTGTCTTTAGAGCTGAGATGTGTTTCCTGGAGGCAGCATATTGTTGGGTCTTGCTTTTTAATCCATCCTGCCACTCTGTGTCTTTTGATTGGAGAATTCAATCTATTTACATTTAGAGTGATTATTGATATATGAGGGCTTAATGTTGTTATTTTATGACTCATTTTCCAGTTCTTTTGCATTTCCTTTTTTCTTGTCCCATGTGTTTTAGTCTTCCAATACAGTTGGGAGTTCTGTGTGATGATTCTCTTAGTTTTCTCCTTATTTTTTGTATATGACTCTGTTTTGATCATTTGTTTAGTGGTTACTGTGAGGTTTGTATAAAAAGTCTCATGGATGAGCTAGTCCGTTTTCTAATGGTCTCTTATTTCCTTAGACTAAGTTGATTTGATCCCTTTCCTCTTCCCCTTCTAAGTTATTGTTGTCACAACTTCTTCCATCTTGTGTTGTGAGTGTGTGTTTTAAATGATGAGGTTATGGAGTGACGTCAGCATCATGGTGGAGTGAGATTCCCTCTTTGAATCTCTACCCCCTAAGACACAACAAAAACATCATTCACATACTAACAGAGCTCAATCAAACACTACAAAGGACTTCTAAGAAACCACTACTGCCATACATCGGATGGTGGAGGCGTGGGAAGCCCCAAAGGACGTGAGGAGAGGTAAGAAGTTGTACTCATCCTCCCCAATTGGTCGGCAAATACAGACAGCATGGCTCGCAGACAGAGGGGGAAGGGGCGGCCCACTGCGGGGAAAACTATTGCCCTCCAGGTGCTCTCACAGACTGTCGATAGATCCCCACCAGGAAGTGATGACGGACTGTTTTGGGGGTGGAGCAAACACCCTAAGAGAGCCAGAAAGGAAACCCCCGGATTGAGCAGGAGAAAGAGAGAACCCCTCCCCCCACGCACACCGCGTTTCAGTATAATCCCTCTGGGGACTGCAGCGGACTCAGAGCATACCGCTCGCGATCTCCATCCAGTGGCAGCAGGTGGAAACTGCAGGACCAACTTCAAGATAAGAGGAAAAAGTAACGCCGTCGCCATCAGATCCATGCATGGTTTGTTATGTCTACAGACCAAAAGGAAAATGACAAACACCCAGACACCAACCCTGAAGGCACAGAATTCAATAACTTGAATGACAGAGAATTCAAAATAGCTATCATAAACAAACTCAATGAAATACAAGAGAACACACAGAAACAAATCAATGAATTCAGGGATTTCATCACAAAAGAGATTGAAACCATAAAGAAAAACCAATCAGAATTATTGGAGGTGAAAAACAAAATGAACGAGATAGTGGAAAAAATGGAGTCTTTAAAGAGCAGAACTGACAATATGGAGGAACAAATTAGCATTATCGAGGATAGCCACACAGAAATGCTCCAGATAGAGGAGGAGAGAGAGCTAAGACTAAAAAGAAATAAAGAAATTCTTCGAGAAATATCAGACTCAATGAGGAAAAGCAACATAAGGATAATAGGTATTCCAGAAGGAGAAGAAAGAGAAAAAGGAGCAGAGAGTTTGTTCAAAGAAATAATAGCTGAGAACTTCCCCAACCTAGGGAACGAGAGGGAAATAACAGTGAATGAAATCAATAGATCACCTAAATATATAAACAGGAATAAAAAATCATCTCGCCACATAGTAGCAAACTTGAAAAATATTCGTGACAAGGAAATAATATTAAGGGCAGCTAAACAAAAAACCAAAATAACATACAAAGGAAACCCCATCAGGCTCTCAGCTGATTTCTCGACAGAAACTCTACAGGCTAGGAGAGACTGGAATGATATATTCAAAATCATGAAAGACAAAAACCTTCAGCCAAGAATACTTTATCCAGCAAAAATATCCTTCAAATATGATGGAGAAATAATAACTCTCCCGGATAAACAAAAGCTAAGAGAGTTAATCGCCACAAGACCCCCACTACAAGAAATGCTCAAGAAGGCCCTTAGGCCTGAAAAAAAAAAAAATGAGAAAGGGGATACAAAGATTTCAGCAAGGAGGAAAGCAAGGAGACTAAACCAGAACAAACTACAGTTGGATAACATCAAAAATTAATTCAAGCTCATCACTGTAAACACACACTCACAACACAAGATGGAATAAATAGAGATAACAAATAAGGAGGGGAAGAGGTAAGGGATTGAATCGACCCAGCCTCAGGAAAAAGGAGGCATCTGAAAATGTACTATCTTATCCAGGAGATCGCTTATATAAACCTCATGGTAACCACTAAACAAATAACCAGAAGAGAACCACACATGACAAATAAAGAGAAAATTAAGAGAATGAGCATGCAGAAATACCAAATTGAATTTGCAGTCCAAAACACAAGTGACAGGAAATGCAAAAGAACCAGAAAATGAACAATAAAATAGCAACATTAAACCCTCATATATCAGTAATCACTCTAAATGTAAATGGATTGAATTCTCCAATCAAAAGACACAGAGTGGCAGGATGGATTCAAAACCAAGATCCAACAATCTGCTGCCTCCAGGAAACACATCTCAGCTCTAAAGACAAACACAGACTCAAAATAAAAGGATGGAAAACAATACTACAAGTTAATGGCAAACAAAAGAAAGCAGGAGTAGCCATACTTATATCAGACAAAGTAGACTTCAAGATAGAAAAGGTAATGAGAGACAAAGAAGGGCAATATATAATGATAAAAGGGACACTTCACCAAGAAGACATAACAATCATAAATATCTATGCACCCAACACAGGAGCACCAAAGTACATAAAACAACTGCTAAAAAACCTAAAAGGAGATATTAACAATAACACAATAAGAGTAGGGGATCTTAACACCCCCCTTACATCAATGGATAGATCATCCAGACAAAAAGTCAATAAGGAAATAATGGACTTAAACAAAAAACTAGACGCAATGGACTTAATAGATATATACAGAGCACTCCACCAAAAAAAGCAGAGTACACATTCTTCTCAAGTGCACATGGAACATTCTCAAGGATAGACCATATATTAGGAAACAAGGCAAACCTCTATAAATTTAAGAAGATTGAAATCATTACAAGCATCTTTTCTGATCATAATGCTGTGAAACTAGAAATCAACTGCAAGGAAAAAACTAGGAAAGGGACAAAGATGTGGAGACTAAACAACATGCTACTGAACAACCAATGGGTCTTTGATGAAATTAAAGGAGAAATCAAAAGCTATCTGGAGACAAATGAAAAAGGAAATACACCATACCAACTCATATGGGATGCAGCAAAAGTGGTCCTGAGAGGGAAATTCATTGCAATACAAGCACACCTTAACAAACAAGAAAAATCCCAAATAAATAAGCTTAAATTGCACCTAACAGAATTAGAAAAAGAAGAACAGACAAAGCCCCGAATCAGCAGAACAAGGGAAATAATAAAAATCAGAGAAGAAATAAATGAAATTGAAACAACAACAACAACAACAACAACAAAAAAACAGTAGAAAGGATCAATGAAACAAATAGCTGGTTCTTTGAGAAGATAATTAAAATTGACAAACCCTTAGCCAGACTCACTAACACAAAAAAGGAGAAGACTCAAATAAATAAAATTAGAAATGAAAGAGGAGAAATTGCAACAGATAACACAGAAATACAAGGGATTATTAGGGAATACTATGAAAAACTTTACGCCAACAAATTGGACAACCTAAAGGAAATGGACAAATTCTTGGAGGCATACGACCTCCCAAAACTGAATCAAGAAGAAATAGAGAATCTGAACAGACCAATCACAAGTAAAGAGATTGAAACAGTCATCAAAAACCTCCCAAAAAATAAAATTCCAGGACCAGATGGCTTCCCTGGAGAATTTTACCAAACAATCAAAGATCCTTCTCAAACTATTCCAAAAAATAGAGGAAGATGGAATACTTCCCAACACATTCTATGAGGCCGACATCATCCTGATACCAAAGCCAGACAAGGACAATACAAAGAAGGAAAACTACAGGCCAATATCACTGATGAACATAGACGCAAAAATCCTCAACAAAATATTGGCAAACTGAATACAGCAATACATCAAAAAGATAATACACCATGATCAAGTGGGATTTATACCAGGGACACAGGGATGGTTCAACATCCGCAAATCAATCAACGTGATACACCACATTAACAAAATGAAGAATAAAAACCACATGATCATCTCAATCGATGCAGAGAAGGCATTCGACAAGATCCAGCATCCATTTATGATAAAAACTCTCAACAAAATGGGTATAGAAGGAAAGTACCTCAACATAATAAGGGCCATATATGACAAACCTACAGCAAACATCCTACTCAATGGGGAAAAACTGAAAGCCATTCCTTTGAGGACAGGAACAAGACAAGGGTGCCCACTCTCACTGCTCTTATTCAACATAGTACTGGAAGTTCTGGCCAGAGCAATCAGGCAAGAAAAAGGAATAAAAGGACTCCAAATAGACAATGAAGAAGTGAAACTCTCCTATTTGCAGACAACATGATCTTATACATAGAAAACCCAAAAAATTCCATCAGAAAACTACTAGAAATAATCAACAACTACAGTAAAGTGGCAGGGTATAAAATCAACTTACAAAAATCAATTGCATTTCTATACACTATCAATGAACCAACAGAAAGAGAACTCAAAAAGACAATCCCATTTACAATTGCAACAAAAAGAATAAAATATCTGGGAATAAATTTAACCAAGGTGGTAAAAGACCTATACAATGAAAACTATAAGACACTATTGAAACAAATCAAGGAAGACATAAAGAAATGGAAAGATATTCCATGCACATGGATTGGAAGAATAAATATAGTTAAAATGTCCATTCTACCTAAAGCAATCCACAAATTCAATGCAATCCCAATCAGAATCCCAATGTCATTCTTCACGGTAATAGAACAAAAACTACTGAAATTCGTATGGGGCAACAAAAGAGCCCGAATACTAAAGCTATTCTGAAAAAAAAGAACAAAGCTGGAGGCATCACAATCCCTGATTTCAAAATATACTATAAAGCTATAGTAATCAAAACAGCATGGTACTGGTACAAAAATAGACACACTGATCAATGGAATAGAATTGAAAGCCCAGAAATAAAACCACACATCTACAGATAGCTAATCTTTGACAAAGGAGCAAAGAACATACAATGGAGAGAGGGAAGTCTCTTCAATAAATGGTGCTGGGAAAATTGGACAGCCACATGCAAAAGAATGAAAGTAGACCATCTCCTATCGCCATATACAAAAATCAATTCAAAATGGATCAAGGACGAAACTATAAAACTCCTGGAAGAAAATACAGGCAGTACACTAAGTGAGACTGGACATAAAGGGATCCTTTCAGATTCCATGTCTACTCAGACAAGGGAAACAAAAGAAAAAATAAACAAGTGGGACCTCATTAGACTAAAGAGCTTCTACAAGGCAAATGAAACCAGGATCAAAATGAATAGACAACCCACCAGCTGGGAGAAAATATTCGCAAATCATTTGTCCGACAAGGGATTAATCTCAGTAATATATAAAGATCTCATACAACTGAGCAACAAAGAAACAAACAACCCGATCAAAAAATGGGCAGAGGATATGAACAGACATTTTTCCAAGGAAGAGATACAGATGGCCAATAGACACATGAAAAGATGTTCAACATCACTAATCATCAGGGAAATGCAAATCAAAACTACACTAAGATATCACCTGACACCCGTTAGAATGGCTATAATCACAAAGACAAATAACAGCAAATGCTGGAGAGGTTGTGGAGAAACAGGGACCCTCATTCACTGCTGGTGGGAATGCAAACTGGTGCAGCCTCTATGGAAAACAGTATGGAGAGTCCTCAAAAAATTAAAAGTAGAAATACCTTATGATCCAGCAATCCCACTCTTGGGCATCTACCCAATGGACATGAAATCAACCATCACAAGAGGCTTATGCACCCCTATGTTCATTGCAGCATTATTCACTATAGCGAAGAAGTGGAAGCAACCTAAGTGTCCCTCGACTGATGATTGGCTAAAGAAGATGTGGTATATACATACAATGGAATACTACTCAGCCATAAGAAAAGACACAATTGTCCCATTTGCAACAACATGGATGGACCTAGAGGGTATTATGTTAAGTGAAATAAGCCAGAGAGAGAAGGACAGACACTGCATGAACTCACTCATATATGGAATGTAAGAGAACACACGGACAGAGAGAACTGATTGGTGGTTACCAAGGGAAAAGGGGGTGGGGGTGGGCACAAGGGGTGAAGGGTTACATCCACATGGTGATGGACAAACAATAATGTACAACTAAAACCCCACAGTGTTATAAACTATTAAGACATCAATAAATAAAATAAAATGATGAGGTTATATTTGTTTTTGGTGTTTTCCTTCCCTTAATCTTGATGTTTATAGTTAAGTGTTTGCTAATCTATTCTGATAGAGAGTCGTGATTTTTCTGGTTTTGTCTACCTATTTTTCTCCTTGCTCAAAGTTTTATATCCCATTTCTCTTTTTGCTCAGGTATGAGGGCCTTCTTGAGCATTTCTTGCAGTGGGGGTCTTTTGGCAATGAACTCCCTTAGCTTTTGTTTATCTGGGAAAGTTATTATTTCTCCCTCATATCTGAAGGATATTTTCACTGGATAGAGTATTCTTGGCTGAAAGTTTTTGTCTTTCAGAATTTTTAATATGCCATTCCAGTCTCTCCTAGCCTGTTGAGTTTCTGTCAAGAAATCTGCTGAGAGCCTGATAGGAATTCCTTTGTATGTTATTTTATTTTTTTGTCTAGCTGCCCTTAATATTTCTTTCTTTGTCATTGACTTTTGCCAGCTTTACTACTATATGCTGGAGAGGGTCTTTTCCTATTGATATATTTAGGAGCTCTATTAACTTCATTCACTGGTATTTCCAGCTCCTTCCCCAGGTTTGGGAAGTTCTCAGCTGTTATTTCTTTGAACAAGCTCTCTGCTCCTTTCTCCCTCTCTTCTCCCTCTGGAATACCTGTAATCCTTATGTTGCATTTCCTAAATGAGTTGGATATTTCTTGGAGGATTTCTTCATTTCTTTTTAGTCTTAGTTCTCTCTCCTCCTCTATCTGGAGCATCTCTTCCTTCCTATCATCATTTATGATAATCCTTTCCTCCATGTTGTCAGCTCTATTCTTTAAAGATTCCAGATTTTCCTTTATCTCCTCCACTGTGTTTTTCATCTCCAATATTTCTGATTGGTTTTTCTTTATGGTTTCAATCTCTTTTGTGAAGAAATTCCTGATATCATTGAACTGTGTATCTGTATTTTCTTGTAAATCATTGAGCTTTTTCATGATAGCTGTTTTGAATTCTTTGTCATTTAGGTTATAAATTTCTGTGCCTTCAGGATTGATTTCTGGGTTCTTGTCATTTTCCTCCTGGTCTGGAGATTTAATATATTTTTGCAAGTGCCTGCCAATGTTGGCTTATTTTTTCTCGTACTGAAGATACCTGGTCACAGTTTCCACTTGCTGCCACTGGGTGGGGGTCAAGCACTGTGTACTCTGAGCCCACTGCAACCTGCAGGTGCTCCAGCCAACTGGTTGTGCTGAAGCACCGGGTGTGCAGAGGCTCTCTCTTTTGCCTGCCTGATCTCAGGGGCTCCTCTCTTCCCTCACTATCTGCTCTCCTGGGGTGCTTGAATGATGGCAGCACCCCTGCAACAGTTCAGTCTCCTCCATGTGGGAATTCCCCAAGGGCTGTGAGAGATCTTTGAGAGCAACGGTTTTCCCTGCAGAGGGCCGCCCCTCCCTCCCCTCTCTCTCTGGGAGCCATGTGGTCTCCAAGTTGCTGATCAAATGGGGAGGGGCAGGATTTCTCCTTACCTCTCCCCACTACCTCCGGGGGTTCCAGCACCTCCAGCATCAGATGTATGGCTGCATGGGTCTCTCGTACATCCTTTGTGTTGTGTGAGTGTCCTCTGTTGGTATGCAAGTGTCCTTTTTGTTGTATCTTAGAGAGGGGAGAGTTTAAAGGGGAAAGCTCACTCTGCCATGATGCTGACATCACCACTAGGGTCCATGTCTTACTCATTTATGTGTCCCAAGCACCTTGCACAATGTCTGGCACAGAGAAGGCACGTATGTTATTATTTAATTCTGACAATAACTATGAGGTGGCAATTTGCCCCCCCCCTCCCTTTTACAGATGGAGAAACTGAGATTCAGAGAGATTAAGTGACTTGTTCATGTCATACAGCTAGTGAGTGATGGCTCTAGGACGCCAGCCCTGGTCTGTGTGATTCCAAAGCCTTCTTCCACCACACAGTGCTTCCTCTCCATTTTCGGTAGGCATCATTCAGTTCAAAGAGCATTCTACAGTATAAATTAAAATATAAAATTTGCATGCTTTTTTTAAAGGTCAAATACATGAGTTCTCAAAGAAATTTCACACTTGCATGGATGATGGTGGCTAGAGCCCCAGACTCTCTCAGGATATTCCAGTGGAAATCCTTGAGAACAATTTTTTCCTAGAAATTATAGTCAGTTAACAGTAGCAAAAGATACAATTAAAAAGTAAGGTATTCTTTCAGATATCAGGAGTGACTGATAAATAGTCCATCTGGTTAGCCTTCATGAGTCAAAGATCTTTTAAAATATATTTAGCACTATACCTAGGGGTTAATGCACAGGGTCTGAAGACATAGCTTTCACTTCCTACAGATCCTACTGGATATGCCATACCACTCTCTCCATGCCCATTCTTCCATAGCTCTTCTTTGGAATAACTGAGGTAAACTGATTTATTGGTAATAATAGCAGCTAAATTTTATTAAGTATTTAGTATGTTCCAGCCACTGTGCTAAATAACCTACCTGCATCCATCTGTTATTATATAAAGGCTCAGATCAGTTTCTCCCAGGTTTGCTGGACATGTTTTTCATATGATCATTCTAGTCAGTGAAGGCACAATACCCCACTTGATAGCATGTAAACCACGTCTGAGAAATCTTGGAGAAACTTATCTAAGCGTTTTGCACGAATAGAATAGCTACTGAATACTGAGTATTTATTCTGAGTCAGGCACTGTGCTAATAAGCACTTCATATGAACACACTCACTTAATCCCTGCATTAACCCTATGGGTTAGAAACTATTAGCATTCCCAGGTTAGTCTGACTCAGAGCCCAAACTCTTAGCCATTACAGAGCTTGCTTTCCTGAGGAAGGAAACATGTGTGTGTTTGCGTGTGTGTTGTGTCTATGTGTGTAAGGGTGTGTGTGAAAAACCTTCTGCATTATTTTTCTCACAAATACATTGAACACTTTCCTGTATTAATAAATAGAAGATAGTGAATATAATTTACTGTTTCCCTGATGATCAAAGTTATTGCTATCACAACAGATTTTTTTCATACCATATTGTAAACCTAGAAATCTTGAGCATTAACCCAAACCCAACTCAGAAAATATTTTGCTAAATAAATCTCTTATATCACCTCCTTTTCTTGTCATCTCTCTCTTTCCCATTGAATCAAAGTGTAGCTTGTGGCCTCTGGGCAGAGTAACATGACTACTTTTTACACTAAGGATAAGAATTTTGTTTATGATAAATCTGCCATTTCATGTAAGTAGGGAAAAGACTATTTAGTAAATGGTTGGGATAACTAGGTGGCCAATTGGAGAAAAAAAGAAATTGGATTTCTAACTTACCCGTTCCACCAAAACAAATGCTTACTGAATCAAAAGATTTAAATGTGAAAAAAGAAATCATAAAAAATGCCAGAAGTGGGGCCAGCCTGGTAGTGTAGTGGTTAAGTTCACGTGCTCCACTTCAGCGGCCTGCGGTTCATGGGTTCGAATCCTGGGTGCAGACTGATGCGCCACTTGTCAAGCTATGCTGTGGTGCTGTCCCATATAAAGTAGCAGAAGATGGGCATCAATGTTAGCCCAGGGCCAATCTTCCTCAGGAGAAAGAGGTGGATTGGCAACAGATGTTAGCTCAGGGCTAATCTTCCTCACACACACACGAAAAGTGCTAGAAGAAAACATAAAGTAATTTTCAAAAAGGACTGGAGTACGGAAGCTCTCTAGATGTGACACAAAACTCAGAACCCACAATAGAAAAGATTGATATATTTGACTCTACAGAAAAGAATTCTGATGGAAAAATACCATAAACAGTGAAAAATATAAATGACAATCTGGGAAAAAAATATTTGCATCACAGTGATGAAGGGCTAAGTAAAACAGGGAACTCCTATAAAATATGAAGAAGACCTACAAGAGATAAATGGACAAGGGCAATGTCTGTGCTAGCTTATACTGTGCCTTTGTGCAAAGTAAAGAACAGAGCTCCCTGGGTATGAATTAGCAATAGAGGCCCCTGCGCAGTGTGCATAGCTAGGCGAGTGGTATGCTGCCAGATTTCTGCTTCCACTTCTGTGAACTGAACATCCAAACTTAGACGCCTCAAACAAAGGACTTGACCGAAGAGCTCACGAGAAGAAAAATACAGATTATATTTAAACAAATGAAAATACGCTCAACCACATTCATGACAAGAAACATACAAATTAAATGTATAATGATCCATATCTTGTACCATATACAAAAATGATCTCAAAATGCATTATAGACCTAAATGTAAAACCTACTCTAAAACTTCTAGAAGAACACAGAGAAAATCTTTGTGACTTTGAGTAAGGCAAAGATTTCTTAGATACAACAGCGAAAACATGATCCATTAAAAAAAGATAAATTGGGCTTCGTCACGGTTAAGAACTTTTGCTCCTCAAAAACAACTGTTAAGAGAATGAACAGATAAGCCACAGAGGGGGAGAAAATATTTGCACATCATATATCCAATAAAAGACTTGCACCAAAATATAAAAAGTACTCCCAAAACTCGATAATAAGACATCAACCCAATTTTAAAAATGGGAAAAATATTTGAATAGACACTTCACCAAAGTGAAATAAGCAATGAAAAGACCCTTAACACCATTACTCACTAGGAAAATGAAAATGAAAACCACAATTAATTACCATTACACATCTACTAGAATGTCTGAAATTAAAAAGACCGACCATACCAAATACTGGCGAGAATGTGGAGGAACTGAAACGCTCATACACTGCTGATAGGACTGTAAAATGGTGCAACCACTTTGGAAAACAGGCAGTTTCTTTAAAAGTTAAATGTACAACTATCATATAACCCAGACATTCCATTTCTAAATAATTAAAGTAAGAGAAATAAAAACATATGTCCATACTAGGACTTGTACATGAATGTTTTATTTGTGATAATTACAAACTGGAAACAACCTAAATGTCTATCAACACAAAAATGGATAAACAAATTGTGGTATATCCATACAATGGAGTGCTACTCAGTGATAAAAAGAAATGAACTATTGATAGGCGCAATGACATGGACAAATCTCAAAACAGTTATGCTGAGTGAAAGAAGTCAGACAAAAAAAAAAAGACTGCACACTGTATTATCCCATTTACATAAGATCGTGGAAAATAAAAACTAGTCTGTAGTCACACGAAGCAGACCAGTGGTTGCATGGGGATAAGAGAGTAGGAAGAGTGGTGGGAGGAAGGGATTGCAAAGGGGCACAAGAAAACCCTTGCAGAGGGCTGGCCCGGTGGCGTAGCGTTTAAGTTCGTGCTTTGGCAGCCCAGGGTTCACGGGTTCGGATCCTGTGCGCAGGCTGACACACTGCTTGTCAGCTATGCTGCAGTGGCATCCCATATAAAGTAGAGGAAGATGGGCACAGATGTTAGCCCAGGGCCAGTCTTCCTCAGCAAAAAAAAAAAAAAACAAGAGGATTGGCAACAGATGTTAGCTCAGGGATAGTCTTCCTCACCAAAAAAAAAGAGAAAGAAAACCTTTGGGGGTGATGGATGTGTTCATTATCTTGGTTGTGGTGATGGTTTCACAGGGGTACACAGGTCAAAACTGATCAAATTTACACTTTAAATATGTGCAGTTTATTGTAGGTCAATTATACTCCAATAAAGTGTTTTTAAAAATTATAATGAGATATGGTTCACCTATCAGATTGGCAAATATATTTTTAAATATAGCTATATATATATATATATATATCTTTGTGACAAGTTTGTGAAGAAAGAGGCACTCATATTGTTGGTGGGAGTACATATAGGTACAACTTCAATGGAGGCCTAACTGACAATATCTAAATATTGGAATTTAAAATATAGATATACTTGCACATGCGTAAAATGAGGAGCATTTCAGGATATTTGTAGTAGCAAGAGATTGGAAACAGCCTGAATGTCCAGCAACAGGAAATTGATTAAATACATTAGAGTGCGGCTAAACAGTGGAATATTATATTTTTTTAATGGGGTAATCCTATCTCTTTTAACGTGAAACACTCTGAGGTGTTTTAAGTAGAAAAAAACCAAGGCACAGAACATGTGTTGTATGTAATCATTGGGGTTATTTGAAAAAATATGTATTTTCAATATAGATAGTTTCAATATGTGGTTATATACTTAGGATATTTCCAGAAGGATAATAAAAATAATTGCCTTTGGGGTGAGTAAAATGGGGCTGAGGGATGGAGGAAAGAAGTAGGGAGGGAGGGAGAGTTTATTTTCCACGTATACACTTTTGAATTTGGTACCATGTGCATACAGTGCCTATTCAATTAAATCAACCAGTCTCTATTATTTCTATATCAATATTCACTTTAAATTAATTTCTGGCATCAGATAGTGGGAGTGCTTTTAATTTCAGACTACTTTATTATTTTTTCTCAGGTACAAACACTGACATCTTGTGGACTTCTAAGATAATGCTGCTAAATGTCATTATAGTCAGTAATAATTTTCACCATTCCATTCTACTCCACTCCATTCCTCTCAGCAAATACTTGTTGAATGCCTACCCTGTGCACTTGTCCAACCCTTTAAAACCAACATAGTTTCAATAAGATTCAACCTCATTTATTGAACAGCGTGAGGCACTAGGTACTGAAACTACAGTCACGAACAGAGATGGATCTCTGGAGGGTGTGCAGTCAACAGGGAACATCAATAGAGACAATTCAGGTTTACCTGGGAGCACATGGCAGGCTCAGTGGTCAGGGAATTCTTCCTAAAGGAAGAGACGTCTGAGCTGAGCTCTGCAGAAAGAGCCAGAATTGGCCAGATGGGAGTATAGTAGTTAGTGTGGGTTGAGGGCACCTGGAGAAAGGGTCACTGTCAGTAAGGAGAACACTATATGCAAGAGGCAATACATTTTTCTTGTTTGCAATGCATGTTTGAAGAACTGAGTGTGGCTGAAGTGTAGAGTAGAAGGAGCTAAAGGTGAGAAATGAGGCTTAACCAGAGAGGTTAAGCAATTTACTGTGTTTTCTCAGCAAGTATGTGATGAGCCAAGAATCTGACCCCAGAACTAAATGACTCCACCACTTCCTGTTATTCTTACCGTGAAGATTTTGCTTTGTGAGCCTTTCCTGGGCCCCATGCCTAATGCTCTGTTCCTCCCAACTGGCCTCAAAGGTGGGCGTCCTCCCTCCTTCCCTCTGGCCCTCCATCCCTCCCCCTCTCCCTTCCTCCCTTTCTTCCTCCTTCCATCCGTCTTACCTTCTTTCCCTCCTTCCTTTATTCCTTCCTTCCACATTGCCTGTTTTCTGCTGCCTTGGTGCTAGAGAAGAGAGAAGGAAGGCTTTTTGTGTTACAACATGATATTTCAGGGCTCAGAGGAACTATCTACTCTGGTTATTGTCCACTCTGGTCATGTCTGTTTGGGTTGTTTTTGTTTTTTTTTTTCTGGTATTCTTTTTTGCTGAGGAAGGTTTGCCCTCAGCTAACATCTGTTGCCAATCTTCCTCTTTTTTTTTTTTTTTTTTTTAATATGAGCCACTGCCACATCATGGTCACTGACATATGAGTGGTGTGGTTCCGTGCCCGGGAACTGAACCCGGGCCGCTGCAGTGGAGCACACTGAACCTTAACCACTATGCCATCAGGGCCGACACTGGTCATGTTGATAGATAAAGCTAATAGATGAGAATGACTCCTGCATCAGAGCCTCTCTCCACCCCTCCAGCTTAGTGGGTCCAGGATGTTGCCTGGGGTGGAGTGGGGTGAGACTTGGCATTGAAAGCTGTGTCTCTCGGTGGTGGCCCTATGTCTGTCCATGTGCAAATCAACGTGTGTATGTGTTTCTGAATGTTACTATCAGCAAGACTATTTTTAGTGCTATGATATGTTATTTTACTTAACTCCAACAACAATCGTCTGAGGATGACATTATCTCCGTTTTATGGCTAGGAAAACCAAAGTATGGAAAGGTTAAGTAATTTGACCAGTGTCACCCAGCTTGTAAGTTGCAAGATTGGGACTCTAATGATCTGAATCCAAAGCCCAGACTCTTAGTCACTACGAAATCCCAGATGGCAGGAAAAAACAAAGATCTACATGAAATAGATACTTCTGAAGTTTGCCTTAGGTCTGGAGGAAGAGAAGAACCAGTGGTTAACACAGTGCTGAGTTGATACAATATGTTTGGAGCTGGAGTGTGAGGGTGTACCCCCACATAACTGAACCAAAGGCACAGCAAATGTACGCGAGGAGGGAAAACTCCCGGGGGGAAGGAATTTCCAGGTGCTTGGCTACACAGCTAGCTCTTCCTTGAGAGCTCATGGGATGACCGCCACCACTGCCTCTCCAAGCTTGAAGGGGCTCTGGTCTCCCTAACTGGACAGGCACAATGCAAACCCCTTTTTCCTTTCAATTATCTGAGATATTTGACATTCTTCAAATATAACTTTACTAGAAAGCTGACAGAAGAACAAAAATCTTAAAAAAGCAAAGGAACAGATGAAATTCTAGAGCACACATTTTTGATAGTAGGAGGGTGAACTCTGGCCACAGATTTGCTTGGCTGGCCCCTCTTGCTGGTCACTTAAACTCCCGCTCCTTCCCCCAATCTCATCTCTGTCTCACTTGGATGGTGGAGCAAGCTACTTTGTCTTCTGTCACAGGTCGGTTCTCTGGAAGCAGAAACTTCGATGGAGTTTTGGATGCAAGATGGTTGTTAGAGATTTTTAAAAACAAGGCAACAGGCCCCAAATGGAGTTGCTTATGCTAAGCCACACGTCATCAAACCGAGACTTAACGTAATTTCAGTTTCGGCTCTCCCAGAAATGGAATCCTAAACCAGCTAATCAGGAATCGCCTGATGAGCACTAGTTAGGTAATCTGCCTGATAAACCCTGCCCCCCATAGGGAAAGTAACTTTGCAATAACCCATCTGCTTTATTGCCCAGTGTAACTTCCTTGTTCCTGCTCCCCTCTGCCCATAAAAGTCTTTCATTTTATACAGCTCTTTGGAATTCCTTTCTATTTGCTAGATTGGATGCTGCCTGGTGCATGAATGGTTAAATAAAGCCAATTTAAAATTTAATCAGTTGAATTTTGTTTTTTAAAGAGATCAACACCCGTAAAGAGAAGTGGGGGGAGGAGGGAGCAGGATTGGTCAGAGCAAGAAACTGAACTGCGGTATAGACCTGCCCAAGCCTTGGCCAGCCTGGAGTTAGTCCGCAATATTGTCCATCGGAGTGTCCTGTGTCAAGCTGAGTCCTTATCTCTCCTGGCCCCCACCTCACTCAGTCACTGGTAAGGGCTGCTTAGGCAGACCCTGAAAGCTGACAGCCACAGTCTGTCTGCTGACTACATTCTCTGCATCTGGGTAGTAAGTCCTTCCTTGAAGGGGGGTCTGGGCAGTACATCTCCACGACTACCAAAACTTATAATTGATTGATTGATTGATTATTCAGTGTGCTATGTGCTTGCCACTGTGTTGAGTGCTGGGGGGACAGAAGAGGATACAGAGATGAAGCAGAAGTGGGTCCTGTGCTCCGGTTAGTCTAGTAGGGGAATGGGATAATCATGGAGCCAGGGGTGAATTCAGAGGGCAATGAGAGTGCCTAGACAAGGCTTCAACGTATGAATTGGGGTGGGGGGGACACAGTTCAGTCCATAACAATCTAGCGTATAAAAAGAATTCCTGCAGATCAAATTTTTAAATGGGCAAAGACTTGAATGGGCACTTCACAAAAGAATAAATATAAATGGCCAACAAGCATATTAAAAAGTGATCAATATTATGAGTCATTAGGGAAATGCAAATTAAATCAAGATACAACTACACGCCCACCAAAAGAAACAAACATTTAAAAATCTGACAATACCAAGTAATAGCCCCAACAGTAACTGCTGTGACAGATATTGTATCTTTGTTGGAACAGATCAGTTTAGTTTATGGCACTTGGTATGTGGCTACTGATCTGCCAAATGTGTTCTTTTCAATCACTATTACTAAAAGTAGTTCACATTTACAGGAGAAAGACATTAATATACATTCACTGTCTTGCCCTCAAAGCTGAGTTATCTCTCCTGCTCTCTGTCAAAAGATGGTCCACAGGGACCTTGATCTTTTTTACATTCCATGACATCATACTGGTCCACTATATTGATGGCATCATGCTGATTAGGCCTGGGGAATAGAAAGTGTCAAGTATTCTAGATGCCTTGAATAGACACATGCATGCACAAAGGTGAAGGATAAACCCTACAAAGATTCAGGGTTCTGCCACATTTTAGGGGTTCAATGAACCCCTAATAGGTGAAATTTTAGGGGTTCAATGGTCTGAGCAATGTTGGGACATTCTTCCAAAATAAAGGACAAGTTATTACACCTTATAACCCATACCACCAAGAAAGAGGCAGTGCTTTCAGGGGAACCCTTTGGATTTGGGGAGCAGCATACATCAATCACACTTAGGAATACTGCTCTGACCCATTTGTCAGGTGACTCAGAAGGATGCTAGTTTCAAGTGGAGCCCAGAGAAATACAGGGCTTTGCAGCAAGTCTAGGCAGTAGTGGAAGTTGCCCTGCGTTAGTAGGGAATTGGTATATTTGGGATCAGTCCAGAGCAGGTTCAGAGGTACAAGGAAGTTATACCAATGAGTGGCCCAGACCATGTCACCTACCTCTGTTGCACTGATATCTTCCCTTAATTCACACATACAGCCTCATGGGGGTGTTTCTTACAACCAGCTGACAAAGGAGAAAAAACTTTTGGTCTCACTCATGGGTGGGCATGCTTGATATGTTTTTATTTGATATGCTGTCCAAACTGGACAGCTGCCACACTAACGCTTCACTCAGGGTGCTGCACTCAAGCGTGGTGAGCAGTACACTTGGATGTCCCTTTGAAAGGAGGGAAGAGGTTGAGGTAAGAATATACATGGACTCCTGGGAAGTGGAGAATGACTTCACTGTTGGTCAGGGGCCTGGAAAGATCAAGATTAGAAAATTAGAGACAAAATTATCAAGAGGAAGAATCATGTGGATAGATCTATGGAAGTGGACACAAGTGAATAGATCTTCGCGTCTTGTGTTAATATCCACCAGAGAGCATCCACTACAGAGAAGACACATCACAACCAGGTGGATAGGATGACTCACCTAATAAAAGTCAGCCATCTCTGTCTTACGTCATGCAGTATTTTCACAATGGGCCCATGAACAGCACAGTGGCAGGAATGGAAGCTACGCATAAGCCCACGGCATAGGGTCCTTCTTAACCAGGCTGGTCTGGCTATTACTGTTAACGAATGCCTGACCTGTCAGCAGGAGAGACTGATGCTGAAAGTTTGGTATGGTGTCATCCCTTTAGGACAGCAGCCAGCCACTTAGTGGCAAGATGATCATAAAGAACCCCGTTTATTGTGGAGGGGGAAGTGCTCCCCCCTTATTGGAATTGACACGTGCTCTGGAAATGTTTGCCTTTCCTGCCTTAAGTGCTTTTCCCAGCACCACGACCCAAGAGTTTGGACTTAAAGAATGCCTGATCAACTGACATGGGATCCTATATAATGTTGCCTCAGACCAATGGACCCATTTTATGGCAAAGGAGTGCATGACATACCATATACTGTATTACTTGAGAGCAGCTGGCAAGATAGAAAGGTGAAATGGCCTCTTGAAGGCTCAGCTAAGGTGCCAACCTGAGGACAGTTCTCTGTGG
Organism: Tapirus indicus; assembly: GCA_031878705.1. NCBI lineage: Eukaryota > Metazoa > Chordata > Mammalia > Perissodactyla > Tapiridae > Tapirus > Tapirus indicus. Next base: position 27,817,599 of record CM062924.1, read on the forward strand.
GGTCCAGTCCTCCAACAGGAAGTGTATTCACTAAACCAATAGCCAGTTTATAAGGATGGAAGTAAGATTGGCCCCTCTCCCCATCACTTCCGGTAACCAACCCCTCAATTTTTGCTCATCCCCTCAACCTTAGACTGCTGGACTTGGGGTCCTGGTTCCCTGGTGGGAGGACTTTTCCATTAGGGGACACGGTAAAGTTTCCACTAAACCTGAATCTTCAACTCTTATCTGGTCACTTTGAGTTCCTTATGCCTGGACCAGAAGGCACTGAAGACATTACTACACTGGCAGGAGTGATTGACCCTAATTATCATCAGGAGATAGAGTAGGTGCCACATAATGAGGACAGTGAGGAGAGGCTCTGGAATGCTGGGATTCAATGGTTTCTTTCAGAACTTCTATGCCTGCTAATAACTAGGAATGAGCAATTGCAGCAACCACCACCTGAAAAAGGCCAGGTCAGCAAGAGCTGAGACCCCTGAAGGATGATGGTCTGAGTTGTCCTATCAGGCAGGCAAACTAGACGAGATGAAGTGCTAGAACAAGGGGCAGGTAGAAGAGAAAGATAACATCAATTATCACCTTGGGACTAGTTGCCACCAAACAGTGGGATTGTAGCTTGTTTCAGTAATCCTCGTATAGAAAATCTTTTATAGAGGTTGCAGCTGGCTACCATGTTTAACAGACGGATTTAATGTGGGATACAAGGGGATCTCAGTGGTGCAAGGAGTAACCGTACCAGAGCCTAGGGTGTCCGGTGTCACATCTCCTTAGCTTACCTCTGATTTTAGCCTTTACAGTGGTTGACAGTTCTTTGTGATTGCAAACTCATCTTGTGTTGACAGCATCTCACCTCAAGCAGGAGTCCACTTGCGTCGTCACTTAATGATTCATTTTTTAATATTTAATCTCTACCAGAATCCAATGACAAGTTAAGATTTGCTTTTCAAATGGAGGATAGCCAGCAGAAAAGGGTATCATTGTACTTCAAACCCCTATGGGTCTGCAATGTGTTTCTCCTACTGGGGCGTTTGGGAGAGGCTCCTGAACAATTTCTCTTTTGCTAAAGACACTTCTCATACCATTGGGTCTGCTGGGTCTCAAAACCTAAGTGGCAGAGCAGCTTGAACAACTTAGACCTGTTGCAGAGACTTTTCTGGCTCTGGGCCCCACTCAAAACTGGTAGCCTTGTGGATTACTTGGTAAATGGGTTGGAGCAACATGCTCCATGTTGCCTCTAAAATCCAACCATACTACATGTTGCCTCTAAAATCCAACCAGGCCTACCAAGCTTTGTGTCTCTTTAGTCAATGCGAGGTAAAGCAAACTGCCTCTCATTTTAGAAGCTAGATTTCAACATGCCCCAGGCAATGGGACCCCTAGAAACTTCATCTGTGTGTCAAGTCCTTGAATTTTCACAGCGTTTATCTCCCATCTTCTGGAGTGCATGTATCTGGGATGCTTGCTACTTCCTGCTCAGCAGGTCCAATTAGGATGATGTCATCAATGTAATGGACCAGCATGATTTTCTGTGGGCTATCAAGATGATTGAGGCCCCCTCTGGCTATATTATGCCAGAAAGCGGGAGGTTGACATAGCCCCGAGGAAAAATAATGAAGTAATAGCCGTCATGCCACACGGAGGGAGATTGCTTTTGGGTTGAAAAAACATTTTCCAGATGCCAGGGGTTATATTGATTTGCTCCAATAAAGACACCACAACCAGGTGTAGCTGTAATTGGATTCACTACCTGATTACGTTTATAACAATCCATAGTCATTCTCCAAAATCCATCAAGCTTTTGTATCTGCCAAAAGGACAGATTAAATGGGATTGTGGTAGGAATAACTACTCTGCATCTTTCAAGCTTTGTTGGTGGTGCTAATCTTTGCAATTCCCTCAGGAATTACTATCATGATGCTGGGGAGAAGGATGGTTTCATCTCCTCAGGAGCTAGAATACATAGGTCTGGGCAGCTACATGGTGGTGGAAGTCGGAATGTCCCTGATCGCTATTTCTCTCACTTGTAGAATTCATGTTTCCTGTTCCATAATCTCGGGCCCTGACAAGTTCCTATGCCCCTGTGTGTGTGTGTCTGTGTGTGTGTGTGTATGGGCGCGGGTGCTTCCACCAGGGAACTGGAGGCTGTGACCGTAGTTTGGCCACTCTGGCCTCCTCATGCCAATGGGCCAGCAGACCAAGATGTTTCTGTAAAGGCAGGGTGGTCGATCCTGATTCACATGAATAGAAGGGTTTGCATTTCATAATGGATAAAGAAGGAGTATGGGGGCCGGCCCCGTGGCGCAGCGGTTTAGTTCGCACTTTGGCAACCCAGGGTTCGCGGGTTCGGATCCCGGGCACCAGCCGACGCACTGCTTGTCAGCCATGCTGTTGCGGCGTCCCATATAAAGTGGAGGAAGACGGGTACGGATGTTGGCCCAGGGCCAGTCTTCCTCACAAAAAAAAAAGGAGTATGTCTGGCAGTCAGGGGATTCACTGCGGCATCTCTTGGTGCTTCTCTGCCCAGTGGTAACTCTGGATGGGTAACTGCAGCAACCATGGCCTGACAAGAGCAAGGCCAGGGGGCTGAAGGTCTGGGTCACCCCATCAGACAAGTAACTCAGATCAAAGTGCTGACTGAGGGTGAGAGAAACCTAGAATGGTTGGTAGAGCAGGGAGATGGTGAATATCAGTTATGGCCCTGGGACCAGCTGTAATAAAGGGATGTGACTTGGTTTTATAGCCCTTTTTAAAGAGGTGCAACTGGCCATCAGCTTGAAAAATTGGATTTAAACTTCCTCTCTCGGGGGAACAGCGACCGCATCATTTCTTCTCACAAGAGATCCAGATATAAATGGGTATGAACAGATCTAAGTTGTGGGATGTACAAGATTCGGTTTATTTCACCCCAGACGTGCTCAGCCTGACCAGCCCTCTCCTCTCCCTGGGATGTAAGCCACTTGCCCTATTTTCTGGTTAGATTGGCCCCAGGGATGGCTTATTTCATTTTGGTAGATACAGCTCTGGCCACTGTATCTCCCAACTCTGGTCGCCTCAGCCTCCTGTTGGGGTTCAGGACCAGGTGTCAGCACAGCTTCTATCAGATCCACTGCCATAGGAGCCACAGCAGCTCCAGCACCAGGTCTCTCCTGACTGGACTCGGGAGCTCTGGCATCCCAAAGACTTCCCAGAGTGGTCAAGTGCACAACCTGAAGATCATAAGGAATTACTGTCCCATGGGGAGGATTTGGTCAATGGGAGACAGAATACGGGAAGGCACCCACAGATAAATGGCTTCCTTTCCCCCACTCAATGGATTGTTTTTAGATGCAGTGGTCCACATGGCTTCTCTGGAGGTGTCCTGTGAGCAACCCCACTGAGCATTCCCGTGAGGATGGTGCCAGCTCAGTACAGCACCACCTTGTAGGTGTTCTCCCGACTTCTCTGCCTGACCACCCTCTTTTCCCTCACTCCTGCTTTTTTCCCAATAAAGCATCAGCACATATGCTTTGCCTCAGGCTGGTTCTGTGTTCTAGGAAATCTGGGTTAGGAAAGAGGCGTGGTCAAAGAATGGAATATCTGAAATTGAAATTGTGATGGAATTGAGGTTATTGTAATGACAAGGTCTGGAATATAACCAAGGAAGGGAATGGCTTAGATAGAATGGACAAGCTAATGGAGAAGAGAATATCAAGGAATTTAGAGTCCAGGGCCCTGGAAAACCATCAATGTGGATATGGAAATCCCCAAGAACGATGTTGGAGTGTTGGAGAGAGCGATCCAGGAGCTAAAATCTTCAAAGCATGAGGGAGGTGGCAGAAATGCCTGCATACAGAGGAGTTGTGGATAGTACAGTCTCTTCACATTACGGAGGAGAGAGCATTGAGGATTAGCAATGGGGAACGAGAACAATGTGCAACTTACCTCCAGGCCCAGTGATACGAGGGCTGTAGGAGAGCAAGCAAACATCTCTTGAGAGGATTACAAAGAAAGCAATATCCTCAGACAAGAATTAGTTTGCAGAGCAGGAAGACGAAGAGAACATTCATGAAAGAGGGGGAGGATGCAGAATATTCTTCTGATGGATGACCTTGAGCTCCGGGGGCACAATGGAAAGGCTTCAGGAGATGAGGAGTTATGGCAGATGAGGTCAGAAAGGGTGATGTACAAGCTGAATGGGGGGGATTGGAGCTGGGGAATGAGGATGACTTGAGTGGCTACATGCACAGGGCTGACGGGCCTAGTGAGATTCACCCTGATGGGCCCAAGGCATAGAGTGATGGAGCAGCTGCAAGCGTTCAGGAGAAAGAGTGTGAGCTCTTGCTCAGAGTGTGCACATGTGGAGGTCCCACTCGGCCCTGCTGAAGGGGGCGCGGGGTCTTGCAGGTGTGGGGGATGGGTCCTGCTCTGAAAGCATAAGCTTCTCCCTCATGACTTCTGCCAAGAGGGAGGCCTCTAGGACAGCAGAAGTGTCCTCTTAGCTGAGTGGGCACACTAGCCCCCTGCCGGCCACAATGATATAAGCACTGGATGGTCTCTGAGATCTTGCAGGTGCGATATTAGGCCAACCTGTCTGTTTTTTCGCTCTACTTTGGTTCTGTGTTCTGGTAGGTGACTGTTTTTCTTTGCTTGCATTTGGCATATGTCTACTTATTTCTAAGACACCATTAAACTTAGACAAACCTTCATATCCTTTTACTTTTCATTCCATTACCTGTTTTACATAACTCTTTGATTCTTTATCTTCTTATGTAAAGGAGTCTATTTTTAATTTCTTGACATTTCTCTCATAACCTACTATTCTCTTTTTCTGTTACTCCAACTCCTGTTACCCTAACTGACTTTGCCTTTTTCTTTTTTTTTGGTGAGGAAGATAACCCTGAGCTAACATCTGTGGCCAATCCTCCTCTTTTTTTTTGCTGAGGAAGATTGACCCTGGGTTAACATCCATGCCCATCATCCTCTACTTTATATGTAGGATGCCTCCCACAGCACGGCTTGATAAGTGTGTGCAGGTCCACACCTGGGATCCGAACCTGCAAACCCCAGGCCACCGAAGTGGAATGCATGAACTTAACCACTATGCCACCCGGCCAGCCCCTGACTTTCTCCTTTTTTGAGCTTGTTCAGCCTGACACAGCTAATGCAGACTGTTTCCCACTTTTTCCAAGAAATGTACAGGGGCTGGCCCAGTGGTGTAGTGCTTAAGTTTGCACGCTCCATTTCAGCGGCCCGGGGTTCCCAGGTTCAGATCCTGGGCATGGACTGATGCACCACTTGTCGGGACATGCTGTGGTGATTTGTCTCCTTTAGCTCTGGTCAATTGTCCTCTATCATCTCTTTGATAGTTTCCCACCTTCTGCTTTACCTATTTGGAATTTCTATTACTCTACTCTTGCTAATCTTTTTTCTCGTATTTTGTCTCTTTATCTTACAGTAGTCATTGAATTATTTTATCAATTATATATTTAGTCCCCAGGAGCTCATTCTTCCTTCCAGATGGTTCTTTTTCATAGCCTCTTGTCCTTGTTTTATCTTGGTTACTGTCTTTCATCTTGTATGCTTCACCTTCACATACCCGGTAATACTTAGTCGTTTGTTTTTAAGAATGAGCCATTAACACCTGACTGGGACTCTGTGAACATGTGCTGGCCTTGTTTATTGGAGGGCTTTGTTCTAAGCTGACCCAGTACCCAGCTGGCCAGAGTGCAGATATTAGAGATGCATGTTCTAAATAGTTGCTTGAGAGGCAGATGCCTGCCTGCTGGGGTTTCTGTGTGGGGATGGGGTGGGAGAAGGTGGAAGAAAGGTACGGTGTTCTATCTATAGAACTTTAATTTATTTCCCAGTTTTCATGTCTAAATCTTCTTTCTTCCTGCGGCTGTTCCTGATGTTTCTGAGTCTTACAGTTCCCTTGGGTTCTGACTCTACTCAACTCTGTCCCCCACCCTTCTTCCACATTCCAGGTGCGGCTTCCTGCACCCTATGTCATCAGTAACCACTTCTTCACCCACTTCCTTTCTCTTAGAAATGTGTTGAAATTTCTCGTACACTGATATCCCCCTTTTGTTTTCTCTTTGCTGTGGGTTTATATCTTTTTTTCCCCTATCACGTCTTGGGTCCTTAGATGGAAAAAGACAAACTCGTGTTTTCTGTCTTGAATCAGAAGTCAATAGATTACTCTATTGTGTATGAAGACTAGAAGGAAAAAATATAAAAGGACTCCAACCATTTAGTACTACCTGGCTTCTTAGAAGGAAACCCTGTGCGTGCTTTGCTTCAAAATGGATGTGACTCACCATGGACATGCTGGTAATGGCCACTCTGGGCTGTGGCTCAGCTCTGCAGGCCTGCATTTTCCCAGTCCTGGAGAATCCCATACGAAATGGCTGAGACCAAAGGATCTTCCTAATGGGATGGATGCAACATAAATCACGTTGGCCCGAGAATGTGACCAAGGCCCAGATATTTTATAGAATCCTCTCTATTCCACCTCATGCCACTCTTCCATTCCACCCCAACACTTCTGAACATTCCAGTTGAATCTACTTCTCACTGGGCTCTCTTTCCCAACGCTTTCCCATCGGAAGAGGTGAACTTATCATTCATTGGCTTATTTCTCTTAAGATTTAGTTATGGTCTGATACTCATTTGTCTCAATAATTTAATCTTGCTTAGGAGCACACATTTCATAAATTAGAATATACTTCTGACAGTATCATATAGACCAATACAAAGTGACTTTTCATTCTTGATACATTCTGAGCCAAAACCTATCCATTATTTAGATTCTGGACATGGCCTCGATATTGAGAAAGAGGAAAACTCTCTGAAGAAAAGATTCCCATACATACGATGAAACTGCCTAACCTTTTTAAATGCAAACCCTCAAGTTTAGATGGCCACAAACAGAACTTTATGAAATATTCTTACCTTAGGTAAAGTGGATATTTGCCACAAAGAACTCCTGTTGTTTACCACTGTTACCTGTCACATTGTGGATTCTTGATCGATGTTTGCTGGATCAACGAGTATTGGGCTAGAACTGTTTAGATGCCTTTTGCTCAGGTGAGGATTCATTCTAGAGACTAGAAGGGCACTCATTATGCAGGTAGCATTAAGTCTTGTAAGCTGTAGGGAGACAGGGGTCTAAGAGGCTGAAAAATAGGGGAAACCTGTTGAATGTTTGGGAAAGGGGAAGGAGCCATCATTAGAGTTTACCCACTTTTCAGTTCTATCTGAAGCTGACTCTGGTTCTGAATTCATTTGAAAGGCCACTGTACAGGATCTTTGTAGAACATTATTTTTAACAGTTTCTGGAAAATCAGAAACAGAATGAATGTCTAACCTAGAAAAACAGTTACTGGATAGAATCTTTTAAAAAATAGACTTTATTTTTTAGAATAGTTTTAGATTTACATAAGAATTGAGAAGATAGTGCAGAGAATTCCCATATACCCCACATCCAGTTTTCCATATTATTGATATCTTACACCAGTATGGTATATCTGCTACAATTAACAAATCAATTGTTAGTAACTAAAGTCCATACTTTATTCAGATTTCCTTGTGTTTTTGCCTGATCCTTTTCTGTTCCAAAATCCCACCCAGAATACCACATTACATTTAGCTGTCATGTCACCTTAGGCTCCTTTTGATTGTGACAGTGGGTTATATAGTTTTTAAAAATGATGAATATGTAAAAAAATGAGTGAATTTATATATGGAAATAGAGACTAAAAAGAAACACAAGAAAATTAAAATACTGTGTTGAAGTGCTAAGATTTGGTTGAAATTTACATATTTACATCATTTTCTTTTTTTGAATCATGTTCTCATGTTGATTCAATGATAAATTCTGAACTCTTCACCTTTACCTCTCCCCATCACATTTTTATACAGTTTTGGCTCACAGATAAACAGCCTACAGACATTAACTCCAGAATAGCTGATGGGGACTCTCAAGCAGGCCTCTGGAGCCTCGTATGAGGTTAGGTTAGGTGCTCTGAACTGTGGGTAGAATGGCAATTCTTCTGAACTTTTTCTCTCTTCCTCCCACTCATCATTTTGAGACTGAGGTAAAGTAGGTGTCTGGTGCCTCAAGTTTAGACAAGGAAGCTTCCTCTCAATTTCTGAGCCTAGAAGTCTAATTCTTCAGTAGGCTGAGAGGGGAGATTCCTTAATGTCGTTGGGGAATAAACACCACCTGGTTCTTTATTTCTCTATTTTTGTTTTGTCTCTCCCCCAGGCACCTACCTTTTCCTCTTCCTTCAGCAACAAAGCACTACCCCCTCCAACCACTATGTAGAACTAATTCACGTACCTCATATGCCCAGGCTCTGCTGATACTCTCCTGGGATACTCTGCTACCCAGAAGAGTGGAAAGGATGCAGAGAAGAGAGGAGAATGGAGGAGGTTTTTTGGAATTTAAACGGTTTTGAAGCCATTTTGTAGAAGCGGAAGGCCTTAGTGACAGAGAATGGTCAGGTGCTCACCAAATCCTTTCCTCTTCTTCCTGGGAACACATCTGGAGAACATGTCCCAGCCTCTCATGCAGGTGGGTGTGGATATATGACTGAGTTCTAGCTGGAGGAATTTAGGCAGAAGTGATCTGTGCCACTTCAGGGTCTGGCCCATAAAATCTTCTCAAGTGAGGAATGTTGGTGAAACAGAAACCATTGTGTTTACCCAGCCCACACCTTAGCTGCTCAGCATACACGCTTGTCTTCTCATATATACGATCCCAAATGCCCCCGTGAACATAAACCACATACTATCCCAAACTCGCTAGTGGGTGACAATCTGGTCACATTCTACATAACTTCTACAACCAGCTCCAAGTCCAGGCTCTCTGGGTACAGGCTGCATCGGGTCTGGACATTGTTTCTCATGATCCAACAACTCCTGGATTAAGTAATGAAGGCCCCACCCCCACCCAGCAATTCCAAGATTTTTAAGTCTGTCACTAGCAACACTTCATTTCTGCTATCGATTTCTGTGTTATCAGGCCTCTTGGGTGACAGAAATCCAAGATGTTTGGCAAAGTGAGATAATCGTGAGGCCAAAAGAGAATTAAGTTGGTCTCTGTGGGTTGTGGCATCTATAGCATTTAAATGTGGGATCTGTGGGGTAGTGATAGTCCGCTCTGTAGTCTGAGAAGTACAGAAAGCTAGACTGCTGAGAGAAATGAGTGGCGAGGTCTTGCAGACTTTATACTGACAGGTCTCAGATTCCCTCCTGAGGGCTGACTGCACTTCCCCCTTGGGTTCTGTGAGACGTTTGTACTTTTTTTTTTTTGTGGGGATGACCAGCCCTGAGCTAACATCTGTTGCCAATCCTCCCCTTTTTGCTGAGGAAGACTGGCCCTGGGCTAACATCCATGCCCATCTTCCTCCACTTTATATGGGACGCCGCCACCGCATGGCTGACAGGCAGTGCATCGGCGGGCGCCCGGGATCCGAACTCGCGAACCCAGGGCTGCCAAGCGCGGACTAAACCGCTGCACCACCGGGCGGCCCCACGTTTGTACTTTTTTATAATTATTTACCTCCTCCTTTCCATTTCCCAGTTCCCTTTTGGCTTAGTTTGAACTGGTTTTCATAACTTGTCATTAAAGAATCCTAACAAATATGATGAAGCAAAGTGTAGAAACACAAAAGGAAGTAGGCATCTGCTAACGATTGGAAAGTTTTATCTACTCCTTCGACTCAATATTCTAAAACTTCAAACTCAGATATTCTAAACTCTAACCATTTCCAGTTTTCTCTCTAACTGGGTGTGGTAATCACCTTTTAGAAATTCCCCTGTGGAGATTTATATAAGAATAATGTCTTTAATTGATTGACATTTCCTTATGTTTAGAGATCCCTGCTAGAAAGAAAATCTTTGCTAACCTCTGAATCAGAGTTTTAGGTTAAAAATCCTCACCATTATTCATTTGCAACATCCTCATTCTTGTCTCCAAGGGCTATGCTTCTGGAATATTTGTTTGGTAGCACATATAGAATGTATTGACAGGGTAGAATCTGAACACTAAGAAACAAATTAGGAAGCAATTGCAATAGTGAGAGGGAAATTTTTTTCCCGGGTCACAACAAAGAAAAAGAGGGACTGGGTTTGGGACATGCGCAGCAATAAATTGATGGGATTTAACAACTGAGTAGGTGTGTAGACATGGAGAGATCTGAGTCAATGAGCACCCACGGCTCCAGCTGGAGCATTTCCATCGTGCTACTGTATAATTAAAATTGAGCTACATCACTTTTTACCCTTCTTTGGCAAAAATTAGAAAGCTAATTAATGCTAAGTGTTGTTGGGGATATAGGAATATAGGGACACTTATACACTGCCAGTAGCAGAACAGACTGGTGCAGCCATTCTGGACCCCAACCTGGCAGTACTAAGTAAAATGAAGATTACATGCACCTTATTACACAATTATTTCCCTCCTGAGCCTGTATCCAAGGGATATTCTCACACATGTCCAAAGGGACATGAACGACAGTGCTCGTTACATGTTTTTTCTTTAAGAAGTGGTGAGCTGGAAGCAATCTACTTACCCATCACTGGGGGATTGGATAGGTAAAATGTGGGGGACGCACCCAATGGAACAGTATGTATCAGTTAGAAGCAACAAACTTGATGTACATCCCTGTCTGGCCGCACGCCCAATTAAGTGAGCCGTGCGGGATATGTTGCGGAGAGACCAAAGAAAAGACCCAGAGATGGCAAACGAGACATATAGGTTTATCTGGAGTTACTTGCAGGGAGGTCCAGTGGCGGCCGGCTGGAGAGAAACATGCATCCACTACCGCGGGCGGGGAGAGGGTTGCTTATATAGGTGGGGGACACAAAGGCTATGTGCTTGCCAAGAGGGGCTGTCCCTGGTATGACCAGTGTTCCCAGGAACAGTGGCTCACATGGAGGGGCTCTGTGTCCCTTCAAGGCACGATGTTCTTTAAGTGAGATAAGGTAAGATCCGGGCTGGCCAGGCCCTGGATTGTTACAAATCCCAGCAGCTGGGTGTCCTGCCCAGAAGGGAGCCAGAAGGACACATGGTTGCAATGGGTTTATGGGCTTTTGTTGAGCCAGCAAGGCCCAGGCCCTACAATCTCGCACCGTGGCTAGGTCTTAGAACCACAGTACTTCATAAAAAAAGAAATAGTGAGCTATAGCACAAGGTCATTTATATGAATTAAAAATACATGTACATAACATAATACATTTTACAAGAAACATACAAATAAAAGGACACACATCAACTATATTAGAGTCGTTGCCTATTTGGAGAGAAGAATGGGAGTGAGGAGTGGGAATAAACGAGTAAATAAAAGAAGGAGAGGTTTTGCGTGGGCCAATGATGACAGAGTGCCATAAACTAAGGAGTATGATGGACTCAACCCTCTGACCTAAGGTGAAAGAAGACTTCAGTGAAGGAGGTAAATATCTCACGGATATCACTGAGACTTGAGGAACCCCTCGAGTGGCTCTCCTCCTTGGAAGGCATGCTTTGATAAAAAGAGACACACATGGCAGAAAGGAAGGCAGAGAGGCCTTACATGTAAAGACGTGCTTGCCCGTGTGAATGTCCATGAAGCTCAGGTGAGGAGCATGATAAGAGTTATTAGGTCAAGACAGAGGAGAGAGACAGAAAGTGTGGTGGGAAATCAGCATCGTTAACAAAATTGATTTAAGCTGAGAGGCGTTGGAGGTTAAGGAGAGACAGCAACAAGCAAGATGTGGGTAATCAGGTGAACCAAAAAATGACCATCACATTCATTTTGAAAGTGAAAGTATATTTTTCCTCAAGATTATAAAGGATCAGAGCTCCCGAGGAATCAGGTACTTGGCAGCTCTAACCCAGAGAATTTGAGGGGTATGAATAAGAAACTGGAGCCGAAGCAAAGCTAAGGATTAAGTCCTCTTCTGGAAATGAGAATTTAGGGGAAGGTGAGGGAAGAGTTGAGGACTGGTGGGATGGTAACAGTTGGGAGGGGGTGTGAGAGTGAAGAACCAAATTCTATACTTGGCAAGAAGGATTCCAAGTGGGGAAGTAATATCCCTTTGGAAAGCCTAAAATTTAACCGTATCATGTAATTGTCCCCAGCAGCTCTGCTGGTTACCTGAACCTCAGCTGGTCTCTGTCAACATGGGGAGACCCAGTTCCTCAGGGCAGCTGATGAGCAGGAATATTCTCTTTTCTCACTTTTCTCTCATTTCCCATTCAAGTTCCCCTGTGTCAACCACCTCCTTTCTCCTTTAGTCAGATTTTTATTGGAAATAAAAACTGTGCAGTCAAGTCATTAAAATAGATGCTCTTGGTGAGGCGTAATTTATAAGGAAGGTCATGTTTCTTGTACTTCCCATGTCCATTTAGGCCTTGATGGAACATTCTGTTACACTTCTAATGATTAAGTTTTATTGACTTCAGCCTGGTGGGTATGGGTCTGAAACAGAGCACTCAGAGACTTCGAGATGAGAACAGGAATCTATTTCAGTCATCTTTGTAATTCCCTAAGCCTAACCTGGTCATTTAGCTCATAGAAGGTACCAAAGCAATGCCTGCAGTATCCATGAGGATTGAGCCCGAAGCGCTTCACCACCTCACACCTAAGGTCAGGATTCACCCTACCGCTGGAGTAGGGCTTAAAGTGCAAGTGGGGTGAAGTTGGTTGTGGGGGGGCTGCAATAACTAGAAACCAGGAAGGCTTTTCCAGATTTGGAATGTGGAAGATGGCCAATGATTACTAACTTCCCAATTTGTTATAGATAAATATCTACGGACAAGATGTTTATAGAGAATTACAATAGTGAACAACAAGAAACGGGTTTGAATAGGTACTGGAACATTTTGTGGCTATTAAAATGATGATTATAAACAGTGCACGTGCATATTAATGAATGAGGAGAAACTAAAAAGAAAATACTGACATTAAAGTAGTTTCTGTGATAGAATGCAGAACTTTTAGGTAAAATTTTAATTTTATAATGTCGCAAATTGTAATTTTAAATGTTTAAGAGAAAAAAAGAATCCACTGACCTTTTCACATTGTACCTAGTCAGTAGACAGATACTAACTTGAAAACAGCACATGGGAGCCCATGCTTAGGACTGCTACTCATTTTAGGTTTCACCACAGGCTCTGAACGTGGGTGGAATATTTCCTCTCAATTTTTCATCTCCTTCTCCTATATCATTTTGAAGATAAATAAAATTAGTACTTGGCATATCAAGTTTAGGCAGGGATCTTGTTGCATTGCCTTGGAAATTAGGTGGAGAATATTTTGTAGGCCCCCAGGGAGAAGTATCTAGGGACAGCTGGAGCACAGGCAATGTATCATTTTCAATTTCCTGTTTTTCTCTCTCTCTTCCCCCAGTTGTTTCTGAACCACCTACTTTCTCTTTTCCTTTAGTCACAAAACACATCAATTAATATAAAACGATGCTTGGGGAGATGCTGCCAAGTTCACACACTCAGTATCTGATCAAGCTCTACTGGAAAACTCTACTATGCATAAGTTCTGGATGACTCTAGAGGAAAAGAGTGATCAGAGTAAGCAGGGCTGCCATGGTACTGTTGCCCAGTTCATGTACTGTCTAAAGATGCCTGACCGAGGAGGTGAGAGAGAGTGGAAGTCCAGTTCCCACTTTACCCCACAAGCTGTGTGCACTTGTAGGAGCTGCTTCAGAAGGATCGCCATTTTCTTCTTACAAAAATGTTGTCCATTTGCCAAAACCATGGCACTCAGGGACTGTGTCTGCTCAGAGGAGGGCACTTTTGTCTAACTTGTCCACATAGAAGGAGTCTTCTTCCATTCATTCAAGGCACCTACTCTTAGTAGACGCCCTGAGAGTGGGTTAGGACTACTCAGAGAAAGCTTCTTGGGAGAGAAGGATTTTGAGACAATTCTGAAGAAAGAAAAGATGGTTTTTTGGACAAAAACTGGGAGTACACAGACTTATTTAAGCAGGATGAGGTAGGGCCCCGCCTATATCTCCCTCAGACTACCATCTCTGTATCTGATGCATCTCTGTACCTGAGGGCTGTTCCACAATCGTGGAAAGCTGTCTTGCTCTCCCAAACTCAGTGTGCTGGAAGCGCTGGGGAATTAACACTCCTTGGATCAGCCCTCTGCCAGTAACTGATGAGGGTGGGTATAAAATAGCCCAGCTCTCTTATTTCTCTAGTGAGATGATTCTGAGGTATGCTTTGTACTCTTTTCCAGAATTTTCTTGTGGAATTAAGGCTCCAGTTGGCTCTGTGGCAATTGGCTCAGTAACATACACTTTTCTGGCTGCCCTTCCTTCCGTATGTCACTTCCCTAGCTCGCCTGCAGGTGGCCCCTGAACCTCCCAAATAAACCACCAGCACTGGACTCTCCGTCAGCTTCTGAGGGAACCCACGCTAAGACACCGTTTGCCTGGCTGGAACAGAGACTTGTCTGGGATTGAGAGGAAAATGGATACATGGTGGGGGGGGGGGTGGGGGTCGGGGGGGGTGCAATTTGTTTAAGGACTTAGAGACCAGACTGAGAGTTTAGACTTGATTTAGGAGACCATTCACGTGCTGGGTGACATATGAGTATTTTTCTTACAATTTATTATTTTCACATTTGATGTTTTAATTCCTAGATTTCTACATATCTTGCATTTTCCTTTGAGTTCTGGCTAATAAAATCTTGCCTGAAGTCAGCGACTGCAGCCTTCTCATCTATCAGTTGCACGTAAGAAGAAACTCTAGAGAGAGAAGTGTTATTAAGGTGTAAGATAGGAGTTCAGAGCTATGAAGCCATTCTCAAGACATTGTTAGAGAAAGATGAAGGCTGAGAATAGTCACAAGACTAGCTCTCATGAGCGGATTTTTATTTGTAGCCATCCTGCTCAATATTTTACAGCCTTTTAAAAAAGTGACTTTGTAAGGTTATCTGAAAAGTCTCCTTAAAAAAAAACGAGACTTCAAAAATTTAATATCATTTCCTATGCTAGGAAACCTCGAATCTCAAAGCATTGCATGATAATTTGTTGTCAAGGGAAACTGCCTGACTGTAACGGGTGTCTGTAATTCCTAAGGTGTATAAATAGCCAGAATTCCTTTGTTCTGCAGAAGAGTCTCAAAATTCTACATCTGACTCTTCTCACTTAGGCTCAGAATAAAATTAATAAAGTTAGTGACTCCGGCAGAATCTTTGTCCTAAAGCAAGACATGCGAGAAATTTAAATTAGAAATTTGGCAAGTCTATCAACTTCTCCCTGCCTTGCAAGCTTAGAAACCTGGATTCATCTTTCTTAGAGGTATTTCTCCCCTGCCACGCAAGTTCAGAAACCTACTATCATCTTTTAAATGCAGATTCTTATTAACCAATCTCACAAAGAATGCCACAGTAAAAAAATACAGAATACCAGTTTGTGGATTCACCCTGGAACTTTCCACAGAGGGACTGGATACTCTGGTCAGAGCTCTTTTGCCCTGAGGGCAGGCTACCCGAGGAGTCAAATTGTAAGCAGAAGTTTGGTGTGCATGAAATCAAAACAAGGGGAATTTGATCGTTTGCATGGTTAATGGCTTCAGATTAAGTTAGGATGACACTCTCACCCTGCTCCCAGGACCAGAATATTTGATGAATTTTTTGGTCTAGAGTCCTCTCCCATGGATGATATTTGGATGGACACTGATAGTGTGGGTCTTTGTGATTCTCTTTTTTCTATACTCACGCCTACCCAATAAATCCCTTTCTGATGGACACTTTCTTTAGATATTTTTAATACATTGAACTCATCCAGAAAGGCATGGGTTCTTAACTATGGGTTTATAAATGGGATAACTGGAGATTCTTGAGCACCTGAAAATTAAATGCATATTTTGTGTCTATGGACATTTTCTCTAGAGAGGAGTCATAGCTTTTATCAGACTCTCAAACTGATTTGTTATCGAAACAAGGTGAAGAATCAGAGATATAAACAAAGTCAAGTCCTGCTGGCGGGGTACTCACTTCTCCTTAGAATGATCTCTGTGTTTCTACTCTGGTTCATCATGTGCTGTTTTAAAGTGTTAACTCTTCTGGGGCACTCTTATTTCCATATTTAAGGGGAAGTGAGGGGTCCTTGACGTGACCATGAAGATTTGATAGTCAGAGAGAAATGGGAGGATATTCTACCTCCCATCACACTGAGTGATCAGTGTGAGCCAACAGAGAAGTGTACTGTCCAACAGGAGTTTAGACGTCTTTGTTTTAGAAAAAACAACAAACCCAATTTACCCTCTGTTATTTTGAAAGTTCTAAAATTGATTTCTCTCTTTTAGTGGTTAGCCTGTATGTATGTTAGAATGAGTAGGAACTGTTGCATTAAAGCTGGAAAGCATGTGTGGAACTGGATTCTAAGTGCGTTAGACCAAAGAGAATGAAATGTAAGTTTGAATAAGTATGAGTGTACTTATGTGGATTCAACTATAGTATTTAATTTGAGTCCCCACAAGTGACTTTAACAGCTTACGTGGCTCGTTTATTGAAGCCTGGACTCAGTGGTGGCCTAGAGTCAAGGAGGTTAAGGTGTCAAAGGTGGGGGATAGGGATCTTGGAGTGGACATAAAGGTGCAATTTCCTCAGCCACCCCCATCCATAACCCTAGGAAGGTCCGGAGGCTGCTCCCTTTACCACAACATAAGCTATGCACAGGTGCTGGAAGCACCCTGAAAAGCAATGCTGAAGATAGCAGGGGGAGATACCACCTTAGACCTGGGCTTTCTGATTTCAGTGGGAGTAACAGGATTCTGGATTGGCAGAGGCCAGGTGGTGGCTCTTAACTTCAGGGTCAAGGTGGGTGAATTACCATAATGGACTGTAGGGACAGAAAGGTTATGACAGTCTTTTGACTTTCAGAGATCTGTGGTGGCAGCTAATGGATCATGGGGTTCTTAGGAATGAAAAGATTGGCAGTCTACTAAGGTGTGGCTTTAGCTATATAATTGGAAAACAGAAACCTGACCCAAGTCACCACGGTGGGAATTTACTGTCTCATACTCAATTATCAGATCTAAGCCAGTTCATAGGCCTAGAGCCCCTTGATTAAGGGGAGGGCTGGGTCCCTTTAAGGAAGGATCCTGCAATGTGGCTGTAAGTGTATATTATAAATTTTCCTCCAAGGCTCCTCCAGAAAGACCTGCAACCAATTATTAAAATGACTATGCATTGGGAGAGAAAATACCCAAATCTTTTGGGAGGTATAGATACTGGTTCTTAGTTGATGCTAATCATTAAAGGTACAAAATGCCATCCTGGTCTACTGATCAGAATGAGGGCTTATGGAAGTCATGTAAAGATGTATAAATAGAGTTTTAGCCTCAGTTCATCTGCACAGTGGGTCCAGTGGATCCAGTTATTTCCCCGGTTCTTGAATATATAAAGTAGATATACTTAGTAACTGGCTGAATCCCCCCATTGGTTACTTGACCCATTGCTTTATTGTCTGTTATTCAACCTATCCCTATAGCTTCTATGGCTTCATGACAAGGATGGTCTGGGGAAGAGATATGTAGACTGGCCTCCTGGAATGGGCATAAAGTATGAAGACAATCGTGTCCCACAAAAATGCCCAACAGGAGGCATCCACTGTAGATGAGTCATTCAATAATAGTCAGGTGGACAAGAAGACTGGTCATATAGATGTCGATTGGCCTCTTTCCCCAGCCACCCCAGTGTTTGCTCAATGGGACAGGTGCAAAGTGGCATGGTGGCAGAGATGGGAGCTATGCACAAAATTAACAACATGGATTTCCCTCATCAATATTAATTTGGCTACCACCACTGGAGAGTGCCAACAGCAGAGGCCAACACTGAGCCCCCAATATGGCACCATTCCCTAGGGAGATCAGCCAGCCAACTGGTGGTAAATTTATTTCACAGGAACCCTTACTTCACTGAGGACAGAAAAGTGTCCTTATGGAAATAGATATATTTCCAGATTTTCCTTCCTTGCTCCCAACGGTGCCTCCAAAACCATCATTCAAAGATTTACAAAGAATGTGTTACTACCATGATCTCCCATACAACATTACTTTTGACCAAGAAGCTAATTTTATACTGAGAGAGATGTGGCAATTGGCTCATACTATGGAATTTACTGATTTTAGGATATATATTATGACTCAGAAACAACTGGCCTTAAAGAACAGTGGAATGAACTACTGAAGGCTCAGTTACAGTGGCAGCAGGAAGATAGCACTCTAACAAGCTGGGGAGATATCCTCCAGGAGCAGCATATACTTTAAGCCAGCAACCCATATATGATGTTTCCTCCACAGCTGAGATGCATATGTATAGGAAGAAAGAGGGCGGAGGTAGGAGTGCTCCCTCTCATGAGTACATCTAATAATCCAGTTAAAGAATATTTGTTTCTTATTCCCACAATCTTGGTCTTGGCAGGACTAGAAACCTTAATTCCTAAGTGAGAAAACACTTCCAAAAGGGAACACAGTCATGGTCTCATACAATTAGAAGTTGAGAGTGCCCAGCTGCCATTTTGGTCTCTTCATGCCACTGAGCCAACAGGCAGACATGGGTTACTCTATTGGCTGGGATAACTAATCCTGATTGTTAAGGGGTAAATGCGTTATTGGATGTTTCAGAACATCATGGTCAAAGGAAGCATCAAGGAGAAGCTCTAATTTTGAGCCATCTCTGGTATACCAGTTATTTTATTTTAAATTAACTTGACAATCCAGGGACATATGGTCTAACATGAAATGCACACAGATGGGAATTCTCTTTTAGCCTTCAGTCTCGGGAAGGCCTGTGAAAGGTCAATCCAGCCTAGGGATAAAAACAGTAAAACTCAATCTTTGGCAAGTCACATAGGAAAGATATCAGAATTGGAGAGACTCAGTTTATGATCATTACCTGAAAAGACAGACTTCCGACACAAAAGCAGTTCGGAAACAGAGTCAGGGTAGGGAGAACTCAAGGACCACAAAGAGGCTTACTATGAATACTCAGTCCTCATCTAACAGGGTCCCTCCACCATTCCAAGGCTCTGTGGTGCTCCAGATTCACCCAAGATGGCAACAGATCATGGTGGAAAACATGACAACAGATTCAAAGACAGCAGTAAGATTCTGTTGTTTAATAAAAGCTCCATGCAGGAAGAAATGGAAAACACCAGAAGGAAGCAGTTTCTTGACTTGCCTTGCTAGGCATGTGGCTTATGTCTTCCAAGTAAGGAAATAACAGGTAAAGGATTTTCTTTAGATGCATGAAATCATGAGGCAAATTGCACAAAGCAAATGATCATGCCATTGAGGAATTTTCCATGGAACTTACTTAAGAAGGAAAGTGTCTAGGACGCAAATGTGAAAGCAAGTCTGGAGTTCTGGATCCTAGAACGGAGGTTGAGACTCATGAGCACAGAGAAGATGCACCAACAATACAGCTAATGCTGATGCCTCCCTTTCACTGTCTCATGGTTCTTTGTAGTCCTTGTTCAATTTGTAGGTGACGTGAGAGTTACACACAACGAACAGTCCACCTTTTGATCCCAACTCGGTGCCAAATAGTACAGGTAATGTTTTCCAGTCCTGGACCCACATCCATGGGACAAGAAGACCCCTGAAATGGAAGCATGACTAGAGTCTGTTAGAGATTGTGGATCCTAAATAGGAAGAATTTTTTTAAATCATAAAGCTATATAAAAGCCACACAATTTAATTCTTCACAGGGAAGTTAGTATGGATTCATTATACATGTTCCATACATGAGCTCTACGGCAGGAACGTGTGAAATTTCATGCTGAGCAAGAAGCCCATGCTGTAGGCTCTGTGCGTAGATGTGGCTGACAATATGTTTGATATTGTCAGCTGATATGTGGGCTGTACTAAAGAAATAGAGGAAAAATCACCCTGGCTGTTAAAAGAACTGGAAGCAAATGAAAATTTTAAACTGAATGTAAAAGGGCAGAGGGAAAATGAAAGGAAAAGAACCAGAATAAGCAATTCCATGATTTCTATGGAACAGCCCTAGGGGACTATACTGGGTACATTGCAACAGAATTTAGCAGAGCTGTAGGAGAATTCCATCAAAATTCACCTAACTTTCAGTTCAAAGCCTTCCGTTATTATTTAAAAAGAGCTCTTCAGCTTCTCCACCCAGAGAAGTGTTACACAATTTATAGAGGCTCTCACACTGAATTTTATTACAGTGGAAGAGAAAATATACATTTTGGGTAATTTGCTTCACATCTTTTTCTCGACAAATAGCTACTCATCCACCTCATTTTAATGGAGAAGGCCCATTCTTTGACATCAGAACCTTCTTAGGAGTTTCTGTTAAAGAATATGCTTTTCATCCATGTGAGGTGAAGTGCTGATTCTAGTCTATGAGGTGCCTTGGAATGCCACATTAAAAAAAAGATAAAGAAAAATACTATTAAATATTAACCTTAAAAATATTAATCTTGAAATTTTTTTTTAAATGACAATGATTTCAACTGCTTTTCCCATAGCTCAGGTGAGTCTGGGACTGTGTTCCAAGTGGGAACCTCCCTGCTGTGCAGAAAGATCTGCTGAGCACCAGGGAACATAGTCATGGAAAATACCAGAATGTGTGGCAGTAGAAAGGGTTAAGGGATTCAGGAGACCTGGTTCCAGGCAGAAGGGTGTGGCTGCTGCAGTAATCCTGGCAAATATCCAGGTACCTGAACTGAGGAGGTGGCTGTGGAGGTCAAGGGAGGTCGGGGAACTGGGGTTCTCAATGAGGTGTTCTAGGAGGAAGAGAGTGAAAGCCGGACAGGCTGAGGGGTGTGGTCAGAAAATGGGGTACTGGACCTTGAGATTTCAAAGATGGAGTAATTTCACTTTCTGATTAGATTCTACAACATTTCCGTGGAAGAGTTCTCTGAAATTTCTCCAAAAAATAGAAGCATTCTAAAGACAGAAAATAGAAGTTCAAGGAGTGATTCTAGAAACTTAGAGTTTCTGCAAGGAGCTTTTACAAACTTTCAAAATTCACATCAGGCCTTAATGGAACCAGGTAAATAGGCCAGCAGAGAAAAGAGGCTACTCAACATTTGGAATCAAATGATTACCACCAGACACCAGTAAAGAAAGTAGATTTCCTCAAGAATCAGGAAAACAATTAACACATGAGTAGGACAAATATTTTTGCAAAGTCTTATTGGGCAGAAAAAGAATTTGTTGCAAATAATAGAATCTCCATGAATTCAGAGCAAGAGATACCTTCAGAGGAGGAGAGAGACAAGCCTAGAGGGGCCCCCATGATGGCCAGAAGTGCTCCAGACCCTGACAGGAAAGGTCTCTCTCACAGGGAGCAGCGCCCAGCATGCCAAAGTCGCTCAGAGCTGAGGACTTGCAGCCCGAAGCACCAAGACCTAGAAGCAGGAGGGAATAAGTCGCCCACCAGGCTTGAGAGCTGCAACAATCTGAGAGTGTCTTTGGTTGGAATTTCCAATAGAGAGGACAAGAACTAAAGGACAATGTCCTTGGAATCATCCTGGGTGTTGTAGGAATTCCTGATAGGTCAGAGGAGATTCCAACAGGGAGTCAGGAGAAGTGGACCGAGAGCCCCTCTGCCTGGATTACTGATTGAAGTGTGTTGCTGGATAGGTCTGAGAGGCCCACGTTCTGAAACATTTCTTCCCTTCCCAGGCACAAGAGAACTGACTTCCTGGTTCGCCTTGCTGGTCTCCTGGTCCTGCTGCTTCCTGATTTTACATTCTCTTCCATGTAGAGCCGATACAAAAGGGAAGGGCAGGGTCTGACTGCTTCCTTTCTTTGTTATGGCAAACAAATATTAGGAAGCATGAGAAGTGGAATCTTTTCCTTGGTTCCACATAGAAATCCAAAGGATCTCCTAGTTGAGCTACAAGATTATGTGATCTATTTCGAGAATTTCTAGCCAATCTGACATATATTCTGTGTTTCAGTCCTTCAGTGTGATTAATAACTGTATGAACTGTCAGCAATGGGATTAAAGTTACATATGTTGTGATCATAAACATCATAAGTTGAAGAAATAAGTGATCTATAATTATGTTTTCCCTTCTGTGACTTTAGAGACTTCTTCAGGCTGTGTTAGTTGCTGGGTAGGGTTATCCTCAGATTTATCTGGTCCTTGAGATGTACATGGTAGTGATAGCTCATGTGGCAGGTTTTT
Source organism: Tapirus indicus (assembly GCA_031878705.1). Lineage (NCBI taxonomy): Eukaryota > Metazoa > Chordata > Mammalia > Perissodactyla > Tapiridae > Tapirus > Tapirus indicus. The sequence continues at coordinate 27,839,759 of CM062924.1, forward strand.
CACAGCTTTTCTTGGTGCCCTGAATGCCCAGGTAAAACTCTGAGAATCATCCTAGACCAGGGTGTTTTGATCTCAGCACTATTGACATTTTGGGTTGGATAATTCTTTGTCGGGGGGGGGGGGCTGTTTTGTGCACTGTAGGATATTTGGCAGCATCCCTGGTCTCTACCCACCAGATGTCAGTAGCACACCCCCCCATTTGTGACAAATGTCTCCAGACATTGCCAAATGTCCTCTGTTGGGCAAAATACCCCTGGTTGAGACCACTGTCTTAGACAAATCCTCCTCCCTTCCCTACTGTACATCTAATTGATCATAAAGTCATGTTGAACATACCTTCTTGAATTTTCTCTCAAATCCATTCCCTCTGCTCTGTCTCCAGTGTTTCTGGTTTCCCTGCAGGAAATGTGCAGGGATTTTCTTAAGGTTTGGATGGAACCAGGAAGGATAACCCTAGAGCAGGGTATGATCCAAGGCTGGGGCTACATTAGCTGGTGGCGGCCACGGGGTAGTGTCCATACAGCACTGACTCTGGAACCTAGGAGAGCACCCAGGGCCAGGACTCTTTGCTCTAGGAAGAACTGGACAGGAGTGGGCCTAGGCCAAGTCAGTAGCACTAGGCACCCTCTACCTAGGAGTACGCACTGTGCACCAGGCACTGCAGAAGGTGCTTTACCCATAACAATAACAATCATGGTTAACCTTTATTGAGCACACTCTATGCCAGACATTGGGTTCTGTGCATTGTGTGGATTATCTCCTTGAATTCTCATGATAATCCCAGGAGATAAATGTATTTATTTATTATCTTGTGTTATAGATTAGAAAACAGAGGTACAGAGAAGTTAAGAAACTTGAAAAAATTCACATTTGATTTTTCAAAAAAAGCTCAACAAATTCACTTGAGTTCCTACAACATGTCAAGCGCTCTTGTAGGTGTGAGGTGGTATTATCAACCCAATATTATGAAGACTAAGCAGATCTCAGAACACGAGGTTTATAGTTCAAGTTTGCACAGCTTGCCGAGTCAGTCTTTTAACTCAGGGCTATCTTTCTGATTCTGGCACCTTCCATTGCATCCATATGAGAACACAGAGAGAGGGACCCCCAGGCTGTGCCTCCTCCTGACCTGTCTGCTCTGTGGGTCTGCTACACAATAGGACCCTCGCATGCATCTACTGTGGGTCAGGCATTGTTCTGAGCGTCCGAAGGTGAACAACACAGACCCAGACCTTGCTTTCATGGAGCCTACAGTAGGGGAGTGGGATGGCAGGGAAGACAGCTGTTTAAAAAACTTATTCCAGAAATCACTGAGTACAGTTGTGCTGAGTGCGGGAAAGGAGAAGCATAAGACAGGAAGTTGTGAAATTGTTGCTGAGAAAGCCAGTCTTGTGTAGGAAGTGAGAGCAGGCTTCATGGGGAAGGGACATTTAGGTTGAGAGTTAGAGATTGAATGGCAGTTAATTGAGCAGTGAGTCAGGGAGGAATTGTATACTGGAATGAAAAGGCCTGGAGGCTGGGAAAGAACTTGGCCCTAATGGTCAGAAGGGTGAAGGGGAGCAAGCAAGGGATAAATAACAAAATCTTAACTCACAGAGGTGGCCATAGGTTTTCATGTGTCTCATTCTACCCGTTTTTGGTTACGAGCTCAGACTCTGGAAACAGACAGCCTGGGTTTGAATTCTAGCTCCACCATGTATTGATTGTGGGACATTGGGCAAGTTCCACCTTCTCTGTGCCTCTATTTCATCATCTGTAAAATAGGAGCAAAAATTTCCCTTATGCTTTAAGGCTGTTGTTGGGATTAAGTGAGTTAATATACGTAAAGCACTTAGAAGAGCATCTGGTACACGGCAAGAGCTGTCTAACTAATAGTTATTAAAATTATTATTATTATTAATTATTATAACTGTTACCATCCAAAAAGGGGGTTTGTCTGCCCACCACAAGACATGATAATAGTCAAGAGGTAAGGTGGTAGGAGAGAAAAGACTTTTTATTACAGCTTGCTAGCAAGAGGGAAGATGGCCAACTAATGTCCAAAAGAACCATCTTATAGAACAAACATTATAGGCCAGTTCCATAGGGGGCTGGTCTCCAGGTTGGGGAGGCATCTGGTCGCAGGGTGGGGCATCCATCTGACCTCCAGTGGGGGGCAGACATCTGTTCTTAGTTCCTGATAGTCTGATTTTACTGGATATGCATCAGAGACAGGAGCAACGCCCTATACCCTGATCTTTCAGTTGTCATTGATGATGGCTATCAGCATAGACTCTCTGTTGGGGGGTCATCACATTCCTAAGGAACTCAAAAGAACAAAGTTATCAACTTGTAGCAGCTGGGAGGGGCTGTAAAATCTACAGAGCATGTCTGGGCTGGTCAATCAGAGGTCATTCAAAGTTATAATAGGGTTTCTTTTCTACAATATGGCTTCCCTTATGTCAACCTTGTCTTGAGCTGGTATCATTATTATACAGTTTGGTACTGTGGGAGACCAGAATTGGCCACCTCAAGATGTGTCTCTTTACCTTGCTCTGAAGGAGACTTTGACCTTCATTCCCCACCTCCCCAAATGTCTAAAGGGATTTGGGATGAAAGGCCTGTCCTTGGGACAGGCCATCACCTTGGATAACTCTTGGATATCCAAGGTGATAACTCTGGGTATCAATAGACTGGGAGTGTCTTTGCTATGCCCATTCTTATCAAAGTTCTGTTTACCAAACATTTACATTTGTAAGGGAAATCTCCATTTGTAAAGATATCTCCTTCTCTGTACTGGGAAGAGGGGCTGATGACCTCATCTCTAGAAACTTGTCAGTGTGGAAGGCGAGGCCTTAAATCTGCATACTCTTGTTTACTGTGCTTTTCTTATAATCCCTCATGGCTGACACCCCCAACCCCTCAAATATCCTCATTTGTCTATTTAAGAGGAGAACCTCTGCCATTTTGCCAAGAGAGATACTCGGTTTCCCAAGTCTCTTCCATGTATCCATATTATAAAGCTTTGATTTTCTCCTGCTATTCGGCCTAATGTCAATTTACTTTGTAGTCCAGCCAGAAAGGACCCAGAGTGGGTAGAGAAAGCTCTTTCTCCCCTTCAGTACATAAAAATTTATACCCTACTCTCTTCACTTTACAAGTCAGCATCTCCAGGTCGTTAAAACTTCTTTGTAAATGCACACTGTGTATTAGCATGCATGTTTGTAAGAGCATGGAGGAAAGACAAATGCCTCCCAGGGTAGTGATGTGGTTACTTCTGAGGGGGAGGTGTGAGGACTTTACCCATTTATTCTTTATACAACTTTTTATTGCTCCTCCAGGAACAATAAGAACAAGAACAAAAACAGAACAAATCAACCAAAAAAATTGAATGGAGAGTCCAGAAACAGACCAACACATATATTTATGTGTGAGATTTATGACAAAGGCTCCACTTCAGTTTATCAGAGGTCTTTTAAATAAATAGGTTGACTGGATAACCACGTTGAAAAAAATAAACCTTGACTTCTTCTTCACAACATTCAAAAATTGATTGAGGGATCATAGACTTAAATGTCAAAGCTGAAACAAAGCAATCAAGTTTCTAGAAGAAAATACAGATGGAACAGATTTCTTAAACAGAACATAAAAGCTTGATAAATTGAATTTCATTAAAATTAAGAACTTCTGTTCATCAAAAGACACCATTAAGAGAGTAAAAAGGCAAATTATATACCAAGAGCAAATATATGCAATACATATTATCTGACAAAGGAATCATAGGGTATATTTAAACAATAAAGGGGCCAGCCTGGTGGTGTAGTGGTTAAGTTCGTGTGCTCCACTGCAGCAGCCCGGGGTTCACCGGTTCAGATCCCAGGTGCAGACCTACACACCACTTATCAGGCCATCCTGTGGCAAACGTCCCACATAGAGTAGAGGAAGTTGGGCATGGATGTAAGCTCAGGGCCGATCTTTCTCAGCAAAAGGAGGGGGATTAGCAGTGGATGTTAGCTAAGAGCTAATGTTCCTCACACACACACACAAAAAGAATATATATGTGTATATATAAAAATACATGAAACATTAACGAGCCATGAGAAATAATGAACTACTGATACATGAAAAACATGAATCTCAAATATACACTGTTAAGTAAAAGAAGCCAGACATACAAAAAGTACATAATATATGATTCCATTTACATAACATTCAAAAATAGGCAAAACTCATATACAGTGATAGAGATCAGAATCGTGATTAATGTTAGTGTATGAACTGACTGGGAGGCAGCACCAGTAGTCTTTTGGGATGCCAGAAATGCTCTATATCTTGATCTTGGTGATGATTCCACAGGTGTATACATGAGTAAAAATTCAATGAGCTTCAGATTTGTGCACTTTAGTGAAGTAGTTATATTTCAATAAAAAACCCTTTTAAAGTTTTACAAATAAAATTCAAAGGAAAATAATCAACTCACAAAGAAAAATAATTAACTGCATAAAGAAATAAGATACCATGGGCAAGAACCAGAAGAAATGACAGCACAAATAGATTCAGAAGAAACTCCAAAAACGGAATTATCAGAGTTTCTATAATAATATGTTCCATAAGTTTAAATAAATAACAGAAAATCTTTAAAAATATGTGTAGGAAATAAGAAACTATAGATAATTACCAAGCAGATTTGAAAAAAAAAGATTTTCTAGAAATAAAATCATAAAATAATTGAAATTAAAAACTCAATATATGGGACTTCCACTTCTGGGAAGATGAAGTAGATGTATTTTTCCCTATTCCTCCTGGTAAGTACAACTAAAAATCCTGAAAATTATATATAAAATAAATATAAGACTTTGAAAGATGGAGAGAAAAAGACCAGATAGGACTTTGGGACCTAAGAAATGACACAGTAATGAGTTTACTACATTTTCTTTTTGCCTTATCTGTCCCAGAATGGAAGCTGAAGAGGCCAGCAATTTGGAAATGCCAGCAGGCACAGACGAAAAAAGCCCCAACAAAAGCCTGTTCTTTGTAGCCAAAAGGCCAGAGAAGAGACAACACAGAAAGACAGAAAACTTTTAAACAATAACTGCTGTATTCTAGCCAAACACCAAAGAAAAAACTGTGGCCCCATCACTATTCATGCCAGCAAAGGCCAAGCAAGGAGTGTAGATTTCTACCCTCACCTGTATTGAGGCACCCCAGCCCCCCATGCCAAGGTAATGTCAAAGATGAATGAGTAGGGAGCTGGGACTTTCATCCTGCTTGGTGGTAACAGGGCTCCCTCCCCACTGTGACATCAGTAGAGACCACATGGGGAGCCTGGACTTCCACTCCCACCCTACAGTAATGGGGAGCCCCCTCCTCATGCGTCAATAGAGGCTGGGTGGGAAACGTGCTCTCTATCCCTACCTGGCAGTAATGAGGCAGCACCACTCCCTTTTCCTTGCTGGAGTAGTGTCATAAAAACAAACGAACAAACAGTTGATAGAAGGTTTAAATAAGATCCAGAGTCTCATAACGTGATACCCAAATTTCTAAGTTTAAATAGAAAATCACTTGTCGTACTGTATTAGTCTGCTGAGGCTGCCATAACAAAATACCGTAGACTGGGTGGCTTAAACAACAGAAATTTATTTCTTAAAGTTCTAGAGGCTAGGAAGTTCAAGATCAAGTTGCCAGCCAGTTTAATTCCTCGTGAGAGCTCTCTTCCCGCCTTGTACATGGCCACCTTCTCACTGTATCCTCACATAGCCTTTCCTCTGTGCTCACATGGGGAGAGAGAGCAAGTTCTCTGACGTCTGTTCTTACAAGGGCACTAATTGGACCAGGGCCCCACCCACATGAACTTATCTAACCCTAATTACTTCACAAAGGCCCCATCTCCAAATATCATCACATTGGCGGTTAGGGCTTCAAAATATGAATTTGGGGGAAATACAAACATTCAGTCCATAACACATATCAAGAACCAGGAAGATCTCAAACTGAATGAAAAAAAGACAATCCAGAGATGCCAACACCAAGATGACAGAGATGTTAGAATCATCTGACAAAGATTTTAAAGGAGCCGTCATAAAAATGCTTTAATGAGCGGTTATGAACACACTTGAAGCAAGTGAAAAAATAGAATGTCTCAGCAAAGAAATAAAAGATATAGAGAGGAACCAAATGGAAATTTTAAAACTGAAAAGCACAGTGACTGAAATAAAAAACACTCAGTGGATGGGCTCAACAGCAGAGTCAATAGGAGAGAAAAAGAATCAGTGAACTGGAAAACAGAACATCAGAAATTACGCAATCTGAAAAACAGTAAGAAAAAGACTGAAGAAAAAAGCAACATAGCTTCAGAGACCTGTGGGACAAAAGATGTACCATTCCTGTTGTGGAGTCCCGGAGGAGAAAGACGGTGGGGCTAAAAAGCACTTGAAGCCATAATGACTGAAAATTTCCTAAGTTTGACAAGAGACATAAACCTACAGGGTCAAAAAGCTGAGAAATACCAAGTAGGATAAACCCAAAGATATCCACACCAAGGCATATTAAAATCAAACTTCTGAAAACTAAAGACAAAGTCTTGAAAGCAGCAATGACTTTCTTTTTGATAAGAAAGAAATGACATCTTACTTACAGGGGAAAACAATTAGAATGACAGCAGATTTCTCATCAGAAACCATGGAGGCTGGAAGAAAGTGTCACAACATTTTTCAAGTGCTGAAAGAAAAGAATTGTCAACCCAGAGTTCCATATTCAGCGAAAATATCCTTTGGGAATGAAGGAGAAACCAAGACATTCATGAATGTAGGAAGACGAAGAGAATTTTTCTCTGGCAGACCTACCTAAAAGAATGGTTAAAGGAAATTCTCCAAACAGAAAGGAAACTTGTAACATCAGAAAGAAAGAAGAAACATGATAAGCAAAAATACAGGTAAATAAATAAAAATTTTCCTTCTCTTCTGGAGTTTTCTAAATTATGTTTGATAGTTGCAGCAAAAATTCTAACACTGTCTGATATGGTCCTAAATTCATATAGAAGAAATATATAAGACAATTATATTATTAATGGGAGAGGGTAAAGGGAGGTAACATTTCTACATTTTACTCAAACTAGAAAAATGATGACGCCAGGAGATGATGATAAGTCACACATATACGTATGTATGTAATATCTAGAGCAGTTACTAAAAAAGCTATACAAAGATATACACTCAGAAACACTATATAAATAAAAATGGAACTCACTCTACAAAATGTTCAAGTAATCCATAGGAAGTCAGAAAAAAGAAAACAGAAACCAAAAACAGAGAGACAAAACAGGAAACAAGAAATAAAATGACAGACTTAAGCCCTAACATATCACTAACTACATTAAATGATTTTAAAATACCAATTGAAAGACAGAAATTGGCAGAATGAATAAAAAACATGCTTCAACTATACACTGTCTATAAGAAACTCACTTCAGGGGGCCGGCCCGGTGGCGCAGCGGTTTAGTCCGCGCTTGGCAGCCCGGGGTTCGCCGGTTCGGATCCCGGGCGCCCGCCGATGCACTGCCTGTCAGCCATGCCGTGGCGGCGTCCCATATAAAGTGGAGGAAGATGGGCACGGATGTTAGCCCAGGGCCAGTCTTCCTCAGCAAAAAGGGGAAGATTGGCGACGGATGTTAGCTCAGGGCTGGTCTTCCCCACAAAAAAAAAAAAAAAAAAGAAACTCACTTCAAATAGAACAATATAGACAGGTTGAAAGTAAAAGGATGGAAAAGATATATCATGAAAACATTAATCAAAAGAAAGCAGTAATAACTATATTAATATCAAATAAAGTAGACTTCAGAGCAAAGAAAATTGCCAGAGACAGAGAGGGATAGGGGCATTCTACAACATAACTGACCAATACTCTTCAAAACTGTCAAGGTAATAAAAAAACAAGGACAATTTGAGAAAGCGTCACAGCCAAAGGAATTCTAAGGAGATATCACAACTAAATGCATTGTTGCATCTTGGATGAGATCCCGGACCAAAAAAAGATCATTAGGTAAAAATAGGCAAATCAGAATAAACTATGGACTTGAGTTAACAATAATATATCAATGTTAGTTCATTAATTGTAACAAATATATCATACTAATGTAAGATTTTCATAATAGGAGAAATTTTGTGCAGAGGGTATATGAGAACTCTGTACTATCTGCTCAGTTTTTCTGTAAATTGAAAACCTTTCTAAAAAACAAAGCATTAATTTTTTAAAAAGTAAAAAGCAATCTTTTGGATATTAAGAAAAATGATGGCCAACATAAAAGTAATCAATAGAAAATGTCAAAATATTATCATTATCTCATTAAATCGAATGTCATGTACCTTAAGACAAAGCAATTCTATTCCTAGGTATTTACCAAGATTCAGGTAGGAAAATATTTATAGCAACAAAATCCTGGAACTAAACAGATACCTAACAACAGGAGAATGGATGCATAGTCATGGTATACCAAATCAGACAGACATTTTAAGAGAGGAAAATTACTAGCCTGTTCTATTCATGAAAATGAATGCAAAAAAACAAATCTTAAAATATTAGCAAATCTAATCTAAGAGTGCATAAAAAGCAATCACACCATTACTCAGTTGAATTTAACTCAGGTATGAAAAGCTAGTTTAATATGTGGAGAAAATCCACAAATGCAAATTATAGTATTAACTGATTAAAACAGAAAAAAATGTATTATCATGTCAAATGATTCAGAAAAATATTTTGATAAAAATCCAACTCTTTTTCTTTCTTTTTGTGAGGAAGATTAGTCCTGAGCTAACATCCATTGCCAATCCTCCTCTTTTTTGCTGAGGAAGATTGGCCCTGGGCTAACATCAGTGCCCATCTTCCTCTCCTTTATATGGGACGCCGCCACAGCATGGCTTGACAAGTGGTGTGTCAGTCTGTGCCTGCGATCCGAACCTGCGAACTGTGGGCCACCGAAGTGAAGCACAGAACTTAACCGCTATGCCACCAGGCTGGCCCCAAAAATCCAACCCTTAATCGTGATCAGTATTTATAGCAAATTACGAATAAAAAAGAAGAAATGATCAAGGAAATGAACAGACAACCTATGGAATGGAAAAAAATATTTGCAAACCATATCTGATAAGGGGTGAATATCCAAAATATATAAAAAACTCGTACAACTCAATAGCAAAAAAACCAAATAATCCAATAGAAAAATGGGTAAAGGATCTGAATAGACATTTTTTTCCAAAGAAGATACACAAATGGCCAACAGGTACATGAAAAGGTGCTCAACATCACTAACCATTAGGGAAATGGAAATCAAAACCACAATGAAATATCACCTCCCATCTGTTAGAATGGCTAGCATCAAAAGACAAGGGATAACAAGTGCTGGTGAGGATGTGGAAAAAAGGGAACCCTTGTGCACTGTTGATGGGATTGTAAACTGGTACAGCCACTGTGGAAAACAGTATGGAGGTTCCTCAAAAAATTAAAAATAGAACTACCATATGATCCAGCAATTCTCTTATGGTAACATATCTGAAGGAAACAAAAACATTATGTCAAATTGATATCTGCATCTTCATGTTCATAGCAGCATTATTTACAATATCCAAGACATGGAAACAATCCCAGTGTCCATCAACAGATGAATGGATAAAGAAGTTGTGGAATACATACACAATGGAATATTATTCAGCCATAAAAAAGGAGAAAATCCTGCCATTTACAAAAACATGAGTGAACCCTGAGGGCATTACGCTAAGTGAAATAAGTCAGAGAAAGACAAATACTGTATGATCTCACTTATATGTAGAATCTAAAAACAGAACAAAACAAAGAACAAAAAACCAAACTCATAGAAAAGAGATCAGGTTTGTGGTTACCAGAGGAGGCAGGGGGAATTGGATGAAGGTGGTCAAAAGGTACAAACTTCCAATTATAAGATAAATAAGTACCAGTGGTGTAATGTACAACATGATGACTATAGTTAACACTGCTGTATGGTATATATGAAAATTGTAAGACAGTAAATCCTAACAGTTCTCATCACAAGGAAAAAAATACTTTTCCTTTTTCCTTTTTTTTTTTTTTGTATTTGTATGAGATAATGGATGTTAACTAAACTTATTGTGGTAATCATTTCACAATATATGTAATTCAAATCATTATGATGTACACCTTAAACTTATACAGTGCTGTATGTCAATTATATCTCAATAAAACTGGAAAAATAAAAAATAAAAGAGAAAATCTTCAACCTAATAAAGAGTACATATTTTTTTTAAAACACCTAGAGAAACCTCACCCTAAATGGGGAAACTTTGGAAGCATTCCTCTGAAATCAGTAAAAGTACACAAAAATGTTCACTATGACCACTTTTATTCAGTTTGGTATTGGCGATTCTAGCCAGTACAATATGACAAAGAAAAAAGGATATTAAGATATAAGGATTGGAAAAGAGCACATAAAAATGCCATTATTTGAAAATAACAAACCCAAATGAATGTACATATAAATTGCTAGAATTTTTTATAGCTATTTATAGATATAAGATTACCAAAGTCACTTGTATTTCTATATATCAGCAGCAAACGACTAGAAAATATAATTAAAATTTAAAATAATACAATTGTATCAAAGAATATCATCTCCAGGAATAAATATACCAGAAGGTCTTCACGACCTCTACAGAGAAGATTGTAAAGATGTCAATTCTCCCCAAATTGATCTGCAAGTTCAATGTGATTCCAAAAAACATCTCAATAGAATTTTCATGGAACTTGACAAGATGCTTTTTAAATTTATATGGAAAAGTAGAGGACTAGGATTAACCCGGGCATTTCTGTACCTGAAAGAAGGGAAAGATGGTGCCTGGGGAAGAGAGAGAAGGAGGAGAGAACCAAAGATCCACAAAGTGTCCGTTCCAAGTCACTGGAGGAACTTCTCCTGTCAGCTGACCAAATTAGCAGACTTCCAGGTGGAAACCAAAATAATAGTTCCCTTTGCAGTGTGGAAACTCTAAATAATAATTTTGATACCAGCTCAATACAAGGTTGACATAAGGGAAGCCATATTGTAGAAAAGAAACCATATTGTAACTTTGAATGACCTCTGACTAACTCTGGATTTTATGGCCCCTCCCAGCTGCTATAAGTTGATAATTTTGTTCTTTTGAGTTCCTTAGGAATGTGATGACCCCCCAGCAGAGAGTCTATGCTGACAGCCATCATCAGTGACAACGGAAAGATCAGGGTATTGGGCATTGCTCCAGTCTCTGATGCATATCCGGTAAAACCAAAGACTATCAGGAACTAAGAACAGATGGATGCCCCTACCCAGACACTAGATGAATGCCCCACCCATAGACCAGAAGCCTCCCCCGCCTGGAGACCAGCCCCCTGTATAACTGGCCTGTAGTCTTTGTTCTGTAAGATGGTTCTTTGAGACATCAGTTGGCCGTCTTCCCCCTTGCTAGCAAGCTGTAATAAACTGCCCTTTCTTTTCCACCAACTTGCTTCTTGACAATTGGCTTTTGTCTCAAGACCAGCAGATCGTGCCCTCTGTGCACTAACAGTTTCACTTTATTCTAAGAACAAAGTTGGGGGAGGAGAGGAAGAGGTCAGAAGACCTGTCATTTCACCAGAGTTCATAGTAAGCTGCCAAACCTCAAATGAGCCCAAACACCCTGCTTGCGGTTTCTGTTTTGGAGCTAAGGTTTACAGGCTGTCAAAAACTTTGCACTAGTGTGAGAGAGAAAGGCTAAGCCTTCAGTATTTATAACAGAACCAGCTTAGAACATCATAAAAAAGAAAATATCTTAAATTTCACTCTTAAGGCCAAACATCCCAACCCAGAAAATATTTTTACTTCCTTATAGCTTCTTTATAGTCTTTATTTATCTATATAAGTATATAGCTTTCTAAACAGTCATCGTTTTAAAGACTACATAATGTTTATCCACTAACTATTCCTCTAGCTTTAGACATTCATGCTGTTTCTGATTTTTTTCACTACTATAAATAATGCTCTATAAACATTTTGTGCGTTTATTTTCTCTATCATTTCAGAACCAAGGTCAGAGAGATTGAGATGTATGCAGGGTTTCTAGTAAGTGTCTTTCTGATCTTCCAAATATTCAGCAAGAGGCTCTACCTATTTCTCAACCTCTATAGATATGATGTCTATTGTTTACTTAATGTTATCTGCATAAGAATTACATCTCCAGTCTCTAGAATGAATCCTGACCATTAAGAGGGATTATTTAAGCATCTGCAGCCCAATAGTCATTGATAAAAGAAACATTTGTGAAGCATCAATCATGTGATGAGCAAAATACCGAAGAGGGCCCCTCCCAGGCAAATCTAGGAATTTCTTAAGGTAGAGAATATTTCCTAAGCTTTTGTCTGTGATTATGTGCATTAAGCTAATGATAGACCCTTATCCCTAATAAGTATTGGCAGAAATAAGCCACTCTCTTCGGCTGGAATAGCTTTGAGAGAGCAAGACCAGAGATAAAGATTCCTCTTCAATGGGTCATGGGAGTAGAGGGTGATAAATAAATGGCAAGCAATAGGATATATTGGAGTATATGAGGAAGCCATTTGGTGTAAAACTAATTGGGCCTCACCTTGTTTTTCCAAAAGGGCCTGACTGGCCTTTGAACATGCATTGTATATCTGCTTTAAGCATTTACCATGTCCCAAAGACAAGAACAAATGCCCTTAAGATAAGGATGCAACTTCCCCCACATTGGCATTTCCTTAAGGATAAGCATTTCTCCCTAGGTTAGGATTTGATTGCTGTGCTCATCCTGTGACCACCCAACTCAAGACAACAGACCTACTGTGCCCATCAATCGCTGTGCCTACAGGGCAATCTCGTGACTACTGTAAAGAGGACATTGCGATCACATGTGATATATGCTCTTTGACGGTATATAACACCCCTCTTCTTTGGTGCCCTTCCTTCTTTGGGAAGGAAGGCCTGGGCTATATGGTCCTCAAATTTGGCTCACAATAAACTCACCCCAATTTTGATTTATAGATTGGCTATGGATTATTTGCGTCGACAAGGGTGGTGAAAAGGACCCCCAAAACATCTGAGTTCTGGTCACATGCTAGGCCTAATGTGATTGATGTTACATCTATCCCATTTGAAGAAGTCACTTTTGGCCCAATCCTTCTCCTCTAGCTCTCTCTAGGTCAGGGAAGTTGAGGCCCAAGCAGCTGAGCCAGGACCAAGAATAGCCATTAACATGTATTGACCCTGGGGGAGGGATGTCTGCATGTGGCCACATCAAAGTAAAATGCAAATAAATAAGCCCAGTGCATCTACCCAAAGCTGGCTCCCAAGTCAGGTTTTCCTGGACTTATTCTTAAATACAAACAGATGACAAAGATAAACAGACAACTGAAAAAAGCCTGCAAGATAAAAGAGAATGACCAAGACAAAATAATAACAAGATGTAAAAAAAAAAGGGAACCTCAGAAGCCAACAGTGACCTGTTGGATATAAAAATACTTGCCAAATTTCTAATGAGTTCTATGTAACAGTAGAAGAAGGTAAATTCATGTGACTCTCTCAGGAGGTAGAACAAAGACAAGGAATCATAAAATATGAGAGAAAATAATAGAAATAGAAGATTAATCTAGGAGATACAACTTCTAATTTTAAAAAAGCCTTCTTAAAAGAGAACACCAAGGGCAAGAAATTATCAAAGAATAAAGACAAGAGATTTTCCTGGAAATTAAAGACCAAATCGCCAGATTAAAAGGGTCCACCAGGGGGCCAGCCCGGTGGCATAATGGTTAAGCTCATGCTCCACTTCAGCAGGTTCAGGTCCCAGGCATGGACTTATGCACCACATATCAAGCCATGCTGTGGCAGACATCCCAAACATAAAATAGAGGAACATGGGCATGGATGTTAGCCCAGGGCCGATCTTCCTCAGCAAAAAGAGGAGGATTAGCAACAGATGTTAGCTCAGGGCTAATTTCCTCAACAACAACAAAAAAGGGTCCACCAATTTCCCAGAATAAAGAATTAAAAGACCCACATCTAGACATATCATTGTGAAATTTCAGAAACCTAAGAATAAAGAGAAGCTTCTCACAGTGTCTAGAGCGGAGGGAGAGTTGGGGAAACATTCAGATTGTTCATTAACAGTACTGGAAATGAAAAGAAAACTACACTGTTCCTTCAAAGTTCTGAGGGGAAATTACTTTTAATCCACAATTTTACATCCAGCCAAACAAAATCAAGTGTGGAGTAGAATAGAAACATTTTCAGACACACAAGGAATTGTCTCTCTTGCACCTCCCTGATTAGAAAATTGCTTAAGAATATGCTTAAATGAAACAAGTGAATTGTCTAGCCTGGGTTCCCTGAAAGCGGAGCTTGAAGCAAAGGTTTATGTACAAGTTTATTTGGGAGTGCAATCCCAGGGAGCAGAAGTGAGTGACAGAGAAAGTACAAGTGCGGATATGGGAAAGCCTGGACAAGATGTTATCTGGGGCACTAAGGAAGTCTTGCAAAACACTTAGGTCATGCACTTCCTTATACTAAAGATAACTGAGACTGTGGACAGCACCACCAAGAGCATCCACATCTTAGCTCAAGAAACAACCAGTGCTGCATAGCCAAAATATTTTTACCTACTATCTCTTGGACTCCACTGAACTGGGTATCCTCAGGATTCAACTCCTGGCTTTTACTTTAATATGACCTTTTATATTAATATTTCCCTTTTTTGTTTTAGGCATTCCACTTTTAAGATGACTGATCTGTAGGATGTTAAAACAACTGACCTTTGCCAGTACACCTAACAGGTGGTTCAACTGGTCCTCTAGGACCAGCATCGCCAAGAAAACTCTGAGGACTAATTCACTCAGCCGTCCCCTGCTTCCGATGACCCTTATCCCTGAGTTGTTAAGGACAGCCTCTCTTAGCCTGTCTTGAACAAGAGGACAGACTAAAAGGTTGATCACACTTTGTGGTTGACTTAACTTTAGGCTGCTTTGACTAGGAACTGCTAGGTCCTGAACTTGATGTGAACTTCCTGCACTGTGGCCTGTCTGCTCCACCTCAGGCCCAGATCCTCCCCACTTGTCTGATCACAAACTACATTAACCCACGCACCAGCGTTTCTTAGCACCCTCCTTCCTCTTTCCACAGTCACCAATCCCACAGTTTTTGGGAAAGCCCACCCCTTCCCAGAGACATTCTGACTTAGACTTTGGGCATCTCCCTATTGCAGTAGTCTCCCTTAATAAAGTCTTTCCTTACTAATGCCTGGACTTGCATTTTTTTCCTCCTTTACATAGCCAGTAGAGTTTTGTGCCTTTACTTCAATACCAATCATTGGGGCCACCAAATGGCATGTTTTGTCCAAAATACCCCTTTAGGATTGTAGAGTAGTGTTGTAACATTTTGGCGCCACTCATGAACAATAGATCAGCACCAGACATTGAAATTTGTAGCACCAAGATCATTAGGTAGATCTAGAGTAAAAGAAAAGTTAGGTTTCTTGGGGCCGGCCCAGTGGCCTAGTGGTTAAGTTTGGTGTGCTCCACTTCGGCGACCTGGGTTCAGTTCCCGGGTACGGACCTCCACCACTCATCAGTGCCCATGGTGTGGCAGTGACCCACGTACAAAATAGAGGAAGACTGGCAACAGATGTTAGCTCAGGGCAAATCTTCCTCAGCAAAAAAAAGAAAGAAAAGTTATGTTTCTTACTTGCAAGATCTTGTGAAAATGACATTGCTCCAAATTTATGCCAGTACAAGAAGACTACACCCTAGTTCTCTTCCCAGCTCCATTTCTGTGAAACTCCAGCTACAAAAGCTAGATGTCATGAAAGGTCTCCAAATATTGTTTTGGTGGACTTTCCCTTTCTAGATATGACAAGACAGGAGGTTCTATATTTCTGGCAGCCTGGTCTGTTGTGTTTGCCATCTAAAAAGTTACCTAGTGGCCAAGTCCAGTTACCCAGGAAACCAACTGATTCATTACAAGGATCTGGGAACAAGGGAAGCTGGGTGGTTCCTGAAGGAAATTGTGTACAAAATCAACAGTTTTATTATGCTTTAGACAGTTCATGAGCAAATTGTAGCCAGGTATTAGACTCATACTAAGGAGTGAGTAAGGATGTAAAAATGATCCTTGAAAGCACTCGCCTCTCTACCTGTCTCCTTCACATAATCCCCTCAGTTGGCTCAGATACTCTGTGAAATCAAAAATATGGAGAAAGGATCTACCAGCAACCCCTGCATTTTGCAGCATCTACCTGCAAGCAGCAAGATACACACACTGACCTCGTGGCGAGCACACATAAAGGTCCTGACTCTCTTCTCAGGACAGGAAAAGGAAAAGAGTAAACTACAGATTGGCTAGTTCATAAACTATCCTCTCTCTCTTTCAAATGTAGTCTGAAACTGAAAGTTTGTCTTCCTCCAAGATAAAAGGGCCAGAGCACTGCCTTATCGAAAGGCACCGGGGCCGAATCACCGAGGATCCATAGGAAATCAGGTACCTGACAACTCTGAGCTCTGTCCTTTGAAGGGAAGGGTCTCTGAACGCAAGGAAACTAGGAAGGTCCCCTGGGGAGAGACTGGGGTTAGGATGGGCCTGGGAGATGATCTGGAGATTGGGATGATTGCAGCAGTTGGGGGGGAATGTGTCAAGAGCCAAAGCCACAAAGTCAGTTCTGTGCAAGAAGTATTCCAGGTAGGGAGGTGAGGTCAGATCTGGCAAAAAGGAAAACATCTTGAAGGACAGACATGCAGTTTATCCATCCCTCTTGAAACTGAAAAACTTAATCTTAGATCGTGCAATTTATCACTCAGGCCCCTGAGGCAGCACTCTTTGTGCCTGTGTCTCACACGGTTCCTTGTGCAAAAGGGCTCTCCTTCTTTCTACGGTTAGTCAAGCCTAGATCTTCAGGCCAGAACAGGAATATGCTTAATTTCCCCACTTCTCCCCAACTCCACACACACCAACTTCTACCTCTCCTTCTAACCAAGAAATCCCCAGAGCTTCCATGCATGTTAGCTCTCCCTGATTTTAGTGAAAGTTGACAACGTCAAGAGATATTTAGAAGTATTGACTTCAGTTTGAGCCCAGGTTAACAAAACTTTGAGAATAATTTTTTTTAAAGCATTCGTGAAAGGACTCACAGTATTTCTCTAAGGGGGAGTAAAATGGTAGGGCCTGTGAAGGGTCTGCTAAAGTGTGATCTGTTTCTTTCACTGGTATTCTGTATGACATGCACCTCTGCCTGTTACCAAGGTTGTTTTCTCTATCAGCTCCCTACTGGGGACCAGAGGTCAGATTCACCTCGTCCCTGATTGCAGGACCCAGGTAGAGGTGTTTACAGAAAGTATTGGTTAGCTGTTCAGGAAGGAGTCTGGACTTCTGGATTTGAAGTAGGGATTCATTAACACAGAACGGAGGCATGAAGGAAATGAATGTTCACACCTCATTTTCATTATCTTATACTTATTTGCAGTTATTTTTGAAGCTGGAGATGACATCTCTTCTAGCCATAGCGGTTCACTTTTTGGTCCTAAGTTCATGGCTAATACAACAGGTAATATATACCACCCACTCCCAACTCAATCCTGCTGACCTTGCTCTCCCTTCACATCTTTGAAACAATAGAGTTCCCACAGATGAGTCTGTGGCTAAAGCCATTTAGAGAGCATGAATCTGAAAAGATTTTTAAAAATAATACAGGAAACAAAACTGAGTCACAAAGCCTAGCTTTTTCTTCTTAAACTACTCATAGTACAAGACGACTGTCTTCATACACGTGCCATACATGAGTCCTATGACAGGCACATGTCAAATATCATGCTGAGCAAGAAGTCCATGCTGTGGGCTCTGGGCAGTGTTCACTACATGCTGTTTCCTTAGCAAATGGATCAAGTGACACTGCTCCTTCTTTACAGGTGACCGGCCAAGCGGTAGGGCCAGCCAAGTCACTAGACTTGGCTGACAATGCATTTGATGATCAGTATGAGGGCTGTACTGAAGAAATGGAGAAAAAGGCACCCCAGCTGTTAAAAGAAGAACTGGAAATGAATACAAGGTTAAAATATGAATGGAAAAAGGCAGAGGAAATTTGGAAGAAAAGGAAGAACAGTATAAGCAATTCAAAACAATTGAATGATTTCCATGGGACAGCTGTAGTGGCCTACACTGGGAGCATTGCAGAAGAATTTAACAGAGCTGTAAGAGAATTCGGCCAAAATTCACATAACTTTCATTTCAAAGCCTTCCATTATTATTTGACAAGAGCTCTTCAGCTTCTCACTACAGGGAATTGTTACACAGTTCACAGAGGTACTCAGAACAAATTTTATTACAGTGGGGGAGGAAATGTACGTTTGGGGCAATTTGCCTCATCATCTTTGTCTGAAGCTGTAGCTCACGACTTTCGTGGGTTAGGTGGAACACTGTTTACCATCAGAACCTGCTCGGGTGTTTATATTCAAAAGTTCTCTATGTATCCCAGTGAAAAGGAAGTGCTAATTCCAGTGAATGAGGTGTATCAGAAAGTCACCATAAAAAGCACAGATAAGAAATACAATGAAATTTCACTTGAAAGTCCCCAAAAAATGAAGAGTAACTTCAATTGCTTCTATAGTTCCACCAACAATCAAAGAGACGGCAATTTCAACAGTTCAGGTGAGTCTGGGTCTGTGTTCCAGGTGGGAGTGGTGGGGCCATCCTGAAATAGAAGGGGGAGTGATCTGCTACCAGAACCCACCAGGGCAGAGAACAATGGGGCCTTCAAGAAGAGTATTAGGCTCCTAGAAAGACTGGGCTGATATCCTGGAATGGAGAGTAGCTCAGGCAGTTTCTAGTCCAGCCAAGCTCCCAACCTCCTTGCCGTGCAGAAAGGTTAGAAAGATCTGCCGAGTATCAGGGAACATGAGTCATGGAAAATGCCAGAATGTGTGGCAGTGGAAAGGGTCAGGGGAGTCAGGAGACCTGATTCCAGGCAGAATGGTGTGGCTGCTGCAGTAATCCCAGCAAATATCCAGGCGCCTGAACTGAGGAGGTGGCTGTGGAGGTCAAGGGAGGTCAGGGAACTGGTGTTCTCCACGAGGTCTTCTAGGAGAAAGAAAGTGAAAGCTGGACAGACTGAGGGGTGTGGTCAGAAAACGGGACGGTGGACCTTGAGATTTCCAGTGTGGATAGTTTGCAGGTTCTGACTTGGTTGGAGGACATTTCCGTAGAAGTGGTTGGCTGGATTGAAGAGCAGGTGAACAGCACTGGAGCTGAGGCGATCAAAGAACTAAAAGGTTTTGCATGCAAGGGTCACACAGTAAACCACATACACAGGGATGATGCCTGGCCGAAGAAGGTTAGAGGTGGTAAAACCAGAGCACACAATCCTCAAGGAAGGTGTATCAGTCAGTAATGGTTGGAAATACCAATGGGGAGCATTGAGAAAAGCTATTACCTCTCCAGCCACATGATGGGTGAGAGGTACCACCTCCACTTTACCCAACCTTTCCCAAGGTGTCATGGCTTTCAGGTTTCCATGCATTTACTTCTAGTCTGAAGTCTCTTTGACTTCATGTCGTATTCATCCAATCTAAGACACTATCAGTTTGGTGCAGTAATTGTCTTTCAAGGCCTAGCTCAGATATCAGTTCAATGCTAAGCCTTCCTTGATACTTTTAGGCAAAATTAAACATCGCACCATGCTCCATGTCACCGGTTTGGGGTCAGACCACCTCAAAGGTAATCCAGGCTCAGTTAGCTACTAGCTCTGTGACTTTGGGCAAGTTACCTGAACAACCTATATCTCAATTGCCTCATCCATAAAATGAGGATACAAATAATAAATACCTCAGTAGTACTTCTGTGAGAATTAAAGGAGAGAAGTTCATAACTTATTGCCTGGCACATAGACATTGCTTAACAAATACTGTCTTTTTTCCCATGGAGGACCTTATACACATCTCAGCCATACACTCACCATCTCTATGACAATCATTTGTTTACAGTCTGGTCATCTCTTTGATCCCAGAGACTTTGTCTCCCTGTTCCGTCTGCATTCAGGGCCTGTCATAAATGCCTGGCTTGAATCAGGGCTCCAGTACTTGTTGTTGAAGTAAGTTAAGTTTTGTTGAGATGCCAGAGTCCAGCCAGAAGTGGATCTGAGTTGCAGGGGGATTGAATATCCAGCAAGTTTCAACCAAATTAGTCTTGATGCTCTGAAAGTGTGCTGGAAACAAGAGAAATGTTTGGGGTAGAAATAGCACCACAGAGAGTGCCTACAGGGGGACTCTGAGCTTTTACAGGGAGGAATTTTGAATTTGGATCAAGCCTAATGAAAACAGGACAGCCAGGTAGACAACCCAGGAGAGGAGAGCTGCTGCCCATCTCTCCAGCCCAGTGGTCGATGTTCATTCAGATTCAGGCAGGCTGAGAACCCCAGGTGAGAAAGTCAGACCCCCCAAGAGTCAGAGCTCCAGTTAACACCAGCTAATGGAGAAAGGAGTATATGTGCTTCTGCAAAAGATGAACTTCCGTGAAGTCCAGACCCAGAAACATCTTCCTGAGTGGAGAAAGACAAGCACGGAGGGGATCCCACAAGGCCAGGCAGCTGCAGGCCCCACATAGGGAAGGCCTTTCTTACCAAGGCACCTCTAGCTTGGAGCACAGGGGCCTGGGAGGTATCTCTGCAGGGACTGAGGGGTTCATCAGGCCTGAGAGCTCAGTCAACTCGAGGTGACCTTAAATTCAGAGAGCCGAAAGGCTGTGTTCTCACACTCCTCTCTGTCCCCGGCATTCCTCAGTACTTCAGGAACCCTGAGCAGCAGCGGGAGGGTCTATCTGCTGGCCAGCTACAGGGAGCCCCCAGAGCCCACCTTCTTGGGTTTTATCCCTAAGGTGAAGCTCGAAAAGTTTGGGAGGCCCACGTATTGAGAAACCCCATAGAGAAACCTTTCCTTCTCTTCCTTCCGTCTGCAGGAATGAGTGGAAGCTCTACATTCCTTCTGCTCGTGCCTGGCCTCCTCGCCTTGCGGGCCCTCCCTGATGAGCTGTAACCCTCCCTGCCTGGTGCCTGGTTCTGCATGGGGTTTGTGAAGAGGGACGTCAGACAGAGGCAAAGGGGCAGGGAGCTGAATGTCTTGCCAGCATCGGAAGTATTGGGAAGGCTGGGACATAGGATCGTTTCTGTGACATACATTAGTGCTCATGTCCTCTAAGACATCTAAGGGATCTACTAAGCGATGCTCTCTGTTTTCAAATTTACTGCCTGAGTTCCTATTCTCTTGACACTTTGCTATGATTAAAAAGTCATATTTTTATGCACTGTCAGCAATAAGTCTTAAAAACGCAATTTATTGTGATGTTATAATCTAAAGAAATAAACCATTTGTAATCACATCTTGCTTTTCCATGGCTAGATATTTCTACAGGTTGTATTATTTGCTCAAATTCTCCCAAGGCATTAGATTTGATGCTGGCATTTTCACAATTGAGAAAGTTCATGTGTTATACTTCTCCAGGATATCCATACAGTCCTGATTCACTGAGCCAGAAACACAAGAGCTGTCTTAGATAAATCTCTCTCCCTACACTACCCCACCAGAAATCCAAGCAGTCACCAAGCCCTGTCAGTTAACTTTGGTAATAGCTCCCTAATCTATTCCTTGCTTCTCACTCTCTCTGAATACCTCCAAGGAAATGGACAGGCACTTTCTGATGTGCAGTTAACCAAGAAGTCTGGGTCCAGAGCCTAGTGCTCTACTCACCAAGGGTGGGTTTGTCTTAGAGCCACAGAACTCAGCTCACACTTCAGTGCCCACTCTCCATGCCAGAAGGCTACCCTGCCCTTGGCCTATCAGCTATTGAAACAAACGAGAAAGAAATGGTAAGTAAAACCATGTAGCAAAATGGTATAATAATAAACAGAAAGATCATCAGAGAGAACAAAGAGTCAAGGAAAAAAGACCCATGCAAACACAGGCACTGCCAGAGATGGGAGAGCCATCAAAACAAACCGTCTGTGGCTCCCCCTTCACCCTTGTTGATGGACTTTTGTCAACAAGGATTTGTAATCAGAACCGTAGGTCATCCTAACAATACGACCCTGGTGAATGTAATGCCACATGTTCCTAGGTAAATAAGAAGCCGTATCTGTGTCTCACGATCCTGGGAAGCAGTGGTAGTGGTAAGTACGTAGGCATCTCTGAATTCTCCCACCTGTCTCTGTAGGCCGGCACTGGTGAATCCATAACAACCAGCAAGTTCTGTCATGAACCAGGCCAAACTCCCACAGGCATCTTCGCTCAAGAATATCACAGCCCTATTTCATAAAGCAGCCTCCAACTTCGCCCCCCCACCAAACCTTGGTTATTTTTCCCCTTTGCCACCTTGATTTTCTTCTCCTTTTCCTTTGCCCTTTAAGCTTCCAGCACATTCTCTCTGAAAGATACATGTCTCTAAACCCTGCCAGAATCCTCCTGATGTTGGACAATTGTGGTGGAAACTACTGGACAGGCTGAAGAGTCTGGGTATAGCCAGAGTGGTTAAGACCCCTGATGCCCGGGAGAAACCTAAACACAGATCCTGGTCTTCAGCGATCAGGTTCTGCCATTTTTGGTTTGTGTTTAAGTCCAGTCATCGTTTATTGAATGGACTGAGAAGAAACCAGTCATTCAGCCATAGGAGAGGCTCTGAAGTCCAGTGTGCTCATCCTCACCTAAGAGGGGTGTCCTAGGAGGCCCGAGCCTCAGCATGCAGCTGACCTCTTCTACAATTAATGTCTCGTGGGTGGACGTGCATTGACTTGAAAGAAAAGCAGCTAGTTTATACAAGTGTTTGTGTTTGTGGACGTGTTGTGATTATGGAAAGGAAAAAGCAGAGAAGGGAAAAGAGAGGTCTGATGAAGCCCACAAGAATGAGGTCTGCTAACTGGAAAGTGAAGATGGAAGGGTCATGGATGTTTGGAGACAGAAGTAAAAAAAAGGAAAGAGGCGTCACACACCTCTTGAATTTGTACATCCTTGAATTGAACAAATAAATTGTACAAAATGTTTCACTGGTATGGAAATCATAGTTCACATCACAATAATGCTTATTAAATGTTACATAAGTTGCAACTTTAAAGGATGCGTCCATCAAGACCCTTCTTCCCAGGCTGTTAAAGAGTGTCCTCTGAAAAGAAACATACAAGAACAAGAGGTGTGGAATCT
Organism: Tapirus indicus; assembly: GCA_031878705.1. Lineage (NCBI taxonomy): Eukaryota > Metazoa > Chordata > Mammalia > Perissodactyla > Tapiridae > Tapirus > Tapirus indicus. Next base: position 27,862,964 of record CM062924.1, read on the forward strand.
CATGCAGATTCAAAGCTAGGATAAGGTGTTTCTTCAATAGCAACAGCTTGATAGGGTCTAGTGGCCAATCTTATAGGCGAAGTAATCTCTCATGGTTCCAATTTGCATTTCCCTTGCAATTTGCATAAAAACGAGCATTTAAAAATGTTTGTTTCTCTCCCTGGTGAGTTGCCTGTTCACACGTTTCTTCAATTTCTCTATTGTTTGTCTTTTAAAAATTGATTTGTAGACGTTCTTTACATGATATACATCTTGCAAAGATCCTTTCCCAGTCTGCTTCTGCATTTTAAGTTTGTCCTGTCTTTTGCCATTCAGAAGTTTAAATGTTTGATTTACTTCATTGACCAAAAGTTCATTTACTTGCTGTGTGAGAGGAAAAATTTGACTCACAGAAGCACTTCCCCAAGAGATATCGAAACGGAATGCTTTATTGCATCACAAGCGGGTCTTTCCTGCTGAAGCTGATAGACAATCATGACCTTTTAATGACTCCAGTATGCCGGATGCTGACTGAAGACTCTGTCCTTACCAAAGAACAACAGGATTTTTTTGTAGCCAACCGTGTGCAGACCTCTGGATAGACTCAGTCCAACCCCCCTGGAGCGCTGGTTTTCACCGCTTAATTAGCTAAGCCCCTCCTAATACTTAAATCCCCCCACCTTTCCCTGGTTTGTTCTCTTCCCTTGTCTCTTACCTCTGTTTGATTCTTTCATAGTCAAGTACATAACCTCTCAGGGCCTCGATTGGAGAATTGGAAAATAATAGAACTTACCTCCTAAGTTATTATGAAGGCTAAATGAGTAAACATGTAAAGAGCTTAGAACCACGAGTGCCTGATACACAGTACACACCCAATCGATTTGAACTATATTGTGATTACTACGCCAAATTTATTCATTTTTTTAATAGTTTGTGCTTTTTGTCTTAAGAAGTACTTCCCCAATCAGTAGGCTTTATCACAAACTTTTCTCTTTTCTTCTCCTTCCAGGCACCTTGTAGGCCCCTTAGGAAGTTAGATGTAGCTATGTGGCTTCATTTGATCAGCGAAACGGGAGCAGAAGCGGTGAGATCCGGGGATGCGGTCACCCACTCACCACACTCCCTTTTCCTCAGTGATTGCGCAAGCGTGTTCTGTGGCGGAGCCTCAGCATCCTGCTCCCCTGAGTGACTGTGAGCAGGACCCCATGGCGGCCCGAATGAGGCATGAACAAGGAATAAACTGTTTTCCTTTTTTGTAAGAAATATCTTCCCACTCTGAGGTTAAAAAAAGCATTCTCCTGCATGTTTTGGAATAGTTTTAGAGGTTTATTTTTCACCTTTAGGTCTTTAGTTTCTTTGGGATTACTTTGATGTGTGGTGCAATGTAGGAATCCAATTCCATTTTTGTGTGTGTGGAGAACCAGTTGTCCCAAGACCACTCATTGACTACTCCTTCTCCCCCTGCTTTGCGAGGCCACCCCTACCACATCCGGAGTGCCTGTGTCTGCATGGGTCTTTTTTCCTTGACTCTTTGTTCTCTCTGATGATCTTTCTGTCTATTATTATACCATTTTGCTACATGGTTTTACTTACCATTTCTTTCTCATTTGTCTCAATAGCTGGTAGGCCAAGGGCAGGGTAGCCTTCTGGCATGGAGAGTGGGCACTGAAGAGTGAGTTTAGTTCTGTGCTATTTAGATGTTATTTAAGATGACAACCTTGGCCGTTCTGGGAGTTGCTCAGTTTTCTGAGTTTCTCCCATGTATACATGTTCTAAATCTTTGTCTAATTTTCTGTTATTCTGTCTCATGTCAATTTAATTCATAGCCCAGCCCGAAGGACCCAGAGGATAGAGGATTTGTCTTCATCCCCTACAGTTTGGCAATGAGGATGGGATAAAATTTTGCTGGCTGCATGATGCTCACTCCTGGACTATTGCACCTGAGAGATCCCAGACCCCTGACAAGAGCCAGCAGGAGGTAAGAGTTCTTACCACATCAGTCACCTGGATCTCTGCCTGTAGGGTCCAGTGGAAGAGAGAGTGATGAGTTTTTTCCTTTTCTAAATTTAGATTAGCAGGAAGGTAGCTTCTTGGACTCAACAACTCTAGGAAATTTGGTTGAGTACTCATTGGTTAATTGATCCTTTTCCTCCCAGAGATAATCACTGTTTTTCCTTGTCTGTCTTTTTCTGTCATTTGTCATGAGACATAGGCATGTCTATAAGCCTGTCGTCTGGGAATATGCACATGAGGTGAAAGCTGTTGCCAAGGGCATCTTGAAAGCCAAAAAAGCCACGGATGTGGTGGGCACAGGTCGAGCAGTTAAGAGCCATTAGGGCACTGGCCATCTCAAGAAGTCTCCCGTGAAAGGGTAAGTCGGTCATGGAATGGGGTAAATGACACTGGTCCCCCAACAACTTCAAGAAAATGTCCGTGCAATACAAGGTACTCTGTAAAGCACATAATCCCCGACCCTGCAGCACCTCCCTCCTAGGTATTATTCTGGCTCCAAGAGACCCAAGGCTTAGCTAAAGCTGTTAATGTGCATATCAGATGAGGTTTCTTCCTTTTGTCTTGTTCTAGGTCTTGAGAGCTTGCCTTTGTGACCTTTCTGGTTCCACCATCTGGAGGATGCACGTACCAGCATGCATCTTGGTGGCCAGCGGAGTAGACTGGGGTTCTGGGACACACTCTCCTTCGGCTGTGGCAGCTCTCAGGGGAGTTTGTCATAGGGGGTCCCAATTGCTTTCATAAGGGGCCTTTGTCATCTCAACCTTCGTTGTTTTTTGTGAAATGATGGTCTTTGCTTTCTCAGACTATTTTTGGGAGTGAACTTTTTGGATCTCTTTTGGGGATGCCTCTTGCATCCATGGTTAAGCTTATTGGTGTGAGTCGCTATTAAGATCCTACTCATCAATATGGCCAGACAATGGATCATTTAAATTGGAAAAACTTCTAAATTGGGAAAAATATTTTGCGAGAGCTCTCATCATAATTGTTTTATTGGTACCTATAAAAAGGCCAAATTTAAAAAAGGAAATACCAAAGAAAAATAATGACTACTCTTAAGACCCTGACTTGGGCTGCAATTGAATTGAGAAAATGTCAAAGTGTAAGTCTTGATAAGATTATAGTGGCTGGAATGTATGAGCTAATTTTATATAAAGAGGTTGTAACAACTTTGCCTGAGTATGTTTTAAAATGTCTGACTGGGAATGCTTCCCCTATCCAATATTATAAGAAGAAGACCTATTGATAAAATCCTAATGAAAGCTATCATTAGAGGTATAAGAGTTGATGGAATTCAGATGAAATTTTGTAGAAAAATTGATATATTTATGTGAAGTGATTTATCTCTTTTTGCCTAATTGTATTATAGATTGTATTGTGGGAATAGACATTGTGCCTCACTGGGGAATGTTTCCCCTGCCTGATTGTAACACAGCCTGTAAATCTGTCCTTCAGACAGTGTTAATTAAACTCATAAAAGGGAAGTCAATAGGGTTGCCTGAGCCCACATTGTATGAGATAAAAACTAGAGGCTAATATCAGGTGCTAATAAAAAGGATAATAAAATATCCCCCCCCCCAAGGTAAATTGGTCTAGGGTTAAATTGTACACTTAGGAAAAAAACAGGTGGGGGGGGGGGCTTTGTTAAATGCTTTGTACAGACTTTTAAATATGTGAGACATTGTCCTGAAGTTTTAGGACACATAAATCTTTTGATTCAACTCAAGTTAAAAATTTCCCTGATATAAAGAAGCAATTGGAAGGGTGTAGCTGGAGGGGTGGGTCAGACACTTTTTGTCATTTGGACTGTAATCCAGTTCTTTGGGTAATTGGAAGCAACTGTCTTTGTCTTGCAAATCTCTGCAAGGCCGGAGGTATGGCTCTAGAAAGTAGTTCAATCCCAGAGCCTCCCTTGTTCCTCTCAAAAGGCTCCTAGATTTTGATTGAGACAAAAGATCAAGACATTAGAAACTGGTAAGACAAATTTGCCCCAGAAACTCCATCTTGAAGAAAACTTGACTGCTTTCTCTGTGCCTTTATGATGTAGATTTTCTGCTCCCATCTTCTCTAGGACCTAAGAGCTATTCTTTGAAATGGAAATATTTCTCAGAAACTAGTGAGTTCTGTATTACACTTGATTCATAACAAAAATTTAACAGAACTGTAAGGTCTCTGTCTGTGTCCAACTGCATGCTCATGTGCATCTATATGTATGTTACATATGTGTGATATTTTGCCTCCGGATGGTAGGGCCAAAATTAAGACCTGTGTTTAATTGGCTTAAAATAAGCGCTTAACATAAATTATTTCTAAATACAATAGAAACTAACCCAAATGTCTTTCAAGTTAATGTGATATGAAATAACCTTTGGTCAATAAATGCTTGTTTAAGTTTGTTGGTTTGATCAAAATAGGCATGTCCTCAGAGTTATCAGCATTAGATGTGATGCAGACATGCCGCCTGGGTTTACTAGTGAAATAAGCTCATGTTATCCCTGCTACAAATTTGTCAGCAAAAATACCCTAAAGTGATAGCTAATTTTGTCTAATGGCTCATGAAATTTTCGTGGGTAGTCTAAACATAATTGTTGGGAACAAATGATTTAGATGTAAATGAGATGAATTTAAACTTTTAGCAATAATTACATTTTATGACATGTACCTTAATAACTTCCAAAATCTCTTTGATAACTGAAACTTTAAAATTTGCTAGGTTAATTTAAATGATAAAAATTCACTAAGTATCTAGATCATTTCCAAATAAGATACAATATTAGACACTAATTATTAAATATAGGTTTACCTACTTTTGCCTTCTTATTACAGAGAAACTAAAAGGTCTTTGGGTCTATTGGTAAACACGTCTTGCATTTTATTAAAAGATTGTACTATAAAGTAACATATTTCTAAAAATTATGAAAAGTGTTTATAAATTTGTCAAGCCACCAAATGCTAATGTAAAAGAAAGTTTTTAATTGTTTACTTAGTTTTTACTTAAAAATTAAGGTTTCTAAGGGTTAAAAATTCTAATATGTGTTAAAGCTACTAAAAGTTAAGGAAAATATGTTTGTATTCAAGGAAAATGAGATATGTTTTCAGTAAAGAAGATGTGAAGAATGGAAATATTTTTGTTTCTTTGGTTAAGAAAGATAAATTTGTCCTAAAGTAGTAGGAGGAAAAAAGGAGGCATGGGACAAATTCTGAATGTAAAAAAAAAAGTTGTAGGTTTGTGGAAGAGAAACCCTGAGAAAAAAGTTTTGTCCATTGTCAAGTTAGCTAAGATTGAAATGAATTTAATTAAGTAAATGAGTTTTAATGTCAAAAGTAAGCTGGTGCAAAATTAGAATTTGGTCTTCTCTCTCTCTTAAAAGGATAATTTTCTTGAACTTTTGGCCTGCTCTTGATAAAGAGGTTATAAAAGGTTTTCTTTACCTTTGAGTAAGTCTACCTAAGAGACAGGAAAACTATGTTTTGTTAAGATAATTTCCTATGTTCAAAAAAGCCGAAGTTTCTCTTAAGTTTTTTTTCAACTGTTTCTGTTGTCACTTTGATTGAATGGGTAACTAAGCATTGTTTCCTATGTGACCAAGTGTTTTAAAACTTTTTGATATTTTTGTTGAACTTCCCCCAAAATTAAAGTCTTTTGACTTAAAACAAAAAAGGAAACTTAGAGGATTTCCAATTAGCCCTGGGACCACTCAAGGAGATTTATTTTCTCTCTTCGTATAAAGAAGATACTAAACTAAGTAGGCTTATTTGGTATGTTAAATTACATGGGAAGCATTGTCAAATAAGTGATGATAAACCTTCTTAAGTGGTATTATGTGCATAAATGTCATTGATATAAGTGTTTTAAAATTATCAGTCATAATTCTAGTTATTATCTTAAAGTGCTGTTTGTCACAGAAATAATGAAGTTTCTTTGTCAGTGGTCATTTTTAAGTCTTTTGTCATTTACAGACAGTTATTGTTTTACTCTGATGCTTTTGCAAATATGTTTCACCTTCAGAGAGATTCATGGAAAGGACTCTGACCCTTATTTACTCTAGAATAGAGGTTTCTGAGAAACTTTCAGATCATAAAATTGAACCAGGTAAGAACTCTAACAGAGAAACTGATGACTTCATGAAACTGCTAACAAAAGATCAAGATCAAGAGTTGATTATATGAGACTGAGTGAACTGATGAGGATGATTTTAATTTTATGATTTTCATTTAAACTATTGCTGATTTTGGGGCCAGACCTGTGGTGTAGTGGTTAATTGGTGTGTTTTGCTTCAGTGGCCCTGGTTCACAGGTTCAGATCCAGGTACAGACCTACACCACTCATCAGCCACACTATGGCAACAACCCACATATAAAGTAGAGGAAGACTGGCACAGATGTTAGCTCAGGGCTAACCTTCTTCAAGCAAAAAATGAGGAAGATTGGCAGTGGATGTCAGCTCAGGGCTAATCTCCCTCAGCAAAACAAAAAAAAAATGCTGATTTTTAAAAATGTTTTTTCAGATTTAAGGAAAACCGTTTCTCTTTTCTCTTAAGCTAACTATGACTTATAGCAATTTTGTAAATTATACTTTTGTAAACAGAATTGAAATATTTATCTTTTTCTCCCTACCCAATCCCTCCAGAATTTGGAAACTCTTAGTGAATGAATACTCTTATTTTCATGGCAATATAGTTATTTGCATAAGTTCCATAAGAGTTTGTTCTCCTTATAACAGGACACAATTGGAAACATTGATTATATTACCAAAGCTTTGACTGGAATGTCATGTTTGAGAGAAACATACATAGAGTCAGATATGATCAGACAGCTTTTGAGAAACAAAGATTGGACTTTATGAAATAAAGCCACTTGGAAATATTGTCCTGGTACCTTGTTTACAGGGTTTTCAGCAACCTTACCAGGTAAGTAAAGAATATCACTCCTCTGGCAAGTGCAAGGAAACTTGAAATATTTGGGGGACCTCAAGAAGAGAGAAATTCACCCAAATCTATAGGTATTGCAGGCAAAGTCCAATGACAAAGTCCTTGGCTTAGCTTTCCTGGCCTTGAGAGGCCTTTAAAGTTCATATAACTTATGAAAAGTCCCAGCAAAGCAGATATAAAGAGCCTATATGATCAATTGCTACTCTTGCTGTACTTATGTAAATAATTGGGTCAAATTTATTGAAACTAGACTTACTTTACAAACCAGTTAGTCTTAATTTGGCTATCTTTGGTCAAAATGAGAGTTATTTTAGAGACAAAAATTATATTTCAGTAAAAACTACAGTACACATCTGAGGATAGTAGATCCTAGTTCTGTTAATTGTCTTTGAGGTTTTTGTTTTCTACCTGTAAACTGGACTGGATCCTGAATTCTTCTAGTCTCCTGAACTATCTGGCTGCAAATCTCCAAACTAACATTTTCAATTTTTTTCCATCATTTTTATTTGCAATCATTGAGAACTGAAACCACACTTACTCCTGAAGCCCTGCAAACTGAAGCTGGATAACTTGATGTAAACTTTGTAAAGATGACCATGACAACATGCCTGTTGCTGTGTAAGCCACTCAAAAGGATACCTGAATACCCAATGACACCATCAGAGACATTTCAAACTGCAAAAGATGCTTCGACCCTGACATCTAGAAATCTTCTTGACTAGTTGCCCCCTGGGCTCAGAAACTGGCTTATTATTTGCTTCAACCATTAACCCTGTTTTTCTTTTTGTTTCCATAGAAATGCTTCTTATTAAATACCTGATTGTTTGCTTCCACAACATAGGTCTAGCTTTGGGAGCCCACCTGCATCACCACCTCCCAAGATGAATTTAACGGGACTGATCTATTATCAGGACTGAAAACATGTTCAGTGAGATGAAACAATCTACAAACTCAGTTTCTGAACTATGACACTTCTAAAAGTTTCAAAGAAATGTGAAACCTCTTAAAATTTCAAAGGTGGGACTGTGGGGGATCAGAATTGGCCACCCCAAAATATGTCTTCTTGGCATGAGGATTATTTTGGGCTGGTTACTTTTAAGAAACTGCAGACAGGGGAGAAGCTCTGAAAACCAAGTAGAATTAGAAGTTGCCCTTTGTGAGAGACATTTACATTTGTAAGGGAAATCTGTAAGGATATCTCCCTCCCTGTACCAGGAAGAGGGGGAGATGACCTTATCTCTAGAAACTCTTATCCATGCAGAAGGCAAGGACTTAAATCTGCATAATAGCCTTACTCTTGTTTACTGTGCTTTTCTGGTAATCTCCCATAACTGACTCCCCGCCCCCCCCCCCAACATCCTTCTTTGTCTTTAGCTGAAGATGCTATTTAAGATGACAACCTTGGCTATTTTGGGAATTGCTCAGTTTTCCTGAGTTTCTCCCATGTATACATGTTATAAAGCTTTGTTTGCTTTTCTCCTGTTATTCTGTCTCATGTCAGTTTAATTCTTAGGCCAGCCAGAAGGACCCAGAGAGTAGGGGATTTGTCTTCCTTCCCTACAGTCCCTTGCAGTGAAGTCCCAGTGATGTCTTCCCTTGATAAACCCCATGTGATCACAGTCAACAGCTTTGCTGTTATTCTGTCTGTGGAGGTCAGTTGGTAGGCTGCACCTGGAAGAGAATGCTTAGGTGCACATCATTAGTGCTGTGAAATAGTTGACAACATCATCTGGCCCACAAATGCTCTGCCAGAAAGTGGCCATGGGGGAGTAACCAGAAATTGCACAGGCCTCCCATGGAAGGATCATGTGTGGAGAGTCCCGATTTTCATTTTGCAGTAGATGTCACGCTCCTATAAGCTGTGGGAAGGGCATCCGGCCACTCTAGTCCAGTTTCTGCTTAAACCTTGACTAGTTTCTCTTTTCTAGAACCCCATTTTGCAATTTCGCCACCTTCCCTGATTCCAGATAATGTGAGCCTTAAAGGCATTCATAAATCAATAAGCTTTACAACTATTCATAGACTAGGCTCATCCAACTATTCATAGACAAAAACCAAACCTTTAGAAAACCTTTGGAACTCTTCTGCCAAGAAACATTGTATCAATTCTTGTACTTGTAAGACAAGGAAAAGGCAGAACCAAAAACTGTGTCTTGAGCAGCTACAGGATGCAGCTGTCGCCCAGCATCTGGGACTAACCATCGGCCTGTGACTCACAAGTTCCGGGAATTCCATGCTCCACGAGCATCCCCCTCCCCTCACCTAAATATCCCCGCTTCAAACTGACCAGTCCCCAGCTGCCCACTTCAACCACTATAAATCAGGATCCCAGACCCCTACTTGGGGCTGGTCAGTCAGTTTCCACCTGGTCAGCCCAGCCTGCTTTCCTTCCTCAGCTTCTCTCTAATCAGCCTGGCTTTTGCCTTTTATTTTTACTCACTTATTTTTTTTTATTGCAGTAACATTGGTTTATAACATTATTAGCTTTTGCCTTTTAATAAACTTGCATACTCTCTCCTGACCTGCTCTTGAATTCCTTCCTGCTCGAGGTCAAGAACCCACACTAAGGGCGGGGTCTCACCCGGGACCCCGGTCCAACCCAATTCAGTATCACTTGGGCTTGCTTTAAAGGCACATACACTTATTAAAATCTATTCACGTGGCCAACACTCTACTTGCATAAAAGCAACTGGAATAAAATGTATAAAGTCATCCTCCCAAGTTGGGGAGGGGGAGTTGAGTTGCTCTCCTTGTCTTGACAGGTTTTCCCACACTGTAGTCTTGAAAAGCACGTAGTTCTTATAACACTGTTAAAGAGTTCTGAAAGCTCTGGTGCATTCCAAACACGCTAACCATCCCTGGAATTCCCCTTGTGTTCGTGGGTGCCATGCTGTGGCTGACATGTACAACATGAGGGGGAAAACCCTTGGTGCTGCTGACCAACCATTTGGGGAGCACTGGAGGTGGCCTGGGTGAACAGACGGCCTGGTCAGCCTCGGGAGGCTGTGAGGACAGAGCCCGACGTTGGAGTAGAGCGACAGCTGAGAGGGAGGCTGGAAGAGGTCAGTTGGTTAAAAATGAGCATAACAACGGCTGAAAACAGGAAGTGGCTACACCCCATTCAGTTATTGCTCAAAGTAACAAGAGTTCATGACAGCCACAACAGAAGGTGACATAAGCAATTTTAAAATAAGAAATCTCAGTTCCTTCATTAGAGAGGAAATGTGGGGGTTTTTCCACAATTGTCTATGGTCATGAAGCAGTCAAAGGTATGGTGAGAACCAACACAGATGTGAACAGACTTTTGAGAAGTGAGAGTACGGATTCAGAGGGGGCAACGAGTTTCCCTACCAAAGCAGAAAATACAGAAGAAATTTTACTCCCTCATGTTGAGAGCAGACTGCATAACCAAAGACCATTTTTCTTCTCTCTGAACAACCAGTCACTATTCCTGAGGGTCTTTTAAGCATTCACTTTAATATGCCTTAGCACATGCACGTGCACTGTATCCAACACCTTTTCTGCACCACCTTACAGTCTCTCAGCCTCATCTACTATTCCAGTCATTTACGTTTTTTTCTCTTATTAATCTGCTCGGTGAATAACTCAAAAGAGTGGTTAGAATTTGAGGCTTATATACTTAACCTAGTAGGTGAAGAGGAGGGGGAGAAAGGGCACTTATGGGAAAACAAATGACTTTTTGGAAAGATAAATGGGCCCTTAGGACAATAGATGGGAGACATGATAGTCTTCTGACAATGTCTGTTTGGATGTGGTGTCAACTTCTAGTCTCTGAGATGACAGATTTATGACAACTGAGTTCTTCTGGGAGACTCTACTTTTAGGCAGATAAGGGATTCCAGGAACTCAAGTGCCTCAGCTCAAAATAGTTCTTATGCCAAACTGGCATATTTTGGGGTGGTATATCCTGATCCCATTCAAATGCAAGCCCACGTCTCAGGTTAAACACACACTCATATACAATCATACCAAACAATATGCTTAAATGGCAATAGCTACTTTTTAAATCGTAATGAATATTATCAATCACACTACAAAGCAATGTTTGTAATACATTGATTAATTTGTCCTTTTAATTTGAATATTTCAAAGACCAAATGTGCTTATCCATGGAAAATAATACAGAGGCTAGACATCTGCCTGGGGATTATGTGGTAACCACATACTTTATTTTCTCTGTCTCTCTGAATTTTAATTTCTTTAAAAATCTCCAGATAAACAATAGTAACTTATTAGTTATATTAATTATATTATATAATATTTCATCACCTATGATTTAGAATCATTTACAGATTTTAGAAAATATACTAAGTTAACATTAAACAAGCAACTCTGTTTTTCTCTTATTAATCTTTTGTCAGTTTAATTCACAGGCCCCAGTCACTGAGCCTAAAAGGGTAGAGGAAAATATACTAAGTTAACATTAAGTAGATTCTTATAATCATCATTGTTGATTATAAGAATTTGTAAGACAAATATAATAGCAAAACATTATCCACTTGTAAGTAAAAACTGTAGATGCACATAATTTACGATATTACATAAGTATTACACAAGTTCCAGTAGTTCCAACATTTTATATTGGTTCTTTACAAGAATTAAATTTAGTTGAATACTCATGTTTACATTTACATACTCTTAAATATTAGTGTAAGGAATAATAATCAAGAAATTTGACATTTTCACTTAATTTAGCTTTTAGGGGGAGATTTAAAAATTAAATTCCAAGTCTTGCAGGAACTAAAAAAACACATTTGCTTTTTCATTTCCCACTGTGGTAAAACCAAGATGACCTACAGTCATCTTTTAACTAAAATTCACAATATAATTTATTTTATCAAAGGATTCGCCTTGACTGAGAATATCAAGGACACATGCATTAGCGTTTACCTTCCTTGTATTTACTTATTTTTCCATTTTATGTCTGTTTATTTGAGAGCTTTGCCTGTAAAATTCCTAGTTGACAAGGGCACATTGTTGCAAAATATGTGGGAGACAAATAAGGCAGAACTCCATCTGATAAGGGATGCATACAAGCAAGATTAGAGGGCTGTTACTTCTTTCTTTTCCCTTTCCTCCCCCAATTCCAAATCACAAACAGCAGCTGATTTCAAAGCCTCCTCTGCTCCACCCAGCCCCACTCTGCCCGGGAGGGGTTCTGTTACACTTGAGATTAATTCCACCACTGGGAAGGATCATACAGAATGCACATTCATACCCAGAACACATTTTCTCCTGAACACGAGGATTCTCAGAGACCCACACAGATCAAGAGTCCACAATTTGGGATTCTGGCAAGATTCTCGGTCAAACAAAACCAACACTCAGAGGACACTCCCAAGGGGGAGGGGGAGGGCTGCTGGGACAGAAGCAGTGGCTGGTCCACACCACGGAGTGGGCAGTGACTCCTTCTGCCCTTGGAAGACATGCCGGTTAGCCTGTGAGGCAGGGAAAGCCGACCTAATTAAAATACCAGATACTGACTCAGCAGAAGCCAACACTGTTCTCTTGGAATTCAAACAACAATATTGTTCCAGATTATTTCCTCAACGAATGATAAAATGAGAAACGTTCAAGAGATCCACTGGCTGAAGTGTTTGTGTGCAGGAGAGGGTAGAAGGGTTCCACTCACCGAGCAGCTTTGTGTACGGGTTAGAAAACGCTAAGGTGTTCGTTTGAATCAGGGAAGTGAAGTGTCCAGCCCTCAGCCAGACCGTTACTTGCTCCTCCGGGTTGTACCAGCAACGGAGTTTGCTCATTAACATCTAATAGGGGGTCACGATCAGCTCAAGCAGTAGGCGTGTGCGGCCACCAGGGGGCGCGGTGTGCATGTTAACCCTGGCTTTTCTGAACCCAGAGCATTCCAAGTCTTTCTAGCTGGATCTGGAACTCTCAGGCAGGCCAATAGCTTGTTTCACTTGACTTGGGAAAGAGGAGGGTCATCAACATAAAAAATGGGGGGAAACACTCTTGAAGAGACTGAAACTAAAGCTGGAGAGCAATGTCAGTGATTTTTGTACACATTGTCATTTGCAGGTAATATTCACCAGATAATTAAACAAGGGACAAATTTCTTTAGAAAAAGGGAACTCTGGAGACAGAATAAGGGAAGATGGGAGTTCCCAGCAGAATGCAAATGGAGACTATGCTGAATCTCTTTGTCTTCGGTAGAATATAAGCTGGGTGGTGCTGTCCTGCAGCAGAGCAGTGAAGGGAAGTCCCACAATTCACAGACCCTGGGAGGAAGCACCTGGGCCCTGGCTGCACACAGGCCACTTGGCAGAGGGGATCAAGGACTTCCTCACATTTATTTTACAGAGTAATGGAATTCTCTGAACCTTGAGTAGAAGTCTCAGTACTGAGGGTTTCTTAAAACCTTTGTGACTACCAATTTTTGGCCTGGTGTGAATTTGCATATCATTGGGCCTGATCTGCACACTTATTTTGTCACTCAGCAGGCACCATGAATTAAACCAAAGTTAGATTTTCCCGTTTCCCATCCAAAAACATTTTGAGGAAAGGGCTTAGATTTGAAAACAGGAAGAGTGTTAAATATGTATTAACAACACAGCTTATTATCCAAGGTTATTTACACATATTTTGTTTTATTCTTATTCGAATATAAAATTTACCTTTTACCCAAAAGTTTTAATACTCAATTGAGTAGTTTCATTTTTTTCACTTGGAAGTCATTTTTTCTAAGTAGAAAAACGTTAAAAGATTCCTCCCTTTGAAGACTAATTTCTTTAATCTACTTAAATGTATTAACATAAATTACAGAGCGCAATTTACAGCTCAAGTCTCCTTGTAAACATGGTGTTCAGTGATTGGAAGATTTTCTTTTATTTTTCTCTCAGCCTGGAGAGCTTTTCATAAAGGGCTAGCACATTTCAAGTATTGGAGGTGTGGCTTGATTTCTTAATTTTTCCCCTTGGGAAACAATGAATCCGTTTATCTTAGATTTATATAAGCTCATACCATTATATAAGATTTATTTCAGTGGTCTCTTGAAACCAGTACAATAGGAAGTCCACTGAGGTTGAGAGACATTATAGAAGTGTTTTCTACAAATCTACAGAGGAGGCCTGATTAAAAATATCTTTGCTATCAAACTCATTGTCATCTGTGGTGTGTCCAGATCAATCCTCCAGAAACAAGCAAGCTCAAATATCTATTGGAGTTCCTTTGGGTTCCCCACTCCAAATCCCTCAATTCATACTAATTCAAACACAGTGCAGCTGGGCTTTTACAAGGGGAGCAAATCTCTCAAACAACAGAAGAAATTATGAAATTATTGGACAATCTAAAGATTAAGCAGTAGCAATTTTTTTCCTGAAGGAGAAGACACCACACGTGTGTTGCAGAAAAAAATCACAAAACTGCCCTGAGCTTCCCTGAACCATCATACACATGTTTATCCTCTAGGGGGCGGTAGTTCCCTGTTTCCGGGGGAAAACAACCTTCTCCAGTCCAGAGTTTTGCCTCTGGGAGCCTCCAGGAAAAATTCACTTAGCTGGGCCTTAATTGGAACGGAAAGAAAACACTCCAGCTGGGATAAAATTCTAACCCAGAAACTGGAAACATTCATTCCAGGAGACAGAAGCACCAGAACCTTTCCTCTGCTCTGACTGCTGACAGGCTCTCAGACCAGACTCCACCTGTGTTCTCTGGATCCTTGTCCATGAATATCTGGTAAAAGCCACTAGACAATAGTTCACAACAACAGGAAACAGAAGCCGCAATTTTTCACTTCCCCGTGCTCCGTAGATGATCTTCCCAGCTACAGCTTGATGTCCTTATTAAAACCCCGGCTAGAAACAGATCTCAGAGACAGGCAGCAGCCCGGCGAGACCCAAATGGATTGCCATTGCTGAGTTCCCTCTGAGAACAGAGCCTGAGACAGGGACTTGCCTGGAGGGGAATGATTTGGGAGGTGATCCCAGGGTGCAGGAGTGAGGTAGGGTGTAGGGTGACCAGCCAACCCTGTTTGCTGGGGACTGAGGGCTTCCCCACAACCCACTGCTAAAATCAGGGAAGTCTCAAGCAAACTGGGACAAGTTGGTCATTACAGGACCGGGGGAGCTAGCCCCGGAGAAGGAGGGAAAGTCAGTGCAAGGCTGAGCTGATGAGTTGGTTTGATCCCACGGAAACTTCTAAGGTGTGTCTCAGAACTGGGGAGCATTTATCCAGCAGTTCTCATCCCCTGTTGGTCAAGCATTGCCCCTTGGAGCGTTAATTGCTCCCACATTCAGGCCTCACATGCGTGGGTGCCTGTGAGTTCCCGTAGGCATGTCCCTCTGTGGCTTCAGAGAAGCCCTGGGTAGAAAGTGACAGAAACCCAGTGGCTGAGGCCCAGCACTGCTGGGTTAGCCTACACAGATCTGGCTGCTGCAACAATGTCTGGACTCAAGATTGGACTGACAGGGTGTGAGGTGGGGCACAAGAAGGGTCCAATACATGAAGATTAATTTTGCCTCCCTTTAGTTGGCACATATGACTTCCACAGGGAGTCACCAACCTCTGCTCTTAGCTTATTAATTTATATGAGATAAAACTCTCAAATTCTTTGTTTGAACAAGAAGTTCTGCAGGGTGGTTTTATTTTACCTCATGTATATTGAGGAAGATGTCATGCCAATGATCCCCTTCTGGTGAAAAAGAGAAAGTTCACAGGTATTTGTACCTCCCCCCAAAACCGAGATGTAATTTAAATGTCATCACCAGTGTAAAATAACCAACCAAAATCACAGACTTTTTAGAGGTTAAAGCATGTTGTCACAAGACATAGCAACAACCTCTGAAACCTGGATGACTTGCCAAACTTTTTGGAAATCATATTTGCAAGGATGACTTATACATATTTTTTATTTCCATGGTTCTTTTAAACTATTTATTACAGAAAATCTTCAGAATCCCCTGTACCATCAACAGCCATCAACTTTTGGCTATTCTTTTTCCCTCTCCTTCCCTTAAGAACACGTGCAGCAGCAAGCAACAGAAAAACTAATTATATGATCTTAGAGAAATAAAAGCACTATTTGTCTCAGATAACATAAAGTCTAGAGATAGGCAGTTCAGGCTGGTGTGGAATTGAACGTTGTCCTCGAAAATTCAGCTCCCTCTATTGTTTTGGTCCTCCATCTTTAGAATGTGGCTGCAAGATGGCTGCTAGGCCTCCAGAAATCACATCCTTGTTCCAGGAAGGAAGAATGAGGAAGAGCAGAAAAAGCCCTGGGATATGCCAGTTGCCTCAGGTGTCCTTTGGAAACCTTTCCTGGAGGTTCTATTCAGCAACTTTAACTTACATCTCATTGGCTGGGACAGGTCACGTGGTCTCTATTTGCTGCAAGGGAGTGTGGGAGGTGAGCAATTTTAGGGGACATAGCCTCCCTGAACTAGATGAGGGTCCTGTTCATCAGGAAGAAGGGGCCTCTGCCCTTTTGCCCATGTTTTTCTTTCTACTTCCAATACCCTCCCTCCCTTGACCACCCAGGTTATTGCTTTATTTAACAAATATTTATTTAATACTCACTCCCTGCCAGTCCCAAGTCCAGGTCCTGGGGCTGTGAAAGAAATAAAAGGTAGTGTTTGCTCTTGAATTGGTGCTAGTCTACTCTAGGCAGGAAGCCAAGACATAATATCTAAACTGGATAAATGCAGAGCCACACAAACACATTATTTAAAGATATAGAAGGAATCCCTCAAAGATATAAAAGCAGAAATGGTTCAGAGGGGTTGTGCCTGGAGACCAGACTGGGACAGGAAGATGTAGAGCTGGGGATTCTTGATACCCTTATAAGCTCTTCTGTAGTGCTTGGCTTCTTTTTTTTAACCATTTGCCTGCATAACTTTGATAAAATATTAAAAATAATTCTGGAAAATAATATCGCAGTAAACATCTTTGTGCATAAAGAATGGTCACCATTTTTTATTATGTTTTCATGATGTATTCTTAGAATTTCTGTATTAGAGATTGCAGATAGAAATTTGTTTCCAGAAAGTGTGCAGAGTTGTTGCAGAGTTTAAATGGAGTGACATATGTCAATTACCAAGCACGGAGCAGGCACTCAGTACACACTAGTTAGAAACAAACAAATCACCCAGCGTTTTGTCTGGATCCCAGTCCCTTCCCACCAGCTGCCACAAAGAAGTGCAGCTCTCTTGATGATGTTCCTCTGGGTCTTTTGCTAATATGTATGTCTTTAGCATTTATTCTTAGCAAGGAAAAAGGTTTCTGGATGCCCACCCCCCCACCCCACCCCCACACACACCCTTGTAGAAGTCTTCTCCTCAGGTCTCAGTGGCAAGTAGGGTGACCAATCATCCCAGTTTGCCCAGGACTGACTGGTTTCCTGGGACTCAGCACTACTAGTGCTAAACCCGGACATTCCTGGGCAACTTGGAAGTGTTCATAACCGGGCCGGAATGACCGCATAGCTGCCTAAACCAGTCGTTGGATGGGGGAATGGAATTACCGAGACTAGTTTAGAGTAACCAGGATTTCCACCCAGAGGCAAGAGAACGGGCCAGCTTTCCTGAATATGGCATGATGGGTACCCAAACAAAACCTGCTTCCTCCCAGCAAGGAAGAGGGGAGAGGCTGTTGGGCAGGCAGTCAACAGGCCTGCCTTCTCTGTAAAATGAGAGAGTGCTAATGCCCTCCTCACGATGTGGCAGCAAGGATCAGACAGGATGGCATGTGACAGTGCCTCACGTACAGAACCAACAATAGCATCTTTTTATTAAGCACTTACTGTGTGCAAAGCACTGTGCTAACGGTGTTGCATGCATTGTGACTACATTCTAGGGGACAGGATGTAAATCCCGTTTTATAGACGTTCCCAAGACATGAAGAAGTGGTTTGCCCAAGGTCATACAGCCAGTAAGCCGTAGAGCCAGGTCCCAGAACCAAGTCTGTCTGCACCACGATGCCCATCTTAATCTCTCTACCGCACTGCCTCCCAGACTTGTGCCCCAATGTTAATTTCCTTCTCTTTCATCTCCAGCACCTGGCACAGGGCCCAGCATGTAGCAAGCATTTATTAAATATTTTTTGAATGAGTAGGTGGCAACAGCTGACATTCCTGCAACTATTATGGTTTACAAAGAACTTTTGCCTGAACTTAGGATTTTCTCCCTCAGATCTAGCCGTCTCTCAGGGATCCTTCTCCCAGCAACTGACACTATCATCTCCCCAGTTGCACAAACCAGAAAACTGAGAGTCACCACCAACCCTCCTCTCTCCCTCCCACACATCGTATCCCACCCATCACCAAGACTGTCTCTCAAATCTGAGCGTGTCTCTTCACCCTCCGTGACCTTGGCCCACGTTACTGTCACGTTCTCACCTGAACTAGTCTGCCCACAGCCTGAAGCCACCCTCCCGTCTCTTCTCCACCTGCAGCCAGAGTGGTTGTCTCAGCTTCTGACCAGGACACCTGCCGACTGAAAACCTTTACTGTTCATTCCCCTTGGGATGGAGCCCACACTCCCCAACACAGCCTGGCGTCTGCCTGCCTCCCTTGCCTCCTGTACACACAGTCCTCTCTCTCTCAGACTCTCCCAGCCACTCCCTCCGCTGACCTTCCTGGAGCCTCTCCTCATTGTTTGCTTCCTCCTACAGGGATCTTTGCACGTGCTGTTCCCTCCCCTCTTTTCCTAGTTTACTCTTGCTCACCTCCTGTCTTATCCCAGGCAGCTCTTCCTCAGTTAAGACCCCCGCCCACCACAATCAGGTCAAATCCCCCACCAGAGGCTCTTGCAGCATCATTGACTTTTCCTTCACGGCCCAGATGGCACAGTTGCATTTTCACATTTGCTTGTGAATTTGTTTGGTTAATGTCTGTTCCTCAACTAGTCTGGAAGCTTGGTGTCTGGTCTTGTTGGTCTCTCTGCAGCCTTTCCAAAGCCAGGGGCAGCACATAGTATGTTCTCAATAAAACATTATTTTTGTGTGTTTCATTTGTTAATTAACTAGTTGGTTAATCGATTCATTAACATTTCACCCAGGTTACTGTGAGGTCCCTCAGGGCAGGGCCCTGCCTTAATGCTTCTGCACCATGACCACTCCCAGCAGCCAGCACAGGCCGGGCCTGGAGAAACATGTAACGAACACTCTGAGGGTGATGACCGCACGCTTGACCGGGATGGGGGTGTTTGTCAGAAACAACGTGTAAGGGAGTGAGGCAGGCCGGACAGGAAAGGGGGAAGGGCGGAGGACGGGTGGTCTAAGGTAACCCCAGCCCTGGCCTGACGGGGAAGGAGGGTCTGGAGCATAAATCACAGATTGCACTGAGGAGTTGTCCACTCTGAGGCGAGGAGGCCAGCTGTGTGTATGTCCCAGACACTCTTCAGTGATTGGGCTGTCCCACCAACTGGACCCACGACACCAAAACTGGCAAATAATGATCAGCTGTGTCCCCTCCTCCCTCCATCGATCTGCCCCTGTGACCTGAGGGATGTCTCCCCAGCCTCACCCACGGTGTTAGACTCCTCGGGCTGCTGTAACAAAGTACCACAAACTGGGGGGCTTCAAACAACACAAGTTCACTGTCTCACGGTTCTGGGGGCCAGAAGTCCGAAATCAGTGTTGACAGGGTCACGCTCTCTCTGAAGGCCCTAGAAGAGTTCTTTCCTGGACTCCCTCCCGGCTTCTAGTGGTTGCTGGCAATCCTTGGCAACGGTGCTTGTGGCAGCCTCACTCCGATCTCTGCCTCCATCTTCACACGGCCTTCTTCCGTGTCTCTGTGTCCAAATTTCCTTCCTCTAGAAAGAACCTCATCTTAACTTAATCACATCTGCAAAGACCCTATTTCTAAATAAAGTCACATGCACAGGCACCAGGGGTTAAGACTTGGACATACGGTTTGGGAGACACAATTCAATACGCTGACCCAGGATGCCACAGTCACCTCTTTCAAACTCTTTAGAACCTGCCCTTTCTGTGCCTGAGGCCAAAGCCTTCTTCCCAAGACTGCTGCTCCGACCCTGCAGCCTTTGCCAAAGATGAAGCCTGGTCCTCATCCCCACACATGCAGCCTGGTGAAGCCCAGCAATCCAGACAGCTGGCAGCTTTGACTAGAAAAATGCGCTTGTGTTTTTCTCATGTTTAATCCTGACAACTACCTCAAGGAGGTTTATTATTATTCCCATCTTATCAATGAGGAAAGTGAGACTCAGGGAAAGTAAGTGCCTGACACAAAGTCACACAGCAGGGAAACAGCAGAGCACAGACTTGATCCAGGTCTGCCTGATGCCAGACTCCATGCCCTTAACCACTGCGCTCTGTTGCCCAGCTGCTGCTCTTGGTGGGATACCTGCCAGCCGTCAAGAGGGTCTGTGTAAACCCATCTCGCAACCTAGAAGAGCATCATGAAGAACTGCTCCGAGAATGAGAGAGAGCACAAACTGGGCACCTGTGCTTGGTCGGTAGGAGGACCCAAGAGTAAGGAGTCACAGATCATGTGAAGAGGTGGAAACAGGTACGTAGGGACAGTTCTTTACAGAGGCATTTTCTGCTGGTGATATTTTAAAATTGATTTGATGATGCTGTAATGTAAATTCAGGGATTTTTCTCTGTCCTACGTTTACATGCCCCTCTCGTGGTGACTACTGCTGTGCATCCCGGCGCCTGCCCGCGTCCTGGGAGCCAGTCTGTCTGATTGACGTGCAGCAGGATTCCAGGGTGAACGTGATTTCCTCTGATGGGAGCCTGAATGCTCGTCATGCAGCACGGTGTCACCGAGCAGGCTGTCTTTCTCAGTGGAAGGAGGTAAATCTTGCCTGTCCGCGATCGCTCCTGAGACGCTCCTCAAGATGCGTAGGCCAGCCCAGTCTCCTCAGAGGATGCAGCCACTCGGGTTGGGTTCATAATGACCGACATTTCATTTAAGCTGTTAACGAATTTTTGCTGAGTGCCTCCCCTGTCTTAGGCTCTGTGTTGGGTGCTAAGGGTGTAGAAATAAGCCAGACTTAGTCTCGCCCCTCAGGGAGCTCGCATTTTATTGGGGGAGACGGGCAATTTCGAGCGATGGGATCTGTGCTTTGAGAGAACCGCTAGTTGAGGTCCCTGCTTGTCCCCACCACAGTCTCCACAGGTTTAAGTAGGAGAAGAGAGTGAGGCTCAGGGCTGCACAGCTAAAGGTCAGGGACGATGCAGCCAGCTGATACGCCCAGCCACACCAGGGGAATTTTCTAGTGGAAACATCACCGCCCTTCCACCTGTTGCTTGGCACCTATGTGAGGGGCTGGCTGTTGGAAACTCCTCCCTGGGTGCCCCCAGGACACCCAGACACCTCCACCACAGCTGCTTCCAGGTGACCTCATTCACCTGCATGCAGTCACCAGTGCCCATTATGTACGTCCACCTCCACGTCTTAGTGGGGACACCTTCTGTATGGAACCCAGGTTACACAGGAAACCCAAGCTATAGAGGAGTGTGGGAAATGTTACTTTAGTTTCCCAGCCTCTATAACACTGAAAGGCAATCTAGAAGGGATTGGGCAATTGGATGTTGGTATCTCGAATTCAGGAAAGACATATGGACCAATGAGCTGGGCCAGATCACAGAGGGTTCCCCCAAGTGCAAAGACTGGTGAAAACGGTGACCCAGACCAGGTCCCGGGTGCTTTCACTTTGGTTCACCATGGAAACAGCAAATGAGCTTGTAGAGATGGAGAAATAAATGTGAAGGTCACTCCCTGCTGCTCCCTACTCCTCACACAGGTGCACTTGGAGCCTAATGGTCAAGGCAAAGAGCAAGAAATCCACCAGGGCAGGGGGACCCTGGCTGCCCACTGGCTATTCTTTATTCTGTTGCACTAGAACTCAGCCCTCAGGGATCTGCTTACCGTCATGAAGGGAATTCCTTCCATGGTAAATCCAAAATCCTATTCTGATGTGGAGAAGTCCTAAACAATGAATGCTATACTGTTCTGCATTAAAATATAAGTGTCGACCGAGAGGCAAAACTTAAACTAGAGAGACAAAGTTGTTTTCCCTTGTCACCCGCCACCAGAGGGTGGAAAGCCCTGACTGCAGGTACGGAGATCTGGTCAGGGACAGACCCCTGGTTATGGGTCAGGAGCTAAGGAGAGAGACCACCCCTCTTGACTAGTGATGCGTCTCCCTCCCGAGGAGGGGGTGTGAGTTTGAACCCCAAGGATGAGAATCTAGTGGCTGATTTAAAATATTTTCATCTTTGCATCATTCTTTCCTGTTACCCCAGGATTTTGGTAAACCTTTGTAGAACTTTCTTAGCATGCTTTGGGAATTATGGGAAATGCACTTATCTCCACTTGATGAAGATTGAATTGAGGAAAAGGAAAATCATCACAGATTTGAGACGCATTATGAATCTCAAGCAGGATAAATTCAAAGAAAACCATACCTAAGCACATTGCCATAAAACTGCTGAAAACCAAAAGCAAAGATAAAATCTTCAAAGCACACGGAGAAAGGGACACATTACTTTCAAAGGAGTAGTAAGAAGAGGGAGGGAGAGCTGACTTCTCCTCAGAAACAACGGAAGTCAACAGAGAATAGAATGTGGTCTTCAAAGTGCTAAAGAAACTACTGCAAAACATCCTTCTAGAACAAATGAGAAAAAAAATTTTTCAAACTAACAAAACCCAGAAAAATTCAGCAGCAGCAGATCCGCACTGAAGGAAATACTAAAAGGATGTTTTCAGGTAGAAAGGAATGGTCCCAGATGGAAGCTTGAAGACTTAAATCAACAATAGGAATAGATAAAAAATAGATATTCACACAATGGAGGACTCAAAATACATACATATATGAGAATATTCATGGGATCATTGTTTCTAATAGCCAAAATATTAACATCCAACTGTCTGTCAACATTCATCCATGGAGTACTATACTGCAATAAAAGTTAATAGAACAGACTTGCACTCCCACCGAAGATGGAGTAATAAAGACTAGATTTACCCTCCTGCCTGAAATAACAACAACAAAAAAATGGACAAAACGTATGAAATCAAGGTTTTCAAGGCATTGACTCTCAGGCAGTGAACAGGATCCTGAGAGGCAGAGGACACGTGTGGTAAGCCCTCCAATTGCCCACGGAGACCACAGCGCGGGGAGGGGAGCCCCAGTGAATCCTGGAATCTCCCTGAGATGAGGAGATGGAGTTGGAGTCTGAAGAGGCTAGTTGGCTAGAGTTTAAGGGCAGAGTGCCAGAGATGAAAGAGCTGCATAGACAGAGAGGGTTCTGGAGATTTTCAGAGGGTCTCCCCGAAGTGTTTTGCTGAGTGTTGATCAATGCATGCATTGGGGTCCTGACTCTGCACTTGCTGTCAACCAACATGGCTGTTTTGAGCACCTCGCACGCACCAAACTCTGAGGAGGGATGTGGGAAAGCAGAGCCGAGGCGGGTCTGTTCCTGCCCTTACAGGCCTCCCAGTCCAGCTGAGGAGAGAAAGCACACGCACCTAACAGACACGCAGTGCCCGGACAATCTGAGCTGAGAGCCAGAATGGATCAAAGCAGATGTGAAGAGAAAAGAGGGCCAGCTGCTCTAACCCACACCCTCTCCTCCCCAACCCTAGCACTAGGTAGATGTGAGGCATAGTGATGTGGGAGAAACAACAAGCTTCCCAGGGCCTGGGCTGCAGAGTGAGTCCTAGGTGGGGCCTGAGGTTGGTGACTCGAGGAAGCAAAGACTGCCGTCCCTGGGACTGGGAAGAGAACCCTGGAAATGGGAGCTGGTGTGTGATCTTAGAGGTCCCTGCCCTTTCTGGGCCTGTTTCCTCATCCTCCCCTGCGGATGCTCTTTCAGCTCCTTCTGCTCTGAGGGAGGTTCCTGCCAGCTGAGCTCTGGGCCTACCAAGGCGACAATAATCCCTGCCCAGCCTTGGGAGAGCCTCCCAATTAAGAGATTCTTCTTCTCCTCCAGCTACTGCCAAGAGGAGATGAAGAAGCACCTGGAGTTTGTGCAGAGGTGAAGGGCAGGCAAGGATCGATCATCCGAGGCAACACGGGGCGAGGCAAGTGATTTCCTCCAACCCAGCTTTTCGCTTTTGTCTCCCCAACACCCTCACCTCACTGCACCCAGCCTATTTTTTTTTTTTTTTTTTTTTTGTGAGGAAGACCAGCCCTGAGCTAACATCCATTGCTAATCCTCCTCTTTTTGCTGAGGAAGACTGGCCCTCGGCTAACATTGTGCCCATGTTCCTCCACTTTATATGGGACACCGCCACGGCATGGCTGACAAGCAGTGCATCGGCGGGCGCCCGGGATCCGAACCTGCGAACCCCGGGCTGCCAAGCGCGGACTAAACCGCTGCGCACCCAGCCTATTTTTGTTTGTCTCTAGAATCCACGCTTTCTGCTCACCCTGTGGTTTCTCCAGGGGTGATTTAGGGATGGAGAGTGGCAGCCACCTTGGCAGGAAGTTGCAGTTCTCACACCCCCGGGCCGCCAATCTTCAACCCTGATGGTGCTCTTCGCTTCCCAAGTGGACCCGTCCTGGGATGCCCTCCAGAACAGGCTGGCTGTGCTGCCTATATGCACATTTCAGTCACACAAACTCCCCAGGAGCACGTGGCCTCCCTCCCAGCACACCCTCCTGTATCCTGAAGGCTTCTAGAGGGACTCATCATCCCAGATTATGGATGGGGAAACAGACGAGTGGGGAATCCCAGTGCTCACCCTGCCAGGAGAGAGGGGAAAGCCCAGGAGGGATTGCAAGTAGAGCGGGGGCTCCAGTGTGTGGTGATGACTCTTGTCGTGTGTTTCAGGAGAGACAACGCAGCAGTGCAAGTCTCTGTCAGGCAGGAGGCCTCCCCTGACATTCTTGATCCTCCCCCACCAGCCATGCTGCCTCCCCCTCCTCCCTTCCCCTCATTCCCTCCTCACCCCAGCTCTCCCTTCTCTCCCCAGGTGCTGTCCAGAATCCAGCCTTGGGTGCAGCAGCTGCCCCACTCCCCCGGGGACCCAGCTTCTGCTCAGAGCAGGCCCCTAACCACTTTGCCTCCCTGCACCCAGCCCCTCCCAGGAAACTGCAGCAGAGCCTGTGGAAACAGCACCCCCTGCCCCATCCTCTCTCAAGCAAACTGAGCCCTGGGAGGCTGAACAGTGAGGGCGGACTGAGGCCTTGGGCACAGCCCCTGAACCTCCCAACCTGCTTTCCTGGTCTCTCTGCAATGCCCTCACCTCCTATTCCAGTCCCTCATCCCAACTTCAAGACCCCCCTGAGTCCTAGCCTCCTCCTGATGCCCCCTCACACTCCAGCTCAATCCTGCTCTGACTTTCCCTCCACGTCTGGGCGGGACCAAGCCCTGCAGCGCCCTCTGGTAGTTATTGCAAGTGCAGAGGAGGGGCTCTGCCCACATCTGATCACAAGGCTGGTCCTGCCTTCAGGATCCTCCTGCAGGGGGAGGCCACTCAGCAGGCAGACACCCCCAGGGGACATGGGGTCTCACTCGGGTAGAACTGAGGGACCTCCATGCTGTTCAGAGAGCAGTTAGAAAGGCTGGAGTCCCCGAGAAATATTTCTCATTTTCCCTGTGGAGTCTGTATAGCGTGTACCCCGTGTAGACTGTGTAGAGTCTGCGTGAAGAGTGTGTCTGTGTGTAAGAGAATGAGCGTGTGAGTCTGTGTACGTGTGTCTGTGTGAGAATGCACCTGTCTGTGAGTATGAGAGGGGCAAGTATAGTGGGCGGGAGTGAGGTTAGCCCCCACAACACACACCTGGGACATGCCCTTCTGGAATCTCTGGGGAGGTGAGGACAGCAAGAGTTGGGCGCCACCTGGTGTCCACAATCTGCACTACAAGCCTCCATCTTCACCCCTTTTCTCGCCCCCCTCCCAGTCCAGCAACACAGGCGCCCAGAGCTGACCCCAGATCCTTCTCTGGGGCCCCAACCCACGTGCTCACCATCCCTACCCCCCACGACAGTCCTTCAGAGACAGACGGAGATCCTGCCCTCCTGAGTCTCCTTCCCCTATCCCAGAGGAAGAGCCCTTAGAGGGGAGTCAGGCAAGCGGGGCTCACACGCCAACCTTGGCCGACTACTTAACCTCTCTGAACCTCAGACTACTTGGCTGCAGAATGAGATAACAGTACCCACCCCACAGAATCATTGTGAGGTTTTGTGTAAAATGAAACCATTAAGTTGGGAGGGCAGGGCAGCTACAAGCCATGGGGCCAAGTCTTGTGTTCTCTGACCTGTGAGGGCTGCCTGCAGGCTCTGTGCAGAGACACAGCCCCCTTCCCATCCATCCTCCCATCCATTCTCCCACCCACCCTCCCACCCATCCTCCCACCCATCCTCCCATCCATCTTCCCCTCCATCCTCCCACTCATCCTCCCATCCATCTTCCCCTCTATCCTCTCACCCATCCTCCCATCCATCCTCCCATCTATCCTCCCATCCATCTTCCCCTCCATCCTCTCACACATTCTCCCATCCATCCTCCCCTCCATTCTCCCACCCACCTTCCCACCCATCTTCCTATCCATCCTCCCCTCCATTCTCCCTCCCACCCTCCCACCCATCCTCCCATCCATTCTCCCCTCCATCCTCCCACCCATCCTCCCATCCATCCTCCCACCCATCCTCTCACCCATCCTCCCCTCCATCCTCCCATCCACCCTCCTGCCCATCCTCCCCTGGAAGCCCCAGATACTGCCCTGCCTATCTTCCCAGGGAGCTCAACTCCTGCCAGAGCCTCCACCCAATACCTGGTTGCAGTTAAGAGTGGCACTGAGCAGCCACCTAGGGCTGTTCATGGGGCCACATGGAACCTACCTTCTGGGCCACCCCTAGTCCTCCCTCTGCCTCCACCCCCATCCAATTGGTCACCAAGTTCTGCCAGTCCAACAAGTCTTGAATTCCTCCCTCCCTTGCCCAGCCCAGGGCCCAGAGCATCAGCCCTAGAAAGATCCCTGCCCAGCCCCTCCCCTTACAGTCCTCTCTGCTCTCCAGCAGGATCTTTCTAACATGCATGTCTGAGCCCCTCCCCTACTGAAACCTTCCCCGAGCTCCCCACTGCCCACCAAATAAAGCCCAGCTCCACGGCCCAGCGTGCAAGGCCTTCTGCGATCTGGACTTATCTCCCCACCCACACCACCCATTCCCCGAGAGCCAGTCACTCTCCTTCTCTGGGCCTTTGTCGGAGCAGTTCCTTCTCCCAGCAGCACCTGGCTGCCTGTGCCTGCGGAAAAACACCACCTCATCTTCCAACCTCACTGTGGTTCTTCTCAGGGTCATGACCCTGCCGGGAACCCGTGGCCAGGCATCCCATAGAGTTCATGGCCTGTGTCTGGGTTTAGATCTGCCTCCCCAACCAGGCTCTTCGACCCTCCAGGCCAGGGACAAGGACAAAGTTAGCTCTGGGCCTCAGCACAGGCCCTGCATGCATGAGGAAATATCTGTGAGTTGTCACTCAGTTTGGTGGCAAAGAGGGATGTCAGCATGGGCCTCGAATGGGATGAGATGGCTTCAAGGGAGGGTTGGGCTGGGGACAGACAGCAGATGCAGGGGAGGGGGAGTGAGGCCCCCAGTTGTGCTTCCCCTTCACCCAAAGGCTCGTGGAAGAGGGACACGCACACACATTTGGGGTTGGGGTCACACACAGAGGTGCACCTCCGTCAGCCCACACTGTGCTGGAGTCAGCTGGGCACCATTAGAATAGCCATCCCCTGTCAGCCTCAGCCAGGATGACCGCCTGGGAACCCACTGGTCAGCCTGGTCCTGTGCTGTGAGAAGACAGAGACAGATGGCGGAGCCCAAAGCAGAGGCCGGGCAAGGGAGGGCCTGGACCCCACCCCAAGGGAAAGCTGGAGGCCCTGAGACGGTTCCGCCGAGAGGAGCGGGTTCCAAACCACAACCAGGACCAGCCATGGGGCAGGAGACCAGACGCGCCGGGGTCCCAGAGGCAAGGCCGGCGCCTGGGGCACCATGGGTGGTGGCACGATGGCCCCATCCATCTCCTGCCTGCCTTCCCTTCTTCCCTCCCCTAGGATAGGAGATCCCAGTGCCCAGCCCAAAACACATCAACCTTTACTGAGCTGGAGAGATGAACAGGGAGAGGGGATGGGAGGGGTACGAGCAAGCGAGGGCATGGGGTCTAGAGACTTTGCCAGTCAGCGCCTCCTCGCAGACCCCAATCTGGAGTCTGCCCCTCTCTGTCTGTGCAGAGGCAAATGCTGTCACAGCCAGGAGAGCAGGGGACTAACTCCACAGACACAGTTCAGGGCTGCATCTGGTGTAGAGTCAGACTCGTGGGGATTCCTTTGGCAGGACTCAGAGAAACTGGGATGTGAGACTTATGGGGACACAGACAGGCATCCCTGAGGCCAGGAGGGGGTTCAGAGGCCCAGGCCCTGGCTGTATGGGCACTCATGACCAGTTGGCTAGCAGACCGAGGGTCTAGGAGGAGCTCTAGGCCACCTCCTCCAGGCAGCCTCCCTGATTGCTTCAGCCCATCATTTCTCCCTTTTCAGTGCACAATCTCTGCCAGCCAACATGTCCTCTCACTGTTCCATGCCCAGGCCTCCTCATCTGCCACCCACCCCTAAGCCCCCACCATCTGGCACAGGACTGGCCCAGGGGTACCCCAACAGGTCTATGACTCCCCCAGAAGAGGGGCTTAGCATCAGGCATGGGGGCTCCAGTAGCCAGGGAGTTCAAAGGGCATTTTCCGCCCCCAATTCTGTTTCCCCCCAACCCCATGCACAAAGTCTGCACACTGCCCCAGCGGGGAGGGTTGGTAGAAAGAAATAGATTTATTCTCATGTACAAAGCGGTCAGCCCACGGGACCATATACAACAGTTGCACAGAGTCCTAGAAAAACGCATCTCTCTAAAGGCAACTCAGAATAGGTAAGGCAGGTGGCCCCCCTCCCCCCACCCACAACACATACAGAACAAAATGGAGAAGGGAGAAGCCAGCGGCTGGGCTGACTCAAGAGGCCCGGCCCTATGGGGTCTCCCAAGCCCTGGGGCACGGGTGGCTATGGCCTTGAAGAGGAGAGAGTCCTGCCAGGGCTGAGGCCAGGTTCCTCTCTGGCTGCAGGGATGGGGGAAGGGCTCAGGCTAAAGGGGGTCTCAGGGGGCCACCGCAGGACTCCGTCGGCTCTCCGCCCTACGGTGGCACGTGGCACGGACATTCCCCAGCCTCTCCTGGACTCCAAAGGGCTAGGGGGACTTTGATCTAAAAGGGGTCTCAGAGAACGGATTGTCTCACCCTCTTGTTTCGCCCAGATAGGGGAAGGGACTTGCCGAGGGTCACACAGCCAGGAGGAAGCGTTGCTGGCTCACCAGGGCCTGTCTCCCAGCCCGGGGATCCTTCCCGCTCACCACCCCATCCTGCTTTCTTCCTGAGCCCCCTCACCCCAGAGCTCTGAGCCGCCCCTCCGGCAGCTCCCTCGTGGGGCCCCTGCATCTCCCCGGGTCCCCATCCCCACATAAGTGTAGTGGCAGTCCTCAGGGGCACTTGTGGCCCCGGGGTTATTCCCAGTCCTCCAGCAGAGCTAACGACTGTTTCTGAGACCCACCCTCTGCGCTTGGGTGACCCGCCTTCTCCCTGCATGAGGATCCTGGAGAGGAGAAAAGGGCACAGATCCGGTGGGGCAGGAAAGGGGGCCAGGGGAAACCATCCAGGTTGCCTCCGAGAAGGAGTGGCTCGGGGAGGACTTGCCAAGGTGTGGTCAGAGGCGCAGAGCAGGGCCACTGCTCATTGGTCACGCCTGTGCTCTCGGAGGACAAATCACAAAGTCTTGGTGAGGCTGAAGTCTTGCTTCCATTATACAGACGAGAAAGCTGAGGCCCGGGAAGGTCAGTCCTTGCCCAGGGTCACACCGGAAGTCCTGGTCTAGAACCCAGGACCCGTGGCTCTGGTCCCAGTGCATCTGGCCAGGCCAGTGGAGGACTGTGGGAGGAGGCCTGGGCGGGGAAGGGTCCCGGGAGGGCTCACTCAGCATCAAGGCTGCAGCAGCCATTGACGGGGCCCCCAGTGCCATCCAGCTGAGGCACCTCGTATTCCTCGTCCAGGAAGTCCAGCGAGTTGTTGCTGGGGAGGCCGCGGATGGTGAACTTGTGGGACACCTTGGTCCAGTGCTCACGGTTAGAGGCCACGCGTTCATACAGCTCTGCGGCCTGGGGGAACAGGTCCTGCAGCAGCCTGGGTGCAAGGGGGCAGGGTTAGAGGTCAGAAATCAGACCATGGGCAGCGAGAAAGATTAAGGCTGTACCCCAGGTAGAACTTCCACAAGAGCATGAGGCACAGGACTGGATGCTCAGGGAGAACATGACGGTCTCTTTCCATAGTGGACTATGTAAAGGGCCCATTTAGGGGCAAAGCAGGAGACAGCTGTGCCCAGAGGCAGGGGGATAGGTCAGATGGAGCTGATTCAGGCCAAGCCCAGCGCCTGTGTCTGCCGGGGTGGCCAAGCCAGCCCCGTCCCACCCCACCCTCTCTGCGCAGGGCCCCCAGCAGGCCCGTGAGCTCACTCACTTGTAGATGGGCATTGCGATGTGCTCCATGAAGCTGATCTGCAGCTCGGGGATGTAGGCCTTCTCACGGTCCATCATCTCCATTGGCCTGTTGCCCATGGCCTTCTCCTGCAGGCATCGAGTCGTCAGGCCTGCCCCTCCTCGTCCTCCATGGGGCACCCGGCTCAGGCTAATGCAGCCCCCACCCCCGGCCCCAGGCCAGGAACTCTCCCCCAACCTGGACACCCCCAGGTCGCTCCCCACATACCAAGTCTCCCTGGGAGAAGAACTCTTTGTAGATCAGCTCCTGAAAGGCCAAGACTCTCATTACATCCTGCCAGTGGGATCCGCCCACCCGAGTCCCACAGCCCACTCCCAAGTGGGCAAACCGAGGCCTCCTTCAGCTCCAACTCAGGGCCAGTCCTCACCATCCCCAGCCTGGCAGGGCAGCAGCCCCAGATGGGGAAGAGTGGCTGGGTTCTGGCCCACCTTCCACCAGCCACCAACTTGCTGTGTGACCCCAGGGGAGTCCATGCCCCTTTCTCAACCTCCCCATTTGTCACCCTGAGGTAGTCTAGCCTACTGTCTCCCCCAAATACAGCCAGGCTGGGCTCAGCACAGAAAGGGTGTTCAGTCTGCAGGGAGCTACGCAGAGCTGGGCAGGGTGTGGCAGCCTGCACTTTCCCAGGGAGGGGTGGCACTTACCGCGATCTTCCTCGTGGTCTTCCAGCCCTTGGTCTGGTCAGAGAGGTCACAGGAGGTCATAAGGAGGCAGAGGAGGAGGCTATGGTGCTGCTTGTTGGTTCGGTCATAGCCCACTGTTGGGGAGAGGATGGGGTCAAAGAGGGGGCCCAGCCTCTTAGCTCCCTCTCTCTGAGGGCAAAGCCCCAGGGTCCCCCTAAAGTGGTCCAGGGAATTCCACACCCTGGATGGGAGCCAAAGGGCTGGTGCTGGTTCTGCCTCATGGGTTGATGCTGGAGAGGGTGGGTCTGAAACCCTAGGGATGCCTTCCAGGCAAATCCCCATCTTGGTCCTTCCCCAACCCCGAGGCCCAGGACTAAAGGTGGGCACCTTCAGCCATCTTCTGGAGGTCCTTGAAGATGCGGAGGTGGTGGGCCAGGTCCGTGGCCAAGATGATGTCTCGCATCAGGTCCAGCATGCGCTGATAGTCCTGGGCCAGGGTGGGAAGAGGGGAGAGGGTGGACGTCAGGGCCTCCAGCCAGACACCCCACCCACTCCCCCGGCCCTGAGGAGCCTCCGCCCCTTGGCTCCTCCTGTCTCGGGCCAGTTCCTGGCTCCCACTCCCTTGGCCCCAGACCAGCACCGTCACCTTCCGGGAGAAGTGGTCGAAGATGTTGCAACCATGGGTGTTGAGGATGGCGATAGCCTGAGCGAAGTGGTGCCTCTGCGGGGAGAGGAGTGATGGAGCCCGGCCGGGCGGGGGCTCCCCTCACCATGGACCCCGAGAGAGGGAGCAGGCCCGGCCCCGCCCCCACCCCCAAGGTGAGCAGAGCAGCTGGAAACGGGGAGTCAGGGTCCCAGGTCCCTTTCTGGGCTCTGTTTGGACCCTCTGTGTGACCCCGGCAAGTCCCTGCCGGCTCTGAGCCCAGATGCCTCAGCTGTCACATGGAGGGACATGACAAGGTACGCTCTGAAGGCTTCTGGAGCTGGAACCATCCTGAAATGACTCCTCGGAGTCCTCGACACTAATTCATGCAGCCGACATTTGTTTTCTGACAAGGAAAGGCAGGAAGGAGAGGGGGGCAAGGCCCTGTCTCCTGACGTGGAAGGGCTGTCACTCAGAGGTGCAGGCTTAGCCCAGAGCGCAGAGGGCAGAAGCAAGGCTGCCACCAGGCCTCCCGGGAGGGAGTGAGCCTCTTGTGTCTGGGGGTATACAAGCAGAGGCAGTCTCCGGAGGGGTTTTGCAGGGGGCAGCATGGAGCAAGGTGACCTTGGAAGTTTGGCTCCCATTCTGGGCCAAGCCCTGTGCCAAGTGCTGGGAACTCAGAGATGTCTTGGATTTTGTCCCTGCCCCAAGGAGCCCCAATCTGGGGGGCGGGGGGCAGGCCCAAACCAAACAACCTGAGGCAAAGCTGAGTGCATGGGCATGAGGCCCGCCCCAGGCTTGGCAGGGAGCGGGTGTTGGGGTGTTCCCAGACACACAAAGAGAAACACGCTAGATACAGCCCTCCTTTCGCAAACCTGGGCTCGTGCAGAGCCTGCAGCCTGACTCACACCCACACCCGCACCCTCTGAGCCCATCCAGGAAAAGGAGCCAGATGCCCTGAGGGGGGCTGCAGCTCTCACAGCCGGTCTGGAGAACGGGGTGTGGGAACGAGAAGAGCTGGTCACAGTCTAACTTTGTAAGTGATGACATGACGGGGACGGGATGTTGGGCAGAACGGTGGTACCTCCATGACAGAGCCCTCGGAGCTGTAGAGCGCGGCCAGCACAGATTTCTGGAAAAGCCCGGGAAGACTCCATCACTCCTCACATAGAGGCAAGTGCCCGCCACATTAGGCCAAGCTTCACCCTGCTCCTCCCCAACCCTCACCGCTCCCCCATCTCGAGCCCAGAGCGCAGCCTGGCAGAGCCGCCTCCTGGCTCTAAACTGGCTCCTGGTCTCATCAGCTCCCACAGCTCCTCAGGCTGGAGGGGTGAGACCCCCCAGACACCCCAGGGAGGGCGCCCACTGAGAGGAGGCGAGAGTCTCACCGAGGCCACCTGGAAGGAGTTGTTTGTGCCTCTGTGGTCCAGGTCGTGACACATGCAGGAAATAAACAAGGCAAAGATCTCGATGTCCCTGGGTGGGGGACAGAGAGAGAGAGACAGTCACAGCTCCCTCCCCAGCCTCCAGAGAAGGTTCAGCTGGAGGAGATGTCTGGGAGCCTTCAGGGTCCCCTTCCTGGAAAGAAGCCCTGGTTTGGACTTTGGCAGGCCCATCACTCCCCGGGTATATGACTGTGAGCAAGTACTGCCCCCAAAATGGGGCTATGAACCCTCTTCACCAGGCTGCCAAGAGGGTCCCATGAGGTGGTGCCTGTAAAGTGCCTGCCACACAGGAGGTGCTTCCCCATCCCGGAAGGGGACCCCAGCAGCCGCCACACAGGGGAAGTGCAGCCACTCACTCGAGGTAGTTGGTGAGCTCCAGGTTCTTGTAGAGCAGGTAGCAGAAGTGGGAGACAGAAAAGGCATGCATCCAGTTGTGGTAGGGGGGGTCCCGGTAGCCCTTCTTCACCATCAAACAGAAGCTGGGGGAGGGGAGAGGGCAGCAGATGGGCCTCAGGCCCTCCTCCTCCAGGAAGCCCTTCAGGCTCTGCCCTGCCCCATTCTTTCCCCTTCCTCACGGTCCCAGTGTCTGGGAATTGCCTCTCACTCATGGATCCTCCCCACCCCCACAAGACTGGGCCTCCCCTAGTCGTCCTCAGAGTCCCCTT
The DNA here is from genome assembly GCA_031878705.1 of Tapirus indicus. NCBI lineage: Eukaryota > Metazoa > Chordata > Mammalia > Perissodactyla > Tapiridae > Tapirus > Tapirus indicus. The sequence continues at coordinate 27,896,799 of CM062924.1, forward strand.
CCCAGAAGGCTGGGGACGTTGGCTGTGAGAGTAGCAGACAGAGGGGGGCAGGGACCTGGGGTGGAGGTGGGGAGTGGGGGGTGCCGGGGGCACACACCGGGCCAGTGTCGGGCAGTCAATTTTGTAGTTGTTGATGAAATTCATGTCCTGCAGCATGCTCAGGATGGCCTGGAAAGGGCAGAGGGAGGGGTCAGAGGGACTGTCAGTTTCAAGATGGGGCCCCTGCCTTGGCCCTTCTTGAAGCCTCCAAAATTTTAGAGTCTTAGATCTAAACTAGAGAACCACAAAATGGTAGAGCCAAGCATTCTCAGAGCCATGAACTTTTAGAAATAAGGGATGTAAGAACTCTTGGAACCAAGCTCACACAAAATCTTAGAAAAACAGGGAGGGAGGTGCCAACCCTGAGGCCACACGCCCTGGGCATCAATGGTGCCAGAGTAGCCCCCAGCGATCATCCAGTCCAGCCCCGGCCCTGGCAGGCCCTGGGGTCCATGCCGGCAAACCACATGCCCACTTCATCTCTGAGGGAGACTCTACAACCTTCCTTGATGACTCTGTCCTGCCAGGAAGTTCCTATGCACATCTAACTTAAATCTCCAGCTGCACACCCTCTGTCACCACAGTCAAGTGGGGGAGGGCCAGCTCACCATGGAGGTGTCATCCTCGGGAAGAGAGCGAGGGGTGTAGGTGAAACTGGAAAAGTTGGAGTCAATGGCAGCCACAGGCTGGATCCCGTCATGGAGAAGTTTGGTGTATTCGTCATCAGAGACCTAGAGGGGACCAGCCAGGGCATTAGAAGATGACTCCACCCCATCCAATGTCCTCACTCTCAAATTCCCACAGCAGGGAGGGGGACCCCCACCCAGAATGCACTCTAGCTGGGCCATCCACTCCATGGCACCACCCTCCCCTCACAGCCCTGCAGCCCACCTACAGTGCCTCCTTGCCTGTGACCACCTTCATCTGTAACAGTCTTTCCTTGGCAAAGACAGAGAACACCCCTTCGTGACACCCCCAAACCATGGCAGCCTTTCATCAATACTAACTCAAGGATTCCTTCTCTTGGGGGATGATCCCAGAGTCTAACCTCCATCCTTCCTATTACAGCTTTGACCCTGTCCACAAAGCCTGGGACCCTTTGATTTGGACACAGGCAGAGGAAATGTTCAAATCAACAATGATCACCACACACTCTGAACTAAAGCCCAGGGCAGATTTTCTGACACGGGGTCTGGGAATGGGATGGAATACCATAATGAGGACTGCCCAGGACTGCACGACCTGTACCTAAGGGAGCTGTGGGGAGTGCCTGAGTGGGCTTCCCAGCCTTTGGTAATTGTCAAGATGAGAATTATCCCTGGACACAGGGAACACCTGGCCGAACCAAGTTCTGCCCTGGGCTGGGTCCTGCTGCCAGCCTTGGGGCTGAACCAGGGACTGCCTGGAAGAGACGCTGCGCGAAGGAGAGCAGGAGAGCAGGCATGGCTCTGGGTCTACCTTCTCTTCAGGACAGGGCAATCAGAAAGCCCAGCCTGGTCCTGGCCCGAGGATCTGGGGAGGTGGGTAAGGAACAGGTGGGCGGCAGGGGACCCCGGGACCCTGAGAAGGACAGAAGCTCCAGGCAGCCTCACCTTCATGTGGTACATCATCATCTCGTTGGCTAGGTGGCTGCGATACTGGGCCTCATTCACTTTCTTGTATAGGAGGGACTGGGGGGAGAGAGGGAAAGAGACGGCTCAAGCCAGGTGGCTGTGAAATCTCAGCATGCCCAGGACTGGGACAAAGAGGTCAGACAGAACCCCCCTTCCTGTCCCGTGCTGGCCCCGGTGGGAGCCTTCGAGCTCCAGCTTAGAAAAGGGAGCACTCTCCAACTTGCATCCAGACCTCCCCTTACTCCTCCAGCAGGGCCTCAGCATTTGATCTGGCACCTTGCACCCCTCCTGAGCCTGCCCGGTCTTCAGTGATGGAGCCCGAAGCCCACAGCAGAGAAAGAGAAGCAAAGAGGAGGGAAAGCATCAGGGACCCAGGGGCTGGATTCCCAGTCAGAGCTGTCAGCTCTGGACAATGAGACCCAACATTTCCCAAAACGAAGCTGACCAGGGACTCGGGGTGAGGCTGCTTCCAGAGAGAGGGGGAAATAACGACAACTGGGGTTTCCCATGGTCCTGGGAGGCTAACCGGACAGGACAGGAAATAGTATCCCAATTTTCTTTTTTTTTTTTTTGTGGGGAAGACCAGCCCTGAGCTAACATCTGTTGCCAATCCTCCCCTTTTTGCTGAGGAAGACTGGCCCTGGGCTAACATCCGTGCCCATCTTCCTCCACTTTATATGGGACGCCGCCACGGCGTGGCTGACAGGCAGTGCGTCGGTGGGCGCCCGGGATTCGAACTGGCGAACCCCGGGCTGCCAAGCACGAACTAAACCGCTGCGCCACCAGGCGGCCCCAGTATCCCAATTTTCAGATGGGAAACTGAGGGCAGAGGTGACCAGCGGGTATTGAAGATTGCACAGCAACCCAGCAGCTGGGCTCCGAGTTCCAGGCCAGGGCACAGACCCATCTGGACAAAGCAAGGAGAGCCGAAGCGGATTGGAGAACAGAGGGTCTTGCACCGGCCCCGCCCCTGTCCCCGCTCACATGTGCGATGCTGATGCCGCAGTAGATGGAGAAGGCCGTGGCCAGATCCTCGTCGAACTTGCTGAACCATGGTCCGTTGATCTTGTTCACCAGCTCGGCCACACCGATGACCTCTGGGGGCCGGAGAGGGGCTAGGACCAGCCGGTGGAAGTGTCCGGCGGGGATCTGCCCTCCCAGGGTGTCCTCCAGGGACCTCCCATGCCTGGGAAACCCCGACCCTTCTGCTCCGGGACGCTAGGGCAGTGGGGAAGCCGTGAGGACCCTCCGCTCGGCTCCGCCCCATCCCGCCCAGGCCCCGCCCCGCCTCGCCCCTCCTCCCGGAGCCGCCGGGAGCCCGCACCCTGGTTCTCGTTCTTGATGGGGAAGCAGAGGATGTTGCGCGTGCGGAAGCCGGTGCTGTCGTCCACGCCACGGTAGAACAGCGGGTGCGCGTACGCGTCCGGGATGTTCAGGATCTGGCCCGTGGTCGCCACGTGGCCCGCGATGCCCTGGTCCGCCGGGATGCGGATCTCATAGCTCTGCCGGGGTAGAGATGAAGTAGGGAGGAAGAAGTTAGTGGCCGGCCGCAGAGCAGCCCATCGACTGCCCAGACGGCCTGTTCCGCAGGCCCCCTGCAGGGTCCCAGCCCCCAAGACCACGGCCACACACTCCCTCCGCGCGGCCCTGCCTCACCTCGTCCTCCACCACGCCCCCGTCGAACACCTTGGCCACCAGTTCATTCTGATCCAGCAGGAACACGGAGCAGCTGCGCGGAGACGGCCTTGGTCCACAGGGCCCTGACACCCCTCTCCGACCACCCCCACTTCTCACGACTCGAGGTAAAGCCCGCATTTCTGAGGCCGGGGAGGAGTGATCCGCGGTGAGAGATTCTCCTCACGCTGGTGACTCCACACATTAGTCCATTCCCATGATTTATTTATTTTTTTTCGTAGCTCTTACTATGTGCCAGGCACTGTGTTAGGAGCTGAGGGCCCATGGCCAGCAAAGCGAGCCCCGCCCTGCTGTCATTTGGACGTTACAGATTAGTGAGGGACACAGGCATGGAATAAAGGGTCACAGCAAATGTGACAGGGTCCCACAAGAAGGCAGTGGAGGGGGAAAAGAGGGAGGAAAGGAGGGGGAAAAGAGGGAGGAAAGGAGGGGACGAGGACTGAGGCCCCACCCGGGGTAGATTCACTCACATCTCAGCATTGCTGAGGTTTCTGGCCTCCGTGATGATCTCCTGGAGCAGGACAGAGACGTCATCTGTGGGGGAGAAGCGTGGGGGCAGTGGTGAGACCAGGCTGGAGTGCCCAGGCCAAGTTCCCTGCTCCACTCCCACCCCACAGCCAGGCATGGAGGGGACAGTGCACTCACCCAGGTGAGTGAAGAGGTTCTTTGCCACTTGGAGAAGAGCCTGGAATGGAGAAAATGGAGATCATAGGGGTTCAGGTGGCAGGGGGTCACCCTCTCCAGCTCCTTGCCTCCAACAGTCCCAGGGGCTTCTCATTCCTCCCCTCGGGCTCTCCGGACAGGCTGGAGCCTGGAGGGTTAAATTATATCATTTGGCTACCACGTGAAGGAGGAGAAGGAATACCCCAGTGAAGGTGCACAGGAATGTTGAGTCTCAAATGCCCGCTCACCTCCGGCTCTAGCCACCCAGATGTTGCTGTAGTACCCAAGTTGAACACTAGAGGGAGATCGCATACAGTGCCTGCAGCCAGCGGCGGGGTCCGGAGGAACTACTGACCTCTCTCTTTAAGAGGCACTAGGTAACCTCCCTGCCCTCCGTCCAGAAAGACAAGGGCTTTTTCCTTGTGGATGACTCTCTGGGGCTGAAAGCTGGGCGACTCCGTTCCTGAGAGAGGCGCAAGGCAGGTCACTCACCTGGCACTCACACTTGAGCTTCTGCTCCTTCTGGAAGGCTAGAGTGCTGGTGAGCACGGTGCTGGTGTAGTGGAAGCAGTGCTGGATCACGTGCTCATCCTGGTCCGTGAACCTGGAGGAGGGGCCGGCTCACTGGAGACGGAGGACAACAGACTTCTCTCCCCACTTCTCCTTAACTTCCGTTCCTCCAGGAAGCCCACTCAGATCCAGGAGCTAACCACCCGTCTCCTCTTCCGGGGCTGCTCACTGCTCAGGCAGCTTGGGCCAGCCTCCCCTCAGACTGGGGGCTCCCTCAGGGGAGAGCGCTAATCCTCCTCAGGCCAAAACGTGTCTTCTGCCTCAGAAGCCAGAGCCATGTCTCCCTCCTCTGACTTCGGTCTCCTCCCTCAGACTAGAGACTTGCCCAGGCCAGAGCTGGGTGTTCTGCTCTTCCCCAGAACCCCTCCAGCCTCGGGGAGGGGTGGTGGCACTGCCCTGTCTTGTCCAGCTCCTGTCACTGTCCTACTCTCCCCAGACTCTGTGAGACCCGATTTGGTTCCTCCACAAACCTGAAGATGGTTGTGGGGAGGGCGGCACCCGTCCTACTCATGGAGCTAGCTCTCAGCTGACAAGAACAGCCCTAAATGCTGCTGAGGTCATTTAATCCGACCACCAAATGACTTGTCACCAGGGAGTTTTGTGGGGCTGGATGGATCAAGCTGGGGCGGAACCTTCTCTGGGGACAAGGGTAAGCCTCTCCAGGTGGGGGTCATGGGATGGGAGTAGGAGCATGCCTCAGAGATCTTGACCATCGCTCCACCCCCAGATCTCCCTGCCCAGGCCCCACCCCACTTTTTGGCAGACCTCAGTGCTCCCCTCTGCCAGGATATCCCCCACTCGTGCCTGCTGTCCAGGGATTTGGGTCTAGATCCCAGTCCCTGCCACCCTGTGTCTGCCTGCCTTCCTTCCCATGGCATTGAGGGCCCCCAGCCTGGTCCCACCCACCTCCCTCCTCTCATCTCTCAGCTTCAGCCACAGTAAGATCCTCATCTGTCTGAGAAAACCTCAGGCTCTTTCACACCTTCATGCTTTTTCCCACACTGTTCGCTCCGCCTAGAATACCTTTCCCACTCTCCTCCCTCTATGCCCTGAAAATAAACTTCCAGTCTTGAAGGCAGGAACCATGCCCAGTGCACAGCTTGGTACAGGGGAGACATTTGGGAGGTGTTTGCTAAATGTCTTAACTGTACCCTACCTCTGCCCTTGCTACCAGTCCCATCACACTCCCAGAGGAAGATTCTGGAATCCCTGTTCTCTGGCTTCCAGGCAACTTCTCTGCAGTCACTGCTTTGAGCTGAACCCCACCTTGGCTCATGCAATCACCCAGCACTCACTCCCTGAAATATGTGGGACCCAGGGATGGCCTTGCCCCTGCTCTGGGCCTCAGGGCTGTCCCCAAGGCCCCATCTCATTTCCCTTCTGACACCATCTTTCCTCCAGGTCTAAGGCCATCTCAGAAACCAGTCCCACAGCCAGCAGCCAGAGGTCACAGCCCCTGCTGGACCCCCACTCTCTCTGCACTCCCCTCCCCAGGAGCCTTCCCAAGGCCATCTGGCCAGCACACAGCTGGACACAGTAGGTGCTCAGTGTGTGTTTACCGAATGGCGTAAGTGCTCCCATCACTAGGATGTGCACCAGTTCCAAATGCCACAGATCCCACATCCTCCCTGCCTCGGCGGGTTCTGCTTCGTCCCTGTCTTCATTTCCCCAGGCCCATCCAACTATCTACAGCGCTCTGTGCTGGCAGGCCCTGCTACCCAGACCTGTGCCTCCCAGATCTTGGCCTCACCCCTGCAGACCCCTCCCCGGGCTTCTGACCCCTCTCTGGTCCCAACATCTCCAGTCTCCACTTCCTGCAGGAGCTCCAGGCCCTCAGACCCAGCCTGCTTGTTTGGGCCCCAGGGGCCAAGCATCTTGTCAGCATCTCTGCATCCTAGACTTTGGACTCCACCCCTCACCTGCCTGCTCCTCCCTACCTGTAGGACTCGCACAGACTGCTAGACCTGCTGAACCACGTGTGGCGGCCCTTACATCCTGAACCTGCACCCAGGACAGACATGGCTAATTGATCACAGCACTGTTTCTCACTAAACTGATATCTGTTCTCAACACAATGCTTCAGGCAGCTACTACCAATTAGTGAGCTGGTTTAGGACATGAAATCTATCTATGGTACCACTTCTAGACCCCAGTTCTTGAGCTATGCTTCCTGGCTAAGCCTGTTTACCTGACTCTGTACCCTGCCCACCCCTCTGTTCCATATGATTCTTACAGCTGCCCTGCCAGTGCCTCCAAAGACCCTCAGCTTAGCCCAGCCCCCAGCCTATTCCCGTTAGCCATTGTCCACTGTGTCAGTGATGGTCTGTGGGTCCCAGAGAGTCCACTCATCCCAGAGCTTACCGCCCCCTCCATCAGGCAGTTCCCAGCAGAAATGCCAAAACGGGGGATGGCAAGTGGGGGGAAGGCCAGTACCCCAAGAGTGGATGATCCGAACTGCAGGAAGTGGGCAAAGAGAGGGGGAACTCCCATGGACCTCAACATGATTGTAAAGAAGCCAAATGGGTGATGGAGAGTCAACAATAACTTGTGCCTTAGCCAGCAGCAACTGCAATGGTCTAGCACCCTCAGAATCCCAGTCTCTTGCACCAACAAATCACTCAGCCCACCACAACTAAACAGTACCCCCTGCCTAGTACCCTTCCCAATTGTTACCCTAGGAGAGACCCACCCAGCCTCTCAGCTCCATCTCCTGATCCACATCACCCCACCCAGACTCACAAGTCTCCTCCGAGCTTATTGAAGGCGCAGGCCAAAGCCACCACCTGGTCAGTGGCCCGGCTGATGACAGGGACACAGAGCATGGCCTGCAACTCACAGCTCAACACGCTTTGCAGCTGTCGCACATCTTCCTGCAAAGGGAAGTGAGTCAGGGCAGGGAAGGAAGGAGGGAGTATGCTTCCCTCCCCAAGCCCTCCACCACCCTCTGCAACAGGCAGTTCTAAGGGCCTCATGCAGGATGGGGGGGGGGTGCTGTGACATCGGGGTGGGTTGAGAAAGTCCTTAGGTCTTATCTTCCACATTCCTAGGCTGCCCTGTCCCAGAGACACTGGCCCTGGGGACTGGGCAGTGGGCTCTCCCCTTGCCTCCTCCCCTGGTCCAGCCAAGCCATGGCTTACAGAGGTGAGATCTTTCAGCTGGATAGACTTCTTGTCTTCCACCACCTGGCCCAGGCGTCCCATTGTCAACTGGGGAGTAAGCAGAAGCTGAGTCAGGGCCCACTCTCCCCAAGGTCAGGCTCAGACCCCTCCCCACCCCCAAGTCGGGAAGTTGCAACAATCTCTTTAATCAGTCCGAATGGTGGATGGAGTCAACAGTGAGGAGCAGAGTGGGGCTGGGGGAGTCTGCTCTTAACTAGAATCCCCTATGGAGGACTGTGGGGGTCTTCGCTGAGTAGGAGAGAGAAAAGTGGACTCCAAGGATTCCCATTGATCTCAACAGATTCTACGAAAGCCAAATCCAGAAAGACTCCAACAGAAGTGAACTGGTCCCAAGTAAGCCTTTCTGTAGATCGTAAGAGATTTCTCCTAACGGATCCTGATAATGAGAGGTTGTGATCTCTCATAACATTTCTAAGTAGATCCTAAGACCCAGATAATTCTATCAGATTCCAAGAGATTCTGGCAGGTCCCAGTCCCTTTGGGCAGGTCCCAGGAGTGCCTAGCTGGCCTCAACTGCTCCTGCAGACTCCAACACAGGGGACAGACGCGGGACTCACCGGAAAGCTGATCTCTTCCTCCAGCACTTTATCTCCGACGACCTGAGGGCAGAGCGGCAGGGACAGTTAATGGATGGGCAAGGTTTTTTCCCTCCGAGACCCGGGTCCCTGTCCCCGCCCCACAGTGGACCTGGGCCCTCACCTTACAGGAAAGCTGGAGATTGTCCTCGGACACCAGCAGGAGACAGCAGCGGGATGCCTGGGTCTCCTGCTGCAGCTGAGAGGGAGGGACAGAGCGAGGGGCTGACCTCAGATCTGGGCCCCCTTCCCCCACTCCCCACCCTCTCGCCTCTCTAAGGCTGCTCAGGTAGGTGGAGGAGAGAGGAGGGCGGGCTGTCGGAACCTGAACTGAGACGGAGGGCTCACGGGGACGTCGGTCCCTGGAGGAACACAGGGCGGGCACAGGGACTCACGTATTGGAGGACTTTGAGCTGCAGGGAAGACGCATCCAGGTCGTAGAGCTCCCCTGCAGTGGCGGGGCGCGGGTCAGAGAGAGGGCCCATAGAGGCCCCCCCGCCCCCCACAAAGGGTGGGCCGCCTCGGGCCCCACCTGCCCGCCTAGCCGGTAGACAGCCCTTCCAATCGCTACCCCGGCCGCGCCCCCCTCAGGCCCCGCCCACCGGTCCAGGTTCCGCCCCGCCCCCAGGACCTGCCCCAGCCGGGGCCTCACCGCAGAGTTGCAGGATCTTTCGGTCCTGGTCGGTGTACGCAACCCCGGCCTTCTGCTCTCCCGCCGCCCCCGCCTGGGGGTTCTGGACCGCTTCGGGGGCCGCGCCGGGCCCGCGCTGCTGCAGGGCCTGCACCCTTCGCAGGGCCACCAGGGTCTGGGGCGGGGCGAGCGGTCAGCAAGCCACCCGCCCCTCCTTTCCCGCGCTCGCCGCCGCGGCACTCCTCGCCTTTGCTCAAGCCATTCCCTCTGCCTGCGGTGCCCATCGCCCCCACCCCGTCCCAAACAACTCATCCCTCAGCGCTCCGCCCTCCTGTGGGCTCCCACTGCCCCTGGAACTGGTAAGTACAGGGTTTGTCTTGGCCCCTAGCCCCCAGACTCTTCCAGGACAGGACAGGGTCAGATTTCTCTGTGTCTCTAGCACCCACAGGGAGTCTGAGTCCTTGTTAAAGTCACAAAATCATAAAATCTCAGGAAAGACCTTCATTATCATTAGGTAGACAGTCCTTCCTAAGTATTGACAAGGTATTTGACTGGCCTTATCTCACTAGTACCCTAAGTAGGTCAGTGCTATCCTTATCCTCATTTTCAGATGTAAAACTGAGGCTCAGAGAGGTTAAGTGACTTGCTCAAGATCACTCAGCCCAATGGTGGTGGACTGGAACCCAGGTCTGGCTGTTCCCTGGCCAGATCTTCCCACCAGTTGTGATGAAGGTCTTCAGCAGCCCCCATCCTACCCCAGCCCTACCCCCACTCACATGCTTCTCCACAGCTTGCAGGCTCCACTCTTCACTGTCACTCAGCTGGCCACAGTGCACCTGGAGGGATGTGGGAGGGGGACCAGCTGTGACCTCCCCTAGCCTCTTGCCTCTGTCAGAGTGCCCTCCCCATGCCCGGCACACACCTGTGGCCACCAACACATACACACTCCAATCTGTGGGCCTCAGTGATAAGCCCATCCTTCTGACCAAGCAGATGGCTCCAGGAAAATCCCCTCCTCCAGGAAGCCTTCTAGGGCTAATCCAAGGAAGTGGAACTTTTCTGATTTCTGCCTTTTCAGTCACTGTCCCATCAACAGCACAATCCAGGTGTAGAGTAAGGGAAGGGAGGTGACCTTGGGCGGACGGACCCTGTCCATCTCCCAGCCCATGGAGCCCTTCAAGCCCTGATTATGGAATCAGTGGTGTTAGCCCCAGCCTCCTAGCCCCATCCTTTCTGAGCTGGAGTTTGAGCTGCCCCTAAGTCTGGGGGTAAGGGAAGAGATCCAACATTTATGATGCATCTGCTGTGCCCAGAGAGCTTGAGAGGATGAATTAATGAATGAATGAATGGAGTGATCAAGTGCTCTGCCTTACATGTGATTCTTACCACCCTATAAGGCAAGCTTCCACTTTTGCAGATGAACCATGGCCCAGAAAGGTTGAGTGACTTGCCCAAGGTCACACAGCAGAAAGTGGCAGAGTTGGGACAGCACCACCCATTCCCTCCCCTTCTCTGCCCAAACCTTCCCCTTTCCAGATCCACTCTCATTCCCCCCCCCCCCGCCCCATCATCCTGACCCTCTCCAGCTTCCCTGTATCAGTCACCAGGAGTCCCCTCAGCCCATCTTTCTGTGAAGCCCCTGCCCCCACCTGTGCTTGAGTGCTCGGTGAGGAAAATGAGAGAGAGAGGGAGGGTGGCAGTCGGGGGGCCCACTGCAGGCCCTGCCAGCAAGGCTCCCCACCTGCGTCACCAGCTTGCGGTGCCCACTCAGAGCTGCTCACCACCTGTGGGGCTCCCACAATGCCTGCCCTGGGGTCCCCTCCTTCATCCTCCCTCTCCACTCAGCAGCCCCTGCCCGCCTCTGCTCTAGGTCCCCTGCCAGGAGCAGATGGAGAGGAGGAGACCAGCAGGTTCCTGGGAAGCTCACGGTCTGCCTCCGTGGGGGATGGAGTGGGAGATGCGACTGGGGGCTGCAGAACCTCATACCTGAGGAAGGAGGAGGGCAGACTGGGTGGGTGGGAACCTAAAGGCTGTGGGAGCTCAGAGGGGCAGAGCACCTGGGAGGCTTCCAGAACTGGCTCTGAAACATGAGGAGGATAAGTAGACCCTGAAGAGAGGGGACACTGCAGGCAGGAGGCTGCCCTGGCGGCGCTGGGTAGTAGGTGGTATGGGGAGATGAGGACCTGGGTGGGGTGGGGTCCATGGTGCCACAGGGGGAAGGGCCTTGAGTACAAGGCTAAGGAATTGGACTTGAGCTTCATTGCACTGGGGATCCATGGCGGACTTTAGCATCTGTGGACCATGGTCTACGGGCTGTAGGGTGAACTGGGGGAGGCAGGAAGACCTGGAAGAGGCCTTGGCGGCCAAGGATGGTGCTGAAGGTTAAGTAAGCTCTGGATGGGGCCCCATCTATGCTCCCAGAGAACAGGGAGTTGAAAGAAGCTGGGGGCATGGGTCATTTGCATGTGGTTTACATAAACATGTTGGCATTTTCCTGTTAGTAGATGGAGGAGGACATCCTTCCTGTTCCTTCCACCTGGACCCATCTCAGGAAAAGGGACGGCTGGGACCCCTCTAGGGCTGTGGGGGCAACCAGTTCCTGGGCTGGCAAAACAGCCTGGTCCCAGTACAGAGCTGGGAGACTGAAGGAGAGCCTCAGAGGCTGGAGGAAAGGAAGGAATCGTGGAGTCCTCCTCCCCCTACTGGACCCACACAGCATGGGCACAAACACGCATGTACACTCTCGTGAAGACCCTCAGCATCCCCCCCCCACACTCATACACTCACTCTCCCATAGGGATACTCAGGCATGCATGCACGCGCGCACACACACAGAGTGCAGTCACAGATTCACAGACATCCACACACCCACACTCACAGTGTCTACACCACCCACACCGTGCACATTCCTACCTGTACACAGAATACTTGAGTTCATATACCCAAGAGCCGTCACACACTTCTGGCCCCCATATGCAAACACACGATCGCCAGCACTCATACATGACTTTTTGCTCACCAGCAGGAACACACACTTGCACCTACTCTTGCTAATCCGGGGGCGTGTCTGGGGCCCAGTGGAAGCACTCAGTAGTGGGTACTAGGGCTGTAGAGGGGGTTGGACACCCAGCAGAGCCGCCACACCCTCACCCTCACCCTCACCAAGTTCAACATGGTTAATGGCATGAACACCCCATCCCCGTGGAAGGAGCTGGCGTGGGTGGCACAGCTGGGGGAAGAGTGGGCACGATCGTGCATCAAATACCAGAGACCAAGGGCCGCCCACTCCTCGAAGGGACTTATTATCCTGGAACTGAAGAACAGAGCCAGAGACTCTTTTTACACAAAGAATCTGCAATCAAGGCGCCTCGAGCTGCAAGCCTCAGGGCCCAGAACTCAGCCCTGCAGCCCTGCACCTGGACGGCACACTCCTCAGAGAGCCCTCCTCTGACAGGATCTCCATCAGGCCCCAATATTCCTTGCAGGGCTCCCTGGTTTCCTTGCTAGCACTTGCTGTCATTTGCAGTTCTATCCTTAATTTGCTTATTTGTTTAATGTCTGTCTCCCCCACCCCCCCAGACTGTGAAAGCAGGGCCTGTCTGGTCTGTCTTGGTCACTGCTGTGTTTGCGGCACCTAGCACACAGGGCCTGGCGGTGCTCAAGAAATACATCTTCAGTTGATGGATGGGTGGGTGGGTGGATGAAGGGATGAATGAGTACCAAGAGCAGAGACTCAAAGAAGGGAATGGGGCTTGTTGAGGAAGGAGCTGCCGAATCAGCCCTCCCCAAAGATCTGCCCAGTGGCAACCCTTTCACCCCCAGTACCCTCTGCCCTCAGGATCTGGCAGCAGCTGAGAGGTCGGGGGCTGCCTGTGCTGCCTCTCAAAGGATGTGAGATCCTGTGGCTCCGGGAGTCCCGGGGCGGAGCAGCAGGCCAGGATCTGTGAGGTGTGTATGCACCGGGGAGAGGGGTGTCCTGGAGAAGTGTGTTTTACTTGAGCAGGAAGGCGCAGGCTTGGAGGAGAGGCAGACCACGAATAATCCAAATACCTTCCAGGAGCTCTTCACCGCCCAGGGTATTTGAGGAGGTGAGGGGACGGTTGTTAGGAATTTCTCCTGGCAGCCAAAGCCCCAGGTAGCATCTTGCTCAACAGCACATACCACCCACGCCTCAGCCTCGCCAGGATCACACACTTCCCCCAACACTCCTCCACCATTCTCCCCACCCTGCCTTTTTCGTGCTGTTCCCTCTGTCTAGAATATCCTTTCCCTTCCTCTCTGCCTGTTGACCTCCTACCCATGCCCCAAAGTCCCACTCAAATGCTGTCTCCACTGTGAGGTGCCCCTTGCTGCTCCAGCCTCTGCCACTGGAGTGCCTCCTGGCAGTACTTGGTCCATTTGGCCAGTGATGGTCTGAGGGTGTCCCTGCCTTCCCCCAGACTGAGAACTTCTAGAAGACAGAAGTGGGTCTGACTCTTCTCTCTGCCCCAGCACCCAGCCGGGAGCAGAGCGCAGAGCCGGGTTTTACTAGGGTGAGTTAAATTTAAGTAACCCGACCCCATTCTCCTCCCCAATACACAACACACACATACACACAGGCTTTCTCCCCCCAGGAGAAGGCTGAAGCCTGGACCCCTGGCCCAACCTGAGCTAAGGTGAACAGCAGTCATGGCGACCATCCTCCTGCCCACAAGACTAACAACCGTCCAAAGTCTTCCCCTTGCAGGATGTGCTTCTCTTCTGACCCAGCCCTCACAGCCCCAACACAGGAAGTCTTCTTGACACCCCACGACTCTCTTCCCTCAACAGAGGTGGGCCACCGAGCCACCGCCTCCCACCCCCACCTCTGCACATTGCCCCCCACCCTGGTCCTCTCCAGGGCGACCAGCTCTGGCACAGATTTGGACCAAAGGAGGGAGGGAAGCGGCGCTGAGAACTCTGTGCCAACAGCAGATCCGTTCCCTGCGGGAACAGAAGCTGGGGGTGGGGGAGCAGCTTGCCGGAGAAACCAAGGGGGCCGCGTCCCCCTCCGTCAGGCAGATGGGGCGCCGAGGAGACCAAGCCAAAGATCCCTTCCTTCCTCTCCTTTCCCCGCGGCCGCCCCCAACTCCCAGAGCCTCCCCCGCCCGCAGCTCTGGAAAGGTCAGGCGCCTCGGAAACCTTTAATTCCGTTTTAATGAGCTCGGGAGGGGTCCCCCGGGCGCACCAAGACCGGCTCATTCATCTGTCCGCGCCCCCAAGTCGGCCCCCTATTGAGGTGGTGGCCGCCTCGGCAGAACAGACCCCCAAGAATGGCGATTTGGGGGCGCTAACCCTTCGGTTCCTGGGACAGGACAAAGATTTTGAATGCCCACCGCCATACGGAGAAGAGCCTGGAAGAGCCGCAGAACCCGGCCCCCGCAGGGCTCAGCCGCCCGCGCGGGTGGAGCCGAAACCGGTGAGCTCCGCGAGGGGGCAGCAGAGGGCAGCGGAGCCCTGGCCTGGGTTCCCCGCCTGACTCCCCCTTCTCCATCACCCGCTCCAGGAAGCCCAACCTGTTGTCTGGCGTCCGCCCCAGCCTCAGCCGTGGGTCTGTCTGGGGCTGGAAGCCTTCCCAGGCAGCCGCTCCCCGTGGGTCTCCCCTCCCCAGCCCGCTAGCTCCAGCCACTCTGATCTCTGACCGGCTTTCTGACACAGCCTCTATCTGTCAGTGTCATGTCCACCCATCCCTCTTCAGTGTCTCTCAGGTCCTTCCCACCTCACCGTATTCATGCCCTCTCGGGACACTGCCCCCATCCCATCTGGGAGGATGCTAAAGAGGAAGCAAGTTCAAGGCTGTGCGAAAGTTGCCGACTGGGTCAGTGATTTAGTCCTGCCCATGTGAGGTGGGGCAGAGGGCTGGGGTGTGGGACTCCTCATTTCTCCCAACTGCAGCCCAGCTTGCTGCACACGTACACACACACACACACACACACACACACACACACACACCACAGCCTCCATCCACCACTCTTCCCCTGCTCTCCTCTTCCCTCATGCCACCCACAACAGCTCTTACCAAGATGACAGCTGCCACAGCCCCGGCCTCCTTGTCCACCAGCGGTATGACCAGCACTGAGGGGGAGAGGGCAATGAGGTGGTCCTGCGGGGCCAGTGAGGCTCAGAGACACTGAGCTGGGACCCAGGGAGGGAGGCAAGACACAGACAGAGAGAGGCCAGCACAGAGACACAGAGACCCAGAGAGACAGAGAAAGGGGTCCTGTGACAGCATTGACCCCTGCACAGAGGGAAACCCCCTCGCTTGACAGCATTCTCATGATCCTCCCAGTAACCCTGAGAGGGAGGGAGGCAGGTAAGGCTGAGAACCCCTATTTTACAGATTGGGAAACTGAGGTCCAGAAAGGGGAAGTGACTTGCCCAAGATCACACAGCAAGTCAGGTCTCCTGACTCCCAGTCTTGTGCACTTTCCACATCGAGACAGAGGACAGAGACCTAGAGAGACTGAGACACGAGGCAGGGAGACATGGCGGACAGGGGGCATGGAGAGGAAGAGAAAGAAAAACAGAGACAGTAACAGAGGGAGCATGGCAACAACTACAGCCCATCTAGCAACCGGCATGAGCATGTCACCACTGTGGCCGCTGGCCACCGAGCCCTAGTGTGTGCCAGGCCGTCAACATGCGTTAGCTCATTTGTTCCTCCTCGAAACGCCCCCTAAGGTAGGTTCTGTTGTCCCCATTTTACAGACCAGGAAACTGAGGCTTAGGGAGGTTAGTTGCGCAATAGAGAGAGAATTAGAGGGATTGCTAGAGACACAACGCAAGAGAAAGAAGGTGACAGAGAGATGAAGACGGGTAGAAGACAGAGGTGATCTGGGGAGCAGGGGCCACGGTCCTCCCCTGCCCCTGCCCAGCCCCCAGCCTTACCTTGGGTGTCAGGGGCCAGTGGAGCCACCAGCCTGGCCAAGGGTTTCCCCGGCAGGTCTGAGGGGCCCAGTCCATTGCAGCGCAGCCGCTTCCGGGAGATCACAGCCTCTCTGGAAAGAGAACGTGACCCCACCTCTCAGCCCCTGGATCAGACAGGAGCAGGCTCCGGCCTGGGAACACACAGCGGGTGGGACGTGCACATCTGTGAGGACCTGGGCAAGTTAACCTGCTGCAGGATGGACAGGAGGAGGGCAAAAACTGAAGAGTCGGGGACCCTGACCCCCCATGTAGCAGGGCAGGCAGCCACAGTCTGGCCTCTGCCACCTCCTGCTGGTCGATATGGGAAGGGCACCTTGGGGCCCAGCACAGATCCCGCAGAGCAAGTAAAGCGGGCGCTCAGAGCCAGGCTGCCTGGTTAAATCCTGGCGCAGCTGCCACTTGACCTTGGGCAAATGACCTAACCTCTCTGAGCCTCCCAGGGAGTTCCAGGATGGAGGAGAGTAGAAGCGTAACCATCACCATTCTCAGAAAACCATTCTAGAGCAACTTTCGGTGCTAGGCACAGGAGTGGCCCCGAGAGATCACTGTCATGACTGCAGTTTATCAGACATCCCTGAAGTGCCATGCACAGTCCAAGCAATTTACATAGATGAACTCAGAATTCCCAACACTCCTATGAATTAAATATGATCATCATCTCAAATTTTCAGGTGGAGAAACTAAGGCGCTGACAGGTTAAGTAATCTGTCCAAGGTCCCAGGGCTAATTAGTGGTAGAGCCAGGATTCGAATCCAGGCCGTTGGCACCAGAGCCCATACTCCTAACCAGTGTGATTGAACCCTCCTAAAGACCTGAGGGGGTGGGAGCCTGCAACAGGGGATTGGCACGAATGTTGAGGAGGCAAAAGGAGTGGGTGTGAGGGAGGAGAGGGAGGGGGAACTGAGGCAGGGCAGGCTGGTGTAGGAAGAACGAGTTTCTCTCTGCCCTCACCGCACATACCACCCTCTCCCCAGCCTCTGGCTCTCCCTGCTTAATTAAGCGCCTGATTTTTCACCAAATGTCACTCCCTGATGATTAATTGTCCTGGGTTCCTCATCCCTCATGCTGCCTCACTTAATTGCGTTTGTAGGAACTGTCTGGCCTGGAGAGAAGAGAAGCTTTGGGGGCTGGGACTCAGTGTGTGCATGTGGGGTCACTAAGGGGAGCCCAGCAAAGGTCAGATGAGGAAAAGAGATGAGGTGGTCTGAAAGTCTCCAGATCGGGAGGTCACAGCTGCTACAGAAATGGAGGACCAAAGAGGTTGAGCATCTCGGTCAAGGTCACGCAGCATTCTGAACCAGACCCGTTCATTCCTGGCCCCTTGGTTCAGAATCTACAGGAGCCAGTGGTGTCTCCCCTCCTCCTGCCCTCACACCCTGGACCTATAGGCTCCTGCAGCGCTGGGCTCCAGTTCTGAGCTGTCTCCCAACACCCCAGGAAGGAACAGGGATCTAGGGTGGCAGGAGGGCAACAGCAGCCACGTTTCCTGATGACTAAATTGATAAAGGCTGGGCTTCATGGAGGCAGGAGGCCAGCCTTGGTGACCCTCAGCCAAACCCCCCCCTTGTGGACCCCACCCAGCCACTTGGCCTCGGACAATCTGGTTACTGGGCAGCCACAAGGTGGCGCTGGTCCCCACATTGCTGGTCCGTGAGCGCTGCAGCTTCATCCCACTGACCCCTGACTCCTGCTTCACACTCCCAGACCACAGCTGCCTTGGCCTCTCCCTCTCCTTCCCCTGGGAGCACGATGAAGGATTCTGCCCTCAGCCTTTCTTCTGCACAAAACTCCCTGCTCTATGCTTGTGGCCTCATGACTCTCCAGTGCCCACTCTCAAGAGCTCCAGACCCCAGATACCTAAAGGCCTCCTGGAGGCCCACCCGGGATGTCCCTGAGGTGGCCAAAGCACCCAGTCTCAATCTGAATTTATCCTCCACCACTACCTCAGAGTGGCACAACCATCCGCTGGGTCCCTTGTGACTTGTCCCCCAATTGTCCTAGCTGCCTCCCTCTTCCTCACCTCCCCCATCCATGGGTGAGTCACCTCCTATGCATCGCTCACAACTGTCCCCTGCTCTCCACCCTGAGCCACTGCCCCACTCAGATGCCTCCCCCGAACGTGCAGCAGCCTCTCCCCTGGCCTCCTGCCTCCTGTCAGGCCCCTTATCCGCCCCCCAGGCCAGAACCAGAGCAAGTTTTCTCAACTAAAATACTTATGGGAACATTCTACTTAAAGGCTTTCATTCCACACAGTATTCATTCAGGGTCCTTCTGGGTCAGGTTCGGTACTGAACTGAGACGAGGAGTCCCAGTGTCGAGCGGGGACTGACAGACACGCTGGAGTGCGGAGATGAGCGCTCTGACAAAGGCAGTAAGAGTGGGCCCCAGCCTACCCGGGTGCAGGACAGAAGTGGAGTCAGAGAAGGCTTCCTGGAGGAGGAGATACCTGAGGTGAGTCCTAAAGGACATGCAGAGGTTATCAGGGCAGACAGGAAAGGCTGTGAAGGCAGAGGGAACTGCATGTGCAAAGCCTCAGAGGAGAGAAGCAATGTGTGTCTGTGGGGGGTCCAACTGCCAGGAGGTTGGCGTGACTGGACAGCAGGGAGCAAAGTGGGAGAGGAGCCAGGGCCCCGAGGAGCTGGGCTTGATCCTGAGGGCAGTGGGCGCCCCGAGACGGACTTGAGCAGGGGAAGGTAAAGGTCAGGTTTGATTTCAGGCTGATCATGCTGGCTGCTGGTAAAACTCTCACTAGAGAGGGAGAATCTGAGACCACATGCTGGTCTCAGTGAGGGCCCCAGTCTCAGTGACCCCTGGACAGCAGAGGAGAGGCTGGGCTGGCGCAGGCCAGCCTTGACTGGGCCCAGATCTCCCATCAAACATGGGGCCTCAAAGGGTCCTCAGCCCTTGGGAGTCCCTGCACGTTGGCACCTTGCTCTGCAACCTGCTCCCCCTGTCGCCCGGCCAGGTCCCACAGCCCCAGGCAGGGGCGCGCCAGGCAGTGCTCACCTCCACCCACCCCCAGGTCAGTCCTTTTCCTCTGCTGCACCCTTCCCAGAACTGCTGTCCCCCTGGAGGGGTGGGGGCGGGGGCTTTGTCTGCTGCCCACAACCACCATGGCTGTCCCTTCAACTCAGAGCCCCCACCTTGCCTCCTCTCCCCTCCTGACCTCCACCCCATCCCTACCGGCTGCCAGTCTGATGGTGGCAGGCGAGGGGACTCCACACCCCGGGGGCCAGCTGTCCAGGTTGAAGGCTAATGACTCAGCCCAGGCGCCTGGGTGGTCATGGTCTGCCCCAGCGACAATAAAGACAGATGGGCACAGAGTGGGGCGAGGAACGAGCGTGGGTTTTATGACGGTTCCATCCTTTTAACAACTATTTGTTTAGTGGAAAGAGCGGAGGGAAAGGCTCTCTGTTGGTGGAGTCAGTGGCCTGGAAAGAACTGAGTGTCCAGGTCCCCTTCTACCCCTTTGAGCCCCTTCTTTGGTGAGGCCCCATCCCCTTTACTGAGCGCCCCCTCCATTGAGCCCCCCCGCCCCCCCCTCCAGAGCCTCACCTCCTCTGATCTTTCATCTGTCTTGGAGACAAATTATGATTCAGGCCAGGACCTGGACCCTCCTCTCCCTCTCCCTGTCCCCGAACGTGGGCCTCCAGAGATGGGAACAGACTATTCCCTGTGTCCCTCAAGACAAATCAGAGGAACAGACAGATTCTGCAGCGAGAGAGGACAGGTCAGCTCTGAGGAAGAAGTTCCTCGAGGTTGGGCCCTGGAACCCTCAAAAGGTAGCAGAGGGAGACAACCAGCTGGGGTTGGTGTGGGCGGTGTCTCCGCTGCAGCTGAAAAGCCCCAAGTTTTGCTGCACTCAGCAGCGGGTAATCAGAGGCTTTAAGATGGCAGGAGACACAACAAGAAGAGGAAGGTGGCAGGGCTGGGGACTGAAATAGGCTGGGAGATTGGGGGGGGGGCGCCAACAAGCGGCAGGCGAAGGCTTCCGGAAAGCTCCTCGCCCAGGCAGCCCTCCAGGATTCTCTCCCCACCAGCCCGAGGCCCCTTGCAGCGAGCCCTTAGAATTCAGCGCTGGACCAGCCCTCCTATGTCTCAGTGCCCGATCTTATCATCTCACAGAAGTGTGGACTGAGGCCCAGAGAGAGTGCGTGGGACTGTGACTGCAGCTGCGCTGTCCTGGATCCCAGGTCTCCTGACTCCCAGCCCAGGGTTCTTCTTGTGGACAGACCCATCCCTGGGGGAGGCCACCACAGCCCAGACACCTTTTCTGAAAATTGGATCCTCCTTACTGTCAGGGAACTATGGAGCAGGCCTCCTAGAGGGCCTCCGGCTGGGCCGCGGGGGATAAGGGAAATGTGGGTCGGTCCAGATGGAGATGGCAGGGAAGGAGTTTGCAGGGGAGGAGAGACCACAAGCTAGCACGGGAGGCAGGAACCCCAAAACACATTGGGGGGATGCACCTGGGCATCTGGGAGCCCGTGGAGTGGGGGGGGTAGTGGGGGGGGCTGGGGAGCTGGTGGGCCTCCTCACACCCCCTTGGCCCATCTCCACCCTGCCTCCCCTCCCCACCCCACCCTGAGCGATCCTCTGCCCCTTCTCCGGCGGCCCTTATCTGTCTTTATGATCTGCCTCCACTTCACACCTACTGCTGTTTGCCAGCCTGTCGGCCCTCTAGGGTTTCCTGGAGGAGGAGCCCCCTCCGCAGGTACTGCCAGAGCCTTAGGCTCCACGTCAGCCTGGGGCAGGTGCCTCAGCCTCCTGATGGGGCCAGAACGACAGAGGTCACCATTGGAAGGACCCTGTAGGCAACCCATCCATTTTATAGAAAAAGAGCCCAAGGCCGGAAGGGAAGTAACTTTCTCAAGGTCACCCAGTGAGTAGCTGTGTTGGGGGTGGAGGGCAACCAGCAATCCTGAGGTCCTACTGTGTGCTGGGCACAGGCTAAGCACGGGCATCTGTTATCTCATTAGGCCAACAGACAGGCCCGACTGTTATCTCCATTCTAGAGATAAAAAAACAGGTTTGGAAGGGGACACAGCGAGGCAGGGATGGGGCTGGGCTAGAATCCAGGCCTGCCTGACTCCCATTCCAGTGCTCTCCCCTCTTCCACATACCAAGCTCTCAGCCCTAGCGGTGGAGGTGGACTCACCTCCAGACACATGGTGGGGAGAGGCGGGCAGAACGCAGATTTCAGAAGAAAGGACTGGCCTGAACCTTGGTCCCAATCCTTGCCGGCCTGAATGAACTTTGATCTCCGTGTCCCCTGGGATGCCCCCACTGCTTCACCCCTTTCGTCCCCTCAGCCACCTCGCCTCCTCGGCCTCCTGGATTTCTGAGCCTGTCTCCCAGCAGGCACTCGCCTCCCCATTGCCACTGAACTCTGGGATAACTGCACTGGAACCTTCACTTTTAATTGCTTTTTTGTACCTCTTCCAAAGGCTCTACTGAGTCTGAAGGGGTTGGGGGCGGGGACACTGATGCAGAAGCTCTGAGCCCCCTCAAAGATCCTGGACCGCAGCACCTCCGCCCCAGCAGTAAGCCTGAGGGAGCGTTTGCCGGATGGGAGGGGCAGGGCCAACCCTGCAGGATGCTCCCCTCCTGCCTTCTGAGCCCACGATCCTGCATCCCCCTGCCAGGGAGGCCTTCCCAGGCCGCTTTGAGGAAACTTCCTGGATGGCGCAAGCCCAGAGCAAGCAAAGTTCTTGAGAATTAGGGGTGGGAGAATTCCTCTGAGAGTTTCTCCTTTTCTCAGAGGAGAAAAGAGGACATTGTAGCATTTTTTTCCCATAAGATTCCAAAGACCTTCCAGCCCTATCCTGCCATCTCACAGATGGGACAGTAGAGGCCAGAGAGGGGCATGGCTGGCTTGGTTCACACAGTCCTTGGGGAGGAGATGTCAGGAGTTGCTGAAGGGGAGAGTGTTACCCACCACCCACCCCTCGGGGAGTAGAACGGGAGACCAGGAGGTGGGAAAGCTCAGGGCTACTGGAGAGGCACCAGCTTCCATGGGGAAGGGCCAGAGGAGAGACCAGCATCCAGGGTTCCAAGTGCCAAGAGGGGCCTCAGGACCACCAGCATCTCCAGCATCGCCCGACAGCAGTTTTTTCCACGGCCTCTGTGAAAGGTAAGTGTCTTGCCAGCCTCAGCTACTACCTGGAAAACCACATCCCTGGACCACTTGGCCTGTTGGAAAAGCCCTCCCCCAGGGGAGCAGAGCACTGCCTTCTGGTAACACCCTGCTGGTGCCCACTCAGCCCTCGGCTCCTGATCCCGTGATCCCTGGGCCCATGATGGCCCTGTGGTGCTTAGAAGGCAGCGACCGCGTCCTCCGTGGCCTACCCTCCTCTGGGCCAGCACTCCTGCCCATCAACACTTTCTCGTCTAAGTTCCACTTCCCCTCACTGTCCTCTGAACGGCCAGAAGCTAGGAGACCGTGTCCCAGGCCTGGCTCTGCCTCACACCAGGTATGTGGTGTTGGACACATCTCATGTGGTTTGTCCGTCTGGAAAATACGGAGGCTGAATTCAATAGGCTCAGAGGTATCAGGGGACCATAGGGCGCTGAGCCCGTGTTCCTAAAGTCAGTGATTCCAACGTTCTATCCTAATGAAAATAAAACCAGACATTTAGCATTCATTGTGGATACAGTTTTAAGTGCTCTACATGTGTTAAACTCATTTAATCCTCCCAACAATCCTATGAGATAAGTACTATGATTATCGCCATGTTACAAATTGCCCCGGATTATACAGCCAGTAAACGGGGAGCGGGGATTTGAACCCAGGCGGTCGGGCTCCAGAACCCACAGCAGGACGCTGCCTGGGGTCAGCCTGTTCTCAGCTGTGGGGTTGACACCGTGCACTCCTGCGGGTCCAGCATTCTGTGATCTGTGAGAACCTCCCAGGCTGTTCTCGTAGCCTGCTGGGGTTCTAACTGACAAACTGTAGCCCCGATCTTCTGAGACTGAGCTCTGAGGAGGCTGCAGCAATTCAGAAGAGCTCTCTAGGAGAAAGCCTACAGCTGGCACCTTCCCTGTGCCGTCCACTCCCCCCACAACACGAGGGAAGACACTGCTTCTCCCCTCTATGCTGGAGTCAGGGACCCAGCCAAGGAACGCCACTGAGGTCAAGGTCGGATGGGAAGGGTGAGACCAAGCCTTGGAAGGTGCCCCAGGCCTAAGATCCTTGGCCGTGTGAGAGGGCAGTGGGGTGGAGAATGGCTCACCGGACTTTCCCCTCCTGGGGCAGCTCGTGGAGGGGGTCCTCACACACCAGCCGGGACTCTGCATCCAGCAGGTAGGTATAGACGGTCTCCTAGGACAGAAGGCATTTGTGAGTCCCTGGAGCAGCCCTCCCTGCCCCCAGTCCCAGCCCGGACAGGAGTCCCTCGGGGAGTGGGCACAGGCGCCATTTGTCTGTACTCCCCAGGTGACTCTAAGAGCAGCCAGGGTGGAAAAACTCCCTTATGAACTCAGCATCCCTCGACTCCTCTTAGAGGGGCTCTGGGCAGGCAGTGATCCATGACCCTGCTGG
Source organism: Tapirus indicus (assembly GCA_031878705.1). Lineage (NCBI taxonomy): Eukaryota > Metazoa > Chordata > Mammalia > Perissodactyla > Tapiridae > Tapirus > Tapirus indicus. The sequence goes on from CM062924.1 coordinate 27,920,246, forward strand.
CCTTCCTCACCTATCACCCCAAATCCAAGGCAGTGGGGAGAGGCGCTGAAGGGCTGATGGTGGAGACATATCCCCCCACCCCGACCCCAGGATATTTCCCAGCCGTGACTCCAGCCTCAGCAAACGATAACTGAGTGCCCACTCAAGGCCGGACTGCAGAAGGGGCCTAGAATGCCCCGGAAGTTTCCCTCCTACCTCAGAGACACAACAACTCTATAAGATACCACACACCATGATCGAGGCAGGGAGGGCTTCCTGGAGGAAGTGACCTTAAAGCTGTAACTAGAGTGGGAATTAAACACATTCAGAGAATGAGCAAGGCACAGAAGAATGGCTTCTGGGCCCCAGAGCAGGTCTGTGGGTGTAAAGAGCACGGAGAATCTATGGAACTGACGGCGGGGGCAGGGGGCACAGGAGGTGGGCTTGGGGTGAGCAGGGGCTGAGCTGGAAGGGCCTGTAGAGTGAGCTGAGGGAGGCTGCTGGGGGCTGCTGCCCAGTGAGTGGGGAGCCCTGAGAGACAGGAACAGATCTGTATTTTGGGGTGGTGGCTCCCCAGAGTGACATGAAAGCCCTGCTCAAAGCTTGTCAAGTCTTCGGCTTATCAATCCGCCTGTCGCAGGGCCCAGGGCAGTCTCCGCCTCGGCTCCAGGCCGAGTCTTGGCAGAAGCAGTGGCCCTCACTGACCCCCAGGAGAAAATTCACACTCCTTCCAAGCAGGCCTGGCTCCCCTCAGGGGTCCACAGCCAACGCCCGTTTAGCACTGCCTTGCGGTGTGTCTCCACTGCCCACACTGTGTGACAAGGGAGACCCAGATGCCAGTGCTGCCCCGCAGAACCTGTGCCCCAGTGAGGGGCCCCCACATGCCCAGCTAAGGAGCCTGAGGGGCGCTGTGTTCTCAGTGGGAGGATGGCGGGCTCCCCTCTCTGCTGAGGTATCAGGGAGGGCTTCTAGAGGAGGTGACATTGGAGCTAGCTGTTGAATGCCTACCCTCAGTAAGTATGGAAGCAGTTGCCTTTCATGACTGACAATCCTGCCAGCCACTCTTGCCTTTGGCTGTCCCCAGCCAGCCCCCACCTTCTTCCAAACCCCCAGGAGATGTCCCAGTCCTACTGCCAGAGAACCTGAACCAGGCTCAGTGGTGGCGGAAGCTGAGAGTGACAGGGCCTGAGGGAGTGAGAAGGACAGACACAGGCAGGGCCTAGAGGCCCTTGTCCTCCTGGGTGAGGGCCCAGGCAGGAGTTCAGGGAGAAGAAATCAGTGGGAAGAAGGCCACCCACTCCTCACCTCTATCCAGCCTCCTTCCTGTCATTCTACACTTGCAGCCGCTGGCAGGGGCCTGAGGGGTTTGGCCCAAAGAGGTTAAGAGATGACTCAGCACCCGGGGTCACACAGAGAGTCCTGCCCTGGCAGGGAGAGGGGTGGACAACCCGGGGGTGGAGAGGCAGGGAGGACAGGTCCTCACTTCGCTTCCGGAAGTCCATCTGCCTGCCGCCCCCTCACTCTCAGCCCTCTGGGTTAAAATTAGCTGAGTTTATTGGCAAGAAGGAGGGAACCATTTCAGACACATCAGCACCATCTGCATTTGGGGCTGCCTGCCACAATGGGTGCTGATGAGGGAGCCAGGTGCCAGCAGCTCTCCTCTCTGGCGGGGTAGGGAGACCCCTCTCCGATTTCTCCCCCGCTCTCTGGGTGAAGAGCAGACCCCTCCTTCTCCCCCCACTCCCTGGAGGCAGAGTAGACTCCTCCAAGTCCCCCGCCTCCCTGGGGGCAGAGCTGACGCTTCCATCTCTCCCTCTCCCTGGGGGTAGAGCAGACCCCTCCATCTCTCCCTCTCCTCCCTGGGGGCAAAGCAGACCTCCCATCTTCCCACCTTTCTTTGGGGGGCTGAGCCCCTCCATGCAATCAAGCCAGGGCTCCCCCAAATCAGGGTTTCCCTAGCTCACAAGTCTCTTGGATAGGCCAAGGTAGACATTTCCACTGTGCCAGGAACCTAGTCACCTGGACCGCAGCTGTCTTCCTGCCCCCCCCAGCTTTGGGGATACAATTAATCCAGCGCAGGGCATCTATGCTGGCACCACCACTGGGCACCCTGCCTGTGAAGACTTGCCCAGTACCCTCCTCCCCCCACTCACAGGGCTGCCTCGGTGGCCACAGAGGGGCCCAGGACAGCCTTGCGGACGCTGACCTGACAACCTCCCCACTCCTTCCTCTCCAGATGTTTTTCCACCCCAGGCCAGATGTTACCTCAGTCCCATCTTTCTCCGGGAGGATTTATTTTGGGGTGCCAACACACCACCCACTTGCTACTGATTTCACACTCAATAAAGCTTACTCATTAGCCCTCCTCCTGGGCTCTGAACTTCTAGGAGGTTTTGAGAAGGCAGAGCTGAAGAGAAGGAATGGGAGTGCTTATGTGCCAAGCCCCATTTGTCCCTGTCATGCTGCGTGACCTTGGGGGAAGTGCCCTCCCTCTCTGGGCCTCGGGCGGTTCATCCATCAAGCAGATTCAGACACAATGGTGGGGTGGAGGGCCACATTCTGAATTAGCCCTATTTCCTGGAGCAGAGGCTTGGCTGGTGTCTAGAGTTGGGGAGAGGACATTCCAGGTTATGGGGACTCCGTTTAGGCATCTCCTCCTCCAGGAAGTCTTTCATTCCCCTTAGGCTGCCTCAGACCCCCTCCCCAGACTGACAGTCCCTTGCTTCCCTCCATCTGGCACAACAGACACTGCTACTTTGGGTCTTCAGGGCCCGTTCATCCATCCTACTGCCTAAGGGATGAACAGCGGCCATTGGAGCCAGGCTGTGGAGTGGCCTGGGGCAGCTGGAGAGAGGCACAGTCCCTTCACCAAGGCGTTCTGGACCCATGCACCATGGTGACGAGGTGTCCATGGGCCCAGGCCATCACCCTCCACCTGCCCCCAATCTTCAGCCTCATCCACGGTGTGGGGATGGGTCAGAGAGAAGCTTCAAGGTTTCTAGAGGTCATCTCATGCAGCCTCTGGTCTCCAGGCAGAACTTTAACTCGGCACAGATCCATTCATCCAGGCTGAGCCCCTCCAGCACCTCCCAGACTCGGCATCAAGGAAGCTCTCCTGCACATCTAGCCTCAACCCCTCCTACTGTGCATCTTCGAAAGCCCGCCTGACTCCAGTGCGCCCTGGCTGTTATCCTGGGTGAATCCCTCCATCATCTGAGATGCCATCTTTCCAAGTAAGCACTGAGGCCCCTTCTGTCTCAGACATTCCAGGATTCCTATGTAAACTCATTCTTTGGGGCTTAGCTTCAGCCCTCCTCCTCCAGGAAGCCCTCTCAGAACACCATCCAAACCCTTCACTTCCCCATGAAAGTCCTCTGGGCAGGGCCCCTGCCTCTTCCTTCCTTCTCAGTCCTGTGTGAGGTACAGCAGAGAGCTGGGCAAAGGTTTGGGGAGCAGGGGAAATGTGGGGCAAGGCACCTACCACTCTGGGGAGCACGGCAGAGAGGGCCTCCTTGACAGCCCGTTGCAAGCCCGTGATGTCGATGACGGAGCCCAGGCTCAGCAAAGCATCCTGGAAGAGAGGAAATGGCTGTGAGGGCTTGCCAGGCATGCCGGGGCAGCCCCATCTGCCCGAGCACAAGCTCCCAGCTTAAACCAGAGCCCAAGGCTCTCAGACACTTGAACCCCAGGACCCTAGGACCTCAGAATCCAACATGTCTTAAGGCCCGAGAATATCCAATCTGGTCTCCTCATCTTGTAGATGGGGAAACTGGGGCTCAGAAAAAGGCCAGGAACTTAGCAAAGAACTCACAGTGAGGCAAGAGGTCAAGTCTAGACTAGAGCCCAGGTCTCTTGTCCTTTAGCCCAGGACAACTGGCATAGTAGGGAAGGCACAAGCTTCCACATTAAAACAAAGCAAAACAAGCAAACAAAAAGCCCCAGTTTGAACCCTAGCCGCACTATTTATTAGCAGTGTGTGCCCTGGTCAACTACCGAGCCTTAGTCTTCTGTCTGTAAAGCGGGGGCAACTGTGGCTATCTCCTCCTACAGGCTGATGTGAAGGCAAAATGAAACTGAGCCCTGAAGTGACCTGGAGTACCCACATAGGGTAGCTGCCCAGCTAAATGTGTGCCGCATCTGAGTCCCACTCACTTTCCCCAGGAGGGAGGTGGTCTCAGCCAGGCTCATTTTTCAGCCCAGTGAGGGGCTGGGTTGGGAGTAGCGAGTCCAAGGAGTATGTGAGCTGACAAGGTGGGAGAAACAGCTGAGCCAGCCCCTGGCAAGATGGGAGGGGAAGGAGAGGACAGCCTTGACTGCCTCACAGCCTTCCCATCCCGGGAACAGGCCCCGTCCTTGGACAGCCGGAACAGAGACAAGAAAGGTCCCTGCTTCTCGCTCTATTAACTTGGCCAGAGCCATAGGGATCAAAGATAAAGGTAATGGAACAGCGGATCCAGGGCCAAGGCAGGATCGTGACTCATATCGTCCACTCAGCCATGCCCTACAGCTAGCCCTTGGAAGTTCTTTCTGATGTCTTCCCTGTGGATGGCTGGATCTGTGTTCAGAAACCAAAGTGATTAACTGTAGGATGAAGGAGACATGGCTTAGCCCCCATTCATGTGAAAATGATATGAAATTGAGGATCTCAGTGGACCACGAGTTCAGCATGAGCCCATACTGTAAGTGTGGCTGATAATAAATTAAAATGCTAAAACAACAGGCCATATTAATAAAGATCTATTAACCTGAGTAGGGAAGATGACAGTTCCCCCACTTCTATAGGCTGATTAGACTATCCCCAGTGCATTGTGTCCCAGGTGGGGACAAGATAAGACTCATTCAGAGGAGGTGACCCATGTAAGGAGGGAATTGGACACCAAGTCTTGCATGTGACTAAGACTGGAAAACCTGGGGGTGCCTAGCCTAAAGCAGAGCAAACCCAGGGGTCTCAGTCTTCAACTCCAATCTCTCAGACTCTCCCGGGCAGGGAGATTGGACTCTGGGTTTCACAGAAGGCTGGCCTTGACCTGGTGGAATGAAGGACCTTCTTCCAGGCAGAGCCATGCTACATATGGAGAGGCCACCAGGAGACAGGGAGGAAGTGAGCTCCCCATCCCTGAGAGTGTGCAAGAATGGGCTAAATGCCCATTTGTCAGTGAGGCTACAGAGGGGAGTCCTGCACTGGGGTCCAGGCTTCAGCTCCAGATTTCATCTTTGCGTCTTCTTGGCTTCAGTTTCCTCCCCTACCCCCACTCCCATCCAGTCTGTGTTCCCAGGACAGTGGGGCAGCAGTGGGCTTTCACCCCGAATGCTCACTTGGCATTGCTTTCCCCAACTCCCAGTCTCCTTTGATCCCTCCCACTGCTCAAGGATGAAGATGCATTTTGGTCATAGAGATGTGTCTTTGCCCTTGGACATCAGAAGCTGCTAATGCCAAACAATACAATCCCCAAATTGGACCAACGGTCCTTTAACCCTTAGACGCTCCTCATCACAGTCCCGCCCCCCCTCCCCACCACACATACCCGCCACCCAGCTACAGACCTCGCAGAAACACCCCAGCAGCCTTCAGACCCTCCAGTACACACACAGGTTCTCGTGGGTGCACCTGTCTCCCTATGGATTCACAGGGCCAGGGCTCAGAACCCCTGCACAAAGGCTGCTGTGGCCTTTCAAGGTCAATTCTGCAGACTAAAGAGGGAAGGAAGAGCTGATGCCCCCCAAATCCCAAAATAAAGCCTGCAACCGAGGCACCTCAGACTGCGGCTCCCAGGGCAGGACCCCAGCAGGTGGTGCTGGCTTCAGTCTGTTCCTGCCTGGAGCAGGGGGTGGACAAGCTGAGCCTGAGGGGCCCTGCCCTCCCGTGGAGTTTGAGACATGTGTGCTGTGGAAGTTGGAGAAGAAGGGCCAAGCTGAGGGAGTGACTCTGATGTAGGGCAAGAAAATTTTCAAAGCCACAGGCTTGGGACAGCTAAATCTCTCCATTTGACAGATGAGGAAACTGAGGCTCAAAGAGAAGCAATGTCCTATCTGTGGTCAGCCAGCCAGTGGGGGCAGAGCCAGGTCCAGCACCTAAGTCTCTGGATCTCCGGCCTCTGTCTGGCTCCTGCTCTGCACCTGACCTCCAGCTCCCTCCCCAGGGGGGCTCAGAGAGAAGAGTCTGTCCTTTGTTCTGATTGGTGGGCTCCTCCACCTGCCCTTTACTTGGATTGGGGGCTGCCCCGACCTGTCCTTTACTGGAATTGGTGGGTGCCTGCCTGGCCTTTGTTCTGATTAGTCAGTTTTCTGTGACTCTTCCAGCTAAGGGCAGGATAGCTGCGGTGAAGATGGATGTAAAGGAACTTGGGGAGAGTTGGGGCAGCAGCAGGGAGGGGACTTCACATCCTTAGTCAGAGTGGGCTGATGTAGACATGCTCCAGGGCTCTCCACCTGGCATCCATTTGTCCATCCATCTCCCAGCTCTGCTCTGCTCCCCAAGGAGTGGGGTGTGCTGGGGGCAGGGACTGCAGCTGGGAAGGGCCACTTCATACCTGGCCCTCAAAGGGGCCTGCAAGGCTTGGTCAAATGCCACCTCCTCCCCAAATCTTCCCCAGATCTCAAAGCAACCTCACCTCCATTGCAGCAACTCAGGGAGCAAATAGCTCAAATCCCAAAGCCCATGAGGCGGGGGCTCAGAGAGCAGAGGGGAGAGAATCAGTGAGGAGGAGCTGAGAATGGGAAGTGGGGAAATTTCCGAGTTGGAGGCCCAGGTGGGAAGCTAATGAGGCTCAAGTCAAAGGCTAGAGCCCCAGAAATCTTAAAAAGAAGTGGAAAGGAAAAGTACAAACAGAGCCATCACACACATACATATTGCCACACGCACATCACTGCCCAACATGTATGCACACGCCCTCACACAAACATGCACACACACAGCTAAAAATGCAACCATATATACAAGGCGCACACAAATATGCACTTAGGCATGCACACACACACACACACACACACCCCAGGCTCGGGGTGGGGTGAAGGAGGTCACATTTCCTGCCCTCACAGCTTTTTGGAACAAACATCAGTATAAATATCAGCATAGCAACCTGGCAATTTCTCAGTCCCCAGGGAGGAATTTGTGGTGTGTAGAAAAGAGTAGTGATTTCCAGTCCTATCCCAGATTGACTACAAAAGCTCTGTGTGGCCTTAGCAGGGCCCTTTCCTCTTCTGAGCCTCAGTTTCCTCATTAGTAAAAATGGGTCCTTCCAGCTCTGCAACATATAGGTCTATGGTTGTGTGTTTTAATTCAGTGAGAATGGGTGGATGGATATGTGGATGGATAGAAGGACAGATGGATGGATTGATGGATGAGTGAATGGATGGATGGAAGGATGAATAAGTGGATGGATGGGTGGTTCGGTGGGTGGATGAATGAATGGATGAGTGGCTGGCTGGCTGGCTAGATGAGTGGATGGATGGATGGATGGATGAGTGGATAGATGGATGGATGGATGGATGGATGGATGGATGGATGGCTAGGTGGATGAAGCTTTCCTACTTTCCCCAGCTCCCTACCTGCAGCTCAGTGGTTGGAGGTAGGAGCACTCAGCACCATAGACAGTGCCACTCCCAATGCACTGGTCTTTCACCCCAGGTACCAAGAAAGGGGAGTGTGTTCTGAGTCAGGGCTCCTCTGGAGCCAGCATTGGGCCTGAATCAGCATTTCCGCACTCATTTGGGCAGGGGAGAGGGCCTGAACTAAATTACTTCTAACTCCTTAATGCCTAGAATTATATGAAGACAGAAACCTTAGCCTTATCCCTTCTGGTGCCACCAGCACAGGGACTGACGCCCTTCTTGAGGGTCAGTGTCACTGTCACAAGCTGCTCTCCTGTCTTGTCTCTGTGGTTTCTATGTCTTTTCCCACCTCCATAAACCCTCCTATTGCTCTCCCCACTGCCTGGAGCCTAGGGCCCACCACTCCCTCTGCAAGGAAGCCTCACAGTGTCCCCAGTGGTGGCCTAGAAGAAGGCACAACATCAAAGCCAACAGCCTAGTTGGCTGACTCAAATCGTGTTACTGACTACACACACTGATTCATCCAACTCTGCTTGGGCTAGGTCCCCTGTGTGGCCTGGGGGCGGGGCACTCTCTCTGGGCTTTGCTGTCCCCTTCTCTAAAGGGCGGGTCCTTCAAGATCCCCCAGGACCTTGGAGCCCTGCTCCGTCTCTATTCCTCTTTCCTTCCCTCTGGGGCTGTGTCTCTCTCTCTGGCTCCATCTTTCCAATCTCTCCTAGTGGATCTCTCTTTCTCTCCATGCCTCTCTCCGTCGATGTCCATCTCTGTCACAGGCTGCTCTCCTGTCTCGCCTCCAAGAGTCTCCACATCTTTTCCCACCTCCAAATCCTCTCTCCTCTCAGATGGCGTCTCCTGCCATGTCTCTCCTGCACACTCCTGCCCTCACCCACTCCTGTCTCTCCTGCCCCCACCTCCCCCAAACCTCCAAGGAGTCACCTTGAGAACTTGAGGAGAAAGCACCTGGACCAAGATGGCCACCCACAGAATGGGGGAGCCCAGGAAGGCGGCCATGGTGGGAGAAATCGGGGGTGCCAGGGCAGATGCCATCTACACTCTTTGGCTTCCTGCCTCCCATTCTGGTGGGCAATATACACAGTCTCTTATCTTCCCAGAGAACAAGGCCTTCAAGAGCAGAGGAGCAAATCCGTCTCTGTGCCCAGCATGGGCCTGGCACTAGCAAGCCCAGCTGCTCCATCGGGCTGATTGGCAGAACTCCTCCAAAGCAGGCCTCCTGGGAGCTCAAGCCAGAGAAGCCCCCTTTAGCCGGGCCTTGGACCCCAACCTGAGCCCCCCAAGCTTGCTCTGTGACTCTCACAGTCCTCACAGTCCGCCTCGCCCTGCAGATCAGGAGACGGCAAGGAAGCAGGAAGCAGCTCCCCCACCTCGCCGCGCACTCGCCCACGCCTGCCACCTGCCCAAGGAGCCGCTGCTAACAGACACTGGCGCCTTAAATACTCAGCGAAGAGCTGCCCAGAAGTGCTAAAATCTTGCCGCCCAGTCCTCCCCTCAACAAGGCTGAGCTGGACCAGGACCAGGAGAGCAGAGTTTCTGGTGACCAACAGAGGCTTGGTGACCCTGGGAGACCTGAAGGAACCGGCAGGAGAGAGACCCAGGCCACAGGTGGACAAGCTCAAAAGTCAGTGCCCTGCTTCAGTGGGGTGTGAGGCACACCTACTGTGTGCTAGAGGTGCCCACCTGTGGTTCTCAGACTCAATGATTCACCAGAATCTCCTGAAGGGCTTGTTAACATATGATTGCCAGGCCCCACCCCCAGAGTTTCTGATACAGCAGGTCTGGGATGAGGCCAAGAATTTGTATTTCCAACACATTCCTAGATGATGCTGATGCCACTGGCCCAGGGACCACAATTGGAGAACGAGGGACATACACCATCTCTAATCCTCCTACAAACCCTGAGAGGTGCCCATGTGACCACCCCATTTTATAGATGAGGAGACTAAGGATCAGAGGGGAGGGGCCTCACTCAGGTGAGAGCTGAAGCAAGTCTGCGTCACTTCCATCACATGAGGGGACTCCTCAGGGAAGGTCCCAGAGGAGGGCAGAGGCGGAGGCGCTGGAAGGAGAGAATGAGGCGGGACAGGGGCATGACATGGACCAGGGTGGATGAAAGGGGCCACTGGGAGCTCAGGAGTCCAGCCCCACAGGAAGAGCCTGCCCCCACCCTTCTCTTCTCCCCTCCCTCCTCTTCTCCCCTCCCTCCTTTATTTCCCCTCCACCCCGCCTTGGCATTCCCCCTCCTCCTGCCCTTCGCAGACTCTGGCTTCAGTTGTTACTCCAACAGGGCCGCGTCTCCAGCCTCGGAGCCACACTGGAGACACGTGCACTGTAGAATACACCTGAGCCCAGTCCCGGCGCCCCGCCCACCCGTGGCCATCGCCCACCTTCCTGATGAGCTCGGCTCCCACACGGGTAGCTCGTCCCTCCATACTCACAACCAGCTCCTCCCGGGCCCCTCACCCTTTTGAAGCCAGTCTCAGCTTCTCCTCTAGCTCCTGCCTCCTCTGAAACACCCTCCCAATTGTCCTAGGCCCCCCTGGATCCCTCAAGGGCTGTGTTTGGGGTGTGGATGAAGGATGGGAAGGGGAAGGAGTTGGGGAGGGAAGGTAGGAGTTGTGTGAACAATCAGCTCTTCAAGGGCCTGACTCACTAGGATCCCTCGGTCCCTAGCACAGGGTCTGGGGTCAAGAAAGGAGGGAATAAGGGACAGCCAGAGTGGGCAGAGGGAGGGAGGCAAGAGCTAGTGAGGGGAGGGGGAAGATGGCCCCGGGAGGCGGACAGCAGATCAAGAGGGACCAGGACAGGCTCAGAGCTTCTTCGGCCCTCTCCCTACCTTCGGCTGCGTCATCTGCAGGGCAGAGCCAATAGTGACCTCCATCCTCATTACACACATTCTCCTCGACGCCACAGCCTTCCTCCCAAGCCCATCACTGGCATCCCTCTCATCGCTGCTGTCTCCACCATCTTGGTCACCTGATGCCTCTACTGTCCTCGACTCCTGGCCAGGGGCCCGTGCGGGCAGAGCTAGGCACAGTGGGCAGTCACAAGGAGGCAGATGTAAGCTTGCTCTGAGTCAGTCATACCACAAAAGAGAAGCCTGGGCAGGAGGGAAGGGTGAGCTCCCTGTCCTCAAGGGTGTGCAAGCAAGGACAGGGCCCTGCCAGGGAGTCTGGCCCTGGAGAAAGGGCTTGGTGGGCTCGGCTGGGAATCCAGCTCTGGGTTCCATGACCCTAAATGTCTTCGAACCCTCCTCAGCCTCAGCCCCTCACATGGCCTTCATGATGGGTTGAGAGCTGGACAAAGCAGGTCCAGGAACCTCTGAGAGGCAGACACTGTGACCCAAGCAGGAGAGGAGGGTGGAGCTGAGTGACCGGCTGGGCCAGTGTCAGAAAAGAGTGTATGTCTCTCAGGAAATGGTGGCCAAAGGAACAACTGGATACATGAATGAATGAGTGACCTGTCTTCTCTGGGCCTCCCTCCAGGAACATTTTGTTGCTGCTCCCTCTCAGGCAAATCTGAGCCTCCTCCCCGGGGCTCTTACAGCCCGCGCACCCCCATGATGTCATCGCACGTGTCCACGTGTCCCTGCGTCCATGCGTTGCCACTGTTTCCCATCTGGCTCCCCCATCAGACTGGGAACTCTTAGAGGGCAGAGGCTGTGTCCTGTTCCTCCCGGGGCCCCAGCATCACCCAGCCCATCACGGGTGTCAGGTGTCTGCTGAGTTATCACATGGTCAGTTGGACCCCTGCGTGTCTGGGGCTGTCGGGCTGTGTGGATATATGCCATCACTGAGCAGAGGGGTGGACCCCAGGACCCCTGGAGGCTTCCAGGCAGGGAAGACAGCTGAGACTTCTCAAAGTTTCCTAAGTCCAGCACAGTGACTGTCTCAGAGAAGGAGCCTGAGGATGGAGGATGCCTTATGTGAGAGCTTTGGGCAAACTTTTCAAGGCATCTCCGCAGACCAGGAGGCCCTTCGTGCTCTAGGATCACCTCCCAGTGCAGACGGGGCTGCAGACAACGTGTCACGGAGGAGGGCTCTTCCCCGAGAAGAACGCTATCACCGTCACCTTCTTTCATGGGTAAGGTCACCTTCTCTAGGCAGCCTTCCTGGTGGGTCACTTGTCCTCCTCCCAGACCTCCCGAGAATTCCCACAGGACCTGGGTCTGGAGGCCCAGGCCTCACAGAGGCCAGTCGCCAGCTTGATGGAGGTAGACTAAGGCTCCAGAGCCAGGAGAGCACCCGCCCAGGGCCTTGCCTGGAGTCAGGAGGCCTCGCCCCAGCCCAGGGCCCTTCAGGACTCACGAGGCTCCTTCCCTCCTGAGCACTGTCTGTCTTTAGGGCCTTTCCAGCTCACTGCCTTGGCCAGGGGATGTGCTGAGCCCCTCAGATGTGGGGTGAGGCTGGATGTTTCCTCCAGGCCCGGGGCAGGGCCCCATGTCTCGCCCTCTGTGCCAGACCCAGTGCCCAGAGTGGGAGGTAAATGCTGGACGGCGCTGGCCCGACACAGGGGTAGGGTGGGCCTGCAGAGGGCAGGGAGGGAGGGCTGATCTGGGGAGGGGCTGGTGGGGGTGGAGGAAGGGCGAGCCTGGCAGAGCCGGTCTCCTCCGGGGCAAGGCAGGGAGCAGGACACAGAGCGGCTGCCACTGCCATCTCCACCTGCCTTGGGGGTCTCCCTGACTCTGTCCTGAGCTCTCTGTTTCCGTCCCTCAGCCTCCCTGGGCTCTTGTGTCCACCCCTCTTGCTGTCTGTCTGTTCTTCTCTGGTATGTGTCTCTCCAGCAGCCTCACTGCCGGGCCCCAGGACTGTATTTGGCTCTATCTTCAGGGCCTGGCCCATCCCAGCTGTTGCCCAAATCCCAGGGAGGGGGGGTAGGAGCAAGAGACTGAGACAGAGACAAAAACCGAGGCAGAGGCAGAGGGACAGACAAGAGCCAGGAGGGGGCCCTGGGGACAGGGGCTGGGGAGGCAGGGCTGGCCAGGGTCATGAGGGGAAGGCCTTGAATACAAGGCCAGAGTTGGCGGAGGAGTGGGGTCCACCCTTTCCCTCTGCGCCGGCTCCTGGCACCCTCCCTCTCCTGCCCCTGCAGGAATGTGTCAGCACATTTATTGTTCCTAAAAATAGCCCTTCTGTATTGGGGGTCGGAGTGAGGAATCTTCTGGGCAGGGTTCATCTCAGGCATGCCCCAGCCTCTGGGCTCCCATCCTCTATGTTCCCCAGAGCAGGGCCTTGCTGAGCTGCCCCCCACCCCTACCTGCAGGACTCTGTTAAAACCTAAGTCTGACTGCATCTCTCCCTTGCACAAGACCACCGTGGCCCCTGGGGCCCCGGATAGGCTCTGAGCTCCCAGGCCTGTTAGGGAGCTGTTTGTAAAGCATTCAGCACCTCCTGACAGGGCCACCCGTTCCTGCCAACTCCCATCCAGGCTCGCAGGCTCCAGCCTCTTCCCGACTCTCCAACCTCACTACCCCCACCCCTTCGTCCCTCCGACCTCCACGCCTCAGCTCCTCCCCTTCCACCTCCGGCACTGGGCTGTCCCTTCCAGGCCCAGCCCTGCTTTGCCCTGCTCTAGTGCCCTGCCCCATTGTGCCATTCACTACCCGGTTGTCCTCCAGTGTCCAGGGGACTCTCATCCCCACCTCCCCTCCACTGCTTCCCTCAGCAGGTCAGCAAGGGGATGGGCACAGGGACCCCAAGCAGATGTTGGCCCTGAGGTGCAGCCTTCTCCAGGGAAGGGGACATTGGCAGGGAGATGCTGCAGGCACTGGAGCCCTGCACCCTGCCTGAACCCTGGAGCCTATTGGCTCCTCCATCTCCCCTCCCCAGCTTTGGTTTACTCTTGTGCACCCTAGGCCTGGAATGTCTCTCCATTTCAGTCTCCAGGGGAACGCCCACCCAGTCTCACCTCCTCCCTGCCTCCATTTTTCAGATGGGGGAACCGAGCCCAGAGAGGGGAGGTGAGGGGTCCACGAGCCCATGGGAAGCTGGCCACGGGCTTCGGTCATGCTGCATCATTATGCAGGGTCCCTGTCAGCAGGGCTCCAGAGGCAGGGGCAGGATCCTCACACAACCCACCACTCACCCACCCTCCCCAGGCGGGCAGGCTGCCATCCAAAGTTATTTGCCTTTGGAGGGCCCAGGAAGCCAGAGAACAAACATCCGGAGTCTCTGGAACTTCTACTCTCTCTCCTCAGATCCTGAGGATCTGGGAGCCACTGAGCGCACGCACACACGCGCGCGCACACACACACAGCCCATGGCGGGGCTAACAATGAGCCCAGGAGATCTCGTGGGATTGTTGTACCTGTGAGTCTGTGCAGATCCTTTAAAAGTCCCAAACCGTACAAAGATGATGATGCCCGCCCCCACCTTCTATAAATTTTGTCTTGGAAATGAAAATTAAATTTGCTTTTGAGTGACTTTTTTGATTGCAAAATTCTGGATATGCTCACCAAAACCGATACACTCATCAAAACTGACCTTTTCTCTCACTTTGCGGGGAGCTCCAGCTTTGCTGGTGATTTAAGCACGTGTGTGGCTGGCCCGTTAGTCATCCATAATGTGTGTCCCTACAGGCCATCATGTGACCACAGCACAATATGTCCCTTAGGCCACTAGGAGAATGCCTGTGTGAAAGTGTGTGATTCTGTGGGAGAATGTGTGAGAGTGTAAACGTGTCAGCACCTCTGCCTCCACGTCTGTGCTTGAGCCATCTGCACGTGCAGGTGACTGTCACGGCCTGTGTCCGTGCATGTGTGATTTGGGTTGTGGATGTCTCTGAGCCTGGCTGTGTGCAGTGAGTGTGTAACTGTCTGAGGGACTGTGAGGGCACCAGTGGCTGGTGTTGTCTCTGAATGAGTGGATGAGTGTGTGGCTGAGAGTGTTGGCATCTGTGCACATAGAGGGTCTGATTCTCTTCCCCTGTGCCCCCATCGCCTCCACCAGACCAGGGCTCACATCCCTACCCTGCCGCACGTCACCTGTCTGGCATTGGACAAGTCTTTGAACCTTCCTGGGCTCAGTTTCCTCATCTATAAAATGGTGCTTTCTCCCAGAGCTGCTGAGAAGACTAAATGGGCATTGTCCAAGTCCTGCCTGAGCTGGCTCCCAGCAGGAGGCGAGGCCACCTCTGTGCAAGTTAGAAAGAGGTGACCCCAACCCTCTGAGTAAATGCAGCCCTGTGGGGCAAGGACTGGCAGGGGAGGGAGGCCTGGGTTTCAGTGCTGCCCCACTTCAGTTGAAGCCCCTGTGCAAGATACAACCTGGAGGTTGGAGGCAGTGGCCCTGCAGGTGACCAAGAAACTGCAGTTCCCCTTCTTCCTGCCCCCACTCCAGACATGCAGTCTGGGACCAGAGGGTCTCTGACTCTGGAACTGGGGTGGACATGTTCCAGATGAGGCTCTAAAGACACCCATCCCCTCCTAACTTCCCCTGGGGCTCTGTCCTCTTGACCTACCCCGCTGCCCTCCCTCCCCAAAGCCCAGGAGAAGGCCCTATGGAAGCCATGAGGGGGACTGACCAGACCTGGGATGCAGAGACCACCTGGGCTAGTCGGAGGCTCAGAAACCCCCACCCAGCTCAACTCTCATTGTCAGACGGGGAGACTGACAATGGAGGGAGAGGGCCGGGGACCCTCCCAGGTACACAAGCAAACCCGGTCAGTCCAAGCTCCAATCTCAAGACCTCTGGAGCTGGAGCTGGGGAGACCTAAGCTTTGGACTCTGTTGGCTCCTGAATGGAGCCCAAGGGAGTGCGTTGGGGTCCCAAGAGATAAGCGCTTCCAGAGCTATCTCCTCAGTTGTTGGTATGGACCTCCTACCCATCCCTATCCTCCCCACCCAGGCCAGATCCCCTGCTGGTGTGATTAACCAAATTATGGGGTTTTTTCTTGAGCAAATTGCATCGGCTTAATTGAATGAGGCTGCAGGAGCCTGGACTGGAGGCTGACAGCGGTGAGGACGGCAGGAGCGGGGGCCAGGAGGGTGTGCGAGCAAGGGGGCACTGACAACGCTGAGCAGGGGACAGAAGGGGTGAGAGAGCAGGGCTGTGGGCATAGGAACATGACATCACTCATTCAGTATGCCCTCTCTGCGCACCCATCACACTAGGCGCCTGGGCAGAGGGCTGGAGGGGGGTGCTCCCCAAGAGATCACGGAGCATTTGTTCAGCGCCAGGTACTGCCTTCATTTAAAAGCACTGTTTCATGTAATCCTCCCAACAGCCCCATTTTATACTGGAGGGAACTGAGGCTCAAGAGAGAAAAGGACTCGCTGAACGTCCAAGCCAGACAGGGCTGTCTGACACCGGAGTCTTGTTCTGACCCAGACCCTGCGGCACCCACTGAAGGGCCCCGTCCTGCCTCCAGAAAGCCCTCCTGGGGAGTTCAGAGAAAGGAGGAGGCCTCACAGCAGCTCACACTTGGGCCCAGGCAACACTTCTGTCCCTATAGGGTGTTTCTCCTCGTCCACTCTACGATGTCTGTCCCCTCTGACGGTCAGCAGCTGAGGCTGGGGCTGATCCAACACGGATCACATACACCCCCGTCACCCACAGCACACCCACCATCTCTCCCCCTCCCACGCAGCACCCCGCTCTGTGTCACACTCATCACCCCAGGATGACACACAGGGACATGACCACTGTCGCCTTCACATGGCATGTCCCACATACTGAGTGACACACAATCATTTCACAGTGTCCACAGCGTCACACATCACTGAATGTCACAGGGACACACACAGCAAAATTCACTTTCACCCTCACTCAGGGTGTCCCACATCCCCACTGTCACACACCATGTTCCCAATGTCCACAGTGTCACCCTCACACAGTGTCATAAACGCAGTTCCAAGCTGGCTCTGTGTCTCACTGTCACATTTCAGCATCATCCAGGACCTTCCAGCCTTAAAAAAAATCCATCTTTGGTGAAATGACATCATGTCTAGGATTTGCTTCAAAATACTTCAGCAAAGCAACCCACGGAATGGGAGAAAATATTTGCAAATCATGTATATGATAAAGCATTAATATTAAGAATAGATTAAAAACTCCTACAACTCAACAACCACAAAAACAAACAACCTGATTTAAAAATGGGCAAAGGACTTCAATAGACATTTCTCCAAAGAAGATATACAAATGGCCAATAAGCACATGAAAAGATGCTCAACATCACTAATCATTAGGGAAATACAAATCAAAACCACCACGAGATACCACTTCATACCCATTAGGTTGGCTACTGCCCCCCCCCCCGAAAAAAACCAGAAGATAACAAGTGTTGACGAGAATGGGGAGAAATTGGAACCCTGGTACACTGTTGGTGGGAATGTAAAATTGTGCAGCTGCTGTGGAAAACAGTGTGGCAGTTCCTGAAAAAATTAAAAATAAAATTACCACATGACCCAGCAATTCCACTTCTGGGTATATACCCAAAAGAACTGAAAGCAGAGTCTTGAAGAGATACTTGTACACCGACGCTCACAGCAGCATTATTCGCAATAGCCAAGAGGTGGAAGCAACCCAAGTGTCCATCAATGGACAAATGGATAAACAAAATGTGGTATATACACACAGTGAAATATTACTCAGCCTCAGAAAGGAGGGAGATTCTGACACGTACTACGACACAGATGAGCCTTGAGGATATCAGGCTGAGTGAAATAAGCCAGTCACAAAAGACAACTACTGCATGACTCCACTTATATGAAGTACCGGGAGTAGTCACGTTCTTAGAGACAGAAAGTAGAGTGGTGACTGCCAGGGGCTAGGGGAGGGCGACATGGAGAGTTATTGTTTAATGGGTATAAGCTTCAATTGGGAAAGATGAAAAAGTTCTGGAGAACGGTTACATATCAATGTGAACATACTTAACATTACTATACACTTAAAAATGGTGAAGATGGTATTTTATGTTATGTGTATTTTACCAGAATTAAAAATTTAAAAATAAAATACTTCAGGAAAGAAAAATGAAAAACAAAGTGGAGGAGGAGGGATAGATGAACTAAACGTGCCCAAATCTTGATAACTGTGGATGTGGGTAACGGCTATATGGCAAGTTTATTGTATTGTTTTCTCTACTACTGTGTGTTTAAAATATTCATTAATAAAACAATTTTACTCTCCCTTGACCTCACACCCCTTTCCAGCGACTCCACCCTTCTCTGCATCTCTTCACAGCCAAACGTGTCCAGAGGACCGACCGTGCTCTGTCTTCACCTCCCACTCACACTC
The DNA here is from genome assembly GCA_031878705.1 of Tapirus indicus. Lineage (NCBI taxonomy): Eukaryota > Metazoa > Chordata > Mammalia > Perissodactyla > Tapiridae > Tapirus > Tapirus indicus. The sequence continues at coordinate 27,938,029 of CM062924.1, forward strand.
TCCCAGACCACCTGGCTTCTGGCCCCACCTCATCACCGACGTGGTTCTGTCCACCGTTCCCACCTTGCCTGATGGGGCAGCAGCACCCCTCCCCCCCGAACCACTCTCCTCCTGTAGTTTCTGGCTTCGCACTCCTGGTCACCTCCACCTCCCTGGCCACTCCTCCTCTGTCTCTTTGCTGGTCTTCTTCAGCTTCCCGACCTCTAGAGGACGGAGTATGTGGGGCTTGGGGCTCAGGCCTCAGTCCTCGCCTTTTCTCTCACTATGCTCTCTCCCTAGGTGATCCCATACAGGTCCGTGGCTTGATAAACCGTCCATGCCTGTCGACTCCCAATATACCCCGAGCCCAGTCACCGCTGCCCCCTGGACATCTTCACCTGGATGTCTGACTTCCATCCAAAACAGGTCTCTTAATTTCTGCTGCCTTGCCCTCTCCCATCCCACTAACTCTGACCGTCTCCCAGTCTTCACCCATCTCACAACACCTCCTCCATCCATCACTTGGTTCTTTAAGCCAGGAACCCGGAAGCCATCCTCCGTTTCTCCTCTCATTCATCAGCAGTTCTGTCATTCCTACCTCCCAAATATCTCCAAAGTTCGTCCATTTCTCTCCAACTCTTCTGCTGTCTCCTGAGCCCCAGCAACACCATCTCCTGCCCAGGGGGCTGCCGTAGCCTCCAACTTATCTGCCCGCCTCCTCTCGGCCCCTCCAACTCATCCCCCACATATACTCTGCAGCCAGAGCAAATTTTCCAGAATAAAGTAAGAGTTGATCTATAGATTGAAGGAAAAAGTGATACAGAATGTTCATGACTCAAAATAATAGTTTTATTAGATGGTATTTCCAGTCCCAGAACCCTGAGCACGCGGAAGGCTATGTGTTATCAAGGAGGCGTTGTTAATTTTTAAGTTCCCTCACCACTAAAACAATGTGATACTGAATGTAAATCAGTGGAATAAAAAGTTCTGTGAGTCAAAAAAAAAAAAAAACCCATGAAATGGACCGTGTCACTTCCCTGCCTCAACCCACTGGGGTCTTCCCATGACAGCGTCATACACAGTGTCGTGTGCTCACATTTCACATCGTCACAACCATTACACGCAGCATCACACAATGTCAAGCTCAGGGTCACGCAGCATCACACACTGGTTTTCACGCACTTGCTGTCACTCCACGTCACACCCTTGGGTGCACACTCAGCCTCACTATATAGTATGCTTAGGGCACACGCTTGTTTTCACAATTCAGTATCAGATGCTTGAGCCACAAACTCAGGACCACAGTGTCATTCAACTGTGTTTACATATTTGATCCTCATGGGGTCACACTCTTAGTGTCACGCACTTGGTATCACTCGGCATCACACAATGTCACACAGTATCACAGTGCCACACACTCGATGGCACATCCACTGTCTCACACAGTCTTCGACAAGTGATGTCACACACTCAGTATCACTCAGCATCACACACTTAGTGTCATGCTCCATGACTCACCTATTCTCCACACAGTATCCCATGACTGAGGTCACATACTTGATATCACACAATGTCACAAGCTCCGTGTCACACACTCAGTAGAACACCCACCGCCCCACAAGCAGTGTCTCAGCGCCACCCTCGGCATCACCCTGGGTCCCACAAGCTCCCCCCACCCCCACCCCCACCCTGCTGGGCACACGAGCTGCAGCCCCATGTCAAGGCTGTTTCCTGTTGTTGTGCTCGGAGTCCTCAGCCACCGCTTGTTCCTCTGAGGATTTCCTGTTGTCACGGCCCCAGTCAGGCCTGGCCCAGCCTGGAATACACAGCCCAAAGCCCAAGAGCCGGCCAGCAGGAACCCTGGGCCCTCTGCCCACCTCATTCTGGCTGGGCCATGGGATTTTCCCCCATTCCATCAACCTGGACCCCCGTGTGCCTGGGCTTGTGCTGGCTCCACTGAAAGGAGGTGACCTCTGGGCCTTGCCCCCCTCCCAGGGTGCCCAGGCCTGGGCTTCCCAGGAGGGGGCTCTTGGGCAGCCTGGAAGAATCTGTCTACACTGTCTGAACAGCTTGGGACAAGACCTTAGCTGGTCTCTGGGGCTCAGTCCAAAGCTTCTGGGAGCCAGAGAGGGGCAGATGGTAGAAGGTGGAGGACAAAGGGTTAGGGGGTTAGAGAGTGAGGGAAGGCTTCCCAGAGGAAGCCAGCTGAGAGCTGGGAAATGCGAGGAGGAGGAAGAAAAGGCATCCCAGGTAGGGGCACCAGACAGGAGCGAAGGCTTCCGAGGCAGGAAGCGGGAGGAGACTGAACCAGGAGGGCTGACAGGGATGAAGACAGGAGCACAAGAGACAGGGAGGTTATGCTGTGGGATGTGGAGAAAAACAGCTTTCTCTCCTATCAGCTCCCTCCTCTCCCCAGACCAACATTCAGATTCTGGCTCTAAGCAGGAGCCTCCGGGTACGCCCTTCCTGGCCCTGCCTTGGGGGGCCCCACAGATTGCCCCCCACGGCGGCCAAACCCCCTCACCTCCTGCCCCAGACCAGCCCGCAGGAAGGACACGAGGAGGCCAGCGCACGCTCCCCACACGGCCTGAGATAAATATTTCCCGGGAAACGGAACTTGTTCTCTCTGTGTTTACAGCCAAGGGCCAGGCGGGGTGGTGGGGGAGGTGCCAGCCAGAGGAAGCGCGTCCTTGGGCCCACAGTATCTAGCCCAGCACTGCCTCAGACCTGCTGTGCGCCTCTGAGCCAATCCCTGCCTCTCTCTGAGCCTCCATTCCAAGCCCTCAAGGGGGCTGGACCTCCCTGGATCCTGGCCTCCCCAGAAGCCTGGCCCAGCCTTGGCTTGTGTCTTTTCTGGGTGTGATTGCCTGGTGCTTGATGCCTCCCCCTTCAGACTAGGCTTCTCTGATGGCAGGACCTGTGTCTGCCCATCTCCGCCTTGTCCTCGGTCAGTCAGGCCTATGGACAGATGGATGGACAGACAGACAGAGAGACAGGCTGGGGTGGCAACTGAGACTGCCTCCCTGGCCCCAAGTCCCTGCACAGCCCAGGCCTGTGCCGTCCGACAGGTGGGCAAAGACAGATGGCAGGGCCTCAGGGCCCTCATGGATGCCAGATGCTATGGCCAATTTGTTGGCAGCAGCTCCCCCAGGGCCATGGGGCATCATCGAGGCCACTTGCTCCTGATACGCAGAATCCAGGAGGAGGCTGGCACATCTGCCAGTTAGGAGCACTCACTCAAGAGTGTTAAATACAGGCCTGAAAAGTGCTGCCTGCAGCAGCCCTTCCAGCCTCACCCCAGTGCCCCCTGCCCAGAAATTCGAGCTCCACTGACATGTCAGGCGTCCCCCCGAGGGGACCAGGGGGCATCCTGCCCGCATGCCCTTGCATAAGCTGCTCCTTTCTCAGCCCCCATGACGGTCTTACCTTAGAGGACCACCCCGGCTCCTGCCCCTGCTTATCGCCCTCCCACCACACTGGGCCCACTTATTCACCATCAGCGGCCTCAACCCCACCCCAGACTCTGAGACCAAGCACTACTCAGCCCAGGACCCAAGGGCAGAGAGGTTTTTGAGCTGGGTTCTCAGCACCAAACCAGCCTCCTGCAGGCCCCTCTGGGGCTGAGTCCTTGTTCCAAGCTCTTCTATCTGCTTGTTCCCAGTCCTGTGCAGGTCCTTGTTCTCTCAGAAGCCGACTACATGGACCTCTCTGACTATCCAGCTGATCTCTGGCCTCGGTCAGAGGCCTTGACCCTCCTTAACCTTCAAAGTTCCAAGGCCATCTCCTCCAGGAAGTCTCCAAGACTGCCCCTAATCCAGTAACTGCCCTCTTCTTGGAACTACTCCAACCCCATCACAGACATTCTCATTCGATCAAGAAGCATTTATTGAGCACCTACTATACACCAGGGCCCACATGGGCCCAGGAGAGGCAAAGGAGGCTCAGCCTTGGTTCCTACCCTCCAGTTTACAACAAAAGGATGTATAACCACATGAGGCAACAAGTTACCCGACTGTAAGCTCAGGGAAGCCTGGGGGCTGTGAGTGCCCAGGAAAGAGGGGAGACTGACTAGACCTGAGGTGGAGGGAGCAATCTGAGAGGACTTCACAGAGAAGGTGACATCTAATCGGGGACTTGAAAAGGGAGTAGGTGAAGAAAAACAGGAAAGGCTCTCCAGAGAGAAGGATCAGTGCAAGCAAAGGCAGGGAGGCCGGGAAGAGCTGGCGTCTGGGGACAAGGGGTGGACACAAGTGGCCCAGCAGGCAGGGCCGGCAATGCTGTGCCAAGGAGGTGGTCTTTACTTACCGCGTGGGCAGCGACAGAGGAGCCAGTGCTGGGCAGTGTGTGAGGGTGCTTAGTGTGGGTACCTGTGCCCTTGACCGTCTCTCCCTCTCCCCCAAGCCCCGCCCCACTGAGAGCTCCCAAGCCCTCATCTGGGCCCTGAGAGCTAGCACAGAGAGGGCATGGACCCCGTGTGCTCCGTTCACTACTTGAACTGCCTCAGCTCCAACAGCCAGAGCGAGTGATGGCCCTGGCCCTGAAGGAGGATTCTGGGCTGAGCCTGAGCAGCTGGCACAGGGGCCAGGGAGCCATCCCAAGAGAGTGTGCTGAACAGATGCCCGCTAGGCGGGGATGGGTGCTGGCAGCCCTGCTCTGCTGGCTGTTGCGTTGTCAGTGCCAGGAGAGCATGCCGTGCCCACGGAACCCCCATGAACCCCAGCCCAGCCCTCAGTGCACCTTGTCTCACCGGAGCACAGCCTAGTCCTGGCTCCCAGATCTCACCCTTGAGGGAAGCAGGGAGGGTGCTACCTCCCTCCAAGGACCTGCTGCAGGCCAGGCCTGGGCTAGGCACCTCACACATACCGTCTGTAACTTCTCCCACCAGCTCTGCTGTGATTACGTCCAATAACGATGGAGCTTCTTATCCCCTTTTGACAGGTGAGGAAACTGATGCTCAGGCTGGCTAAGGGACTGGCCCAAGGTCACACCTAGGAAGTGGTGAAGCCAGGACTTGAACTCATGCCCATCCGACTCCACGGTTGGTCCATAGCTGAGGCCATCATGTCCCCCTCGCCTGCACCCTGATAGGAGGCCCCTCAGCAGTCTCCCCAGCCCTTTCTCTCTTTCCCTCCAGCTGTCCCTATAGTCTGAGCAACACTCTAAAGTCCCTACTCTCTCCAGTCCTGTCCTTTCTGTCCTGGGGAGTCCCCTAGGGCAGCAACCCATCTCTCCCCAGCAGGGCTGACCGTGGGCCTGGGCACACGGAGCGGGTGCTACTGCACCCAGAAATAGAGCAGCCTCTGTCAAGAGGCCAGGCAGACACCTGCCATCTTCAGTTGGGTGTGGGGCTGGGGGCAGGACAGAGCTGAGAGCTGAGGGGCTCAGAGCCTAAGATCCTCGGCCTGAGGGAGGGGGCAGCAGGACGCAGACAGAGGAAAGGCAGAGAGAACAGAGGGACGGGAGCACAAGGGGGTGATCCAGGGAGGCTTGTGGGAGGGTGAGGCTTGGGGGCCTGGGAAGGAAGCGCAGAACTTGAACTTGAAGGAGCAGGGCCAAGGGCCTAGGCAAAGGGGGCTGTGCACAGAGGCACAGACAAGGAGCCTGGGCCTGGCTCCTTCCTTCAGGGCTCAGCTCCCATCGCCTAGGAGAGTCTCAGCTTCTCCAAAGCCCTCTCTCCTCCTGGCTTCCCGGGAGGGTGACAAATCCAGTCTGTCCTGGCAGGTGGCAGCGGCTGCTGAGACACTGCTGGCACCCAGGAACACCATGTGTCCCAGCTCTGGGGGGAGCCCCAACCCTATGGGGAATGCCATGGCCATAAATAAATTAATAATGACTTTCCAGCCCCCCACCTCCCTTCCCCAGCTCCCAGCTGTGGGGACATTCTCAGAGCTTGGCCCCACATCCCAGCAGTGAGCCCATGCTGAGCCCCCTGTGCACCAGGCCCTGTGTGGGCGACTTCTTCCCATCTTACCTGAGGGCAGGGAGAGAGTGAGGGTTGGCACGAGACACACCTGGGCTCCACTCTCAGTTCTGCCCCTGATTCACTCCCTGTGCGACCCTGCTGGGCCTCAACTTCCCCAAATGTCAGGGGAGAATAAGAACAGCCCTGCCTCTTCGGAGGTTGTGAGGATTAAACAGGGGAGCTCCTGGCCCAGAGGAGGGGCTGACACAGCAGCAGCCTCCCCTTCTTCCCAGCCAGGCCTGGGCACAAGGGCAGGCTCAGGCCGGTCTCACTGCATGGTCCAGTTTTCCACACACCCCTCCTCTGTGCCAATCTTCTCTGTCCCCAGCCCACCCCATCTGCTGCTCAAGGCCCCTCTGAGCACTGGAGATTCCTACGAGGCACAGTCAGGGGTTGGAGATGGCACCCCTCATCTCAAAAGAAGTGCACTCACTGAGTCCTCCCTGAGAACCCTCTGGAGGGCAGTGGGAGAGACAGGAATGAAAAGGGCACAGTCCCCTGGCTCAAGGAGCTCAGAGTTCAGAGGGGAAGACAGAGTCACGTAACAGAGAAAACAGGGTGCTCCTGGCACAGACAGCAGGATGCCCAGCGTCTGACTGCCAGGGCAGGAGAGCTCAGAGGAGGGAGCACGATGGGCAGGGAGGGCTTCCTGGAGGAGGGGAGGCTAGAGCTGAGCCCAGAAGGATTTGGGAAGCTGAGCAGAGAAGAGGCCAGCAGGAACGGTTCTGGGGAGGCAGGAATGGATGAAGGGGGGACTGTGGCCTGGCTGGGGCTACAGAAGGAGCAAGGGGGTGGGGAGCACGGAGAATTTGTGAGCAAGTGACAACTTCAGATTTGCGTGTTAGAAAGATTCTTCTGGCAGCCACATGGAGGATGGGGCAGCTGAAAGCAGATAGCCAGTGAGCCATCCAGGGGAAAGATGACCAGTCCCAGACTGGAACAGGCAGTGGGAATGGAGAGGAGAGGAATTCGTGAAATATTTGGGGCCGAGAATTGTTGGATGAGGGTGCAGAGGACAAGGGAGGAGTCTAAAATGACTCCCAGGTGACTGGGGAGGAAGATAAACCTTCAGTGGGAGGGTACCCCAGGCAGGAATAGGGTGAGGGAGGTGGTCTCGGTGTGGGGTGAGCCTAGGCTAGAGGGGATCGGGCTGGGATTCGGCTCCAGCCTCCCAGTCCTCCCAGGGGTGGGGGCAATGATCAGACTGACCCCCAGCCCGTGCCCCCATCCCCCAAGCCCACCCACTCCTCCCTCCACTGACTCTCACCTCCAGGCGGGCGTCTCTACTCCCTGGGGGCACTGGCTCCTGAGCAAGGAGGTCCCGGCTGGCTGCAGAAACAAGAAGGCCAGGGGCTGAGGCCTGGCAGGCCTTCTCCCCTTCCCCTGAGCCTGCCCCCCGCCCCCGCCCCAGCAGGCCCAGGGCCTCCTGTCTCCCACAGGAGGCCTCCTTCAGGGAGTCTTGCCTGATTGCACCCTGCTTTCTCCCCACACTCCATTCTTGCTCCTGCTTCCCATGGGCACTTCTGGCTTTGGCATTTTCTCTGCCCCTTGACTCTGAGAATAGAACCGAGCTCTTTCTTTCAGTCTGGGGGTCCTCAGGATTGGAAACGACCATATTTTTACCCCTTCCTAGGCCCCCTCCATTTCTGCTTCTCTCCAGGGAACTTCATTACCCCTCTGAAAGCCTCAGTTTCCCCATCTAAAAAATGGGATCAGTAATGTCCAGCTCACTCAGTGCCCGGGTGGGGCTCCCACGGGGGTGGCTGTGAATCCTAAATGAACGTGATCATGTGTGAGCCCCCAGCCTCAGCCTGGCGCCCAGTCATCTGGGCTCCAAGTGGACCCTCCAAGCTGCTCCCATCACCACCACTTCCACAGCTCCTGAGTGCTGGCAGATACACTGGGACCCACTCACTGTTCTCCGGGAGCCCACCACCCAGGCGGTGTCCAGAACCCCAGCCTCTCTGGGAGGCACCGCCCAGGGGCCGGCTGCCCCACCCCACCCCCATGCGATGAGCACACCCAGGCATCGGACAGGCACAGGCGCGGGATATTCTGAGCCTGGCTTCGTTCCCGTCAGCTGCTGGCCGCCATGCCAGCCTGGCGCGGGTGCAGGGGCTGATTTGATTTGGCAGCTTCGGAAGCGTGCGGTGGGGATGGGGAGAGGGAGGGGGATGAGACACCCATCCCTGCCAGGAAATAAACAGCCTCGGGGCGCTCAGCGAGCTGGGGGTGGGGGGTGGGTCTGGATTCCCTGCCTGGTGCCCCCCTCTTCTCACCCAGGCCCTGGACGCCTTCCCATGACTACTGGAATCTGTGACTCTCCTTGGGTCACCGTAGGGGTGACAGTAGCTGCACCTGGTGTGTGGATGTTTGTGGCGTGGCTGTGGCAGGGTGTCTGGCTGTGCCACATGTCCCTGTGTTCTGTGGGGTCTCCCTGCTCAGCCATGCCTGCAGCTGGGCCTGAGTGTCACCCAGGATGACTGGGTCTGTGTGCAGGGTGATGATCTAGAGGTGACCATCTCTCAGAGTGACTGTGGCCGCATGGCTGGGCCTCTACATGGGGACTGACTGCAGCCCAGGGCGTGACAAGGTTGCCCATGTGCCTGAGTCTACTGTAGGGCCTGGTATGCACTGGCTCCGGCCTGTTCCTTCCCTCTGTGCGATGACCCTGCTAACCCAGCCACATCCGGCAGAGGAAATGACAAGGGCCAGATAAGTACCTGACCCCAGGGCCCATCCCTTTTGTCCACAAGCCTGAGTGATGGTCCACCCACTGCACGGCCTGGGACAACCCCCTCCCCCTCCCGAGAGGAGCCAGTGCCAGTTTCACTTGATTCTCCAACTGCCCCTCAGCCCTCTCCTCCTCTCCCTGGAGAGGCTCCTGCCCTGCGCCCTCTGGTTCTGCATCACCGACTTCAAGCGTGGGGATGGTGGACAAGATGAGGGGAGTCTCAGCTGGGCCTTCACAGCGCCTCCACAATCCCACCCAGCCTCAGCATTTACCACCCTCCTGCCTGCCCCACAGTCAGGGCAGCCCAGCCCACCGCTCCCAGAGGCCCAGAATCTACACCACCCCTTTATTATGCTGCTGGCGCCCTGGGGACTCCACAGCCTCCAGTTAGAGAACTGCTGCTGGAGGATCAGGGGCTCTGATTCTCTGACCTCTGCACTGAGAGGTCAAGGGTATGAGGTCAGACCAGGACCCTAGTCCTAAGGGCCCACAGGCCAGGGTTGTGCCGCAGACAGCAGCTAGGAGGTCAGGGTAGGGTGGAGCCAGCTTTGGGGAAGACGCAATGTCTTATCTGTCACCGCCTCCCCATTGTCCCACTGTCCTCTGGGGACCTCAGGGCTCTCCCCACCCAGCCACAGGAAGCTGAGCCCCTCCTGGAGACAGAAGGAAGGGACACTGAAAGAGGGGCTCCAGGACCAGGAGGAGACTCAGCCATGCCCTTGGGGTCACAGAAGAGGAACCTAGGCTCAGAGAACTCAGCTGTCACAAAGGGGCTAGTGGGATGGAGACAGTCTGAAGAGAGGTCCTGTGGGGCTTCCTGGAGGAGGTGTGTGGTGCCTCACAGGAAGAGAACACTAAGTTTGAGGACAGCCTTCTAACTATGCGATATAGGTTTTCACCTGGGACTGGTATATACTCATGCATGTACTTGCATGTGTCTATGTGTCCATGTGTGCATGACTGACATCCCAGTCATGGAGTCTTGAGCTCTGGTCTGTGTCCCAAAGGCAGGGTCTGCCCAAGGCAGGGGTCAGCCAGGCAGCAGGCACAGTGACAGAAAAGAGAGCAGTCTGGGCAAAGAAGAGGAAGGGAAGACAGCTCAGAGCTGAGGAAAGAAGCCTGTCGGGTTGGTCATAACACGGTCAGGCCTCAAACCCTAGACGCCTGAGGTCAAGGGCAGTCTTCTTCCGTGACCCAGGCTCTGCCACAACCTACTGTGCAACTTCAGACAGGACCTTCCCCTCTCTGAGCTACTTTCCTCATCCGAAGAATAAAAGGGTTAGACTCGATGATCTCCTAGCGCCCTTCCAAGTCTAACAATCTTCTGAGAGAGACCGACACCCAAAGACAGCCAGAGCTGGAAACTTACAGTGGTGGGAGAGAGCCCGAGGGGAAGTGGAGATGAGAGTGAGGAGGGGACAGCGGGGAGAAGAGAGTGGCAGAGTGAAGACACAGAAGAAGCCCAGGAAGGCCCACTGTAGGCTGGGCAGCTGGGAAGGGGTTCCCTGCCGGGGACCCTGTCCTCGGAGCCAAGACAGGATGTGGTAGACAATGGAGCCTTGTGGATGACAGGGAGCAGCTGTTGCCCTCCATTTGCCTTCTGGCCTGTGGGAAGAGAAAGATGGAGGGGTGACAGACAAGGGCTCTGTCCCCGTAACCTGAGTCCTGCTTCCACTCCTGCTCCCCAGGTGTTCCAGGGGAAAGGGGGGAGCTGCAGGCAATGGGGAGCCCCCAGGACTGGAATCAGGAAGCTGGATTTCAGGCCCTGCTGTGCTGTGTGACCTGGGCCAGCTCCCAGCGTCCGTCAGCTGATGTGTGAACCCCGCAGGCTGGGACTCGTGCAGGGGTACCAAGCTTCTGAGGGACCCCGCAGGGCGGGCTCTCTAGAGGGCTGAGATCCTTCTCTCCCGCCTGGATACTCCCTCTCTGACTGTGGTGCGGGTGCTGAGGCATGTGCAGCAAGCCGCTGGACAAATGGGCTGGCCTTGTGCCGGGCTGGGCCGTGGGCCCCCACCATGGGGGAGCATCCATCGGTCATCAGCTCTCCAGGCTCCCAGCCTAGGACCCCTCTTCCTTAAGCCCTCCTCACAGCCACCCCCAAGGCACAAGCAGGGTCCTCCCTCCTCAGCCCGCACTCAAGGAGTGCTGATGGGTCACCAGCCGATGCCCACACTGCCCTTTTGGCTGCCCTGGCCTCTGCCCTAGTCGGAGGCCCTTTGTCCTTGGGGCCCTCACAGGCAGGGGTTTGTGCACTTCCGTGTCTGTGTCCAGGAAGCGCTCATGTCCTGTTTTCCCCCTCAGGCCCGAGCTGCCCGGGAAGGGGGGGTGAGTAGGCCTCTCCTTCCCTCACTGTCAACATTTCTGCTGAGACTTCAGGGGCTGGGAGGAAAGGGCACTCCTCTCTCTGCCACAGTCTGAAATGGGAGAGGAATGGAGGCAGGGGGATGAAGGAAATGACCCCTTACCCTGCAAGCTTGGGGAGTGGCAGATCTCACACGAGCACACACACCAATTCTGTTGCGGCAGGAGAGACAGCCCATTGACCCAGGTTGAGAGTGTGTCGTTCCCTACTAACGCCAGCCCAGCCCCTCCGCCCCTCCCTCACTGGGGGTGGGGGCCACCTGCCATCTGAGCTGTCTCCACTGCTTCTTGTTATGTTTTTAATAACTGAACGTCGACATTAACAAGGCAGGTGGTTGCAGCTCTCCCCAGCAGCCCCACTTAGAATCATTGAATCATCAAGTCATCAAATCCTAGAATCCCGGATTCACAGAATGTCCGCATCTTCAGCTCCTGGAGTCTCAGCATCTTAAAGTCACAGAATGTCACAATCACACCACCATGCAGCCACACAGCCCTGGCCAGGAGCTGAGAGTCGTGGAAGGCTCAAACCCCACAAACTGACAATGCCGATTGTCAGAGTTATACATCCCTAGAGCTAGAGGCCAGACACCCCTGGAGATACTGACCCCAACTTCCTCCTTACAGATGAGAAATGCAGCCCAGAAAATGGCCTTGTGCAAGATTACCAGAGTGGGAGCCGAGGAATGCCCAACTCCGAGATTGCAAAATGGGACCTCAACATTCTGGTGTTGCAGAAATGGCACCACTTTTACATTCTGAAATACAGTCATCCCTTGGTATCTGAAGGAATGGTTCCAGGACCCCTGCGGATACCAAAACCCACTGATGCTCAAGTCCCTCATATAAAATGGTGTGGTATTTGCATACAACCTACACACATCCTCCCGTATACTTTAAATCATCTCTAGATTACTTATAATACCAAATACAATGTAAATGTTATGTAAATGGTTGTTACTCTGTATTGTTTAGGGAATAATAACAAGAAAAAAGTCTATACATGTTCAGTACAGACGCAACCATTGTATGCCTCTTGAACCTCCGTTGGTTGAATCCAAGGATGTAGAACTCACAGATAGAAAGGGCGGAGGGGACGACAGCACTGGTATTTATGTTGGGGTGACACTGCTCTTTCAGCTCTACTCACTTCCCTCACTCTCCTTCCTGGCCCTCCCCCACTCTTCCTGCTCCCCCACTGCATCCCCACTGGGTCCTGTAGCCAGCATCTCATCCCTCAGCCGCTCTTACCCTCAGCTCCTGCAACTCCCTCGCCTTTCCCCTCCCCTAGGTCTGTACCTAGGCCCCCCAAATAAAGACAACCATGGACAGGAGGAGCTCGAGGGGCCAACTCCCTCAGGGCATGGGACAGGAAAAGCAAAATGCCTGCCACCTGAAGCCACCAGCCAGAGGACAGCCTCCCCAGAGGAAGTGCCCTGGACACAAGACTGGAAGGTCCTGGAGCCCCTGGGGGTCCGGCCACACCAGAGGCAGCAGCTTCATGGGAGCCGGATCCCAAGTGAAGGGACGCAGTTGAGGCTTACAATTGATATTAGAACCATCACTGTATGTTCAGCATTTTCATACATTTACATTTTAACTCATTTTGGAATGTACTCATACATTTTTGGATTTGAATTTTATTAAATATTACATTTCACAGATTGTTTTAATTTTTGAATTCTGAACACTCTGCCCAGGGCAGACCCCGAGTCCCCATGCTACGAGGAGGATGCAGCAGCCATGAGCGGGGTCCAGGTCTCCTGGTCTCCGTTTAGACTCAAAGCTCCTGACCTAGGAGGCCTTCCAGAGACCTTTTAGTCCTTAGAGGGCCCTGACACAGGCCCAGGCAGCTGCCCTCAAGCCCTGCCTTCCCTCACTGCCCACGAAGACATCCGGGTGGGAGGGCATTCTCTCTCTCCCTTCATCTCTACAGCTGACCAGCTCCCTCCTCCACCCCCTCGCCCCTCTGTCCCCACCCCTCCATCCTTGGCATTTCCCAGTCCCAGCCTCATCACCCCTTGTCTGGACCACACTGCACCAGTCTCTGCACAGCCCACCCAGCCTCCTGCCTCACCCCTTCTCTGCACTCTCCACCCCATGGCCCAGGGGGCTCCCTAACACACAGGTCTGAGAAGTCCCTGCACCGCTTTCAACTCTTCCCCTAATGCCCAGTTCCCTCTGGAAAAAATCCAAGTTCCTAGACATAGCTTGTAAGTCCTGCACAATTTGGCCCCTGCCAGGCTCACCAGCCTCGTCTCTCGGTGCTTAGCCACTTCCTCCCACAATCCCACCGGCTCAGCCACCCTGGCACCCAGGACCCAGCTCCACGGAACTGCAGAACCACGCACCTTCCTCCCTCTGTCTGTCACCAGCTTCACATTCTCTCCCTCTCTGTGTCTAGAAATTTCTCCTGGCTCATCCCCTAGCTCTCAGTTTAGATACGTTTCCTCCTGGAAGCTCCCCAACCTGCCCTGCCCTCCCACTCTGGGCTGAAGCAGGGGCCCCGTCTCTGTCCCACCATGGCCCCCGAGTTTCTCTCCAGCACTGCCCTCACCACCCAATCTACCAGCCCCCTCCTGACCCCATCACCTGCCCACCATCAGCCTTGGTACCTAGGTCTGTCTACCTGCCACAGGGCAGAGGCACTGCTGCTCAGACTTGGGTAATGTGTGGCAGAACTTTAAGGCCCACACCGTGCTCATCTCCACCTACCCTCTCTGATGGGCGCACAGTATGTCCTCACTAAATGGCTACTGATGGGGGCCTAGCAGTATACAGTGAGTGGCACAGACAGGCAGGGCTGTGGTGCTCAGAAGTGAGAGTCTCTGGGCTGGGCTGGGGACTTCCTGGAGGAGGCATCTGGGAGGACCCTCCATGAGTCAGTCCTAAGACAGCAATTGAGGACAGGCCACAGAAGTCCCCAGCCCAGCCTTAGGGTCATCAGAGCAAACCATCAGAGGGGACCAGAGTCTGCAATGAGGGAGATCCAGTGGCCAGAGCCCGGGATAGGGGCACTGGAAGGGCTGGCAGTATATTTAGGGAAGGCTTCCTGGAGGAGGGGTTACTTCTGGCTGGTTTGGAGCCAGAAGGTAGAGATGAATTGGGTTGGAGAAAGTGGTGAGAGACAGAGATGTAGGAGAGAAAGCTCTGTTCCTTCTTGTCCTTTGCCCCTGAGAGGAAAGGGAGTTGGGAGGTGGATGGGCAGGAGGAGCAAAGAAGGCCGAGGCAGAACGGACATAACATCAATGCAGACACCATGGCCAGGGCGGGTATGGATGGCTGGGGCTGGCAGGGAGCAAGTCTCCAGCTGTGGCTGGGAAACGTTTCCTGTCTCCTTGCCATTAATAATCGTTTGCCCGCCACAGGCAGCACGGAGGCCAGCCAGGAGCAGCACGGTGCTGGGGCCAGAGCCCAGCCTGGCGGCCAGGAGAGCTGTATTCTGGGACCAGCCCTGCCACCTTGCTGTGAAACCTGGACAAGTCACCTGATCTTTCTTGGTCTCTGGTAACATCGGCAAAAAGAGAGTCTAAAGAGGAGGCTGCCTGAAGTCCCCTCCCCACCCTGGGCTTCAGTTTCCCTAGATGGCAGCTGGGCTGCCAACCCTACAGGGGGTTATGGACATCCGACAATCAAAATGAGCATCTGGACTATGCCAAGCCCAGCTCAGGACACATGGGATGGGCAGACGCAGCCCAGCCTCTGAAGAGCTCGCATTCTGGTGGGAGCCAGACCCCAACACTGCGGGATGCACACCTGGAGCCTCATAGAACCAGGTGCACACCAAGCTGGAGGAGACACAGAAGGGAGCGCCATCTGCCCAGAGCCTGAGGGATGACAGTGTGGCTAGGCCAGGAAGACAGGGCTCCTCAGACACAGAAGGTGGGAGCCCTAGGAGGCCTATTTGATCACTGCTATGACCCCAGCACTTAAAACTGTGCTTGCCCGGTGCATAGCGGGTTCTCAATAAATGCTTTTAGATGACTGAATGAGTCAATCTGTTAAATGAGACATTTGAGAAAGGAGCTTGGAATTTGGAAAGAGCTGCCTAAAAGAAGACGACAGTGACGATGATTCCGGCCAAAGACAATCGGGTGGGAAAAGGTGACATGGAAGGCTGAGAAGGCTGAGAAGGCTGGGGGCCCAGGGATTGCCATTCAAAGCCAGAGAGTAGGATCCTTGGGAAGGATCGGCCGCCTTCAAGATCCCTTTTTCCAGTTGGGCCAGAATCTTCCTCAGCTTCAGGCCACATTTCTCTCCCCAGTGAAGGCCCCGCTCAAGCCCACTCACTTCAAAGAACCTTCTGGAACGTGAAGCTGAGGCACAAGCCCCCAGCCCCTTCCCCTGACTGACTTTGATAGTCTCTGTGCCTTCCAACCGTAAGGAGTCCAGACCTTTCACGCTCTCAAATACCTGTAGGCAGGCTGCCTACGAAGGTTTCCCCAGAGCTTTCTCTGGAGAGTACAACCTGGATCCTCCTACTAACTGAGATCTCCCCCATCAGACTAGAGGGTCCCCGAAGGTGTGACTAGGTCTCCTTTTTCAGATAAGAGTCTCTCTGAGGACAGGGACTATTCCTCCCATCAGATATGGAGCCAACAAAAGGAGAGATAGATTGAGGTCTTCCTGGTTGTCTGCCAGCCCAGGGACCCTTCCTAAGGCCCACACAGAGAAGGGAAGAGGACAGGCCAGCATGCAGAAGGGGGCGCTTGGCTGCTCAGCACCCAGGAGATGATGTGAGCCGGGAAGGGTGCTGGGCCACCCATGGGACTAAGACCTCATGGTTGGCAAACTCGTCCAACTCCAAGCCTGGCCCAAGCTGCTCTTGTGCCAACGAGGCGCCACCAGGGATACCACCCAGGCCTCACTTCCCGCGCCTGGACGCCTCCCCTCCGCGGAGCACTGTGAGGTGGTAGTAAACACGTGCGTCCCCTGCGACACGCGCATCCTGTCCCCACCCCCCTCCAAATCCCAGCCCAAAACACGGGACAGGCTAAGAGGAAAAGAACAAAGGTTCCCGGAGTGCGACATCGCCCGCCGCCTGCCTGTCCAGCGCCTGCTCAGCCGGAAACCCAAGACAAAGGCCTTGGTCAGAGTGAGGAGGATGAAGGGCAAAGGGTAGGCAGCCTGGCTTGGGGGGGCCACACGAGAACGTCACTGGGCATCTCTGGGGACCTAATTGGGAGGGAACAAGGACAGGATGGCAGCCAAGCCCTCCCTGCGCACACACGTCACTCCACAAACACTTATGGGACACCTGCTGTATTCCGCACACCCCAAACATTACATACCTCATTCCTCGCCCCACATGCCTTCTGCACACACTCCCTTACCCCTGGCAGCACATTCCACAGCCCTCAACACTACCTCACTGCACACACACCTCTGGCTCACTGGACACCCCTCACATACTCCTCACCACACACATAAACAGCTCCCAGGGAGAAAAGATCACATAATCCACATGTCACACCAAAAAGCCACACAGCTCACACATCCACACTTCACACCACACTCACAGTCAACCTCCCACCATGCACCTCACACACCCCACACTCACTTCCCCAACCACAGACACACACATTCAATTAAATTCAACACACACACCACCCAGACATGGAGACACACCCTGCATAGATAATGTGCACACCTAATGTCACACCAAAATGTCACACATTTGTAGGCACACACAGCCCCTCAGCATAGACAATCTTGCCTGCATACTGCCTCCTCCCCATGCACATGTGGGCACACACACACATACACACACACGTACACACTCAGTCAACTGGCTCCTTGCCCTGGACCCCTCGGCCCTGGCTGCACTCTTTTCTACCCAGAGTTGCACAAACAGCCACCACACAGACACACGACACTCAACACCAACACACAGGTCCTAATATATTTCCCAGGCAAGCCCAGAATGTGCCACAGTGACTCTAAGCCAGTCACCTAGGCTGCAAACACACTTGAGTACACACAGCTTCCCCCCACCCCACCCCTGCCAAGACATCCAATGAAACCCTTCATCAGGCCCCTACAGTGGCTCTTCCTGGCTACACACAACACCTAATAACATACACAACCACACACACAATCCCTCATGCAAGCTGCCCCTACAACTCCACCCCACAATGACAGATACACAACCACATACCATAAGTTGCCTACACACACAACGGTCATGCATACAGCTCCCGCTCCACACCCACAACACGGCCTCCCTAGCCACACACGGCACGCAATGCCACACACTCGCAATCCTCACACTCACCATAAGCCCCCACAAGTCCCCCCAAATAATCCCACTCGTGATGACACACACAATACCACATGACACAACACACATGATCACACCCAAGGCATACTCAACATCCTACACAAATGCATACACCCAGACTCCCCCAGCTCTGCACACATCCCCCCACTGGTGAACAACACCAGATCACAGTCTACTCCTCCCCTCCCCCACCCCAGGCCCCCAGCTGCCCCCAGTCAAGACCAGGACAGTGGGGATGAGGGGGTTTATAAGTTATGAACCCCAGTGCCCCACCACACGATCCCCCCCCTCCTTAGATCCCTGGGCACCACCCAGGGCTGCAAGCTCTATGTTAGTCCCTTCCACCAGCGCCCACCACATGCCATGCCTGACAGCATGGGGAGGGGTGGAGGTCCTGGGGACACTGGCCAGGCACTCTGAGCCCACCTCCTCCTCACCCAAAAGCAGAGGCAGATACAAGGGGAAGGGATGACCACAGGGAGAGACCCCAGAACAAAGATTGACACCTAGAGAAATTGGGGACAGTGATGGACAGACAGACAGAGGTGGTCACATGGGCAAAAGAGACCAAATAAGAGAGAAACAGAGGGGCAGAGAGAGAGGATGCCCAGAAACTCTCCAAGAAGCCAGAAGAGAACCAGAGAATAAAGTAGGACCACCACACCCAGAAGGAAACGAGAGGAGAAGTTGAGACCAGCTGGAAAAGACTAGGGGACCTCCTATACAGGAGGGCAGGAGGGAGGGAAAGCAGGAACAGGGTGGGAGGGGGGCCCGCCGAGAAGGAGAGAAACGGTGGTGGAAAGCGGCATTTGGACCCTGGGGTTGGTTCTGGGTAAGGACTGAAGTCCTGACATTTGAGTGGGAATCTGGGTGGGGGTGCAGATGAGGCTGTGGAGTAGAGGTTCAGGGGCTTGGGGTGAGGCTCCAGCTCTGAGGTGGGTCCTGGTTGAAACTTAGGGGTTCAGGGGTTCTGGGTGTGCCTGGAGTCCAATATATATATATAGTGGGGGTTCAGGGGTCTGGGCAGGGCTCCTCCACTAATCCGGGAGGTAGCGGCTTCCGGGCTTGAACAGAGCTCTCGGTGTGGACCGGGGTCCTTCTGTGGATTGGGAGTTCTGGGCTTGGAGTGGGGTCCCGGATCCGAAAGGGGTTCAGAGTGAGTCTGAGGTGAGGTTTGGACTGTGAGCTGCGGATTTCAAGGACTCCGGGTCTGGGCTGCAGTCCCAGCACAGGAGTGGGATTCAGAACTAAGGGAGGGGTCGCCACTCTCAGGAAGGTTCACGGGCAGGGCGGACCACGCAGCCAGCGACTGCATGCTCCTCGGAGGACCCGGCCGGGCGCTCGCCCGACACCCGATTCTTCTCGTGCCCAGCGCGGGGCCCCCCTACCTGCAGGCTGTCGGCGCATGGCTGCGGCGGCGGCGGCTCGTCCGGCTTGAGGAAGACCTGCTGGCCCCGCCTGAGGAATTGGACAACAGCGATGAGGATGTGGTGCAGCACCAGGACCATGCTCGCAGCCGCCCGCCCGCCCGCCGGCCCAGCCGCTGAGCTCGGTCAGCTCGTCCGCGACAGCTTCGCCGGGTCCGCGCGAGTGTCCGCCCCGGCCCCGCCCCGGTCCGCCCACTCCCCGCCCCCCGACCGCCCCAGCCCCGCCTACCTACCCGCAACCCTGGACAGCACCTCTCAGCTGGTGCGATCTTCGGACCCCCCCAGAGCCCCCACCAGCTCTCACCTCCCTCATCTCTCAAGAATCTTCCAGCTTGTCCGCTATTAGGATCCCCCGCCAGGTAGCTGGCTCTCAGCCCTCGCTCCCTTCCCTTGCCCCTTCGCCACTCCTTTCACTACCTCGCAGGGGGCCTCGCAGAGCCCCTATCCTGTCTGATCACGTCCTCTCTCCCCACAACTTAGAAGGTTCTGGAGCCAGCCAGACCAGACCCCCAAGGCAGAGACCAGTGCAGTGAAGGGGGGTGCAGGGGAGGGAATAGGGAGGAAGGGGCCGCTGACTCGATACAAGGAGGTCTGGTCTTGCTCCTCTCCCAGGAAAAGGGGGGAAGTCAGGGAGAATTTTAGAGGTCGCTCCGGGACGGACAGGCCCTGGGAGCAGTAGCAAATCTGTGAGGGAGACACGTGCGCACAAACGAGCGCACACACAGAGCAACACTCCTGAGCGGGGGGTACGGCACTGGGCCCCCAGCGCCGGGCAGACACGTCTGCGTTGGTATCCCTGGAAGCCGGAGAGGGTGCAGGCCCCAGGGCCACACGGTCCACAGTCCCGCGGTGGGACCCGCGCGCCCGGAGCGCAGTTCTCCGCAGAGCGGCCTCTGCGCTCAGGCGCCTGCGGCAGCCGTGACACTCCTGCGCCCCCTGCTGTCCCATTGCGGAGGCGCAGCCCGGCCCTATCCGCCGTCTGCCCCGCTGGGGGGCGGAGTGGGGAGGGGTCACCCGCAACAGCTCCCTGTCTGGACCCACCCGGTTCCTAGCTCCGCATGGCATGAGATCGGCTGGGGCAATGGGACGTGTCTGGACTGGAGGATGCGCTTGGGTCTCGCCTGGCCTTTGCCAGAGACTTGCTGCATGACCTTGGTCAGATCCCCTCCCCAGATTCTGGGCCTCAGTTTTCCCATCTCCTTCACAGGACTGCCAGGAGAATTAAACCCAGTAATGGTGGGAAGGCAGCCGAAGTTCCCGGACAGCCCTCCCTGTGGTCTGACCTGAATCCTTCCCACTGCACTGCAGACCCCTCTCTCTGCAACTAGCACCCCCTGCTTAGCGGGTGACTCAGTGAGCCCCTGGCTTCCCAGCCTTCCCACCTCACTGGGCTGATTCATTTGGGCCCTTTCTCCCTGGGGAGTGATTTCCTCAATGTTGAGTCACTGAGCCCAGTCCTGGACACAGTCCAGGCACCTGGCACACATGCTGGGCAGAGCCCTGGCTGTGCCACAGCTCAGAGGGAGGCCCTCCACGCCAGGATTTCTCCAACCTCTTTCTGAGGCCCGGCTCTGGACATGCTTCTTCCCCTGCTCATTCGGCTTCAGTGACTCCCTACCACCAGCACAATAAAGCCCAAACCCTCAGCCTGAGACACCAGACCCTCTATAACAGCCCCAGCTTGTTTTTCCAGCTTTGACCCTCTTGCTGCCACCGTTCCTTAAATTTATACTTCCTGCTCTACTCAGATGGGTGACTGACTCCTTCTCACCTCCAGGCCTTTACTCATGCCACCCCACCCCCCCAGTGCCCTCCAGGTCAGCCTACTTATCATTCAGGCGCCAGTGGAGGCCCACCTCCTTCAGGAGGTCTTCCTCCAATGCTACCTTAGTCCTCTGGGTCCCCTTCTTGCGTCTTCCCTGGGAGTCATGTCTGGGGCATGGGGAGAGGTGGGGAGCCGTCTGTCACTAAGTGATCCAGGCCAAGTCAATGTATTTTACTGCATCTTCAAACCAGGGGCAATTTGTCCTACTTATTAACACTGTAGAAAACGTTGCATGAACCAAGACGTATAAAGGTTCCAGCCCAGAAAAGGGCCTCCCTTCCCTTTTTTGGCCTCAGTTTCCTGCTCTGTACAGGGGGTGATCAATGTAAGGGCTATTGTGAGGACTGAGTCTGAGCCCAAGGCACGAATCTCTTGGTAAATCCTAAGCACCCGTCACCAGCTCAGTTCTGGGCTCTGGATTGCCTGGGTGGGACACAGGTACCCAGGAGGTGTCTATTACAGCCACTGGCCAGAGCTATTTGTTCTTCACAGGAGGCCATCTCAGACTCCGAAGTCAAGAGCCAACCCTGGTCTGGCACAGCCACCATCTCCTGAGCTCCCAGCTCTAGGCAAGAGCTCCACAGCACTCATCTCTTGAGAAGTTATTTCTTTTTGTGTGTGTGAGGAAGATTAGCCCTGAGCTAATATCTGTTGCCAATCCTCCTCTTTTTGCTGAAGGAGACTGGCCCTGGGCTAACCTCTGTGCCCATCTTCCTCTACTTTCTATGTGGGATGCCCACCACAGCACAGCTTGATAAGTGGTGCATAGGTCTGCGCCTGGGATCCGAACCTGCAAATCCCAGGTCGCCAAAGCGGAGCACACAAACTTAACCACTACACCATCAGGCTGAACCACTACACCACCAGGCTGGCCCTGGAGAAGTTATTTCCTAAATCTTAGTTGGTCTCTCATACTGCAGCTCAAAGGCTGGGGCCCCAGGTACACACTCTATGTCTCCCTCAACTCAGAGAGATTCCTTCTGTGTCAATCCTTCAGATTCAAGCATTCCTAACTCTGCCACAGACTTGCTGTGTGATTCTAGGCAGACCACTAGAGCTCTCTGGATCTCACTTTTCCATCTGTGAAATGTTGACACACGAGGTTCAATAAACAAACTTCTTTCTTTTGGTGCTTGGCAGGATACAGAGCCCTTTCACAAACATTCCGTCATGTAATCCTTAAAATTCTCCAACCAGTCCCCTTCCAAACAATGCTCTTCGAGATGGCAAGGAGACAGGCCTTGCCCGAGCTCTCACGGCCAGGAAGAAACCCTTCCTCCAAGGCTAGGACTCTTCCACTTCCCCCCAGGTCCCTGCCCCCGACTCTACATTCTGTGATTCTGTGCTGGGTTCTCACCCAGGCTCATGTCTGGGACCCCCATCCTAGATATTCTTAAATGTTTCCAGGTGATGCTAATCTGCTGCCAGGTTTGAGGACCCTGGGTTAGCTGCATCCTGTCCCTGGCCAACCTCAGCCCCATGGACTCGAGGGTCAGAGCTGGCCCCTCAGGGCTGGGTTTGTGCATCTGGGGCTGGGGGCTCTGTGTCTGGGGGCTTTAACATGTACTGAGCAGTTACCATATGCCCCACATTTCATCTTCTGAACAACAGTGTGAGGTAGGATCTATCATTAGCCACTTTCTACAGATAAGAAAAACTGAGGCACAGAGAGACTAAGTAACTTGCCCACAGTCACACAGCTAGTAAGTAGTGGAGCCAAGATTCAAACCCAGGCCACCTGGCTCCACTCTGTGCCTTAAATTCATGCTCCACCTCCTGAGGAAAGGCATATGAGAGAAACAGATTTCCCCACCTCTCCTTTTGTCCCCAGCAATGCAGTGATTGCAGGGCCTATGCTCCCAGTCCCCGAACCCTCTGCCCATCTCTGCTACAAGGAAGCCCAGCCCCAGCTGTCCTCCCAACTCCAGCTCAGCAGTGCCTGGCCCAGCCCCTCAGCCCCCTTTTTTCATCTCCCCACCTTAAGGGCTACTCTAAGCTGCCCAGTGGCCCAGCTACCTCAGACTGGGTATTTCAAGAAAAGGTGACTCAGCCATGAGCCTGTCAACCTGGGTACCAGGCCCACTCGACCGCAGGCACTGTCCAGGAACCGGCCTCTCCCTTGTTCCTAATAATAATGACACCTCCCACTGGTGGGCCATTGTGCTTACAAAGCACTTCCTCACCCAGGCCTGGCAAGCAGACTTTCCTCCTCACTATCTCTCCATCTCTCACACCCGGCACCAGCAGACCCTCAGTAGACCCCAAATCTGCTCCCACCCCCGGGACCATGTGTCTGCTTCCATGAGCCTGTCTGCTGCCTGACATGCACATATCCTGTTGCTGCTGACCATGGTCAGACCCCCAGGGGCCCAGGTTCAAACCTGAGCCCTGCCCTGACATGCTGGGTGACCTCAGGCCCGCTCTGGCTCAGACTTCTCAGCAGCTGGGAAGCTTGGCCTGGTACTCTTTGAGGGCAGCTCAGGTGGAGGGAGGCGGGATCCGAGTAGGCCTAGCTTGGCAGAAGGCAGCTCCCCTGGGCAGGCAGGCCTGCCTGGGCATGCCCTGCCCAAGGACTGTGAGCAAGGGCCAGATCCCAATATGGGAGGCTCCTCAGGAGAGAATGCGTGTGACTCAGTCTCTCCGTGACCTGGGGTGGAGCCCATGGACGAAAATAGGGCCCCACCATCCGAGGGGCCCTGCAGAGGGACAATCTAAGAAGCATCCTGGAGGCCCGTGGCTGACCCACCCCGCTTCCCCTCATCCCCTGGGTCTGAGTTCACAGAGAGCCGACACCTCTGTGGGTTTTGCCTCCATTCTGAGCCTGTCTTCAAGGCTTTGCTCTGGGGAGGGCATGAGTGTGCACCTGGGCAGGGTGAGCCACTCTTAGGCAGCTCTGTGTGTATGCGTGTGCGTGTGAGGCCCTGCATCCTGGTCTGTGAGATGATGTGGGTGAAGGCAGGAGAGGGTATGAGTATAGGTTTGTAGGTTTATATCCGTGAGGGAGTGTGATACTTCCCTGTTATAGCTGAACTTGTGTGTGTGTACACAGATGTGTGTGTATCTACAGGAGTGTGCATATGTCTGTGTGTGCAGACAGGTATGTGTATGTGTGCACACAGCAGCTATGTATGTACAGTTGTGTGTGTGCACGTGTCCAAGTATGGCGCATGAATGCATTCATGTGTGAACATGTGTGCAAATGTGTGAGTGTGTGTGTATGATCAAATTCACACTTGACAGGGGTGCTGCCTGTGGCCACTAGCCCAGGTCAGCTCTGTGTGTCCACTGCCTGTGGCCCCAGATGTGGGGTGGCCCTCGCAGAGAAAGGATCTGGCTGCAGGCAGATGCTGGGGACAACATGGATTTGGGCTCTGAGCGGGCAGGGCCTGTTCCCAGAGTCCCAGCAGCAGCTCTGAGTGGGAAAGGGCACACACAGGCTGAGTGAACTCAGACCCAGGGGATGAGGGGAAGCGGGGTGGGTCAGCCACAGGCCTCATCCATTTCCATACCATTTTCATATTATTTGCATACACATTTGTCTTGTCTGCAGAAGATGGCCAGCTCCACGACCCTAGAGGGGGAAGGGAACCTGTAGGATTCTAGTCCAGGACCTGCTGGCTCACATCGGGGCTGGGATCCAGAGGACTCGGGCCCTGGCGCACCTTAGGCCTTGGTATCTGCTCCTTATCATCTGAGAACCCCAAGATCCTTCTGCCACACAATGCTGCCCCAGGCCACACACAATCAGACACACACTCTCCGTCTTTCCACAGGTACACATATACACTCCCATCACTCCTACACACACATAACACTCCTATACACAGACACACAGCCCTATATACACACTCATATGGCTCCTACACACAGAAGCACAAGTGGGCACGCCTGCCCACATCTGCCCCTTCTCCCCGATGCCTGTAACGGGGAGCTGGAATAATCTTTTCCTCACCCAAGTCCAACCCTGCCTCACCCACACCCACCTGGCTCCCCACTGCCCACAGGATAAAGTTGGAGCCCTGGTCCTGGTAGTCAAGGCTGTTAATACCGCCGCACCCCCTTCCTGCCAGGCTCACACTCTGCCTTCTGGCCACATTCCTCAATGCTCTCCAACCCTCCAGCCAGCACTTCCCATCACTCCGCTGCACTTGAGCCAGGCACTCAGCCTCCCCATTATGCTGTCAGCGCCAGGGGACAGGACTCTTTTTCTGTTTTTCTCATTGATGTGACCACAGCATCTAGAACGAGGCTTGACCCAGAGGAATTGTTCAAAAAGACATCTATGGACTATACATATCAGTGGTAGAACTTCCTCCCAGCCTATCTAGGACTAGCCCAACTCTATTTGTTTCCCTGTGCGCCTCGCCCATCAGACCCAGTGCTCCTCCGAGAAGAGACTAGATCTGGTTCAGCTCTGTGCATCCCTGGCCTGGAGAGCCCAGGGGATGGTGATCCCCTCAATGAGGCCCAGGGACGTCTGAAAGGTGGGGCCGGCCACCTCGGCTAATCACACAAAGCCCACCCATCCCAAGGAAGAGGCCTACTGGCCACCTTCCCCCTTCTGAGCCCCTTTCTGAAGCCACCCTGACTGGCGATCCAGTCTCTGCACACTCCCAGGGATGGGGAGCTCACTTTCTTTACAGCCAACCCCTTCCTATGTGGGATGGTTCTGCCTGATGCTGACTCCTCCCACAACACCATCCTATCAAATCCTGATCATCCTGGGCCAAGATTCCCATGGAAACTAGGAAAGAAGACGAGCAAAAGAAGAGGCAGATCCCACTTTCTCAGCAGGTCTACCAACCTTTCCAGCTTTGGGCAGAGGTGGAAAACAAGCTCTTGGCTCTCAGCCTACCCCAGCGACAGGCAAGTGGGTTCAAGGTTCTCAGGCTGCCCCAACCCCAACCACCATCCTCAGGAGCCTGGGGCAGAGCAGAGAGAGTGCAGTGCCCAGAAACTCTTCAGCACCCTCCACTGAGCCCCATCCCCTCACTGAGCCCCATCCCCTCACTGAGCCCCATCCCCTCACTGAGTCCCATCCCCTCACTGAGCCCCATCCCCTCACTGAGCCCCATCCCCTCACTGAGTCCCATCCCCTCACTGAGCCCCATCCCCTCACTGAACCCCATCCCCTCACTGAGCCCCATCCCCTCACTGAACCCCATCCCCTCACTGAGCCCCATCCCCTCACTGAGCCCCATCCCCTCACTGAACCCCATCCCCTCACTGAGTCCCATGTCCTCACTGAGCCCCATCCCCTCACTGAGTCCCATCCCCTCACTGAACCCCATCTCCTCACTGAGCCCCATATCCTCGCTGAACCCCATCCTGTCACTGAACCCCATCTTCTCACTGAACCCCATCCCGTCACTGAACCCATCCCCATCCCCATATCCTCGCTGAACCTCATCCCCTCACTGAGCCCCATCCCCTCACTGAGTCCCATCCCCTCACTGAACCCCATCTCCTCATGAGCCCATCCCCATCCCCATCCCCTCACTGAGCCACTCCCTCTCTCATCCCCTATGGCCCTACCCACCCCATCTCCTCCCCTCACCAGCACCTCCTGCCCTCCAGTCTGCAGGACCTTGAGGGGCTGCTCTGACTCCAGCCCTAGGAGTGCCACATGGAGGTGCTTCCTCCTGAGTCCTGGCTAGCAGCCTGGGTGGATGAAGGAAGGCAGGCCAGTCCTCAGCCAAGGGTGGCTGCCCAGAGTCCCAGCCAGCCCTGCCTGGACAGCTGCAGCCCAGGAGCTGCCCAGCTTTCCTCCACTGGCTATTCCTGGCCTGGCCCTACTCCAGAGGTGCCTCAGACTGCAGTCGGTCACTAACCCCAGCCCCCCATATAGGCACACACATACATACATGCACACACAAACACACACACCAGGGCTGCTCAGAGCTGAGTCTGTGAGGGATACCAAGGCACAAGAAAGTCTAAGCAACAGGGACCCAAGGCTCTATGCTCTGAAAACTCTCTGTCAACTCAGAAACTGCCGTTCAGGGAGGCCCCAGTCTGTGGCTTTGAGGTTCCAAGAACTCCCAGAGCTTTGTGTTCTAAGAACATCAGAGCCTCTGTTATAACGTCCCATTATTCGAAGTCTCTGCTTCATATGTTCTATGAACGCAAGAGCCTGGAGTCCTGAGAATGAGGAGCCCGAAGTTCTAACATTCTATTATTCTAACCACCTGAGATGCCAGGACTGTAGGACCCCAACACCCAGTTTCCACGCCACTCAGAGCCTGACGGCCTGCGGGCTCGAGTCCCTGGGGATACCAGGTAAGGGAGAGGGCCGGGCCGCATGGACCCCTTGCACATGGCAGCTGTATGCGGGCCTCCACCTTTTTGCTTACACCATTGTCCATGCCTCGGGCTCCGTCACCCTCCTCCCTGCTAATAAAATCTCAGACAACTTTCAAGGGGAAGGGAGGGGAAGGCCAGCAGCAACTACCTTCTAAGTGCCAGGCCCACCCGTTGATTCTCTCATTTAATCCTCATGATATTATTAGCCCGACTTTACAGCTGATAAAACTGAGGTCCCGGGACATGAGGTCACTTGCCTAAAGTCACACAGCTAGAAATAGTAGAACAGCAATCCAAGCCCGGCCCCTTGCACACCCGTGCCTCCCAGCAGCAGGCTGACTCCTGAGAAGAGCCCGGGGGCCTCCCTCCCCAAGCCCCCTCGGCTTCAGGGTCAGACTGGAGCAGCCCCTCCCATCCCAGTGGGCCCCCACATTCCAGAAGGCAGAGACCATGGTCCCCTCTTCTCTCACCTCTCCAACCTGGAGGCAGCCTAGAGCCAGCCACGTTTCCTGTTCTGAATGATCGAAAGGTGCTCGGTCCGCAAAGACTCTGTGGTGGGACTGGGAGATGTGGTGTTTTGTTTCTAAGCACCCGTCGCTATGGAAGCCAGAGGCTGCCAGCCCATGGCCTAGCAACAAGGCCTGGCGTGGTGCGGGGTGCAGGGCATTGCAGGGGCTTCCAAGGCAGCCAGCAAGAGACAGGGAGGGTAGACCACTCGGTACTCCAGGCCAGAGGGCTGGACCTGCTGCCCAGGCTGGGCTTGCAAGGGGAGGAAGGAGACAGATGGGGCAGGACCAGGCAGGCCCTGAGAGACAGAGACCCAGAGATAAGAGCAGAAAGAGACTTGCAGAGACAGACAAAGGGAGTCCAGAGACAGTGAAAGGCACAGACACCATCAGAGAGAGGGAGATGCAGGAAGGTGGAAGAAGACAGAGCTGGGCAGAGTTGCAGAGCCCACTCAGACAGACAATTGGCCGGGAGGGACTGACTCCCAGACAGGCCTGACTCCCAGGAGGGAGAGGGTGTGCTGGAGAGCAGGAGGAAGCCGCAGGGGAGTGACAGAGATGGATGGATGCGTGACAGGAGGAGATAAGCCTGAGGCAGGAGGCAATATAGAGGGAGATAATAAAGGAAGAGAGCACTAGGAACAGAGGGACAGGCGGAGCAACGCAGACTGTGAGGCCGAGCAGACAGCAGCGGGGCAAGAGGGGGCAGTATGAGGACAAGGGCACCGAGGTCACAGGAGTCCCGAGCTGGCCCAGTCCTGAGCCCCTCCTCCTGCGTCTGCCCATCTGTGGCATGGTGTCACCAGCCTTATACCAACACCCCACCACCCAGCCTCTCGCCCCGAACACAGAATCATCTAGGCAAAGACCCTCAGAAAAGAGACTGGTTGGAGGTCCCATGCCTCTCTTACCCCCAGGGACAGGTCTTGCCCAAGACAGTACAGTGAGGCAGTATCTGAAACAGTAGGAAGTAAGGCCTTGCGAATCCCAGTCCAGAGCTCCCTCCCCACCGTCACCCGATTCAGACCACTTCTTGGTTGTCCATGGAGGCACCATCCGTACGTAGAGGCACACTTGTCCCTCTACCAGAGTGAACGAGAAGATGACAGAGCCTAAGATGGTTCCCCTTTACTTCCTTCTTCTTCAACAGCACGCCCTGCATTGGGGTACTGGGAACCCAAGTATGGAGCAGGCAACATCCGGTGGAGAGATGGCCCACAGCTGTCCCTCTTGGGGCTGTGACTAGGGAAGGCAGGGTCTGAGGAACCCAGAGCAGCCTGGCCCCTTGGGGGCAGAGAAGTGGCAGGCACTTGACAGGTGACATCTCATTTAATCCCCACCATAACCTTTACAGATGAGAAGACTGAGGTCCCCAAAAGGAAAGTGACTTTGCCCTAACCACCCCCAGCCGAATCAGGACTTGAACCCAAGCTGGAGAGCCTGGTGGAGGCCCCTCTGCCAGGGTGAAGGCAGCTGCTCCAAGAAGGGGGCTGATCCAGTCCTGCTCAGGGGCCCTCCCCAGGGGGAGGGGGAGGAGGGTCCCAGGCCCTGCTCTGGCCACCACTCCTCCCAGATGTCCCCTCTCCCCATGTCAGAATGGGTGACAGCCTTGGCTAAACTCTGCAGGTGTCAGGTACTAATATCTCTCTCTCAGTGCTAATTGTTCCTGGGATTGTTAACACTGTCAGCGGCACCTGACAGCTGCTCTGGGAGCTCATGTGCCCCTAGAGGTGCCCCATCTGCCCCCATCAGCCTCACTCTCTCCAGACTCCTGAAGGAGGAAAAAGACAAGGACAAATTAAGCGCCTACTATGTGCCCCTGGTGGTGTGAAGCACTTTACCTTCATTATCTCATTAAATTGTCCA
Organism: Tapirus indicus; assembly: GCA_031878705.1. Lineage (NCBI taxonomy): Eukaryota > Metazoa > Chordata > Mammalia > Perissodactyla > Tapiridae > Tapirus > Tapirus indicus. Next base: position 27,967,272 of record CM062924.1, read on the forward strand.
TCGAGGGCTCTGAGGGCTCACCCACACCTCCTGCAGCTCCTGGCCCCTGCCCTCCCCTGCCTCGCAGCACCCACCCTGTGAGCAGCCTCTGGGGCAGGGTGGCCCCATAGCAGCAGGTGCACAAGGGTGCCTGGGAACTGGTAGTTTGATTCTCGGCTGCAATGCACACAGTGGGGGCAGCGGTGGGAGCAGGGGGAAGGTGTAGGGTCACAGGTGGCAGGCGAAGGGCAAGAGGAAAGGGAAAGGGAGAGCAAAGAGGTGGGGGGCAGGGGATGGCAGGCTGCTGCACACCAGCCTCACTCCATATACACACACCCTGCACGCTGGACCTGGGCTGCAGCCCAGAAGATCGACCAACAGTGCCACACTCCCCCAGGTCCCGGTTCCTGGAAGGCAGTACTGCAGGGATGATCAACCCATTGACTGCCTCCCAGTCTCCTCTTCCATGCAGCCTCCCAGCTGATCAGTGTCACTGCCAGGGTGGAGCAGCCTGGGGACATTGAGCAGTGACCCCTCCTCTCTTCCTCAGCCCAGCACTCTTCCTATTCCTCAGGAACCTCCCATGAGGTCCAGGTAGATGGGTGGTACAAGGGCCGACATGGAGGCTCGTGATCGTGCATAAACGTGTGCACTGTGCATGTGTGTGCATGTGTGTGTGCATGCACAAGTAAGTCAGTAGAGTACAGGAGATGCAAATACAGGATGCGAGCCACATGACCTGGGTTCAAATCCCAAATCCTCCATTTTCTGGATATGTGACCCTGTGCAAGTCACTTAACCTCTCTCGGCCTCAGTTTCCTTATCTGTGCAGTGGGGTTACCAATAGCACCCAACTAATAGGATGAAGGAGATTACACACGCAGAGCTCCAGCACAATGCTTGGCATACAGTATTTTTTGATACATAAAAGCTTTTACTATTGTGACTGTGAGCATATGTGTGTGTGTGCACCCATAGGCATGCGTAGGTACCCTTGGGAGACCCAGGTGGGATTTCTGGTGCTCCAGCAAGGGGGTGAAGGCTGCTCCCTAACCCTTGACTCCCCTGGAATAGGGGCTGCAGCTGCACTCTCAGCTCAGCCTCAGAGAAGGGGACCTGCTGCACCCCCCCCCAAAAAAACCACCTGTGCTGGGTGAGGCTGTGTGGGGGAGATGGATGGCTTGGGGGCCACCAGACAGGACTGGTGATTATAAGGCTAACGGCCTAGCATCCGGAAAGGAATGGAAGGGAGGCTGAGCTGTGGGACCATCCATCAAAGCTGGCAGGCCCAGCAATGCTGCACAGCGGGATGGAAGAGCATCAAGGGGACAGCTGCGAGGTGGGGGAAGTGTAGACAAGCTAAGGGCCAGGCAGTCAGGCCCAGCCCAGCACTGGCCTGTTCAGTAACCCTGAGTGAGTCACTCTTACCTTGGGACCTCAGTTTCCTCATCAGGACAATGGGGCTAAATGTCTCTCTCTGCCCAGATATGTTCCAGGCACAGCAGGCCCAATATCAGGCCTCAGGGCCAGGAAGAGCCCTGGGAAGAGTGTGAGGGGCTCAGAGATGCCCTTACCTCCTACAGGTGCCCAACTCAGCCAGAGCTTCCTGAGGGTGTGCAGTAAGGGGATGTGGCACAGTGTCTGGGCTGGGAGCTCAAAGACTCAAGTGTGAATCAATTTCTGACCCTAATCCCTTGCTAACCTTAGCCAAGCCCCCAACTTCCCAGGTCCCTCCCTGGATGCCCTCCCCCACTGTCACCACCACACACACTCCTAGCCCATACCACAGAGGCATGAAGGGCCATAAGCACAGCCCTCGCCTATGCAAATTTCATTCAAACTGAGGGCAAAGTCACCCATGGGCCCTCCCCACCTTTTGAAGGTGGTGGTTATCTGGTAAAATCCTGGCCAGCAAGTCTGGGGCAAGAAGTCCTAGCTGGGGTCTGGCAGGACCCTAGCAGAGCCCAGAGTCTGTCTCTCTCTAATGACCTTAGTGAGCTCCTCAAGTCACTTCCCCTCTCTGGGCCTGTTTTCCCATCCCTAAAATCAAACAAGCAACAAAAGTCTTCGAGGGATCCTCCTGTCCTGGAGGACAAACTGCCAACTCCTCACTGCAGCCACACCCTCCCAGTCCTTTCCAGGCTCCCCCCTCCTGTGCTCCCAGCTACACACCCTACACTTAGGCTGCTCTGGACTTCCGTCCATCCCCCATCCCTCTGTATGTTTCACCTCTGGACTCATGCCTCATGGGTCACCAGTTCACTCCTGGACCTCTGCCTCTCCACTGGAAAATCTCCTCCTCACTCAACAAGGCCTGAAGAGGTATCACCCCCTCTGCAAAGCTGTTTGCAAAGCCCCTGGCAGAGCTAACTCAGACCCCCTTGCAGAGTCACCAGTGGCCCCCACACACCTTCTCTGGAGCCTAGACCGGGATGTGTCTGTGTCTCCATCACACTCTGAGCTCCCAAGGGTGAGGGCTGGGCTGGGCCTGATTCCCAGGGTGGGGAAGAGGTGGGCAGCTCAGAGCCTCAAACAGGGATAGGACTTAGAGAAAATGGAAGGAAGGGAGGAATGAAAAGAAAGAGATAAGAAAGGAGGGAGGGAGAGCAGCAACTCGTTAGATCCAAAGGGACCTTGGATCTAACGATCTGAATGAAGTCTAGTCCACTCCAGATGGAGCCCCCATGGCCTGGTCCCTGCCCCATCCCCCACCCCTCTCACCCGCTCCCCTTTGGGCCCCAGCCCCCTCACACACACCAGTACAAAGGCCCAGAGCCAAAGGGGTCTCTGGCCTCTGCCGCTGCACCCTGACTGGAGGCTAAGAACACGCCTGGTCGTCATAGCGATGCTGCGATGCTGTCATCACCAATTCATCGCCTGAGCCCTGAGAGGCCAGTGAGGTGTGAGGAGAGCTGGTCAGAGCTGATCAGAGTGGTCACTGGGACAGGAGTCTTGGGGCTGTGGGCCTGGAGGAGGGTCAAGGATTAAACTCCATCACCCCAATCCAGCTGTGTCCTCCCCTCAGCCTCCCAATGCCCCGGAAGGAAAGAAGAGCACAAACCTTCCCCCAGTCTGTCCCGTGCACCTACTGTGTGTCCAGCTCAGTCCAACCTCAGAGGTGGGGGTCTGTGAAGGCCAGGATATGAAGTCCCCCACCCCAGCATCTGACAGCAGATATCCAGACCCCGCTGTTCCCACTAGGGCAGAGGGATACCTCTCCTTATGTCACAGGGGCTGAGAAGGGGTAGAGGGAAGGGGGAGGAAGTGAGCCCATATGTTGTGCCCTCTCCAGGCAGGCAGGTCCCAGGCATTCCTGAAAAGTAACTCATTCAATCCTCCCAGAAAACCCACAGGCTCGGAATTACTACTCTGTTTTACAGATGCGTGGATGTTCTCTCAGCCTAAATCCTCCCAGCCAATCCTGTCCCCTCCTCCGGGAAGCCTTTCAAGGTGCCTCACCCCGCACTCACCACTCCCTCCTCTGAACTCCCAGTGATGGTGGGTGAGGGTCCCGGTCTCGCCAGTCAGACTGGACCACTGGCTCCTCCTTCTCCCACCGGGGGTTGTGGAGGGCACACAGGGCAGACCCTCTCATCCCAGCTACCCTCCCAGCAACTGGAAGACCACGCCCATCAACGCAGGCTGGAGCTGTCCGTGGTCCTGAACCCTCCCAGTCTGAATGCTGGAAGTCCGGCTTTTTCTGTTGGAAGTCGCCTGTTCCTCAGCCTGGGGGAGAAAGGCCAGACTCCACCCACGAGGCACCCCTGCCCTCCTCTCACCTAGTTCATTCATTCACAAAACCTCGAAACAAGGAGTTCATTTGGAGCAGGAGAATGAATGAAACTAACATGTATTCACTCAACAAGCATTTATTGGACACCTACTATGTGTGGCCCTGTGAATGGAGGTTGGGATACAATAGTGAACAAAACAGACCTAACTCCTGCCCTTTTGGAGATTTTGGTCCTGTAAAGTCAGAAATGGGGTTTGCTTTACACACATTAACCCACTTGATCCTTACAATATATATGAAGGTGGGCATTATTATGCCCATTTTACAGAGAAGGAAACTGAAGCTTGGAGTGATAAAGGAACCTGCCCAAGGCCACACAGCTAGAAACCAGTAAAGGCAGGACTGAAATCTAGATGCGTCTGACCCCACATCTCATTCTTGTTCAGTTCCTGGCTGGGGAAAGGGGTCACAGACCTAGTCCCTGCCCTCAGAGAGTTCATAATCTAGTTTACCTGTACCAGTTCTCCAAAAAGCACCACTGGAAGTGTTCCTTGAGTCTAATCTGAATCCCTCCTGCTGCAGCTCTGACTTGGCCTCTCTTTGTTGGGACCTCAGTGGGGCGGAGGATCAGCTTTCATCTCCTTGCAGACACCTGGGGTGCTTCTATGAGCTCCCAGCCCTTCCTCCACCCCAACCTTGCACAGAGGCCTCCCTCCACAGGAGGGAGTGAGGTGTGTGCTCTAAAAATACCTTAATCCCTCCCTGCTCGCGCTCTAATTAAGCTGAGTGAGTCACTACTTTAAGTAATTTATTGCTAGTTACATAATTGCTTTAATATTTGGTTCTAGAACTGGGGAACAAAAGTGCCCCCCTTCTTTTCAGGGAATTGCTAATCCACAGAGGGGTTTATGGCCCCTGGTGTGGGGAGACAAAGAGAAAAGTGAACTCATCTTGACAGGCCCCTGCTCCAATCTGGACCTACATATGGCCATTTTCACCAGGGCCACAGGGCACACCTGATCTGATGAGGGGCAGGTTTTGGGAACACCAACTTTCTACTCTCTTGTTACCCACTCTGTGGATTGCTAAGGCCACCACTGCCAGCTGACCCAGCCCTCAGACGCAGAGCCTACCCTTAGGAAAGCATGGCCTGCGCATCTCTTCCCCTCCCTGGCCTCATTGCTTCTGCCAGTCCAAAGGCACCAAGGCCCAGAGAGGGCGAGCAGTTCCTGCGTGTCTGCCAGCATGTCAGAGGCAGCCCCACTCTATGTGCCCAGGTTGTCAGCTCAAGGAAAACCCAGCACCTCTCATAGCCTGTAAGAAGTCACTCCCCAAAGGGGACTGACTGCAAAGGGCACAAGGGAAGTTCAGGGGGGTGATAAAAATATTCTTTTCTTGATTGAAATGGTGGTTATATGACTGTATATAGTTACCCAAACTAATTGAATTTAAACTACACTTTAAATTGGTGCTTTTATTGTACGTAAATCACACCTCAATAAAATGGATGTAAAAGAATAAAAATACATTTAAAAAAAGAAGTCACACCCCCACCTTCTGGGCCCCCATAGCATAAGAGCTGTGCAGGATTGATGCCATGCGAAACGGAGGGGAGGTCCAAAGAACCAGCTCTGGAGAGCACATAGTAGGTGCTCACACAGCAGACGCTTGCTTCACTCCATTCCCATTAGCAAGGACTCATCAGGCCCCTCCTGGGTGCACGCGCACATCGCTGTTCTCACCAGCTCTCCCCCTGCTCTCACGCAGCCCGGGGAGGAAGCCGAACCGCGTGCCAGGTGCATTACACAATTTGTCTCATAGAATCCTTGCAGCAGTGTTAATGAGGTGGACTGGATTACTGTCCCCCTCTTACAGATGAGGGAACAAAGGTGGCAGAACTCGCACAGGTCCTGCAACTAAGAAGTTGAGGAACTGAGATTTGAACCAGGAGACAGTCCCCAAGGCTCATAATCACTCGCCTCTATCACCTCCCTTTGCCACACTAAGTGGCATGGGTCAGGAAGCCCTGCATGGAGGACGTGCCTCCGACCCCAGGCCTTGAATAATGAGGTTTTCACTAGGCTTAGAAGTAGAGGCCGGGTACATCCAAGCAAAGAAGGCAAGTGAGCATGTGTGAGCTCAGAGAGGTGGTGAGAGGCAGGCCTGGCTTTGGGAAGGAGGGAACTGGGTCAGGCAGCAGGCCTGGAAGAAACACAAAAGAAATCAGGCAGAGTGTGGTAAAAATGTGGCAGAGGGCATCTGGCTATGCCAGCCTGTGGGTTAAATGCCTGCCCAGGCCCTGAGCAGCTGGGGCACCTCGCTGCTATTCCCGACTCACTGCCCCCCCCCCACTTTCCTCTGCCCAGTTTCTTGGCCCTAATCGCCCATTCACAACCACAGTCACCACCTCACCGGGCACAGGTGAAAGCCTTCATCCACAAACTTGTCAAAGACTGGTTGGAAAACAGTCAATGATGCCACGAGGCAGGAGAGAGCTCTGAGGCTGGGGAGTGTGGAAGGGTCACCAAGACCTGAAGAATGATAGGAGTTAGCCAGGTGAAGGGAAGGGGCATCGAGGAAGGGTGTTCCAGGCAAAGGGAACAGCATGTGCCACAGCCCAGAGGTAAGAGATGCTGCAGGGGTGAGGAACCAAAGGTAGCTCAGTCTGGCTGCCCGGGGTAGTGTGTGTCTACACCGAGTGTGAGCATTTCTGCGGGTCTGCACCATGCGAGTGCTGAACCCATGTCTGTGTTGCACGTCTGGGTGTGCACACCTAGGTTATGAGCACACTCATTGAAGTTCCTTCTGTTTCTTTTGTTTCTGGGTCAGTGTTTAGATTCATCCTGTGCCTGTTCCTTGGTGTATGCTGACGTCTCTGTGTGTGTGGTGTGGGTCTCTGTGTGTGTGCATGCTGTGCTCTGCTTCTTTGTGTGTAGGCTTCTGTCTGTTGAGTTTTTCTGTTTATTTGGGTTTGTTTCCCATGCCTGGAGCTGCATGTGTGTGGCCCGGAGACTTGGCCCCTCGGCTCGGGCGGCTGGGGCTGAGGAGAAGCCCAGGGCTGGGGCACTAGAGCTGGACTCCAGGAGCCCACAGGAGCACCTAATGATTGTCAAGCACTCGGTGAGGCAGAGGCCGCATGGGAGACACTAACTAACCCTGATAATGGGTCAATGGTTGGAGGCCCAGCAAAGACTGAAAGTGGGTCCCCACTGGCAGGCGTCAGCCAGACGAGCTGGCTGGGCCAAGGCCTCTAACTCCCCAGCACCAGGAGGCGGCCGACTCATTGACCCATCTCCCAGGGAGGCCCAAGGCCCAGGCTCTGGACAGCAAGAAGGATCAAGATCAAACTCCAGAATGAAGGTCTTAGAAGGGAGGACTTTGGTTAGACTTGGCAGTGGACAGGTCATAAGTGTGACCAAGAGATGAGGCAGCAGTGACACAGCTCTGCTCTTGGGGCCACGGTCTGAGGGGGTGGCTTATGGGTGCCATGGGTGGGTGCGCTGGAGAGGGGGAGCCACAGGCAGGATGAGGCAGGGAGGGATGCCCCTGGCGGGGGGTCTAGAGTTGCCACACAGCCCTGCATTGGTGGGGGACACTGGGGAACTAGGGCCCCAGCTCAGGCGGGGGAGCTGGAGGTGGGGGCTGTCTCCTCCCCTGACCTGTCTACACAACTCCCGTGTCCTCAGCCACCCCCAACGCAGCCTTCTTGCCTCTCCCCTGGGTCTCCACACCAGCCTCCTCCCAGGCCCCTCCAACTCACCCTCCCCTTGGGGTTTCCTGAACCCAAAGCTAACTATGGCCTGAATGAGATTCTTCAGCAGGGAGCAGGGCAGTCACGGCAGGAAGTAGCTCCAGGCCAGCAGCAGATGTAGGTACACACAAGTGCACTCAGAAAGCACTGGTGGTGCCTGGGCACCACCGGGCCTCAGGGAACGTGACAAAGTGGGTATTCAGAGACAGTCTGGCTTCTGACTCCAGCTCAGAGACCAACCAGCTGTGTGACCTTGGGCAAGCCAGCACCCTCTCTGGGTTTCAGTTTCCCAACATCCCTTTGTCCCTCCAGACCTCCACTTTTTCCTGCCATGCTCTGTGCCCCAGAGGCTGACTTCTAGTGCTGCTTCACTCAGAGCCCTCACCCTCTGGCCTCCAGTCGGGTTCTGCCAATGAAGGCGGGAGAGCAGAGTGAGAAGTGAGAGGGCTCGGGGTATTTACACCCTCATCCATCCCACCTCCTGTGACAGCCTCTGTCGGGTGGCCCATCATCCATGACCCTGGCTCTCGGATCTGGAGCACCCTCCTCGCCTCTCAGGCCTCTGGGATGCTAGTCCTCAGTACCCCGATGTGGCCTGTTGGTTCCCTTATCCTGCTCCACCTCCGTAATAGTTGCTTCATCCAACTGCCTTCAGTTAAACCATTTGAGTGTGTCATGTTTCCCTCTACAGAATAGGGCTGGCTCCTTGAAGGAGGGTTGAGGTGATTAAACAAGGTAATTTAAAAATAGAAATTTTTAACTCTGTAAACGTTAGTTCTCTCCATCTGGCCCCCAAACCCCAGCCCACTTGGAGTTTTAAGATAACTGAATTCTCTGGTGTTGGAAGCATGCAATACTGGGCTGCCTGCTTCACTCCTCTCCTACCCCAGTTCCTGCCCAGGCCCCAGCACCAGGAAGCCTTCACCCCTGCCCCACCCAGAGCCAATGTCAGAGCCCCCAGCCATGGGCCTCCCACCCTAGAGTCCCCCACGACTCAGCACAAAGGAAGCTGGCTGTCCGCCTGTCTGCTGTCTGTTCCCTCCCCGCCAGCGCTAAACCAGCAAAGCTGCTGCAGATGTGCCCAGTCCTACCCATCGCACCCTCATCTCCACCAGAGTGTCCTTGCAGGCAGCCCCTTGCCTCCAATCCCAAGCCTCCAGGATGACAAATTTCTCTCCAGTTCCCCAGGGAAGTGGATCTCCCTGCTTCCAGCTGGACAGTCTAACCTCACACTGTCCCCCTGCCCAGGCCACTAGGGGGAGCACTCTGGGGCTCAAACCTCCCCAGGGCTGAGCCGTGTCCTTCTCTGGCCCCCATGGCAGCTCCGCCTTTAACAGACTTCAGAAAGTTTGCAACCAACTTCCCTGCTAGGGCAGGAGGCTCACCCACAGCCTCCCTAACCAGGCTGCCCAGCCCCTGCTCACACTTCCCCACCCCATGGACAGGGAGCTCATCCCTCCCTCCCAGGGCAGCCCCCTCCCTCTGGGACTGCCCTGCCTCCCTCACATAGAGCCAAGCTGGGCCTCCAGGACCCCCCACAACCCCAGCGCTGTCTCAGTACAAAGAGCCCAAAGAGGGATTATAGGGAAAGCTTTGAATGTTAGAACAGTAGAAACCTAAAAAAGCATCTGATGCAAAGAGGAGGAAATTGAGGCTTCCAGAGAAGGCCCCTCCCCTGGCCCCACCCCACCATGGGGCGCCTCTCCATGCCCCACGGAATGACAGACTTCACAAGTTCCCGGGAGGAGTCTCGCAGCAGGCAGCAGCTCTGGAAGAAACTTCAAAGGCAGCATCTGATGCCTGGGAGGAGTGCAAACGCCCAGGTGCAGGAGGCAGCCTTATGCCCCAGACTTGGATCTCTACTCCGAGCTTCCAGCCTGCTCCCGAGGCTGGAGGGAGGGAGGCCTTCCAGGCCAGGCACACTCCTCTCTCTGCTCCAAACCCTGCCATCTCGCCCTGGATCCTGCTGTGTAACCTCGGGTTGATCACTACCCCTCTCTGGGGTTCAATATTTGCATCTATACAAGAAGACTGGGCTGGAGTCCCTGAAACTCTCTCCTGGGGTGCAGGCGTGGCCACTGAGAGCTCCCAGGGAGAATGGAACCTAGTCACCTCTCAGCCACGTCCAGCATCTCAATCTGATAGCCCAGGACCCTGGCTGCCCCAACTGAAGCCTGAACACAAAGACAACCTGCAGGATCCTCCTAGGGCCCTCACTGACTGGGGGGGTCCCAGAGTCCCCTGAGGGAAGCCCAGCCCCCCACATGACAGCCCCTTCAGCCCAAGTCCACACACATCTTGTTTCTACCTCCAGGCAGGTGGGACCCAGGAGAGAAAGCATTGAGTAGCCAGACCTTGGGCATTGTCTTGCTGGGTCAGCAGAGCAGGTGTATGTGCCTTCACACACACTCACTCACCCATGCTCTCACACTCAAATATGGACACCCATATACAGAGACACACACCCATACACAGTTTTACTAGAACACATGTACATAACACTCTGCACACAGGTACACACTCAACCCACATTCGCATGCACATAACCATTTATCAATAAACCAGGCATAAACATGGACACTCACACGTTCCTTCATATGAACACCTCCACACTTTTATGCAAACACTGACCCACACACTCTCACCCTCTCAGAACACACGTGCACAACTGGAAGCTCACATTCAGGTGCACACACACACACATACACAAAACACAAATAAACCAACCACTCACTCCCATCTCAGCATCAGACAAATCATGATCCAACAGAAACCCAGATTCCAACTGTATTGTCATTCTAAATCCATTCCCAAATCTAAGCCAGTCCCAGAACAGTGAGGAGAAAATGTCGTGTCTCCTGGCTTAACCCCTCCAGTGTGTGTCCCTGCTGTGTGGGCTCCAGCCTCTCCTCAGCCTTCCTTCCTCCCTAGGCCATTTCAGCAGGGCCCTCTCACCCCTGGCCTAGTGGAAGAGGAGAACAGTGAGCTGCCCTCTCTCTCCCCTTCATCTCTGCTCCTTGTCCAGCCTCTTTCCTCCCTCTGGCCCTTCAAACATGAGGAAGATCCAGGCTGGAAGGGACTGTATGTGACGCTGGAGACATGTGGCATTACAGCACAGGTCTGTGGTACTCGGTCATCACTCCCCAGGCCGGGGTGGGAGGGACTAGGGTAGAAGGGAGAAGAAGAAGAGGAAGAATGAATGTCGAGGAGGAAGAGGGGCAAAGTGCAGATTGCAGCAAGGACGGAGTTCAGAGGCCTTGGGCTGTCTTGAGTTTCTCCATCCAATGCATCAGCCCAGGCTACAAGATCAACCCTCCCAAAGCCCAGCTCTCATCAGACCCTGCCCCTGCTCAAACCCTCAGGTAGAGCCTGGTGGGCCACAGCAAGAAGTCCAAATTCTCAGCCTGGAATCAGGTCTCTGGGGCTGGCTAACCCCTTCTTAGCCTCAAATCCCAAGGAGCCCAGCCCTTGCCTTCTGTCCCTTGAGCCAGGTCTCCGCTCAGCTGTTCATCGGCTGAGATGTCTAATCATCCATATCGTGCCTGGCCTTCAAAGCCTGGCCTTTGCCATCTGGAATAATAATCCGCGGAAAGAGTAGGAGTTCTGGGGGCAGACAGACCTGTGTTCCAGGCCTGGCTCCACCAGCCACTGGCTGAATACCTCTGGGCAAATAATTTCCCCTCTCGGATCCTCTGTTTCTTCATCCAGAAAACTGCAGTCTCTTGGGTTTGTGGTGAGGATTAAATGAGATCATAGATGTGAAAACAGTGCTCTGGAAGCTGCAAACTTCTGTGTGAATGTGTGAAGAGTCATAATTATGGCTTAATCCTTTTATCCCTGCTCCCCGCCCCCCCTCCCCCGCCCCCCTCAACACACAGCAGGCTAAGGGATCCCCAAGGGAAGGAATTGAGGCTGCTTCAACTCTGGGCCCGGTACCCAGCCGGGGCCCACCCCCACCAGCCCCAGCAACAGGGTCTGGATTTGGATCCAAGGAGGCAGGACAAAGTGTACTTACTGAAATTCACACCGGACTACAACTCCCAGAATGACTCACAGACTGCCATGGGCGTGGCCACAGGCTTAAACCTTTCCTCATCAAGCCCTTTCCTCCATTGTATTCTCTGGGGATTAGTCTCAGAGCAGACAGGGCAGTCTAGGGAGGTGGTCACGTCTCTGAGGCCCCTCGAGGCCGCCCCCCACCCCCACCCCCAGCATTCACACTTCTCACCATTCCCACCACCACGGCTCCATCTCAGACCTCCTTGTCTCTCCCACACAATGACAGCTTCTGGGCTCCTAGCTCTGGTCTCTCCCCTTCCAGGCCCCCACTGAATCTTTCTAAAAGTGTAGGTGAGTGTGGGTGGTTCATAATGGCAGCAGCTAACCTTTATGAGCACCTGCTGCATGCCTGGCACTAAGCTATCCACTTCCAGATTCTTCACGGTCATCCTGCCAGGGAAGTATTATTATTCCCACTCCACTATTCTCATGGGGCTCAGAGAACTTAGGTAAGTTGCCCAGGACCACACAGCTACAGAGTAATGGTGTAGAAATTTGAACCTATACCTGTCTGCCACCTTCCCTCTTCTACTTTCAAAGGCTCCTCTGAACCCAGGGTAGCTAACCAGAGTGAGAGCCCAGATTCGCCAAGGTCCACATATCATATCTCAGCAACTACACTGTTGGGAAGTCCTCCCAGCTGTCTGACTTAAGTTCCTTCTGCTGCACCAAGCCCCAGTTGCCTTCTATTTTCCAGGTAGGGCAGTGAGAAGGGTGACTTCAGGGACTTCAAGAAGTGGGTCACGTCACTGGGGACCTGGCCTTTCCCAGGGAGCAGGCAGCTGGGAGATAAATGTGTTGAAAACATCCCTGTTACTAAATATATCAACTTCCCAAGAGGATGGGGTGCTGACAGGGAGCCTGTGGCCCCCGCCCCGGAGGCCACAATCTGTGGCTCAGACAAGCTGGGGCACTCAGAGCAGCAGACAAGGCTGCTCTGGCTGTCCTGGGGGCTGGGGCAGAGAAGGTGGGAGGCCAGCATGGAAGGGGATGATGTCTCAGTCTTGCAGCCAAAGCTGCCATGCCCAAGCCAGCTCATTTGCATATTACTTTGCATTCATTTGCATGCCACTTTCTGGAAGGGGCCCTCATTTTTCAGTCGCTGCCTCTCCCCCATTTGCAGGGTCTCTGTTCACTGAACACCCCACTCTCAAGCAAGAAGGAGCCCTCAGCAGGCCCTACTGGGGGCACTGGGAGAGACCAAGAAGTTGCAAATTTATGATGACACCTACATATCAAGGCTGTTGGAGGACATCTTGGCAGCAGAAAGTGCTTCCTACAGTTTAATCTCAATTCCCTTGCTCCTCTCCTGTTCGATCCCTGCCCAGTCCTTCCCCAACCCTTGCACTTCACACTTAGGCACCTTTGAACTCCTACAGTTCTTCCCCAAACAAAACCATGCTGTGCTCACCTCAAGGCCTTAGCACATGGCATTCCCTCTTCCTGGAGCTGTCCCTCAATTCTGCCTGGAGAAGTGACTCTTCCTTCTGATGCCAGCCCAAGGCCCCACCTCTTAAATGCCTTCCCCTGTCACTGGCAGAGACAGGAAAGACCACGGGCTTCCCTCCACATTGGAGGTCATTGGCTCTGTCCATCTCCCCACAGGGCTGCCATGTTTGGTGGGGCAGCAACCCAGTGAATGGCGGCTGACTGAATGAAGGAATGCATCCCGCTCCCCCTCCCCTGTCTCTGAGCCCCTTCGGTCCCCTCTCCCTGGATGACACCATTCACCTGCAGGAGGGGCAGGGATAGAGAGTGCCTCTGCCTCTCACTCCCCCTCCTGTCCTGGAAGACTTCCCCCTCACACCCACAGCTCACTCTCATGAAGCCAGGAGATTCCACAGCCACTCTAGGAAGTCCTTCCTATTGTCTATCCTCACTCCTTTTTCTGGCCATGCCTGCCTCCTTATCATTATTTTTGGAGAGGGATCAGGGACTGCCCCATCTCAATTTTACCACTTGTAGCTGGAATAAAGGCTGCTTGTCCCTCCCCACTCTTTGCCCAGGATGTGTTCAAACCATTATGCCCCAGCTTGGCCCTGCTTAGGAGGAAGGACAGTGACCCAGGATGGAGAAATGACACAAGGCCAGGCCCTGTAGAGGAGCCCAGGGTGGATATAATCACTACAAGGGAAGGGCTGCCCAAGAGGGAAGGGGTGAGCATCCTGTGCCTGGGGGTATGTAAGCAGGGCTGGATAGATCTGCGGGCAAGCTGCAGAGAGTGAAGCAACTTCTAGAAGGCAGCCCAGACACTCTTCATGTCCTCTCCTACTTGGAGGCTGCACTGAGCCTGGGTGCCCAGCAATGTGCTGTGAAGCAGGAGGAGGTGGCTCCGCCTTTGAGGAACTCCTTGAGTGGCTGGGTAAGGAGTTCACACACAGGGGAGGCCACAGAGGAAGGCTGAGTCTGATCTGCATTCTTGATCCTGCACCATCAGGGAGAGAGACTTCAGGGTGGGTCATAGGGTCAGACGGAGGGGGAACCAAGGAGGACTTCCTAGGGGAGGCTTCCCATTCAAAAGCCCTTCCCCAGCTCCTTGCCAACCCAAACTCTTTGAACCCTTGAACCTTTGAACATGCCATGCTTTCTCACATCTACCCACCTTTACACGCTGCTCTCTCTGCTCTTCCCTGCCTGGGCAATTCCTATCCATCCTTCAAGATCCAGTTCTCATGTCTTTTCCTCTAAAGCCCTGGCTAGATGTGGGCTGCCACAGTTCCCGGGGCTTCCCTCTGCACAGCATTGTTCACACTGCAGGGCTGTAAGTTTCCACTTCTGCCTCCCTCATCAGACTGGGCACTCCCTGAGAGCAGGGTCTGGATCAGTGTCTTCTCTGTGTCCCCAGTGACCCGCCCAGTGGGCATCAAGCAGGCACAGGGGAGTCCCTGTTGAGTAAATGAATGAATAAATGAATGGATGAGTGTAGCATGCGAGGTAGGCCCAAGCAGCAAAACCGAGGAGTGCAGGCCTGGCCCGACAGCAGCACGGCTGAGGGTGACTCCCAGTCCATTAAGACCGAATGGGGTACTGCCGGGAGCTCTGCCTCCCCCATTTGGCTAGATCCCAGCCAAGCCATCAGTAGTCCCCAGGGACAGGAGGCTGGAGTGGGAAGCAGGAAGAGTGGCAGGAGCTGCTCGGTGGGCAGGGGGAGCCGGGGGTGCAGGGAGCACAAAGGCAGTTAACCCTCACTGAGCCGACCAAGCTCAGGCAGCCGAGAGGTCTGTGCAGGGCCTGAGGGAGGGGACTGAGGCTCAGGTCTGACGAAGAGCTTCAGCCTCAGTCTTGCAGCCAGAAGAGGGCGCCAAAGCCCCAGCCTCAGTTTCGCTGTCTGGGAAGAGATGGCTCCATGACCTCTGATCCTCTGCACCCCGGCTGGAAACCCCACGGGGGTCTCTCCACTACCCTACTCGCCCGAGCCTTCCAGGAGCTCTTCCTTCCTGACATCCTGAGCCTTGGAGGTCCTCCCACTGCACCCCCCACCCCAGTCCAAGCCTGAGCCACCTCGATGCTCCCTCCCTATCCTCTTCCCCAAGCCCTCCAACCTCTCCCTTCAGAATATCCCTGGTCTCATCTGCCCCTTGGCCCACTTGGCCCCAGACCTCACTGATGCCCACATTGGCTCGACCTCCACACCTCCATGCCCTCTTCTCTCTCTTCCAGCTCAGCCCGGACAGTGCCACTAAGGCAGCTTTCTAAAACCCGTATCTGATCGTGTCCCTCTACGGCGTGAAACCTTCCTGGACTCCCAAGGGCCCTCAGGACAAAGCCCAAGAGGCCTAGAGTTCCAAGTCCTGCAGGATGTAGCTCCTGCCTACCCTTCCAGCCTCCTCACTGCTCCAGGCACATGCCTGATGCCAACCCAGGGCCTTTGCTTATGCCTCCCCACCCCACCCCCCACCTGTTAGCTTGAGCCTGGTCTTTACTGCTTAATTATTCTCAAGCTACTTTATGTCTATGAAGCTTAGGAGGCCCCAGAGGGCAGACTCATTATTGCCTATTTCTTTTCTGCATCTCCCCACAGGGTGTAGAATGAATTGTCCTGGGCTCACAGAGGTGGTCACACATTCAGCCACCCCCGCCCTATCTCACTGGGCCACAGTGTCCCAGCTGTGTCCTCAACACCAGGAGAAGGAAACAGCCACCCCCACACACTCAGATGAGCACACATACAGACACACACACACACACACCAGCCACACAAGCATCAATGTACACACTAGCACCATGATCACACACCCACACCAGAACACTTATGCTGACACAGACATCCACATCCACACATATGGTGACACTAATATTTACACACTAACAAATATACACACCAACATGAATGCACATGGAATCAAACAACATGCTCAATATTGAGTCCCTCTATTCTGTAGATACAGCACATGTATTAACATGCATGTCAACATACAAATTCAAACTAACGCACACACACTCCAACCTGCACTCAGACATATGCAGATGAACTTTCACAATCTCACTGGGGTGCTCACACAGGTGACAGACTGCTGCACATCCAGCCATCAAGAATTCTACAGGGCCCTCTACACCCCACATGTTCCCCTGCACCCCACATACGCACACACATACACATACCCTCAGGTAGCCTGGCACAGACCTGCACCTCTGCTGACTTGGAGACACACACATCACTTGCCTGTCACCACGGCAGCCCTCAGACTGTGGAGGGGCACTTCCACAGAACTCCCTCCACTCACCTGCACATGCATCCCCTTGCACGTGGGCGCACACAAGGCTGGTGCACAGGAGCCTCATTCCAACCAGCTCTAGGGCTCTCTTGGACAGGTGCTTTGGGGTAAAGTTGCCTAAACTGGTGGCTCTGAATCCCAATCCCAATTGCACAGAGGGCAGTTTCCCAGACCCTCTTCTGCTCCAGGGCCACTCTTACTCATTCACATTCATTTTCTCTCTCTTACACACACACACACACACACACACCCCCATGGTCATCGTCCCTCTCCAGGGTCCTGAAGCAGTCTAACAGCCTCCACCACAGCTCCTTGGAACCGTCCCCCACAGACCTCCCCCACCCCAGTCCCTGAAGGGATGATTCAGGTTCATTAATAACCCCTCCCCCAGCCATCAACCCCCTCCATGGAACCCCAGCCCCATCACCCCCTAGGTTGATGCCAGGCACCCCACCCTACACAGAGGCCCCCCAGGCTACACTCCAGGCAACCAAGTGCCCAGGAGAAGGATCGATCATCCCACGTGGCTCAGCTCCACGCTAACCCCAGCTCCTTGGAGGGATTCCCAGGACTCTGTCCATGGCACCTCTTGCAGCCGCTCACCCAGACCCCAGCCCCTCCATAGTACTCACGGCTCAGCCGGTCGCGCTGCCGGGTACTGCTGGCTCCTGCAGAGGATGGAGTGGCCGCATGCCTGCCCCATCGCTCCTCATCGTCTGCCTCCCCAGTCAGACTAAGGTAGCACCTTGCCCTGTCCACCCTGCCTGCGGTTCCAGGCAGGGTGCCTGGCCCAGCAGGCACGGGGACCAAGAGCAGCAGCCTATCCCCCACTCAGCCTGGACTTAACAGCCCAATCCAGCCCTGCTGCCCCAGCTGCTCCCGCCTGCCTCTCCTGCTGCCACAGCCTCTGCCGCTAGGCTGGCTCTGGGAGGAGGTTGGAGCAGGTCTGATAATGCGGAAGGGGGAGGGAGGAGGGAGGAGGAACAGAGAGGCCCAGACAGAGAGGGAGAGAGGGAGGGAGGGGTAGAGAGAGACTGGCTGAGAGAGAGGAAAAGAAAGACTCACACACACAGGGAGAGACAGAGAGAAACAGACAGGAAGGCGGAGAGAAACACATGAAGAAGGATAGGAGAGACGGATCTCCACAGAAATCAAGATGGAAATACAGAAATCAGAGAGGCATAGGGAAAAACATACACACACAGAGGAACAAAGAAAAGAAAAAAAACAAAAAAACAAGGACAGAAATGGAGAGAGAAGCAGCCGATAGAGGAGCCCAAAGAGAGATGTGAGGATGAGGGATTTGTGATGTTCATGGGCTAGGATGGGATCTGAAGATGAGGGGCAGGTGGACAGGACCCCCCTCAGGGCGGGGGGACACTCCTGTACCCTCAAGTCTGGAAAGGCCAGGCCTCCAGGCAGATCTAGCTCCTCTGGGCTCCCTTACTGGGTTTGCATCATGTCCCAGGGTACATCCCCAGCATGGAGGTGGGCACACAGAAGGCTCAGGGGCTTTTGCTGATGGTCTTTGGACTCAGAGCCTTGTCACATAGTCCACCTGTTGGTGGCTCTGCTTAGCTGGGACACTGTGGGAGCCGATGCTTGAGCATGGATGTCTACTTGGAGTTGTGGGCACACAGGCCACAGCATGCCCCACATGGCCTTCACTGTCGACAGGCTACAGGCATGGGGATGGCCTGCAGCACCTCTGCCCTGTCCCCAGAGAGGACTCCTCAGGAAGAAGCCTTAACCCAACGGAATGGGGGCATTTTAGGCAATGGGACAGGTAGAAAGTTCTCAGCAGAGCCAAGACATGGATGAGCTCCTGTTGGATGTAGGAGAAAAAGCTCCACACTTTGAGGTAGAAGATAGGGGTTCGAGTCCTGGCTCCACCACTAACATACTCATTCATTTATTCACAAACACCTACCACTGGCCAACCTTGTCAGATATGACTCAGACTGTTCCTCGCCTTGGAGAAGCACCCAGGCAAGGGTAGGGGGACTTGCAGTGTGACAGAGGGAAGCACAAGGTCTATAGTGCCCAGAGGGGGCCCTGGACCCAGTCAGGTGGTGGCGAGCACTTCCGGAAGAGAGGATATCAGCTGAGTCTTTAAAGGCCAGAGGAGAACCCCAGGAGAAGGGGGTGTATTCCAGGCTAGAGGAGATACACATAACCCCCATCAGTAACCCCATCTCTCTGAGCTGTGGAAGGAATAACTCCTGCCACACGCGCCAGGTTCCAGGCAGAAAGCCCACGAGACTGAGTGGAAACCTGATCCCTGATGAGGGCATGGGGTGCACAGTGGTGGGGGGTGGACTGGAATGACCGAGCTTGTGCAGGAGGCCTGTTCAGGCTGAGGGCTATAGAAAGCAGTTGTCTCGTGGCTTAGGAAGTGTCAGGAAAGAAAATGGGAGGCAGCCTTTCCTCCCCACTGTGGCCCAGAAGGTAGGATTTTAGATCTCTGGAAGCTCTGGACAAACTGTTTTCTCAGCCTGACCCATCCCTGGGACTCGCTGCTCCATGCCTGCCAGCTGGGAAGACATTACACGAGCTCAGAATGCCAAGACCCTTGACTATGTCTGGTCTTGGCCTCTCACATCTCCCCTTCACACCCTGAGGCCTATGGCGGCAAGAAGCTGAGTCAGAGTTCAAAGGAGGGTGCCTCCTGGGCATGGGGGGAGCAGATGCATTGAGGCCTCACCAGGCCCTCAGACTTCTTTCTGCCCTCCCACTCTGGAAACCATGGTGGAGGCCTCGTCCTTGGAAATCTCCTGGGAATATACTCACACAAGTCAGGTGGGAGAGAGGGTCTCCTCCCCATTCCACTGCCACACCAGACTCCACAGCTGCCCCGGAAGTAAGGAGTCTACAGGAATCAGGTGACAGATCTAGGATACTGGGTACTCCAGGACTTAAAGCTAGGCAGGCGGAAGTTCAAATCCCAGCTCTGCCATGTGTCCTGGGTAAGTTATTTAACCTCTCTGAACTTCCATTTAGTTTTCTCATCTGAAACATGGGGTCATAAATTCCAAGCTCGAAGAGTTGTAAGGTTTGGGGAACGTCTGTAAAATTCCCAACAAACAGCATGCTCCTCCCCTCCCCTCCCCTGAAGAGGTTGAATTGATGGGGCTGAGGGAGTAACAGCCCCAAATGTTAGGGTAGGGGCTCCTGTAGGGCAGTGCTGGGAGCGGGTAGGTGCAGAAAGGGAAGAGGCCCCAAGACTGTCCGGGCCTGCTCTTCCCTCCTCCACATTGAACTGGCCTGCCAGACCAGCCGGCGCAGGAACCAAAGGCCCTGGGCGACTACGGCGAAGCTCCGCCCCGCCGCAGGCTCCGCCCCTGGGCCCCAGCCGCTCTCCAGGGTGCTGATCCGTTCGTGCCGCGTTCCCAGGCCCTGGCCCATCGCCCCGCAGCGGGTCAGCAGACACTGGGAACTGGAGGGAGGTGGCATGCTCCTGGGAGGCGGGTGGCTGCCCAAAGCGACGAGAGGATGCAGCTTCTGGGATCCAGCCTCCGCCCACTGCTTCGCGAGGACTGCAGGCCCCTCAGGCTCCAGCTACCTCCTTATCACCACAGGAGGCTTCTTCTCAGCGCCCTCCCCCGCCGCCTCCGGCGAGGCTGTTTCCCTCCCACCTTCCAGACAGCCCCTCCTCTGCCTCGCTCCCTGGCTCATCCTATCTTCGTTCCCTCAGTATGGGTGCTCCACACAGGAGCACCGGCCCTGTCTCTCCTCATTCTCCACTCCACCCCCTCGGAGCGTGGAGTCTTCCCCCAACAGACCAACAACTCCAAGTGCCCCGTGAGACCCAATCTTCTCTCTGGTGATCCATATGTCCAGTCCAGGCTGCCTCCTGGACATCTCCTCTGGGGACATCCCATAGTCCCCTCACATTCAAATATTCAACATCCATCACATCTTTTGTCTCTATCAAAGGCATCAGCAAACTTCTAATGCCCAGTCTAGAAATTTCAGTCACTTTGCCTCTTCCCTCTCCTCCACTCCCTGTGCCAAATCTGTATCGAAGTCCTGTCAATTCTCCCTCTGTAATTCTCTCACATCTGTCCACTCCCTCCATCCCCCAAGCCCCAGTTTCCTTCCCCCCCCCCCAAGTCATTCTCCAGCCCTCTACCCCAGTTCAACGTCTATTCCACCTCCACTTTGCACCTAGTGCCAGCTTTCTAAGACAACTATCTGGTCATGTAACTCCTCCTCAAAACCCTTACATGGCTCCCCTGTGCTCTCAGGATAAAGGCCAAGCTCCCCAGTCTGGCACTTGAGGTCTCTTACGATCTGGCCTTGACTGACCTCTCCATCTTCTGCTCCAGATGGAGCAGGGTCTGGTCCCTAAGCACATGCCAGTCCTTTCTTCCTCCTTGACTTGGTACAGTCTGTTTCCTCTCCCAGGCTGACTTCCCTCTCCTCTTTTCTCTGCCCATCCTAAATCTTGGCCCATCCTTCCTGGGCCAGTTCAGCACACACCATGCCTCCACCCACAGGGGACAGAGTAAACAGGAGAGGTCGCTGCGTTCTGGGTTGAGCAGACTTTGGCTGCCTCTCCCTTCCCTAACTTGCCATCTGTCCCACCATCTCATCCCCCTGCTCAGATTCATCTCATTTCTTCTACTGGATCGTGTTTTCCCCAAGGTCAGGTCAAAGTCCTATTCACCTCAGCCCCAGTCCCCAGCCTCTGGGCAGCCTCACCAAGTACAAGTGATACATGTTAATAGATGAAAGTAGGAAGGAAGGAGAGACAGGTGGGTGTGGAGATGAGTCGGTGCAGAGCTCAGTCCAGGATCACATCGGGGCAAGCCCTCAATAAGAGGTCGCAGGTGCGTGTGGGGACACAGGTGGTGGTGGGGAGGGCCTCACTGACCTGCTCAGGAGGGATCCCCCCTCCCCCAGGGGCAGACTGAGGCTGTAGAGTGTGAAATAGCCTCAACTCTCTGAGGGAAGGCTGGTAATTGGCGGAACATGGATTTCACGGACAGTTGGCCTAAAAAGCCCTGGGTGACTCCCTGTGGCTGGGGGCCAGGATGGGCCCACATCTGGGTCTTGGCAACAGGAGCCCGGGGGGCGGGGGCAGTGGGGAGCTCAGGGAGCTGTCTCACTGTGCTTCTCTACCTCCTCCTCAGCCAGGAAGGTGCCACCTGTGGCTCCAAGGCCAATGGCTGGAAGGAGTACCATGTCCTTGGCAAGGGCCTGGCATAGTTCCCTGCATTCCCATGCTAAGCACGGACCCATCACACCACGGGCGACAAGACTTTTGCTGACAAAGGAATGAAAGGCCACCACAGCCTCCAGAACAGTTCTAAGGTGGAACAGATTCTTCAACAACTCAGGAAGAAGGTGGCTTTGGGGACCCAGAACCAAGGGTTAGGGCGTTGTGGGCCTGCTTCAGGTTCCAGGATCAGTTAGCGCTGCCCTATGAGGGCAGGGAGGAGTCTAGGTGGGGACAGGGAACTCCCCATTACTGCCGGGCAGGGGGATGGATGAAGTGGTGGAACAGATGGCAAATTCAGGGAGGGGAGAGGCAGCCACAGCTCAGCCCCCCAGCCCGGAAGCCAATGACACTTCCTGCTGACACTGGCCCCTGGATTGGGTGGGGGTGCTGAACTGACCCAGGGGGGATGGGCAGATTTCCAGTGGGCAGAGAAAAGGAAGAGGAGAGGGAGGTCAGCCAGATACTTGGAAGTGCCTTCTGCCTGAGGTCGAGGTCACCTCCAGGGATGTGAACCAGGCAGCATAAGACACAAGAGCCAGTGGAGTCCAATCCTTCCCTATACAGATGGGGAAACAGAGGTGAGAGAGGGCAGAGACCTGCCCAGGTCACACGGTAAGGAAAGGGCAGGGCTGGGCCTAGGACCAGGGACTCCTGGCCACTGCCCGACCAGACTAGCTCCTCCTCTTCATAATCTTCCACCTCTCTCCTCCTCCAGCTGGGGCAGGGGCCCAGGAGAGAAGGCTGTGGATATAGCTTGGAAGGGATCCATCCCCAGGGATGAGTCAGGACAGACGTGGCCCCCGTGGCTTCATACTCTGGGGAAGGTTTTGCTCTCCCTGGGGCCCCAGCCCCAGCCCCAGCTCCCTCACCACCACCACCCTCCATCCCAGCACACCAGGATCCTTCTGCAGGAGGCCCTGAACCACCCACTCAGTCCTAATCTATCTCTTCCCCCTTAACTCCCCGCACCTGAGGAGGGGGGGGCGGGAGGGGGTGTGACTCAGTGGGATAAAGGCAGCTGCTATATTTGAATGATTACATAAGCCAGGAGGAAGGCAGCTGCAACGTGATTCCATCAAGGTCAGGAGACAAGTTGAGGCTGGGCCCCCCGGAGGCAGGGTCTCCTCCCTCCACCCCAAGCCTCCAGCCTGGGCTCAGACATGACCCTAAAAGGACCTGAGGCTTGTGAGCTAGTTTCCGCATTGCTAGACTGCAAGGGAGGTCTTCCCTAGGGCTAACCACACTAGGAAGCTCTGTTCCTGCACCATCTTCTTAGAAAAATAACCTCCTGGCTTCTAGAAACCCTAAGGTCAAACCTAGACTAAGCCCCAGGTTTTCCTCATGAACTCTCTCCAGAAGGAAAGACAGAACTGAAAACACAGGTTGTCACTAATTTAGAAGAGTGCCTGCTGGGGACAGCACCGGCATGAAGCCTTCGTTTGCCTGCACATGGGAAGGACTTGTGTTCCTGCCCAGCCACACCACTTATTAGTCACCGGACATTGGCAAGTCCCTGCCTCAGTTTCTTCACCTGTAAAATGGGAGCAAAAAGTATCTTCCCCCCAGGTTTGTTGTGAGGATTAAATGAGATGACACACGCAAAGCCTTAGCCCATAGGTGCTGGGTGCTTCACAATGGCTTCTCAGCACTGTCATTTGCATCGTTAGTACTAGTACCGACACTAACGACTTGCTAGAGACCTCCCAGATGGCTGGATCCCAGGATGGATTGACCCCTTTGTCCCAGTGACCGCTCACCTGGGTGGAAGGTGGGAGACCAGAGGAGAGAACTGAGGTCTGACAGGAGCTCGCCCAGAATTGCTGTGTGCCCCTGGGCAAGCCCCTGTCCTCCCTGGCCCTCAGTCTATAAATAAGCCCTCAGGGTCCGCAGCTCTGGAGCTTGTGTTTGCGAGAGGGTCCCCACCCCCCCATTGGGATTAGTGACTTGTGGCACTTAAGCTGCGGTGCCAGCAGAGTTGGTCAGGGTGGGGGTGTCCTCTGGGTGGTACGAGCTGGAGGCAGGTGTGGCAGCCAGTGCTGGGGACCAGCACAAGGCCCACTCCTCAGGTCCTCTTGGCAGCTCCTCCTGGGGGCTATAGGGGCCCTCCAGGAGGAGGAAAGCTGTGCCCACCCAGGCTGTGTTGCCATGACACTGGTCTCCATGGTGCCAGGCGCACACCCTTCTCCTCACCCAGGAGGAGGGACTGAAAGTGACAGAAACTGAGGAGGCTCAGGCCCTCGGGCCCCCTTGGCCTGTCCCTCTGTCTCCATCAGCCCCTGTGAGGTCCTTGTCCTGACCCCTCAGGAGGGAACACAGGGAGGAAGGACAGTTTCCAGCTCAGAGGGTCAAAAGAGTGACAAAGAGAGGACTCAGAGTGACCGAGGTGGAAGGAGAGACACAGGAGTGCAGAGAAGTGGCAGAGAGAGGGGAAGGGTTGGGAGAGCTGTGGAGATAGACGGGAGGGGAAGGCGGGTGGTGGGGAAGGAGAACACGCTAGTCACGGAGGGGGAAGTGCCTCACAGGCTGACAAGTGGTGGGAGGCACCGTCCAGCCCATCTCTTTGGTCTGAGTGTTTCAAGGTGGGTGGTGGTGGGAGGACAGAGTGGAGGAGGAGGAGGAGCAGGAGAGAGGGGGGCAATTTTCCTAGAGAGCTTTGTGTGTGGGGGCGTTCATACACGTGCTGTGTGTGTCTGCAAGTGCAGGCTGAGGTGTGCAGGCATCACGTGTGTGCAGGGCACGAGTGTGTGTGTGGCATGTGTGTGCCTGTGCCACTGTGTCTCCAGGGTGATAAATACAGCAGTCAGAGCTGTAACCAGGGCAGAGAAAGTACGGAAATTTCCACAGGCTGAAAGTGGCATGGGAGAGGGGACACGCTAGGGTTGGACCAGCTTGGGCTGACCAGGGAACCCTGTCCCTGACACCTCTTCCCTGGGCCAGTCCCTAGCTGGGTGCAAGTGAGCTGGGCACACACACACATACCCTAAGTGCACACAGTACTCAGAGTGCAAGTGCTTGGATGGAAGAGCAATCCAGAAGAGCTTCCTGAAGGAGGTGTCATATTGAAAGAGAGATTGGAAGGTTCTTACCAATCAGCTGAACTTACGCCAGCTGTACTTACGTGTATATGAAACAGACAGACAGACATTGCCCAGGTTAGGGTCTGGGTCACTTAGGTCACAGAGCTGATTACAGGAATAGGAACTATTCTTTTTCTGGTGGGGGAAGAGCCAAGGAGCTCATCTGACTGGCATGTGGTTACATTTAAGAGGTGGGAGGTAGAGGCAAAGACCCCAACACGAGGCATGGTGCGCAAGCCCTGCAGCACCCATGGGGCACAAAGCTCCAGCCACACCAAGTGCTCTATGCAGGGTCACAGCAGCTGGCCTTTGGCTCATGCCACCCCTCTCCTGGAAAGTCCCCCTCTCCACCCACCTGCAGAAGTACTGCTGTCCCTCTAGGCTCACCTCCTCCAGAGAGCCTTTCCTGATCATTATCCCACCAGGATTCCTTCTTCCTCCATCCCACTTGCTCAGCTGCTCCCCCTCAGAGTTCAGTCAAGCTCTGCACACAGTAGGTATTGAAGAAAGGCTTGCTGAATGAAAATATATTGGGCCTGGAAAGGACTCCAGATGCCATAGACATCTCCCCAGACCTATCTGGGAAGGGGATTATCAAGGGGCAGTGCTAGGTACTTCACCCTTATTAGCTCATTTAATGCTCCCATTAGTAGGTACTATGACTATCTCCAAAGTGCAGACACCACTACACAGGATCAGAGACCTCAGGAACTCAGCCAAAGCTACACAGCCTGTGTAGGGAGATGGGAGTGTTGGCATCTGCCCAGTTGGAATCCAGACTCGTGCTTTTCCAAAACAGCCAGCTGTGGGCAGGGGGCTTGGAAGCACTGGAACATTGGGCCAGGAGAGAAGGCCTCAGCTCCAGGCCCCCTCCAATCAGCTCAGGGGGAGGGAGGAGGCAGGGTCCATCTTCCCCTCCCCCGTCCCATCGATTTCCGGTGGAGTACAGGGGTCTCCTGAGGCCCAGAGGCCCTCCATGGCTGCTGAATGCCTTGCAGGGAGGGCAGGTTGAGCAGGAAGGAGGCAGAAGAGAGACAGACATCCCACCCCTCCTCCCAGCCCTGTCCCCACTCTCCCCCTTCAGCCTCCTCTCCATCCACAATACCCTCGCCACCCAGGCTCTGACTTTCACAGCGTTCTCCCCCAGGGCTCCCTGTGGTCCCCCCTGCGATTAGGCCTGGACTTGGGTTGACCCTCAAAACCCTGTCCTCCTCCCCCAACGCTTCAACCCACCCCTACTCCAACCTCCACCCCTCCCCACTATGTGCACCTGGCAAGGTTCCAGTCTCCAGGGCCAGCTTGGGGCACTTCTGCCTCTAGGAAGCCCCCCGCCTCTCCAAGAGCTGCTCCCCACCCCTCAGGAGGTCCATCTCCGGGCTCCTCACCCATCCCCCCCCAACCCAACCTCAAATAATCTGTGATCAAACCACCCAGGGTACCAAGAGGCCCCACTTCTAGGAATCCTTGTGACACAGTCCAGCAGAGCCTCCTGCCTTAATCCATCCGACACTGTCATCATTGCCATAATTCATTAAGGTTGTGCCTGAAGGCTCCTGTTGGGATGTCATCTCTGATCCCAAGGGAAAGCACTTTAAGCTATCATTAACTCCTGACAGTTCAGATCCCCTTCCCCAGGGGACAAATGGGGCCACTTAGAAGGCAGCAGAGTTGGAATCAGGAGGGGAGTGGAGGAGACTCCCCAAAGTGAGGCAGTGGAAATGGACCTCAGCTCTGATTCAGGTGAGCTGTGTGACCTTGAGCAAGTCACCTCCCTTCTCTGGGCCTAGCTTTCTTTCCCTCTAGGAGGAGACAGTGCATAGAGCACAGGTGCTGACCCATAGTAATGGGTTGTTCCCTCTCCCTCCTAGAGCCCAGCTGTCCAAAGCTCATTCCTGCACTGGGCTGCCTTCCAGAATATCACCAGCCTTAGGGTCAAAGGCAGGGACAGGTCCCACCCCACACTCTAAGGCCTGGGCCAGGACGGCCACACTGGGCCCTCCAGAACCTAGCAATGTTGAGCTGTCAGTGGCTGCCCCCTGGTGGCCCAATGTAGTCACTGCAGCCAGTGACATTGGCTGCGTAGCAGGGGGCCCTCCAGTCTCACCCACCCTCTCTCTAGGCCTCAGGCCTAGCTGGTCAGTCCAAGGTCAGGTGCAGGGAAGAATCCCAGTGCCTGAGCACTTGGACAAGGGTCTTGTCCTGGTGCAGGTGGCATAGTCAGCCTGGCCTGGAGCAGCCCACCTAGGGCAGGATAAGAGTGGGAGACTCAAGGAGTTTAGCCCCAGCCTGTGAAACCGGCCAGTGAACCCATTCTAGTCTGGAATCTACCTCCCCTTCCTGCGAGATAGGATCAAGCAACCTGGAGTCCAAGTCCCCAACACCCCCACCCAGGCCTCCCCACTGAGCCCGATCACGTGAGTCACAAGTCATGTGACTCATCCTCCACCTCCTTTGCCCAGCCCCACTGGCTGAGGCTGAGGCTGGGAGGTCAGCCTGTCTGCCCGCTGGGCCCCTGGAGAGAGGCCGGTAATGAGGCTCTAGGCAGAGGCAGGAATGTGGTGTCTGGCACCTTCCCAGGGAGTCCCAAATCCTTCTCTGAACAGCTCATTATCTCCCCAACTTGCCGGGGCCTTGTCTTCTTGGAGGAGATGGCGAGGCAGAGCCCAGTGAGGGCAGCTTCCTGGTGCAAGGCAGGGCCCGCCTCTGGAGGGGTGTCCACAGGAGCCAATGGTAACCTGAGGCCCTTCTTCCTAACTTAATAAAGCTTCTGTGACTCTGCGACCTGTGGCTCCAGAGGGGCTGCCCTGAGTCCCTCACAAGCCACACCCAGGCCTCAGCTCGGACTCTCAGACTGTGGCGGAGAAAGGGGCTCAGTCCAGCGGGGTCTGTCCTGGCAGGGATCAGGGCCAGCATTCCCCACCCTGGCTGCACAGGAGCACAGTGGAGATGGTGTGGAGCCAGGCCGGAGCTCTGCATGGGGCAGGGGGAGTGTCTCAACAGCTCAGGGCCCCAGCTTCAGGACACTAGGCACTCACCTCCCAGTCTCCTGACCTCCCGTCCCTTCCTACCCCAGGACACCCAAAACCCCTAACCAATCACAGGCCTCAGCACAACAGGATAAAATAGACAGATATATTTATATTATCAAAAGGTCCCCAAAGTGGGGAAGGGGCACTGGGTGGCCTGGGCTCTCCCAGTCAGCCCAGACCAGAAGGGGGCTGAAGTCCCCTAAGTCCAGCTCTCGGCCCTGTAGAACTTACCCAAGAGCTCCCTCCCCTCCCCAGCTGAGTACTCCTTCACAGCATCCATTTTGCTGTTCTGGAGTCTGTGGTAAGGGGGTGGGCTCCCTTCCAGCGGGGGCCCCAGGGCCTCGAGCCTCTGAAAGTCCTCCAGAGTTCCTGACTGACGCCCATCTCCCCAACCCCTCAAATTCAGGGTAGGTGACCCTAGGGGGGCACAGGCCAGGAGGACCGAGCACTGGACAGAGCAGGTGAGGGGTTCCTCCTCAGGCAGACCCTGCTGCCCCCCATGCCCTGACCAGGGAACCCCATGCTGTAGTCAGGATGTGGGATGTGGGGGTGCGGCTTCCTCACACGCCCCCTGCGGGCTCACACCAGGCACACAGGAGATGAGGGTGTCTGAACAGCAAGGCTTCATGGCGGCAGAGTCCCAGAGCCAGGGGCTGGCTCCTGTGCTCAGACGTTTCGGAGGAGCTGTGGGAAGGCACAGAAGCCCAGATTCCATCAGCACTTTGTGAAGGCTCACAGGGGCCGGGGGCCAGAGGGAGGGGCTCCTGTGACCTATGCGAACCAAAGGGGCCTGTCAGGACTCCCACCGAGAATGGAGGGATGGGCCAAGAGGCACTCAGAGAGGAGAAGCAGAGAGGTGAGTCAGTTGGAAGGTGGGCTGCAGTCACGTCCCCAGCCCCCTGCCCACATGGATGGAGAGCCACTCACAGAAAGGGGGTCCGAAGCAAAGGCGGCCACACTCCGGCGCATTTCATTCTCATTGCCGCGCAGGGGAATCAGCGATATGCTGCCCAGCCGGACCTCAGGCACCACCCGGGACACGCGTGAGGGCTCCGAGGGCCACACCAGGCCATCGTGCTAGGGAGCAGGGGAGAGGAGGGGCGCTGGGGCCTGGGCTCGCTCAGACACTCAGCTCCGGGGCACCCGCCCTTCCCAGGAACGTCTCCAGCTACGGTCTGAGGTGACACCCTCAGCTTTGATCCCAGCCGATATGAGAAGCAGCTGCTGTCAGGAGAACATGACTGTATCCCTGGCAAAACCCTGCCAATTATGTTACTTAACTCTCATCTCCGGTCCACAAATAAACCGCTCCAGGAATGCAGCACCAAGACAACAGTTCTAGAGAAACACATCTGCCTCTTTTCACCAGGAGCCAAGAACACCGTAGAATCCACCGTTTCCTTTTAGACCTTGGCTACCAGGAAGCTCAGAGCTAGGAGAACTCAGCCCAGGGCCCTGGTAGTTTTGTCTCCCTTCTCCCTAAACACTTCAGACCTCGCATTTAAAAACCTTCTCTCAGTCCAACCCACTCCTATGGCCCTGCTCCATGTCCTCTCCAGCCTGTCCCGCCCGGCCCATTGCAGCAGCTGCTTCACTGCCTCCCTACGAGGCTCGGCCCTCCGTCCATCCTCTCCTGCACACCGCACCCAGAAGGAGCCCTCTGAGGCTCACACCCGCATACCACTCTTTCTCACTTAAAACTCTGCCTTAAAACTGCCGGCTAGGTCAAGTTCAGCTTCCTTGGCACGGCCTTCAAAGTTCTTGGAGATTTTGCTCCTGACTCCCTTCCAGTGCCAACTTCTGGCACCCCTGGCTCTCTCTCCACACCCTATGGGACAGCCTGTATTTTTCTTGTCATGCCTTTGTATAAAATGTTCCCTCTGCCTAGAAGCTGCCCCCCTGCCTCCCTTTCTGTTTGGTCCCCAAAGACAGTTCCCACGACACCCTCTCCCTGCCTCCGTCCACACCCCACCCGCCACCTCCACAAGGCAGGGTCCCTGGCTTCCCTCCATCACTGCAGCACTGACCACACTGGGCTGTAACAGGCCACCTGGGTCTGTTTTCCTCTCCACAGGGGAGTGCCCAAGGGCAGGGGTCTGCCCCCTCTGTCTTTAAGCGTGCCTGGCTCGGGGCTGGACCAGAGTGGGCACTAGGAAGCGTTTACTGAGTAAATGAGCAAACAAATGAATTAAAAGCAACTCAAAATCTTGAAGCAACCAGTGGCCTAAAGAGTGAAAGAGCAAACATAGCCATTCTCCATGATGGGCCTCCCAGGATCCCACCCCCTGCACCGGGTACCTGCACAAAGAGGAATGTGGCGAACCACTCCCGCAGCTCCATCTGCGTCTCACAGCAGAGGTACCTGCAGGGGAGGACACAGGTCTGGAGGCTGCCAAGGGCCCGGCTGAGTGGGGGACACCCTGCCCATCTCCCCAGTCCAAGGTCTCAGGGCTGGGCACAGATGTGGACAGCGGAGGGGAACGGATCAAGGTGGGGTGTGCTACCATCTCTCCTTGGCCCGGGCCCTCACTCACCATTGCTGCTTCTCGTGTTTCTCTGTCTCGTGCACCACCGTGAAGCCCCAGCTGCAGAGGAGGAGCGGGTGGGGTCACTAGACAGCCCACAGAGGCCTCACAGCCCAGGTGCCCAGGACAGAGCCCAGAAGCCAGAGCCAGAGCTGGGGGCAGAGTTCAGGGCCTTCTCGCAGGCGCAGCACATCCTGGCCACTGCCTCCTCCTCTCACAGCCCCACTGGCCTCCCAGGCCCTTGGCTTCCCACGCCCCAGCCACCGCAGGCCAGCCCTAGTCCCCAAGAGACAAGCAGGCACAGCCAGGGGATGGGAGGAGAAAGTCAGGAAACCGGGTGTGGTGACTGCAATTAATAACAATAATAGTGGCTATGCATCACTTTTCGACTTTTAAAACACACAGTCATCCTTTGAAACAGGTGTACCGTTATTTTCCCCATTCTACAGATGTGGGAAGGGACGCACAGAAAGGTCCCAAAGAGAGGCAGGGACAGGATTTCAATCCAGGCCAGTGGTCCTTAAACAGGCACAAGCATCGGAGTTCCCTAGACAGCTGGTTAGGGCACAGACCACTGGCCCCATCCCAGAATCCACGATCTGGCAGGTCTGGGCAGCCCCTGAAAATCTGGGTTTCTAACATGTTTCCAGGTGATGCCGATGCTGCTGGTGTGGGGACCACACCTTCAGAACCACTGTACCAACCCCTGGGAGGGTCAGAGCCCCACCCTGGGCCTCCCCATCACTTCTGAGCCTCCACAGGCCCCAGCCCCGCTCACCAGGTGGGTGGCCGGAGTTTCTTCTTCACTCCCAAGTAGACTTTGAGACTCCTGACGGGCCACTCCTTCTCAGGCCGGTGACTCTGGGGTGGAGGAGGGCAGAGGGAGAGGGCGCTCAGTCAGTCAGGGCAGGCCCTGGAGCGGTTCCCCAACTGGGCACCTCCCTCCTCCCTCTCCCCAGCCCCCTTTGCATCCCAGCATGGGGAACCTCCTCCAGGAAGCCTTCCTGGCAAAGCCCTCCCTGCTCACAATCCTTCCCAACGAAGCCCCCCAGGCCTCTCTCCCTGCAGCAGCATCAGACAGTCAACCCTCAGTCCCCGCGGCAGCCATTGCAGTGGGGCGTCCGGAGCAGAGACTCCCAGTCCCTCCCCGCTGCCCTGCACACTGGAGAACTGACTTGTACCCTCGGCTGAACCAGATGTGGGTGGAGGGAGAAGTCTGCGCATCACCCTCTGACACCAAACTGACGGGCAAGTGTGAGCTGGGAGCCTCACCGGCTGCCTGTGTCTGTCTGTCTGAGGTTACTTATTCCTCACTGCCCCCTGCTGCCCCACGGAGGCTCCAGGGTTGACCGTGTGAACAGAAAGCTTGTAGGTCAGCAGTTACTAGCTCTTTGGTTCCACGAGGGGAAGGCTAATGACTCAAGCTGAAGCAGAATGGCTGTTCGATAGACCAAAGGAAGAACTTCCCAGTGGTCTAGGTCAGGAAGCAAGAGACCAATGTACTGGGGAGGGGGCACCAGATCACTGACATGCTCACCTCTGGCCCCCACCTCTGCATATGGGTCTGGGCTTGGAAGGAGCAGGCTGGCTCGGAGGCAGGGGGATGGGGGCAATGACCCCCGGGGAAGAGACTGGGTGGAGGTCAAGGTAACGAGCCTTCCTCCTGCTCTGAGAGCCACTTGCTCAAGGCCCTGCCCCCACCATGCACCCCTGGAGCCAGCAGGGGCACCGTGGTGGATGGCAGGGACAGGGACTCACTTACAACCGAAACTGGGGGTCAAAGATTGAACCACCTCCACCCTGTTCCCCACCATTGCTCCCAGCCATCCCCAGGCACTGCTCCTCAGCAGGAACAAAAAGAGGGGACTAGGGGATGGCCAGGGAAGTGGAGAGTTTCCAGAATTGGTGGCCTTTTCTGTGAGGTCACAAAAGGATGGGCTGCCTAAGAATCAGTGGAGACTTTGGTGCTGTCACGGGGGGTATGGTTTAAGAGGGGCTTACTAGGGACCTTTCACCCTGCTTTTCCCCCAATCCCCCCTAATGACCAAGGCCCTGAACGGGGAGCCCTATGTCTCCCACACATAGCACCTGACCTGACAATGGTTACATGCCCAAGAGGGCCTGGAACAAACTGGGCTGCAGGCATGGGCTGATCAGGGCTCCCCAAACAAAGTGTGGGGAATGCAACAAGGAAGAAACCCACATGCAAGAGGGAAGAAGCAAGGCTGAGAATAATGAAGAAATCAGGGGTTAGAAGAAACGAAGTAGCAGGAATGGCAAGGCTGAGACAAAGACTGTAAAAGAAACCAGGCTGTAGGCACGGACAACACAGGCTCTGGGCATGACCAAAGAAAGGATGTGGGGAAAACCGCGCTGCAGGTACAGAAGGAATCAGGTTGAGGGGACAGAAAGCAGGCTGCGGGCTTGGAAGAAGTCAGGCTGTGGGTGCGAGGGGAAGAGAACTAGAAGCAAGGAGTAAAGTGAATCAAGAATGAAAGGAGCAGGCCCGGGGGTGCCACAGGAATGATGCTTCCAGTCAGGGCGTGGAGAGACTGCGGGAATCAAACTCAGACCAGGCTGTGGCTCCCTGAGAATGTGGAAAAACAATCCTCAGGCCTCCGCTTCCCCGGGCTCCGGTATGCGTGGCATGTATGTGGCACGTACATGGCACATGTATGGCATGAGCATGGCCGAGACAGGAAAGTTGAGAGGGCTATTGGGGGGTGAGGGGACTGTCAGTCAATGCAATCATCTTTGATCCCCAAAGACTTATTTCTAACCAAACAGCTCATGTTTCCAGCATCTCTGAGGTATGAGATCACTGGCAGAGAATGAAGTTCACTCCCGGATGCTCAAAGACCTCTGCTGGAAGCAAGATCTTTCTAGAATGTGCCTTTCCCAGGGGCCAATGGGTCTTTAACAATGGGAGACCCCCAGGACAAGGCTTGGGTGTTCACATATCCTGAACTGCCAGGGGTTATCCCAATTTCAAATATTCCATCCTGCTGCCTTATAAACCAGCAAATATCAGAACTACCACGGGAGCCAAAATACACCTGCCCGGGGCTTCAGTCAGGCCAGAAGCGCTGCTGCCCCTGGGGAGAGCACCACTCAGCCCTGCCCTGACCAGCCCCTCGCTGCTGAGCCCTTCATTCCTATACTTCAAGGAATAAACAGCTGGAGCTTTGATGCTAACAAATCTGGATTTGAATCCCAGTCCACCACCTAGAGACAGCCTTTAGCGAGTCACTCGAAGCCTGCTTTCTCATCTTGTGAAGTGGGGAGGATGCCCTTCTCATAGGACAGTGGTGAGATTACGTCCCAGTATGTGAAGGGCTGGGCACTGAGCCTGGCTTGATGAACATTAGATCTTTTCTCTTTTTCTAGCTCTCCGGCCTTCTCCCCTCTAAGCCAAGGGATCAGCAGCTGCTTTTCCAAGTGCCTCAGCCATCCTCCCTCCCGTCTGCCCACACCAATGGTCTTGGTCTGCGCCAAGGAGCTAAGCACCCCTAGACAGACGGGGCCAGGGAAATAACATCCCAGAACTAAGGGGGACTGACTGGAGGGATGGACAGGCCCACAACTAAGAATGTGATCACAGATAAAAGCAAAGGAGAGAAGAGGAGGCACTCGCCACAAGGGTCAATGAGAGCCCAGGATGCATTAATAGAGGTATAATGTGCAAAGAGAAGAAGGTAAGGGTCCTGTTCTATCTGCTCTGCTCCCTCCACGGCAGCCAGCCTGTCCCGATATCCTCAGGAGACGCAAGGGGCAGAAGGGCTGGAGACACCAGTAGGGCAGCTGTGGGAGCTCAGGCTAGACCTCTGGGCTTGGAAACATGTTTCTGCTGCCTGTCTCTGTAGGGCATCTATGCTCTGTGGCCCCTGAGGCACAGCTGGGACCCACAGAGACATCTCGGGAGGCAGATTCTCAGCTAAACTCGAGCAAAGGCCTTCTCCCAGGCAGAAGTATCCCCCTAGGGCCAGGGCAGCCCCAAGGGAGGAGTGGATGAGCTTCCCTCTCCTAGGGGTGTGCAAACAAAGGCTGGAAACCAGCCAAGGAGGTGGAGCGGGAACTCCCATCACAGGTGGGGAACATGTCACAAGCCTCTGTAGTCCCACCCTGACATTTTAGGATCAGGGCAGTAGTAAGGACATTCTGATAGCCCTGCAACTCTCTCCAGGGTTGGACAGAGAGTAGCCCCAGGAGTGACAGAAGATGGGGATCAGAGCTCTAATTCAAACCTAGGGGCCTCCATTACTGGCTCCACAGCCTCCAAACTGAGCCCTTTGGAAAATTCTAGAGCATTACACTGATGGGGGACCCTACCTTGGGGAAAGGACTCTGGAACAGGGTTGGGGATGAAGGGCAGGAACCTAGGCCACAGGCCCCAGGAGGCCAGTGCTGACTGGCAAAGGAGCAGGGAACCATGCCTGGAGACGGCCAGGAGCTCTGGTTGTGTCCCCATGCTCCCCCAGGCTCACTTGGCCCCCAGGCGGTGTAAGGCAGCTGGCAGTTGGCCCACAGCTACTCACGGTCTCAGGGGCCCCGCTCCACGGCCTCTGGCTCTGTTTGATAGAGGATCAGGGTTACAGAAGAAGGAGGCCCAGGTCCAGAGCCAGGACAGTGTGTGCAGTGGTGAATGGTGGGATGTGGAATGTATGTGCAAAAGACGGTGGGCGGGGGGTGGTGCCAGGATGGAGTCTGGAGTCTGGTCTAGGAGAATACCCGGCATGAGGGCAGAGTGGACATGGAGTGGGCCGGGAAGACGTATGACTTGTGAAGTGACAAGACATGTGTGGGTCACAACTTAGGGCTGTCACCATGTAGCATGTTCTTGTGGGTGCCGTGACAAGGCCCAGGCCCAGGTGAGCCAGCACGTGTCTAATGTGATGGCATCCAGGTACCAGGGCCTAGTGGGGCTCCAGGGCACAGCAGAGTGGCCACCCAGGGCCACAGCAGGAGGGTCTCTGAGAGTCTCTAGCTCTCCTCCATTGCTGTGCCGTGGGATGCTCCCACTGGCAGACCCAGGGGAATGTTTGTGCATGGGGGTCTGAGCGGACTCGGGTGCAGGTGCCCATTGCAGGGCAGGTGCCCATTGCAGGGCAGGACCCAGCAAGGCCACTTACCCGGACCTCCTTGTAGAGCCGCAGGCAGCTGCTATTGAGGATGAAGTAGCGATCGTGGAAGCCACCTGAGGGCAGGCCCAGGCCCAGGAGGCTGCGGTCCTCCCGGAACTTCATCATGCCGTGCTTGGTGTCACCCACATGGCTGGCTGGGGGAGGATGGGAGTGGGCATGGGCCGCACCAACCCCCTGCCCATGGACACAGACACCCAGGGTAGGGTCCCAGGATGAAGGGAACTGCCTGCCTGGCACCCTCTGCCTGAGCTGCTCCTGCCTAGTGCCACCAGGTCCCACCCCAGCTTTGGATGGAGGGACCCACCAGCCTGCCCAGCCCTGCAGGCACCACCCACCCAGGTACACCACCTACCCAGGTACAGCAGCATGGCCTCCATGGACTGGTGCTTCTTCACCACCAGGTAGCTGTCCGTGCCCAGCCCGTGCAGGATGGGTAGCACCTTCTCCGCAAAGTGCAGGGGGCGCTCTGGGGAGAGGTCACACCCACTGTCACCAGGGCCACATGGCCTGCCAGCACTGAGGGCTGGCACATGGACAGACATCACCCACATGTCCACCGGCACCGTCCACTCCCATCGCCTCCCAGTGCCACAACACATCACTGTGACCACCCTTCCCACACCCAAGCTTCAGGCTCGCCACATCTGGCTGGGACCAAAGCTGCGCCAACCCCACATGTCCAAAAACAACCCGGCGATCCTCCCTGTGTGTCCCCACCGGACAAACAGACAGCCCACCAGGCCACTCACACCAGAAACAAACCTGCCTCCCTCTCACCCTCCCCCGACATGTCCGTCTACTGTCCGTCTCCATGGCCGCCACCCTGGCCATGTTACCATCTTCTCCTCGGACAAACACTGCGGCCTTCGAAGCAATCTCCTGCACATGCTCTCATTCCCCTCTCCCCCACCTCCCTCCTCCCTGTGGCAAGCAGCAATCTTTTCAAAGTCCCAATCACTGACTGTTCAGTGGCCTTGCATTGTTGTCAGGCCCCGCGTGGCCACCTCTGTCCCAACCCCAGCCCCACCCCATGCCACAACCCCCTCACTGCCCTTATCTCAAGCTCCTTGGAAGGCGGTGTCCTGGCCACCACAAGGCCTTGGCGCGTGCTGTTCCCACTTCTCTTCACCAAGTAACTCCTACTCTTCCTTCCCCTCCTAGCTCAGGGACTCCAAAGCCAGAGACTCTGTTATAAGCACTGGTGGCACTACGGCCCTTTCCTTCCCAGCAGTTAGCACAGCTGTACTCATACATTTATTGGTGTGATCACAGTATTAATGTCTCTATTCCATACCAGACTAACCCCCTCGAGGGTAGGAACTGTGTGTCTGCTCCCCGGACCAGAGCCTGGACTCAACAAACAACAGTAAAACATGAACAGACACACTCTCACCCTCCACTGCCATCAAGACCACCCTTCACCCTAAAATGCCTTTATCACCCCCCTTCACCACCACAGCCCCTTCACAACCACCCTTATCTACACCACCACCCCACCCCACTCCTCTTGCATGTCATCACCACCCACTAACCCCGTCACCACCAAGTGTCACCCACAATCCGATTATCAAATTCAGCATCACCACCCATGTAAGCAACACCATTCTCACTGACACCTGAGAAAGCAACGTCACAGCCGACACCATCTACCCCCTTCCCCATCCCTCCTGCCAGCCACATTATAGCCATCATGTCAACCCCTGCCAGCACACCACACCATCATCACTGAGATCACAGCGTGACAGCAACATCTATCACCCAAAACCCCCTTCACCACACTGCCACCACACTGCGGGGTGCGAAGGACAGACTAGGGCTGCAGTCCAGACAAAGACAGGCCACACCACACCCTGTACCAGTCCCAGTGGTCACCCACCTGCCTCCTCCCTCTCATTGACCTCGAAGCAGGTCCAATAGTCCTTCTCCCTGATGCCCACATTCCTGCGATCCAGGATCTCCAGGGTGAGCTCCTCGGCTGTCATGGATGCTGGGATCTGCGGTGACCGGGGAGGAGGAGATCAGCTTATCCTGTCCCCCATGCCTGCTTGGCCACAACCTTGCTGTGTGATCCAGAGGCCAAACCCACCCCTCTCAGGGTCCTCTGAAGTCCTGGGATGCAGGGGGGTGGCTCTGAGTGGTAGGGGTGTCTCTGATGAGCTGGGTGGGAAGGAAGGGAAAAGACAGCCCCAGCACCAGCCAGGCACAGGTCCCAAACTGGGGTTCCCTTGGGATGGAAGCCCTGCTCCCCCAGCCATATGAGCCCATGCCTGGCCTAGCCTGCTTCTTCTGGCCTCTTGGCTTCTAGGTCCCTGGCCCGCACCTTGACATGCTGCTCGGTCTCCGCCTTCTTCTCCTCCAGGTACACCGTGCAGATGAAGTCACCAGCGTGCTGTGGGGAGACAGGGCTCAGCCGGAGGCCTGGGGAGCAGGTGCAGGTGGCTGGGCTGGCCTGAGTCCCCCGCCCCAGGCCCTGTCCCTCACCTGGGTTCCACTGGCAGTGCCAGCCACGCGCATCTTCACAATAGCAGTGATCTCCTCCCGCTGCTTCCTCAGCTCCTCTTCGTCCACCTGGGCAGGGGGGAGGGACAGAGACAAATGGTCACTGCTGCCCAGGAGACTCAGCCCTGCCCTCCACCGCCCACTGGCCGGGAACGCACACTAAACACCACCACGTAGCGGCTGATGAGGTCCTCCACCACGCGGCCGGCCTTGTAGTCCTGCCCGTCCGTCTGGAAGAGCGTGGGCCCAAACACAATTGCCAGGTTGTGCGTGTTCATCTGGTTCGTGTCTGAGAAGCACTGGACACTGGATGGGGGACGACGGAGGCTACGAGTGAGGAGGCTGGCCCAGAACTTCCCACCTCACCTTCCCAGTTCCTGACAGAACCATGACTGGCCCCCCGAGTGAGGCCAGGGAGGGTCCCGGTCAGAGTGGACCACTGTCTTGGGTCCTGGGGAGAAACAGGGCTGGGAACTGGGAGACCTGGCCAAGGTCCCCTGGCCCCAAGTTGAAACCCCCTTTACTCTCCCTCTGGAGAAAAGTAAGCTGGGCACTTCTTAAGTCTACACTCAGTTCCCAGGCCTCCCTGGTTCCCACGGGAGGGCAGTCGGCAGGACTGGGAGCAGAATCTTCTCCACCCTCCGCCAGAGCCCTGCAGTAGGATGGCTCCTCACCAGTACAGGTGGCTGATAAGGGCCTTCACCGTGGCCCGGTTGACTGGGGGCAGAAGCGCCAGGAGCTCTCGGTACCTGGACACCTTCTCCTCCTCATCCTCAATCTCTGGGTGAGGGAGATAGATCAGGTCAGGACCCCTGTCCCACCCCTCTGCCTCTCATCCCAGGTGACAGTGTTCCCTGCCGCCCTCCAAGTCAAACCCTGCCAGGCCCTCAGCAAGGATAAGGAATTCTCCACCTCCAGGAGACCCTGGCTCTGCACAGACTGACAACGGGAACGAAAAGCAGAAGAGGGAGGCAGTGGAGCCTGTCGGCTGGGGCGTGCCAGGAGAGGAGGGAATCCCAAGACAGGAGTGGACAAGGCAGCAGCACTGGCCTGGCTCTCAGGCTGGCCTGGCCGCGCGGCGCACCTGAGGCCTCCAGCCACCCGAGGCGCTGGGCTCGCGTGAAGAGCCCATCGGGCAGGTCCCGCAGGAAGCGCTTGAGCGCAGAGGAGACGTCGTCCACGTTCTGCTCGCCCTCCTTGAGGCGCACAGAGCGAGCGTCCTGCCGCAGGCTCTCCAGCAGCCGCTGCGTCTTCGATGTCTGCCCGCACTTGCGGTAGATGCCCTCGGAGGTGAGGCCTGGAGTGGGGGTGAGGCTGAGCTGGCGGCGGGGACAATGCCGAGGGGCTGAAGGCGAGGGTCAGGGGGCGGGACCTCGCTACTTTCAGAGGGATCCCTGGGAGGGCGCAGGAGGTGAGTCTCTGGGGGAGGGGGCGGGGCCGTCCGGGGGCGGGGCTCACCGCACTGCGTGATGTAGTCCACGCAGCGGTACACGATCACCGGGATATCTGAGTCTCCCAGCTGCTGTTCCGACAGCGTGTCCCCAGAGCTGGCCGCTGCTTTCTGAATGGCCCCCAGCCAGCCCGTGAAGTCCAGCCGCCGCTCCCCCTGAATGTACAGCGTCCTGGGCCGGGGACAGTCAGTCACTTTGGGGCTGTCCCTGCCCCAACCCCTCCCAGGCCTGTCAGACCACAGGCTTCTCAGAGCCCCTCAGGGAGGCCAGGGCTCACCTCCTTCGCTCCACCAGCACCAGCACCAGGTTCTCGCTGTCCCCTTGGACGGCTGTGGAGGGGCCGGTCGAGGTGAGGCCCAGGCCTTGTTCATGGTCCCCAACCTGCTCCCTCCTGAGTCTCTCTGGGCACACACACCCCTGGGACCCACCCGCCAACACATGGAGTCACTGAGATGCACCCCAAGGGCAGGAAAGGACATGAGAGGGCAGGCTGGCTCCTTCTAGCCAGGCCAGGGTAGTTATGCAGCAGAATCTTCTCCACCCCCCTGCCAGAGCCCCGTAGGGAGGGGCTAGGGGCCTGTGAGCCCAGGATGGGGTGCCCTAGATGTTGGGGGCCCGGGTCCACGCACAAAGCTCCTGCAGTTTCCGAAGCTGCAGTGGTTCTTCACAGGGCCCTTCTGGGAAGACAGCGCGGAGCTCGGAGCCAGTGAGGGAGAACCAGCCCTCCTGGGCCCGCTGTAGGCTCAGGCCAGCCTTGTAGGGTAGGCGCCCAAGCCGCTCAAAATCCCGGGCCAGCAGATCCTCAGCCAGGGGAGGCACAAACGCCTGGTAGGAAGGCCGGGGGAGATGCATCAGCCAACAGCACTGCCTGCCCAGGACACCCCAGCTCTTTGGCTTGTGGGCATGTGCCCACTGCCCACCCAGCAGTGAATGAACTCGGCTATCAGGCCCCACTTCATGCCCACTCAGATGTGCCCTCCTCTGGAAACCTTCCCAGACACCATCAGCGATGTCCCTTCTCTGGGGCCCCACGGTGCCAAAGCATTCTTGACCTCTGTTGTAGCACCGATTACACTGTTGGTGCTGTCTGCACCCCACCTGTCTCCCCCACCAGCATGGGAGCCACTGAAGAGCTGGGACCCAGCCTGGTTCTTCTGGGTCCCCAGGGCTCTGAGGACTGACCATCAGGAGGCCCTCAGACAACTGATCAGTGAGCACCCAAATAAGAGTCACAGGCCCTCACGACACAGGGGACCCCAGGGCAGAGCTCTCCTCTGCAGTCTCCCTGCCTCCTTCCTCCAGGACAAGGAGCTCACACCCCCTGGAGGCAGCACTGTCCCTTCTAAGATGGCTCTGGCATTTATTATTAAACATGTATTGAGCACCTATAGAGTGCAGGGCCCATGGCCTTTCTTCCACAGTTGAGATAGGTCTCCTGACCTTCCCCTGGGGGACTGCAGATTATGTCAGGCCCTTGGCCCAAAAAGCATGCCCTGTGTCTGCTGCCCTCCATCCAGCCCCTGCTCCATCAGGTGGGTGAGCTGGGACACATGAGATCAGCCAGGAGGTCCTACCCTGGGCCCTGTCAGACTCCCCCCACACCCACCTGCTAACCCAGGCCCACCTTAGCAATGCACTTGACCCACTCACGAGCAAGCTCCACACTCTCCAGCCCAAACAGGTACAGCCGCTCTCCCTCCGTGTACACCTCAAAGGTGTGCTCAAAGCTGTAGATACACAGGCCAGGATTCAGGCCCACCCGCCCTGGCCCACCCCCAGCACCCACTGCCCTTCCCCTGGCCCCCTAAGAGGTGGTGGAAAAGCCCTAGGCTGGGGCCTCAGGAGACCTGGTTCAGCCCTTGTACAGCCGGGTTTGCTGTGTGATCCTGTAGAGGTCTTGCCCCTCTCTAGGCCTGTTTCCCTATCTCCCCAATGCGGGGTTGGACCTTACAGCCATAACGGTCCGTGCTTCTGCCCAGGGGCACTCACCCGTGGGTGTCAGGAGGGGGCACTGCCAAGCACACAATCTCGCTGGCCCGAATCTCCCCGTTGGGGGTCACTGTCCGCTCATTCTCATAGTAGCTCAGGACCCCGTCGCTAAGGACACACCAGCGTCGGCTGAACTCTGGGGAGAAGTTGGACACGGGAGCCATGAGAGAGTCCCCATCCTCACATGAACACCACCCCTGCATCCTCCCCGGGCCCCCACTCCCACCTCACCCACGTCTTCATCCTAATTCACAAGCTTCCCCCAAATCCATCTGCCTTCCCTGCAGTCATGCCGTCCCCACAAGACCACACATCCCCCCAAGACCACTGCAGCGGCCTCTTCCTTGGTCTCCCAGCCTTGCTTCCTCCAAGATTCAAAAGTGATCTAGCTAAAATCAGACTCCATCCTTCCTCTGCTCAAAATCCTTCCATGCCCCCCTTTTCCTCAGGACAAAGTCTGTGCCCCTCTCAGCCTGCTGGGTCTGCCCCTGCCCACCTCTCCAGATGCCTCTCTGACCACACACCCCACGCTCCCCGCTTTTGCTCACCCTGTCCCCTCCTCCACACCCTCCATCCTTCAAGGCCAGCCCAAATGTCACAGGAAGCCTTCCCTGCCCCCCTCGTATCCCCCCTCCTTTGCCAGCAACACCCATCGCTCTATACTCTATCTCCTCCTATAATGGCTCTGAGGAGACTGACAAGATCCCATAAGGGAACAGAAAGGGGAATCTGGACCAGGAAAGGTGGGAGAAAGAACAGACTGTCAAAGCCATGCAAGCTTGTGTAGTTCATAGCACTGAGCCTCACATTGGCTCAGAGCTTCCTGGCACCCAGGGCAAAAAGGATGCCTCAGGCAGTTCCATAAACGACACTGTCAGGCAGAGGGAGGTAGACCGGGACAGTGCCCCAGGGGCAGTGAGGCAGGGAACAGCACACAGTTCCAAAGAAATCTCTTTGGGAGCTGGATGGCTTCACTGGGAGTGCTGAGGAATGCAGTGAGCAATGGCTTCAACAACATTCCCACAGCAGGCACTGTCTCTCGTCCTGTCCACAAGGACGTGAATTCGCCCTCTGAGGGTGGTGAGTCACAGAGCTTGCCCCCAGGCTGGGTTCCCTCCAGAAGCGCCAGCCCTGCCTCGGTCACTTCATCCTGCAGACATGTGCCAAGTGCCCACTGTGCAGCAGGCACTGTTCTAGATGCTGGGGGCTACAGTGGTGGCCAGGAGGTGCTCATATTCCAGTGGGGCACAGAGAATCGATCGATAGACCCATAATTAGACAAATTACTGCCCAATACGTGGTGTGAAGGTAGCATAAAAGTAGAGTAAATGGGGTGTGCTATTTTGGATAAAGTGGCCGGGGCTGAAGTCTCTGAGGAGTGACATTTAAATAGAGACCCGATTGAAGTGAAGGACTGACCATGCAGATAGTTGGGGAAAAGCATTTTGGGCAGAGGGAACAACAAGTGCAAAAGCCTTGGTGGGAGTGAACATGCATGTCTGAGAAACAACACAGAGGCCAGTAAAGCTGGAACAGAGTGAGTGAGTAAGCGAGGTGATGGGCTGGGGTGGCTGAGGTGCAGGTCCTTGTGGGATGTGGTAAGGACTGTGGATTTGACTCAAGAGTTGGGGAGCAAATGGAAGGAAGAGATGAGAGAGGGACGGAGCTTTAAGCCTAGTCCTCAACTTCCTACCATCTGCAGGCTCCAGATACTAGACGCCCAGCACAGGGCCCAGCCCCAGCAGGGGCTCAATAAAGCCTTCTTCAGTCCACAGGAAACCCTGGCAGTGAATTGCCCCACAGTGCTGTGCCCCATTCGCACCTGGATCAGCCTATTTATTAAGCACCTACTGTGTACCAG
Organism: Tapirus indicus; assembly: GCA_031878705.1. NCBI lineage: Eukaryota > Metazoa > Chordata > Mammalia > Perissodactyla > Tapiridae > Tapirus > Tapirus indicus. The sequence goes on from CM062924.1 coordinate 28,010,305, forward strand.
AGACCACATCCAGGAAGCCCTTCGGGGTGACTATGCCAGAGTGCGCTTGGCACCCTCATGGGCCCACCAGCCTGGCCAGCCCTGGCTTCCCTGGCCCTGCCACCAAGCCAGAATGCCACGGCCAGGGCGGGGTCTGGCCCAGCACCTACCTTCCCGGGCACGGCGGTCCTGCAGCGGCTTGCTGGCAGAAGCAGTCTTGTAGAGGAAGCCACTGTGGCTCACAGTTGGCAGGACAACCGAGTAGTGCTTTTCCAGGGGCTTCATCGAATCCAGCCGAGGTACCTCTTTTGGGAAGGGGGAAAGAATGGCTGGTCATGCTCGCCATCCAAGCGTGTCCCCCTCACCCCAACCTGGGTTGGGCATCTTAAGTTTTCATTCAAGTCACTGGCTCCGCTGACTAGCACCCTCTCACTGCCACATCCAGGATTTTCCCCCAGCCATTCTCCCCTCGCCCAAGGCCCAGCTCCGGTACCTCCCCTTGCAGGAAGCCCCCCTGACTCCCCAGCCCAGCCCAGCCCACAGCACTCTCCCTGTTGAGGCAGAAGGCCAGCACACTAGAATGACAATCCCCAGAGGGAGGTTTGTCCCAGATGATGTAAAGCTAAGGAAGCAGCCTGGCTCCAGCCCTGCTCCCAGCGGTCCCAAAGCCCAAGCCAGCTGGGTGGTCTCCTGTGCCTCCCTGGACACCTGGGCTCTCTCCAGCCCAGTGCACCCCACCCCGTGGCCCCAAGCCCAGAGCTCCGGCCACCGAGCTCCACCCTCAGTCCTGGGATGTGGCCCCAGAGGCCAACCCTGGGCCACGACCAGCAGCACTCACCCCACCATCCCCTCCTCACCCACCCCGAGAGTGGGAGCCAAATGGGACCCAACCCTAGTCTGTGGCAGAGCCCCACCCAGACAGAGCAGTGGACAGGGCTGCCGTGGTGGGTCACCCACACATGCAAACATGCAACACCACACCCACACAGCAACACAGACCCACAGCAGCTCAGAGACACACAGACACTGGCACACAGATGCCACTCTGAGGGCCCACACTGCAGGTCAGGGAGGGACCCACAAATACACAGAGATGCAGAGACACAAAGGGACATGTGTGTGCAGGGGCAGCCGGATACACAAATGTACACTGACGTGCAAACCCAAACATATCCCAAATGACACACACACTGCTGCACCAGGGCCCCTCAAGGAGCTGCAATTACAGCCTGAGTGGTATGTAAATCACACCTCCCAGGGTGACCCACAGCCGCTGGCGGCCCCCCACCCAATATCCCCTCCAAAGGGTCAGACCCTGGCAGCAGGGAGGCCCACCCCTCAAGGTGGACAGTCCCACCAGCTGCTCACCCGTGGTCTTGTTGTTCCGAAGGAATTCCATCTGCAGTGTCTGCCCCGCCTGCTCGGCAAGAGCCAGGGGCGTGGGGGCCTCAGGGTCCCCTGAGAAGCAGTTGACCCCAGCCCCGCAGCCCAGGAGCGCCTGGGTCTCAGCCAGGTCTGTGGTGGTGACTGCAGCACACAGGGCCTGGGAGGAGGAAGGGGAGGGTCAGCCCAAGCCGGAGTGAGGGGCCAGTGGGAAAGGGGGCGTGGAAGAGGAGAGGGAGGATGAGGAAGGAGTTGCCCAGGTCTAGAGGCCCATACTCAGGGTGAAGGAGAGAAGAGAGAGGAAGAAAGAAGGACAGAGAGAAGAGGAGGAAAAGAGAGACCAAGGGGGAAGGGTGGGCAGGGGCTGCCCCGCAGAGGCCGGGAGTCCCAGCAGCCTAGCCTCACCCCTGTTGGCAGCCCTCAGGACCCTGTCAGCACCAGGCCTGTTCTCTAGAGGCTCTCAAGCTCCCTTTGCCTCATGGAAGGGCAGAGGGGGTGCTTTGTAGCTAATTCCTCCCACATTTGAATTCCTCACTGCCTGCTCGGCCCTCCCAACCAATGGGAGCTGCCGCCCCTCCTGGCTGGCGGGCTAGACTGGGCTGGGCTGGGGGCTGGACGCCTGGGTTCCTGGGAGGTGGAGGCCTGGCTCCCACTGGGCTTCTAGCTGGACTGAGCCTGCCTGGGTGGGGCTGCTTGGGGGAGGGGCTGAAGGCCAAACAGAGGTCACAAGTGGCATCCCCCTGCCTCAGAGCAGGCTACCTCCTACTCAGGCTGAGCCAGACCAGGGCCCAGGGCTTGGCTCCCAGCCTGTCGGGGCCTGGGGCCCACACGGGGCCTCATCTTGAGTAGGGTGTGGAAGGGGGTGGGGTTGAGCAGCCAGCTGTTTTTCATGAGCCTGACAGGAAATAGCATCCCCATCAAGTTCACTCCTTTTGGCAAGATTCAGAAGGAGCAGGACGGGGTGCGGGAGACAGAGGAATCAGGAGGGGAGGGAGGCAGACAGATGCTGGAGACATGGCCTTGGCCCAAGGGTCAGGCCTGGCTCCTTGCTTTGCCCCAACTCTCCCTGTGGCTTAGGCAAGGCCTTTCCGCCCTCTGGGCCTCAGTTTCCCCACATGCCAACTCCTCACTCTGAGCTGGTGGAAAAGATGGGCTGAGAGACAGGAATAGGGGGACAGGAAAAAAGGGGTGATCTCAAGGGCCATGAGAGTGTAGGGAAAAGCAGGTGGTCTCAAGGGGCCCCAGACCTTGTCTAGCTCCTCCTGGTTGCCAAAGAGTGGGTGGTAGCGGCGGTACTTGCCCTCGCGGTATTTGGCCTCCAGGTGGCGCCGCCGGGCGCCAGGGCTGCTGCTGGGCTGCAGGGCCTCACTGGGGGGCACGTTGGCTGCCCAGAAGCGGTTCCCGGCGCCATTGCCCAGCTGCAAGAAGAGCTGCGGGTGTGGGCAAGAGGTTAGAGGGGCAGCCTACGGCCAGGGGCCCGTGCCCAGCAAAATCTTGGTTTTGAGGTTGTCAGGTCAACCTCAACCAGGCCTGGTTGAGAGCCAGGCCACCAGCCCACTTTCCTGTCAGGGAAGCTGAGGGCAGCCTGGCCTGCTTGTGGCCATAGGTGCTCCCCAACCAGCCCTGGCCTGAGCGCACTTCCTCAGCTCAGTGATGGGACAAGAGGCAGGCAGCCTGACAGGTGGATGGCCCAGGCCAGGTGCCTGGGTGGGGGGCCTTGCTATTTCCCCACCTGGTCCCACATTTGGAACTCTGCATTCCTGAGGCCATCACAGCTTGTGGGGAGGGGCTACCCTGTCAGTCAAGGGGGTGGGCAGAGGTTTTGGAAATACCTCCTGTCCCTGACACTCCCCTCTGGGCTAAGGGGAAGAGGGGCAAGGGCAGATTCTGGGGGAGGGCAGCAGTCCAGCATTCAGGGGCCTAGTGTATTCATTCTTTCATTCCGCTGATCATTTATTCCACAGCCATTTCCTGGGTCCCCCACTTGGCCTCTCTGTCAGGTCCTGTGTGGGTGCCGGGGTCACAGCAGAGAACAAAGCGGAAACAGTCCCTGCCGCCACTGACTCACCCTGCAACTTCGGGCAAGTCATTTTCTCTCCCTGGGCCTCAATGTTTTCATCTGTAAACTGGGGATTCAAACACTAACTCACAGGAGACGTGACACCCAAACTGCTCTGGAGGCTGCAGGTTGGCTGGGGCTGTCACAAAGGCCCTGTGTGGTTGGGCCCTGGGTCCAGCCTCCTGGTGTAGGTTCTCCCCTGTAACGACCACACATAGGGGTCCTGGGAACCCCAAGTACACAGGCACAAATGTACATATATGAGTGTGCCCCCAAACATACATACTCAAACCCACTGGCACATGTGAGTACAGATGAAATGAAGTAAATATTTTACGCTTTGCAGGACACATAGTCTCTGTTGTATATGCTGGCTTGCTTGCTTTTTTACAACCCTTTAAAACTGTAAAAACATGCTTAGCTCACTGGCCAGTTTGCTGACTTTGTCAAAAATCGACTTTTCCCAAATCCCCATCCACCAGATGAGCTCTAGGGGGCTGGGGTCGGGGAGATGGGGGAGACAGGGTTGGGAGACCCAGGCGGCAGCTGAGTGGGGCAGACCCCAAATGTAGGTGGCAAGCAGGGGCCTCCCACCTCAATGAGTGTTTCCGTCCACACCTTCCTGTCCATCTTCAGGCTCCGCACCTTGGAGATGCCAGCACCCAGGCCACGGTGCTCCCCTGGAGACAGAGGGCCAGACGGGTCATCGGGGCCCTCTCCTTCACAGGAGCACTCACCCCCTAACCCAGGGCCCATCTAGGGACAAACTGAGAGGCCACAGGCAGGACCCAGGGGCTAGGCCTGCAGCTCCATCTCCCGCACAGCTCCGGAATCCAGCCACACACCACTGCTCCCCGCACCACAGGACTGAGCCCTGAAATCCGCACCTGGGCTCCTGCAGCGGCCCCCAGCTGGCTCCCTAATAACCATGTGTGGTCCCCTGCAGGCCACTCTCCAGCAGCCCAGCCTGAATGTCTTTAAAATGCAAATCCCCTTCAAATCCCTGCTTTAGACCCTCCCAATGGTTCCCCAGAATTAGATCTAAATTCCTTATCTGCTTCCCCTCCAGTCTCATCTCATGCCCCACCCCCAGCCATACTCTCCTCCTCCCTCTTCTAACAGTCTGTGCTCATTCCTGCCTCAGGGCCTTTGCACTCACTGTTGTTTCTATCTGGACTCTCTTCTTCCATCCCCCCAGGGCTGCTCCCTCCTTCCATTCAGATCTCAGCCCAGATATCACCTCCTCAGAGATGGCTTCCCAGACAAACAATACATTTCTGCCTAGCCCTTGTTACTACCCAATACTTCGACTGGTTCTATTGGTTCTCGTATGTAAGTTTCTGCCTCTCCCCACCAGAATAGAAGCTGCAGGAGAGCAGGAACCTTGACTATGTGCATTAGGGTCTAGCCTCAGTGCCTAGAAACAAAGCCTGGCACAGAGTTAGCACTTAATAATCTCTCTGGGAGGAAAGGAGGGAGCAGGGGTTGGGGCTGGAAGGAATGCAGCCTTGCTCAGCTACAGGGTCCACAAAGGACCCCTGGAGCGGGGAGGGAGCTGGGGGCACTAGGAGTGCCTGGCACTGCCTGGCTCTCGCCTCGGCCCCACCTCCCTCCGCAACCTCCTATGGAGACCCTCATCCACTCCAGTCACCCTCGCCCCTCCATGAACTGAGGCCTCTCCAGTCGAGTCTCCAACCAAGTCATGGCCTTCCTGCACCCAGATCTCACAGTCCAAGGTCTCCTGGATGTCTGCCCTGAACGTCCCACAGGCGTCAGGGATTTTCGCTGAGCTCAGCAACTTCCCCAGAACTGTTCCTCCCCCAGATCCCCACCTCAAGCCACCCAAAGCTGCCACCTGGGCATTGTCAGCTCCCATGGGGGCCGAATCCCCAGCACCTAGCACAGTGTCTGGCACATCACAGACCCTCAATAAATGTAGGTTGAATAGATGAGTGAATCTTGGGCTCTACCCTCTTTCTTTCTCATCCTTTTCGTCTAATCTGTCATTGGGACTTTTATTCCGTACATCCTAAATATCTCTCAAATGCTCTCCATCACTTCCCCAGGCCAGGCCTCCTCCTCCTCTCTCTCATAGATCCTGCAGCAGCCTCCTCACTGGTCTCTCATCTCACCCCCTCCAACTCAGCTTCCACCCACCAACCAGAGTCTGACGTACAAGTCTGACTGCATCCCTGCCACCACTGCCTCCCATCCCCCTCCGGAAGAAACACCAGCTGCTCCCTCTGCAGGCAAAGTGCTGCCCGGCCTGGCCCTGCCATCCCCTCCTGCCTCACCTCCTTCCACTCTTCTGATGTGACAGGGGCACTGGACCCCAACAGGCCTGGGCTCAAATCCCAACTCACTTACTTGCCAGGGGACCCCAAACGAGCCATTTTCCCTCTCTGTGCCTCAGTGTCCCCACCCATGACGCAGGAAGTTGAATCCCTGCCTTGCAATGTAAGGACTGCAGGTGGGTAGTGGAGGGAAAGGCTTGGCGCACAGGTGCAACGTCACAAACTGACCTCGACTACTATCTTCGCTCCAGCCCCTCCAGCCAGACAGGCCACCTGCCATCCTAACACACCAGCCCTGTCATGCCTCAGCCTGGTGCCCCACCCCACACACACCTGCACAGCGTTTGCAGATGACGACACAGAGGTTGATGGAGGCCCAGTCAGGCTGGGCAGCCCCGCAGTCGGCACAAAACCTGTTGGGGGCCACAGCCCAGATGCGCTCGGCCACCTCTGAGGTAGACAGGGCCTCGGCAATGGCTCCCTGCATGGCCTCCAACCACTGCTCCTTCTCCAGCTCCGATTCGGCCGAGAAGCTGGGGACACAGGAGTCAGGGGGTGGGGCTCAGAGGGATTCGGGCACAGCATGAAGGCGCACAGCATGACGTGGGGGGAACAAGGCGTTGAGAGCTCCCAGTCAGAAGAGGGAGGCATCCTGGGTCTGTGGGGGAGGGGTGCATGGACAAGGGCAAGGACACCCCAAACCTGAGAGACACTTGGGGTCTGGAGCCCAGAGGGGGCCTGCCCCGCCCAGGGAGTAGAAAAGGCTGCTGGGAAGAAATGATGCCTGAGCTTAGACTTGACAGATGAGAAGGGCTTAGCCAGGTAAAGAGGTGCAAGGGTGTTCTAGACAGAGGGGACAGCATGTGCAAAGGGGCAGGATGGCACACAGGGCATCCCAGGACCTAAGGGCAGGACGGGCAAACTGGCCGAGAAGAGGCCGGGAGACAGACAGGGACAAGCCTGTGCCTGGTAGAGGAGATCAAAGTGTATCCAGAGGACAACCGAGAAGCAACAGAGGGCTTCAGTAGGGAGGAGGGAGGGTACAGAGATGTCCCCTTCTGGCTCTTCCCTGCTGCCACTGAGTCCCGTGTGTATGTTCAGGATTCAGCTCCACCCATAACCCACCACCATGGCCAAGGAAGGCACTGCTGCTGGAGACGTGACGGACGTTAACGCTGCTTCTGAGAGGCGCTGAAGACCACCCTCATCCACGAGGGCCTAGCACGTGGGACCCGCGAAGCTGCCGAGGCTGTGGCCGAGCGCCAAGCCCATGTGTTTGTGCCTGCATCCGACCGTGTGAGCCCACATCTGTCCCTTGGTGCTGAACACCAACTCGACCTAATTAAGGCTGATGACAGCACGGAGCTAAGGGAATGGACGGGCCTCTGTAAAACTGACAAGAGAAGGAAGACTCTGGAAAGTGGCTGGTTACAGTTGTGTGATAGTAAAGGATGATGGCAAAGACTCTCAGGCCAGGATGTCACTGAAGAGCACTCCAAAGGCAAGAAATGAACAAATAAACACGTGGCTTTCTGGGGCCAGCCCCGTGGCACAATGGCTGGAGTTCAGCACGCTCCGCTTCAGCGGCCCGGGTTTGTGGGTTTGGATCCCGGGCACGGACCTACACCACTTGGCAGCCATGCAGTGGTGGCGACCCACATACAACATGGAGGAAGACTGGCATGGATGTTAGCTCAGTTAATCTTCCTCAAGCGAAAAAGAAGATTGGCAACAGATGTTAGCTCAGGGCCAGTCTTCCTCAGCAAAACAAAAACAAAAACTTGGCTTTCAACAAAAAGAACAAAAAAGATCACTCTGGCGGTGAGACAGGCAGCAGAAAGGTAAGGATGCAGGCGCCAGGCCAGAGGGCCCACAAGCCAAGGGCAGAATGGTGAGGGCCAGACGGGAGGGACCAGGTGGAGGTAAGAGGGCAATTCAGGCAAGATGGGGGTGATGATGGGTTTGCACAGGTGAATAGGAGAGGCAGGGGTCCCCTGGGTGGAGATAGGGGGCCCAGGGGGGGAACAGTGAGTTGAGGAGGAAGAGAGGAGATGCCGACAAAGTTGTTAGACATGCAGGTCTAGAGCTCAGGAGAAAGACCCTGCTGGAGACAGAGATCTGAGCTAAGGGCAAAGGAGCTGAGGATGGAGGGGGGACGATGCTAGTGTCGACCGAACAGTTACTGCGCACCATGTTAGACAACAGCTTTACAAAGACTGCCGTGTCCTGCTCACAGAGGAGAAAACAGGCACAGAGAGGCCAAGTGATTTGCCCAGGTCACACAGTGATGGACACAGGATGTTATGGACTCAATTGTGTCTCCCTAAAATTCATGAGTTGAAGCCCTAACCCCCAGTGTGACTGCATCTGGAGACAGGGCCTAGGACGGTAATGAAGGTTAAGTAATATCATAAGAGTGGGGCTCTACTCTGACAAGACTTGTTTCTTTATAAAAAGAGGAAGGGACACAAGACTCTTTCTCTCTCCACACGCACCCAGAGGAAAGGCCGTGTGAGGACACAGTGAGGAGGTGGCTGTCTACAAGCCAGGAAGAGAGGCCTCACCAGAAACTAAACCTGGTGCCTCCAGAACTGTGAGAAAATAAACTTCTATTGTTTAAGCATCCACTCCCTGTCTGCAGTATTCTGTCATGGCAGACAAACAGATTCATCATAGGATTTGAACCCAGGCACAGCACAGTGCCTCAGAGGTGGTGGCTGAAGGCACAGGAGTGGGAAAGCCTGCCACAGAAGACAGAGACAGACCACTGAGGGATGGCTGAGGTCAGAGGAAACCAAGATGGTAGAGTCTTGGAGGCTCAGGGAGGAGCACCCAGGGCAGGCCCCACAAGGCAAGGAGTGAAGAGCAGCCTTAGGTCCTGAGCAAGTATTAATGGCAGAGGAGCGCTTTTGAGGGAGCAGGGCAGGCTGGAGGGGAGAGCAGGGTGAGCAGGCAGTGCAGAGTCAGTATGGGCAACTCTGGGAGCAGTGTGGCAGGGAAGGGGGGATGTTGATGGCCAGACAGAGGTGATGTGAAATTGAGATTTCTTAGAAGGGAGGGATCAGAGCAGGCTAGCGAATGAAGGAAAAGGACAGCAGGCTGGGCAGGGCTGGGAAGGGAAGGGAGAGATCTATCCTAGAAGAAGGGGCAGCTTCCCATAAGCAAGAAGAAGATCTGGGAGGGAGTGAGGATGCAGGTGAGCCAGGGGAGGCAGGCTCACCTGAAGATGCGGTAGGGCGTGGTGAGGTCGAAGCTGCGCCGGTCTGCTTCCTTCACGTTGCCCACGCTCATGTCGATGAACGTAATGCCGATGCCCAGGTGGTACTCCTGGCAGGCAGGTGGGAAGGGGTGAGGCAAGGCCTGGGGGCGGGGCTCAAGGCCCAGGGACAGGGCAGAGAGGAGGGGGAGGTGGTACCCTAGGGACTAGAAAGCGCCTAGGAAGGAGAAAAGGGAGGGCTCAGGAATCTGGGCATGGGGAAATGGACCCAGCTCAGAGGCCATGCAGCAACAGGTAGCGAGTGCAGGCGTCAGGGCAGTGATGGAAGGGTAACACTCAGGGACCAGGCAGGGGACGTGGTCTGAACTGGGGGCAGGTAAAGGGCTCGGCTCTGTCAGAGGAAGGAGGAAAGAAAAAGGGCAGGCTGAGGGACCAGGTGGGCAGGGGGAGGACCAGGGTGGACATGTGTGGGGCTGAGGGACCAGGTGGGCAGGGGGAGGACCAGGGTGGACATGGGTGGGGCTGAGGGACCAGGTGGGCAGGAGATGGGCTGGGGGACCAGGTGGGCAGGGGACAGCCTGAGGGACCAAGTGGGTGGGGGACAGGGGAGAGGTTCACAGCCTAGACGACCCCTTCACACCTCCAAATTCTTGTAGAGCTGCACTTTGTCCCCTACCACGGCCACATACAGTTTATTCTTGAAGCCACGTAGCTCCAGGCTGCCAGCACAGTCAGGCGGCTCTGGGCCTCGAACACCCGACAGGTAAGCACTAGACAGCCGGGCCCGGGCACGCTGCTCGGCCACCGCCTGCTGCAGGGCCTGCATCCACTCCTTCCGCTCCGCTGCGGGCAAAGGGGAAGGGGTAAGCCCAGCTCAGCCTGGCAGGGAGCCTCAAGCGTCCCCGTTCCAGGCTCCTCAGGCAACACCTCCACCAGAAAGCCCACCAATCTCTGACCATCTCTGAGTTCTCTGACTTGGACAAGCTCAGGCTCCAGTCCCAGCTGTGCCACTTACGCTGGGCAAGCCACTTTGCCTATCCGAGCCTGTTTCCCCATAAATGGGAACATGTGGTTGAGAAGACTCAGCGGGTATCCCAAGCACAGAAATGGTCAGGGGGTGCCCCCTTTTCTCCCCCACCTCACAGAGGGTCGACTCTTCTCTGGGTTGTTTTTTTTTTTTCAGTGAGGAAGATTGGCCCTGAACAAACATCATGCCCATCTTCCTCTATTTTGTATGTGGGATGCCACCACAGCATGGCTTGATGAGTGGTGTGTAGGTCTGTGCCCGGGATCCAAATCTGTGAACCCTGGGCTGCCGAAGCAGAGAGTGTAAGCTTAACCACTAAACCACCAGGCCAGTCCTCCTCTCTGGGTTTGATGTGGGGAGAGATGTACCCGGGTTCTCCTCCCCACCACTTGTAAGACCAAACTGCCAGTCTTCTCCCCACCCAGTCCCCACCATCACTCTCTGCCCGGAAGGCAAAGGTCCGGTTGTTAGTGATCACTTCAAACTTCTGGTCCCCGATGGCAGCCACACGGGAGATGCAGGCCACAGAGACAAAGCGCTTAGAGTAGGCATCCTGGAGAAGAGAGGGGAGCTGTACCGTGGGGGCTGGGGTGGGGCCCCCAGAGGCCCAGTCCCTCCCTGACCCCCTCAGCCTCAGGTGAAATGAAGCTGCAACCCTGTCTCCCACAGGCAGTCAGGGACAGCCCCCACGCTGACCACAGCCCACAGCTGGCCACTGAGCCAGGAGGACATGGATCAAGGAGTCAGACTGGAGGTCTGGTGAGGACTCAGCTCTACCTGCGTCCAGTGTCGGGGTTCAGCCTAGGACCAGGCTGGAGCAGAGGTCATGCCAGGGACTAATAGGAGCCTCACCTTGTTACTATCGAAGTATTGCAGGTAACTGGCATCCAGTCTCACCCATCGCTTCTGATAGATGTAAGATCTGGAGAGGCAGAGACAGAGGGACAACAGAGCAAAGGACTAGGGATTACGGGAGCAGCTCCAGGATTACCCCCAGCCTCCTATGACAGCCATACAAAGTTAGGAACAGCCAGGTCAAAGGATCCCAAATAGTCACTGAGGAGAAGATAGACTTTACCTATAGCAAGAGTGACCAAAATCAGGCTCAAAGTAGGACTTCCCAATTTTAAGGATGATAAAATATAGGTCTGGTGGGGATGATGGGCAGTTACAGTCTGGCTGGAGGGAGACCTGATTAAATAACCTTGGCTCCTCTGGTTTTCAGATCCATGGTGCCAGGATACTAGAGCACTGCCCGCCCCATGCAGAGCACCAGCAGGACCCAGCAGGCCTCACTCACCCCTGTGGTGGGTTCTTGTCCAGCCAGCCGGCCTTGATGACTGGGGTGATGGGGGTGGGGCCCCCAGGCAGCCCATCCATGGGGTGTGGCAGGAGCTCGGGGATCAGGAGGCTGCTGGGCAAGGATGTGCTCAGGCTGCTGGTGTGCCATCCACTGCTGGGGGAGGAGAAGGAATGAGGGGGGCCTGGGTGGGGGCTCCCGCAGCAGGGGGGGGGGCCGAGGAGATGGGCAGCTGGGCTGCACTTGGGGAAGGAGGGAGGCTGGGTGGGAAAACCATCTGAGAGGAGTGGACACTCACTTGGGGATGCCCTCGTAGGCGTGGTCATCCTCATCTTCACCCCCTTGGTCATCCCCAGACAGTTCCTCCCCCTCGCTCAGCAGACTGGCCACACGCACGGCCCGTGGGACTTGGTTCGCTGGGGGCTCCTCCTGCCCCCCAAGACCCGCTTAGCATCATGCTTCCCTTCGAGCCCCAGATCACACCCACCCACGGGCTACCACGCCCCCCTCCGTCCACTCCATCCAGGACCCACACAACTCAGCACTTTTACTTCTGTTTCCTCACACTCCCCTCCCCTGCTGGCAGGCTGCACAGGGACCCAGGGAGACAGGGTCACAGGGACAGAGACAGTCAGTGCAGGCACGGGCCCAGGTCAGAGACAAAGGCACGGGCCCAGGTCAGAGACAAAGACACAAAGACAAAGGGATAGAGAAAAAGACTCAGGGGTGGAGTGTGAAGACACACAGAGAAAGGGTGACATGGGGACACAGAAAGTGAAACAGACACAGAGGGGCAGACACTCCAAGACAGATGTGCTCAAAACACCGAGGGAGGGAAGAGGCCACACACAGCCATCCAGATGCAGCTCAAGACTAGAGCTGGAACCACAAACCAGAGCCCCCAGCCCCCGGCCCCGGCATTCTGGGGCTGTGCCTGACCCCTGACCCCTGCATGGCAGACAATGATGGGGGAAGGGACCTCTCCTGGGAACTGGCTGCCTTTCTCTATCTGGTGGTCCCAGGGTCTGAAAGGCAGCTGGGCAGCCCACCCTCCATGCTGACAGGCAGACAGGCCAAACCCTAAACACCACCTGCCCCACCTTTTTGGTCATCATGCCGGCTGGGGCCTCTGGCCCCTCCTCTGGGTACTCATCGTAGTCAGAGTCATCTGGGGAGAGACCGGGTGGGGGGAGACTCAGAAGCAAGGAGCTTGGCCTCCCCTCCTGGGCACCTGGGCCTGGTTTCACAAAGGCCACCCACAGCCTGAGAGAGACCCCAACCCCCACCCCGACCTGGGCCTGGCTTTCAAAAAAACGGCACGGGGTAGGGGGCCAGCCTGGTGGCGTGGTGGTGAAGTTCGCGCACTCCGCTTCCGCGGCCTGGGGTTCGCAGGTTCAGATCCTAGGCGCGAACCAACACACCACTTGTCAAGCCATGCTGTGGCAGTGTCCCATATAAAGTAGAGGACGATGGGCACGGATGTTAGCCCAGGGCCAATCTTTCTCAGCAAAAAGAGGAGTACTGGCAGCGGATGTTAGCTCAGGGCTACTCTTCCTCACAAACAAAACAAAGCACAGCACAGGGGACAGGAAGTGCTATTTATACTCTCGGGCCTTGTAGGACGGCCTAGGGAGTGGCCAGGCTACCACAGGGAGGTCTGAATAGGCAGCAAGCTTGGGGGTCAGGGGTGGGGACTGTCTAAAAAAGACCAAAAAAAGCAACAAGAATCAAGAATCAAGAAAAGCGGAGAAACCAAGGAGAAGCAAACCACTCACGGCCATGGGAGACACTCCCAGACTTTAAACCATGGGCAACTCAAAAAGTTTGCCACGTGCCCGCACCTAACAGTCAGGAGGTCAGGTAGGCGGGTGCTGTCTCCGTTTTGAGGATGAAGAGAATGGGCTCACCTGTCCAGGGCCACACAAGGGGTGGGTGGCAGGGCCCAACAGAAAGGAGAGTGTGCTCTTTGCATCCTTGCAGACTCTAGAGGGTCCCGATCCCGGGCCACCCACCCAGAATCCCATGCTTGGCTCCAGCACTCACCGAACTCTGGGGGCAGGCGAAGAGGCTTCAGGGGGATCTCCGGGGGGCTAGGAGGTGGAGATGGGGGCTGGGGAGGCCCCCGGGGGAAGGCGACTGGGGGCTCCTCAGGCTCTGGCTGGGTAGGGGATGACAGTGGTGGTGACACTAACTCCTCCTCCTTGGCAGGAAGGCTGGGAACAGATCAAAAGTTGCGCCCCAAGGGGTTAGCACGGTGCAGCTCAGTCACTAGGCCAGCGTCACCATGCGACAGGGCCAGGACCCAAACCCACTGAGCTCCCAGCTCCCCTGAGCTACAGCAAAACTCATTTGCTTCACAAACTCAGACAGGAGCCCTCCTCGCCTCACTCCCTTGCCCCAAACCCTTCAAGCCCCCCAAAGCCTAAAGGACACAGGCACCTTCTTGGGCCTGCACGAGCTGGACCCGCATAGCTATGACAAACTCACCCCACTCCTCGTGCACACTAGCTCCTCATCTCTACTATCCCACCCCCAGGGATCCTTCCCTGACTCCAAGGCCAGGTTTGGGGCCTCCTGGGCTCCCACAGCCATGGTGCTCCCATCTGTCTGTCTCAGCACAGACCACACTGCTCCCTGCAGGCTGAGGGTCTCTTGAAGGGCTCTGGCATCAGATGTGGGTTTGAACCTTGCCTCAGTCTTAGTTCCTGTGTGTCCTAGGGCAAGCACCTAACCTCTCTGAGCCTCAGTTTCCTCTTCTGTAAAGTGGGGACTACATCATCGACCTGGTGGGGTGTGGTTGGAGGATAACCAAGACAAGGGTGTCATGTGCCAGCACACAGGATGCACAGGGACCACCAGCTGGGATAAGGTGCCTGAGCCCTAAAGGCCTGGCCCCATGTGTCCAGCAGGGGCCACAAAGGAGCAGCAGGGTGGGTGGGCAACCCTTCCCACCGGCTGTCTTCAGTCTGGTCTACGGCCCAGTGTTCCTGGCAGTGACTGACAGTGTGTGACCACCGCAAGGGCAAGAAGGGCTGGGAGTAGTCAGGATGCCAGGCCTTGGCTCCTGCTGTTGCCCCCTCCGGGAACACCCGTCTCCCTGGTCTCTGACTGGAGAACATCCACACATCCCTTCATTCCAAACTTGAGTCTCTGTCTCTGGAAGTCTTTCCTGACCCCTCCTTCATGCTCCCCCAGTACTTGCCCCTGTTCCCCTCTCATGAGCTTTAGACAATTAGTCCAAATAACATTTTTTTAAAATCTCTGTCGAGAAGGACAAACACCGCATGACTTCACTCATATGTGGAATATAAACACTCAGAGAGAGAGAACTGGTTGGTGGTCACCAAGGGGAAGGGGGATGGGGGGTGGGCACAATGGGTGAAGGGATGCAGCCACATGATGACGGACAAATAATAATGTACAACTAAAACCCCACAATATTATAAACTATGAAGACATAAAAAAAAAAAATCTCTCTTTCCATGGGGCTGGCCCCATGGTATAGCAGTTAAGTTCGCACGCTCCGCTTCAGTGACCCAGGGTTTGCAGGTTTGGATCCCTGGTGCGGACCTACCATTCATCAGCCATGCTGTGGCGGCGACCCAAGTACAAAATAGAGGAAGATTGGCACAGATGTTAGCTCGCGGCTAATCTTTCTCAGCAAAAAAAAAGAAAGAAAGTATCTCCCTCCTTTGGGCCAGGTGTTGTCTAGCATCTAAGCCAGGCCCTGAGCCCTGATTCCACGGTCTGTGTGTTCTCAGGACTCGTAGCTATTCCCACATCACCCTGCGCTCTGCCTCCTCTCCCCGTATGGGGAACAATGAACGGAAGCCTCCCGTTCCCTGAGGGAAGCTGACCGTCGGCTGGCTTCCTCACCCTGTTCCCTCAGACACCTGATAAAGGCGGTATGTCAGCCATGTTCCTAGGCAACACTGTCTTTGGCAAAAATGGCCAAAAGTGGCCTGAGTGAGGAACTGCCCCTGGACAGGGAGCAACTGTGAGTGGTCTCTCGACCTGATAGAGAAGCCAGAGCTTTGGGCTCCCAAGTATGGTGGCTTCTGCCTGGGTACATCCCTTGCAGGGACCTGAAACCACACCTGTGGGGTTGTTAGAAGACATGTTGGCTCCTTGGGGCAAGAGGTTTGTAAGCCAAGGTGGCTCCCACACCTGTCCCCTGTGAGTCCCAGTCCCCCTGCCCCGAGCTGTCCCCTGGAGGGCCACAGAGAATGGCTCCTGGGCAGCTGGGTAGACAGTGGCACTGACTGCTCCAAGGACCCCAGAGCAGAGGAAGACCTGCCACTGCCCTGGTGGCAGCTGCTCCCTCCCTATATGCTTCTCAGGGAACCTGAGGCCACGTGGGCCTATCTTGTCCTGAGAGCCTGAACGTTGAGCTGGACTTGAGAGGACGCCCTGGCGGGCACTGCACCAGGCTGTCTCCTCTGCATGACCCTGAGTCTCTTTACGGCAGGGGCAGCATCAGACTCGACTCATCCCCACAGCCCGGTGCAGGGCCTGGCTGAGTCAGCAACAAGAGCATGTGAAATGGCTGGGTGGACGGATGGGTGGGCAGGTGGATGGATGGACAGGTGGGTGGGTGGACAGGTTGGCCATCAGGGTTGGGAGGGAAGCAAATGAAAGGGTGAATGACAACCAAGAGCCTGAGTGAGTACCCGCAGGCCCAAGGGCATGACCTGAGGTGATGAACCCCAGCTGGGCAGGTGCAACGTCCTTGGAGACTTCTTGACCGCCGAAGCAACATATCACACTCAGCCTCCCCGACTCCAAGAGGAAGGGGCCCTTGGGGGCCCGGCTTGTCATCAGCTGAGAGCAGAACTCCAAGCTGGGGCCAGGACCAGTCAGACAGGCCCGGAGGAGGGGGGCAGGCTCCACCTCTAACGACAAGCTGGGCTGAGTGGGCCTGGCTCCCCGATCTCCCCCGGCACTGAGGGCCATTGCTGAAGGGAAGGTAGTGGCAACAGAGCATCCCTGGAGCCCACGCAGCATCGGCCTTCCCACCTCTGGCCCCCAGTCTTCCCCCATCACTGTCCTGATCACCTGCCAGGGATCTGCCCCTCCAAGGCCTGCCTTCCCAGCGTGTGGGTTCCCTGAGACACCTACCTCCTTCATTAGTGTATGCCCAGCACTCAGCAAGGATTAATAAATAAATGAAGACCTGGATTAATCAATTCTTATTAATTACACGCGTGTATGTATTCCCAGCCATCTTCTAAGTGCTCTACATGGATTCCTTCAGTTACTCATCACTAGGGATCGACATGGTATGGCTTGTTGACCCCCACTTTATAGATGAGGAAACTGAGGCACAGAGACATGAAGTCACTTGTCCTTGATCCCTCAGCTGGGATTTGCATCCAGGGAGTCCAGCGCCACAGCCTGCAAGCTCAACCATGGGCGCTGAATGAGGCCACAGGCAGGATCCGAGGGCTTCTCTGAGGCCTGCCTCCTCACCGGCCGCCCCAACTCTGGATCCAGGCAGCTCTGGAGCTGATGTTTTGTCCAAGAGGGAATGTGATCACAGCTCTGATGGCCATTGTGACCAGAGCAAGAAAGGAGCAGGGAATACATGCAAAGTGCCCCTCTCCCAGCAGAGCCTTTGCAGGAAAAGGACCATGTGCCAAGAAGGTGGGAGCAAGGGGGCCCTTCCTAAACCTCCAGGCCTCATTCTAGCCACCTCCTCCAGGAAGCCTCCTGGTTGACCCCTGCCTGCCTACCACAGGGGACCTGGGCTGTGCTGAGTCAGGGCTGGGCCCAGAAAAGGAGAAGTAGTGTCATGTAGGAAAACCCCAGGGGAAGGGACAGTACCCACAGAACTGGGGTCCCACCCCAGCCAGAGTCCTGGCCAGTCAGTGCCTGCACCCCTAACAATGCCCCCAGCTCCAGTCTGCAGCTGAAGCCCAGCTGGGATGTTTCCCACTGACCCACTCGAGCAGAAGACTGGCCCCAACCCTGGCAGGTGCTTGGGGCCCCACCTCCAGCCTCTGCTCACACCGCTTCCTCCTCACTGCCCTCTCCCCGCCACCCCAGCCCATGGAAAGCCCATCTGTGCCTCAAAACATGGCTCAATGGGCCTGTCCTCCCAGCAGCCTACAAGATGCCATGCAGAGCTGCTCTCCCCCTGCCCCCACCCCCGGCCCCCCTGCTCCCCCTTCCACCCCTTCCTCCCCCATCCAACTGACACATGGACCCATCTGCTTTCCCCACTGTGCCCACAGCAAGACTGGGCACTCCTGGGCAGGGGCAGGGGCTGAGCCACCCCAGCCTGGGCCCTTGGCCTAAGAAGGTCTGTCGTACTGGATTAGGGCAAATACACACGCCGACCTTCTACCTAGGGGCTGGGGGCCATGGGAGGGTCTTGAGGCAGAATGGGCAAGAGTAGAGTGACCATATAATCCACCGTATAAACCAGAATGTTTCTGAGAGTTAAGGAGGCACTATTAACAACTACGTCAGGGCCACAGGTGTAAACAGAGCCTGTCCCGGGCTAAATGAGATGTGTGGTCACTCCAGTTAAGAGACAGAGCTTTGGAGCCAGGCAGAGCCGGGCTTGAATCCCAGCTCAACTGCTTGTCAGCCTGTGACCTCACAAAGCAGATCACTTTACTATGAGCCCCACTGTCCCCTCCGATCTGCTTCCAGGCTGATTCAGTAAGGAGAGCCACTCCACACATCCTCAGCACAGCCTTCTCACCGTGGCTCTGGCTGAAGGAGGCTCGGGCTCCTCAGGCTGGGCCAGGAACCTGCTTTAAAGCCTCCTCCTCCAGGGTGGCCCCCTGGCTCTCCCTTCATATCTTTCTGTTTACATCAATCTCTGGCCAAAGGAACTAGAACTCACCATAAGGGCAGGGGGGTCGCAGAGTGGGGCAGCCGGAATATCTCACACTGGCCTTGAACTCATGCTCCACACACACTCCAGCTATCCTTGACTGAGCTGCATTCCATAAATGCATACTTCCAAGCTTTTGCAAATGCTGTTCCTTCCACCTTGAACACCCTTCCCTGTCTGGCTACCTCCTACCCCTCCTTTAAAAGGTCCAAATCATATATCCTCCCCTCCACTTTGTGCCTCCCCTCATGCCCCGGGCTGGGCTGGGGCCTCCGTGGGGCTCCTCCAGCCTCCACACTTCTGATCTCTCAGTATTGTTGTGTCTGTCAATGTTTGCTTCACTGAACTGACCTCAGAGGACCAATGACCCAGGCCTATACTCTGTCCTGGAGTCAGGACCTTCCCCCTAAAGTGTCACACAGGCCTTAGAAGGACTCAGCCAAATCCCAGCCCTTGGACTCTCACCAGCAGGGCCAAGAGGCGGGGTTAGGCCCAATGATCTGGACATATCCGTCTCCTACCCTGACCTCCCCTTCCTGCAGGGGCAAACTTTCCCAGCTGCCCACTTCCTCATTCTTGCCCTGGCTATGCAGGGCCTGGCCCTCAGTCCTACGCTTCTTGCTTCCTCCGTGGCTGCCCCTCTCCTTCCTTCTCCATCATGAGACCCAAAGGTCAGCCCCTCCAGCCCTCCCCGCTTCTGTTCTGTTTACTTCTGCCCAGGCCTCAGCACAGAAAGCCCTTCCTGGGGTTTCACTCGCTTAGATGTGATGTCTACAGTATGCCTCTCAGCTTTTGCAAATGCTGGGAGCCCCCTCAGGCCAATCCCTCTCTGGGCCACGACATCATCCAACACAGAGGGGGCTTCGGTGAGTGTGTGTTGAATGACTGAATGACCACCACCCCACCCACGTCCTGATCACTGGAGGTCAGCAGCTCACCCACCCCTCCATAGAGCAGCGCCCAATTAACCCGGCATCCACCCTCACAACCAAAGCCTCACCCAGCTCTTAGCACTTCTCCCTGGAACAACAGTTACCACTTGCTAAGCACCCACTATGCGCAAGGCATTCTGCTGGGGGCTGTTCTTCATTTAATCCCCACAATGACCCAGATCATCAACTCCACTGCACTCAGGACACGCCTCCTCCTCCAGAAGTCCACGCAACTGTTCCCTCCTCTAAGCTTACACAGCCTGTTGGGTCCTTCACGGCACGTCTACCACCTGGCCTACACTGAGCTTCCCCACAGGCCAGCATGGCTGTCATGGCAGGAGGAGGCAGAGGCAGCTCTGTGCACTTCCCAGGCCTGGCCCTGTGAGGGCTGGTAAGGGCAGCAGGGGAAGGAAGTTCAGCCCTCAGGGAGCTCAGGACTGTACTGAGTGTCCAGCCCAGGACTGGCCCGACAGGAGGAGAAGGTGCAGGTGTCCGCTGGGCCCTATGGAAAGCTGAGCCGAGGGTGCAGGCCAGGGCCGGGTGCACGGACAGGATCTGATTAGAGGCATCTCAGTGTTCCCTGTGATCCAAGCACAGGGTTGTTGAGTTCATTAGGGATGCACAGCAATTCGGGGGAGGGGAGGCCAGCCCAGACCCCCAGCAACACAGGCACCCACCACACACCAGCCTGGGGAGGAGGGGTGGGAACCACACCAACAAAGGGCCAGCCCTCGCAGGTCTCCCTATCACCCTGGACTCGGTGGGGAGGGCCAGGGGGCTCAGGTAGGAGCTGCCCAGGGCCACAGCACCCTTGAACTTGACACTGAGAGAAGCCACACTGAAGCCTCCCAAGGGAATCCTCAGTGGGCTGCGGGGAGCCAGAACTGGGGAGATCAGCACCAGGTCCCTGAAGGGCAGAGACCCCACAGAGTAGGAGACAGTGCGGCCCCGCGACAGGCACCGTGGGTCCCAGTGGACGGGAGAGGCTTACGAGGAGAGGGAGACCTGGAAAGCCCAGGGCAGAGGGAGGGAAGAGAGAGAGGGAGAAAAAGAAGAGGCAGGGGAGAAAGAGAAAATGTGGAAAAAGTGAAAGAAGAGAGAAAATTCTGAGAGCAAAAAAGGGAGGGAGGGGAAAAGCACCACAGAAAACTCGGCCAGAGGTGACAGACAGACAGACAGACAGGGATTCCTGCCCTCCCAGGCCCTCAGGAGGAGCCTCCCTCCTCCCGCCCGCCCAAGGCTGCCCCTCCTCACCCTCAGACGCCCGCGGTCCTGGGCCCGAGGACTGCTGCGGCTGCGGCCGGGCAGGCCCAGCGAGTGCTCCAGCGTGCTGCGTGCTGCCCACGCAGCCTGTGTCCGACAGGGCTGGTCTCGCAGACAGCCTGGCCCCCGTTCCCTGGGTGTGTCTGAGGACTGTCCGGGTCCAGGTATGGCTCTGCGTGCCTGTGATTCGTGTCTCTGCGTGTCTGTGATCACTTGTCTGAGCGTGTGTTTCTGTGTAACTGGAACTGTCCAGGAGTGAGTATGTGTGAGTGTGTGTGTGTGTGTGTGTGTGTGTGTGTCTGTCTGTCTGTCTGTCTGTCTCTCTGCATCCAGCTCTGGTCTCCCCTGGCTTCCTGCTCTCTGCCGCCCCCACTCCCTGCAGCCCTGGCCAACACACACACTTCCTGAAAACACTGAGAAAGACAGAAAAGTCACCCAGAATCCCCCGGGCCAGACACTTCCTCCCCACCCCCAGGCCTCCCCCCCACCCCAAGCTGGAATGGGACAAGCCACCCCAGTGCCGTCTAGCAGGGCCTTAAAGAGTGGACGCCCAGGAAGCCCTGGCCCTGGCTGGCCCCTCCCCACCCCCACAAGGAGGCCCAGGGAGGCTGGGAAAGAGGCTCTTTGAAGGCAGCAAGTTCACCCCTGGCAACAAGTGATCAGCCTTCAGGAAGACCAGGGATTGGCTGGGCTGCAGGGCGGTCAAGGGCACAGGTGGGAGGCCCCACAGTCTGACTCCAGCTGGAGGCTGCCCCCATTGGGCAAATACTCTCTCTTCCCCAGGTGTCTCCAGGCATCCTCCATCAGGGGAGGAAACTGAGACCCAGAGCAGTCTAGATGGGGCTCTTTGGGGTGACCCTGGAACCCTGGATCAGAAATGACCCCTCTGCCACTCTCGGGGAAGCTGGCTCAGGGGTTCACATCTATGATTCATGGAGCTGAACAGACTGGGCCCCAGGCCAGAAGGCAGGGTCTGAACACGGGCTTCCCCTCTGCTGAGCTGCATGATTCTGAGCAAGTTTCTCAGCATCTCTGGACTCATCAGCAAGTTCCCTAATACAGGCTTAAACAATGGTCAGGGTGCAAGCCATTTAGGGGTGAAGTGGGGTCCTCCCAGGCCAGGCAGAATGGTGAGCCTGGTTCTGAGAGTCCTGACCCAGCTGGGGCAGGGAGGAGGGGACCCCATCCCTGCTGGTTTTCTGTCTGCCTCCTCTGAAGGCCTCTCCCTTTCCCAGACGTCTGGGCTGGCACGGGTTGGGTAATGGGAAGGGATCTGGGCCCTTTAACCCTACTGTCCAGTCCAATGTGTGCCGAGGGCACGCACTGGGCGCTGAGTCAGCGTGGGCAGCACAGAAGCGTATGCAGATCCATCTATTCACTCAGACAACACACACTTTCTGAGGGCCTATGAGGCACCTGGCACTGCTCCAGGTGTTGGGGATTCAGCAGTAAACAAAATGGACAAGGATCTCAGCCCTAACGGGGCTGACATTCTACTGGGTTCATATTCTTGGCAGCACATGCACATACAGGTACACACACTGGCTGCACCCGACAGCACACAAATAACACACGTGCCAATTCACACCACCCACAGCACACACTCACAAACGGACTCATACTGTTTGTGGGCCAGGACACGTGGGCACAAGTATGTGTGCACACAGGCCCTGATAAGCTCACACAAACACCACGCAAGTCACCACTGAAACTATATAAATCCTCACACATGTGCACATATTAGGATCACACATCACCTCCCTTAGAACTTGTGCAGGCGTGTGAATACACAGACACCTACGACCATGACAGCTGGCACAAACACACACACCTATGGGTGCACATGCATAAAGTGGCCAGGTGTGCCCTCACACAGAGTGACTACCTCAAAAGTACAAACATGCACACACAGCAGAGAATCCCAAATTCCACTGGGGAGCCGAGTGATAGACGGGAGCCTGGCAGAAATGCTCTCTCAGTCATCATATGATCTGGTGTAATACGCCCTAAAATTGAGAGTGAGAGCCCCATCACAAGAGGGTGCAAGCAAGGACAGGACCATCAGGAAGTGGGGCCTCCTGCAAGGTGGGCAGGAGCAGGCCAGGCTGAGCAGTGTTTCCTCATGCACCATGGAGCCTGGGGTCATAGGAAGGGGCTGTGAGGGCTCCATGCTGGCCCCCAACCTGCCTGGCCTTCACCTGTTTCATATAGATGAGGCTCCACCTGCCATGAGTTTTCCTACCACTGAGCTTTAAAGACTTTGTTCACCCTGGGAGCCCAGGGCGCTAGGACTGCAGATGTCCACAATTCCAAATGTCAAAGACCCCCAGACCCAGTAAGCCAGGCTGGGCAGCTCACCTTCCACCACACTCTTCCCTAAGGAATAGTCCCAAATTGTAAGGAATAATTGTCTATAAATTCTCTCGGCATAGAATGAGTTTTGGGTCCTCCAGCTACAAGGGGCAGGCTCCTGACCATGGGGGCCTGGCTTCCCCAGAGGTTGGCCAAGTGGCTAAGTTCAGACTGGAGCTCTGAGAGAGGGGGCTGGTACCCTGGGGTGTGGACAGGACTCTTGCTCTACCTAGTAAGTCTCCTGAACTCAGATGTTAGTACGAGGAGGGCCATGGAGGGACAAAGAGGGCGCCTGATGGGGAAACAGGCCCAGAGCAGCTCCTAATCAGAGTCACACAGCTAGCTGGGCCTGCTCCAGGTATCCGGCGTCCTAGAACCCAGGCCTCCACCCCACACTGGGGTTTTGCCTCCTCAGCCTTCATGAGCTCCCTATGGACAAGGCCTTGTCTCCTGCCCTTGTTCACCCACTTCCCACCCCCACCCCCACAGACAAACACTCTCTCCATTCTGATGATGGAGTTAAAGGCAATAGAAATTACTCCTGCATGCAGGAGAATGGCCACTAGAGGGCACAATGGCACCAGGAAACTCCAATCTAGGCTGCAAGCCAGGCTCCTGGGGGACCCTAGTACCGCCCCCAAGTTGTGTGAGCCAGGAAAGGCACAAACCCATTCTGTGCTTCCACCAGTCAAACCTCAAAACACCACAGCCCTGGCTTGGCCTTCACGGCCCCCTTAATGCCCCTCTCTGGGTGGGGAAAACATCCAGACCCTCCCCACAGGGGCTCCCTGAGCATGTACTTGACATGGATCCAGCAAGGGTTCCCCTTCCTTCTCTGAGCTTTAGTTTCTCTGCTTGAAAACAGGACACAAATACCCTAGAAGGCCTGAGCAGGGATCAAACAAGATCATGTAAGCAAAGAGCCCAGCACAGTACCCAGCAATAGTCATAATGACATTTCAGTCAGTGATGGACCACATATACGACGGTGGTCCCATTACGATTAGTACCATAGAGCCTAGGTGTGTAGTGGGCTATACCACCCAGGTTTGTGTAAGAACACTCTATGGTGTTCACACAACAACGAAATCACCTAATGACACCTTTCTCAGACCATATCCCTGTCATTAAGCAATGCATGACTGTAATAGTGACCAGGAGACCTCTCTCTGCACATCCCTTCCTCCTCCAAGAAGCCTTCCCAGATTAGGCTAACTTGGTCCAAGTGCTGCAATAAATCTCCATTACACCCCTGAACACATACCCAGCCCCAACTGGGGATGCTCCCTTCCAGCTGGGCACCCCAGCAAATAGCAGAAAGAGGGGGCACATGTGAAGGAGTTTAAAATGGAACATCCAAGAAGTAGGAGGAAACTCAAGGACTACCAGGAGCCAGGAGGGGAGAAAAACAGTTCTGAGGAGAAGGAAGGGTGAGTAGGATGTGGCCTGAGAAGTGTCCCCAGGATTTGGTGATATCTGGCAGGAGCAGTGTGAAGGGAGAAGACAGGAGCACAAGCACCAGGATCTAGACAGTTCCTGCTCCCCCCACGGCAAGCTCATCATCCTGGCCTCCCCATCCCAGGCTCCCCATCCTACGCTCCCCGTCCTGGGCTCTCCTTCCTAGGCTCATCACCCTAAGCTCTCCATCTCCTTCACACGCTACCTTTTGACTCCAGGATGTCCTCCCATCTCCCAGTGTCTCACTCACCAGGCCCCAAACGGAACTCCAGACTTCCTCCCAAACTCACTTCTGTCCCTGGGTCCCCAGATCAGTGACGGTACCACTATCCACCCAAGATGGAAACCTGGATGCTGCTGTGGCTCCCTGTGCCCTCTGCTCATGCCCAGGCTGTCCCCAAGTCCTGTCCATTCTAGGGCCAAGCTCTTGCTCTGATTTGCCTCCTTCTCTGCCGTTGTGTTAGCACAGCCTGTGTGGGGGGCCTCTCACCTGGCCCTGTGCCCCCTCACTGGTCTCCCAGCCTCCTCCCCCATCAATCTCACCAGTAGCCAGAGTCATCCTTTTAGTACTCAGCTTTCATCTGATCACCCTACTTAAAACTTTCCTGGCTCCCCACCTGCCCTTCACAGCATGGCCTACCACACCATCTGCAAGCCTCACCCGCATTCACCCAACAGTCAGCCACACTGTCTGCTCGGAGCGTCCCAGATGGCGCTTCCCACCTCTGAGCTTTCATAGGCTGTTCCCTCCACTGAGATGCCTTTCTTACCGCAGTCCCAAAGGCCACGAATGCCCCCCCCCCCGACCCTCTAGGATCCTCTGCCGTGTTCCTCCCACCATGGACAGCATCCACTCACCTCACCAGCTGGCGGGGAGACCCAGTGCGTGGAGGCACGGGTGGAATGCTTAGCTCTGCCAAATGCCGCTTGGCAGGCAGCGGGGGCAGCACAGGGTCCGGGGCAGCTGTGGACGGCGCGGAGAAGCAGGCAGGCGGAAGGCAGCTCCTTCGGGGCGGGATGGGTGGGGCTGGGGGTAGCCACTCATCCTCTCCAGCCGTGGGCAGTGGTTCCGGTGGAGTGGCGGGCACAGGCGGTGAGCGGAAGACATGACGCTTCATGGGCACAGGCCGCGGGGTGGGGCGGGGGGCAGGGGCTGGGGGCGTGTGGGCACGGAGCAGGCCAGCCAGGATGCGGCGGCGGTGGCCGGGGAGTAGCATGCCCATGTCCACCAGGCGGGCATCGCTGAGGCCTTGGCATTCGGTGGCCCAGAGCAGTCCGTGCTGCTCGAAGAGCCCGGTGTACTGCTCCAGGTGCAGAGCCCGCAGCCACTCGGCCACTGACAGCGCTGCATCCCCGGCCTCTGCCATGGTTCCTGCCAGCAGAGGCCAGCCAGCAGGGCTCTGTCCAGACCTGGAATAGACAGATGGGCACAGGTCAGAGGCATGACTGCCCAGGTATAGTTCCCCAGTCAGCAACCCTCTGTGGCTCTCCCATGCCATGGGTCAAGCTCTGTCCTTGAACTTTCTCCCCTGTGCCTCCTGTGCCAGGCAAGGCCAGGTACTGGCAGGTCTCTGAACACACGGGCTTTTCCAGCTGGCTGAAAGCTGACACCCCCACCCCTGCGGCCTCCTAGCATCCAGCTCCCATCTCCTCTAGGAAGCCCTCCAGGACCTCCAGAGTTGGTACCACCTCAACCCCCATCCACAGCCTCAGCCACTGCTGCAAGGCTGGCCAATGGCTGTGTCTGGCACGCACACCCTCTACTGCCATCTGCACAACCCAGGCAAGGGCCCAATTCCTTCTGAGGCACCAGTTCCAAGCTGAGGGCCAGGCCCAGGGGCTTAGCGAGTACAGGTGGGACTGAGGGATACCACTGCTGCTCCCCCCGCAGGCCCAGTCTCGGGGCTGAGCCTCGCCCCACCTCCATGCCCCTGGAGGAAGCGAATGCTCCAGGAGGTAAGTCAGCCCAGCATCACAAACCTCTGGGACCCTGGCCCTGTGATCAAATCACCCCTCCCAGCACCAAGGGGGGAAAGGAGGTAACATATAGGAAAGGCCATTCATTCATTTGTTCATTCAAAATAGCCTTGCACTGGGCAGTGGGAACTCAGGTCCCAGCCCTACACTCGAGCTACTGGCCTGGCAAGAGTCACGAAACAGATGACATAGAGAGAAGGCGATTCACAGATCAAAAGAGAAAAGTCACCTGATCATCTCCACAGATACTAAAACTCAACACCCAGCGGACTTAAACAAAAATCTTACTAAAATAGAAATCGACTGATACTTCCTTAAACTAAAAACCAGCACCTTGCTTAATGGAAAAACAATAGAAAAACTTCCATCAAAGTCAGGAAAGAGACAAGGATATCCATTTCTTTATTATTATTATTATTCATATTGCTCTGAAAGTTCTAGAGAACAAAAATAAACAAAAGGTATAAAAATTGAGAAGGATGAGATAAACTATCTAGAGAATATACGAATATATATAATATGAATTTTGAGT
Source organism: Tapirus indicus (assembly GCA_031878705.1). Lineage (NCBI taxonomy): Eukaryota > Metazoa > Chordata > Mammalia > Perissodactyla > Tapiridae > Tapirus > Tapirus indicus. Next base: position 28,036,922 of record CM062924.1, read on the forward strand.
TGGAAAATCCAAGAAGCTCAACTGAGAAACTATTGGTAAGATAGTTGGTTTCAAAATTAACATAACAGAAATCAATATGCATAAGCAATAACCAGGCAGAAACGAGGATGAAAGACAGCATTCACAATAGCATCACAAAATATAAAACACCAAGAATAAACTTAATAAGAAATGTGCAAGATCTATAGGAAGAAAAATTTGAAGTGTTGGCGAAGGGCAGAAAGAGGACCTGGACAAATGGAAAGACAGAATGCTCAACATCATAAAGACATTAATTCTCTCTAAGTTAATTTATAAATATGCATAATCCTATTAAATACACACACAGAATTTTTTTTTTGGAGCTAGACAAACTGATTTCAAAGTTCATGTGGAAAAATAAACAGGCAGGAAGAGCCAGGAAAATTCTGGAAGTGGGGGATGGGGGAAAGGAAGCACAAAGAGTGAGAATCAGCTTCACCACATATTAAAATATATAAAGCCACAGTAATTAAAACAGTCTATGTTACCAGCACTTAAACAGACAGATCAACTAAACAGAACAGGAAGTTCAAAAACAGACCCAAATACACATAAGAATTCAGTATACAATAAAAGTAACTCAAGCTAGTGGGGAAAAGATGGATATTAAGGTGTTGGGAAAGCTGTGGAACAATCTAGAAACAAACTAAGTTGGACCCTACCTCACACCTTACAACAGGATAAATTACAGATGAATCAAAGATTTCATTATAAAAAATAAAACCATGAAAGGATTTAAAAAATCATCTCAGAGAAGTAAAAGCCTTTTGGCAATGACACAAATCCAGAGGGTAAAGAAAAGAGTGAAACATTCAACTATATAAAAATCAAACATTCCTGCGTGAAAAAAAACACCAGAAGGAAAGCCAAGAGACACATGACGAACCAGGGGATGTCTGCCACCCATACCCCAGACATAGGGCTCATTTCCCTAAAAACTGAAAAGTACCTAGAAATAAGAAACAGATCAATAACCTAACAGAATAATGGGCAAAGGATATGAATAGGGAAAGTCACAGGAAGGGAAATATAAACGGTTCTTAAACATATGAGAAGGAACTTCACCTCCCCACTAAGTGGTGAGAGATGAAGCAGGAGCACCTCTGGGAAGGGCAGGGCCACCGCAGCTGGGAAAACCCCAGTGCCCTGCTCTTCGATCCAGTCACTCAGGCACGGCTCCGGCAGTCTTACTGGCACACGTCCGAAATGACGATAAAAACGTTATGGCTTTAGTGCTGTGTATAATAACAAAAGATTGGAAATAACCACAATATCCATAAATCGGAGAATGGTTAACTAAATTACGGTGTAGTCATACAGTAGAACACTGAGCAGCCATAAAAAATGAGGAAACTCCTTACATATTGATAGGTTGTTAAGTGAGTAAAGGTGCCGAGTAGTGTATATAACATTCTGCCTTTTATGTGAAAAAAACACACCAGAGGATAGATCAGTACACGTCTACTGGTAAACGTATAAACTATCTCTGAAAAGATGCACAGGAGACAAGGTGAGGCTGGTTGCCTCTGAGGAGGAAAACTGAGGGCTGAGGGGACCGGAGGGAGCAGACGCAGAGGCAGACTTCACGGGGCCCGGAGCTTACACAATTTGGATGCCCTCGTTACGAAAAAGAATACAAGAATATCTTACTTATCATTTTGCTATATATACAAATATCGAATCACTGTGTTGTACACCTGAAACTAATATAATGTTATGTGTCAATTACGTCACAATAAAAAAATTTTTTTAATTAAAAAAAAAGTACCTTACTTTTGGAAAAATTTACAAAAACACACGACCACATGCACACACTGCCTGGCCCCCTGCCTGGGCCCTGGAAGGAGCCTGGAGCTCAAGTCCATGAGCTTCTGGATGGGAGGGAGACTTCCCACTCCACATCTTTTTCTGTCACCTAAATTTTGAACTATGTGAATATTTTTTAAAAGGCTCTGAGGGATCGAAAGGAAGACACAAATAAATACATTCAATGTTCTTGGATAAGCCGGCTCTCAATGTTAGAAAGACATCAGCTCTTCCAGGGTTAAGCTACAACATAATCCCAACCAAAATTGCCCAGTGGAATTTGTTTCAACAGGCAGATTCTGAAGTTCATATAAAATGATACTAAAGATTTACTGTCACATGGAAAAGCAAGGTGCAGAACAGTGTTTTATGATGGAAACATCTGGGGTAAAGAACAACTGTACATGTACATACATACATGCACACAGAATGCCTCCAGGTGGGTTTACAGGAAAGTGCCTTTGAGGAGAATTGGCAGCTGGAAGGACAAGCAAGAGAGGTTACCTTTCATGGTACCCTCTGTATCTTTTTAATTTTGTACAATTTTCCAAAAAATAAATAAAATTTAAAAGATAACATGATCATCTGAGAATGAGAGAGACCATAACTCAGCAGGCACGGAAAGGAATCAAGTAAGCAGATATACCCGCCACCCCAAACCTGCCCGGTCCCATCCCTCCAAAACCCCCTGGGCCTCACCCTCCCTTTGCCTCTCGGCCTCAGTTTTCAAAATGGAAAATGGGAGCTCAGGTCTCACCTCCCCCAGCTCAATGTTGGGGCTTAGTCTGCCACACCCAGCCCAGCTCCAGCTCCCCACCTCTTGACTCACCTCCTGACACGCTGGCTGGCCTGCCCAGGACGCCGGGGGTCCTCCCAGAGGCAGCAGCTACTCTGAACGGCTCCTCATCTTGGCCTGCGGTGGAATTGCAAGGACAGGGGTAAAGGAGAAAGTCCATGAGGCAAGGCCACTTTGAGCAGAGGGACGCCAGGAGGAGGAGGGAAGGGGGAAGGAGGAGACGGAGGACGGAGGGAGAGGGTTGGGGAAAAGGGAAGAGAGGGAAGGAAGTAAGAGATGGGGAAGAGGGGAGAGGAAGAGAAGGAAGAGGAAGGAAGGGTTCAGGGAGCCTAACAGAAGCCTGGGGATGGAGGTTAGACAGGAGGAAGGCCTTCCAGCAGGGGCAAGGAGACAGACAGACAGGACTGCACAGAGATGGGGGCCCCTCAGGTGGTGAAGGAGAGTCAGGACTCCCCATTCTCTGGCTCTCCCTCAGGACCAGTGGCTGGGAGTATAGGGGCCACACACGGGATGCCCAGGAGGCTGGATGGCCCCCAGGGAGGACACGGGGAGGGGGAGATGCAGCAGTCGGCCCCACAACACATAGCCTGTCGGAAAGAGATGGGGGACCCTGGGGAGACCTGGGGAGGCAGGGGCACGAGACCCCCGGGGCCCTGCTCCTAAACAGTGTAGGAACCCAAAGAGGGTGTTTCCAAGCAGGAGGAGAAGGAACGGCCATCCCCGAGGGCAGGCCACCAGCAGATGACCCGGGCTCTGTCTGGGAGTAGGGAGGAATGGGCAGGTCTGGGGCGGAGCCAGCCGCTAACTGCTGGGCTCCGCATGATGGCTTCAGTGGGTATTCGCAAACACTTAATTTACTAGTCAGGTATATATCTTAGGGTAGACTCCACAATGATTTCTTAGGATGGGACTAAAATAGGTATATGTTTTAAAAGTGAGTATTTAAAAAAAAACTGTAAGTAATTAATACCTCAGAAAGTTGGCAAAAAATGGCAGTGCTACTCAAATGACAATTTTAAAAAAAGAACAATAGACAACATAAATAGTCCTTATTACACGCCAGGTACCTAAGCACTTTTTATTAACTTATTTAATCCTCACAGCAACCCTATGAGGTACATACCTCATACATCAATATGAAGAAACTGAGGCACAGAGAGGTTAAGTAACTTGCCAAACATCACACAGTTAGGATGAGGCAGTTTGAATATAGTCTAGATCTGCTTTGTCCAATTCAGCAACCAGTAGTAGCCACACGTGGCTAGTGAACGCCCAAGATGTGGATGCATAATGAGAGGTGCTGTATAAGATACACGCTAGCTTTTGAAGACTTAGTACAAAAAACAAGAATATAAAATATCTCAATAATTTTTTTCTATTTACTACACAATGAAATTGTAATATTCTGGATACTTGGATAAAACATATTAAAATTAATGTCACCTGTTTCTTTTTAATGTGACTACCAGAACATTTTAAATTGCACTTGTGGCTCACGCTCTCTTTCTCTTGAACAGCAGCTCTAGACTCTCAACCACTCTGCTCACTGCCTCTCCAAAGCAGCTGCTACAGGCCGGGCACTGTTCTAAGGGCTCCACACGGATTGAGTGACTCCCTACAGAAAGGACCAGGGCTGGGAAACAGGAAACCACTTTCAGCCCTGAGAAGGGCCCCGCCGCCTCCTGGGCCTCTCTGAAGTTCCTATTCCTGCACTAAAGGCTTCAGGACAAGGTCAGACTCAGGGCCTCCGGGGACTCGGCACTGACACCCTCTAGGGCAGACCCATTCAAGGTGCTGGAAGCATGAGCGAGACCTCAGACCTGGACCAGGCACCTCAGGCTGGAGGAGGTCAGACGCCACCCAGCCAGCGAAAACAGCCCACAGGGCCTCACCAGGCTGGGGGTCAGGGAAGGCTTCCTGGAGGAGGCAGCTCCTAGAAAAAAGAAATTTGGAGCAGTATCCTGTTGAGCCATGCTAAAGCCTGGGCAAAGAACTAATGGCAATACTGAACCTCTTTATTTAAAATTTTGATATTCTCATGGACAGGGAGAACTGTTTGGTGGTTACCAGGGGCAAGGGGGATGGGGGGGTGGGCACAAGGGATGAAGGGATGCATTTATATGGTGACTGACGAACACTAATGTAAAACTATAATTTCACAATGTTATAAACTATTAAGACATCAGTTATAATAATAAAATTTTGATACTTTATCTTGGGTTTTTTCCATTAATTTTTATTTTTTTTCAATATTATTTATCTTGATTGTTGAGTTTTTCGGCACGCCCCTTACATTTTGTGTCCAAGGCAAGCGCCTCACTTGCTCCCCCTAATCCTGGCCCTGGTTTGAAGGCTGAAGCCCTCCAGCTGCTAAGACACATCACGGAGTCTCCACCCCCAGGGAAGCAGGGACCCGGCAGAGGGGAGTGTCATCCTGTTGCAAAAGCAGGGCCACACGTTGGGGGATACCCCTCCTCCACCCCAGGAGCCCAGCTCAGACTTCAACACCCCACCACTCCACCTGCCCCTGCTTCTCCCGTCTCCCCGCAGCGCCTCTCCGCTGTGCCAACTACCCCTGCTCAAAGCCCTTCCATGTTCCCAGCACCCTCAAGTCCAGCTCCTTGGCCTGTCATTCAAGCTGCTCCAGCCCTGACGTTTACAGATGAAGAAACGAATACCCACAGGGAGGAAGTGACTTGCCCAAACTGTCCATGACATACCCCCAGCCCTGGCCAGGCCAGGCTGGCCCACGACTCCCTCCAGTTCACTTTTTGTACCAAGCTTGGCACGTGGGAGCCCCCGAAACCGTCTGCTGACAATGAGCAAATAAACCACATCTTCCCACCCTGAAGTATGATTCCAGGCTGCTTCCTCCAGAAAGTCCACCCTGACCACTCCCTCAGGCTCCTAGGCCTCGAAGGCTGAGCCATGCAGCTCAGCACTACTCCTGCTCTATCTCTGGTTGTTCCATTCGTGGGGGTCCACCTCCACCCAACCCCCAGCCTGGCCTGGGGTATCCTGAGTCTGCACCCCTTCTTGCCCCCGCTGCCCTCCACAGTAGAGTCCAGGACCTGGCTGGGCTCACAAGGGCACTCAGTCCAGATGTAAGTAAGGGTCATGTGGAATCTCTAATCCTTGCCAGCCAGTCCTTCTTCAGGTCTGGCCTGAGTCCCTCTGGCTGGAGTCAAAGCTTTCACCGTTCTGTCCTCTTAACTATCAATTCAACCCGCAAGGGCAGAGTTTAAATCTCATTGCCTCTTCTCTGTCCCAGCCCAGCATCTCCCTCGTGCCACCCCTGCCCATACTGACTAGGGACATCAATTCCGCCAGTCCAGCAGGAAGGTGGCCCAGAGCCTTATCCAAGGACACGCACACTACCACTTCACTTCCTAAGTGCCCACCGCGTGCCCAGCCCCTGCCAGATCCCCACCTTGATCTCAGTCATCCTCATGACAACCCCGAGGCCTGGGACTTTTACCCCATTTTGTGGAGGCTGTGTGAGGTGGAAACCAGCCCAGATCACTTCCTAGAGGCAACGGGGCTTTCAGAGGATGTAACTGCCTCTGCCTGGTGGAGTCAGTGAGGTTTCCAGAGGGCACTCCTGAGCTGGGCCTTGAAGGATAAGTAGGAGGTTGTCCTTCCAGGCAAAGGGAACTGAGTGTGCAAGGCCCAGGGATGGGAAAGGACCCGGCCGATCCAGAGACCAGGGGATTGTGAAAGGACAGTAGTAACACTCAGAGAAGTCTGGGGACCCACCCTCCCTCGGTCACCCGCAGAGCCTGCTGACCAGTGTGGGTGCGAGCCTCCTTTGTATTCTGATTTGCATGAGTGAGTCAGGCCTGGGTCAGGGCAGCCCTGAAAGTCCTAACTCCTTCTACACAGCTCTAGAGCCCCCTTGGCCAAGACCCGGCCCCAGGTTGCATCCTCAGCTCCCCCTCTGCACAGAGCTGTGCTCTGGGTTCAAGGGACGCCCCAGCACTGAGGGGAGCAGAAGGGGAGGAAGGGAGCCCCGGGGATCCAGACCTGAGGCCGGAGTTTGTCCCCCCTGCCTCCTCCTCTCCTGCACAGCTTCCCACCCCAGGCAGGCTGGGCAGGAAACCCCGAGTCCAGACCTCAGGAAACCCCTCAGCGCTCCCCACACAAGAACCAAGGACAGTAACATCCAGCTTTGGGCAGGCCCAGGCCTAGACACCATACCACACCCACACCACAACGCACACCTCACACCACCTCCAGGGACACACACCTCCCACCCCACACAGCAGATCCACCCCACCACACACACAGCCATCAGTCCCCACACCCCCACCAACAACTCAACTGTGTACAAATGCCCCCGAGCCTTGCGACGCCCAATCCCCCCCCCACGCCCCGCCCAATCACCAGGCGATACCTATGGGCAGGGCCACCTCAGTCTGTGCCCTCCTGGGTGTTCGCAGGACTCCGCTAACGGCAGGCAACAGCACTGGAGACACTTCCCTTAGATATGAGGAACTAGGTGGGGGCTGGGTTCCCAGCCCAGAGGGTGCAGAAGTGGCCCCCGCCCCTCTGCAGAAGCCAGCTGCCTCAGCCCTGCCAGGCAAGGCAGCAGGTGCAGCCCTCGGGCGGCCAGCCGACTGACTGCCGGGCCAAGAAGCCTACTTTCTGCCTCACAGGGACTCATGGCCACTGCATCCTGGTCCCAAGGAGGCACATTGGGGTCTCCTGAATCTCTACCCTGTCACTCACCCTGGCACTGGACTTCTGCCCCATCCCATCTGTGGTGTGGCCTGTCCTCTGGGGTCCCAGGAGGGGAGGAGGAGCCCTCAGGGCAGTGAGTTCCTGTTCCAAGCCCCCAAGGACCTGGGTGCATAAAGAGCAGCCTCAGCCACCTGCTGGGGAGCTGGCGGTCACTGGCAGGTCCCTGGGCTCCAGGCCAGAGCCCCCTCCCCTCAAAATGCAAGGCAAGTCGGGGTTCCAGTCCTGGCTCCAACATTTGCCTGAAGCCCTGGGCAAGTTACATCACATTCTGAGCCTCAGTTTCCCCCTCCACAAAGCTGTCATTCAGATGACGGTGACACGTCACCATGTGTGTACTAGAGGCCACGCTCACTCATCATCTGCTCACTCGACTGCTGACACAGACAGTTCCTGTTCCTAGCCCCAAGGCCTCGGCCGGTCCTGACCAGATGGGCCCCTGGTGCTGGCCCTGTAGCCTGGCTCTAGTCTGGACCCCCTCAGCATCCTGGAGTTCTTAGTTGCCCCAGACACCAGTGACTACCACACTCTGCCTCCAGCCATGTCCCCTGCAGGGCTCCAGACTGGATACCCCACTGCCCCCCGGACCTCCTCCTGGGTGGCCCCAGGCACCGCACATTCCCCATCCCACACCAAACTCACCAGCACCCCTCTCTGGGGAAAGCAGGGCTGACTCCAACCTAGGCAGGGTCTTTGAGCAAACTGGGTTTCAGCCCTCCCCCTTCCCCACCCCCACCAGGTACCCTTGGACAGTGTACAATACACACATCCAAACACCGTGGATCTGGTAAGAGGTGGGATATTTTAACAACCTCCTTGGGGCAGCCTCATCTGCATCACCCTAATAAATATAAAAGCGGTTTTATCAATGACCAAGAGACATTAAAGACTAAGGGACAGTGACATCCCTGACCTCAATTTCAGGCCTAGCCCTAACTCTCACCCCAATATTGAAAGGCTATCACTTTCTACAACCTTCACGTCTATACTGTTTAAAGTTTTTGCAGTTGCTTATCACTTTTATAATTAGAAGAAAAAACTATAAAAGTATTTTAAGTCTATTAAAATTGAGTTTGTTCCAGTTTGTTCCCCAAAACCATCATTATAAAGTAGCTTTATGATTTTAAATATAACACGCATAGACTACTAAGAGAACTATTATAAACAAAACTGCTAATTTCCTGGGCCATCTGGACTGAAGAATGAGAAACTGAGACCCAAAGCCGGCTCCCTACCCCGACCGCCTCACTCTCCCAAAGGTCTAAGACACAGCTTATCAAATAAGGGCGCCCTCACCAGGACCCCGGAGGCCAGTAGCAGGGTGCAGCCCACAGACTTTCAAATGGGAAATGGACTGAGGTCCATTAGTAAACATGAGGTCCCTGTGGTTTGCCCTCTAGATAGCATCTGACCCCACCCTAGCCCTGACCTTCACCCACGGTCCCCCACACCTCACCCGAGTTCCTCTCATGCCCAAGCCCCAGCCTGGAGAGGGTCAGATAGGGAGTGAGGTGTGGGGATGAAGTGTGAATGTCTGAAGCATCTCACTTGTAAATAAAGAAGCTGAAAGTTTAATGGTTTGGTTTTTAGGCCCTGTCAGAGTCTATGACATCCTGATCCCCCTCGGCCCTACCATGTACCCCCACCTCCAAACAGATCACTCTGGACCACTTCCTCCCCTACCGGCTAACTGCCTCCTCGTTACCATGTTTTCCACACACACCTTCCTCCCCAGCCTGTCTGGACTCCTGGGCCCTCCTCCCCTCCTCCTGCCCTTCACCCCTGCAGCCAAGATACCCTCAAGCTACTCCTCTAACCCACGGCCAGGCAGAGCTCCCCACCCAAACCCCTGGCCCACATCCACCTTCCCTGCTGCCCCCTGCACTCTTCAGGCCTCAGCTTAGGCCCTTCCCACCTTGAAGGGTGACCCAACCAGCCCCACAGCACCTGTGGAGATCTGGGGCCCTCCCACCAGGCTCTGGCTTGGTCCCCTGCCCCTCAGTCACAGACACACCTACAGGGCTGGGGACTTCCCAGGCAGGGTAGTGCAGGGCAGGGCGCGCCTCCTCCCAGGGGCAAGGAGGAGCCTGAGGTGCTACAGGGTGACTCCAGGAAGATCTTCCTCTGTGATCACTGCCCGCATCGTGGGGGGTGGTGGGGGGGGCATACGACTTAACACCGTAAAGGAGGCAGAACCAGGGCTGACCACAGGGAGGTGGGAGTGCACTGGGCTGACAACAGACTCCCGGGCAGCAGGGGTGGACAGAACCAGAGTCACAGACTTGCTCACTGGACGGGGGTGGGGAAGAAATGCTACTTGACTCCATCCTCTCCGAGCCGATCAGGAACCTGACACGCTGGGGCTCCCCTGCAGCCCAGAACTAGCAGCCCAGGAGAACAGGGACCCGGACCCGCCTTCTCCCGAGATGGACTCTGGAATGGAGAAGCCAGAAGATCAGCGGGCCCCCTGCTGCTGGCCCCTGAAAGAGGAAGCCACCTGCATGGGTGGGGTGGAGGTGACCACACAGGCAGAGCAGGGGCCCGAAGGGAGAGAGGGAGACATGGGGGACCAGCCCCCCGGCTCTGGCCCCCAATTTGATGTGTGACCTCAGCCTCCCACCCACATAATCAGAGGCAGACAAGAAAGACTCCTTGACTCAGCCTCTCCTCTCCAACTCACAGGGAACATTCGAACCCACTTATCCAACCCAGCTGTCCCTGCTTAAAACAGAAGGCCATGGTTATGGAGTGCTTACCATCTACCAGGCACTGTGCTAAACATGTTACTTGGATTGTTTCATACAATCCTCACGACAACCTAGAAAGTGGACGGTTTCAGCCCACTGGGATAAGGAACAAACTGAGCCTCAGAGAGGTTAAGCAACTTGCCCAAGATCACACAGGAGCTAGAATCTGAACCAAGGGCTGCCTGGGCCCATCCCGGCACTCCATCTCCTCAGTGTGGAGACAGGCAGGGACCAGGGAGGACACAGGGAGATCGGGCAGGAGAAGGAGAGGAAGGATGAGTGCAGGCTGAGAAGGGCCTTGAAGACCACGCTAAGACACTCGCCCTTACTGTCCAGACAGCAGGAAGCCATGAAGGGCAGCAGGGTGCTTCAGAGATGGAGCACGGGCGACAGACAGGCAGGCAGACAGGGGTTCCTATTGCTGTGAGGCTTGGGAATTCAGATGAGTCTCAGTTTCATTGTCTGTATAATGGGGATTAGGACAGCTCCACCTCGCAGGCTTCTGAGGAATAAATGTAAAAATGCCTTCAAAACAGATCTCAAATCTGACCCGTTCTCAGTCCCCAGGGACTTTCCACCTCCTCAGAGTAAAAGCCAAAGCCAGCACATGCCTGGTAGGCCCATGTGGGCTGTCCCTGCTGCCGATGCCCACTGCCACTCTTCCAGCCCACTCCGTGTGCTGCCACCTCCTGGCCGGGCTGGGCACCAGAGCTCCCCCGCGTAGAGTGCTCTTCCAGACATCTGTGTGATGCACTCCCATGTCTAGCACCTTCTCAAACGCAAGGCCTTCCTTCCCTGACGACTCCATCTAAAGAGAGTGCCCCACCAGTCTCTTAGCCTGTCTCTTTTTCAGCATCCCACTTATCACTGTGGGGCACTGAACTATCTATTCACTTGTTCATTGTCAGTCTCCTCAACTGGAAGGCAGGGGCACTGTCTCATTCATAGCTCTATCCCCAGGGGCTAGAAGTGTACAGCAAATGCTTGATAAATATGTGTGACACAGACGAATGGACATCCACAAAGGCCTGGTTCCCCCTGCTCAGGAGCATGGGACAGGGGCCCGCTGGACGGGTGGGGAGAGGGAGGGCTGGCCGCGGAGGTGTCAGGGTTCAGACTGGAGGTCTAGGAGTCCAAGATTAGACTCTGAGGCGCTTGGCACCCTCCAGGCTGGGCCTGCCCCTTCTCTCCACCTCAGAAGCTGCCCCAGCCACTTCCTGCTGTGCTGGTGATAAACGCTGCTGGGGCAGCCATCCCCCACACAGGGGATGTGCTGACTCTTCGATCCCCTCGGGCTGCCCACCCCCTAACTGTTCCCCAGAACAGGTCAGAAGCACCCCAGACTTCCTGGAGGCTCTGAGACCACCCACCCTGCCCTCCACTTGAGGCAGGTGCTGCCTCTCCTCTGCCTGCCTACTGCTTCCAAGACTTCCCACTATCCAGCGGGGTCCAAAGGCCTCCACCCTCTGGGTCCTGCCACTTACTCCTCCTCTCTGGTCCCATTCCCTCCACCTCTACTGCCTGACACTTCGCCTCCAGGACTTTGCTTATACTGTTCCCTCTGCCTGGAACGTCTTTCTCTACCTCACCCTTCAAGCACAAGTGTCACCTGCTCCAGGAAGCAGTCTCTGACTCCCATGGTTACAGCCCTGATCACACCAGGATGTCACTACCTGTGACTGTGTCACATACACACACTCTCCCCCTCTCACCCCTAGCCCTGGCTGGGTGCTCCCTGAAGGCAAGACCAGAGTCTGATTTCTCTGCATCCCCAGCTACCAGCCGGAGGTCGGCACACGGTGAATATCTATGATTGAATGAACATCTCCCAATTTGACACATGGCGACCAAGGAGCCCAGGCAAGTGATGACAAGCCCAAAGTCACAGTGCAATCAGTGGCCAAAGTGTGGCTAGAACTTGGCCTCCAACCTCCCAGACCAGACGCCTCCCATTCCCCCCAGTGCCCACCCAGTTATAGCTCTCCCCTCCTGCCTGCCAGACCCCAGCCCTGCCTTCTCCTGGCACCCACACCCTCAACCACCTGCTCCTTAGATATTTAGGAACCACCTAATCCAACCCTCCCCACTTCCAGAAGGAGAAGTAAGCCCCAGAAAGGGGCAAGAACCTAACCAGGGCCACAAGAGTCAGGACGAGGACCCCAGCCTGAGCTCCCCACTTCCACTAGCCTGCTCCTCAGAAGAACTGGGAGGGGAAGGTCCCCTCAGGTGACCCCAGAGCTCCTGGAGCAACCCACCACCTCCAAGTGAGCTAGGCCAGCCCGGCACTGAGAAATATGGGTTTTCAGGCCACAGGCAGTAGAGGCAGACGAGTGTTCTGGTTCATGTCCTGGAACAGAACCACCAGACCACTAGATGCTCCCTGGATCTTCGGCCTCCCTAGGCTTGGCACGTCCATCTTTAGAGCTGAGAAGGAAACAGGAGGAGGAACAGCCCTGGTCTGAGGGGGAAGGCAGGCCTTTAGCTGAGGCTGTGTCACCCCTTCACCAAGCAAGAGAGGCCCCACCCCTACGATGTCCTATTGTCATCTGGCAAAGCTCAGTCCCCAACCCTGCCCTCAGGGAGGCCCCTTTCTCCCCATCAGGCTGGGGCAACCTTTGGGAACAAACTGCCACATTTTACTGCAGACTCACACAGCAGCCCACCTGGAGGAAGGGCCCCACTGAAGTAGGTGAACGCCTCGCCACCTCACACATCAAGGGGTGCAGTGCCGGGCACCTCCTACCCCAACCCACTGGGACACAGAATACTGATCACACCCACAGAAGGCAAAAGCACAGGTCCTCCCTCTAAGGACGAGGAAGCACACAACAGTACCCCCAGAGGGATGTGGTCTCGCCCAGCCAGAAAGTGCCTCCTGGAAGGCACTTTCCTCACGGGGAGGGAACAGGCCTCCTCCCCACAGGGCAGCTCCCACTCCCATGCCCAGGGCCCTCTGAGGGCAGCTGCTATGCCCATGGGCCCAGGTGGGCACTGGAAGGAGCTGGGGGAGGCGTTGTGAAATACTCGAAGGCCCAGAGCCAAGGCCCAGCCTCCCTGGCCCCTGAGGAGGGGAAGTGCCTCCCCTCGGGCTCCCGGGCTCAGGCCTCTGTCCACCACTCTGTTGGGGTCCTTGAGCTTGGTGCTGACCCATCAAGGCTGGACCTGGGGTGGGGGGTGCTCTCCCTGAATCCTTCTCTGGACCCCTCTGGCCCTGCATACTACACTCTTGACCAGCCACATCCCATGCTGGCCCCAGAAGGACCTCGTTCACCCAGGAGTGGGGCTCAGATCTTGCTCTGTGACCCAGCCAGCCACCAGCCCTCCCTGTGCCTCCCCTCAACCGCATCCTTATATCCAGGAGGACAGTCCCACCACCAGCAAATGAAGAGGAGGCCTAGCTCCTGTCAGTCCCCTACATGCTCTCCACCGAGATGGCTATCTCTTCCTCTACCACCTAGTCCCTTGCAGAGCCTGGTTCTCAGATTTCTTGAAAGTGGGCAGCTGGGTGTGTATGCTGCGGGTGGTACGTGCAGACAGCACACAGAGCCGGGAGGCCAGCCGGGCCATAGACCCCCCAAGCAGCTCTGAGAAACCCTCAAGGCCTTGTCTGTCTGACGCCAGCCAGCCAAGGTGTGGCATAGGGCTCAGCCTCAACTCAGGGTCCACCCAGCCCAATTCAAGGCTTTGCAGGCTCTCAGAACCTAAAATTTCGGAAATTCGGAAGCTGGGAATTGCTGGCACATAAAACCTTAGAATCCTTGAATCCCTGATGCCTAGAATCTCACTCACAATCCTAAAATCCTAGCTGCCCAAGGTGGGGAGGGAGGGCGGGAGTGGAGAGGAATGGAGAAGCCTCACCTGCCCTGTTTGGCTGGTTCCCGCTCTGACCTGTCCACACCTGGGTGCTGGTGGGCCTGGGAGGTCCCAGGAGCTGCCACTTCCTGCTCCCTCCCTGAAGCTCCAGGGAAGCTGAGTCCATTGAAGATAAGCGACCAGCTCGAGGCCTCTCACTAAACTGGAGGCCAGGGACGGACCGCAGGCTCCTGACTCCAGGCCTGACTACAGGCAGAGGCCTGCCCCGCATTACGAAGAAGGGGAGGGGAGAAGAGGGTGCCTAGAGGCAGGGCAGTGCCCTCTGGAGCAGTAGGGAAGGTGGCAGAGGAGACCCAGGCCCCTGGGGGGCAATACACAGGGACAGCTCAGCCCTGCTACTGCTCCCCCTGTCCTAGGGGCTGAACCAGCACTGGCCTGGCCAGAAAGAGGCAGGGCCAGGCCAGGTTCCCCCAGTAGCCCAGGGCAGCTGAGATTCCAGGTGTGACCTCTGGCTCCCTGCCCTAGGTATGGGGACAGAGGGGTGGCCACAAGAGGTCCCAATCCTCCTCTTCCTCCCCCTCCCGCTTACCTTCACAATCTTTGCCCTCAAAACAATGGAGATAATGAAGAGGAGGAAGATTTTGCCACATCCTTCCCTGGGGTAGGGGGGTGCTCTCCCTGAATCCTTCTCTTGACCCCTCTGGCCCTGCATACTACACTCTTGACCACGGCTGGTCTCTGCTTCTTGGCCTCTTAGCTCTGGAACCCTGTTTCCCAGATTTGTCCATTCAGTCACTGACACCTAACTGTACCAGGACCCAGGCACCTTTAAAAGAATCAGGTTCCCAGTTTGATCAGGGAGAAAGACTTGGGCCCTGGGACAAGGCAAGTGGGCAGTGTCTGAAGGAAGCTCAGGACTTCAGAGACCCAGGAGGCCCTGACCAGGCCCAGGCAGGGAGGTGGAGCACAGGCCTCAGAGTCCCCTGCCTGGGTGCCAGTCCCAGCTCTCCCTTTCCTTGGCTGAAAGACCACAGGCAAGTCACATTACCTCTACTGACCTCAGTTTCCTCAGCACAATGGTCTGGGAGAACCGCTGTATTCAACAAAGCCCAGAGAGGACAGGACAAGAGCAGTGAGCAGACGCCCAGGAGGTGCTCGTCCTAGGGCTGGGCCCATGGGGCTCAGGACTCGACAGCAGTCAGTCCAGTCTGCAAGCAGGATGCCCTTGCAGGCATCCCATCCTCATAGCCGGGTCACCAGCAACATCACCTGACCAGGCAGCCCTCCAGTCCCTGCCCGCCACCCCGACTGGGAAGGACAGGTAGGACAGCGTTTGGATCTCCTCTGCCTGCAGTGTCTCCCTGTGCTCAGGGTTCTCACTGTGAAGCAACAGAAATTCAGACTCTCGGCATTTCTATGTAATGGATGATCTTGGGCAAATCACTTAACCTCTCTGGGCCTCAGTGTCCTCATCTGTAAAATGGGAACAGTGCCTACCCCATAAGACTATTGTTGAGGATTAAATGAAATCACTACATAAAATGCTTACCACAGTGCCTGGCACATAGTAAGCTTCCAAAAAACAGTAGCTCCAGCAACTATTATTACTACTATTAAATAATAATTTTGTTATTGAACTGGTCAATTAACTCCACATCCCCTCCCAACCACTCTGATTGTCCCAATGGTCGGGGACAGATGCCCTAACTCTGGGACAGACTCTTCTCTTCTGAACTACGCTCCAAAGGCTGAGACAGAGAGGAACTCCCCAGGAAGGTCACGCAGAGGACCAAACATGCACTGCCCACCCCCAGGCTGCCCCTGACACCTGGGTCATCGGCCTCTTGGGGCTGGGACTGTCCTCCCCAGAGCCCTGGTTGGAAGGGACAGGTCTGGAGGCCTGACAGGGGTGGAGTTACGTGGACAAGATGTCATCTCTGCTCAAGGCTAGGGGTACTGGTGCTGAGTCTGTGGCAGGCCAAGCTTTGGCAGGGGTGCACTTGTAGGGGATCTCTGAGGGCCCCCTACATCATCCTACTGTTCAGACCCCTGAGGCGACCACCCTCAGCACAGAACCCCTTCTAGAAACATGAAACGACCTCCTGCGCAGGGCTGAGGAGGGGGAGAGTCCAGCCTGACTGAGCCCAGAGGAGGGGGTGAGAGGAGCTGCCCAAGGGACTGGCCTCTGCTCCAAAGGGACGGGCCTCTGCTTGGCTGGGATCAAACTCTGCACGAGGCTGCCTTGGCCACCACCCAGGGGAAAGCCCCTCACTGTGCAGGACCCTGGACTGAGCTCAAGGGATGAGGTCAGGCTGGGGGAGGGGAAATCAGGCCAAAGGAAGAAAACGCCTAGGTCCTGATCCTGCCTCTCCCACTTATTTGCTGTAGCCTTGGACAAGTTACTCAACCTTGCTGTGCCTCAGTTTCCTTATCTGTAGAATAGTACCTAACTTTCAGAGTTGTTGGGAGGATGAAACTGGTTAACACACATAAAAGTGCCAACAACTGGTCTATGAGCTGTTGGCTGACGTTGTCACTCAGCTCTCTCTGAGGCTGTTTCTTCCTGTTACTGGAGGTTGTCCCTGTCTCACAGAATGATGGAAAGTTACATAAAGTAACACATGTGCAGTGTCAGGCATGGTAAGTACCCAAATCAAGGAGCACTTCCTCCCTTTCCCTAAGAGACCCCAGACTAGGAATCGGGGTGAGTCCCAACCCTCACCAGGGCTTGATGCATGATCCTGGTTCGACCTCTGGCCGTTGGCCTCAGTCTCCTCATCTGTGAAAAAAACTTCTGGGCCAAGTGGTCTCTGACTGTCCAGGGCCACATCTGCTCCAGCCTCCCTCTCACCTTCATTCCCTCCTTTCTCCTTCCATTTCCAACTCATGTCCCACTGCATCCCCTCCTGCGGCAACAGAACCCTTGGGAGCCTGAAATGGGGTGGAGGGGACAGCTGGTGGGCAATGGGTACCAGCCCTCAAGCAGCCCAGGGCCCAGCCCAGGCCCCCAAGGGTTAAGATCCAAAGCGAGGGGCGGGGGGCCAGGGTCAGCGCTGGATGGACGGGCCTGGAGCCCAAAGTCTGCCTCCCCTCCCCCCACCCTGGGAACAGAGGCTACTTGTTCGGGGACCAGCCGGCTGGCTTTGAGCTTAACCAAAGGGGAGGGGAGAGGGCCCCGGAGAGTGGATGGGACTCCCCTCTCTCCAGCCGATGCCCTAGGCTTAGTACTAGGCTAGTCCACCACTGGCCCCTAGGACTCTCAGAAGCCCCTTCCCCCCAGGTTCTCCCTTTTCTTCATTTAAACACACTGCTGGGGGGCAGGATTTTGACTCAGACAGGCCCAATTCTTGCCCCAGCACAGCCTCTCTTTGGAGCATGGGACCAGGGCTTATCACCCACTCTGCAGATAGGGAAATGGAGGCTCTGAGGAGTTTGGGGACTTACAGAGTCACATAGTGTTTGGTGGGTGCACAGGAACTGCCCCAGGTCCCAGCCATCCCCATGGCTCTGCAGGCCCCTTCCCCACAGAGCTCCAGGGAGGCCCTTGCTAAGCTGTGCCACCTCACAGGCCTGAAAGGTTAGGCAGGAGGAGGGAGTAAGCAGCCCACCTCTGAAGTCCCAAAGGAACTAGGAGATTTGCATGGGGAGAAAACTTGGGGGGGGGGGGCGGCGCGGCAAGCAACCTGCGCCAGGGCTGAGGCTTGATGTGTGGAAAAGCATGGCTGGAGCCCAAGAGGTGGTGGGGGTGAGGCTGGGGCTGAATGGGGAGGCCTGAATGTCCCAATGAAGCCTGGGGGTAATCTGGGCCCCCAGTGGCCTCTGCCCACTTTCACGGCACCAGCTGTCAGGACTCTGCCTGGGACAACCCCCTCTTGCCCTACTCCAGTGAGCAAGCAGCAAATGGGGAGGCAGGGACCCCAACCCAGGGTCTGGACAATCCCCAACCAGCCAGGGGACATGGGGATGAGTTCTCTCCACACTCTGCCCCTGCTGCGCCCACCAGCCACACTGTCGCCTTACCATGCCTCAAACACACCATGCCATTTCCTGCCTTTGCACAAAGCTGTGCTCTCCTCTGGAGGCTCCTTATCCTTGTGAATTGCCACTTAACTGCTAAGGCCCATTCCAGTCATCTCCCCCTCCCTCTGCCTCCAAGAGTCCCAGTCCCTGATTCCATCTCAGTACCTGTCTGCACCTGTCTTCTTGACTCTGCTGAGTTCCTTCTACCCTGTAATGAGCTTGCTGGGAGGTCTCCCCCAGCCTGGGCGCTCTCTGCTCTCCTAGGACAGGCATCCTGGCGCCTGTCTGGATCTTGCTTCTCAGCACCGCAGTCAAATCCTTTCCTGAGTACCTCCACGTATCTGTCGCCCCTGCAGCCCTCCCCCCACCCCAAACATGGGGATCAGGGAAGGCTCCCCACGACAGAAGCTGTGGGGGAAGAGGGTGCATATGCCAGAAAGCCACACCGTGACGGTTCCTGACCAGAGTTCCCCAGCATCAAAAACCACCCCGTGCCCCGCAGCCTGTACTCCAAGTCTGCTCTCGCTCAGTCCCAATAACCCACTCCCGGCTTGACCCCGTTCAGCGAACACACCCCTCCTTCTTTTTCCGGTAAGTGGGCCAGGTAGGGGCTCTGGGGAGGCCATGCCCCCATTTAGCGGTGGGGAACTGAGGCGCCGAGACCGGAAGTCGCCTGCCTAAGGTCGCTGGAGCCCCAGGTACAGGGCATAGGTCACACGAAGGTGCAGAGCTGTAAGGGTCTCCGCGGTCAACGGGGTGGGAGCCTTTATGTCACAGATGAGAAGCAAGAAACCGAGGGGAAGGCTGGCTCCGGATCCTGGCAGCCTTCACCGACGGGCTAACGGCTGGAAGCCCCCGTCCTGCCAGTTCGCCCTCCTTCCCTCCAGTCTCTGGCCCGACCAACCTCAGGAGGCTACCCCCTCCCCGCCACCAGGCAGGAGGACACACAACACGACCCGGGAGAAACGCCCGCGGAAGTAGGCGCCGGGCGCAGAGTCGCCGCGCGGCCTCGGCGTTCCCTTCTGCGGAATGGAGAAACTCCGGGCCACACCTGGGGAAGGGGCGGCGGGTGGGAAGGCCCCAGCGACCGCACTGACCTGTTCTGAGCGGAGACTTCGACTCGGGGACACGGGGTCCCAGGGCAGCCACAGACTCACGCCGCCGCAGCCAACTCGCGGCCGCAGCCCGGGCGCGCCCACCCCGCCGGGCGCTTCCGCCCGCCCCACGTGACGCCCCGGGGAGTGGGGGCGGGGAAGGGGCAGGGACCCGCCCCCTCCCCGGCCCCGCCTAGTCCCGGTTTTGTAGCCTGCTGGCCTGGCGTGCTTTGCGGACAGGTCGATCTGTGTGTCTCCCCTGCTCGTCTCGCTGCTCCCAGGTCGGTCTGTGTCGCCTAAGGCTCAGGTCTACCCCCACCACCCCCGCCCGTTGAGTCTCCATCTCTTCCCGAGTCTTCCTATATCTTGCCACCCCTCTCTGGTGACTCTGCCCTTCGGAGGGATGAGCCACACAGCCCCCTTCTCCGCCAGGGGCCCCCACCCCTAGGGCTGTTAAGAAGCGGTTGGAGGCAGGACAACCAAGATCCTTGACCTCCTCCTCCAGGAAGCCTTTCCCCACCTCATTCTCCTAGGATATGCCACTTCTCTCCCTGGGCCCACATCCCCCAGAGGTAGGGTGGTGGAGAAGAGTTCTGCTCAGAGCGCCCAAGGGTTCCTTGGCTGAAGGCTGCGGCCTGAGGTCCTGGCACCCAGGCACCTTCGCTGGCCTAGAAATAGCGAGATTCCTGCCCATCCTGTCAGCGCACGCACAAACACACACACGCGAGGGCCCTGGGTCCTATGTCCAGGGCACCTCTGGAGCCAGCCAAGCCAGAGACCTTAACTTTTCTATGCTTCTATTTTTCCAAATGCCCAACAGAGATATTTGGAAGAATTGCTCTCACCAAAAATGCATGGGCATTTACTCTGAGATTGGGAGTCATTAATTTGAGCGCCCACTACATGCCAGGCCCAGTGCTGGGCAATTTACTCCTTTTATCTCAATCCTCATACCTCTGCTTAAAGGCAAAAATCATCACCTGAGGTTATGAATTAGAAAATGAGGTTCCAAGAAGTTCCAGGACTTGCCCAAAGTTACAAAGCCAGTATTGGGCAAACCTGAGATTGAAACCCAAGTCTTGGTGAGTTATAGAATCTCCTGCCTGCCCCATATTGGACATTCACCTTGCCCCTCTAGAAAAAAGTCAATTCCAAGTAGACTGTGTCTTCCTGACAAGGCTAAGGCAAGTCACTTCCCAGAAGGGGAGGATAGGGACAGACCTTGGGGAGAACTTCCTAGCTTCCAACTCATAGGGGTACAAAAACACTGGAGAGGGGCAGAGCATAAGGGTGTCCCTCGGGCAGCAGAGGGCACCTGGGGGCTGCAGAGAACAGGGGAAGCCCAGACATCCCTCTAGACCTCAAAGCAGCCAGGTGAAACACAGGACTGGCATCTGACCACTGGCAAGGGGCCGGGGGCCGCACCCTTTCTGTTAACACAGGCCTGAGGTCTTCAAAATGACCTAGGGAGGGCTCAAATCATAGGGCCTGGTCCCTCCACTGCACTGAAGTGTGATGACCCTCACCCCAACTCCCACCCTCCCTCCTGCAGAACATGCTGCCCCAACCTCAGCTCTGGGGCCCAAGCAGTGTGTCCTGAGACCCAGTGACCTCTCCCCTCCTGTCTGTGACAACTGGAGAGTGTCAGACCCCCAGTCCATAGGTTGGACCCAAGGGGCCTTGGGCTGAAGGTCACATGGTAGAACCCCACCCTCTGACCCCTGTCCCGGGCCTCTGTCCAGACCTGTTCCTTCTCTTAGAGCAGTGAAAGGTAGCCAAATAGCCGGGGGTGAATGGCAGAATGAATGCACAACAAAGACAGGTGGATGGATGGAGAGAGAACTAATGAATAGACACAAGGAGAAAGGAACACACCAGGAACAGAAGGAGAGGGTGACAACCTCGTCCCTCCCCTCAGCCCCCCCCCCCCAGCTACACATGGGGAAATGAGGGGATGCCTAAAGGAGCAAAGGCCGGGAATGGATAATAAAATGACCAAATGAACTGTGGAATAGGGCGCCAAGGGCAGCGGTCAGGCCCCAGGCAGGTAGGAAGCAGGCACAGCGATGAGCCAGCTGAGGCTGTGGAATCGTTTATTGGGGCTGTGTCCAGCCGGGCCGCAGCGCCAGCCTGGGCCTAAACCCAGCGTCCCCAGGAGGTGCAGGGGGTGGGGGAGAGGAGAAAGCGATCCGCCGCCCCCCGGCTGCACCCCGTCTTGTCTCGGTCCCTGCGGTGGTGCCGCACTCAGGTGAGCGAGGTGTCGTCGTCGCTGCCCTCCCCGCCTGCACCGCCAGAGCGCTCCTCCCGGCTCTCTGCCACGGCGCTCTCATCGATGTTCTCCAGCGAGTCCGCATGCTGCACCGACAGCTCCGACAATGCCAGGCTGGGCAACGGGCTCTGCTCCGGGTGTAGCCACGGCTTGAAGTGCGGCTGATGCTTCTGCTTCCACTCAGGGTACTTGACACATGCCTTGTACATCTTCTTCATGGCCTGCAAACCCGCCGCACAGCGAATCGGGGTGAACCGAGTCAGGGGTGAACCGGGCGCGGGTCTAAGTCTTCGCCACGTCCCTCCCGCGTCCTCCAGCGGCTCAGCCCGCAACTCCCAGGATCCTGACTCTTGCCCGGGTTTCAGGATTCCGCCCCTCAACCCTAACCCCGCCCCTGGCTCCCAGTCTCCATCCCTGACTCCACCCGCTCGTCGTGGAACCTTCTCCCCCAGCCTCCTTACTCCCCAAATCCCAAGGCAGCTCTCTCACCTTGGGAGCCAGGAACTGAGAAGATTTATTCACCACCCACTTGGGTAAGGAGCCTGTGAGGCAGGGAAGGGTAGTGAGGAGAAGGGAAGGAGCAGCTTCAGGGAGACAGCCCCCAACAGACACACAGACCAGCTCCCTCCCTCCAGCCCTGGACTTCCAAGGAGGCCACCTCTTCTCCGTCGGGAGGGGGAGGTGTGAGGCAAGTCCTGTAAGACTTCATCACCCTCACCCCCTCTTTCTACTCAGACCAAGGCCCTCAGACTCAACTCTGTCATGTGTCGTCCCCCCACCCCTGAGCCCCAGAGGGCTGCATGGAAGAAAACAACAGGTCCTAGGTGACCGAAGGCTGCGATGTGTGAGTTGAAATCCTGACCCACCAAGCTCCCACCCTCCGCCTCCGCTCCCCTCACACTGACATCCTTCTCATACTCAATCCCTCTGCCATGAAGGGCCCGGATGCTCAGCCCCTCCTCTGCCCGTCCTTCCAAGCCCCCTGCTCCAGGAAGCTTCTCTGACTACAAAGCCCTCTTGGCTGAGCACCTCAGCCTGGCCTGGCCTGGAATCCCAGCTCTCCACCCTGTCTCATTCCCAAGTGTCTGCTCTGTCTCTGACACCCAACACACTCACTCAGTGAGGTGCTGGGGAGCCCTGGGAGGACCTTGGGGCATACCCAGGTAAAGATATTCTCAGGGCATCCATACAAGGCCTGCCTCAAGTCCCCTGAATGGGTACTCTAGTCATTCATTCACTCCACATTCACTCAATGATACCCACCCTGGGCCAGCCCTGGGGGACCCAGAGAGGAACTCACTGTTGAGGGGGCCCAACAGTGTGCCAAGGCTCTGCTAGAGGGGGATGGGCACACAGAGCAGGGAGCCGGTGACTCGTCTGGGTATCAGGGACAGAGGAGGTGACATATGAAGCAGCCCTGGGATGAGTAAGGGAAGAGAGGTGTTTCTAGGCTGAGGGAAAGGACTGACTAGACAGGGAGGTGGGAATGTGTAAGGTGTGAGGAAGGACCGGGAAACCTAGGGAGGGGGCTCAGACTTCACTCTGAGGGCAATGGAGAGTCACAGAAGAATTTTAAGCAGAAGACAGGCATGAGAAAAGAAGTGTTTGGAAAAATTCCTCTGGTAGCTGGTATGGACAGACAAGGTGGCTGAGTATGGAGAGAAATGAGAGATTCAGGAGCTATTTAGGAGGTAGAATCGATAAGAATTGGTGACTGGATTTGGGAGCTGAGAAGAGGGAGCCCCAGATGACCCCCAGGTTCTGGGCATGGGTGACCAGAGGGCCGAGATTTGGGAGAAGAGGCAGGTTAAGAGGGGAGACGGTGAGTTCAGCACTGGGCACAGTGCGCCTCAGGTCCTAGAAGACATCTTGAGGGAGATGTCCAGGAGGCCAGAGGCCACAGGGATCTGCATCTCAGCAGAGAGAGACATGTGGTCAGCTGGCCACAGAAGCCTTGGGAGTGGCCAAGCCCTCCCAAGGGAAAGAGGACTGAAGCCTGGAAAACCCAGGCCTCCAAGATGGGCAGAGGATAGGAGCCAGCAAGAGAGAGAGAGTGGGAGCAGCCAGGGAGTGGGGCTGTGGGACCCTAGGCAGGAGCTCCAGGCTTCGTTGTGGAGCAGTGGCTACCACCTCGGCCCCTGCTTTTCAAACCATGCTAAAGTCTCAAACCTTAGTTCCAATGATGTTCTGGATGGAGATGCTCCAAATACAAAACAGCTCCTGACAGAGGTCCTTCTAGATCCCTAGTAGATCAAGCCCCATCCCCTGTGGTATAGGGAAGGATCCCATGATAGGCTGCCAGGGCCAAGCCCTCACCTTTGGGGTCCACCTGGGCCAGGTAGGTGATGATGCAGCTCTTGGGCCCCGTGCTCTGGATGAGGTAGCCCGTCTGGATGGACACAGCTCGGACCAAGTCTTTCCGAGGCGGGTATTTCTGGGAACGGAAGGCACAGGGAGGTGAGACTCAGGGTAGGGACACAGGAGGGGTCTTTGTGATTACGTACACACACACAGTTAGTTAGTTCACATCCCCTGGTGTCCACTCAGGCCAGGCCTGATGCTAGGGTGAGGAGAAAGGGAGGAGTCAGACTAAGTCATCTCTTCCCCTCTTAAGCTTTCCCTGTTCCCCACCAGAAAGACCCCAGGCTGGAGTCAGGGTTCATGAGCACACACATGGGCACTCACACACACATACACACACTCATCCTTGCCCAGGCCAGCTATACCTGCCTGTCCTCCCTGCCATGGAGATCAAGACAGCCCAGCCTCACAGAGGGCCAGAGGACCCTGCCTCTTACCTCTTGCTCCCCTCTTTCCCAGCCAGCCCACCCCAGGGCCCAACCAACTGACGTCACCCCACCCCACCCGCTCACCCACAGTGATGGCCCACACTGCACTCTCCTCATCTGCTTGAGAGTCCCAGCAGGGAGAAAGGAGCCATTATTCTCTTTATATAGGAAGGACACTGAGGACCAGAGGGCTTCATGCCTAGCCTGAAGTCACAGGGAAGTCATGGTGGCAGCCACAGGCCTCTCCCTAGGCTAGGCCTGCTGGCCCAGCCCTACCTGGAACCTTCCTGTGCCCACCCAGCAGGGAAGGCAGGTCAACTCACAGGATGCTTGACTGAGTAGTTCATAATGATGTAATCAGTGTCCATGGGGAGCCAGGAGCGGAGAGTGATGACGTCACGGTTCTTCAGGGGCTTTGGACACCTCCCTGTGGAGGGCAAGGGACAGTTCAGCCAGATCTCTGGCCTGCCTGCCTGCAAGGGAGGGCGTGGCAGAGCCAGAGACACAGGGATGCCTAGTTAACTGACGGTTCCCCCTGATCCAAACAGGTACCCCTTGCCCACCAGACCGCAGTCCCAGAGCTGGAACCAGGAAAGAGACAGAGCAGAACCCTCTCCCCTCCTGTCTCGGGCCATCCCTGCTCCTCACAACCTCACACAGCCCTTACCTGTGGCCCGGCCTGTTTGTATACGTGAATGTGAGTATATGGGAGAACAACCGTATTACTGTGAGTGTGTGTACATGAAAACGTGTGACTGTGAGCATGTGGCATTGTGGCTGTGGGTTGCGTCCATGACTGTGTATGCACGTGTTTGTGTGGAATGTGTGTACGTGAACATGGGAGCGCATATGTGTTTGTGAATGTACATGCCCAAGGGTCTGGAGTGGACAGGGGTGTCAGGGAGGGCGGCCCTACATCTCAGCACTCAGGTCTCAGCCCCCTGGCCCTGGGAGTGCCCCCGAGAAGGGAAGGTGGGAGGAGGAGGCTGGGCTGGAGGCCGGGACTGAGGTGGAGGGGCTGGGATCAGAGTGCCTGTGGCTGCTCACAAGAGTAATAGCCCACGTCAGCATTGACTGTCAAGCGGGCGATGTCGAAAGTCTCGATGACGTTGCTGTCCCACTTCTTTCGGTACTCAATGTCGTGCAGCACGTCATAGAGTGTCTCAGCTGGCACATCGCGGCACTCCATCCGGCACTGCAGACAGACACATGAGTTGTCAGCATCACACAGGGCTCATAGCCATGGCCAGGGGACCAGAGGGTGGACAGGAAAGGGGGAGAGGAGGAGAAAGAGGACAGGGAGGAACAGCAGCCTCTGAAGCCAGCATGGGCTCACCTCTTCCCTCAAGCCCTGTCCAGCCCTCCCAGAAGCCACCTGTGCCAGGAGACAGACAGCCCCTGTATCCAGAAACCATCTCCCCGTCTCAGTCCCCAGCAAACCTCCCCAATCATCCCAGTCTCCTCCTCCAGGAAGCCTTCCTGAATTACTCAGCCAGATCTTCTGGGCTTCCATACACTGAGTTTCTGTTATCTGTCCCTGAGACCCCTGGGAGGTCCTCATGAGTGGAGGCTTAAGCCTGGTATGGGCACATGTATGAAATGAAAGTGTGAATGAGCAAATGCCTACACGAGTTTCTTTCTTTCCTCCCGTGGTACCTGTCACCCAGCCACTTGTCTTCCTTTTATTTTTTCCCTTCAACAAACATCTTTGGATTTCTTACTATTTATTAGCCTTGCCGTCAAAGAGCTTTCCACCTAGGGGAGGAAATAGCCAAGGATTCCCTTTTTTATTTAACCCTCACAACAACTCTGCCAAGCAAGAAATCCAAGGAGGAACCTGAGGCTCAGAGAGGTTAAATAACTTGCCCAAGGTCACCCAGCTGGTAAGTAGCAGATCTGGGATTTAACCCAGATCACATGTCTGGAAAACAAGTAAAAACAGAACCAGGTTTCACTAGGTTTGCACTCAGCGAGATGAAACTCAGTCCATGTCCTTGTTCTGTGATTTTTTTCGCCTGAGAGCCCAAACTTCAGGATCAAGTTCCCCTCAGTTTTCTTGTGTAGTTTAAAAAGGTCTCCCAGAACTTGGCATTCAGACAGTGCCAGAGGAACCACATACATTCCTCTCTACTAGAAAGCGGATACATGCAACCATATGAGGGAGGGGTCCCATGCCGTCCCCCAATCCTGGGTTAGGCCTTGGCACCACTAATGGAGGGAAGGACACATCACCTACTGGGTATTCTAGGTACCAGTGAACTCATCAAGCCCTGGATATACTTCACTTTACAGAAGACAGAGGAATAAGCTAAGTGTCGCCACGAGAACACAACCAGACAGACCCCGAAGGCGAGACCTTCTGCAGGGCTACAGTCCAGTCTCCTACAGGTCCATGTCATAACGAGGGACTTGCCTAGACTGAGAGACTTACAGGACACAACAGCCAGATGTAAAGTGTGGTCCTGGATTGCATCCTGGCTTGGACACACAGCTATAAAGGAAATATTTGGGACAACTGGAGAAATGTGACTATGGCCTGAGTATTAGATGTGCTGAAAACTCACTGAAACAACATGGTGGAGATTGCTGCCTGAAAAAAAAGCAGATAACAAAACGGAGTATATGGTATAATCTCATTTCGGGGGGAAATATATGCACAGAGAAAGCTCAGGAAGTACATTCTCTAAGGTGTTAACAGTGGTGATCTCTAAAACGTAAAAATATAATGGTTTTATTTTCTTTTTGCTGTCTGTATTTCTAATTTTCTAAAATGTATAGTATTGCTTCTGCAGTAATGAAAAAATTTAAATAATAAGGTCCCCCGAGATACTGAGAGGTACACTCACCACATGCCAGGTACTATCCCATTATACACATGTTATACTATACATTACAGCATTTTATTCTTACTGCAGTGCTCTGAGGTACTGGCCCCATTTTAGAATTAAGAAAGCTGAAGTTCAAGGACAGACTCCAGCCTGCAAAGACTCACTGTGCGACCCTGAACAAGTCACCGTCCTATTCTGCCCTCTGTTTGCTTTTCTGCTCCATGAGGGTATGACTAGATCCATCATTTAATGAACAGCCCCCAGTCCCAGCCCGGGGAGGGGAGCACAGACAAGTCAGAGATGAATCTGAGGCTTGTCCTTGAGGCTTCCAGTCGAGGGAGGAGGCCAACTTGGAAATGGACAGGTGCCCGAAACTGCCCAGGGCGGGCACAGAGGAGAAGGTCAGCTCTGCAGGGTGGGTGGGGAATCAGGCTTCATGGAGAAGCTCAGTCTGGAAGGTGAGGACAGAGAGAACAGCCGGGGCTCAGGCGCAGAGACAGACAAGAGTGTGGCCTGCAGGGAAGTGAATGAGTCCCATCTGCTCCAGTTCCCATTGTGCTGCAGCCTAGCACTCAAAAGGTCCTGGGTTCCAGGTCTTCTCGGAGACATGCATGATTCCAGGGCTCAGTCAGAGTTAGTATAAGATGAACCTGGAACATCTTACTGCGCCAGGAAGTAAGGGAGTACTCACAGAATGACAGGGACTCTTCCCAGCGGACACTGGAGCCAGCATGAAGGGCTCCCACTGGTTCAGTGACCAACTCGTCAGGGTTTGCTGGGGCTCTCCCAGTTTTAGCATTAAGAGACCCAGGCAAATTATGACAGTTGGCCACCCTACCACAGGCTAAAGCTGGGATGACCTGTGTCAAAATAAATAACGATAGTAACAGATTATATTCCACTGAATAAAATAGGAAACCAATGTATATACAGGTATGAACAAATAAATTGAATGTTTGATGAGGAATAGGGTATTTACATAGTTTCAAAGTAACTTCCCAGCAAATACTTATTAATAACAAAGGGCAAATGGGTAACTTCATAGTAGAGGAGCCTAGCAGATACCACCTTAATCAAGTCATCAAAATGAACATCAGTAGTAATGGAACAAGTGACAACTGGGTGCTGTCTGACAGGACACAATGAAAAGAATACAGGCACCACTTATGTGATATTTCTGCAAAAATGCATAACCTAAATCTAAACATAAAGAAAATCAGACAAACCCAAAATGAAGGAGAAAATAACTGGCCTCTAAGGGTTATGGTCATGAAAGTCAAGGAAAGACTCAGGAACTCTATCAGACTGAAGGAGACTAATGAAACACGAGTGAACAAATGGATGAATGAGTGAGTGAGTGGACAAAGTGACAGGAGGGATGTGATGGTGAGAAAGGGGCTGCAGAAGCCAGCAGAGGCCAGATCTGGCACCATCATGAGCATCCAGACAGTCTTCCCTCGAGCAGCCACGTGGAGGTCTGAGTGCTGCACCAGACGTTGAACACACACTCGCTCTTCACCCCAAACATACGAGCTGGAATTATTCCTGTGCTGCAAAATAGAAGACTGAATGGAACAGAACTGAAAGCCCAGAAATAAAACCACACACCTATGGACAGCTGATCTTCGACAAAGGAACGAAGAACATACAATGGAGTAAGGGAAGTCTCTTCAATAAATGGTGCTGGGAGAATTGGACAGCCACATGCAAAAGAATGAAAGTAGACCATCTTCTGTTGCCACACACAAAGATCAACTCAAAATGGATTAAGGACCTGGAAGTGAGACCTGAAACTATAAAACTCCTGGAAGAAAATATAGGCAGTACACTAATTGACATTGGTCATAAAGGGATACTTTCAGATTCCATGTCTACTCGGACAAGGGAAACAAAAGAAAAAATAAACAAGTGGGACTTCATCAGACTACAGAGCTTCTACAAGGCAAATGAAACCAGGATCAAAATGAATAGACAACCCACCAGCTGGGAGAAAATATTCGCAAATTGTATATCCGACAAGGGATTAATCTCCCCAATATATAAAGAACTCACACAACTGAGCAACAAAAAAACAAACAACCCAATAAAAAAATGGGCAGAGGATATGAACAGACATTTTTCCAAGGAAGATATACAGATGGCCAACAGACACATGAAAAGATGTTCAACATCACTAATCATCAGGGGAATGCAAATCAAAACTACACTAAGATATCACCTTACACCCATTAGAATGGCTATAATCACCAAGACAATAAACAGCAAATGTTGGAGAGGTTGTGGAGAAACAGGAACCCTAATTCACTGCTGGTGGGAATGCAAACTGCTGCAGCCTCATGGAAAACAGTATGGAGATTCCTCAAAAAATTAAAAATAGAAATACGTTATGATCCAGCAATCCCACTCTTGGGCATCTACCCAATGGACATGAAATCAACCAACCCAAGAGGCTTATGCACCCCTATGTTCATTGCAGCATTATTCACTATAGCCAAGAAGTGGAAGCAACCCAAGTGTCCCTCCACTGATGATTGGTTAAAGAAGATGTGGCATATATATGCAATGGAATACTACTCAGCTATAAAAAAAGACAGAATTGTCCCATTTGCAACATCATGGATGGACCTAGAGGGTATTATGTTAAGTGAAATTAGCCAGAGAGAGAAAGACAAACACCGCATGATTTCCATCATATGTGGAATATAAACTAACACACAGACAGAGAGAACTGGTTGGTGGTTACCAAGGGGAAGGAGGGGGTGGGTGGGCACAAGGGGTGAAGGGATGCATCCACATGGTGATGGACAAATAATAATGTACAATTAAAACCCCACAGTGTTATAAACTATTAAGACATCAATAAAAAAAAAAAAAGAAGACTGAGGCTCAGAGGATGAAGCAACCTGCTCAAATCAGACAGCAGGAAAGCAGCAGAGCAGGGATTCAAAACCAGATCTTCCTGTACTCTTCACCATCAAGGAGCACTCGAGTGTGGCTTCTGAGGAAACCAGAACTTCTCTAAATCCAAGTTTGGAAACAGGTGTGGCTTTGCAAGTCCTCACATGTGTTATCCTGGACAGTGAGTGTACGGAGGGGCAGGGACAGCAGGAATATGCTCTGTAGGTTAGAATCCAACCTGAGAACGTCTCCTCCCTCTGGGCCAGGCTCCCTGTCCCCAGGACCCAGCTGCACCACAGCTGGGTGCACATTGAGCAGGGGCCCACACTGCCCATTCTCCCTCGGGCCTCTGGATCAGGGCTTTTGTGGCTTCAGAGCTAAAGGGACAGCAGGCAGTGGGCGGAGCACACAGAACCACAAGACAGACAGGCACCAGTTAACTGTGAACTCTGCATAACATTTTATCTTTAAGATTAAGAGGGAAACATCAAGAGTTTCCCAGGCTCACGGCAGAAGCAGACTCTTGGGGAGGAAAGCCAGCAGCAGGGTCCTGTTGGGAGGAGGGCACTGGGAAGGTGAGAACCCTGGCTGTGGTGGTGGTGTTGCAGGCCAGGAAACTGAGGCAGGTCGGTGGCTGGCCCAGAGAGCGTCCTCGTCCTCAGGCGTCCCCATCCCTTGGCATTGGGCCTGGCTCCTGGCCCGGCTCTTTCCACAGCGCCCAGGAGGCAGCGCCACTGTGCTGAGGGGTAAATTACATCTTGCATTGTTCCTGCCCACAGCTGCAGCCAGCTGCCACACCACCAAGGTGTAATTCTAAGAGGCTTCGGAAGGACCGGTGGGGGTAGGGGTGAGTCATCAGAGAGCACCTGTGGGCGGGCCTGTTACCAGAACCCATAGCCATTAGGCTGTGGGCAAGTCAGTCACTTTGGCTGGACACCTGGCAGCTCCCCTCGCAAACCAGAACTGAAGGTGGGTGGCAGGCGGAGGTGTGCAGCTGTTGCTCAGCCAAGGAGCCATGCTTGGCTGCAAAGCCCTTGAAGCCTGGTTACCGCAGGGAACCTGACATGCAGCCATTTTACAGCTGAGAAAACTGAGGCCCAGAGAGAGCAAGTGACACCGGAGAAACTATAGACTGTGTCCCCTTGCACTCGCTCTCTCCACACCCCATGAGGTGGAGAACTGGGAGTGCCCAGAACCCCTGGGACCAGCCCCGCCCCCCATGCGGCCGAAGGAAGAGGCCTTCTCAGGTGGATTCTGTGGGAACAGTGGGAACAGAAGGCAACGGAGCCTAAAAGGAGAAGGAGCTGAACTGCCAACAGGGTAGAGAGGGAATTTCAGGCAGAGGGACTGGTGGGTGCAAAGGCCTGGAGGCTTAAATAAAAAAGAACAGAGCAGAGTCCAGTGCCCACGCTGTCTCACTCTCCCTGTCCCCTCTCTCCACCCTTTGCCCTGTGCTTCTCTGGGAGGCCTTCCCAGTGCTCAGCATTAGAGGAGAAGGAATCTCCACTTCAGGAGGGAAGGTGGGGCACCCAGGGAGATGGCCAACCTGAGACAGGGGAAAAGAAGTCAGGTCCCCTCCATGGAGCTGTGGTATGGCCTTGAGGGGCAAAGGCCAGGGCAGTAACAAGCAAACTGACAGACACATGGACCCAGTCTGGCCCTCAGCCTAAGACCTCTCACAGCAGGTCTCCAATATCCTTGCCCATGGGATACGTGGGGCACACAGGTCATCCCAAAGTCCAAGGGACCCAGGAGATGATCTCTTCCACCACCGCTCACCACTTTTCAGGTTACCACTGGGGAAACTGAGGCCCAGAAAAGGGTAAGGGGTTCATCTGGGCTCTGAGACATCCCACAGGCTGTGCTGACTGCTCACCACGTTGCATTTTAGCAGACATTGTTTTTAAAGGAATAACTGTTAGGCAAATCACCCTTTCCCAAGAGAACTATATTCAAATCAGAGGGCTGTTCCTGACTGGGGGTGGGGCACTAAGTATCAAATCAATCACAGCCCTGAACAATAGCCGCAACCTCCATAACCATTACCATGTGCTCCAAATCACTAATTCCTCATCCCACAAAGGAGACAGCCGCACCTGGACCATGGACCCCACAGGGTCTGAAATTTAGGTCAAACCGCCTCCACCAGTTGTCAAGGGCACCAAGCTGCATCCTGTGCAGACATCGTCCCTTACCCTCCCGACACCCCAATGGGTATCATCATCCCCATTTTACAGGTGCAGAAACTGAGGCCCAGAGAGTTACAATGACTGATCAAGGCCACGTCGCTAACAATGGTGAAGCAGAGAACCAGAGCCTGGGTGAGCCTGACCCCAAAGTGTCAGGACTTTCTGCTCCCTTTATCAAGGGGCAGGACTGATCCAGCTAAAACAAACATGCTGGGAACCGGAATCTGTCTTAATTGATGGTTATTATGCAGTGCTTGTTGGATTCAGAGGGCTTGACGACCAGGGAGGTGAAGCTCAGAGATTCTTTCTCTGAACAAAGTTCCTGACTTGATCCTCAGACCTCACTGGGCTCAAACACAGGGCCACACTTTTCCGAGACCCAGCACTGGAGTTCTGCACCTGGACGCCCCCTCTGAGAATCTTCGGCCACCGCGTTGCCCCACCAGACCCAGCCGGGCCCCACAGGCTCACAGTCTACCCAGCAGTTCCGGGCTGTCTGGGTCAGACAGGTCTCTGTCCTGCCACGTCCTGCCTCTGTGGCCTTGGCTTGGGCAAAGACATCAGCTCTGAGTCCCAGTATCTTCATCTGTCAACCTAAATAATCCTCCCTCCGAGCGGAGCTGTGAGAATTAAATGGGACTTGTACATAAAGCCCCTGCTGCTCCTCCTCCAGCCCCAGGCCCCACAGCTTTCCCTGACTTCTCAGGCCCTGCCCAGGGGAGCACTTTCCTGCT
This sequence comes from Tapirus indicus, assembly GCA_031878705.1. Lineage (NCBI taxonomy): Eukaryota > Metazoa > Chordata > Mammalia > Perissodactyla > Tapiridae > Tapirus > Tapirus indicus. The sequence goes on from CM062924.1 coordinate 28,069,663, forward strand.
AGTCCCCAAAGGGAAGGATATACAGGGACAAGAAACAAAAGTTTAAAAACACAGAAATGCCCCAGGTCCCTCCACAGGTGGATGGACAGGGAGCGGGTGGGCGGCCCTCTTACCCCAGGGCCCTGACAAGTCCACCCACTCCCCGCTCATAACCACTGCCAGGCACTGCCCTCCCCATGTCAGACCGGGTGCTGAGAGACGCGGAGACTGGTCTGGGGCACACAGCAGATGAGGGGCTCAGCTCCAGCAGCCCCTCTGCCCTGTCTGCTGCCAGTCTCTTCCCAGGGCCCCCTCACTGCCTGCTGGCTTCAGGGCCCTCCATTCTGCCCCTCTCAGAGGCCCCATGGGGCCGGCATCGAGCCAACCTGATAGAGCACCTGCCCTTGCCTCTGGTTTCTGGGGCCCCTAGAATGGAGACCTCTAAGACCTTCCCCCATGCCCCACTCCCCAAATCTCAAGAGCAGCTCAGAGCACTGACACAAGGGGTCAGGGGAAGCAGGGTGGGATGGGGGGACGTGGAGAGAGGTCTGATCAGTCCTGTCGTGACTGGTTGAGGCCCTTCCTCCCTGAGGCCTGCCCAGAATGGTTTCCCAGGACTTCCCCTCGCTGGCTCCTTTCCTATTTTGTCTTCCAACCTCAGCCTGACTGTTCCCTGTCCAGGCAGCCCACCCTGTCTCTAAATTCCTCAGGTTGCGTTGGAGGCCTACTCCTCTACCCCGAGTGCCTCCCTCCATCAGTGCACACTGCAACACATTGATTTGCCTGCAATGCTGTGGCCCCTTGTTCATCTTGGCGTCTCCCGTGCCTGGCACAGTTCGGTAAAGAACTGTTGCCTCAACGGCAGGAGGGACAGGTGAGCCAACAAAGAGGCTGTACCTGTTAGAACGCTGGGGCCATGGCCGGTGGCCCTCAGTGCTTCTTTGAAATTCAGAAGGAAGAGTCGCCATGAAAACCTTCTGGACTCGTGCAAAAATCTCGATGGCACTTGAGGCTGATTACTACTTCTGCCATCATCCTCTTACAAAATGGAATCTAGGGGTAAGGGGCGTCAGAGGTTCAGGGGAGATTCCAGGACTTGCTTTAAGATCTTTAATAGTTCTGATAGATAAAGAAAAGTAAATTAAAATTGTACTGTGGTACCAATTTATACTTAGTAAATTAGCAAAAATATATGAAATACCCACTTCTTGTGAGGATATGATAAAACTGTTGCCAAAAATTGGTTCCACTATTCTGAAAAGCAATTTAACAAATATTTTTAAAATCATAAAAATGTATCTTTCAACTCAGTTCCTGGAACCCCAGGACCAGAAATTTATACTCAGGAAACAATACAAAATAAGAAAAAAGTTCTGTTACAATATTCATGACTACGTTACTGTATTTGTAATTAGCAAAATATATTGGAGAGCAATATATTGGAAATGGGGTGGCTCTAATGCTGAGGCAAGATGTAGCACAGCAGTTAGGGGCTATACTGCAAGGTCTGACAGATAATATCAATCAGACTTCTGGGAAAACCTATTAACATAACCACCATCCAAGTCTATGCTCTAACTACAGATGCTGAAGAAGATGACACTGAAAGTTTTTATGCAGTATTCAAGAAGAAATTGATCATACACCCAAACACAACATGCTGGTAATTATAGGTAACTGGAACGCAAAAGTAGAAAATAAGGCAAAATCAAATGTCATTGGAAAATTTGGACTAGGGGTCAGAAACGAAGCAGGAGACTGGTGAAGGATTCCCACAAAGCCAACCATCTGTCCATCGCGATACATGCTTCAAGCAATCGAACAGGTGACTGTCTACATGGACGTCACCAGATGGCCAATATAGAAATCAAATAGACTATGTAATTGGAAGCAGGAGATGGAGAAGCTGTATTCTCTCTGCCAGAACAAGACCAGGAGCGGACTGTGGTCCTGACTGCGAACTGTTCATATCAAATATCAGAGTGAAACCCAGGAAGAGCACTACAAGAATCGCATGCCACATATAACGTAAACAACATTCCTGACAAATCCAAAGTCTACATAATAAACAGATTTGCATCTTAAACTTCAGTGACCAAGAACCTGAAGAACTGTGGACTGAAACCAAAAATATTATTAAGAAAGAATGCAAAAAGTCAATGCCTGATGTAAAAAGAACAATCGAGATGGATGACAGAAGAAAACTAAAACTTGTTAAGGACAGGCGAGAAGCAAAAGTAAAAGGTGACAAAAGCAGGGTTCAAATCCTGAACGCGGCTTTTCAGTGACTGTCACATAGAGATAAAGAGAACCACTCTAATGGCCAATGCAAAGAGATAGAAGAGAACAACAAACAAGGAAGAACAAGAGGTCTCTTCCAGAAGATTCAAGACATCAAAGAGAAATTTAAACCTAGACTAGGAATGCAGAACAACCAACAGGGAAGCACCCTATCTGATCAAGAGTAAATAGAGGAAGGTGGAAACAGTACACTGAAGATCTATACAGAAGAAACAAAAGGATGACAGACTCCTTTGAAGAAGATTCCTATGAGGAAGGAAGAAATAATTCTAGAAAGTGAAGTGAAAATTGCCCTGAAAGTACTGGGAAGAAATAAGTCACCGGGGTAGATGGGATATCGATAGAATTCTTTCAAGCCACAGAGACTGAATCTGTCAAAATCCTAACAACAATATGCCAACAAATATGGAAAACAAAACAGTGGCCTACAGAGTAGAAACGCTCAATATATATCCCAATCCCCAAGAAAGGAGATGCCAAGGAGCGCAGTGACTGCAGGACCATTGCTCTAATTTCCCGTGCCAGTCAAGTGGTGCTCAAGGTGCTGCAGCAAAGCCCTTTACCTCATGTGGAGCAAGAAATGCCTGATGTCCACGCTGGATTTCGAAAAGGGAGAGGCCCACGAGATCTAACTGTGATTATTCTTTGGCTGCTGGAGCACTCCAAAGAATTTCAGAAGAAGGTTAGTGTATGTTTTATAGACTACAGTAAAGCCTTTGACTGTGGATCATGAAAAGGTATGGGCTTCTCTGAAAGAAATGGGCATGCCTCAGCATTTGATTGTCCTGATGCGTAATCTGTATCGTGGATAAGAAGCCACTGTCAAGACAGAATATGGAGAGACAGAATGGTTTCCTATCGGCAAAGGCGTCAGACAAGGTGCATTTTATCCCCTATCTGTTTAATCTGTACACACAACATATCATGCAAAATGCTGAGCTAGACTCAGATGAAGGAGAAGTGAAAGTTGGTAGAAGAAATATCAACAATCTAAGATATGCAGATGACACCGTCTTACTGGCAGAAAGCAACAATGACTTGAAACGACTTCTGACGAAAGTGAAAGAAGAAAGTGCCAACGCAGGACTGCATTTGAATATCAAGAAGACAAAAATCATGACAACAGAAGAACTATACAGTTTTAACGCAGACAATGAAGACATTGAAATTGTTAAAGATTTTGTTTACCTTGGTCCAGTCATCACTTTAAATGGAGACTGCAGCCAAGAAATCAAGAGAAGACTGAGACTCAGAAGGCCAGCAATGAAAGAATTAGAAAAGATCAAGTATAAGGAAGTGTCGGGCTGGCCCGGTGGCATAGCGGTTAAGTTCACGTACTCCGCTTCGGTGGCCCAGGGTTCACAGGTTGGGATCCCGGGCACAGACCAACGCACTGCTTGTCAGCCATGCTGTGGCGGCGTCCCATATAAAGTAGAGGAAGATGGGCACGGATGTTAGCTCAGGGCTAGTCTTCCTCACACACACACACAAAAAAGTGTAAGGAAGTGTCATTAGAGACTAAGGCCAATATTATCCACACCCTCATATTTCCAATTACTATGTACAGGTGCGAAAGCTAGACAGTGAAGAAGGCTGACAGGAAAAAAACTGATTCATTTAAAATATGGTGTTGGAAGAGAGCTCTGTGAATACTATGGACTGCCAGAAAGACGAACAAGTACATCCTAGAGCAAATGAAGCCTGCAGTATTGCTAGAAGCCAAAATGATAAAACTGAGACTGCCCTACTTTGGGCACAGCACAAGAAGGCAGGACTCTTTGGAAAACACAATAACACTGGGAAAAGTAGAAGGCAGCAGGAATAGAGGAAGACCAAATATTAGTTGGACTGACTCCATAAAGGAAGCCATAGGCGTGAGTCTACACAAGCTGAGTAGGGCTGTTGAAGACAGGACATTGTGGACATCATTCATTCATAGGGTCACCAGGAGTCAGAGCTGACTTAATGGCACATAATAACAATTGGAGAACAACCTGGAACACCACCAACAGCAGGGCCGGGCTAGGTTAAGAATGACACATCACCTGGATGATTATTGCCCAGCTACTGAGGACTGTGGGCTCCCCCAGGGCAGGGGCAGGGGCTGAGCTGCCTCTGAACCCTCAGAACCCAGAACAAGCCTGGCAGGGAGCAGCTGCCAGAAATGATCATGAGGGCCGGTCCGGTCGCTTAGAGGTTGAGTTCTCACGCTCCGCTTCGGCGGCGCGGGGTTTGCAGGTTTAGATCTTAGGTGCAGACCTACGCACCACTTCTCAAGCCATGCCGTGGTAACATCCCACATATGAAATAGAGGAAGATGGGCACGGACATTAGCTCAGAGCTAATCTTCCTCAGCAAAAAGAGGATTGGCAATGGATGTTAACTTAGAGCCAGTCTTCCTCACCAAAAAAGAAAGAAAGAAAGAAATGTTTGTGAATTAATAATTCTATAGCAATACGAGAAACTTCTATAGATGCAATGTTAAATGAACAAAAGAGGATACTTGTACCTGTGCCATGGTCTAAACTATGTATAATTTATCTGCATCCTTGAATGAGAGCTGGAAGGAACCAAGGAAAAGTTTTACTCAGGAATTGAGGCCCTGGATGATTTATTTTTCATTTTTGGATTCTTGTTACTGTTGGTACAATATAGTTTAGGCAAGATATAGAAACCATACATTTTTTTCCTAAGTTAAGAGAGTTGTCCAGAATCCCAAGGTTCTCATTCCCTGGACCTGGAAGCCTGGACTCAGCTGAGGTGGGGCCTGAGGCTGCCGTGCTGATGCTGAATTACCTTGGAAATGCCCAGCGTTGTGTGGCCATGCCAGGAGTAGAGCCAGAGGGGACTCAGGGCCCTTCTACCCTCGGGCTTGGGCACAGGCATGACAACCCTGGGGGGTCAGGGCAGGGACAGAGGGAAGCTGGGGATGCAGGTGCAGGGAGGGGCACCTAAGCATAGTCTTAAAGGATGAGCAGCAGAGCAGATGGCACCCAGATGTAAGGAGGAGGAAGAAGCTCCTGGCAGAGGTGCTGGCATGAGCCTGGGGCCTGGAAACGGCCTGGACGGGCTGCGGGAAGGCGAGGGCTTGTGCAGTTCCGTGACATAATCTGAGTGGACAAGGGTGGAGGTGGGGGGGAAATGGAGCTGTCCCTTGGGCACCTCAGACTGTTCGTTCATTCATCCATTCAGCGAATGTGAATGGTGTGCCAGCTCTGTGCCAGGCTCTGTGCTAGGGGCCTTGAAAATTCACCTAATTCCATCCTCTCAATTACCTGGGAGGGAAGATTATGCCCATTTGTAAATGGTGGCTCAGAAAGTGAAATGAGGAATAGCCTCGAACCCAGTGACCCCAAGTCCACCCCTGAGGCTGTTCTCTACAAACCAGGCTCTGCTCTGTGAAGGACCCAGGGAATCCCAGGTGGGCCAGTGCCTGGCCAGATGAAGACCGTCCTTTGTGGGGGGGGGGGGGGGTGTCCACTTTAGGGACTGAGGCTGTTGGGGCTGGCTCTGCCTGGAGTAAGGGGAACCGGAAGGACACAGAGAGCACACGTGGCGTGGTGTGGGCCCAAAGCAGCTTTCCTTCCCCCACCTTCGGGCTCAGGGTTCCCAGCTGTAAAATGACTAGACAAGCCTTGTGGCCCTCTCTTCTGAAGGGAAGGGGCTCTGGCACCAGATACCCCCAACCCATCTTCTGTCTAAAAGTGGGGCCCCCTGAGACTGTGGTAGAGAGTGGAGGTGCTGCCACACCTCCCCTAGACAGAGCTCCCTGAGTCTGCTCTCCATCCAGGGCTGCCCTGCCTCCTTCCCCTCTCCCTTCCCCCAGTCTGGAGCAGCCTCGCTGGACCCCCATCCCCAACCCCCAGGCTCCAGAGTAGCAGCCCCAGCTCTGCAGCGTGAGGAACATCCTGCTCTGACATCTCAGAAGCTGACCTCCTGGTCTGAACCTCCACCACTCTGCTCTGGCCCTGGGGGGAGGTGGGGAGCCAGGCAGAGGCAGGAGAGCCAAGAGCAGAGAGTGGGTGGGCCTGGAGGAAAAGGGAGGGGGTGAGGGGAGACCAGTGAGACAAGACAGGGGCCAAGGCTGACACATAGACATCAAGACAAAGACAAACTGGACAAACACCTGCCAGGGCTTCAGGGACTGCCAGTAGCCTGAGGCCTCCAAGGCTCTAGTAAGCTCCAGACTGTACAAACAGCCTCCTAGGCCTCACCTCCGGGGCAGCCCACAGGCGCACACTTGCCACGTCCACTACTATCATCTACCCCCAGTGCCCACTCCCCACCCCTCCCCTCCTGTGCCTGCAAGCTGGACGAGGTTCTGCACTCAGCCCTCACTCATCCCTGGGATTCCGCTCAGCCATGACCTTCCCAACAGCTCCTCTTCGCCAATCCCAGGCAGGCCTCACCAGCCTTGCTTGGACCACTGCAGCTGTAGCCTTGTCTCTGGTCTCCTGGCTCCCAGGCCAATCTGTCCCCTGCAGCCAGGGAGCTTTCTAAAACCCAGAGCTGATGATGGCACTGCCCAGCTTGAAAGCTTGTCTCTCTCTGCCTTCAGGACCAAATCCTAACTCCAAAACGTCCTCCCCACTCTGGCTCTGCCTCCACTCTTTCCTCACCCTTAGCCCACACCCCTGCCACATGAGCCTACCTCACTGAGAGACTCACCAAGACCTTCCCAGCATGCCACCTGCCTCCTCCTGGGCCCCCCAAGTCCCACCCAGACACCACTCCCCCCACCATGCTGTCAGCCACTGGCCTCCCTCACCTGAGTTCTCAGGAGGGCCTGTCACCTTCTCCATCGGTCTCCCCACTAGCCTGGAGAGCAGGGCTGGGTCTAATCGTCTCCAGCTCCCAGCACCAGCACAGTGGCTGGAAGGGTGGGTGAGAGGCATGAGGAGAGGTTTGTTACCAAATAACTGGGACAGGAAAAAAAATGGAGGAAAAGGGACAAGTAGAGACATAAAGGCAGAGGCAGTAACCATCAGAGACAGGGATGAAAACACACCCTAAGGGGACACTCTGAGACCCAGAGGCAGGGACAGGAGGCTGGATGGAGGCAGGGAGGGGAAAACTAAGGCAGAGCCAGAGCTGAGCAGGGGGTGGGAGCTGCCAGGAGACAGCTGAGGAGACATAATTGGATCAGAGACAACTCTGCTGCAGTGAGGGGGCGTGACTCACACACACAGAGTAACGCCAGACACAGAAACACACACAGAGTCTCACACTCAGAGGCGCACACACACACCCACTCAATACAGATTTAATGACCCTTGTCAGGTGCCTGCCCCAGGGCTGTCACCTGGACAGTTGGGGGAGACCCAGTCCCACCCAAGGGGCTCACAGTCCACCCAACTAAGAACCATGTCACACACACAGTCACCCACAATCCAGCTCCACATGCAAAAGGCCCACACATAGAAGGCCAGACAGCCCCCATCACATCATCCTGTCCTCATAACACACAACCACCCTCTCCTATCTTAGTTAGTTATTTGTTTGCTTCTATTTTGCTTGGTTCCCCCTCAGGATGAAGGACATGTCATCCCTCATGACAGCAGGGTCTGATCTATCTGGTTTGCCACTAAATTCCTGGATATTCTTGGCATCTAGTATGTGCTCAATAAATACATGTTGACTGAAGGAATGCTGGAGACACACAAGGGAACTCCATCCTCTCTGGTTGTCAGGCCTCTGCCTTAAGACTTATCACCTCCCTGGTCCAGTACCAGGTGCCAGGCAATCTGGAAGGATCCAAAGACAGAGAGGGGGTCCAGGAGATGGTAGAGGGGATCTCAGGGAACCGGGGGTAGATGCAGGTTGTGGCATGAAACCCAAAGGATGAGATTAAATGGCCCAGGCACCGCAGGGGAGACCAAAGTCAGTATTTACCCCACTTCCCATGGGGGCGGGAGACGGGGTGGGGGGGCGGGCATTACATGTGCAGGCATTGTTCACCTGCCCCAAGACACAAGGATTCTAGAGAGACATCAGAGGTAGCAAGTAGCTGCCTTCGGGGAGCCAGGCTGGGAGGCAGGGAGGCACCTGTTATGCTAAAGCCCCAGAGAACAGCTCAAGCTGCCCTGTGCCACCTGCCCCAGGCTCTCTTTAATGACAGGTAAGAGGAGTCTGTATCTGGCGTGGGACCCACCACTAAGTTCTGAGCCTGCTACTTTCTTCCACTGCCTGTCTCTCTGAGGCTCCAGGGGCCCCAGAGCATCGAGGCCTGCCCAAGCATGCTAGAGGGATAAAGAGAGGCACAGAGAGGGACAGAGACATCTCAAGCCTGACACTTGGTCTGAGCAGCTTTCCTCCTACATGTTGCTGGAGCACGCTCATCTGCCCAGGCCAGAGGCAAAGGTAAGGGGGCAGGGCCAGACTAGGGTTTCTAGCCCCATCTATCTCAGCGGCAACCTGGCGCCCAGGCCTGTGTCTGCTGGCCCCTCAGGAACAGGCTGGAGCGGCCTAGCTGAGGTCCCAGATCCCCGAAGAGTGCCAGGCCTCTTCGCACACAGTCACCCACAATCATCACGCCCACGGCCCTGGCTCCAGCTGGCCTGGCCAGGCGTGGAGACGCAAGGGAAGAAAGAAAACCCATCTGTCTCCAGGACTCCCTCCTTTCTCTCATCTCCTGAAACTTTAAAGACTCTCGGCTGGAAACTGAGCTGGGGCTCTTTAAAGTTTAAAAGCCAGAGCCTGGGGAGCTGGGCGTGAAGGTCCAGAGCCAACCCGGGGGCCGAGGCCCCTTCTAGCTCCAGGAGGACACTGACTGGAGGCACTCACCCCTCTCCCACAGGTTCCTCACCCCCAGGGGGCTGCACATCCACACCATCTTACATCCCGGCCTGCACAACACTTCACAGTTTGCACATTGCAAAGAGTTATGCTGTAACCACTGTGTCCCATCCCTTATCCCTCCTAAATCTCTCTGCATGCAATCCCCTGCTCCATTCCCCACTGCCCCTACATTAATGCAGGCCTCAGGGCCCCCCTGTCCAGACAAATATGGCAGCGTCCTTCTTCTACACCCACCTTGTCTAAAACCCTCCCCTGGCACCCCAGGACCTCTAGGACCCAAGTCCTAGGGCTTTGGTCCAGCTCTCCAATTACCTCCAGCCCCCTGAGTTCCATGTCCCACACTGAACCACCTGCAGTTCTCCTAATGCACTGCCCTGCTTCCTGCCTCTGGGCCTTTGCACAGCTGTTCTCTGTATGGAATGCTCCTGATGCTATCAAACATATACTTCTCATTCTCCATCCAATTCCAAAGGGATCACCTGAGCATTTCTCCTCCGTGAAGCCTTCCTTGGCCCCCAAGCCTGGTTCCGAGGCCCCCTCTGGGTTTCCACAGCTCCTGTGACAAGTGTCTGTCCCAGCACCCAACTAGAAGCTCCATGAGGGCAGGATTCGGGTTTGATTCCCCTCTCCATCCCCAACCTCCGGCACAGGCCAGGCGCAGAGGCTATCAGTGAGTGTTCACTGAAGGAGCAAATGAATGAATGAAGTGCCTGAAGAAAGGCAGAGCAGCCCTGCTGTCCACATTTGACAGATGAGGAATCTAGAGCCTACGCAGGGGCAGCAACCTACCCAAGGCCACAAGGCCAGGACTCTGGACGCTGTGCTCTCTCCCCTACAGCTGTAGGCCAACCCAGGCACCTCCTCCTTCCCCAAAGCCTCCAGTGACCTCTGACCTTTCCCTTCTCTGAGCTCCCCCACCTGAAGGTCTGGACTACCTGGGATCATGTTCTCTGGGCACCTGTTCCTGAGGATAGCTCTGGAGCTACTTCCTCCAGCTGCCCCCAGGCCAAGAGCTCGAGCCAGCCAGGACAGGGGTCCTCAGGGCCTAACCCTGGACTCAGGAGCCCCATCTAGGGGTCTCTCTGATGGCACAGACTGGCCATCACCTTGCTCTCCGTCCTTACTCTGTGTCCAGCAGTGCAGACCCCCCTACTGTGACCTAAGGCCAGGACGGCCTGTACAAACCACCTGCCCAGCAACTTCCTATAGAGACAGGGAAACTGAGCCCCAGAGGTGGCAAAGGCCCAGCCTGAACCTGAAATCACCAAGTCCAAGGCCCCGAAACTAGATTAACTCCTGCCCCTGCCACCACAGATAAGAAGACTAGGCTCTTGCCCAACTGGGTCCCCTCCCACAACGACACAGCACAGAGAGACCCAAGGCAGAAGAGAGGGATAAGTTGTGAGCCACAGGGTCCTGGAGACAGAAAGGCCCAATGGTGCTAATAGGCAGGCCCAAGGGAGTGGAGAGATCTCAGCCTTGGAGTCCCGAGAACCTGGGTTCTGATCCTGCTTCAGCCACCTTCCAGCTGTTTGGCTTTGCCCAAGTGAATTCCTGCTCTGAGCCTGTTTCCACATCTGTTCGATGGGGTTAATAAGACCTCTGGGCAGGACAGTTGTGAAGACTCAGTGGGAAGACATAAAGAGAATACTTGGCCCTGCCCCTGCCCCCACCTTCCCTATGACCCTTTTGAGTCCCATGGACTGTTAAGAGTAAGAAGGGCCCTTGGAGATCCCTGAGATGATTCCGAATTTGACAGGTGGAGAGAATGAGGCACTGGGTGGGAACAGGCCTGAGCACTGGCTTAAGAGCTTGGAACCTAGGGGTCCTGCGGTGTGGGAGCAGGTAGACAGTGAGACAGGGCAGGGAGGGGCCGCTGGAGCTTTCTCCAAAGGGGTAGGGGAGGAGCTGCAGGACGGGAAGTCAGAGGAGACAGGTCCCCACTGCCCAGCTTCCTGTGGCAAGAGGAACCTCAGGTTCTCAGCCACACTCCCCCGAGAGACCTCACACTTCTGCTTCAGCTGCTGAGCCCCTCAAGGCCCTGCCGACCAGGCCCACACCTGCCTCTGTGGTTGGCCTGTGAACATCTGCCTCAGCAGGGGGTCACCTGGAATTGTCAGTCTTCTCTCCACCAGGGTCTGGAAACCTCTGAGGACAGGGGCCAGGTGTCCTCTTCTGCCTCTCACATGGCTGGGCATGCAACCACACTGGAGAAGCTGAGCACGTGAGCATCTAGGGCCGAGCTGGGCAGGCCATGTCATCTCCTGGTTTCTGTGCCCCGTTCCTCATCTCTCTCCGGTGGGCCCCAGCACAGGCACTGAGTTTAGAGGTTCTTGGAGCCAGGAGAGCCCCACGGCACAGATGGAGAAACAGCCCAGAGAGGGGCAGGGTTGTGCCCACAGTCACACACACAGCAAGCAAGAGGACACCACAGCCAGGACTGGACCCCAGCCTCTTCCCCAGCTGGCCCTGCCTGAATGACTGACAGATCCCCTGGTTTTCCATTTCATACACCACTACAGGAGCCATGGGGTAACCTGGCCTGGGCATTGAGGCCTGGGTTCAGGTTCCAAGCTGCCCTCTACCTTGGACCCAGGATCCATGTTCAGCATGTCTGCCTCTGGAATGAGACCTGCTTTCTCAGGAGGTGGTGTCTGCCTCCTCTCCAGTGCCCAGAGCACAGTGTAGGCCTGGGGGCAGGCCAGGTTGGAGGCCAGGAGAGAGGGAAAGGGTGGAGGTGGTCTCCCACAGCCCCTTCCCTTTGTCCTGGGCCCAGAGCCACAGTGGCTTCCAGGGACCTCTGGACACAAGAGCAGGAAGAAGATAAGTCTGGGGGAAGGGAAATGAGGTGGAAGAAATCAACAGGTAGACAGACAGGTGGAATTCCCCGCCCCCCCATCCTGGGATCAAGCACAGGGCATGTCCAGGGGGCAGACCCAGAACAGGCTGGGGCAGGAGGTGAGGAGGGGGCAGAAGCTCAACAAACACCTGTGGCTGAGGCCTCCTGAAGTGACCCAATCATCCCTGGAGACTCTGGCTTCAGACCTGCTGTGTGGCCTTGGTAAGCCACTCCCCTTTCTGGGTCTCAGCTTTTGCATTTATCAAACAAGAATGGGATGATGAGAACACTGCATCATTCAAAGAGTTATTGATGGGGTCAAATGCCATCATGTTGACTAAGATGGGAACCCAAGCGGAGAGGGGCAGGGGCTCTAGAGTCACCTGACAAGTCTGATCTGGCCACAAGAGGTCTGTTGTGGCATTCTGGACCCAAAGCTGCCAGCTCCAGTCCTGGACTGGGCTGGGTTTATTCATTAACCAAGCCAGATGGAGGAGGCAGCTCCACCCTGTTGACACAGAGGGTGGGAGTACTGGACTCAGTTCAGACCTTCCCCTTCCTTTCCTTCTAGAAACACTTCCCCACCCCACTGCGCAGCGCCAGCCTTAAGCCTTTCCCAGGTCACAGTCAGGAAGACAACCTTGTTCTCACAACAACCTTGCTCACCTTTCATTTAATTTGTTCCTTCCTTTTTTCCTTCCTTCCATCCTTCATTCAACCAACATCTCTGCTCTGTCTGTGTTGGATGCTAGGGATGCAAAGAGGGATAGGACCTGTCCCTGCCCTCAGAGAGCACCAAGCTGGGACATACCAGCTGTCCTTCCCTTCCCTGCTCCTCTGGCTCAGACACAGGTCAGATCCCCCCAAAACCCCCAGCCCAGGGTCCTCAGACCTGGGCAGAGAGTCCCAGATGGGGAGACACACATGGAAACCCAGAGAGCAAGAGACAATCAGATGGCCAGGGTGCAGACAGAGAGTCATAGAGGGGAGAAGGAAAGGCAGAAAGGGTGAGCCAGAAGGCCACATAGGGACAGATGGACAAAACTGTAAATGACTAAGATAAGGTGAGGCAGAAAGGCACAGGGTCAGAGAGGGAACGTCAGGCATCTCCAGCCCTGGTGTGAGGCCAAGATGCCCGAGCTCAGTCAGAGAGCAGGTCCAGGCAGGAGGGGCTGGAATGGGGGGAGGGCAGGAGTGCCCTGAGTCCAGTGCCCTGCCCCCACTTGGAACAGGAATACACTCCTCCACACATGCTTTCGAGAAGGAAAACCAAAAGGGGAAGGCAAGGGAAAGGGAAGGGAGGTAAAGGACACAGTCACGCGAGGACCCTCGAAGGAAGAACTGCCCCAGACAAAACGTGGCACTCACAGCAATGCCAGATGTGTTGGGGCAGCTACTGAGGCCTCTAGACCAGAGTCATCACCAGCCTCTGTCCCATCTAGTCCCTCAAGGGAGGTGGGCTCATGGGGTCCCAAACCCCAAGCCTGCCCTGTGGTGGCAAAGAGAGGAAAATCATGGGGTTGTGAGGAGGGGGGCTGATGGCTGTGAGGGGGCCAATGTGCCTGTGTCTGCCCTGCACCTTTGGCCTCCTTTGGCCCCCTCCTCCCCCGGCCTGGCTCTGTAAAGCAGGAACATCCAAGCCCTGCCTTCAGGATCTGCCAGCCACAATCCTGAATTCCTGCAGGAGACTCAGGGAGCAGCCAGGGAGGGAAGGAGGAAGAGCAAGCACCAGGCAGGAAGGAATCAGGTCCCTGGCACCCAAGGGTGCAGAGAGTGGGGGAGGAGACCCAGCTCAGGCTGAGAGAACCAGGAATTAGGAAGAGATGGGTTCAGTCTCCCACCTGCACAAGTCAAGTCAGGGATGAGGTGAAGGCTTCCGGGGGCGGAGGGGTCCCCGAGGGAGGCCACTCCCTAGACGGGCCTGGAAGCAGCCCACCTACCCAGAACAGGCAGGGGCAGGCAGAAGCCTGGGTTCTGGCTGGGTAAGCCAGAGTGAGTCACACCCCCCTCTCTGGGCCTCAACTGGCCCATCTCTATGATGGGGGGGCTTGCCCAGCCAACTGTGCCTCCTCCTGGCTTCTGGCAGGAGACTTTTTCTGAAGTGCACCACCAGGTGTCTGTGGCCCTGCGGGAGGACCAGGAAACTCCTTGTCAGAGGCGGCAAGGGCGCAGTGGAGGCTGCACGTGGGGCAGGGCAACCCTACCTTGATCTTGTGCAGGGTCCGATCCATGTCCATAGCCTGCACCCACACAGACACGCCGGCCTTGCTGTAGGTCAGGTTCCAGCCCGCCTCGGCCTCACACTCTGACCGGAAGCTGCGGAAGTCCTGGTCGTCGGGCACCTGGACGCTGTCGCGGCCCAAGACTGGCCGAGGCCCTTGGGGCTCTGTTGAGGCTGCCGACTTCTCCATGAGGAGGCCCAGGGCCCTGGTCCTAGTCTGGCTCTCCTGGGTCCTCCGCGGAGGCTCCGACAACGTCGACGCGGCTGCAGATGCTGACGCCACCTTCCTGGGACCTGCAAGACCGGTTTGGGGACCCAAGTCAGTGCGTTGGGGGCGTGGGTGCAAAAGTCCAGGGTCCTGGGCAGGTGGAGAGTTCGAGATAGGCAGGGGCTGGCCCCCTGGAGGGGACGGACCGGCAGAGGGCAGTCACGGGGGCCGCCCCCTAAGGAACGACCCCAGACCTCCTGGGGCCGGAGCGAGGGCTGCGGATCGGTGCGGGGGCCCGCGGGAGCCCGTCGGGACCCGGGGGAGGCCGGGACGCAGGTGACGGGCGGTCCCGCGGCGTCCGCGCCGCGCCGGCCGGACCGGCTCAACTAACTCGGCAGCGGCGCCAGCGCGGGAAGCGCGCGGGGGGCGGGGGGCGCCGCGGGCCGGCCGCTCACCTGTGCCCGCCGCTCCGCCGGGGCCCGCCGGGCCGGGGTGCCCGCGCCGCCGCCGCAGCTGCCGGGGCGACCGGGGCCGCGCGGGGGCTCCGGGGGAGGAGCCGTGGGTCCCGCCGCCGGCCCCGCCCCCGCCCCGCGCGCCCCTGCCTCCCTCCCGCCCTCGCTCCCTCCCCGCGGGCTGGGCTCGGGGCTCGGGCTCCGCTCGCCCGGCTCAGGATTTTCCAGGCTGCGGAGGTACTGCTGACAGGGCTCCGAGCCCCGCCCCGCCCCGCCCCGCCCCGCAGGGTCCTAGCGCCCGCCCCCACGCGCCCCGGAGAGGACCCGGTCCTGGAGGGACCAGTCCTCAGGCGAGGGTTGGGGACCGGGCAGGGAGGCGCCGAGATAGAGTGGGCTCTGAGAGGAGGGGCGAGGAGGTGCTAGAAGCGGGATTCTGGAAGTTAATTGTGAACCCCTTCTCTCCACTCCCTCCTATACTCACAAGTACACACCTCTGCAACAACCTACTTACACGCAGGCACACTGTCCCCAGAACAACCCAGAGACACCCCCACACGACACCCCAGAGACTCAAAGATGGGCACACACACAACCCAATCAAGAGCAACTCAGAGATGCCCACAGCCTGCATCCCCCACCAACCACTCGCCTCAAGGTTCACAGGCTGGCAGGACTTGGGCAAGATCTCCACTCCGGTCTCACTCCCAGCTGGGAGCTCTAACCAGGCTCCCCTCCAGCCCCAGACTCTGGCCCTCCTCCACCACCACCCCTCCTGAGCACCCACGCCTGTGTCCTCACACCTCCCATGGACTAGACTAGGCTCTCAAGAGCATCTGGCTCCAGAGCTCTGGGGCTCCCCTGTCCCTCCCCAGGCAGAGCTGGCCAGAACTCCATAGCCCCAGGGGAGATAAATCCACCAGCACCCCAGCCACCCCTTCCAGCCTGGGAGGCTGCCACCTGCCCTCTGGGTCCTAGTGCCAGCTCTGCCTCCAGCTGCTCTGTGTGAACTGAGGCCAATAGTTTAACTTCTCTGAGGCCAGCCTAGTAAGGGTGTGGCAAAGGGTCCAAGGCTGAGCATTCACTGACCTCAGTGACTGGCCCTGGACCACAGAGGGCAGCGAAGGCCCGTGGTGAGCTCCTCTGGATGGGCAGTTAACAGGGCCCAACAAAAGCCCACTACTTGCCCAGTGTCACACAGTGAGCACATGGCTCTCCTGTCCAGAACCCGGGTCTCAGCCTCCTCCCTCCCCAGGGTTCCTTCCTCTACGCTGGCTGCCCCATCCTCTCTGGGCCTTCGTTTCCCATATGTAGAATAAGGGACTCAGAATGTCTACCCTCTGAGCCTCGCCATCCTAGAGCTCTGGGATGGAACAGCTTTTCCTAAAGGCGCTACAGAAAGATGAGGAGTTGTCACGGTGGATTCACAAATAGAGGTGTTTCTTCCTGAAATGCTCAGGGCTCTGAGATGTTTGTGAATCAGGCCCAATCTGTATCTCCTTTGAGGTACAGGGAGCTGTGATGTGAGTGAGCAGGGAGCTGTGATGGCAAGTGAGCCTGGGGCATTCTGCAAAGTAAATCCTGTAAAATGAGTTGTAGGTCCCCATGAGACCTGTGTGACAACCTTAGCTCTCCAGTGTGGGGGGCATAGTCAGATAAGCACCCCCGCCCTTCTAACCCACATCCTTTAGGTGTGTGGCAGTGGGTGGCAGGGGGACTGGCTCTGGGGTCAGGAGGCCAGGGCTCTGGCTCTCTGCTATGTACCTCCACTGCCTCCACCCCAAGTGTAGGCAAGTCACAGCCCCTCCCCTGGCTTCAGTGGTTTTGTCCGACAGCCTCACACCCAAGCTGGTGGGAGAACCAAAGAGGGGCATGCAGAGCCTACTTGTGAACTGCAGCCTCCAGGGTCTGTCTTGAGGAAAAGAGAGGGGAGTTACTGGCCTGGTGGCCCCTGCCTTCTTAGCACCCCAATAACACACATCTCAGCCAACAGCAGGCACCAGGGCAGTCAACTTCTCATGCCCATCAGCCCAGGCTAAGGTAAAAGAGATAAGGCTGGAGTGACAGCAGGCGATAGTGAGGGCAGACTGACAGAAGGACTTCCCCACCCCCAGACAGCTGCCAGTCAGAGGGAGACACAAACTCAGGGAGGTACAGATGGCAGAAACCAAACCATCACTCAAATCCAAACACAGATTAACCAAGAATGAATCTTTTGGTTCTCGGGTCAGAAAAGATGGGTGCCCTGGTACTCCTGGGCTTGGATGGCCATGCCCTGGGCTCAATCCTAGGTACTGGGTTCAGGCCAGGCTACCTGGCCAGTGGGTGGGCAGAGGGGCATCACTCTCCATCCTACTCATCATTAATTTGCCCTTGCAAGGCCGCCTCCCAACCAGGAATTTAGGAATCTCTGGCTCAGGGGTCCATGACAGCCTCTCAAACATGCCTGGATCAAAGCAGATTCATATCCTGTCTCAAACACCCCTGAGCAGAAGAGGGAAGGGCCTTGTCTGCTTAAGGGCAGAAGAGTGAGCCTGGGAGAGCTGGGAGGAAGGGTCTGGGGGAGGAGTCTAGAGAGCAGTCCTAGGACTTGGCCACCCCTGCGTCCCACAGCCTGGCAGTGCAAAGGGCCTGTGGACCTCGGTTCAAATCCAGGCTACAGCATTTCCTAGCTGTATGACCTAGGGCAGGTGACATGTCCTCTCTAAGCCTCAGTTTCCTCATCTAGAATACTACTACTTACTCTCTGAGAATGCAATCAAGAGTTGTACACATGTCAGTTTCACCCCCAAATAAGTAACCAAAAAATGACTGGAGAGAGAGTAGGGAGGAATACACTGTCCAAAAATGGCATGTTTCAAAAAAAAGTGTTGAGGTAACATCCTGATATGATGGTTGTTAAGATTCTCATGAAAGATTAAACAGTAGAAAAGGTTGGCAAAGTGTGACCCTGCTTGGCCCCCTGCAGCCCTCTGCCCCAGCCACAGGGCCCCTCCACAGGAGGTGGATCAAGGTGCCTCTCTGGGCCCTCAGGGCAGGGCCCAGGTCTGGGTCCCAGCCCCAGAATGGGGCATCACAGAGCAGGAGTCAGAGTGGGTGTGGAAGGCGGGAGCATGTACAAGGAGGAGAAGGTGCTTAGCAAACTGAGAGGCCTCATGGGAATGTGAGGAATCATTACGCAGGGCGCTGAGCGAGCGCTGTGCTTACACGTGCCCCCCACAGAGAGAGCAGCTGAGGCTGTGGGAGGCACGGGGACACCCCTGAATCACCCAGCAAGTCAGAGCCCATATGGGGACCTCTAGTACCTCAGGACTGTGACTCCTGGAATGGGGGCAGGGGGCTGTTTGGAGAGATTCACATCAGACTTTGCTGGCTGCCCCCTGACAGCTGTTGGAGCAGGGGTTAGGGCACCTGCCTGGAGCCACCCATGACCTGGTTCCTAACACTCCCCTCAACTCGCCCCACCTACCCCCCATCAGAACTAAAGACCCTCAGACTAATGAGCCTCTCTCTGTACAGATGGAGAAACAAAGGCCCAGCTAACAGAGACAAAGCAGAGGTAAGAACCGAGGTCTCTCAGCTCCTCTCTGGCCCTGCTCCCCATTACACGCTACCCCTTCCACTGCAAGGTCACTGGAGGTGACCTTGGCGCAGTCACCACCCTCTCTCAGCCTCAAGATTCAGCCTCCACCCAGGGCCCCCACTGCCTAGTGTCCTGGACAACGAGGGGCCACCAAGTCTTAACTTGCTCCTGGGTGCTCCCTCCTACTCACCATCTAGTCAGACAGACGGATGGCTGCCTCAATCTCCCCTCTGGGAGATGAGGAGAAGGCCCCCACCTGGCCCCTTCTCCCCCCACACCCTCCTCAGGGGTAACCTGGCCTGCCAGTTTAGGTGGAGAAGATTCCCAGGTTGCCTAGGGCAATGAGGCAGTATCCTGGGGGCACTGTTCTAGAAGATTGGGCAGTGACCTGTATGATGTCACCAGGAAGCAGCAGAGTAGAGACGTGGTTGGAGAGGCTCCCCTGGAAGGGCCCAGGACAGAGCACTCTGAGGCCGCCAGAACTGGCTTGGCCTTGAGAGGGACGTGTCCTTTACAGTCTGATGGCGGGTGGCAGTAGACTGTGCATCCCGGTCGGGTCTGGAGCCGGATCTAAGTGTTTGCCCTGGGCGGGGTGGGCCTCCTACCCCTGCTGGGCCTCACTGAGAAAACAGCCCAAACCCTGCCCCAAGGGAGCTGCTGGAGCCTCAGGGAGTCACAGAGAGGCACACAGCCACATCTTGCTCCTCCTGTGACAATGTCACAGCCACATACCATCACTCTGGTCTCCTGTCACAGTTCCACACAGCCACACACCTCCTCAGTCTCACGTGGGGCCCAGTGGCACAGGGACACACGCTTGGGCACGCCAGGTCACCCAGAGCACCAAAGCAGAGGCACCAGATAAAACACAAAACGTCTAGTGGAATTTGATTTCCCGATAAGCAAAGAATCATTTTTAGTATAAGTATGTCCCAAATATTTGCTAAATCTGGCAACCTGATACCTGAGGCACTGCCACACCCACGTCACAAAGCCTCCAAGTGCCACACAATTGCACACCAGTTCTCACACAGACCTCGGTCCCTCACCTGCCCTGACCCAAGTAACAGTTGTCACATACACACACACACGCACACATGCATGCACACACACCGCCCTACACATGCTGTCTGTGAAGAGGCCCCGGGCCAGAGGGAGTCTTCCATACCCATTTTATCTGACCTTTACAACAACCTTAAGTGGAAGGTCAGGCAGGGCCCATTAGCCCCATTAGACAGACAAGGAAAATAAGGTCCAGCAAGAAACAGAACCTATTCTTGGTGTCCCCACATGTTACCCTGGGTATGGGGCAGGAGAGGTGTGAGGGAAGTTGTCATACCTGGATCAGGCTATGTCCCTGGGCAGAGCCAGCTCCCCAAGCAGGCCTCTCAGAGGAGCCTCTCCCCTCAGGAACAATAATAGCCTAGGGGTTTTGGGGCTGGACCCCGACCCCTTCTCCCACCATCCAAAGGGGAATCCTGAATGCTCCCCAGAGGCCCCTGTAGTCTCAAGAGGTGGAAACTGTCCTGAGTCAGGATGCTGAGGGCGCAGCTTTGAGATTAAAGAATAAGAAACCAAAAGAAGGAAGTTGTGGGGGTGTCAGAAAGGGACCCATCATCCCAGGGCTGGAGTTCTTGCCCTGGTAGAAGAAGGGCCAGATAACCTCGTCCTTCCTGAAGACACACAAAGATGCCCTCACCCCCACTGCCACCCACCTGAGCACAGAGCCGAGGGGAGGGCCTGGGTCAGGCCGATGGATCAGGAACCTCTGACAGGAAACTCCAGGGCTTTTGGAAGGCTGTATCGACCCAGCAATAGAACTGGGCTCCTGCAGGCAGCAGTGCCCAATAGACATCAGCAGCAGGGGGACCCAGCATGCAGAGGAGGGTGGTGGCCACCTGGGCCTGGGGCACTCCCAAAGTAGGGGGTGGGACCCCCATGGTTCTGCTCTGGGCCCTGCCCACCTTGGGGAAGGCCCTACACCTCCCTAGGCCTGTTTTCCTGTCAAAGTCATGGTGCTCAAGATGCCTCCCCACCAGGCTGAGGCAGGGGGGTGGGCTCTGTTAACTGTGAAGTCCTGCATGGTGGTGGTGGTGGGGGTCTCTGTTAGACTCTTCTCTCCCTAGATCCTGGGGGTACCCGGGGCAGCAGGACCCTCAAGGCCCAGAGGGAAGTTCCCAAAGCTCTAGAGTACAGGGACTGGAGGATGGGGAGGGAAGATGGGAGAGGAGGCAGGACAGATGGGGTGAAATACCCTGCTCAGCCGTCTAGCATAATGGCTAAGAGCTTGGGCTAGGGAGCCAGGTTGTCTGGGTAAGAACCTCTTACTGTGTGATCTAGAACAAGTTACCTAGCCTCTCTGTGTCTCAGTTCTCCTATTTCTAAAATGGGTAGACTAGTAGGATTTACATCACTGTAATGGGGATGCAGTGAGTTCATGTACATGGAGTGTTTAGCACCGTGCCTAGTGAGCAGTATGTGCTCAACAAATGCCACAGCTGCTATCAGTTCTTATCTTCTGAGACCCCTTACCCCCAGGCCTGGCCTCTGTCCCCAAGGCATAGCCTCTTTCCTACTCTTTGCTCCTCGACCTGGAGGCAGTACCTTCCTCTTCTCCTGATCTGGAGGAAAAGAAACAGCCTGGGTTCACCTGGAGCCTGGAGGGTGGAGAATAAAGCAGAGGTGGGTGCTATGACATTTTGCCCCCCCACCCCCAATTCCAAACAGAGCTGCAAAGGCCTGGATGGGTCCCCTTTGGGAGGCCTTTGCTCAATGGCATTAGCTTCTTACATCCACAGAGCCCCCTCCTCAGTGTCCAACAACCAGGTGCTAGGACAGCAGCAGGACACAGGGAGCCTGGCCATGCTGACAGTAGGCAGGACAGTACTGAGATATCTACACTCCAGGGGCTGGTTCCCACCATGTGAAAGGCTGGTGTGGGGAAGGCTCCCTAGGGGCTCTGAGAGTGGAGCTGAAGACTCTGCCTGGGTCAGCGTTCATTCTGGGGTCAAAATCCACAGCTGGAACAGGCCTAGAACAGGCTCAGCTTCCATGGGGCACTGCTGTACAAGAGATGCCTGCCAATCACTGCCCCCTGCCCTGACGTCCTGGTGCCCCAGGTCAGCAGGCATCTCCACAGTTCTCCCCCTGGGGAGGCTGCCTCCTTCAGCACCTTCTAAATTTAGGGCTTGAGCTCTGTGACTCATTCCTGGATCTGCTCTGCTCCCCCCCCCCGCCCCCCAGGAGTGTGCTCCCATGGTATTTTTATCCTCTGCTGCCTCAGAGTGATTAATAAGGCCCTAGAATCCTGTAGCAGCCATATACACCAAGGAGAGCTCCCAGTCCACCCCCCAGGTCAGCTCTGGGTTTCTCTCTGATCAGGTATTATACTCCCCCTCCATTTACCTCTCCACGTACCCACTCCACCCCGCCACACCCCAGCCAGAGCCCACCCAGGTGGCCACACTGGGGGCTGGCTCCAAGTAGGACTGTGGTGGCAGTGGGGCAGGAGAGATGGAGCCAAGCCCTGCCTCCTCCAAATCGGCTACTGGGCAGAGCCCTAGCCTAATATCAAGACACCTGAGTTCTGGCCTGGACTCACTCCTACCTTACTGTGGGGCTCTTGGTGAGTTCTCGGCCTCTCTGGGCTTCTCTTTCATCCTCTATAAATAAGGGGTTTGAACCGGACCTCCATTAGGGAGGCTTGGACCAGAGTTGAAATTACCATTGGGCCAGACCTCCACCTTCAAATGGAGTGGGCCAGGGATGGGGTTTCTGGTGTTGGGCCCTGTTGCTCCCCCCCCCACCCCCCCCGCCCAGGCTCCTCTCTGTCTTCAGCTCCTGCTCTGTTCAGGGGACACACAGGCCAAGCCCCTGCTGTCAGCCTTTTTGGACTTCTGCCCTATAGGATAGGGAGGAAGGGTCATGCATGACCCCACCCCCTGGGTCCGGTTCTGGTCTGACTGTCCAGGGCTGAACTGTGCAGCTTGGGGACAGAATCACCTTAACTCTGGACCAGGTTACGGGGACAGGAACCATGGGCATGTAGTGGTGTAAATGCTCGAGGCACCTGTTCCCTGCCAGGTGTCCAGTGCCAGAGGAGGAAATGGGGATGTGGGTGCCCCCTTCGACTTCCAGAAATGCAGGCTCTCAGGGCATAAGTGGAGGTATCTAGGAGATGTGCAGACCTGGGGCGGCAGCATCTCTACCCCTGCCTGGCTCTAGGAGAACCCTGTCTGCAGCCAGCCTCACCCTGTGTTCATGAGTAATGACAGTAGCTCATGTTTACTGAGTTCACACCACGTACCTGGTGCTGCTCTATGCACTTAACAGGTCTCAACTCATATAATTCATAGTTAAACCTCGAGACAGCCCTGGATAAGGCTTACCACCCTCACTCTACAGACAATTTGAGGCTCAGAGAGTAGCAACTTGCCAAGGGTCATAGCATTAAATCACTGGGAGGGCTGGTTAGAAGCCAGGTCTGACTGCAATCCTGGCTTGTTTGCTACCCCAAGGTAGCTTTTCTCAGGGCATACATTAGACACTCAGTAAATGTTTGATGAAGATGTTTGATCACTGCCAGGTAATGGAAAGATCCCTATCCTAGTCCAGTTCTACCCCAACTCCTTTGTGTCCTTAAGAGAGCCTTTTTCCTCCTTTAGTCTCAGTTTCCCCTGCTGAAAACAGAGATGATAAGCGAAGGCCCAGAGAATTAGACACTTGGAAGTGGGCAGGTTCTTGGACTTCTATTTCTACAAATACCTGCCTTACATGACTTGCCTGAGGAGGCCCATCTGCAACCAGACCTCAGGGTCTCCCAGCCACTCCCCACACCTATGCCCAGAATCTCTAAGAGCACTCCAGAAACAGCTGGATACAGCTCAGCTCCAAGGGACAGAGAAAAGCTCACTTCCCTGGTGGGCAGTTGCCTGATCCTGGGGAGAGGCAGTCGGGATGGTATGCCCATGGTGCCACCTGGGTGCTCCACTTCGCTGGGGGAGTGGCTCCTACAGCCTCAGCTCAATGTGCATCACTTCCTCTCCTCATCACTCAGGCCAGCCCAGGTATCACCTTGAGTTGCCACTGGCCCTATCTGGAGTCACCTAAGCACTCCACTCCTCCCAGGCTCAGGAAGAGAGCCCAACGCCCTCCCACTCCTTTTCATCCAGGGTTTGTCCCAGTAGCACTACCCCATTATTTGTCACACCTGGACTCTCCCTTACTTGCACCAGTCCTGAGAAGCAGGGTCTGTACAGCTCCAGAAACACTGTTCCCTTTCTCCAGGATTCTCCAGATCCTCCTTAGCTTCCTGCCTCTGGTAGTCATCTCAGCAGAGCAGGGCCCTCCTCCATTAGGCTGAGGTGGGGTAGAAGGATTGGGAACAGGGACTACCGCAGGCCCTCAGAGTACAGTCGGTGTCTTGAAGCCTGTATGCAACAAAGACCCTGATCCTTGGGGTGCTGGGAAGGGCTCCAGGCCCAAAGGCAGGAGGGCTGGGCTTTAGCCCTTGTCACAGACTGCTGAGACCTCGGGCAAGCCCCTGCCCCTCTTGGGGCCCTCAGTGTTGCAATTTTGTAGAAGGAGGAAATGGGTCCCTCAGCCTGCAATCACCTGATTATAATAATCATTTGCCTTTATAGACTGCTTGGGAATTTAGTTTCACTCCTGGATCTCATTTGATCCTCCCAACAACCTATTTCCATTTACAAATAAGAAGGCTTAGTCCTCAAGGGAACAAAATTACCCAAGGTCACACAGCAAGTTAGAAGCAAGCCTGGGTTAAAGTCTTTGAATCCTGGCCCATCTCTGGTCCTTCACACTCTATGATGCCAGGACTCTGGCTGTGTGACTTTCTCTGACCCGTTGCTCATTGGTAAAAGGACTGCTCTGGGGATCAAATTAAGAGAGGCAATGACGAGGGCTGTGCTTTGCAAACCATAAGATAAAGGACAACAGAGACGACAGGACCAGTACCTTACTGTTTATTACTGTTATCTTGGCTAAGGCGCCCTCACGCGTCGGTCCCGAGACGCTCCGTCTGCGCAGGCGCTCTGGGGTGTTTACAGAGGCCGCGAGAACCCGTTTGCGCAAGCGCTTCCCGCCAGGGGCCGCCAGCTTCTTGCCTTGGGACTCAGCGCGGTGCTACCCCGAAGACCTCTTGTGGTTGTGGCTACTCGGTTACCACGGGGCCCCTGTCGGCTCCGCTTCGGTGGAGGCGTCTCCACAGCCCCAGAGCGGGGGAGATCTGAGGAGGAGACACAGCGCGGTCGCTATCCTCCTTCTCCTTTCCCGGGAGTCCAGCATCGCAGTCACCGCTCCACTGAACCTCGGGGGCCGATTCCGGGGCCCCTCTCGGCAAACGTGGCGGCGGCAGTGAATTCCACCGGAACGGCCCACGCACTGCTTCCTGGGAGTCTTAGTCCACGACTAGAACCTTCCGAGTGTTGGAACGCTGTAGAAACTACCTTTCCCAGAAGCCCAAGAGCCAGAGTCCCCCGAAGAGGGGCCCGGAGCATGTTGGGAGATGGAGTTTGGGGACGGTAGTGGGTTTGCGCGGGCAGGAAAATGCTGTATAGCAGTGGCGCCCAGTGCTCTGAGCCTGGGCTTGTGGGTTCGAGGTACGCGTGTGTTACACATTAGCTGTCATCGGAGGAGAGTAGCGTTGTTACGGCTGAGTGTTAGAAAGAATACTGCTCACTACCTCGCTACACCTCCCACACGGCTTCCACTCTTATCACTCCTTGGAGACTGCACTCATAGGGGTCACCATCTCCTGGGACTCAGTCCTTTTAATGCTGTTCAACAGAACTTTTTGCGATTATGTCAATGTTCTCTATCTACACTGTCCAGTACGGTAGCAACTAGTCTGTGGTTACCGAACACTTGACACGTGGCTAAGTGCCATGGAGGAATAAAATTTTACTTAATTGAATTTTTTAAAAAACAAATTAATCACTTTAAAGTTAAATAGCCACCTGTGGCTAGTGGCTACCATACTATTGGGCGGCGGCGCAGTAAACTAGACCTCTTAGCGGCGGCGTTCATCACCAACAATCACCCTCCTGCTTTGTGAGACTTGCACTTTAGTTTTCTTCCTGTCTACTCACTGCTCTCAGTCTTCACAGATTCCTCCTCCATTGTTTGTCCCTTGAAAACCTAAAAATTAGTTTGGACTGTAAAAATCTGCCCGCTATTCGTCAGGCTAGAATAACAGACAGATAAAGCCAGCTGCAAAATTAACGGGAAATAATATTTTTCCCAAGGACATACTACAGCCATAAAATGTCATAACAACCCCCTCCTTTGAGTGGCTGCTTCTTTCTTTCTTTCTTTTTTTTGTTTGTGGGGAAGACCAGCCCTGAGCTAACATCCGTTGCCAATCCTCCTCTTTTTGCTGAGGAAGACTGGCCCTGGGCTAACATCCGTGCCCATCTTCCTCCACGTTATATGGGATGCCGCCACGACATGGCTGACAGGCAGTTTGTCGGCGGGCGCCCGGGATCCGAACTTGCGAAGCCTGGGCTGCCAAGCGCGGACAAAACCGCTGTGCCACCGGGTGGCCCCCCAAGTGGCTGCTTCTTTCTTATTCGCTGAGCAACTCTGTTTTCTAAAATCATAGACTATCAAAAACTTTGCTGTTTGAAATTATATGGGTAAGAATGAAACTCTTGCCTGAGGATCTATAATCACTAAACCCACAGGGTTTACACCCAGGTGCAGAGATTCAGATAAGGGATTTCTGAATATAACATTCCACATCTATCCTCACTTTACTGTGTCCAAGGAAACAGGACCCTGGCTCCACCTAGCAATCTAGACCTGATGTTGGTCCCTTTACACACAGCTCTGCTTTGTTTTGAGCCATCAAAATATTGCTTTATTTCACCTAATCTCCACTTGTCTCTTAAGTTCTGTAATAACTCTCACTTTTCCTTTGTGTCTGGTGGGACACCCCATGGTTCCTCTGGGGGGTTGTCTTCCTCATAGCAACGGGTCAATAAATCTGACTCTGTGGGACTATGGGTTTGTCCCTGATGGTCTTTGGCTGATTGTGCTAGGACACCCTGAAATATTGGTGTCCTCCGGGTTCAGTCATAGGCCCTCTCTTCACTCTGCTTACTCTCTGTGGATGACCTCATTCATGTCCATCCATATTCTGACCACTCCCCAACCTCCAGCCCATGCCTTTCTCCTGCCTCCGGGACATCTCTTTCTGGTTGACTCACAGGTTCTTTAAACTTAGTGTGTTCAAAACGGAACTTTTTTTTTTTTTTGGCAACCACTCCTCACTGCTGTGTTGCGAGTGAGAACTAGGCACTGAGCATCTGTGACCGTGAGATGGGTGGGGATATTCCTCACCTGGGCCTGGTACCTCTTCACCCACTATCCTCAAACTGCATCACACTGAATACATAGGTCAGTGTCCTAAAACCTTAGAAAGTTGGAAGGAGTTGGGGGGCAGGTAGAAATGGGGCCTGAATGACTCTGCCCTTGTCTTTGCCCTTCAACAAAGGGTGGGGCCTCAATTCCATTCCCCACGTCCTAACCAACTCTGAATATTATTCAGTTTCTTAATTTTTGCCAAAATCTGATGAGTGAAAAAGGACCCCTCACTCATACTTTAACTTACATTTCACTAGTTGTGCATAGTTTTATTTTTTGTGGACCATTTGAATTTCTTCTTTTGATAAAGTCATCGCCCATTTTTATATTGGGTTTTCTGTTCTTTAGTTAAATTGTGGAAGTTCTTTAGATCTTCTGGACTTTCCTAATTTGCTATACCCCACCTGTCTCCTCCTTCTCCTCATCTCTTATGGTCCCTTCCATTGAAGCCCTTACACTCAGGGTCTCCACCCCATTCAGTCCCCAGTCCCTTTTGGTGCCTTGGGAATTTCATCTGCCTTCACTGAGCCTGGTGGTTTTCTCCTTGGACCAGCTCTGCAGAGGGGTGAGGTGTGGCCTGCCTGCTGCTAGGAGGGAGGCTGAGTACTGTTGGAGGGAGCTTCCTCTTGGGCTGTGCCTGGTTTTCTCTCCAACACATTTAAAACCAAACATACTTCAACATCCTGAGGATTTCACTTCCTCGTGAAGGACCCTCTTGCCACTTCATCCCACTCCACCTGTACTACATCTCATCTACCAAAGAAGTTGGTATTCCTCTTCTTCACATAACTTTGACCTGACTTCTTAGCAAATAAAAAGGGGTCATCTTTCCCTTTCCTGCCCATTTGAAGCATTGTTCACATCAGCCCATATTGAATGATGCCCAGATCACAAGTTTCTCCCCTTGGTGAGTGTAGTTTTAGTTCCCCCCTTCCCAAACACTGTGTTCCCTCTAAAGCAATAGTCAATAGTGCGTGGATGTGGCATGTAGGGAAGAACGGGGATCCCAGGACCCCAGTAGCTACAGATAAACTTGCTTCCCTCAAACCCTGAGTGTTTTGATCATTTCACACTTTTAAATCATTTAGTTTTGGCGGCCGGCCCGGTGGTGTAGTGGTTAAGTTCGCAAACTCCGCTTCGGCGGCCTAGGGTTTCGCAGGTTCGGATCCCAGGTGTGGACAGAAGCACTGCTTGTCAAGCCATGCTGTGGCGGCGTCCCATATAAAGTAGAGAAAGATGGTCACGGATGTTAGCCTGGGGCCAATCTTCCTCAGCAAAAAAGAGAGGAGGGTTGGGAACAGATGTTAGCTCAGGACTAGTCTTCCTCACACAAAAATAAATAAATAAATAATTTAGTTTTTAGTTCTATATTATTTAATTTATAATCTTTGGTGGGCCATTGGTTGTAGATGTAAACAACTAATTAAAGAGAGCATAAAAAGAAACCTGTGAATTTGCCTCAAGATGATTATTACCAGATTCTTGCTTTTATCCAATCAAAATTCATACACAGCACATTCAGATGTTGTTAGGACTGCAAAGCCATGTCTGGAAAAAAGAAAGAAAAAAGATGTGATGATCATACCCCATTTGGCTTTTCATGCACCAGGAATAAAGCCAACCCACTCCCACAGGCATCCTTTGTGAAAACTGCTTGCAAACAGCAATCTCAACCTTTCATCTCATCATTTAGAAGCAAAACTTAAGCATTATAAACAAAAAGTAAACCTGTTGGATTTTAAGAAGTATTATAAAGCATTATATCAGACATATATTTCCAATGTTAGGACACACAGAGCTAGTTCCTTCTTGTGCTGCATTGAATCCCATCTTGTGGATGTACCATGACATACGTAACCATTTGTGCTGTCGTACACTGGAGTGTATGACACATTGGGTCCAAGGGTGTGTGTGTGTGTGTGTGTGTGTGTGTGTGTGTGTGTGTGTGTGATATGGCCAAAGTGTCCTCCCAAGAGATTAGAGCTATTTACACTCCCACCAGGAGGAATGATGGACTCCATTCCCCACACCCTATCCAACTCTGAATGTTATTCAATTTCTTAATTTTTGCCAAAATCTGATGAGTGAAAAAGGACCTTTCATTCATACTTTAACTTACATTTCACTAGTTGTGCATAGTTTTATTTTTTGTGGACCATTTGATTTTGTTTTTTCTTTCGCAGGGGAGGATTTGCCCTAAGCTAACGTCTGTTGCCAATCTTCCTCCTTTTTCTTCCTTTTTTACCCCCCCCAAAACCCCAGTACATAGTTGTGTATAGTTGTAAATTCTTCTAGTTCTTGTATGTGAGCCGCCACCACAGCATGGCTACTGACAGACAAGTGGTGTGGTTCCACGCCTGAGAACTGAATCTGGGCCGCCAAAGCAGAACACCCTGAACTTTAACCACTAGGCCATCACGGCTGGCTCTTGATTTTCTTCTTTTGATAAAAGTCCATTTTTATATTGAGTTTTCTGTTCTTCAGTTGACTTGTGGAAGTTCTTCAGATCTTCTGGATTTTCCTATTTTGCTATATATGTTGTATTTTCTCCCCATCTATTGCCTCTCTTTTCTTTTTGTGTATGGGGTCTTTTGCTTTTTTTGAGTGAGTTTTTCCTTGTGGTGGTGGTAAAATATATATAACACAAATTTGCCATTTTATATGGCTAAATATATAACACAAAATTGCCATTTTAACCACTTTTTTTTTTTTTGGTGAGGAAGATTGGCCCTGAGCTAACATTTGTGCCAATCTTCCTCTACTTTGTATGTGGGTTGCTGCCACAGCATGGCTTGATGAGTGGTGTTGGTCTGCACCCAGGATCCAAACCCATGAACCCTGGGCCACTGAAGCAGAGCGTGTGAACTTAACCACTATGCCAGGGGGCCAGCCCCCATTTTAACCATTTTTTAAGTGTACAATTCAGTGGCATTAATTACATTCACAATGTTGTGTAACCATAACCACTATTTCCAAAACGATTTCATCATCCCAAACAGAAATTCTGTAAACATTAAGCAATTATTCCCCATTCCTCCTTCCCCCCAACCCCAGGTAACCTCTAATGTACTTTCTGTTTCCATGAATTCACCTATTCTATATTTTTTCTAAAGTGACATCATACAATATTTGTCCTTGTGTGTCCGACATTTCACATGGCCTATATTTTCAAGGTTCATACATGTTGTTGCATGTAACAGAATTTCATTCCTTTTTATGGCTGAATAATATTCCATTGTATGTGTATACCACATTTGTTTATTCATTCATCTGTTGATGGACACTTGAGTTGTTTCCACCTTTTGGCTTTTGTTAATAATGTTACTATGAACATGAGTATACAAATATCTGTTTGAATCCCTGCTTTCAGTTCTTGTGGATATTTACCTAGGAGTGGAATTGCTGGGTCATATGGTAGTTCTGTGTGGAATCTTTTGAGAAACTGTCCAACTGTTCTCCACATTAGTTGCACAATTTTACATCCCCACAAGCAATGCATAAAGTTTCCAATTTCTCCACATCCTTGCCAACACTCATTTCCTATTAAATTTTTTTTTCTTTTATTACAGCCATTCTAGTAGGTGTAAAGTGGCATCCCATTGTGGTTTTGATTTGCATTTCCTTAATGAGTAATGACATTGAGCACCTTTTCATGTGCTTATTGGCCTTTTTGTACACCTTATTTGGAGAATGTCTATTCAAATCCTTTGTTAGTTTTTTGAATTGGGTTGTTTTATTGCTGAGTTTTAGGAGTTCTTTATATGTTCTGGATACTAGACCTTTATCAGACAGATATTTGCAAATATCTTATCCTATTCTCTAGTTGGTCTTCTCACTTCCTTGATAGTCTCCTTTGATGCACAAAAGTTCTTAATTTTGATGAAGTCCAATCTGTCTGTTTTCCTTTGTTGCCTGTGCTTTTGGTATCACATCCATGAAATCATAGTCATGAAGATTTTCCCCAATGCTTCTGAGAGTTTTAGCTCTTAAGTTTAGGTCTTTGATACATTTTGAGCTATTTTTTGCATATGACATGAGGTGAGGATCCAACCACGTTCTTTTGCATGTGGAAATCCAGTTGTCCCAGCACCATTTGCTGAAGAAAAGGTCTTTCCCCATTGAATGGACTTGGCATCCTTGGCCAAAAATCAATTGGCCATAGATGTATGGGTTTATTTCTGGATCTCAATTCTATTCTAATGGTCGATATGTCTATCCTTATGCCAATACTATACTGTTTTGACCACTGTAGCTTTGTAGTACATCTTGAAGTATGAAGTCCTCCAACTTTGTCCTTTTTCAAGATTGTTTTGGCTATTCAGGGCCCCTTGCAATTATATATGAATTTGAGAATTGGCATTTCCATTTCTGCAAGAAAGGCTCTTGGAATTTTGATAGGGCATGGGTCTTTTATTGTTCAGAAAATTTCTGTTTTGATGTGGTTAAATTGTCTATCTTTTCCCTTATGATTTTTGCTTTTTGCATGTTTAGGAAGGTCTTCCCTAGCCCACGGTTATAGATAAATATCCTAATTATTTCTAATACCTTTATCATTTTTTTTCCTTCCCAAAGCCCCAGTCCATAGCTGTATATTCTAGTTGTAAGTCCTTCTGGTTCTCCTATGTGAGTTGCCACCATAGCATGGCTACTGATAGACGACTGGTGTGGTTCCATGCCTGGGAACTGAACCCAGGCTGCCAAAGTAGAGCACACCAAACTTTAACCACTAGGCTATCAGAGCTGGCTCACCTTTATCATTTTAATGGTTATAAACCATAATATAATATAATCCATCTGGAAATTACTTTTGCATATGGTGTGAAGTAAGGAATCTAACTATATTTTTTTCTCTAACTGGATAACTGATTGCTGTTACATAAATTATTGAAGAGACTCCTGTTTTCCACTTATTTGAAATGCCACCTCCATCATATATTAAATTCCTACATGTGAAGATCTATTTCTAGTTTCTACTCTGTTGTTAATATTGCCTATTTCTGAACCAACAACACACCATTTTCATTATAATAGTCTTTTTCATCATTCTTTTAAAATTTTTTCTTGGGTATTCTTTTTTTAAAAATTTTTTTTATTGATGTCTTAGTTTATAACACTGTGGGGTTTTAGTTGTACATTTTTGTTTGTCCGTCACCTTGTGGATGTAACCCTTTACCCCTTGTGCCCACCCCCACCCCCCTTCCCCTTGGTAACCACCAATCAGTTCTCTCTGTCCGTGTGTTCACTTATATTCCATATATGAGTAAGTTCATGCAGTGTCTGTCCTTCTCTCTCTGGCTTATTTCACTTAACATAATACCCTCTAGGTCCATCCATGTTGTTGCAAATGGGACAATTGTGTCTTTTCTTATGGCTGAGTAGTATTCCATTGTATGTATATATCACATCTTCTTTAACCAATCTTCAGTTGAGGGACACTTGGGTTGCTTCCACTTCTTGGCTATAGTGAATAATGCTGCAATGAACATAGGGGTGCATACGCCTCTTGTGATGGTTGATTTCACGTCCATTGGGTAGATGCCCAAGAGTGGTATTGCTTGATCATACGGTATTTCTATTTTTAATTTTTTGAGGACTCTCCATACTGTTTTCCATAGAGGCTGCACCAGTTTGCATTCCCACCAGCAGTGAATGAGGGTCCCCGTTTCTCCACAACCTCTCCAGCATTTGTTGTTATTTGTCTTTGTGATTATAGCCATTCTAACCGGTGTAAGGTGATATCTCAGTGTAGTTTTGATTTGCATTTCCCTGATGATTAGTGATGTTGAACATCTTTTCATGTGTCTATTGGCCATCTGTATCTCTTCCTTGGAAAAATGTCTGTTCATATCCTCTGCCCATTTTTTGATCGCGTTGTTTGTTTTCTTGTTGCTCAGTTGTATGAGACCTTTGTATATTACTGAGATTAATCCCTTGTCGGACAAACGATTTGCAAATATTTTCTCCCAGCTGGTGGGTTGTTTATTCATTTTGATCCTGGTTTCATCTTGGGTATTCTTTTTGAGATGAGTTTTAGAAACAACTTGTCAAGTTTCATAAGAAAGATATCCGATTGAGATTTCGACTGGAATACACTGAATTCATAAATTTGTGTAAATTATAACTTTATTTTTAGTCTTCCCAACCCCAAACATGTTATATATTTTCTCTCATTCAGGTATTTTTTTTATGTCCTAATTTAACTGATCACATTAAGATACATTAAATATATAATTGATACAAACATTCAAATTAATTTATGTTGTTCATTTGCAGCTTGTAAATTTTTTCTTGGGTATATTCCTAAGTACATTACTTTTTGTTGCTGTTGTGAATGACTTCTGTCAACATCTGTTACCAATCCTCCCCTTCTTGCCTGCGGAAGATTGTCTCTGAGCTAAAATCTGGGCCAATCCTCCTCTATTTTGCTTATGGGACGCTGCCACAGCATGGTTTGATGAGTGGCGCACAGGTCCGTGCCCAGGATCTGAACCCGCGAACCCCAGGCCGCTGAAGTGGAACATGTGAACTCAACCACTACGCCACTGGGCTGGGCCTACTTACATTTTCTAATTGGATATTACTGGGGTATATGATAACTATGAATATATATATTCTAAATATTACTTATAGAAACTTTCCTACAGGTTCACTAACATAGTTAAGCAGAGATCTATGTACAAGGCTGAACAGTGTAACATAATAAGAGCAAATAATTGGAAGTAGCCTAAATGTTTATCAACAGGAGACTATTAAATAAATTATAGTACATCCATACAATGAAATGCTTTGCAGCCTCAAAAGGAATGATCTATATATTCTGATATGGAAAGTTCTCTAAGCTATATTGAAAATAAATTGTTATATAAAGAAGCTAAGTATGGAACAGTGTGTAACTGCTACATCTGCGGGGGGTTTTTTTGCTGAAGAAGATTCACCCTGAGCTAACATTTGTGCCAATCTTCCTCTCTTTTGTATGTGGGTCACTGCCACAGCATGGCCACTGATGAGTGGTGCAGGTCCATGCCCGGGAACTGAACCCAGGCCGTGGAACTGAAGCATGCCAAACTTAACCACCAGGCCACAGGGCTGGCCCCCTACACTTGTGTTTCTATGTTTGTATAGGCATAAATATTTCTGGAAGAATACACACTAAATTGTTAGTGGTGGTGCTTCTAGAGAAAAAGACTGGGAAATTGGTGTGTGTCAGCAACAACTGTGTGTTCACACCCATTTTTCTCTTCCAGGGAACATGGGAAAACTACCTTTCCCAACAGTCCTAGCAGATGTAATCTCACCCAT
This sequence comes from Tapirus indicus, assembly GCA_031878705.1. NCBI lineage: Eukaryota > Metazoa > Chordata > Mammalia > Perissodactyla > Tapiridae > Tapirus > Tapirus indicus. The sequence goes on from CM062924.1 coordinate 28,103,725, forward strand.
GGGAATGTGGGTGGAGGAATGTGTCACTTCAGCTCCAAGGCAATCAAGCATCGTGTGAATCTTTTCCCCACTCACTCCTCCCCCAACCTCTCTCCCACCTGAGCAGTTGGGATCAAAAAACTTTGAGATGATGGACCTGTTGGGTAGAAGCAGAATCCAGAATCCAGCTACTATGCTCTGAGAAATCTAAGCCACGTGGAGGGGCCACATGTAGGTAGGCCCTTTGGTGTCCAGCTCTAATAGACCTCCCAGTCAACAGCCAGCATCTCCTGCCAGCCAAATGGGTGAGCTATGATTAGCACCCAGCCCAGCTGAGTCTTCAGAGACTCTAGTCCTGGTTGTGACTGCGACCACATGAAGAGACTCAAAGCGAGAATCACTCAGGTGAGCTCAGCCAACACATAGAATCGTGAGCGATATTAAGAAATAGTTGTGTGAAGTAATTGATAACCAAGAGGTCACAACCTGTCCTATCCAGACCAATATGACGATGTGAGGCAAAGGAGCTCACTCTTGGACTATTTGAGTTTTTAGCTATGGGCATGTGATTTATTTTTCAATTAAAAATAGCTACAATTTTGAATTCAAAACTTCTAAGCACTGGGTCATGAAAACTGGTTTTGTATACTTTTGATGCCACAGCAAGAGCAAAAAATATTTACTGGTCACCTCCTAAGTTGGTGCCAGGCCTGTTCTAGGTGTGGAAGACAGAGCCGGGATCAAGGCTGACTTGGTCCTGGCTTTCCTGAAGCTTCCAGCCTGGTAGAAGAGACAGATCATTAACAACCACACAAACACAGAAACATGATCCTTTCTGGGAGTGATAAGTGCTCTGAAAGGAAGAACAGTTAGACGATGCTGTAGACATTGATTGGAATGGAGGCTCTTTCAGACTGGGTGAACAGGGAAGATCTTCTGAGAGAAGGGGTAGTGCCAGCGCCTAAATGTTCTGGAGGAAGAGCAACAGGAATAGCGAACAGCAGGGCGAAGGTGCCAAGGTCGGACTGAATTCCAGTATTGTGAATAAGGCTTTCTTCACAGAGTAGAAAGAGGTGAAGTCAGAGATGTGGGCAGGAGCCAGAGCAAGCAGGGCCTGAAGGCCATGGTAAGGAGTTTGGGATTTGCTTCAAACACGCTAGAAAGCCTTTGGTTTTTAAATAATCCTTCTGGCTGCCGGGAGATGCCTAACACAGGTGCAAGCTTATAAAGTATGTTAGCTCTCTAAATCATGATATAATCACTTTTTATATTTATTGGTCAACGAATCATGTTTTTCTCACCTAATTAAAGACAAATTAAACAGCATGTTAAAAATAGACATTTGTCTTCATATATTATGAATGTTGCCTAAAATTTTATTTAAGTGAACTTTATAATACAATCTTTCATATTCTAAAGATAGAAGATAAATATTTTTAGTCAAAATAAATCACTTCTTTATCATATACCATTAAAAATGACAAAATTGGGACTGGCCCAGTGATGTAGCGGTTAACTCCACGTGCTCTGCTTTGGCAGCCCGGGGTTTGCAGGTTCGCATCCCGGGTGTGGACCGATGCACCTCTTGTCAAGCCATGCTGTGGCGGTGTCCCATATAAACTAGAGGAAGATGGGCACGGATGTTACCCAGGGCCAAATTTCCTCAGCAAAAAGAGGAGGATTGGCAACAGATCTTAGCTCAGCGCTAATCTTCCTCATTAAAAAAAAAAAAAAAAAAGACAAAATTATTTTAAATTTCCTAGAATTGTTTTGTGAGTCAAAAAAGGGTTAGGATCCCCTAACCCTAACATGACTCCTCACCTGGGAAAAATAGCACCTCTGCACCTCATAGCACCTCTGCCTTGTTAACACACCCTTCCATGCTCACAGTTCCAGCTCCTTTGATGGTGTCCCCAGGCACCCCAAAGCCAGCCAGTTCTAAGGGGAATTCATCACTGTCACCAACTGGCCCCGGGCCTCCATAGGCACCATGGCACCCCGGGCACACCTTCTGGTAAACATTACCACCCACTACCCACTCTTTCAACAGATAGGCCAAGCTTGGGCTGGGGCTGACGTCAGAGAAGCCTTAACTCAGTGCAGGGACAGGAAAGTTATGGAGGAGGTGACCCATGAGTAGGAGCCAGGCTGACTAGAGGGGAAGGTATTCCAAAGGAACACGTGGAAAAGAAATGGGGGTCAAAGACAATCACATGAGGGGGATTGAGCTCAGTTCACTGTGATTTCAAAGCAGAGCAGGGTACACTCTCCTGGGGTGTCACTGGTGTTTACTGCTTTCCAAGTCCTGTCACCCATTCCCATCTCAACAGACTGTCACCTCCAGGGCCTGCGTGGCTCCCTAACATTGTCCAATTTCTTTCCAAGTTTCCTGGGGATGGACAGGTCTGCATTCACTCACCAAGAGCAGGGCCTGCTGGGGTCTTACACAGTGTACCCCACGGTGAGGCTGGGCCCAGGGAATCCCTCCTTTCATTCTTCACACTGACCTGTGTCTGTAGAGCTCTGGATAGGGGTCCTGATGGAGACAGTTTTATCACAGTTCCCTGCAACCCATGATTCACTGCACATGCTCCTCCAGAGGCTGCCCAAATAGAGTGAACAGCTGAGCCCTGAGTCAGGGTATTGGGCTGCTGGCCAGATCAGCCCCCCAATCCTGTGCACTCTCACGCAAGCCGCATCTCCCGTCTGGGCCACGGGTTGGCTAGATGAAATCAGCTGCATCCCTTTACTCTCAGGGACATCAACTTTCTGCGATGAACTGGGACCCTAGACCTTGTTCCCCACAAGGGCGGTTGTGCTTCCTGTCCTTTCAGGCCCGAATCCGAGGGTTGTTTTCATGTCATCGAACCTCTGCACTTGTTCTTCCCGCTGCCTGGAATCCTTTTCTCTCTCCTGGCCAACTCCTATTTCATCCCTCACGCCCGAGCTAAACGCCATCATCTCTGGAAAGCAGGGCCTCTTCTCTTCAGTCCCTTTCTCCTCTGCTTGCTTATCTCGCTGTTACACCGCGTATGCCCTGTGTCTGTGTCGCCTCTTCTCACAAATCTTGAGCGCCTCGAGGGCAGGGACCGGCGTGTCGGGGTCTCCATGTCGCCGGCTGGGAGCACGGCCTGGTCCGGAGGGGGCGTGGCCAGCGTCTGTAGCTGTCGAATTCGGTCCAGGAGCTGTGGAGTTAAGGAACCCCGGCCCCGGAGGCCCCGCCTGCGGAGCGCGCCAACGGGCTTGGGGGAGGCCGCCCCGGAGGCTGCGGCCTCGATCCCCGCTTATTACCCCGGAGAGCAATAGGAGTCCCACTTAGGGGAGAATATTTGGTGCGGTCCAGGTGGTATAGACCCTGGGGGCGGCTTCCTCCACGTTTGCGTCCCGTTCTCCCACCACGAACGCTCTTGGTATAACCCGGGAAATTCCCCGCCGCCGCCCGCCCCCTGACGTCACGGAGTCCCTTCAAGGCCCCGCCCCGCCCCGGCCGCGCCTTTATGGGGAGGGGGAGGTGCGCGCGGTGCAGCGGGAGAGAGCAGCAATGGCGGGGCCCGGCTCCCCAAGCGCCCCCTCCGCTCGCTGGAAACGCCACATCGTGCGGCAGCTTCGACAGCGGGACCGCACGCAAAAGGCACTTTTCCTGGAGCTGGTGCCGGCCTGTGAGTGCTCCCCGGGGCCTTAGAAGATGGCCGTGCAGGGGACGGGGCTCCAGGCGAGGGGAGGTTTGTCTTCTCGGGCTAGGACCAAGTGCACTGGCGCCTTCTCGCCTCCGAAGCCTTGGGCCTGCTGGATCCCCTGTTTGTTTCACCCCACCTCCGACTAGCCAGCTTTCCTGCCCTTTCCAATCCAGGCTCTACCTAGAGCCCCTTCCTGGACAGAGCTCCCTCCTGCTGCTCCAGCTTTCCTCGCCCCTCGGCGCCCGGCTCTGCCTCCTATAGGCTGAGCTTCCTAGGCACGGGTCCGTCAGCGAGTGTTGGTTTTTTAAGGTCTGTTATGCTTCTCCCTCCCGGGCGGTCCCAGGGCAGAGCCTGGTCAGTCCATTTGGTCCCCAGCGCGAGACTGTCCAGAGCAGCTACTTCTAAACTCTGAATCTCTAGGGAGGAAGCTGAGAGTCCCGGGCTTTGCCACTGATAGGTGATCCTGGCTCAGGTTTTTGGAGCACCTCTATGCCCAGCCAACCTCGGCTTGAGGGAGAAGCAGGGGGATCCAGGCCGCGGGAGGGAGCTGGCTGAGCCCAGGGAAGTCAGACTCTCACAGAGTTGTTCCTGGGGAGCTGGTCAGGAGCGGGTATGGCAGCTCAAGCCAGGATGAACAGGTGTGCATCTGTGTGTGGCGCCTCTGGTCATCTGAGATTGTATGTCTGGGGTTGAAAGTCTAACCACAATCCCTTCAGCTCCATCACTGGTCCTAATCTTGGCTACCGCTTAACCATCCTCCCCCCGCCCCCACTGAATTTGCTGTTCCTGTCCTGGGAGATTTCTCTGCAACCTTCCAGGTTTCTGGTCCTCTTCCTTCAGGGATGTGAGGCCAGCCTCTTGCCTCCAGGCAGTGTCACTTCTTTACTGCTCTGATGGACAATGGAACCATACAATTTGAGGGAGGAGTGACCCCCACCCCCTGGGAGCTGCAAATCTGTGGGACTGGATGAAATCAGACACATTGAAGGTCCAGTCTTCTTTGTGGTCTTGGGCAGGTCATATCCCTAAGCCTCAGATTTTCTCACCGGGAAATTTGGCAAAATGGTATCTTTAGATTTGCTGGGGGGCCAGCGCAGTGCCCTGGGGGCTGGGGTAGGGTTTTGTGTGAGAACTAGGCCAGTGACCTCAGTCAAGGTGACAGGCAGGGGATTGGGTGAGGGACAGGAGCTGAGGAGCTAGGCCTGGGCTTGTCATCCCCACTCTACCCTGGAATTGGTAAGAAAAGAGGAAGTGACCATGACCGTTGGTGGGGGTGGAGGGGCTGAGTTACAGGGTCTGTAGCAGAAACTACCAAACTCAAGGAGGTCTCTGGATAATTGCTCAAGGACTATCTATTCTGGTCTGAAGGAACCTTACACCAACCCTGGGGAAGTCAGGGCTGTTTTTCAGTCCAGAAAGTTAGAGCCGCTGGAGGGGAAGAAATTTGCCCAAGGCCAGAGGCAGTTGGAGCTCGGTCTGTTTCCTCACTCTCTGGGGCCAGGCCCTGCCCTGGGGGAGGTTTGAATCAATCCCTGGCCCTTCCTTCCCTCAAGACCCTCAGCGGGCAGTGCCCAACCATCTCCTTCCCCAGCAGTGGTCGTCCTTCTCTGTCCCTGGGAGAGCAGGTTTCCTGGGAGGGCCTGGGGCCTAGTGCTGTGAGGAGGCTGTGCCAGGGCTGAAGGTCCTGGGAGAGCTACACAAACTCCTGCAGAGCCAACCTGCCTGTAGCTCCCCAATTCTGCATCCCTGGGCTCCTGCAGCCCTCCCAGCCAGAGAAGTAACTTGTGTGCCTGGAGTCTGCTGGAAAGTGTCTTTATCCCAGGCTCACCCTCTTGCACCCATAGATAACCGTCTTCTAGAGAAGGCTGAGCTGCTGGCCCAGTTCTCAGAGAAGCTGCAGCCAGAGCCAAATGATGTCACTCCTGCTACCCACCAGGGCCCCTGGTGAGTGTGTGTTCATGGTCACAATGGGCTGCCTGTGCCTGGGCCCTGCCCCCATCGCCTATGCTGGGTTCATTCTCTCCCTGGCACCTCATCGGCCCCTGGCTGCTTCCCAGGGGAGGGGGGAGGCAGGTTCTTGAGCCTTTCTCCAGGCCAGCTGCTTAGAATGTCTTTTCTCCCCGACCCTTCTCAATCCATCTCTGCATTTGTCCTATCTCCTTCCCCTCCCACCCCCACACTCCTGTCTTTTTTCCTCCTCCCTCTTTTTCTGTCTCCCTGTTCCTTACCTGATGCCTAAAGAAAGGGTCTTGCTACCTATTCCAAAGAGGGAGTGAAGATGAGAACCAGGAAAGGGTTGGGGCTCAGAGTTGGGAGGGGCCTCAAGAAGGGAACCCAAGTCCTGGGGGAATTCCAGAGCAGAGGAATCATGGGCAGCTCCAATTTCTGGAGACTTGCCCTTTTCCTCTACTGGCTTTCTGGCTTCCATCTTCCTCAGGAGAAAGTTCATGGCTCTGGTTTCAGACTTTTCATGTGCATCTCCTGGGTGAATGGAGGGACAAAGAGCACAACTCTCTGATTGGTTGGCAGGGAGAAGGAGTCAGGGCCTGATTCAGACCAAGTCCCATCACCAGCCACTCTGAGGGAGAAGTGGCAAGAGGAGGAGGAGGAGCTCCGGCTGGTCTGTGGAGAGGTAGGCTGGGCAGGGGTCTGAGAGGATGGGGTGGGGCCAAGATCCAGGACTTAAGGGCGTGGGGGGAATGCGCTCCAAGGGAGCCAGTAAGTGAGGGACATTCCCCAAGTCCAATGCCTTAAGGCTGGACAGGGGTCAGAGTATTCTCTAGCTTGGCTCCAACAGCAGCTGGAGGAAGTGAGGTGAGACCTCAGGGAGGAGTGAGGTGTACAGGGGCCAGGCAGCCTCTGTTCCCCCTTCCAGATGGTCCAACCTGCTCTGCTTACCACTTGACCTACTAGGTGGTCCACCTCCATGGCAGGGTGTGCTGCCTCTACCTGACACTGCCCCCCCGCCATGGTGTCTCTTGGCTTCTGTTTCACCACACTCTCCTGGTTTTCCTCTCATTTCTGTAGCTGTTGCTTCTGAACTTCCTTCTCTGGCTCCTTTACCTGCTCCCTGTCCCCCTCCCTGCAGATGTGAGTTTTCCTTGGAGCTCGGGTGGATTCACTGACCCCCGTGGCCTTGGAGACTTTCTCTGTTTGCTGACTCCCAGACACTTCTCTATCCCGGCTTTCTCTTGAGTTCCAGACTCTTTGCTCAGCTGGTTTTTGGACATCACATGTAAAATCAGACTCACCCTCTTCCCTGTAATATGGCCAACACCACATTAGGAGGCGGGTCCCTGTAGGCACTGGGCTAAGCATTATTTCAGCTAATCCTCCCCAACTCTATGGTTGCAGAGGAAACTGAGGCTTAGAGAGGTGGAGTCAGGATTTGAACTCCCTCCCACACGAATCCACCTTCTCTGATTTCCATTCATTCTTTCAACAAATATTTATTGACAATTGCTACGTGCAAGGCACAGGGAGTGCAGCAGGGAACAAGATCTGGCCCCCTGGAGCTTCCAGTCCACTGGAGGAGACTGGTAGGCCATGAACACATACCCAGTTGCAGTGTGCCAAGTCACCTGCCCAACTAGTGTGGGAACGGGGCCATCAACCAGTGAGAGCCTGTCCCTCTGAGCCCCTGTTGTAGTGGCAATTTGACATCTGAGAAGTGATCCTCAAACATCTGAGCCCCCTTCTGGGCCTTTGGTTTGCCTCCGCTGTATCCCTGGTGCCTGTCTCCACAGTCTCTGCTAATTGTAGACTAAGTGATGAATGAGGTAGACCCGCCCAATTGGTAGTCATGGGGCTGGAAACCTAGGGGCACCTGTGACCCTTTCAAGCCCTCCATTCTGAGCTAGTCACCAGTTCATGGATCCTCCAAATCCATCAACTTCTGTTTCTTTTACTTTATCTGGCCTGGTCCAAGTTCCCCTCATCCTTCCTGGATGACTCCTCCCTTGGCACCCCCTCCACTCTCCCTACAGCACTCAGAGTGATATATTTTAATAATAAAAATGATCTCCCTTAAAAAAAGACAAGCAATACACCAATACATGCTTGCTGTGAACATTTCAAGAGGACAGAAGCCCATACAGTAAGGAAGGGAAAGCCCCTCTCACCACCTCTCCTCATTATCAGTTGGGTATGTATCTTCCAAAGCTCCTTGGCCTGGCTCCCCAGTGAGTTCTTCCAGCCTCCTGTTGCATTTCCTGCCACTCTCTTGTCTCCAAACTCATGGTTCCCTTTGTCTGGGATACTTCCATGTACCCCTTGCTCTCAGCACTCGCTCTCTCCCTCAGACACACACCAGTCAGTTCCCACTGGATATGCCAGGGGATGGGGAGTGGCATTCTCTTTAATTCTTAGTACTGTTTCACATATCACAACAAGCATGTCTCATTATTTTTAACTTTTTATTTTGAAATAATTATAGATTTGTAGCAAGTTGCAAAGACAGTACAGAGGGGTCCTGTGTACCCTTCACCCAGTCTCCTCCATTGGTTACATCTTATGTAACTGTAGTAAACACAATCAGGAAATTGATATTGGTATGAAGTGTGTATATAGTTCTTTGTCATTTTGTCACATGTGTAGATTTGTGTGACCATCAAGATACAGCACTATTTCATCACCACAAAGATCCCCTCTTGCTACCCCTTTTTGGTCACAAGTCATCCCTCTTCCCCAACCATCTGTAACCCCTGGCAACCACTAATCTGTTTTCGATCTCTATTATTTGAATTTTGAAAAGCATCAACTAAAAAATATTGAGTAACAAAACATCAATGAAAGTAAGTGACAGGTGAGGGAGCAGAAGTGGTGGTAAGATTGCTTAGTGGTGAAAAGAATTACAAATGTTATTAACTGGGCCAGCTATGGAAGTAGGCTCCCCGCCCTGCATGTGCAGGGTCCTTCCCCAGGCCCAGTCACACAGGGTGATGTGTCAGTGCAGGTGGACAGCACCAACCTTGCTGCTCACTCCGACCCTTACCAGGCCCGTGCTGGAAAGAACACAGGAGCAGGTTAGCAACAAGTGCCCCCAGCCTTGGCTATTTCTTCCTGTTCCTCTTGCCACACCAGTGGGAACTGCTTTGCCTGGGGTCTGCCTCTCCCATTGACCCCTCAGTTCTAAAAGGTGGGAGTTGAGCTTCATCTCTGTGGCTTCTCCAGCTCTTGGCTCTTGGTTGAAGGACAGGTCGAGTGAGGCAGGGGTATAGATGAGATGACCCTCACCACCACTCTTGGGCTGGGGGCAGCTCCAGGATTCAGTCTGGGCCCTCTGCTCCCACAGTCCATTTCTGTTCTTAGCCTGTGTGCCTCTGCTTGGAGATCCTTGTAGCTCTCTGGAATCTATGCTTGGGTAGGCCAGGGGATGGAGAGGTGGGAAACAGAACCCACATCCCTTGAACCCCTCCTGCAGACCAGTCCTTTACTTGGAGCATAATGTTATGTGGCCTGGGTTCAAATACCAGCTCTGCCACTTAGCTGTGTGACTTTGGGCACGACACTTCTTTGTGTCAATGTCCTCATCTGTAAAATGGGGAGAATGGCAGTACGTAGTTCATGGTGTTATGGGGATTAAAGAGTCAATACGTGTAGAGTGCTCAGAACAAGGCATGGTGCACATAAGTGCTATATAAACCTTTGCCATTATTTGAAATATTGTTCCTCATAATAATTCTGCGTTACCGTGAGGTAAGCAGTATCATTCCCATTTTACAGGTGAGGAAACAGGGCAGGTTCAGAGAGGTTATATGACTATCCCGGGGTCACAGAGAAAATAAGTGGCCCTGGCAGGATTTAAACTCAGGTGTTAGACTCCAGGGCCTAAGGCTCCTCCATTGTCCCGAAACAGCCACGCATTCCTGTGCAGGACCTTAAACCGAGCTGAGCCTCTGCCTTCCTTTCAGTAAGGGGGAGGGGAGGGTGGCTGGGTAGCAGAAACTGTCCCGTCGGCCTCTTCTGCCGGGAGGGGCTGGAGGCGCGGGGTGCGCCCACGGAGGCGCCCACCTGTCCCGCCCGGCCGCCCGCAGATGGCCTACCAGGTGGTGGAGAAGAGCGCTGCGCTGGGCACTATGGAGGCACAGCTGGAGGAGCGGCAAAGCAGGTGAGGCGCGGGCGGGTGCCAGAGGGACCGCGCCCACCTCCAGGAGGCTCAGGGCCATCTGTGCCTGGGCCGGGGGACGGGGTGACCCCGCGGGTCTCCAGCAGGGCCCGAGAGCTTGCCCTGTGGGTGGTCTCCGAGGCTCCGAACGGCGAGACTGAGGAGGGAGGCAGGGTTGGAGACTTGGCTTAGCCGCCTGGCTGGCCGCGTGCCCATGGGCAAGTCTGTCCCAGCTCTTGAGACCCGTTGCCACTGAGCGGTGACAGAGTCTCCCCCTCCTCTAGGCTGGCGGAGCTGGAGACCCGCGTGGCGCAGCTGCAGGAGGAGCGGGCGCAGCAGGCCCAGCGGGTGCACGCCCGGCGGGCGCGGAACGCGGCGCAGCGGGCGGCCTACGAAGCGCTGCGCGCTCACGCCGGGCTCCAGGAGGCGGCACTGCGCAGGCTCGAGGAGGAGGCGCGCGACCTGCTGGAGCGGCTCGTGCAGCGCAAGGCGCGCGCCGCCGCCGAGCGCAACTTGCGCAACGAGCGCCGCGAGAGGTGCGTTCACCGGGCCCCGCTCCTCAGGGAGCTCGCGAGCGGTCGCGCCCCCTGTGGGGGCCCTTCACCGGGAGAGGGGACCCGCCCCATCCCCTCAGGAAGGCGGCAGCGTCACGCGCCCCTCTCCGTGTCGCGCGCCGCTTCCGGCTCTCAGGATACTTCTCTTCCCTCAGGGCCAAGCAGGCGCGGGTGTCCCAGGAGCTGAAGAAGGCTGCCAAGCGGACCGTCAGCATCAGCGAGTAAGAATGGGGATGCGCCCGGACCTGCCCGCCCTGCCTCCGCCCCGGGTGCGACGGAGCGCCCTGCTCTCCCCCTGCTGCCTATAATTCTACCCCGCCCCCGACCTGCCCGCGCCACCCGTGCACCTGGCCGCACGTATGCACAGCTGTGGTCCCGAGGCCCCCAGGTGGACTGAGCCCGCAGGACGCGTGCAGACTCGTGTGGTCATAGGAGCCAGCACGCATGCCTGCCGCACGTGCACCCACCCGGATCCCTCATCACTGGGTCTGCACATCATCATGTTGGAGGCTGGCCAGGTCCCTTGGCCTTCTTGAGCCTCCTTCATCTCTCCCAGGAGCCCAGACATCCTAAACGCTGGGATCAGGGAGCCGGCCCAGACTCTGGCTCTGGCTGCTGAGCCGCAGTCCCTGGAGAGTGAGGCTGGTGAGAAGTGGAAGAGGCCCTTCAGGTGAGGACTGTCCCAGAGCTCTGAGCTGGGTCCCACCCCAGAGTCTAGGGTTGGGAGGGGCCTTTGGGAGATGCTGGGGTACAGCTCAGACCTCCCAGGACAGTTCTGACCTCCAGTGCCTGGAGCCATGTGGAGTCAGTGCCACCTCAGGGACACCAACCCCCATCTTCACCCCTTTCTCTCCTACCCAGGAACAGAGCTCTGGGGGTGGGGTGTCAGGCTGGTGAAAGGGTGTCACCAAGAGGGAACCTGTGGGCAAGGCCCAGGGCTCAGCTGTCACAGGCATGTGTGTGCATACAGAGGAACATGAGAGCACTTGTGTACAAGCTTGGGTGAGCATACCCGAATGGTGTGAACACGTGAACATGTGTGGGTGTGAGCTCACACAGATGGGACCGGATTAGGGCTTCAGTCCTTGGGTGCCCCTCCCCTCCATCTCCCCCATCTGTCTGGATTTGCCTGGTATTGAGGCTGCCCTCCCCCTGCCCCATTCCCCAGCCTGAAGCCTCTCTTTCACCCCTTCCTTCTGGGTCGCTGGTGTCCAGTTGGGGAGGGGCATTGGATGCTGGTCCCCAAAGCCCTTGGCAGCCCTGGTGGGCCAGGTCATCCCAGGACGCACCCTCTCCTGGGCATTTTTGAGGTCTCAGCAGGTCTAGGTTTCCCCACCCGCCCTGCCCCCAACCTTGTGCTGTCCCATCCTGGGGGCACCTTCCCCCTTCCCCCACCACAGCCCCAGCTCAGCCTGCCAGGAGCTTTTGTTGGGGCCACTTGGGTGGTGAGGCAGTTCTTACTGTCATGTGAAAACTTGGGGAGACTTCATGCCAAATGTCTCTCTGCCTCCACCTTCCTGGGCCTGCTCTGGGTCATCCTGCTCTCCTGGTCTTGGAGGGGCCAAGTTCTTGTCCTGGGCTCAAGAGGCGATGTGCCTCAGGGTCCCTGGCTGAGTGTAGGGATGAATGACCACTTTTTGCACACCCACCGGCCAGCCCCTTAGCATGGCTGTCTTGATTCTGCCCCAGGTCTGCCTCCGCCACCTCCCTGACGCTGTCCCGCTGTGTGGATGTGGTGAAGGGGCTTCTGGAGTAAGTGTGTGTGTGCACCAACATGTGTGTGAAGGGGTGGGTCCCTTGGAGCCCTGTGTGAGGCGCACGGAGCCCAGCCTTGGTCTGTGTATGCACCTCGGGTCTGTCTATCTGTATGTTGCCTGGCAGTCTGCGTGTGAGTCTCTGCTGAGCCCCAGAAGCAGGAGCTGGATAGGAGATGGATAGCTCAGCTATCCTCCAGGCTCTGTCCCTCATCCAATTTCCTCACAGGGGACCAAGAGCTCCAGCCTGAGGCCGGACAGGAACTACCACTCAGTTGGGAAACTGAGGCTCAGAAATGTCAGGGACTCCAGGGTCAGAGCCAAGCATTGGCAAGGCCGGGACTGAAATCCCAGCCCCAAGGTTTCTCTGTGTCCACCGCCCTTGCCCTGCCTCTGTGCCTGTCTCTGTGCCCCTCCCTTCTCCACACTGACCCCTGGGTTCAGAGGCTGGGTTGGGGAACATGTTCGCTGCACTTCTGGGCCATGTTCTGCTGCCTTCCATGTCTGCTTCCTGTGGTTGCTGCCTCCGGGGAGCTTGAAGCCCCCATGTCAGAAGGCTTTGCTGAATGGCCTCCTGACACCCCACCCCCAGTTTCAAGAAGAGGAGAGGCCACTCAGTTGGGGGAGTCTCCGAGCAGCGATACCAGAGCATCCCTGTGTGCATGGCCGCCCGACTTCCTACCTGGGCTCAGGATGTGCTGGTGAGGAGGAGCTGGGCCACGTGCATGGGGTACTGATATGGGGAGTGCAGGCCCCAGGGCTGGTCTGAGGAGGCCAGGGAAGCAAGTCCGGTCTCCTTAGAAGGATTAGGAGTTTCCTTCCACAGCTTGTGGTGGGACCCCCTCAGCATTTTATAATTGGGGGGTAGACTGGAGAGGGAGAGACAAGAGGCTGGGAGACCAGGAGGCCAGACTGGGGAGCGTGGGGTAGTGTAGAGGGGAGGCTGCTACAGGGGTCCAGGAAGAGGTGATGAGGTCTGACGTGTGCACAGGTGCTCGTGAGAGAGAGCCTGTGAGCATGTGCAAAGAGGCGTGCATGAAGGACCAGGGGCACCAACCTCCCCTTTTCCCCACAGGATGCCCATCTCTCTGAGGTCAATGCTGTTTGTTTTGGCCCCAACAGCAGCCTTCTGGCCACTGGAGGGGCTGACCGTCTCATCCACCTCTGGAATGTCGTGGGAGGTGAGGGTCCCTCTCCTGCAGGCCAACCCAATGCTTTCTCTCCAGACCCCACCCTCAGCTTGCTCCTTGGTGGGCAAAGGTCTTGGGTCTCTTTGTGTTTCCTCCCCTGGAACATTCTTGTGGGCAGTGGCCAGATGACCCCTTAGCAAGAGTTCTGGGTTCGCTGCTCTGAAAGAGGGTGGTGCCTCCTGGGGTTCAGGCCTGCAGGGTGGGGAGGGCTGAGCTCAGATGGTCCCTTTTAGGGGAGGCGGGAGTCCCCAATCATGAGATCCTACAGGCATAGGCCCTTGAGGAGCAGGTCCCCGTGGTCCACCAGGCCACCTCTTCTATTATCACTTGAGCTCTCAGAACTCAGTTATGAGACAGATATTAGTTATCTACCCTGTGCTCTGTAGAGGGGGGTGTGTTAGGGGAAGTCAGAGCCGGCTCCTGGAGGCCTCCTAGAGGAGATGAGTCTCCAGCCGGTTGGCCCTGGCTTGCTATGTGACCGAGGGGCAGTCCTTTCTCTCTGGTCCTCTCCAGCCCTGTCTGTGAGATGACCAGCTGCTCCCTGGGGCCCCCTGCTGGCAGTTCAGGAAGGTGCAGCCTCTAGCCCAGGCCCCCAGAGCAGACCCAGCAATTCTGTTCTCTATCTTGGGAGAGACTAATCGTCCCACTCCTAGTCCCAGCTCCTCCTTTTCATGAGGTCAGTGACCCCATTTCACTTGCTCCTTCCCCTGGTCTCCCCAGGTCGCCTGGAGGCCAACCAGACCCTTGAAGGAGCTAGTGGCAGCATCACCAGTGTGGACTTTGACCCCTCGGTGAGGAGACTTTGTCCTAGTGGTATGGGATGCCCCTCCAGTCTCCACACCTGGCAGGCGGGGGCTCTGGCACCTGAGGGAACATCATGGGTGTCCTAGAACCAGGCCTTGGGGCTCCTACCCACATTCTCCCTGGGCCCACAAGCTCCTCCGCCTGCCTGCTGACCTGGGCTCTGGGAAGCTACAAAGCAGCCCCTGCCCCAGCTTTCTGGCCTGAGGGATGTTGCCTCTGGCCAGGCCCAGGTTCAGGACCTCTCCCTCCCACTCCCTTCTGTCCAGGGCTCCCAGGTATTGGCAGCTACTTACAGTCAGGCTGCCCAGCTTTGGAAGGTCGGGGAGGCACAGTCCAAGGTGAGGCCTGACTGGGGAGGCAGCCGGTGGTGGGGGTCATTTCTTTGGTACCGGAGAGGGTGTTATGGGTCTTGGCTGTGCCCTTGATCCATATCTGGGATGGGGAGCAGGAGACGCTGTCTGGACACACAGACAAGGTGACAGCTGCCAAGTTCAAGTTAACGAGGCACCAGGCGGTGACTGGGAGCCGAGACCGGACCGTGAAGGAGTGGGACCTCGGCCGTGCCTACTGTGAGACCCGGTCCTCACCTCCCCTCCCTGCCCTCCGGGACCCTCCTAAGAGGCTGCAGCTTGCTCTCAGGGAATGGCTCAGACTCACAGGCATTTGGGGTGAAACCCACCAAGGCCCCTCCTTCTCTGTCCCCTATTGGTGCCAGTGTCTTAGTGACCTCAGGCTTTGGGCTGGGAGGCAGGGGACCTGGGTTCTAGTTTTGGGAGGACACTGCCCCTCTGGGGCTTCCGGGCCTCAGCTTCTCCGTATGTCCAACCCTTCTCTGAGGCCAGGGCTCTGCTGCTTCGTCCCCAGGCTCTAGGACCATCAATGTCCTTTCCTACTGTAACGATGTGGTGTGTGGGGACCATGTCATCATCAGTGGCCATAATGACCAGAAGATCCGGTTCTGGGACAGCAGGTGACACAGGCTGTGGGTGGTGGAGGCATGGGGCCACAGTTCCTGTGTTCTCTGTCCTTTTTCTGGTCATGGAGCTGTGGAGGGTACCTCAGGGAAGTGAGGCTGTGGGGTTGGCACTCCCAGATGGTGGCCTCTTGAAGGCTCAGCTGACCCCAGGAAGCTGTGCCACCTTCTTAGTGGCTCTTCATCCAATTGCTGGTCTCTGCCTTGGGCCTTGCCAACCAAGCCCCCTTTTCCATTTCATTACCACATTTTTATCAAAAGGAACAAAAGTTTTACTTGTTTTTTAAACCTAAGAGCCCGATGCTGAGCTTGAAAGGTTTATAAAGCCAGTGCTGGAGCCAGCGCCAGGCCTGCTTCTCCCCGCTGGTCTGCAGGATTGCCGTGTGAAACCCTTGTTCTCTCTTTCACACGTTTAAAGATGGAGTTTCATTGCTTTCCCTCCGGCACTTACTTTTAGTGACCCAGGGTTTCAGGGCCTCCGGCTTCAAGGCAAAGGCTGCCTAAGTTCCTGCTGGAGGGGCTGGCTGCGGGGGGGATTCGTTGCTGTCAGCCTTGGCCCCAGGGATCTGAGACTGGGGGTGCCTGTCAGGAGTGCCCTGTCAGGGTGGGCTGCTCCTCATCCCCGTCTCTGTCCCTGTCTTCAGGGGGCCCCGCTGCACCCAGGTCATCCCTGTGCAGGGCCGGGTCACCTCCCTGAGCCTCAGCCACGACCAGCTGCATCTGCTTAGCTGTTCCCGTGACAACACACTCAAGGTCATCGACCTGCGTGTCAGCAATATCCGCCAGGTGTTCAGGTACCAGCCTTGTGCCTGCTGACCTGTGGCTTTGGCTGGGGCAGCTGGGCCTCTCATCCCCTGCAAAAAGCCCCCTGGGGCCTGTCAGTGGGGGCGCCCACCCTGGAGGCCCTCTGGACCAGGCCCGGGCTGAGGTGCCTGACGGAGAGAGGAAGCTCTTGAATTGAAGCTCCTGGCTGAGGGCAGGGACTGGTGGCCACCTCCATTCTGACCCCGACGTTGTCTGTCCTCAGGGCTGATGGCTTCAAGTGCGGTTCTGACTGGACCAAAGCCATATTCAGGTGTGTCTGTGAGAGCACCTGCCTATGCCCGAGTGTGCCCCATCTGTGTGTGTGTCCTCTGATCTCTCCTCTTGTTCTGCTGTGGCCACTGCAGCCCGGACAGAAGCTATGCACTGGCAGGTTCCTGCGACGGAGCCCTTTACATCTGGGATGTGGACACTGGGAAACTGGAGAGTAGCCTTCGGGGACCCCACTGGTGAGCACAGCCACCACCCACCCCACCCTCAGGGCCAGCGTCACCCCAGCCCAGTCCTGCTATGTTGATTCCAGGTTCTGACATGCTTGGGACCCTGGAGTCCCCTGCCCTTGTTCTACACCTTCTACCCCCCCAAGCCCGTCACAGTTCACAGGTGCCTTCTCACGTGCACTTGGGTCCATTCTCACCACAGCCCTGTGAGCCCATTTTACTGGTGAGGAGATAGGCTCAGAGAGGGCCTCAAACTGCTCAGGTCCGGTGATGAGGAACAGAGCCAGGCTGCAGGCCCAGCTCCTGACGCCCCCCTGAAGCCCGCCCCTCCCTCTCCTCAGCGCTGCTGTCAACGCCGTGGCCTGGTGCTATTCTGGGAGCCACGTGGTGAGCGTGGACCAGGCCAGGAAGGTTGTGCTCTGGCACTAGTGCCACGACCCCCTGCCTGCACTGAAGCTCTAGTCCGAAGCCTGAAGCCAGAGGACAGCTTCCCACTGCCCACTGCTCCCCAGGGCTCCAGAGTGGGGGTGTGGGGAGGGGTAGGGGTGGCCTCAGGGCATTTAGTGGGGAAGAAGGCCTGGCAGGACCTGGCCTGTTTAAAAACAAAGTGTGGGTTGGAGGGAATTACAGTATTTTTTTGTTTATCTCTGTCTCCTCACTTTTTCTGCCAAGAGTGGAAAAAAATTGCATCTAAACTGGTGTTGCTTGCCGCTTTGCAGCACTGAGGGAACAGAGAGGCCTTTGGCTTGGGCTGGTGGCTCCAGGAGATCCAGGCTTGGCCCCCTTTCCTCCTTCCACAGGGAGCCAGGGCAGAGCTGGCCCGGCCTCGGTGCTGTTCACGTCTAACTGAGAAGACAGCATGGAGACTGGCCAGGGGCAGCGAAGGGCAGCAGGAATTTCACTCTTGGTCCAAGCTCATCCTGAGGCCAAGCCAGCACCTTGGGCCTTGCTGCTTCAGGCACCCAGGGTAGACTGAGGCTGAGGAGGGGCTTTGGGGGTTCCAAGGAGGGAGCAGGGTAGGCAGCCCAGAGGGGCCTTGGTGGAAAGGGTCCTAACAAACCAGAGTGATGTCAGGTACTTGGTACATCAGGGTTGCCTTTGGACTGGGGCCACGTTCTTGCTCCAGAGGCAGAGCCCAGAGTGGGTGGGGAATGGCCAGTGTGTGTCTGGGTCGGGGAGGGCAGCCGTGGGCCAGGCTTGGGCCTGGGGCTTCACTTTCATCGGCATCAAATTTAATTTGCACGACAAGCCTCGAGTACAAGGCAGACCTGACAGGGTGGAGCCTGGCGCCCCACTTCCTTCGCCAGCCTAGGGCATGGAGGAGGGAGGGGACAGCAGGCCAGCCGTTGCCAGTCATGAGGCAGCCGAGGGGACTTCGTCCCTGAGTGATGGGGGTCTGCTCAGCTGAGATTCAAAGGCTTCTCTCTAGAACTCTTAGCCTCCTTCTTGATCACCTTTCAGAATCTCCCTTGGGGCTCTTTGCCAGTCCCAGGGTTTTGGAAACCATTTCCAGGATGGGCGCCTGAGAGCCAAGAGCCTGGACTCTGCAGCCAGACTGTCTGGGTTTGAATCTCAGCTCTACTATTTAGTAGCTGAATGATTTTGAGCAAGTTACTTAACATCTCTGTGCCTTAGTTTCCTCCTCTGTCAATGGGATAATAATAGTATCCACTTCAAAGGGCGTCGTAAGGACTCAGTGCATTAGGATTTGCAAAGCTCCTGGCACATGCTGAAGGCTGCAGTATTGGTTAAATACCCAGATCTGCCCTCTGCTGACTCCCAGGTCACTCCCTGCTCTTGGCCCAGCTCTCCCCTGAGCTCTAGGTGACATACCCAGCAGCCTCCTGGGCCTCCTCTCCCCTGACCATAAGCTCCTCTCCCCTTGCACCCCATATCCTCTCGGGCCCCAGGGCCGGGCCGCTGTGTCTAACTCCCCTCCATCCCTGCTGCCACTGCGGGCCACCTCCTAGGCCTGTGCTCTCCCTACCCAGTCACCTTGCCATGGCCAGAGTGACTTTCTCAGGTGTCATGGTCACATGTGCAAGCCTTTGAAATTCCCTTGCTGCCTGCAGAGAAACTCCTGGGCATGAAGTTCAAAGCCCTTGAGAGGCAGCCCTGCTGCCTCAGCTGCTGCTTCATTTTGTTGCTGCTCTGAGTGTGTCATATATGATTTTCTCTCTGCCCAGAATGTCTTTCCCTCCTGGCCCCCAATTCAGATTGTCCTTCAGCACTCCCTCACTGAGAGCCCCTCCTCACCTGCCCGCTGGCCAGGGGCCTCTTCCATCCCTGCGGTCCCCCATTTGCATTTGCTTCCCTCCATTGTCAGTCAGGGAGCTCTTGGAAGAGGCCCGGATGGAAACAGAATATTCCCTGGGATCAGGCTTGGCACAGAGAGAGCCTCAGAAAATGTTTATTATTAAGTGGCTGCATTCTCGGACTCGAGGACTCTGCAAGTCTGACAGTTGAAGACTTTGGGAGTCCAGCATCCTTTAATCTAAGACTCCTGCAGGCCCGGCCTTCCCTCCCCCACTCTGGCCAGGCCCAGCCCTCGTGCCCTGGCTCCCAGTGGCCACCAGGAGTCCCCAGCTGCCTAGTGTGTGCTGAGGCCATTCTCCAGCCTCCTGGGATTCTTGGCTGGAAAGAATGCTTCCAGGAGCCACCATTACTGAGCGCTCATGTGTCAGGTCCTGTGCTCTGCTTTCCACCTAGTATCTTGTTTCTTTCTTTCAACCACCTTCTGATGTATGTATCTCCTTTGCAGAGGAGAAAATTGAGGCTCAGAGAGGTTAAGTGACGTGAGGTCACACAGCTGACACAAGTGTGTTGTGACTGTATTATACTCCTTTTTTTTTTTTCTTTTTACAAAACGTCAAGGAATCTGGGCTCCCGATTAGGCAGAGCTGCAGGGCATGCCCCCGTGCCCCAGTGGGGTGCCCCATGCCTCCACTGCCAGGTGGCTGATTCTAACCTAAATCCCTCCCTGCAGCTTCTCCTTCCATTCTGGGCCCTGGGCACCTAGGCCTGAGCCTCGAGGGGTAGTGTCCTTTGAGGTGAGGGACGTGCAGGGCCACAGGAGTGAGAGGAACTTGAATCCTGAGGGGGCTGTTACCAGCTACACCGTTTGGGGCAAGTACCTCAGGACTGAGTGAGGACTGCTTAGAGAACCCAGAAGAGGTGCCCAGAAATGATTCGACTCGACTCCTGGGATAGCGGCCCCTCCCCTCCCCTCAGCCTTCCTTTCTTCATGGGACAAATCTGACAGCACGACCTGGGGTGCCCACGCACACTTCAGCTTGCTTGGAGAGCATGCCTCCTGGAGGAGCAAATCTGCAAGGCCAGAGACAGGCAGGGGCATTCTAGGGATGAGGTACGCCCACGTGGAGGCAGAGGGGCTGGCAGAGGCCCCGCAGGGAAGAGCTCAGAGGGGTGTCAGCTGGGAAGGCTGCACCTCTAGTCTTTGCGGTCCCCTGCAGCAAAGGGGGCGGGGATAGGACCCTGGTGCTGGAAACCTCTCTAGGCCTTCAGTATCCTCCAGGTTTTCAGTGCTCTGGGGCTGCTTGCCTGAGTTTGGTTCCATAATGTCAAAACTGGAGTGGCCTTTGTCCTGCTGTGCACAGACTGAGGCCCAGAGAGGGGCCAGGCCTTGCTCAGGGTCACACAGCAGAGCTGGGATAAGAACCCAGGCCTTCCTTTTCTTTTCTAAAAGCTGGACTTAGGTTCTGCAGGGAGGGGCTGGCCCAGTCTTCCGGAGGCCCACTTCTAGGTTCAGCTCCCACTTGTCTTCCTGAGAGACCTTGGGCAAATCATAATGTCTTCCAGGGGAAGAAGTGTCCCCATCTGTGAGATTCTTTCTGCCCCACCTCTGGGCCTCACCACAGGTGACAGCTCTTCCTCTGGCTGTTCCTCTGCCTGCCCTGCCCAATCTCAGGCCTAGTGGGCCTGAGACCCAAGAGGGAGAAATGACAGAAGCCCTTGTTCTGGGCTCCTACTGCCCCTTGGTCATCTCCCGGTCCTGGGAGACACACCTTGGCTTGAGTCTGCTGTTCCCTAGCCCTCTCCACCAGATGTGAGCCCCTCAGTGACAGGGACGAGATCTGAGTCATTTGTGCCTCCAGTGCCCAGAACATGGCCTGGGGCGGTACGTTTGCTGACTGGACAAAGAGTGATTGAATGGAGGTGGTCCCGGCCTTTAAGATATTCTCTGGAGGAACCCTGGCAGCACCAGGTGTGGACCCATTTGTAAGATACAGACATACCAGGTCTGGGGACAGGCTGTTTTCTTTCTCTGGATGCACATCCACTAGTCAGAATTTTCAGCTTATCTGTACATTATCTTATCTGATCCTCCTGGATCTTAGGAAGTTTGTCTTGTTTTCTCATTCCCACTTTCCAGATGAGGAAAGCAAGGCCCAGGAAAGTGAAGGGATGAGCCTAAGGTCACAGCTAATTGAGGCGGCCCAGGGACTTGACAGGAGTTTTGACCAGGCTCTTCCCCTTCCCCTCACAGGAGAAAGTGGGTGACAAGGACACTTAGGTGTTTAGCACACAGTGTAGAAGGGGTGTGAACCCATTTGTGGGTTCATTTCTGTTATGTTTCAGAATCACATTCCAGGAAAATATTCCCAGACCAGAGCTCTCTGAAACAGAAACGGCAGAAGTACTATACTTGCTTTCTTGGCCAGTGGAACCAGGGGAAAATGGTCCAGGAACAAGATGCTCTTTGGCATTCCCAGGGTTCTTGGCACATCAAGCGGTAACAGCAAACACGGGGAGTCTAGGAGGAAACTCGCACTGGTTGTGTCAAATTGTAGGATTTGGGGACAAACTACAATTATCCCCCTTCTTTTTTTTTTGAGAACGACTAGCCCTGAGATAACATCCGTTGCCAATCCTCCTCTTTTTGCTGAGGAAGACTGGCCCTGGGCTAACACCCGTGCCCATCTTCCTCTACTTTATATGGGACGCCGCCACAGCATGGCTGACAGTGTGTCAGCCGGTGCCCGGGATCTGAACCCGCGAACCCCGGGCTGCCAAAGCACGAACTAAACTGCTGCACCACCGGACCAGCCCCACAATTATCCCTCTTCTAACCTGCTTGTATGTTTGTCATGAAAAACAATGAGCAAAATAAATGCAAAGTTCAGAGCAGCCAGATTTTGTCATAAGGCCACTCAGAAAGTTAGGCAGTAATTGGCCCAGCAACCGAAAGCTGTGGCTGGCCTCCTCAAGGCGAGTCACGGTGCAGCCTGGGGTGTGATCATAGCCTGGAGGAGGAAGGTTCGCTTTGTCTCAGGGGAGAGTCCAGTGGCTTGAACTGTCAATTTCTGGCCATCCCAAGAAGTGTTAGGAAATCTGTCCTCAAATATTGTGTCCTTTTTGTGTGCTGTTCTCATTCTGCGTCTAGAAACTGAACTTGTCTAGAACATGAGTGGCTAAGCCCTTGGAAATCATCTCATTCTATTTCTTTTAACGCTGGGGATGTGGCGGCCTGGAGGAAAGGTCACATCAAGCGGTGGCAGGGCTAGGCCAGATGACCTCCTCCCATGTGCATCTCCGTCTGGCTTGTGATGTGGGCTGGGGCGGTGGGTCAGAGAGCAAAGGGATCCAGCTGATGTGCTGTGACTCTGCCTTGATTGCATTACAGTGAGTTCCTGTGACAAAGGAGGCCAAAATTTATCTATGACACTGGGGTGGAGCAATTACCTTAACTCCGTCCCCTGGTCACAGACTAAGCCTCCGATGCCAACAGCAGTCTCAGATGTGAGCAGCCTTCATTAGCAGGTGATGGCAGAAGATGGAAATATTTAATGAGCACTAACAGCCTTCATATTTATGGTGGAGAATTTTCACACACACTCCTTCCTTTGGGCCTCGTGACAACCCTGTGTTACCGTGAGGCTGGATTAGTAGCAAGGACCCAGTTCTGTAGGGGAGGATGCCCAAGTGGGGAGAGGCGATGGTGAAGAATGTCTGTGGTGACCACCGTGTGCCGCACACTTTATATGTCCTTGGATCCACAGCGTTATTCTCAGGTTTCCAATGAGGACACTGAGGCTCGGTTCCCACAGCTGTCAAGTGGGAGCCAGGATTGAACTCAGATCTTCTGAAGCCAAAGTCCATGTTGTCATCTCCTGTGCTGTTGGCAGGAGTGCCAATGGATACAATAATTTTGGAAGCCAATTCCGCAAAATCTAACAAAATTAAATACACACATACATTTTTGACTCTCAAATTACATATTTAGGAATTTATCCAATATTTTTACTGGAACAAATTTATAAAGGATTATGTACAAAAATTTCAACTTTCTAATGGCAAATGGATGGATACTATCTAAACATCCATCACTACAGGAATGTATAAATTATGATATAGCCAAACAATGGAATACAATGCAGCCTTCAAAAAGAATGAGGCAAAGCTAAATGTAGTATATAATCCCACTTATATAAAAAGGCAATCACATATGAGTTTTATGCACATAAAATGTCTGGAAGAATACATATCGCATGTGCCCAGCTCTGGAAAGAGGAGCACTCTGGGGTCCCTCCCCAAACAGGCTGAGCCCTGGTCCTCAGTGTGACTGGCTGGCAGCAAGAGGGACTCAGCCTTTAACTGGGAATCCTCTGTGCCCCTCTGGGACCAGTAAAATCTCCTTTGCTTGAATCATTCCTCTTCAAGGTGGAGGTTTAGGAGAGGGCAGAGGAGTCCAGGATGCCTGCTTCCTAGAAGCTGGTGGTTACGTCCTCTGAGGGGACTTCAGGGACCCTCCTCTCATCCCTCCAGCTGTAGAATCAGAGCTCCCTCAGCACGCTGTCTGCCCCTGCCTTCCAGCACATGTCACATAGTCCTGTCCTTACGTGTGTACCTGTCTTTTTTCCCCATTGGGAAAGAACCTGGAAAGCAAAGACCACAACTTACTGATTTCTATCTCTAGCATCCAGGATATGACACTGCATGTGGGTGGCACCAGGGCCTGTTTGTCCCCTAGATGGATTAACTGACTTCCCCCTCTCTGTATCTGTTGTATGGTTTAAAGGAGGGCCTAGGAGTGTCTTTGTAAGAAGCATCGTCTATTTGGAAAAGTCTGTTTACCCAAATCTTTTTATAAGGAAACTTAGAAAACTTAATTCCATTGTTTTATTACTCAACATTTTATACATAATAAATACAAACTTTGTACAGCCACTGTAAAGAAAGCACATTTACACAGAGGCGCTCCCTCCGAGCCGCCCTGTGCACTGTGATGCTGGGTTACATGTCCTGGAGGGAGGGGTTCTTTTTAAAAAGGAGGCATAGATTTACAACTTTGTTTTTTTAAAATAAAATTAGCAGCTCTTCCAAAAAATATTTTAAAATATAACAAAAGATTTGAAATAACCCTCTGAGAATGTGGAAAACCCAGATTCAAGGACAATTTGGCTAGCTAAAGAGAGAATACAAGACTGGGTGGCAAGAACTGCCTCATTTAAGCACTCTGAGCACTTAAGCACATTAAAGTGCTTTGAAGATTTTTAACATGTCGGCAAACTTTAAAATCTTAAAAAAACCACCCTTTTCTTTCTTAAACTTAAGAATAAGTTTGATAAACACAAAAAGACCTCAAATAGATCAACAGGTTTAGAAACGCAAAAAGCAAAACCAAAAAACCCCAAATCACGGAGAAGATTCATCTGTAGGTATTGTCACTGAAGCGATCAAATGACAATCTAAAAATTTCTTCAGCTGTGACCTTACTTTTGGTCGAAAATCCCATGGGGACATTTGGCGAGCATTTCAAGTTTTAAAAGATTCTTAGGAGGGATGGAGTTTTCAAAGCATAATACAACTTTTGGATTAAATTCTGTAAATTTGATTTCTTAAAAAATAATAAGCAACTGGCAAATATCCCCTAGTCCCTAGGTAACGCACTCCCTGTCTTCCAGAGGCAGTGGAGAACCAACAGAGGACACCCTGGGACACTTGCTGGGCTGCAGAGAAGGCTACTCCTGGCTCTCCCCGTGACATGGAGAACTTGTCTTTTCCTTGTCAATTTGCATTTGTGCAGAGTGTGCAATCCTTCAGTCCTTTTTTTGTAGGAAGCTGGTTTCCTCCATGAGCCACAGGTTCTTCCTCCCAAGGAAATGTCAGGTCAATGGGACCTGGGAAGCTGCATTTTCCGCAGGGGTAGCCGTTGGTCTAGATCAGCCATCAGCTGCCTGTCTGGGCCAGTGCACTGGCTTGAGAATAAAATGCCAGGGGCCTTCCCAGCAGAGAAGCTCAACAAGGCAAGTATGTGTCTCCAATTTATCTAGACATTCAGATTCTAAGGATACTGGTCAGAAGAGTATATGCTGCAAAAATCAGGATGAAAAATACCCAAATACAAAAAGAATATTAAATCGGCTCATTTCAGACCTGGAAGCTCCATTTCTGCTTTAGCCGCAGCCTCCTTTCTATTAATCTATGTGATGGACAAGATTTGGCTACTAGTTCAGCCCCTCCATATTAACTCCACTAATACTAAATGAATGGCATAAATATTAATACAAAGGACACTGTTATTGTTTTAAACCTGTTAGTTGTGGAAGAGATGTGCATTAATGCAATTGGCGCTAAACTCAGGGCAGTCCACTTTTTTCCAATAAAGTTTCACTTTCTCAGTCTGGGGACTAATTGTGGGGAGGAGCCAGCCTCTCCCGAAATCCCTCCTTCTGCTTCCTTAGGTAGCCAACATGATCTGATTAAACTCAATCAGACAAGCAAAGCCACTTGAAGAAAGATGAGAATCTCTGCCACATCCCTGTGGCCACAGTAATATACTGTACGAGTGCACATGATCAGTATCTCTGTGACTGTGCCCTGAACGAGGCCTGGTCTTGAGTCTCATATAAAAATGGGCCACTGTTAGGCACGAGGGCTGTCCCCCTCTCTGCTTCTAGGGCCCGCTAGGATTTGTGCTATGGTAGTAGAGATGACATAGAAAATGATAACAAAAAAAGGCACAAAATATTCAAAACGTGGGAGGAGTCCACCAGGCCACCCAGTCACATAGAATCCTCCTTGTTTTTGCTCTGTTCAAGAGTCATCATCATGCAAAAGTGCCTAAAAAACAAGACTGGCCAAACTGCCAGCCTGGCCTTGATTGTAGCAGTAATGGACGGGCAAACCCATCCTCACACCAGTGTGATTTCCACATCCTCCATCTTCTCTGCTGGCCTTCGGTGGTTCTGCGTAGGCGGAGGGGGAGCTGCCCGGACCTGAGCAGGGAACAATTACATGGATTGTCAGTCAGCGTCTTGATTCAGTTTCTGAAGTATCCAGACCACAACGGGTCATTTATCCAAGGACATGACAGCCCAGGGGCCTCAGAAATGCTCTGAGCATGTGCTTTCAACCTAATTTTCACTATTTCCCACACTGAGAAGGAGTTATTGTTCTGGATGAAATGTGAAACCCACAAATCAGGTTCTTGCCTAGGCCGAAAGCCACACAAGTCACTGTAGCCCTAAAAGTCTCGTCCAGAGCAAAGGCCTAGAGCTGGAAGCAAGAGAGAGCAATGCTTGGAGAACTGAAGACCTGTCAGCATGTCTTGGAAGGAGAGTCGTAAGAGAGAAGACTAGAGAGGTTGGCTGGGGTTAAGTCATGAAGGGCCTCATTAAGCTATGTTAAGAAATCTGAACTTTATTCTGTAGGCAGAGGAGTCCTTGGTGGATTTTAAATAGCAGTATCAGATGTGTGAAAAGGTGACTCAGGTAACAGTGTGGAGAACAGAGGGGAGGTGGGCAAGGGTACACGTGAGAAGATGATTTGGGAGCCTCCTGCAGTCATCTGGATAGAGCTGATGTGAGCCTGCACCAGCACACCGGCACCGGGGGTTAGAGAAGTGGAAAGATTGACAGCTGTCTCCAAGGTAAACCTGGCAGGATTTGGTGATGACTATTTGTGGGACCAGGGCCAGGGAGGTATCAAGAGTGACGCCAGAACACTGGTAGGATGGGGGTTCCATTCACCAAGAGAGGGGATATGGGAGAAGGAGTATGTCTGGAGAGAGAATAATTAACTCATTTTTGCTGAGTTTTCCCTAAAACTCAGTATATATAGATTGAGACATCCACTAGTCTGAAGCTCAGGGAAGAGACTGGATTGGTAGTTATAAACCTGGGAGTTGTCAGTAAATGAATGGTCAAAGCCATGGGAGGAGATGAGATTACACAGGGAGAGTGAACTCAGTGACTTCAAGAGAAGCAGCCCATGGACAGAACCCTAAGAAACGGCAGAGATGGAGAGAGGCAGAGAAGCCTACAAAGGTCAATGAAAGGGAAGGGCCAGGGAAGCAGAAAGCAAACCAGAAAGGGTGGTAGGACAAATCGGCCCACTTCTCTCCACTGCTGCTCTTACCCTCCAGTCCTTGCTACCATCCCCTCATGCTTGGACCACTGCTCCAGCCTCCTAGTGGTTCCCCAAGTCCATTCTGCCATTTTCCATTGATTCTCCACTTAGCTGCCATAGCAGTTTTTTAAAAATGCAGACTTGGTCATACCACTGTCCTGCTTACAACCTTCCTATCACATTTAGGATAAAGAACCAAGTCCTTGACAAGGCACTCAATGTACATCTGCTGAATGAACACGGTCAAAGGAAGTGGGTGGTCCACAGAACCGTATCAAATGCTGATAAGGGGTCAAGGAAAATACAGTTGCAAACTATGCACTGATTAGCACACAAAAGTCATGACCACGGAAGAGCTATCACACAGTGAGAGAGCGGAGTGAGGGGTGAGTAGAGGTGATTATTTGTAAGAGTAGATTCTCTCTGAGAACAGAAGCTTTCAAACCTCAAAAGGGTATGAAGTGTATCTTATTATTTCATCTGTGTCCCCCAAAGAGGCAAATATAGGCTGGAAAATAGGTTCTCAATAAATGCTTGCTGAAAAAAAAAGGTGCTTCGTTTTCACAATGGGACCACTGATGCTCACAGAGCTTGTGGTAATTGAAATTCACGTTCCCAGCTCTCATCTTGTGATCTCACATGGCTCAGTGAGAAAAGTGCCAGTGTAGGCTAGACCTCTTGAGAAGGGTTCATTTTGATACACTCCTTTTCAAGAGCTCTTTTTATCTTCCCAAACCCACCTCACCCTCACATGGTGGAATTAGTAACAACACAGGGGCCATGTGGAAAGATTAATTTCTAACTTTAGATTTGGAAGAACTAAGCACTCTATAAGCCTGCCAGACAGGAGACTTACAGGTCGCAGTTTGCCATATGAGGTCTCAGGAGTATGCCTTGGTGCCTGTGAGAATCCTGGCGATTCAGCATGGAAGCTGTTTTCTAAGGGAGCAAACCAAAGAAGTTCATTTTACTTGTGTTGCTGAGCAATAAAAATGCTAAAGCAGATCTGTTTGCCCTTCAGCTGAACATGTGGATTTCTGAGTGAAAATGTCTTCAGAGCCCTGCGCCCTGAGCACCCTTACCGTTGGCTGAAGGAGAGCGGGGGAAGTACTGGGAGCTCCTCTTATCTGGGCTGGGGTAAGGGCTGCTGGGAGGCTGGTCGTACAGCGGCAGTGGAGGCAGGGAGCCCGGCGGCTTGGAGGAAGGAGAGATCTGCAGCAGGGGGACAGATGTGACAAAGTGCTCATCTCAGAAAGGAAAGACTAGCTGGCTTCTCGGGACTCCTGACAAATTACTTTTCTCTGGAGCTAAGTTATGACTATTCACTTCTTTTGTCAGCCTCATTAGAAGCAAATGAGCCTAGAATAGCCACCTCAAACCCCAATTTTCTACTGCATTTAACTTCTTCCTCTCACAGATCTCCTCATTATACTACTGATTTTAGTTTATCTTAAACAGTTATCAAGTCAAACTATTCTCTAGACTTCTATTGAAAACATACTTAGTCAATTCAGTGAAGAACAAAAAAAGGTACAAGTTGTATTTCTTTGTGAAGATAAAATATTGGCTGAGTTTCCGACTTCCCCAGGTTTTGTAAATGTCACACTTGCTAAGTGGTCACATTACTACACAAACAAAATGGGCAGACACGTTCCTTATGGTCCTGACCTGCCAGGCCTGCTGTGACAGATCTGAATTAGGGGTCTCCTGTGACGGCAAGTTTTGCTGTGATGAGCTAAGCCCAGGCCACATGAGTGTAATGGGCTCTGGCAGACCCATGAGTTCTCTGAAATGGACTGACAGGACCAGGGCTGCACAGGGAGGCTCTGACAGTGAGGGAGAGAAAGGGCATGAACTAACCACAGAGACCATACAGTCCTCTCTGGTTTCTTTCTTTCTCTCCACCAAACCATTCTCTTGTATGTCACATACACTTTAGCATTTTGGTTAACCTATTCAGAGAACAGAATGTGGGAGAACTGAGGTGGAATACGGCCATTACACAAGAGCCTGACTGATGAGTCTTTGCTGCCCCAAATTTAGTTTTGCAGAAACCTGGCAACCGGGGACTGGAGTGTGAGGGTGAGGCCGAGACTACAGCCCACTTCTGTGTGGGTCAACAGACTCCTTGGGAGTCACTCTCTTTAAACATCTTTTAATTTGGCTTTCTCCCATCATGTACCTGAATCTCCCTCGTCCATGGAGTGTCACCGTTTTCTGAGGCTGAAAGTTCTTCCACTAGCACCGATGGGAAAACTCCAATCAACCCATTGAATTCCCCTTCCCAGAAGCCATCATCATCCTGGTTTTCTTTGTTCAAGATTCGGATGATTGCTCCCTCAGGAAAAGACAATTCATCATCTGTCTGGCCCTCGTAGTCATAAAGTGCTTTCACAAAACAGACTAGGGAGCAAGAGAGAGAAAACTCAGTAAGAACATTAACAGCCAGGTTACTTTTGCAACCACTCCTATGCTCACGGGACAACTAAAAAAGCATCGTACAGAATAAGAGTAAAGCTGTAATTTTTTACTCACTGAAGATGAACTTTAGAGTTCTACCATACAGGATAAATGTGACCAAATAAAGGAAAACATACAGAATAGGAATAAAGTGGTGCTTTTTAACCTACTGAAGGCTGACTCCTGGGTAATACAGTTTAGGCCAAATGTGACCAAATAAAGAGTGCCTTATTTCAGTCTTTACCACTGGCATCTCCGTTGAGGCTGCCTGAAACGAGCTCGGCCTCTGTGGAATTGCTGGATGTGTGTGACCGACTGTCCAAAGCAGCCAAGGACTGCAGCATGCTCAGTAGACTGTTCGAGGTGGGAAACTGGAGGTACTTTTCTGGAACATAACCCACTTGGCCAACTTTATTTCGAGCCTGAGTAAAAGAGGTGACAAAACAGGTTTGCACACACAATCTGGACAGGGCATAACAAGAACCAAAACAAACTCCTAAAAATGTCACAAGAAGGGGCGATATGAGCAAAGGAATATACCTTTACCCAGTCTTCCATATCTCCATCTTCAATCACTTCTAACACCTCATGCTCCTCAATGGTCAACTCATCTGGTTGAGAAGCCTGCAGTGTAGGATGGTCATGGACAAAATTAAAAAGGTTAGATAAAGAGCAGATGTGAGCTGATCATAACAAAAACTGGGGGTCAAAATATTGAAATGATTTTGAAAAACGTATTGAACATAAAAAATTTAAGTGTTGTAAAACTATCATAATGAGGTGAAGTTTTACTTTAAAAAACTAAACAAAACAAAGCCACAACAAAAACTGGAGAAACGGAATCCTCAAGAGGCAATCAGGTTCAGTGAACACAGCACTCTGCTGGAAGTACAGGACCTGGGTTCCAGCTCCAGCTTATGTATCTACTGGTAAGTGATTCAACTTCTTGATGCCTCCATTTCTTCAAAATGACAATCTTGCCATTCTCAGGAGAATGGGGAAGTCAATGTGGGATGAATAAGCACAGAACCATGATGACTGGGGAAGCACAGGCAAAGGAGAAAGCACTGAATTAGAACTGCACCAGAGGGCTAACATAGAGATGCATGCTGTGAAAATGCAAAGAACTATGTACATGGATTGGATGATAGCTTGAGCAGCATCTAAAATTGATCTGGAATCACTGTAAAACAGTGGCCAAGAGAAGAAAGTTGTAGGAAAGGAAATGATTGAGATCGGTCCAAGTTTGGATTTATTATGCTCCAACTTAACTGTGAAGACTGGGCTGATCCACTTGGGTGCTTCTGCACAAGCCGCTAACTGTGATGGCTTTATTATTTCTGACAACAGGAGTCCACCAGCACCAGCAACTCAGATACTGCCCTTGAGACTGTAGAATCTTTTTTTTTTCTTTTTGGTGACGAAGATTGGCCCTGAGCTAACATCTGTTGTCAGTCTTCCTCTTTTCACTTGAGGAAGAGTTGCCCTGAGCTAACATCTGTGCCCATCCTCCTCTTTTTTGTATGTGGGATGCCACCGCAGCATGGCTTGATGAGTGGTTTAGGTCCACGCCTGGGATCCAAATCCACGAACCCCGGCCACCAAAGCAGAGTGCATGAACTAAACCACTATGCCACCGGGCCAGCCCCAAGACTGCAGAATCTGAGAGCAAACTCTCAGGGGTTCCACAGATAGATTAGAGAGAGAGACATATGGCTTTGTTTCCTAAAGAGACTTGCCTATCACATGTACCAGGGAGGGGCTTGCTGGCATCTTCAGGCTCTCTAGTGAACAGTCTTAAAAGCTTTCCTCAAGTCCCAAGATCAGTTAAAACTATCATCTAAGACCATATAGTTTTTCAAATCTCACAATCTCAAAGTGTACAATATCTCCAAGTTGCACAAGCAAAAATAAGGCAGGAAAATGGGTCACTTTCCTAAGATTCATTTTTCATTTCATGTGCATTATAACATTTCATCAAACCCAGATTCTGGACATTGCCATAGCTGCTTGAGATGGAAAAACAGTATTGGAAATGGCTGACCAATCACAGAAATACTCCAGGACCAGAATTTTAAGTAAATCACCTCTGATCTCAAAATATGAGAAAAAAAGCTCATTGATTCTTGATGGCTTTTGCAATGGAATTTCTTTGCTAATCTGAAACTATATCACGCCTTGAATATACCAGCAAAAGGCACCTATATAACAAAGATGTTTTTCCTAATTCCATTGCAAGACTTAAAAAGTATCAGTGCAACCAGACTTCAATGTGTGTGAGAGCAAAGCAGGAGGGATAAGAACATCTTTAAATATATTGCCGCCCTTGTAAAAAATCATGGGGGGCCATGCAAGTTGTCCCACATCGTTACATAAGCTGGATCATACCATCCTCAAGCAGTGACCAATTCTTCCACTTGACAAGGTCAAGTCCTCTGCATGACACTCAAGACCCTACACAGTTTGGCCCCATGGTCTCTTGATGCTTTGGCCCCAGCACACTATTCCAAATTCTCTCAATGCACCATGCTCTTCCTTGCCTTTAGGCCTTTATCAGGCTGTTCCTTCTTCCCAGCAGGCCCTGCTCCCTCTTTCCCATCAGGTGAATGGATTTAGATTATTAGGGTTCAAGTCCAGGTTCAGTCTGTTTCTATGGGCAAGTGACCATAAGACCTCTCCAAGCCTCAGTTTTCTTTTTTATTCCTATTAGAATGTAAGCTCCATGCGGGCAGAGATTTTTGTCTGTGTTAATCAACGCTATATCCTCGAGCCTAGAAAAGACCACGGCACAGTACATGGAAGGTGCCAAATAATATTTCTTGAATTAATGGTTGGTTGATAGTGTCTTCCTTATAGGGTTATTAATGGGATTATAAAAAATATATATATATACATATATACCCCCAAAATATATAGGATATATATATATATATATATATATATATATATATATATATATATATATATATATATGGTACCAGGCACACAGTACTTCATAAATGGTTTCTGTCATTACTACTTAGGATTTGAGGCCCAGCTCATATATTTTCCCAGACCACCCACAATGAGCTGGTTGCTTCATCCCCCTTTTGTTCTTCAAGGCTCTGTGCATCCCTCTAACACTGACTACCATGGCACCTAGTTAGTGGTTTGCCCTTGTGGGCTTCCTACTAGAATGACTTACTTAAGGCAGGGAATGTAATTTTTCTCACTTACCCCAACTAACGACTGCAAGTGGTCAGTAAATGGTTATTAAATAAACACATGGTCTCTCACTGCCTCCTGAAGTGCTAATATCCAGTGACAGCCAGAACTCCACAAGCAGCCATGCCCTCCATTCCCACCACTCTCTCCAAATTTCCTGTTTTCTTTGAAAACAATATGCTTTTTCCTGATTATAAAAGTACATGTTCATTGTAGAAAAGCTGGAAAATGTGCATAATTGAGATCTTAAGGTACAAACAATTCGGTTTCTTACTTTTTTTGACATAATATAGCATTTCTTCTTACATAAAAAACTCACTAATGTAATTTTCAATTATCTTCATAATATTATATGCTATGGTTACATTATATGAATGGTTAATTTATTTAACTATTCCCTTATTGGACTGCCAACTTTGAGCTATTATAAAGTAGTACTATGATGAAAGAACGCTGTTTCCAAAATGTTTTTCTATATTGTTGGTCATTTCATTAGGACAAATGCTAGAAGGGTCAAAAGTTATGAGTATTTTTAAGGCTTTTGAATCTCATTAAAAAAAATTTTTTTATTGATGTCTTAATAGTTTATAACATTGTGAGGTTTTAGTTGTATGTTATTATTTGTCCATCACCATATGGATGCATCCCTTCACCCCTTGTGCCCACTCCCCACCCCTCTTTCCCCTGGTAACCACCAACCAGTTCTCTCTGTCCGTGTGTTAGTTTATATTCCACATATGAGTGAAATCATGTGGTGTTTGTCCTTCTCTCTCTGGTTTATTTCACTTAACTTAATACCCTCTAAATCCATCCATGTTGTTGCAAATGGGACAATTCTGTCTTTTTTTATGGCTGAGTAGTACTGAATCTCATTCTTAAATTTAACTTTTCTTTGTTCTCACCAGATTAATCTGGGCCTTCTTTGCTGGTCTGGACTAGAGGAATCACTATTAGGGTTACAGTCAGTCAGTCTCCCTCTATTCTAATCTATCCTCTAGGATATCTACACCAACACCAGGGTTTCCATCTTAAAAGCCTAATCTGATTTTAGGACATCAATGGCTGCTCCCTGCTGGGATAAAAGCCAAACTTCAGTCTGGTCTACAAGCCTCTTTACCATCTGACAGCAAACATCTTTACTTCCAGCTGCTCTATTTCCCACACTTGATGCTCACGTGCCACTGACTTGAACATATCCTGAACACCCCATTTTCTCATCAAACCGTGTCTCCGTATCTGCTGCTCTCTTTGCTTAGAAGGCTCTTTCCCTTCACCACCTTCTCACTGTATCTAGAAAGATCTTATTCATGACCTAATTTAAATGCCACCTCATCTGTAAAGCTTCTCCCAACCCTCACAGGAAGAATTAGTGGTTTTACCTCTACCATGTTTTCTAGTCATTCAGTCATACACATTCCATTTTTCAGCTTAATATTTACTCCCCCGAGACTACCCATTCCTGGGCAGCAGGAATTGTGTCACACTCATTCTTGCACCCCCAAAACTTATCACATATTGGGCACTCAATGAATGTGTTTAATGATTAATGGATTAAACAGATTTTTATAGTCTGGTCTGTCATAGGGATAGGCCTGGGAAATGCCAATAGAAGGAATGTTGGATGAACGTAAGCTGTTTATAATCACTCAGACACTTAGGACCCTCTCCATTTAAGGACCTTAAATTTTAATTCGGGAACTTCAAAGTAAATATAATACTGAGAAGTGAGATGGGGAGACATTCCCAACCATAGATTTATAATACTCTATAACACCTTTCCAAGTATCTCAGAAGATAACTTCAAATTTTCAAAAGACTATCAAAACAGTTTACAATGAAAAATAGAAATCCCAACCCTTTTAGAAAAAGAGGAAGTATTATTAATTTAAATATATAATGAAATATATATATAACAAATATATAATTGTAAATATACAATTAAACTTAAAAAAGTCTGGAAATCACTGATATTGAGGAGTAAATACTGCCAACTTTTGGCTTTCAAGGGATGTCGATGGTGGGAGAGAGGCTGTCCCATGTGTGTCTGCTGAAGATTCTCTCCAGACCCGTCCTCTGTTGTCCCTTCAGCACTGGGTCTCCATCAGCATGGGAGCCAGAGGAGGATTCACTTCTTCATGGCTTCCTTATACCATTCATTTATTCAGTCTGCAATTATTTACTGAATCCATAATTATTTACAGTCCACAATTATTTCTATGTGCCAGGTACTGCCCTAGGTGCTGAAGACACCTAGACCAAGGTACACAGACAAGGTTTCAGTCCTCATGGACCTTTAGCGTGGAGTCAGACTAAGAAATATGAAAACAAGTAGGATTAAACATGACTGGTGATAAGTGCTATATAGTAGATAAAAGAGGGCAAAAGGGCAATGGGACAGAGTAGTGACTGAGGAGTTGGTTATGGATTCAGGCGGCCAGGGAAGACCTGAAGAGGCACTATCTGAGCTGAGCCTCAAGGAAGAGCAGTGGGCAGCCAACCAAGATTTAGGAAAAGACAGTTCTAGGTGGAGGGAGCCGCAAGTGCAAAGCTGTCACGTCAGGAAAAAGCCTGGTGCTTTTGAAGACTGAAAGGTAGTCAGGGTGGCTAATGTACGGTGGGTTGGGTAGGGAATGGTCTGACATGAAGCTAGGGAGATTGGCAGAGGCCAGATCAATCTGGACATTATAGACCCTAGGAAAGAGTTTGATTTTCCCCGTGTGATGGAAAGCTTATAAAGGGTTTTAGGCAGGGGAATAAAATAATCTCCTTTATGTGTTAAAGATAATTCTGGCTGCAGAGTGGAAAATGGACCGTTGGAAGGCAAGTATGAAAAAGGGATACCAATTATGAGGTTTTTTTCCTTTTCAGTAGTCAAAGCAATGGCCTAGACCAAGACAGTGAAAAGTGAATGGATTCAGGATATGTTTTGGAGGTGGACTCAATAGGACCGGCTCATGGACTGGATGAGGGGACTGAGAGAAAGAAAGGAACTGGGAAATTAAACCTCAGGGGTGAGAGAGATTAATAATTATTATACCAAATCAGGTTGGGAAATTCTGGCATCTGTTTATCCTGCTTAACATGGAAATAAGAGGTGGTAAAAAAAAATGCTATGTAAAACAATTTTCTTGTAATATCAGTTCTGAGGATCATCCTAATGGAGGGTCTAATGCTAAGCAGGCAATTGATAATAAGGGTAAAAGTTCTATTTACTGAAAATTTACTGGATGCCAGACACTGTAAGTGCTTTGCTATAAAAGTGCTCTCTCATTTCATCTTCAAACTAGCTCTATAATATTATCCCCATAACATAAATAAGAAAACTGAGGCTCACAGAGACTAAGGGACTAGTGGTCATATAGCTCCTAAGCGGCAGAGACAGGATTTTAACCTAGACAGTCTGATTCTGACATCAGAGCCTAGACTCTTCACCATTATGTTATGTTGCCTCTAATACTAATTGGACACCGATTTTATGTTAAGCACAGTCTGAGAGGCTGAGTTGATTCAATTATATGCATATTCAGAGTTGTCACAATTTAATATGAGCAACATGTTAGAGAAACACAAACCTTGTAGGAATAAACAACTTTGCAGGTGAGTGGATAATTTCTTAAGGTGCCAGAAGGGCTGGAACTGCTGTCATCAAAAACATCCATGTTGTCTTCAAACTCTTCTCCTTCTTCTCTTTCGGTATCTGCATTAAGCTAGGAAAAATTAAAAGCCTTTGACTAGCTTGCTTACTTCAAGAAAATGGCAGAAAGCAGGAAAGACACACTTAAAACCTGATTGTTTCAAAATATTAATTTACTTATTCAACTGCACTTGCACTTTTCATGTTATGAAAGAACAGAGATTTTTTTTCTTTTTAAAACCAGGAGTAAAATGTTTTTCTAATATATACAAAATATTTATCAGTATCCTTTCACTTTTCACTGTTAAATACTGACTAAGAAACACCTGTTACCATTTTAAACTTATCATATTGGGAAACATTAAACAGATTTCTAAATGCTACCAAAGATGGGGAGAAACAGGCTTTCATCTATGGCTGGTAGAAATGTAAACTGATACAGCCTTTAAAAAAAATAATGCACCTACTGAAATTAAAAACTAAACATACCACTTGATCTAGCAATTCTACTTTTGTGAATCCATTATGGAGAAATAAAAGTACCAGGATGTAAGACTAGAATCTTAGGATGTTTACTGCAACATTGCTTCTAGTGGCAAAAGCCTGGACACAATCTGGATGTCCATCAACTGAGGAAGTTTAAATAAACGATGATGTGTCAGTATTATAGATAAATAACACCTAATAGAAATGAGTTAGGGAACAGAAAGCCCATAAATAAACTCTCACTATATAGTTAAATGATTTTTGATAAAGGTCCCAAGACTATTCAATGGGGAAAAGACAGTCTTTTCAATAAATGGTACTGGGAAAACTGCACATCCACAAGTAAAAGAGTGAAGTTAGACCTTTACCTCACAAAAATTAACTCAAATAGATTGAAGACCTAAACATAAGAGCTGAAACTATAAAACTCTTAGAAGAAAACATATGGGAGAAGCTTCATGACATTGGATTTGGCAATGATTTCTTGGATGTGACACCCAAAGCACAGGCAACAAAAGAAAAAAATAGATAAACTGGACTTCATCAAATTAAAAACTTTTGTGCATCAAAGGACCACAGAGTGAAAAGGCAACCCACAGAATGGGAGAAAAATTTGTAGATCATATATCTGATAAGGCATTAATATCCAGAATATATAAAGAATGCCTAAAACTCAACAATAACAAAAAACCCAATTCAAAAATAGGCAAAGGAGTTGAATAGACATTTCTCCAAAGAAGATATACAAATGGCCAATAAGCACATAAAATGATGCTCAAGATCACTAATCATTAGGGAAATGCAAATCAAAACCACAATGAGTTACCCATTAGAATGGCTGTTATCACAAAACCAGGAAATAACGAGTGTTAGTGAGGATGTGGAGAAATTGGAACACTTGTGCACTGCTGGCAGGAATGTAAAATGGTGCAGCCGCTGTGGAAAACGGTATGGCGGTTCCTCAAAAAATGTAACATAGACTTACCATTTGATCCAGTGATCCCACTTCTAGGTATATACCCAAAAGAACTGAAAGACGGGACATGAACAGATATTTGTACACGAATGTTCACAGCAGCATTATTCATAATAGCTAAAAGGTAGGAGCAACCCAAGCGTCCATTGACAGATGAATGGATGAACAAAACGTGGTGCACACATACAATAGAATATTATTCAGCCTTAAATAGGAAAGAAATTCTGACACATGCTATAATATGGACAAACCTTGAGGACATTAATGTTAAATGAAATAATCCAGTCACAAAAAGATAAATACTGTATGATTCTACTTTTATGAGGTACCTAGAGTAGTCAAATTCACGGAGACAGAAAGTGGAATGCTGGTTGCCAGGGACTAGGAGTTAGGGAATGGGGAGTGATTATGCAATGGGTACAGAGTTTCACTTTTGCAAGATGAAATGAGTTCTGGAGACGGATAGTGGTGATGGTTGCATAACAATGTGAATGTACTTAATGCCATTGAACTGTATACTTAAAAATGTATACTTAAATGTTATATGGTACCATTAAATGGTAAATTTTATGTTATGTATATTTTACCACAAAAGAGTACAGTCCCTTTTGAAATGTAGCACAAGGAAAATAATTTCAATGTATATTATCCTCTATGGCTAAAAGGCATATATTAATTTAAATGGTGTTGAGTACTTATATGAGCATAAATATCTGACGGGGAGGCAGAGTAAGAAGAATAAAGACTGGGGAACAGAGATGGCTGACTTGTTTTTTACATACCTCTGTACCACCTGAACTATTAAAATAAGTATGTTTTATTTTTTAAACTAAAAATCCAATAAAGAAGAAACAAAATAGGCTCAGAGATTTGTTTCTAGCTACATATAAGCACTTATTTGGCCACTTTTCCCTATGTTCAAACATACAAAGGCACCAGTGTTTACACATTAAGGATATAAGGAATGGACAGTCAGAATTGGACCTCACAGTAGAACAATTAATTTAAACACCAAATACCTACTATACATTGAACACTATCCTGGGCTCTTAGATATGAAACGCAGGACACTGTGCCTACTTTCCAGGAAGTCACATCTAGAGTGGAAAATACCATAACTAAATGCTAAGTGCTCAGGGGCCTGTGGATATGGAAGAGGCAAGTGGAGAAGGTCAGAGAAGATTTCCTGGGATTCAGTGAGTCAAAAAGTAGAGGCTAGGGCCAGCCCCAGTGGCCTAGTGGGTAAGTTCGGCAGGTTCTGCTTCAGTGGCCAGGGTTTACCTCCTGGGTGCAGACCAATGCCACTCATCAGTGGCCATGCCGTGTGGTGGCTCACATACAAAATAGGGGAAAATTGGCAACAGATGTTAGCTCGGGGTGAATCTTCCTCAGCAAAAAAAAAAAAGAAAAGAAAAAGAAAAAGAAAAAAGTAGAGGCTGCCTATAGTATTAAGTTCTACTTTTTAATGAATTAAAATGATTTCCCTTGAGTAATTATCACTAATGTTTTAAAACTGACTCTCCTTTTTTTTTTTTTTGTGAGGAAGATTAGCCCTGAGCTAACATCTGCTGCCAATTCCTCTCTTTTTGCTGAGGAAGATTGGCCCTGAGCTAACATCCGTGCCCATCTTCCTCTACTTTACGTGGGACGCCTGGCGCAGCATGGCTTGATAAGTGGTGTGTAGGTCCGTGCCCGGGATCCAAACCTGTGAACCCCGGACTGCCGAAGTGGAGCACGTGAACTTAACTACTATGCCACTGGGCTGGCCCCAAAACTGACTCTCCTTTTAACTGCTATTTCCCTAATAAAAATCTATAGAATTGGGGGCGGGAGCACATATTTCCTGTCACATTTATTGCCTCCATTTCAAAGTCCCTGTAATATTCTCATTATAATTATTATTAAAAATTTTCCACAGCTGAGTGAGGTAATCATGAGCTTCATCTTACAAATAATTCATCTATGGTCAGTCAGGTTAATGACAAAACAGACTCAAATCTTGACCTTTCAAATCATCTGAGGCTTACGATTCTATTGTTTTTCAACAGGCACTGTGTCATATAAAAGGATCACATGCTAGAAAGTGCCATAAACTTACTTTAAACATATTTATATACAGTCCTGTGCAACATAACAACGTTGTGGTCAACGACGGACCACATATGCGATGGTGGTCCATCAGATTAGTACCACATGGCCTGGGCGAGCAGTAGGCTATGTCATCTAGGTTTGTGTACGTACGCTCTATGATGTTCGCACGATGACGCAATTGCCTAATGATGTATTTCTCAGAAAACAGCCCCATTGTTAAGCGACACATAACTGTACACTTAGAAGACATTGCTTTTATATTCTAGTAAAGGTTATAGACATTTGAAAAAACTGTGGGCATTACAACAAAACAAAACACCCATACATCTATAGAAACTACAATTAAAGGCAACGTGGGTTAACAAGTTTCCAAAAATATATAAGGAATGTTAGTATGTACTGTGCTTTGGCACTGGGAATCAATCCAAAACATTTTATCTTGGCAACAGTGGTTGATACTAAACATTCCATTCTTTCTCCTTTATTTTGAGTTCATTTGTTGATTCTCACGCAAAGGAATGAAAGGTTGCAGTGACAGCAATAGGGGTCACTGCCATTATGTTTTTGCATTGCTCTAGCAGCTTTCCAAAGTATGCCATCTCAGAATAATTTCTTCCTTTTTCCTCTTCCAACCTCTGTAACTTAATTGTCACAATGTTTTCTTGACCCAGCATTTCTAAAATCACATTCTTCCTCTGTTTCTCAACAACTGCTCTCTTATCCCTTTTCCTTCCTGTCACTTGACAGAACTTCAATCAAAACTATTCTTTCTAGCTGTACTAATATTTTTCCTTTCTTAGATGTTGTAAAATGCTTACTCTTATTGCCAGGGCAGATACGAAGAACCTTTCTGAGTTGGTTTTAGTAGCTGTCCTGTACTCAGCAAAAGAACCTCTGAAGGGCTTCTTCAGCTTTATGGCACTGTCATGAACTAGAGAGCAGTGGGCCCTTGGGTCTGATTGACTTGGGTGCTGACTATGCCACTGACTTGCGTGACCTTGGGCAAATTTTTAACTTCTCAACTTCAACGACCTCATCTCTGTAATTATCTCTTCACAGGGTTATCATAAGGATTAAATGAGGTAATATATTTAAACCCCTAACACATGCTTGATACATAGGAGGTACCTAATAAATCATTACTTTTGTTGTTTTTATGAGGAAAAGAGAATCTAGATAAAGAATCTGGGGATATCCAAAATAGAGGAAGGCAGCTCCTTATAACTGACTAGCAGAACCTCTGAATTCCATCCAGACAGAGAACTGATGACAGTGAACATCATTTCAAGTACAACACAAATAGATTATAAAAGATGATGTTGAAAATATCAGCAAAATGGATTTCTGCTTCCAGGCAATATGGAGTATCAGGGACGAGATTTAAACTGCTTCCAGAAACAACTAAAAAACTGCTCAAAATATATGAAAGAACAGTCTTCAAGACACTGGACATCATGCAATGAAGGACAGTGATCCCTGGGGATGGGAAACAATTTACCCAACTTAATGTTTGAACAAAGTTTCTAGGCTGAAACACAGGGGGAGAGAACCCAGGCAGAGTATGGTGGTCTCCCTGAATTGGGGATATGGAACTGGGAATTCAGGAAGGCCAAAGTGGCTCGAGTTCACAGGGCAGAGTAATCGAGAAGAGATGCGTAGAGAGAACTCTGGAAATCTGCAGACGGTCCCCTTCAAGTCTCCAGCTGAGTACTGATCAGCACATGCACGTGAGGAACTATCTGAAGCCAGGGACAGAATCACCCAAAGGATTGGAGGGAATAACCCTTAGCACTCATACAGGTCTGGGAATATTTCCTGTTCCCTCTTAACAGAGTGGAAAACCTTATAAGGCACAGGGCATCAGGTAGAGAACTCAGAAAATCAGTAAGGATATAGAAGAAATGAACAACCACTATGAACCAACTTGACTTAATTGACATTGTTAGAACATAACACCTGACAACAGCAAAATATACATTCTTTTCAAGTACACATGGAACATTTACCAAGACCATTTACTGGGCCACAAAACAAGTCTCAATAAATTTAAAAGAATTCAAATATGCTATGTAACCACAATGGAAGTAAATTAGAAATCAAAAATAGAAATATATCTGTAAAATTCCCAAATATTTGGAAAGTCAATGACACTTCTAAACAACCCACGAATCAAAGAAAAAATTAAAAGGTAAATTAGAAAATATTCTGAACTGAATAAAAATGATAACACAAGGTATCAGAATTTGTGTAATGAAGCCTAAGCAATATTTAGAGAGAAATGCTTAGTACCAAATGCCTGTATTGGAAAAGAAGGAAAGTCTCAAATCAATGACTTCGGCTTCTACCTTTAAGAAATTAAAAAGACCAAATAAAATCCAAATTAATCAGAAGAAAAGAAATAATAAAAACCAGAGCAATAATCGATAAAATAGAAAACAGAACAACAACAAGGAAAAATCAATGAAATAAAAAGCTGGTTCTTCATCAAGATCCATCAAATTGATAAACCTCTAACAGAATGATCAGGAAAAAAGAGAGGAGACACAAATAACCAATATCAGGAATGAGAGAGGTGATGTCACTACAGATTCTCCAGATAATCAAAGGATAATAACGGCATATTATGAACAACTTTATGTCAATAAATTTGGCAACTTAGATGGAATAGACAAATTCCTTGAGAGACACAAATGATCAAAGTCACTCAAGAAGAAGAACCTGAATAACCCTATAAATATGAAAGAAATTGAGAATGTTGTTAAAAAACTCCCACAAAGGAAACTCCACACTCAGATCACTGCTCTGGTGAATTCTACCAAACATTTAAGGAGGAAAAAAATTCTACACAATTCCATACAGGCTTCCAGAAAACTGTGTAGAAGAGGAGGAGATACTTTTCAATTTATTCTAAGAGACAAGCATTATACCAAATCCACACAAAAACAGTACAAGAAAAGAAAACTATAGACTAATATCTGCCATGAACAGAGATACAAAAATGCCTATCAAAATCTTAACAAATCAATTCCAATCAATATATAAAAAAGGACAATATATCATGATCCAGGTGGAGTTTATCAGGAATATGAAGTTGGTTTAATATTTGAAAAATCATCAGTGCAATTCTCCATA
This sequence comes from Tapirus indicus, assembly GCA_031878705.1. Classification (NCBI taxonomy): domain Eukaryota; kingdom Metazoa; phylum Chordata; class Mammalia; order Perissodactyla; family Tapiridae; genus Tapirus; species Tapirus indicus. The sequence continues at coordinate 28,146,378 of CM062924.1, forward strand.
TTAACAGACTAAAAAAGAAAAATAATTTGACAACATCCAACATCCATTCCTACCAGCAAACTAAACAAAAATAGAGGAAACTTGCTCAACATGATAAAAGGCATCTACAAAAACCCCACTGCTAACATCATACTTAATGATGAAAGACTGAATGCCTTCTGCCTAAGTTTAGGAACAAGGCAAGGACATCTGTTGGCTCACCGCTTCCATTCAGCATTGCACTGGAGATTCTAGTTGTCACAGTAAGAGGACGAAGGAAATAAAAGGCATCTGAATTGGAAAGGAAGAAGTAAAATTGTCTTTATATGCAGGTGACATGATTATCTATATAGAAAATCTACACAAAAACTACTACCACTAATAAATGAGTTTAGCAAGGTTGCAGGATACAAGATCAATATACAAAAACCAATTGTATTTCTATTTATCAGCAATGAACAATTGGAAATTGAGATTAAAAAACCATTTACAATAGCATTAAAAACTATGCAATAGAGATAAGTCTGACAAAGGATGTACAAGACCTATACAATGAAAACTACAAAACTCTGCTGAGAGAAATTAAAGACCTAAATAAATGGAGAAGTATTATGTTTATGGCCCGGAAGACTCAATATTATTAAGACGTCAACTCAATATTGTTAAGTCTTCAAACTGATCTACAGATTCACTGCAATCCTAATAAAAAATCCTGGTAGTCTTTTTTGTAGAAAACTGATTTAAAATTCACATGGAAATGCAAAGGACCAAAATGCAAAGATATCCAAAACATCTTTGAGACAGAAGAAGAAAGTTGGAAGATTTATAGTACCTGACTTATTAGGTCAGGTACTTATAGTACCTGACAAGACTTATTATAAAGTTACAATAATTAAGACAGTGCAGTACTGGCATCAAGCTAGACAGACCAATGGAACAGAACAAAAAGTCCAAAAATAGACCCACACAAACGGTTAATTGATTTTTGACAAAGATGTGAAGGCAAATCAGTGGAGAAAGGACAGTCTTTTCAATGACAACAAAAAAAACAGACTTTTACTTATTCTTCTTATCATGCAGAAAGATTAACTCATACTAGATCACAGATTCAAATGCAAAACCTAAAATTATAAAACTTCTAGAAGAAACATAGGATAAAAACTTCATGACCTTGGGTTAGGCAAAGATTTCTTAGCTACCATACCAAAGCATCCATAAAAGAAAAAGATATTAAGTTGGACTTGATCAAAATTAAAAATTTCTGCTCTTTGAAAGACATTGTTAAGGAAACAAAAAAATAAGCCATAGCCTGGGAGAAAATTACATAAGTCATATTTCTGATAAAGTTTTATATCTAGAATATAAAAAGAACTCCCAAAACTCAATAAAAAGAAGACAAACAATCCAATAAAATATGAGCAAAAGATCTGAACAGACACTTCACCAAAGAAGATATACTGATGGGCAAATAAGCATATGAAAAGATGTTCAACATTATTAGGGAAATGCAGATTAAAACTAGAATGATACAGTATTACACACGTATTAGAATATCTAAAATTAAAAAGACTGACTATACCTAGTGTTGGCAAGGCTGTGGAACAATTGGAATACTAGCACCCTATTGATGGAAATCTGAAATGGTACAACCACTTTGGAAAACAGATTGGCAGTTTCTTAAAATGGCAAATATACCCTCCATATGATCCAGCCAAAACATGTTCATAACAAATTTACCTGTAACAGTCCAAAACAACCCACATGCCCATCATCAGGCAAACGGATAAACAAACTGTGGTATATCCATACAATGGAATACTACTCAGCACTTAAAATAAATGAATTATTGATTCATGCAACAACATGGATAAGACTCAAAATAATCATGCTGAGTGAAAGAAGACAAGACAAAAAAGAGTACATATTGTATGATTCTGTTTATATAAAATTGTAGAAAATGAAAACTAATTTATAGTGACAGAAAGCAGATCAGTGGTTGATTGAGGGGCAGGAAGGAGGGACTTACAAAGGAGCATGAGGAAACTTTTGGGGGGTGATAGATATGTTCCTTATCTTAATTGGGGGGAGGGTTTCACTGGTGTATATATATATCAAAATGAATCAGATTTAAATATGTGCAGTCTATCATATGTCAATTATACCTCAGTAAAGCTTTTAAAAAATATCAGTAAAGTCTGGGAATGTTAACGACAACTGGTCATATAGTACCTGAAGATACTACAGGACCATTACAGTCATGTGCCTCATAACGATGTTTGGTCAACAATGGACCGCGTATACAATGGTGGTCCCATAAGATTAGTACCATATAGCCTACGTGTGAAGTAGGCTATACCAACTAGGTTTGTGTAAGTACACTCTATGATGTTCGCACAATGATGAAATCACCTAATGATGCATTTCTTAGAACATATCCCTGTTGTTAAGCAACTCATGACTATAATTACATTGAAAATACGACATTCAATGAGGATTCAACAGATGCTTAAAAAAAACGGAAGAAAGGAATGCACAGTAATTAAAAAGAATCATGATAAAGGTTAGAGGAATAAAGAGTAACCCAGAGAGTAAAACAGTTTGGTGAAGAGCAGGGCTTACATATCTGGGTTCAAATCCCAGCTCTCTCCACTTACTAGCTGTGTGCCCTTGGGCAAGATATTTAATTCTTCCAAGGCCATCTCCTTGTCTGTAAATACATTCAGGATTGTTGTGATCATTAACTGAAATAATGTATCACCGTGCCTCACATATTACCTGGTACATACCAGACGCTTTATCATTGTGTACTCCTTTCTTTTAGTAGTATTTTAAGCTTAGTTGGTGTAACCGGAGTAAACTGCTTATCTTGAGGTTCAGATTAAAATTTTTGAAAAGGGACTATGTATAAGGATCTGTGTCAGGCTCTTAACTTGTTATTATGGCTATGCAGAAAGCCAAAGAATGTAACACAGCTGGAGATACTTCTGTCAGAAGTGAAATTCTCTACATCCTTTCAATGCCCATCTTTGCAGACGCTGTCAGTGACACTGGTTCTCTCACTCTGTGGACACAAACTCAACAGACATACTTAGCATGGTAACTCCCAGCACCTAGAAAAGGGTCTCATGAGCAGTGCAGGCTCAATACATGCTTATTAATTGAATTCAACTAATTCTACTAGGAATTTGAAATGTCAGTTTCACTAAAAGTGTGGGCATTTTGAGTATGGAGTTTAGTCCAGTAAAAAGACCACTGCCCATTTGGAAATACCCTAAATATGAAGGTGACTCAAGATTTTTGCAGTTGTATTCTTTTATTTTCTACAGTTCACACGTATTTCACTATAAAAACCCATTGTTTCTTTTCTTCGGGACTAGCTCAAGCCAAAAAATTAGATTTTCATATTTCAAAAACAAATCCCATTTGACTGCAAGACTATTAGCCATTATTGAGGCAGATGGGAACCAAACTACCATCCTGAAGGTTAAAAATATTTAATCTCCTAGCTTTTCAAACACATTATTCAGCATAGTCTTCAATAATGAGTGGAGTCAGAGTTTATTTCTATGCAACTCTGCAAAATGCTCATACTCTAGGGAGGTTGCACAACAAAGCAGATGTCAGGATGCCTTTGTATAGAAGTTGGGGGAAGTGGCTGAAGACAAGGAAGTCATGTAAACACTGTCAGCTATAGTTTGAAAATCTAAGGGAAAAAAGAAGAGCAAGAACAAAAATAAACCAATCTCAAACAAAGGACTACAGATTTTTGATCCTGTAATTCCACTTCTAAGAATCAGGATTACAGAAAAACTCCCCAGTATGGAAAACAGAAATATGTACACGTATGTTTTTTAGGGTATTATTTAGAATATCTGGAGGCAATCTAAATATTGAACCTATAAGAGAAAAGTTAAGTGAATTATGGCACACCTTCCTGATGGTATATAGACATGAAAAGGATGATTATGAAGACCATCCAGCAATATGGAATGTTAGATGGAAAAATATACAAAATTAACTTTATGGTGATAAATATGTGAAAAAAAAAGAGTAATACAAAGTGGAAGGAATTACATCAAGTTGCTAACAGTAGTGTCATAAGGATGCAGCTACTGGTCATTTCTATTGTACTTTCTAATTTTTTTGTAATCTAGTTATATAGCTTTATAATTTTAAAATTAATATACTTTCACAATTAGGTTGTAAACTGGGTAAGGGTTTTTGAGTAAGAGAAGGCAGAAAAATAAGAGAAAGGAGGGATGAGTGACAGAAAGGCTCTCTGGGTCACTGGCAGGAATCCAATCATAGAAAGCTGTGTGTAGGCTCTGGTTAACCATCAACTGAATAACCATATCAGTAGACTGCTCTCCTTTTAAATAAATGTTGCTATATTCTGTGATTCTTTTTCTTCCCAATCCTATATTCTGTACCACAGCATAATACAGGAGGCAAGGAGTTAATACCCAAGTAAGTATACTTCCTTACTTATTCTATAAGGTAAAGAGACTATATATTTTAAAAACATTGATCTTCTATAAGGCACTCTACACTGTTAAAGTCTAACAGTAGTATTAACCATGTTTTCCAGGTGGGAGGGAATTCTAAACTTGCTGACTAATGCTTTTGTTGGCATCTATAATGGAAGAAATAATTTGGTCCCCAGAATGTGTGTTTCTGCTTCATGTTCCTAGCCAGCCAGCTGTCAGTGTGAAGAGATACAACCCCTTCTAAATTATTTCAGTGCTGTCATTTAAAAGCAGGTTAAATAAATATTGGGACTTCATTAAACTATTTTGTGCCTACATCTCCCCTTTATTTATACTGTTAGTAGAGCTTCCACAAAATATATTCCTCAGCCAAAAGCGGGAACACACAGGCTCCATAAGACTGACAAGATGGGAGAAAAAAGTGAGATGGGATCGCAAAATGCTGTCTTCACGGAGGATATGACATGTCTTCAGAGGAGCTGATGCCTTTGGACAGCTCTCAAAAATACCCAATTTATTCAAAACTTACTACCAGACAGCACATCTCACTGCCAGACATGGTACTAGGTACATCGCCTTCATTTCCTTCCTTCACACTCAGAAGTCCTTTATCTCCTGTTAAAATTCTTCAAAGACTGTCTCAAATGACTTTTTCTTCAGGGGGAGAACTTTTTTTTCCTATTTTTCTTGCTGATATTGAGCTTTTCTGATACTATTTCACAAAATCATGAGATTTTGGAGTTGGAGGGGATCTTCGAATTACTTAACTTTCTCTCTGAAACCCAGAGAGAAGTGACTTTTTCCAAGGTGTGTTGATGAGTTAGGAGTAAGCAATTTTGAGTTTGCCACACAGTAGCCCAGTCATACACTGCCATATATCACTAAGAGCTATGAAGTTCTGTCTGCTCTACCATCTTTCAAGCTCTTTGAGGAGAGAGACCAAGTCTTATTCATCTCTGATTTGCCCAGGAAGTAGGCACCTAGTCAGGTGATAAGTGCCTGCCCAGTTGATTTAGTTAGAAAAGGTGCTAGTCCAAGGAAAATCAAGGGTTTGACTGGTTGTCAACAGTGCTGCTGAAGAAGCCAAAAGCCAAGTCTGTGCCTGGAATTTGCTGTCACCATAAATTCTGTATATCAGACAACCTTAAATAGACAGGAACTGTGATTTTTAAAAGATGCAGTAGGAAGAGCCATTCCATGACATGGAGCAATTCTGTTGTATTGAAAACAGGGCAAGCTCTTCTATCCCCAAAGTCAAGTGGGTGATGTGTGCTTATTTTCTCCAGTTGAATTACCATTAATAGTGAAATAAAAATAAATTTTCAATAGATTGGTTTTCCTTAACGTGCAATCCCCACACAATCCTTTTTAAATGTGCAAGTGTATTTCTATTAGGAAATCAGAATGCTATAGGAAAAAACTGACAAAACTTCCGGGAATGTTCTTAAAGTTTGGCCAGTTTCTCTAGCAAGGATATCTTTTATCTGAAGGGCACGAGCACTGAAGAGGTACTATGGATAGAGTGGGAAATTGGGAGATTACAGGGTTTTAGTTTGCCACTATTGCATCTACCCATCTATCCATTCATTTCTTCCTTCAACAGATATTTACTGAGTGTCTACTATGCACCAGGCACTTTGGTTTGCAGAGCAGTGAACCAGGCAGACATGGAAATTACATTCCAGAGAGGAAAACAGACAACAAATAAAAGAAAATAAATAAAGAAGACAAGTATAGATTGTAATAAATGCCATAAAGAAATAGGATGACAGAGAATAATGGGTGGGGAGGTAGCAGCAGGAATTACTTTAGTCTGACCAATTAGGCATCATATATCCACCTATGTAATATCAGGCAAACCACTGAGCTTTTCTGGTACTCAAATCTCCAACATGAAAAACCAAGGTTGAACTGGATGACATCAGAGCAGAAAGAGCCCTGGACTTGAAGTAAAACTTAAGCTCGAGTTCTGGCCTTGTTTGTAAGACCATACCTGCACTGTCTCCCTGAGGAAAGATCCTGTGAACTGAACAGACTAAGCCACAGACTCAGTGTTCCTTTCCTTTCTTTAAGACTGTTTGCAACTCTCTGGATGTTTCTTTTCATTTACACTAGAGAAGACCTTTGAGAACTTCAGAAACACTAGATTATAATTTTTATTCTGCTTCTTCCAGACAAGAAGTATATCTACTTCATGAATGGGATGATGAGTTTAGTAAATCGGCACTGATAAGTCAACTAAGTGATAATATATTCTTCGCTGCACATTAAAGAGCCCACTATTTCCCACCCCCTTCTTTCTTTCCTGCACTAAGTTTAACTCAGTTAGTGATAGGCTAAAGAAAAAAAAACCCAAACCAGTAGCAAAACCATTATTTTTTTCTTCTAAATTTTGGTTATTATCAAGTTTGGCTACATAGCCAGAGAATAGCACCCTTCAATGAAAGTCAGCCCATCACACCCAAGAAGAGACAGCTTACCGAGTGTAAAGTGCCATTATTGGTCACTGGAGGAAGGCGGGCCCATCGCTCATTTTCCAGTTCTTCCATCACTTGGTTCATTGCACTCTTTAGCCACGTGTCCACAGAAACACCGATCTGCTTTAGCAGGTCCAGCCGGGCTTCAGCTTTCAACTTAATTATCTAAGAAAATGGTCAGAAATCAAGGCATTGTTTTCCTCAAATCAATTGGTTTAAATTATTCCTGATTTATTAATTAGAACAATCTTGACATTCACTAGCAATTCTTCCTTGGCCTATATGTTAATTTTTCACTTGGAGAGAGGGAAAGTGGGGAGGGGAGGGAACACAAGAACAGGAATCAGGGCCTGCTGATGAAGGCAAATGGCACACCTGCATCTTGACAAACTACATCAAATATAACTTATAAAGAGGAAGATATTAATGCACCATAAAGTCTGCATTCTTTTCCTCTTAATAAGGCTATGCCTCAGAACACCCTAAAATCTAGCATTTTCAACAGCTTGCTAACCATTTCCTGGACTTTTTCTTCTTTATAATTCCTCTTTTACAAGTCTGCAAATGATTTCATGTCACTACCCTGCTTAAAAACTACCATGACTCCTGACTGCCCACTGAGTAAAGATTTTAAATTAAATTATGATGCAGCTGTCAGCAACAGCAGAGCTTGAGAATAAAAAGCTCCCATTCTCCAAATCCAAGAAAGGGAAAGCTTGCCTGTTGTTTGGCTCTTGTTCCAAGCCATAAGCAAGTAACCACAGGACCAATCTAACAGTAACTGCTTTGCTCCAATAGCCATGCCTCTGAAAGTCAGCCAATCAGTGACAGCCCCACGCTTCTGCAAGGCAGCCAATCAGTGACAGCCTCACTCCAGGAGTCATCAGCAGTCACGCTTCCACTCCTGCTTCTGACCCATCTCTGTACACCACAGCTAAAAGTGAGTCAATCCGTAAAATGTTCCCAGTTTCGAAAATCTCCCAATCCCTGAAATCCACGCTTCTCAAAACCCTATATATCAGTTCTGCTTTGTTCAGAGAGATTGTATTTTGTAAGTATCATTCTCTTTTGTTTAGCAAGCAGTAAATTCAACTTCATTGTTCCACATACTAGAGTGGGGTCTCTTCCTTCAACATTTGAAGGTTCCCCTGAGAAAATTTTGAGGACCCTCACTTGATGGCCTTCTGTTGGACTCTTGAACAAATAAGTGTGCTCACGAAGCTCTTCTGGTATGCAATGTTGATCACTCTCTGGATTCTCTGCTGGGGAGCTGGTATCAAAAAGGATCTCAGCTCTGACTTGTTTCACCGAGCTCTCACTGCTGAATTTATTTATAAGATTTTTAACCATGCAGATTTTAAAAAATTGAGATAAAAGTCACACTACATCAAATTCGCCATTTTAATCATTTTGAAGTATATTTCAGTGGTTTGGGGTATCACACGGATCTTTATGTAAAGTAATTCGAGTTTTTGCTTGGAGCACACCATTTGGTAAATAGTTATTATAAAAATCTGCTTATTTTTCTAATAATGTTTTTATAACAGCTTTATTGAGATAAAGTTCATAGACCATAAAATTCACCAACTTAAAGTCTATAATTCAAGGGCTTATAGTATATTCATTCACAGACATGTACAATTATCATCACAGTCAATTTTAGAACATTTTAATCACCTCCAAAAGAAACCCCATATCCTTTAGCTATTGCTCCCTTATCCCTTATCCCCTGAAGCTTCCGGCAACCACTAATCTACTTCCTCTCTCTATAGATTTGCCTATTCTGAACATTTAATATAAACAGAACCACACAATATGTGGTCTTTTGTGACTGCTTCTTTCATTTAGCATGTTTTCTTTTTCTTTTTTGGTGAGGAAGACCAGCCCTGAGCTAACATCCGTTGCCAATCCTCCTCTTTTTGCTGAGGAAGACTGGCCCTGGGCTAACATCTGTGCCCATCTTCCTCTACTTTATATGGGACGCCGCCACGGCATGGCTGACAAGCAGTGTGTCGGCCAGCGCCCAGGATCCGAACCGGCAAACCCTGGGCTGCCAAGTGCGAACTAAACCACTGCGTCACCGGGCTGGCCCCTTTGCATGTTTTCAAGGTTCATCCACGTTATAACTTGTATCAGTATATCATTCCTTTTTATGGCCAAATAATATTCTATTGTATGGATATACCACATTTCATTTATCCATTTGTCAGTTGATAGAAATTTGAGTTGTTTCAATTTTTCAGCTAATATGAATTATGTTGCTATAAACATTAGTGTACAAGTTTTCACGTGGAAACACGTTTTCATTTCTCTTGGGTATACACCTAGCACTGGAATTGCTGAGTCATAAAGTAATGTTATGTTTAACCATTTGGGGAAATGCCAGACTGTTTTCCAAAGTAGCTGCCCCATTCGACAATCCCACTGGCAGGGTATGAGGGTTACCATTTCTCCACAGCCTAGCAAACACGTGTGAACGTCTGTCTTTGATTCTAGCCAACCTAGTGGGTATGAAGTGGTATCTCATTGTGGTTTTGATTTGTATTTCCCTGATGACTAATGACTTCAAGCATCTTTTCATGTACTTATTGTCATTTGTATATCTTCTCTGGAGAAATGTCTATTCAGATCCTTTGCCCACTTTAAAACTGGGTTGTCTTTTTATTGTTTTTTTATTTTGTCTTTTTATTTTAAGAGTTTTTATGTAGTCTAGATACAAGTCTCTTATCAGGTACATGATTTGCAAATATTTTTTCACATCTTGTGGGTTGTCTTTCACTTTCTTAAAAGTCTTTTTTTTGGGGGTGGTGGTGAGGAAGATTGGCCCTGAGCTAACACCTGTTGCCAATCCTCCTCTTTTTGCTTGAGGAAGAGTGGCCCTGAGCCAACATCTGTGCTAGTCTTCCTCTATTTTGTATGTGGGTCGCCGCCAGAGCATGGCTTGATGAGTGGTGTAGGTCTGCACCCAGGATCTGAATCTGCGAACCCGGGCTGTGAAGCGGAGCATGCCAAACTTAACCACTATGCCACCAGGCCGGCCCCTTAATAGTCTATTTTGAAGAACAAGAATTTTTAATTTTGATGAAGTCAAATTTATCTATTTGTTCTTTTGTTGCTTGGGCTTTTGGTGTCATATCTAAGAAATTAATCCAAGGTCACAAAGATTTATCCCCATGGTTTCTTGTAAGAGTTTTATAGCTTTAGCTGTTACATTTAGGTATTTGATCATTTTGAGTTAGTTTTTGTATATGGTGTGAGGTAGGGGTCCAGCTTTATTCTTTTGCATGTGGATATCCAGTTGTCTCAGCACCATTCAAACATGCATTTTAAACTAATACATGCAATGAGATGTTAAAAAGAGTGAGCCAACAAGTCCTTTCTTGGAAATCATAAATGTAAGTCATTTAACTGCTGAAACAGAGAAACAAAGAAAAGACAGGGAAAGAGAGTTGGAAAGATATTAGTATCTTCTGTTTTCTCAACACCAAGTAATCTAGTTTTCATAAGATTTATTTTTGTCGGTACTTTACCAAACAACTGATGAATGTGGCGTTTGCAAACTTAAATTTTTAGACTGCAGTTCCAGAATAAACACTGTTATCTTTCCTTTGGCGTTCCAACTATTTATATTTTAACAACTGCATAAAAGCAGAATTTTCCAGTGTTTCCAAATGAATTTTGATGACTTGCCAATTGATTAAAATTTTGCAGAGCATAGCTCTCTGTAACTTGATGGCATTCCAGATACTACTAGACCAAATCATTTTTAGAATTTGTAAAGAGATAAGAGTTTTCTAAAATGATGTTTTGAAAAGCTAGATCTTTTAGGATACATAATCCTGGTGTAGTAACACTGTCAATTAACAAAATTTAACATAAGCATATCCAAGTGTTAAGCTCTAGTTGAGTTTATGAAACTTTTTGACAGTTATAGTCTGAAAATCTAATAATTAATTTACCCTCAAAATATCATTTCTCTAAGGATAAGGACTGTGTCTATTGTAACTCTACTATTTAGGACAGAGCCTTGCATACAGTAGGAAATGAATAATGGTAGATGATAGTATTTGCCACTGTAAATTACCTTTGATATCTTAAAAAAAACCCACTCCAAACAACTTTTATCCTATGTACTAGGAACTATATGATTATACTATTTCATTTAATCCACACAACAATTCTGGGGATGGATATCATAAACTCTGTTTTATAGATGAGAAAAATGATTTAATCAAAGTCATATAAATTGTGGTAAATTGATATGTTATTCCCAATGAATCACGCCTCCTGGTATCCAAGTAGTCCCCTTCCACATTGATTCTGGGCTTGTCCCTGTGATTTGTTTTGGCCAATGAGACATATGCAAATTTGATGCAAGCAGAGGTTTGATAAGTGATTAGGATTAGGATTTGACCTATTAGGATTTGACTTCTTGGGATGTGCCTCCACCATCTGAGGAAGCCCAGCTGAGCCCATTTGAGGCTGAAAGACCATATGGAAAAAAGGCCCAGTCCTCAAGCAGACCCTCTAGCTGAACAAAGCTCCCTGAGTAATCTCAGGCAAAACCTGCAAAAGAGATGCATAGTCAACACTCAGAATAGTGAGAGAGAATAAATCGTTGTTGTTTTTGCCATTAAGTTAGGTGTTTTTTTGTTTAGGGCAGCAACAGATTATTGTGTTTGAATAATCTAATTTCCAAATATCTGGGGATTTTCCAGGTATCTGTTATTGATTTTTAATTTAATTCTGATGGGTCAGAGAACATACTCTGCATGATATCAATTCTTTTAAACTTACTGACACTGGTTTATGGTCTACCATATGGTCTTGCTGAATATTCCATGTGTACGTTGAAAGAACACATACTCTTCTCTTGTGGGGTGGAGTGTTCTATAAATGCCAATTAGGTAAAGTTGGTTAACAGTGTTGTTTAAGTCTCCTATATCCTTACTGATTTTCTAGCTCCTTGTTCTATCAGTTACTAAAAGGAATGCTGAAATCTCCAACTACAGTTGTAGATTTGTCTATTTCTTCTTTCAGTTCTGTCTTTCTTTCAAGTATTTTGTAACTCTATTATTAGTTACATACACATTTAGGACTGTTATGTCTTCTTGATAAACTGACCTTAGTTTTTAATCATTATGAATTATTCTCTTAATATTTCTTGTCCTGCAATCGATTTTGTCTGATAGTAATATAATCGCTCAGTTTTCTAACGATTAATGTTGCTCGCTTGTGGTGAGCAACAGCTGAAACTTTTGCTCAGCTTTTTTTGCCTTCCACCTGTTGTTTCCTGCCTAGCTCCTTGGAGTTTCTGCTCCACATGTGTATTCAGGTTTGACCAAGGATTTAGATGATTATTTATATGCAAATTTGAGGGCTCCCTGACATCCATCCTCAAGCCAGTAAGACTGAGGCTCCCTGCTTGAATTATAGTTGTGTGGCCCCTCACAATGAGCTATTTAATGTAAATGTCACCAAGTATAGTCCCATTCTTTCAAGGATTGGTTCCTCTCCAGTTTTATATGCTTTGGGTCATTTTCTAGTTCTATCAAATAGGTATTTTAAATATTTTTAGCCCAGATGATCTAAAAGAGGATTAGACCAATGTAAACTAGTCCCTTATTACCAGAAGCAGAAATCCTTGTAGAGATATATTCTACATTCAAAGAGAATGGTAAAAAAATCTTAAATTTCAATCAGTAGTTTACTATTAATAATATATTACATATATATGATATTATATATAATATTATTTATATATAATTTTGAAACTGTTTAATATATACTGCAGGTTAAAGCAAATAAAATATGATAATATTAGGAACCAAGATTTTCAATATAAGAGAAAAAAGATATAAATATAAAATCACAGAAGTTTAATAAAATCTTCCTAATTTTGATTTCAATTGAAAATATCAACATGAACTCATGATTTGAAAAAAAAATAAATCCCTAGCTCTAACAGTAAAGAAAGGGCCAAGAAATAAATGACACCCATAACAATAAGCATCTTCGACCTTGGTGTCTAGATACTATTCTCTATTAAAAGAAATCAGAGCTTCTTGGAGAAATGGCTCATTCTAAGTCTGGGCAGAGAAAAAACAAGGTAAGCCTATGATAGTTTGTTGTTCTAGAAAGCAAGAAAGCGTTTTAAGACTAATGGGAATAATATTAAAAGGACAAAGAAGAAGGACTCCCACTGGCCAAATTTAGACAACATGAGGCTTAAAAAGGTCAACTGTAATTTAAAATTCACTAAATGAATAAAAATTGATAATAAATTGAGAATACATAAGGTGGGATCCGGGACACCATGAGGAGAAGCAAAGAATAACTACTGGGGAAAGAACATCTACCATGGAGCCATGATCCAAAAATTCCCAGAGCTTGTACACATGAAAGATGCTGCAGTTCTACCCAGCTGGAGTCAAGAGACCTTGTTGGATACCCATAGCATAAGAAGAAAGTGCAGAAAGGAAATGCATTACTAACAGGGCTAAATCAGCCCTACTGGAAAGGCTAATCTAAACCAACTGAAACAAAGCTTAAAAACAAGCCTCAAAAAGATTAAATTGATCTGCAAGTAACTGACCTGGCTGCCAAAACAAAAATCAATAGTCTTTAAAAGAAGAAAAGAGAATCCAGACATTCAACAACCAAACATTCACAATTCCTAGTATTCAGCAAAAAATTACTAGGTATTTGAATAGCAGAAAAATAAAAGCCATAACACCAAAGGAAAAATTAGTCAGTAGAGAGAGAGCCAGAAGTCACAGATATGATGGAAAGAGTAGACAAGGACTTTAAAGTTGCTATTATAAATATACTTAGGATTTAAAGGAAAACAGGAAGATAAATGGGAGGGAACTGGAAGATATAAAGAATCAAATAGAACTTATAGAGCTGAAAATGTAATATCTGAAATCAAAATTCACAGGATGGCCTTAAGAGTAGTATACACTACAGAAGAAAAGATCAGTGAGCTTGAATATATAGTAATATTAACTCATCAAACTGAGATTAAGATAAAAATAAGGCTGGATAAAAAAATGTGTGGGATGATCTTTGTATGTGATGTTTAGGACAATATCAAGTGATCTAATCTTCACATTGTTGGAGTTGAACTAACCCATATGACAGAAAGCAGATCAGCTGTTGCCTGGTCATAAGAGAATTTTTTGGGGTGATAGAAATATTTTCTATCTTGATTGTGGTGGTGGATATTTAGGAGTATGCATTTGTCAAAGCTCATCAAACTGTTTATTTGAAATGGTTACAATTTATTGTATATACTCAATACTTCAATAGAGTTGATTTTTAAAATTCCATGACATCATAATGATACTTAAGATAGAGAGAAAAATACTCATTTGCCACCATTGGAGGTGACTAGTACTTGTTAATCGCAATGGGAAAAAAAAGAAAAGACCTTTAACAGTGGAAAGATCTGGTAGCACCACCTTAATTAAGTGACTACTCTTAGCATCATTAACAGTGAGACAACTTGATAAAGACATACTGTGATGAAAAAACAGTAACATCTATAAAGTAGTCTTGCCTAAAATACTAACTCTAATCAGGCCTTAGACTTAACTTCCATTTTACAGAATAGAAATAAACACATAAAGCCAATACTGCAAAATATTAAGAGTTGAATTTAGCATGTTGGGAAATACATATTTACTCTTCATCTTTTCTGTGTGTTTGAAAATTTTCACAATAAAAATTGAAGAAAATGGTTAGTCAGGAGGTCTGCTAACACACTGTAAGAGTATAGTGAAACCTCACAATAACAGATCCCGAGGTAATGTAAACTTGGATATGTGACCGGAAATTTTGTTTCTATAGCAGGCTCACCCTTAGCATTTCATTAACCTTGCAGTAATGAGACTCACATTTTATGCAAATAAAATTTTTAGATTTCTCTTACCGAATTACGGCAAGGGTATTACCATTTTTGAGTCATTGAGGTACAAGGATAACACAGTAATTTTGAATTCCTGGTGTACAACAGAACTTTATGAGATGACAATTTAAGAGAAAATGGTATCTATGAAAATGTATTTATATAGACAATAACTGACTTTTTTTTAGTTTTGTTAATTCACTTGATACCATGTACTTTGGCTTCCAAATGTACATTCAATTCAGATCATAGAATATAATATAGTTAACATCTTGGAAAAAGAATCATATAGTCTATAGTTCCTCCTACAGATCTTACACCAAATGTGAGTTATTAAATTTTCTGTGTATCTTTGATTTCTTATATTAACTTTCTCTTCTTTGTGTTAAAACATTTCATTGTCAAAAAAAGAGAGAACTGCCCTCAACCCAAATAAAAAGTACAATTTAAACATATGAAAAGTAATTGTGTCCTGGAACAACATAAGACATGTACAGCTTCCAAGAAGATGGCATTTAAAACTCTTGGTTTCTTTAAAATAGGTATCATATGTCAGATGAAGAATAGGTGAGTCTGTGTGACAAAAGGCATTTCAAAAAATTCGAATACCTAAATACCAGGTTAAGAAGACTGTTATTAAAGTTTAATTTAAGCAGCTATTGCCTCATTTTAATTCTTGAATTAGTCAGGAACTACAAACAGTAGCATATCTGGTACAAATATTCTTGTGAGAGTTATAGAGATCATATAACGATATAACAATAGTTTGTACATCACTGTATGTCGGGTGTATTCATCAGTATCTGGCACACATCAAATACTCAAGTATTTGTTAAACTAATCAGTTAGTGACTCTGCTCCCAAATTAACCAGACAATAATTAATTAACAACTATATAATATCTATTATTTGGAAAAGCAAAGGCCATTTATATTTCTGAGCTCCACAAAAGTTTTTATTCCAACTAGCAACACTGAAAGGAAACACAACATAGAAAAGACTAGATAAAGCAGATTAACCAACAACGAGGGCAACATTCATGTTAGGAGTTAAAAACCAAAGATGAAGGATATAATGGAATTTTAAATAGCTTTCTCCCTTTGGTATAGGTATTTATAATAAAGTAAATAGTTATTGAATGGAAAGAGAAAATCCAATGCAAATGATATACAAGCAGAAGAAAGAAAAAGGGAATCTATGAAACCATTACTGTCAATTTCTCTGAAGGCTCTTGTGGTCTAGTCTATCCAAAAATTTCATTATGACAGTCCTCTCAGTACTACCCCAATACCACTCTCATATTTGCCATTTAATTTTAGGGGGGTTATTCTTTGTATCTGAAAAGTGGAAATCAAGTGAGATCATTTTAAGGTAGCAGTAGGATTAACTACATTTCACAGATCCTCAAAATCGAGATAATGGATCCGGCATCACGGTTTTTAGCATATTCCATATTTTTGGTAAGAAAATTATCTTTAAGAATGCAGACTTAAATACTGGTATTAGGAGAGATGAGACATTCTGTTGTGAGAATCTCACTTCATATTTTTAGCTTTAAGCTAACAAATGCAGGGAAGTTTAGCACATTCATGGAAATAACAAGTCATTCAGCCTAAATGCAGACTTTGTGTGACTGATACCCACGACTGGTACTACGGGGGTTTGGTGGACCTAGAGTACCAGACAGTGACACCATGGATGGAGTCTGGAAATGGAAAATACACGAGAGAACACACCCTTCAGAAAGCTTCTGAGACTTGTCCTGTTCCACCAGAGCTCTGAAACTGGCTTTACCCAGAGTTTGGAGAAACAAACAACAGGAAAAATTCTCCTACAGAAGCCAATGTTTCTCAAACTAGGCAAGGGCCTGCCAACAGTACTTGGCCAGCACACTAGCATAGTGGTTAGCTATGACCCTGAATTCAGAGAGAAAAAGGGCTATTTATTGTATCCCCTGCCGTCTTCACTATGGAGGCTATGAATCATGTGCCAGGAACAGAGGTGAGCCGGGGTTACTGGGGCTTCTCTAGACCAGGCAGACGGCCAGACTCTTCTGGTTCAGATCACTTCCACAGGGTTGTGCCAAAAACATGTTCATATTCCCTGTGTTTGCCTACGCTGCCTCTCCCCTCACCCTCCCACCCCAACCAACCACTGAAATACCTCCTCAAAACCTCTGGAGTCCTGACCGGGTATCTGAAAATCACTAGTTTAGATTCACTCTCAACTGATGCAAGAATTCCTTGTATAGAGTCCCTGACAGATGTCTGCTCAGAATCTTCTTGTGCACTTACGGTGCTACACTGTGTCCCAGGGGAGCTTATTCTGACATTGGACAGGTCTGACTGTTAGAAAGTATTTCCCAATACCAAGCTCAAATCTGCCTCCTTCCTACCTTCTTTTGGTTCAAGTTCTGCCTCCTGAGGTTGCAATGGCATAAATCTGTGCTATCCCCTTTTCTCTGACTAATCAAATATTACTCATCTGTTAATACCCATCGTAGTCCTACCTCTTCTGTGTTACCTGCCCCAACAAATCCTCCCACAGTGACCTCTGTGTCCTCTGCATTCCTTAAGTATGAAGTATACTTGTGTGGACCACTCCTTGGTACTTACACTTCACAGTCTTAGTTATCTTTGGCATTCTTCATGCCTTCCTAACAAGAACATATTCTTCTTGAGGCCTGGACACTCTCAGTCTTTTTTTAATGTCTACTTCCACATCCCTTCACCATGCTGCACTGGGCAGATACTATCCACAAAGTATGTACATGTCCTCCATGAACTGGTCCTAATCACCATTATTTTACTTACTTTCTACTACATTTCCTTACACAAATCCTCCACTCTAATCAAATCCAACTGCCAAACTATATCCTATGTCTTCCTCCTTTGCAAATAACTTCTTTCTTTCCATCTCAATCTTTCCCCCTCTAGGTCAGGGAATATTAGCTTAGGATACATGAACTTCTGGACATTGTACACAAAATGTATATATTTTTGTGGGAGCGAGGATTTCACATTTTCATACAATCTTCAAAGAGTTCCATGATCCCTCAAAAGACTAAAATCCACTGTTGTAACTTTTTTTTGCCTTGTCTGCTAAACCAAGTCTTCTTTCTTCAACTTATGCCCCTGTATCCAGAGAACCTTCCATATGGGGGGAGACTTTTCTAGGCTCTGGATTTATATATATTAATTTCTACACCATTAATTTGACTGATTTATTATGTACCTTGTGAAAACTTTAAAATTAGTATCTTCATTGTGACAACTCTTTTGCTATTTATTATTTTATGACCGTAAACTCCTCATAGTGGGTTCATGTCTTTTCGTTATGTGTACTACCTTGTACAAAGCAGGTACTCAAAAATAATACTCTGGACACAGATGAAGGTGGTGAATCATCTTCAAATTAATCAGTGCACAGAAACTGAATTCTAAAGGTATATATCACAACTGTGACATGGCTGGAGCTGGGCAAAATGCCACAATTAGTTGCCACCTCACCTCTGCTTTACGAATATTTTCTCTAGCTTCATCTATTTTCTGCTCCACTTCTGCTCGGCTTTGTTCTGATACTGCAACTCCATGACATTCCAGATCATCTAGAACCTATTAAAGAAAATAAGAAAATGATGACTGTTTTTTCTTAAATGACTAGAGTATTTAGATTTAAAAGACTTTAGTGACGAGTGGCCATGATTCCGTCTATAATCTTTAATTTTTTTCATTTATTTGTTAATTAAAAAAAACTTTGAAATAATTATGGACTCACAGAAGTTGCAAAAGTAGTACACAGAGTCCCTTAACCCAGCTTTCTCCAGTGGCAACAACTTATATAACTATAGTACAACGTAAAACCCACAATCTACAAACACTATTTGGATTGCACGTTTTGATTTGCATACTTTAATTTTTTAAAATTACATGAATATAAAGTATTGTTGCAAAACAACTAATATAAAATGGCAAAAAGTCTGTTATATCTGCACACCCCACCATGTGTCCCTCACCCCAAGATATCCACTGTCCCATCAATGTATGTATATTTACTTTTCACACCATTTCTTAAGTATTTCCTAAATACTTGCACAATTTTGTTTAAAAAAATAATGAAGTGAGATCTATCATCTCCACAATGTGTCTAAGAAACCTTTTTATGTTTGTACAAATAGATTTTTATTCTCTAATTAATCCATAAATTCAATAGTTTAACTGTACTGTTTTATGTACTCTTACTCTATTGCTATTTGAATTTTCAAATTCTTGATATTATAAATAGCACTGTACAAACAACCTAGTCAATGACTCTTTGAACACATATGGGAATATTTATTTAAAATAAAAACAAAGAAGTGGAAATTATACATTTTAATTTTAATAGACATTGCCAAATCACCCCTAAAAGGTTGTACCTACTCTTCTACTTGTAGTGTGTGAGAGCATGTTTCTCTATATCTCACCAATATTGGATACTGTCAGTCTTTGAAATTTTCGCCAATATGATATATAAATAAAAATTATCTCATTGTTTCAATTTTCATTTCTCTGTAATAGAGAGAGCATCATTTCATATGTTGCTGGCCATCTGTATTTATGCTTTTATAAATGGGCAGTTTACATCCTCTATCCATTTTCCTAATTTTTTGTCTTTTTGTTTTTAATTACTTAAATATATTTCTTTCTAGATATTAGTCCTTTTCTGTTATTTATGTTACAAATTTTCTTCCCATTCTGTTCCCTTTCTCTTAACTTTTTAAAGTCCTTTTGTTTTATAGAAATTTTTAGTTTTTATGTGGTCATGTTTATCAATCTTTTCCTTTATGGGTCCTGGATTTTGTGTTTTGCTTAAGAAGCCATCTGTAACATATCAGAAATATTTTATATCTTTCCAGTTTTTAATAATCTTCTGTTTAGCACTTAGCTCTTTAATTTTTCTGAAATTTATTTTGTATATCGTGGAAGGGAGGAATCTAACTTTATATTTTTTCCCAAATACATAGACAATTGCTGTAATACCATTTACTGAATAAATCCTTTCCCCAAAGATTTGAAATGCCATTAACACGTTTTGTATCATGAAAAATTTCAAATATACTCAAAAGTAAAGAGACTAGTATGATGAACTCCTGTATACTGATCACCAAGATTCAATAGTTAAGATTTTTCCACATTTGCTTTACCTATTCTTTTTTCTTCTTTGCTAAAGCATTTTAAAACAAATTCCAGACATCATGTCATTTCACTCCTACATGCTTTAGTAAAAGCCTCTAAAAAAAAAAAAAACAAAAAAAAACTACAATACCATTATCAGACCTAACAAGAATTCCTTGGAGGCCTTAATATGCTGTTCATCATTAAATTACCCTGCCTGCCTCAAAACAACTTTTTATGGTTGGTTGGTTTGAATCAGTATCTAAAGGTCCATATACATACAGATCATTTTCTTGGATATATTTGTTAACTCTTGTATGATACCACAGTTTTAATCACTGTGGTCATTATTGTATGTTGCAGTTTGTGCGAAGGCACATAAGTCTCATCATTGTTCTTGGCTACTCTTAAACATTAAAAAAAAAATCCAGATACATTTTAGAATCAGATTGTCACGTTCCCTTAAAAATATCTTTTAAGTTTCATTGGGATTGCATTGAAATTACATTAATTTTAATACAAATCCACACTTTTTGCATCTCTTAAACTACTCATCTCTTCTTTTATGTTCTTTGGCAAAAAAACCAAAAAAAGTCTTCTTACAGGTCATGACATTTCACTGGTTGATTCATCAGTATTTTATTGCTGTGGTGAATAATTTTTTTCCAACTGCATTTTGCAATTTATTATATCTAGTTAATAGGAAAACTAATGATTTTTGTATATAGCCTGTCTCTATTCACCTTACTGAACTGTTATTACTTCTAATAGTTTGACAGTTGGGTCTCTCATATTTTTGAAGGTAAACAATCACATCACCCAAAAATAAGGACAGATGTACCTTTTCATAATATTTAAACACCTTATTTTTCTTTCATTAATGCATTGACTAAATTCTCCTACAACAACTGAAAAGTAGTGGTGATGACAGGTACTGTTTTCTTATTTTATCATGGTGGTAGGCAGAAAGCCTCCAAAGATGTCCATACCCTAATCCCTGGAACTGTGTATATGTAAGATATAATTTGCAGATATGTTACAGTTATGGACCTTAAGATAGGGAGAGTATCCTGGATTATCTGAGTGGTCCCAATCTAATCACATGATCCCTTACAAGCAGAGAACTTTCTCTGGCTGGAGTGAGATGAGAAATGAGCCAACAGTGAAGTCAGAGAGATTCCAAGCATGAGAAGGATTCAATGCACCATTGCTGGCTCTGAGATGTAGAAGCCCATGTACAAGAACCAGAGTAAGTGGCCTTCAGGAGCTAAGGGTAGCCCCCAGCTGACAGCCAGGAAGGAAACAGGTACCTCAGTTCTAGAGTCACAAGAAACTGGATTCTGACAATAACAGTACTGATACTGTGTTGCTGCTAGAAGGCTTAAGGAATTTCCAAGCTAAGTAGATAGCTGAGAGTATACTGCTGAGTCGTGAGAAATTATAGAAAAAACATATATAGGATATTTTTCCTATTAACAAAACCCAGCTCCTTAAATTGGTTTGACGTGTGCCTTAAGCTAAATGTAGCCCCAACAATGTGAATGAACTTGGGGGCAGATTCTCCCCTGCAGCCTAAGACTCTCTATCCTACTTACCCGTTGTTGGTGAACAATGTTTTTGTGCTCACGTGCCACACGTGTGGCCCATTTCCGAGCCTCCTTGTTTAGACTGTGCTCCTCTGTGGTCCCCGTTTCTGATTCTAATTGTCGGCTCTACAACACAAGAGAGAACGGAGAAAAAAGTATTGTTATCCTTACTGAAATCACTACCATTTTGTAGGTGGACCAGAGGGCCTTCATTTAACCAGCACCCCAAACACGAGGCAAGCTCCACTACGGTGGGAAGCAATGTCTCATGTCACACAACATTAGTAGAAGACTAAAAGGACAGTATGAAAGCATAAATGAGCACCAGTTTTTTTTGTCCTACATTGCTGAACATTAAAGCTTCATTTCTAACACTGTAGATCGATCCATTTTGGAAGTGAAGAAAGCTAGCCAAGCTAAGCAAAGAAGAAAAAAGTATTCATGCCAACCTACTATGACACTAAAACAGTTGCATAGATAAAAATGGAAACAACTCAATAGTTTCAATGGGATTAAAGAATCATTGGATAGAAGTGAAAAGAACAAAACGAAACAACATAATAACAGCAACACAACCTCTCCACCCCTGAAGATACTGTGTTCAATTTAGTTTCAGGTCCATCACCAACTTACCACCAAACCTCAAACTAGCTTTTACCCTTCCTCTGCACTTTATTGTCATAGGAAAAATAGGTGTGCTAGATCAAAGGATCACTAATTGTTTCTTCTAGCCCTGAAATGCTATGATTATGTTTTACAAAGAACAAACTGCAAAATCTAAATAAACAATAGTCATAGTTAACCCCTGTTATGCAAATATTGTGGAAAGCGCTTCACATAACTTTTATAACCACCTTATAACATGAGTCACACAGCCATTTTATTGAAAAGGAAGCTGAGGCTCAGAGAGGTTAAGTAAAATTTCCAGTGTCTACCAGATATTAAATGTTACAACTCTGATTAAACAAATCTGATTCCAGAATCAGAGCTCTTAACCACAAACTATTTTAACTTACTCTAAACTCTTAAGAACCCATAAAAAACAATCTTTATTAAAATAATTAGGAAAAAAAATTTTTAAGTATGAATTATCCAAAGAGGATTTTAATACAAAAAGAAGCAAAATTTTAGAGTGAGAAGAGCTTAAAAAACTGACTTTTGCAAGGTCACATAACTCAAAATTGGTAAAGTATAATTTGATAAACTGAACTAAAAATTTAATATTTTTGTTGGGGAGATTGTAGGCAAAGTTGAAAAACTTTTACTCTATGCAGACATTTCAGCTAGAGCTAGATTATATAATGATAAATGAATTGAAATAGAGCAAAAGAATCAAAATCCAAATCTAACCAACCTTACATTTACATTTTATATTCTGATTCCTTCTTTGGGCTATTGGAAATCTAGGAACCAACCTTATTGTTATATTTTGTTTTGCAAAAGGATCTAGGCATTTAAATTTATGTGTCCTCAGAAGTCAGGGTTTAAAATGTTAAACCCTGGATGTAGATGCAAATGCAATCTACATTAGCCAGAGGAATGTGATGTATGAAGGTAGAAAGGTGTACTCTGAAGAGCCCAGGTATAGGCTTTTAAGCCAGACAGACCTAGTTTTAATCCTCTATGCCATTTACTAGCTTTATGATCTTGGGCATGTTAGTAATCTGAGTCTTAATTACATCTGAAAATTAGTGAAAGTACCACCTATCTCATTGGGGTTATTAGGATAAAATGAGGTCATATTTTAAACATTCTCTTATAGTATCTATATATTAAGTATCCAATAAATGGTAATTACCAGTGTTAGAGACCCAATTGAAAATTACTTGAAACAAAAATTTTTCTCATTATTGTTAACAAAAAAATCCAAATAATTCCCAGGTACTTGATAGCCCAAAGAATGAATCAAAAATAAGACTGAACAATATTGAAAGATCTCAGAGAATGGACCTGTAGGGAGTAGAGCAGATGAGAAAGGAGGCAACTGATGGAGAAACTTAATTTTTATTACTGAGCAACCTTTTAGGAACGGGTAAACAGGTCTAAAACGTGCTGGCTGCAGACAGGCCACAGCCCAATCTGCCCACACAGAATCTCTACTTCTTTACAGAGTATTATCTGTGCTTAAGAACTGGGGAAGTAAAGACAGAGCTTTTTTCTCATTCTCTATGAGTTTACTATTACTCAGACAGGAGTGCCCAAGGATCAGGACAGATAACAAACGCCACTGATTGGGAAATGTGATTTGGGGATCCTCTGGGTAGGGAATGACACATAACTAAAATACAAGTTAATTTATCTTCCTCATGAATTCTGAAATCAAGCAATTGAAAGACATGTGGGCGACCTATAACACAAGTCTAGACAAATGAGAGTTTCACACAAGGCAAACACAGCCCAAGGTATTAAATGACACAGAGAAATGTTCTAATGCCTCCTCCACTACCAAAGATCAGCACAAATCGGGATCTAGTGAAGATCATTCTTTTTTTTTTTTGGTGGGGAAAACCAGCTCTGAGCTAACATCCATTGCCAATCCTCCCCTTTTTTGCTGAGGAAGACCGGCCCTGGGCGAACATCCGTGCCCATCTTCCTCCACTTTATATGGGACGCTGCCACGTCATGGCTGACAGGCAGTGCGTCCGCGGGCGCCCGGGATCCGAACTTGTGACATATGTCCATGGCATATCATATGCCAGAAAGAACCTTCTTATTAACCCTTATTCAAGGAATTTGTACTACTTGTATTTTTCAGCTTATTGGTAGATAAGAAATGTATTGTGTTAAATATTTGATCCATCTTGTTCTCTATGAAATTTAATAATATACTGTTAATTATTTCAAGAAATTTAATTATTATTTGCTTTCAAAAGGACCTCTTCAAGTAAAAAACATCTGGATCTTTGTAGGCTATTGTATTCCTAGCACTCATGTTTATACAGGTTAACAATCCTGTGATTTTGAAATTCAACATGCTCTGAAAATCACAGGTTTTTGGGGGCTAAATTTGGAGTCAAAACTCATTTGTGGGAAAATCTGACTTGAACGAAAGAGAGGTTATTTACGGTTTTTATTTATTCACCCTGTATAAATATTCAAATGTTTTGCTGCAAAGATATTGTTTAATAATGGGGTGCTTCCCCACACCCTTCTCAGGGTGTAAGGCAATATATGGTGTATGGATCACCTGTCTAAAACCTGAAAAATTCTGAATTTTGAAACACGTCTGACTGAAGGCTTTTGATAAGAGATTGTGGGTCTCTAAGTCACATATTTTGAACATTATCACAGACCTTGGAGAGGAGTGCAGCGGTGTTCCTCATGAGACATAATTATTATTCCAACGATGCTTGGATAGCAGCTCTTTCACTTGGAAGAGAAGTGGGAACTCATCTGGATAACTAGGTTAGTGTGCCTAGCCTCTCAGGGGAGTAAACTGGAGGACAATTAGTGTGGCTTGAACTTTTGGACATTTCTGGAAAACTCTGGATGACTGAGGAAAAAGATAGACAATTCCAGTAAGGCTGGGGTGAGGAACTGATGAGAACTCTGAGAAAGGAGCACCCTTCTCTTGTCTTGGCTTAGAATACCAAAGGTAAATCTATAAGAAAAGTATGTCCCTGAGTTATGACATAAAAACAAAACAAAAACCTCGTGTCTGGCTCTCTTTAGACCATCTAGGGGCATGAGCAAATGGAAGAGCAGCACGAGGAGCGTACCTTCATTTTGGTAGCTCTTATAGAGACTCTGCTGTATGGAAAGCTCTGGATACCTCTGGATGGTTAGAGAAGGCACCAGACCAGGAGAAAGACCTACAATATAGATGGTAAGTTTTCTATGAAAAGCTGGTAAGTCCTTTTTGAAAGACTGAACAACTCAGGACAGCCCCTTTGAACACCTGACTGTCACCTGTTGATTACGGAGAGCAGCACTCATGTCTATAATCAGAGCCTTCCATTTTTGGATACTGTGGCCAGTGTATGTGTAGGAGGATGGTGCCTATTTACCCAGCAGGAAGATTTTCACAAACTGTCTATCACAGTACTGTCAGGTTTATGAGCCATTGCCATATGCAATACAAGATTTCCATCAGCAGAAAGAGTCACTCTAACAATGAGAATTTTCAGGTAAATTCCCTCTATGGTATATTAACCCTATACAGTCTTTTATAGACTAGGGCAATTTTTGCTAAATATTTATTTTTTCCCCAGTTTTACTGAGAAATAATTGACACACATCATTGTATAAGTTTAAGGTGCACAGCATGATGCTCTAATTTACACATATTGTAAATTTTTAAATTGATGCATAAAATGCCCCACTTAAGTGGAACTTTAACATGCAAAAGTCCTAAATTATAGCAAGTTGTATTTTACTTAATTGCTAATCTATAGAGGGCAGAATTCAATTTCAAAACTAGTGGTTGAAATAACAGGAAAAGATCATATATCAGAAATTTAATGTCAGCTTTTTGATATCTGTAAAGATCTTACTATTTGCACTTCAGAGAAGGTAAAGAGGAAAGGGTCTTCTCATCCCTAGCAGGAAATTTTGGGGAAAGGTTTTTCCTGCCTGTATAGATCATACTTATTTAAGTTTTGTGGATGTGTGTGTCTCCCATATTCCCATATTTCCCATCCCAGGTTGACCTTGTCCTGTTTCATAGGATGTGAGGAAATGCTCCCTAAGAGCACACATCCCTAGTTCTTGTAATGGAAGGAAGACACACTGAGACATATGTAGGGCAGAGGTGCTGAAAAGTTTATGTACTTTTATTATAAGAGGAGAAAGAACGGACACTAATTGTTAGCTACTGGCTACTATTCATTCCACACAGACTGCCTGTTAGGCTAATAACTGCTGAGAGAGGGGCTGATGAGATCTATGTTGTGGAATAAAATAGGAGAGTAGAAGTCCCAAGGTACTTTCCACCCAATACGGGAGTTGAGAGCTGGGGACCATCATTGCAAAAGTGTTGCAAGATTTCATTATCTTTGTGATGTCTTCTGTATTTGATATTTTGGTATTTCCTGTAGCAATCAGGGACAAAACCTAAAAAAATGAAATACGTTTGTCTTGTGGAAAGATAGGGGAAAAAAAGAAAGGCAGTCAACATTTATTTTACACTTACTATGTGTCAGGCATTGAGTCAAATGCTTAAGTATCTCATTTAATCTTCAAACCCAATTAGGCAGTCATTTTACATTTGAGGAAGCTGAATCAGAGAGGTTAAATACATATAAATACACAAATAAAATAAACACAGCACATGGCACAGCCAGGATCTGACTCCAAAGTCCATGATTCCTCATTGTATAACATCTGTATGAATCTCTAACATGAGTATGATCCATGTGATGCTAAATGACTCTCCAAAATTGAGATCCTAATAAATGTACTTGTCAATTCTCCCTCATAGAATATTCCTCTTTTGGGGGGGGAGGGAAATTTTAGGGTACATTCTGTATCCTTCTCAGGATAATTGTGCATTAAAAACTTGCATTTCAGCGAAGAAAGGTGTACTTTACTCTTTCTAGGAAGGATTTTTGACTTTCTGGTATTATCTGAGAAATGGTTTTTGACAATATAAAGAAAGGGCACTTTAGAAATCAATAACTCTATATGGAAATATAGACAACAAAATCTTTCAATATTAACCATGAGACAGCTACTAAGTTACTACATCAGACAAAACTTGCCACTGATCACTGTCACTTGTAACCATCTTATGGTTAATACTAAGATTTCCAATTTAATTCTATGGTTGTACAGAACAGACATAATTGTGGCTTTATAAAACCATTTTGACCAGTTCCTTTTGGTATATCATTCTAAAGCACGAGTCAAAATAATCATATATTAAAAGAAAAAGGAATTTTGATTCATCAGTAGGTAATAAAAGATAAGCAAAAAAAAACCCCCACAAAAGAGTGCAATAATTTCAAGCCTTAATTAAATTCTGATGGTAATATTGTGACTAAACATTTCAACTGGATACTATGGACTCTTGTAGGAAAAATTTTAGGATTTGAAATGGATTATATTAAAATTTGTTTTTAAATTTTAAGACAGTATATGAAAATATTCAGAAGAAAATAAGTTAATCAAGGTAGTAACTTTAAAAGTCCTATGGCTTTCCTAAATATATCTTACCTAAATCTAGATCAAATATTTATTGAATACTCTTTTCTATGTAAGGGCACGTGCAAAGTATATATAATAAATATCAATTGAGTGAATAAAAAATGAATGTTAAACTCATAAGCAGTTCAAATTTTTAATTCAAATTATAAAATTCAAAATGAAATTAAGGAACAATACTGTCCTACAGGGGGAATCCATCTGCAAGGGACCTCATCATATGACTGTCCTACCTGAAAACATTCCACAGTTCTCCATATACTACCATATGTAAAACTCAAACACAAAATCTATTTACAACCTACAGTTATGGTGTTGTTCAACTTTTCCCTCACCACCCCAAGACTACTTGCTATTTCAAGTGTAGGTAAGGCACTTTCAAACTTTTCTGGCTCCAACACTTATTCGCTGACTGACCTAAGAGTAAATTTCTTAATGTTAATTTCCTCAACTGTAAAATGAGGATTAAAAATAGCACCTACAATATAGGGTTGTTGTGAGGATTAAATGCATTAACACAGGTAATGCAATTAGAAAAATGTCTAGCATGAAATAAATGTTCAATGAATGTCACTTATTATTTTTATTATTTTCAATTGTTCTTTTCACTTCCTGGCATGTTGTTTTTCAATCACTGCAGAGTAAACTTCAATTCTTCTTCAAGATCTAATCCATAATAAGAAGACAAACAATCCAATCAAAAAAGAGACAAAAGATTTGAGAATAGACATTTTACCTAAGTAAATATATTAATCACTAATAAGCTCATAGAAAAATACTCAACATCATTAGTCATTAAGTTATTGCAAATCAAAACCACAATGAGAGACTATTTCACACCACTAGGATGGCTATAATCAGAGACAGACAATAACAAATGGTGGTGAAGATGTGGAGAAATGAGAACCCATACACAATGGTGGTGGAAATGTAAAATGGTGCAGTTACTTTGGAAAACAGTTTGCCACTTTCTTAAAAAGTTAACCTAAATTTACCATAGGCCCAGCAACTTAAGAGAAATGAGAACATATTCATACAAAGACTTGCACACCAATGTTAATAGCTGCATTATTCATAATAGCCAAAAGTGGGTAATAACCTAAATGTCCATCAACTGATGAACAGATAAACAAAATGTAATATATTCATACAGTGGAATACTATCCAGCAATAAAAAGGAACAAACTATTGATATATTCTATGACATGAACGAACCTCAAAACCATTATACTAAGTAAAAGAAGCAAGACATAAGAGACCACATATTATATGATTCAATTTATGTGAAATGTCTAGAAAGGGCAAATCTACAAAGAAAATAGATTAGGGCTTTCCTGGGGCAGGGGACTAGGGATTAACAGCAGTAAATGGACATGAGGGATCTTATTGGGGTCATGAAAATGTTCTAAAACTTATTTATGATGATGGTTGCACAATTTGGTAAATTTACTAAAAATTACTGAATAATACACTTGAAATGGATGAATTATGTGATATGTAAATGTGCCTCAATAAAGCTGTAAAAAAACTGCATTGCATAAGGATGCATTAACTGTACCCATCACTGGACATCAATAGCATTCTATTCAGCACTTGCCTTATTATATTTTACTTATTTGTGTACATGTCAGTGAGCTCATCTAGTCCGGGGTCTATAGCCTAACATGGAGTGGGTAGCCTCAGTATCTATCTGAGAGATTGGCACATAGAGTAGGGGCTCAGTGTCTGTTGAATTGAAATGTGCTTCCAAATAGGATAGGAACAGGGGCCAGCCCGGTGGCCCAGCAGTTAAGTTCATGTGCTCCGCTTTGGCGGCCTTGGGTTCACCAGTTCGGATCCTGGGTGAGGACCTACGCACTGCTCATCAAGCCATGCTGAGGCGATGTTCCACATAGAGGAACTAGAAGAAGGTACAATCATGACATACAACTATCTACTGGGGCTTTGGGGAGAAAAAAGGAAAAAAGGAGGAAGATTGGCAACAGATGTTAGCTCAGGGCCAATCTTCCTCAAAAAAGACCAGAAACCCAGATAAACAAACAAATAAAATAGGAACAACAGCAATTTCAGAAATACAACAGAAGATGGTGTCGATTAGTCTTTCCTACACGTCCCACATTCACCTGGCAGGAAGAGTGAGCTGATGGGCACTGACTAGAGCTCTCTACTTCAAGACAAGCTTAGTGCTACCAACTAGAAAAGGAAACCAGAAAATCAAGTAAACAATGGCTCCACTCTTACAAGAAAGGACAGTACTAGTTCATACTGAGCAAAAATAATTATTTGGGATTTTATTCTTTGTGGGCAGCAAGAATACTTAATTTACAACAAATTCTTAATTTATAACAAAATAAAAATTACATGCAAACATATTTTGTAGTTAAAAACATTTTCAAAATGATTATTCTTAAGACTTTTTCAATGGCTGACACTCTGGGGTGATTTTTATAAAAGTAGGGGCATTTATCTTTTTTCATTAGGAAAAAATTAACTGCTCCCCAAGTGCTGAATATTTCTTCTCAGAAAGCAGAGTAGCATGCGGAAAGAACATTAATATTGCAGTCAGGTTAGTAATGTGTCATTATTTCACTCTATGATTCTGGACAAGTCTCTTTTGCTTTCTAGGCTTCAGTTTCCCCTTTAATAAAGGCAAGATTAGCTCTAAGGTTCTTTCTAGCACTCCTGTTGAGGAAAACTAAGGTGCTTCACACAAGATGAAAAACGAGAAGCTCAATCTTTTCACTATAATCAGGAAAGGAAACCTCTAATTTATAAGGGAAAATGGAAAGCCCTAGCTTATGGATTCAGTGGCCCCTTATACCTGTGTGTGTGTATATATATATATTTTATATATATATATATATATAACTTTTATCCCCATACCATGTCCCACCCATCATTAACATGCAAACCCACACATCCCATCCCTCCACCCTTGACCCACACCCCCGTATACCTCAGCTATGGTCATTCTCAGAGCACTGACAGGGGAGAGCTCAATATCCACCAGTTGGGCGGCTTTTAAACTCTGCCCAGTAAAGGTTGCACAAGGACAGAAAACAGCATAGAGTTAGAATTTTAAGGCAAACAGGGACACGCAGCTAAGAACATTTAGCACAGTGTCTAGAAACAAAGAAGGATTTAGGGTGGTAGCTGGGTTTTGGACAAGTGAGATGAGAATCACTGTGATTCTGATTTTTCTGAGGAAAATTATAGGACAATGTCACTGAGTCATTAAGCAAAAGATGACTGATAGAAAAAGGCACTACTACAAAGGGCAAGGGTTATAATCTAGAGGGAAATGCTTTTTTCCTACATTTCTTTATACAGCCACTAGCAGGGGCACTTAAAATTTAGTAAGAAAAGTAATGAAGATATCTCTGGCAAAGGTTTCTATCAAACCGATACCATTAAATTCTGATATCATAAACTCCCCTGGTTTTGATTCTAGCTTTATCAACATAGTTTGACTTCCCTCTTGGCCTCCAGACATTGAGAGGATGTGCTAGATATCCTAACACATTCTAACATGCTAACACTTAGATATGTGCTTTCTCACCCTGTAGAAGTTAAATAACTTTTTTTATGTTATCAAATTAGCATTTCGGTTCTTTTCTTTAATTAAAAAATGGCAATCATGGCCCCGCCTGGTGGCGCAGCGGTTTGGTTTGCACTTTGGCAGCCTGGGGTTCGCGGATTCGGATCCCGGGGGCCCGCCGATGCACTGCTTGTCAGCCATGCCGTGGCGGCGTCCCATATAAAGCAGAGAAAGATGGACACGGATGTTAGCCCAGGGCCAGTCTTCCTCAGCAAAAGAGGAGGATTGGCAACGGATGTTAGCTCAGGGCTGGTCTTCCTCACCAAAAAAAAAAAAAGAAAGCAATATTTTTCATAGAGTAAACTCAAGGGTAAAAATGTATGATTAATGTCTGCTTTTTAAAAATTGCCAACCTGGCATTAACTTTAACATTCTAAGAAATCTGGAAGGAATTATAAAGGGTCTATAATTTTTTACAAAACCAATCAAAATATTTGCAGGCACATATTCATTATTCTATTTGTAAATTCTATTCTGGTTAAAATTTAACCACTAGTTTCTTTGGAAAGATATATATGTGAAGAATTTCATGGATAGAAAGTATAATTTATGTTTGAATTGAAAAAAAATTTTTATTGAATACTTCTTCCCTCAGTTCAGTTTTCAGATTTTAGGTAAGCTATCTTATAATTTAACTCTATTTAGCAGAAAGTTGTTAGCATAAAGATGCTGTGTGTGTTAGTCACATTTTACAAAGAAGAAATGTCACGGTGTCTCTGTATCCTCACAGTTTTGTTATAAACTTAATCAGACATACTCAGCTTTTTCTGTCTGTCTATTGCAAGCATAATAGTTATTTGAGCACAAACATAGCTTAAAGACAAATGAAATGAAGGTCTGGAATTCCCTTACAGTATCACTGTCACAAGGCTGGAACTGGAAGGGCTGGGGTTTGTGAAATGCAGCATTCTCCTGTAAAAACAGCTGAAGATTATAGTCCCGCGCCACCTAAAGAGAAAACAGAATATCTTTAAGTCTTCAATAAGGTTAAATGCCCAGTATTTACATTTTAAGGTTTAAGATTTATTCTGCTGCTTTCCAAAAAAGGGGAAATCATCCAACACTATGTGGTCAAAAAGAAATGATAATTATACTTTTTTTTTTTTTTCATTTTAGACAATAGTTGTTACTCGTGTGTCCTATTTTCTCAAGAATCTAAATTTGGAAAGTACTAGTTTAGAAACCAGCCCAGATTTTGGGACTAGACAGTATGCAATATTTTAAGACGGCAAGAAGATAGCTATTACACAAAAAGCTATTCTTTTTAATGGGTGGAGGTGCAAACAGAGAAGCACATCAGGCTCTTAGGTCTCTCCCAGCTCTAAAGTTTCATAGGCCTCTTAAAGTCTGCTTTAGGGAGATTGCCATCCACTAGGAAACTGCCAGATAACCTCAGGCATAACACAAAATAGTATTTTTATAGTATTTCTTACCACCTTTTCTAGGAGGTTACATTCTAATTACCATTTAAAGCACACCAAGAAGACAGACTAGAAAGGAATTTATATAGAAGGGGAATTTTGATACACAGAAAGTAGCAAAACAAATAGCACAGAAACACAGCCATCTGAAAAGAATTCATAGCATTATATACCCTGGGAAAGAATGGAAATCAGCAACATTTTATTGTGCAGAAACTCATTTTCTATTTTGCTACACTCCTTACCCTTTACTTATCTTTCATTTGCCGTATATTACAGCTCATTAGCACCTCTGCCAGAGGATGCGCAGAAGAAGAAAAAAAAAGTTTAAAGCAGCTCTGTAGCTATACCATAGTAGTCCTGGAGAAAGGGCTTATTGAGGAGATGGAGAGAGTAGGTATATTTTGCATTTTACCAGCACAATCCCAGTGCTCCAGGATTGCCCTCCTGCCCCTCACTCAACAACCATTTATTGATAGAACTTACCAAGCCCAATGTTAAATGTGGGGAAATATACAGATGAATAAGGATAAAGTTACCATCTTCGAGGAATTTATAATCTGGAAACTGGGAGTACCAAACAGGTTACACAACAAAAATACACAATGGAAGTATGTGGAGGGTACTAGGAGAGCACAAAAGAGGGTGATATTTAATCCAGACTGAAGAGGTGGGATGGGGTGAGGAGTGGTTGGGAGGATTTGGTCAGGGAAGGCTGGCTGAATAAACATATTCCAAAGGGGAATGTGTTCTGTCCTTTTCTCAGACACCCATTTTAAGCTAGAATAGCTGTGAAAGCTCTTGACACAGCCCTGAGAGCCTCACTAATCACCATCCAGAAAAAGCTAAGAGGGTCATCCTTCTAGTTGCCAAATCTATCCTCTCAAGCATTACAAATCTTTTTTTTTTTTTTGAGGGGGAAGTATCAACCTTTTTAAAATTTTAACGTTTTGTTATAGAAAATTTCAAACACATATACAAGTAGAGATAACGGTGTAATGAATCACTCAACTTCCAAAAACATCCCTTCATGACCAATCCTGTTTCATCTATAAACCCACCTACCTCTTCCACCCCCAATAATACTGAAGCAAGTCCCAAACATAGCATTTCATCCATAAATATTTCAGTATGATATCTAAAAGCCAAGGACTCTCTTAAAGACATATCTATATTAAAATTTACAGTAAATACTTATGAAACAACCAATGAGTGTTCAAATTTCCCTGATTCATATTTTTTTCAAGTTTTTCAAATCAGGATCAAAATAAGGTCCCCACAGTGCAACTGGATGATGTTGTTTAGGTTTCTTTTCATATATACGTTTCTTCCTCCATCTCTTTTTTTCCCTCCTTGCAATTTATTTGTTGAAGGTACTGGGTTTTTGTTCTGTAGAGTTTCCCACAGTCTGAATTTCGTTGACTACATCCTTGTAGTATTTTGTTTCCCGTATTTCCTATAAATTGACGCTTGATTGCATTCAGGTTTTTGCTGTTTTGTTTTGGCAAGGTGGTGTTTACTTCCACAAGGAGGCTTGCCTCTGACTTGCCTTTTTTCATGATATTAACAGCTCTAGTGGGCTGAATGGTGGCCCCCCAAAAGGTATGTCCGTGTCCTAATCCCTAGAACCTGTGAATGTTACCTCATTTGGAAAAAAGGCCTTTACAGATGTAATTAAGTTAAGTTGTGATAAGGAGATCATTTTGGATTCCCTGGGTGGGCCCTAAATCTAATAAGTGTCCTTATAAAAGACACACAGAAGAAAACACAGACAGAAGAGGAGCCGGTGGGACCACTGGCAGAGATTGGAGTGATGTGACCACAAACCAAAGAATGCCTGGAAGAGGCAAGGAACTGATTCTCCCTCAAGTCTTTAGTGGGAGTGCAGCCCTGCTGACCCTTTGATTTCTCACTTTTGGCCTCCAGAACTTGGAGGGAATAAATTTCTATTCTTTTAAGTCACCCAGTTTATGGTAATTTGTACAGCAGCCCTAGGAAACTAATACAACAGGCCTATGATGATAATTGCCTAAATCAATTAGGAACTGCAAAAACTAGAGATTTTCTAATTTTTTCTGTCATTCTATCAAGGAACTCTATCATTGCTTTTTCATTTATTAGCTGCAATACTTCTGTAAGAGAAATTTTCCAAGTCAATTATTTAGTTACTTTGAGGTACAGTTTGTATAAGGCAGGATAATGCTTGATTCTTTCCCTAGCAACCTCCAAAGAATGACCAATTATAGCTTTAATAAATTATTATTATGAAGTCATGGATTTAAAAATATTCACTGTATTTTAATCCACTGCAATTATTACCATATTGATGCTAAAATTATCCCATCGTTGGTTAGCAAGATCACATCCTGCGTCCTCTTGACATGACCTAGCAGTTTTTGATAGTTTTTTTCAGTTTCCTTGCTTTCTATTATGACAAACTATTTAAGGTTTATCTTATATATTTAATGCCCCTGACCTAGAATCAGTCCTGTTTTCCCAAAAAGCCCTCTTTTTTTGTTTTTTTTAAGCGAGTAGGAGAAAGTATTTAGAAAACAAGATCTGCTCACTAGAGGTCCTGGGTTAGTCACTGGTCTTTCTCTCTCAAACAACTTATTTTGTAAGGAAGTTGCACAGAGGTCCTGTGCATCTCCCAGGGTTGGCATCCTGCAAAGTAAAGGAAATACCAAAACCAGGAAATTGACACTGATACAAAGCATAAAGCTTATTTAGATTTCTCCAGTTATCCATGCACTCATTTGGGGTATGTGTAGAGGTCTATGCAATTTTATCACATGTGTAGCTTCACATAACCACCATCACAATCAGACACTTAACTGAACCATCACCCCAAGGCTCCCCTGTGCTACTGCATAATAGCTACACCCACTCTCCCCATCCCTAACTCCTGGCAACCACTAATCTCTTCTCTATCTCTATAAATATGTTATTTCACAAATGTTATATGATGGAATCATGCAGCATATATCTTTTTGGGATTGCCTTTGTTCACTCAGCAAAATTTCCTTGAGGTTCATCCAAGTTGTTGCATGTATCAACAGTTTGTTCCTCCTTATTGGTGAGTAGTATTCCATAGTATGGACATACCACAGTTTGTTTGATCCTTTACTCACTGAAGGTCATTTAAGCAGTTTCCAGTTTTGGGCTATTATGAATAAAGCTGCTATGAACATTTGTGTGCAAATTTCTGTGTGGAAATAAATTTTCATCTTCTCTGGGACATACCCTAATCTTTCTCTTTTTAAAGGTGTTACTTTATTGTGTGATTGACATACAATAAAATTTTATTGATATGCTAAGTTTTAACATATTTATACACCTGTAAAAACATCCCCACAATCAAAGTAATGAACATATTTCACACTCTCCAAAGTTTCCTTGTCTGCCTTGTAATCCTCCCCTCCAGTCCCTTCCTGCTCCCCTCTGTCATTCCTTGTGACAACTGAGATCAGGCCTTAAATCTCAGCACCTAGCACAGGGACTTTGCCTAAAGTACCATTCAATAAATAGTCGTTGAAGGACACCTGTGTATTCAACTGCAATACTAGTGATATTAAATCTTCCAATCCATAAACATTTATTTTTTCCATTTATTTAGGTTTTCTTTATTTCTTTCAGCAACGTTTTGTAGTTTTCAGTGTACTAGTCTTTCACCCCCTTGGTTAAATTTATTCTCAGGTATTTTGTTCTTCAGATGCTATTGTAGTTGGAACTGTTTTCTTAATTTTCTTTCAGCTCATTCATTGATGGGATATAGAAACACAGCCAATTTCTGTGTTTTGATCTTGTACTCACAAGTTTTGCTGAATTCGTTTATTAGCTCTAGTAGTTTTTTTGTGGATTCTATAGGGTTTTCTAAATATAATCATGTCACCTGCAAATACAGATAATTTTACTTCCTTTTCAATTTGGATGCTTTCTGTTTCTTTTCTTGCCTAATTGCTCTGACTAGGACTCCAGTACAACGGTGACTAGCAGTGGTGAAAGTGAGCATCTTTGTCTTGTTCCTAATCTCAGGGGAGAAAGCCTTGTCTTGCACCATTATGATACTAGCTGTAGGTTTTTCATAAATGCCCTTTATCATGTTAAGGAAGTTCCCTTCCATTCCCAATGTGCTGAGTGTTTTTTATCATAAAAGTGTGTTAAATTTTGTCAAATGCTTTTCTTGTGTCCTTTGAGATGATCATGTAGTTTTTTTCCCTTTATTTTATTAAGTTTATTTTTTTGGTTAGTCTTCAAGGTATTAAGAATGGCAATACTAGACAACTGAATTACCAAGGAAATATAGAATAACACTGTTATTTCCTAAATTGCTAAAAGAGCTACATTATTAATTGGTATGAGTTTCCTCATGCAGACAGAAAGCAAGCACACAGAAACAAACCATAAAGGTCAGGAGAACTACCTTTGGAGTTATAGTCCTAGAGAAAATATCTGTGACAACATCTGCTTCAGTTACATATACAAAGCATTTCATAAAATATTAAGAAGAGCAAGCTTCATAAATAATTAAAGCTAAACAAAAGCTCCGAGGGCCAGCTATTTCCCGTTAGGGGATGAAAGAGAGAAAGAGCACTGTAACATTTACAGTGTGTCAGTATGGATTACCCCCCAATATCTTTGAGAATATGTACAGTTACAATTTAGATATGTGGGAACAAATGGATTTCCCCCCAAAAGACAGAGTAATAATGGCGTAGAATAAAAACCTAAAGGGTTTCAAACTTCTTTTTGGGTGATCAGATCACTGCGTTGCTTTCAGCAGCATAATAAGAGCAGCAACAAGCTCTTTGTAATAGAAAAAAAGCACATGGCATACAACTTGTAGGTGTGAGCTTTTCTGGTACTTGGAACAAAAGGGCACATCTCCCAGCTACATCATTCTTATTAAAATTTTATTACTACCACTTTCAATCTAAATGTAAGAGCATCTCATTTATTCCTCACCCCTGAGGAACAAGATACTCATATGAGTAAATGCACAGAAAAATAAAAGCTTATCTCTTTATGTGTCCAAATCAGTTTATACATTTTTAATTCAATTCTATAAAAATATATAAGCTAAAGAGATAATATAGTATAGTAGTAGAACATGGAAAACACTATGTGTGTGTGTGACCTCAGGCAAGCCACATAAACTTCCTGAGTTTTTTTCCTATCTATAAAATGAGCATGATAATACCAACCTCAGAGGATGTGCTAAAAACTTCTAGAAAACTGTTAAGTGTTTTGTGCAAAATATTAGCTATTTTCTAAGCCTATATGTTTACCTGTTTTATAAACTAAAGGTAGTGTATCCAATCTAACTTGTTCTTGGAAAGAGATTTCAAAAAATTTTGTTAGAGGAGAATCTCTCTGATAAAATAAAATGAATATAATAAAATAGAAATAAAATATAATTTCTAATAAAATTAGGAATGAAAAATGTTACCCCACTACATACTCCCATTGAATGGAAACTGGAAAAACTCACTTCTAAATAATTCATGTGTTAACAAAGGAGAAAAAGTGTAGAAACAACAAAAAAGCCCTACATATCACAGAATGAAGTTAAAGTAGAATGAGAAATTTTTAGCCTTAAATGGATTTACTTGAAAACAAAAAAGACTAAAAATATAGGGCCTAACAGAAAAAGTAGCCTGAAAAAGAATAAGAACATAAACTGTAATAAAGTAAAAGAAATAATGATATAAAGGCAGAAATTAAGGAAATAGAAAACAACATT
Organism: Tapirus indicus; assembly: GCA_031878705.1. Lineage (NCBI taxonomy): Eukaryota > Metazoa > Chordata > Mammalia > Perissodactyla > Tapiridae > Tapirus > Tapirus indicus. The sequence continues at coordinate 28,184,875 of CM062924.1, forward strand.
GAGAAGTAGAACAAAAGCTGGCTCTTGGAAAAGATTAATAAAATAGACTGGTAATTCTGATCAAAATAAGAGAGAAAGCACAAACAATATTAGATATAGAAAGGGAGACAAGTATGTATAGAAGCAAACAAGTTTATACACAAATTTATGCCATCAAATTTGATAAATGAAATGGACAATTGTCTAGGAAAGTGTAAGTTACCAAAACGTACTAAAAAAGAAACAGAAAACCTGAATGGACCAATAAATATAAACAATATGATCACTAGTCAAAAATCAATCATTCCATGAAAGGAATAAAGCCAAGATGTTTTTATAGATCTTTCCCCCCAACCTTCTCCTAGGGAAAACTTCAAATAAACATAGATTTAAACAAAAAGAATTGTATAGAAGCAGCCATATATCCACCACCTAGATTCTTCAATTAACATTTTTCTGTATTTGCTTTCACATAACTCTCCATCTGTCCATCCATCCTTCTTTCTATACATCAATCCTTTTATATCTTTTACTGGATCCTGGTGGGTAGAAATATAGGAAAATAGATATATGACAGGATTGCAAAGAACCAGACCAGTGATCTTTATATTTCCATATCAACTTAACATTTTAAATGTTTTTCTAAAAACAGAATTGGAGCTATGGTATACTGAAAACAAGAATAAATACATAAGGAAGCGCTGGGAAAGAAGAGTCTGTGCCCCCTTTCTTTCCTGTCTTTGAACATTGCCTTGTGAGATGGATACGCTGATTCCTTTCCAAACAATTTTTTAAGATATTAGTCAGTTCCCACTCTCTCTGCCAAAAAAGAGAATTGTAGTGGCTCTTTTAAAAAGCAGTTATAAAATGAATATATTTTTACAAATACATGCATTCAGTCAGGAAACCTTTACTATGCACTTAATTTATCAGAAAGAAAATAACATTTACTAATCACAGGAACAATGTGTCTTCCAAAGGACAGTTTCTCTACTGCAAAAATTTTAATCTGTCAGATCCTGAAGAAAAGCAATTTCATTTATTTCCTCTGTCCACAGTGTGACATGCCAGAAAGCTGAAGGATCTCAACACTTTTGAATGAAAAGATTACTATGAAAGAATGACAGCATATAGAAGGTAAGGTTAATTTTTTAAAAACAAGATATTGTAACATTCATTTTCTTTCAATTATAAAATGCTACTTTCCCCTTTGTGGCCCTTTATCATTCTTTGCAATGACACCCTGACCTTGTCGTTCCCCCGTATGAGTGCATTCAAACTTTGAGTGGAAGATAAAACTCTGTGAAACATTCTTCTCAAAAGCAATGGACATGACAATGGACTGATGTCCTTAGCTAGCCTGTGTCATTACCTCCCTTTCTGCCAACTCATCAAGGAGAACAGAACTTTTTTAGAAGGAATAGTGTTACCAGGAAATTTGTCCTTTAAAGCATTCCTCTAATGTCATTAGTACCTTCTTTTTGTTTGTACACAAAAAACATTTTAGATTCTAAAATGGATAACATTACATATTGTACTAAGGGTAACTTACCTTGCTGGAGGTTTCTAACAAAAACTGGAATGTGTTCTGCACAGCTTGGCATGTCTCTAGCTCAGTCCGGCTGAAGGCTATTAAATAATCCTTGAGGTGATCATACACATTCCCATCAAGAGCCTGTAAAAGAGGAGTACACAAAAGCAAAAAAATTATAAAGCTTTGACATATGTCTATCGCACACAAAGTAATTTCAGTTTAAAATCTATTAATAATGAACAAAAGATACAGTCTGTTATGTAAGAGTAAATATATACCTTAAACAAACATCAGTGTTGAATCTTTCTAATAAATAGGAACTGAAAAAAGTAAAAGCCAATATCGATAAAGCGGTGGGAACAGGATAAAACTTGGAGACGAAATTGTTGGGTTCTGATCTTTGCTCATCCACTTATTAGCTGTGTCAACTTCTGTAGTCACTTTATAACAGAGTAGGTGTAGGTGTTAAATACATAAAATAACAAAACAAACCACAACAATAAAAGTTACCATTTTAACTACTTTAAAGTGTACAATTCAGTGGCTTTTAGTACATTCACAGTGTTGTGTAACCATCACTACTATCTAATTCCAGGACATTTGTATCACTCCAAAAAGAAATTCCATACCCATTAAGTGGTCACTCTCATTCTTCCCTTCTCCCAGCCTCTGGCAACCACTAATCTACTTTCTATTCCTATGGATTTGCCTATTCTGGACATTTCATATAAATAGAATCACATAATATGTGGCCTTTTGTGCCTGCCTCTGTTACTTAGTATAATGTTTTCAAGGTTCATCAATATATTAGTATTTTGTTTCTTTTTATGGCTGAATAATATTCCATTGTATGAATATACCATATTTTATTTATCCAATCATCAGTTGATGGACATTTGTGTTGTTCCCACTTTTTGGCTATTATAGATAATGCTGCTATGAACGTCTGTGTACAAGTTTTTGTTTGAACATCTGTTTCCAATTCTCTTGGGTATATACCTAGTAGTGGAATTGCTGGGTCCTATGGTCATTCTATGTCTAACTATTTGAGGAACTGCCAAACTATTTTCCACAGTGGTCATACCATTTTATATCCCCACCAGCAATGTATGAAAGTTCCAATTTCTCCACATCCTTGCCAACACTTGTTATTTCCTGTTTTTCTAAAATTATTCAAGCCATCTTACTGGTATCTCATTGTGGTTTTGATTTCCACTTCTCAAACAACTAATGATGTTGAGCATGTTTTCACGTGCTTATTGGCCATCTGTATACCTTATTTGGAGAAACGTCTACTCATGTCCTTCATTCATTTTTTAATTGGGTTGTTTGACTTTCTGTTGTTGAGTTGTAAGCATTCTTTATATATCTGGATACTATTTATATATTTGGATACATATATTTTAATATATATGATTTTCAAATACATTCTCCCATTTTGTGGGCTGTCTTCTCACTTTCTCAATAATGTCCTTTGATGCACAGAAGTTTTTAATGTTGATGAAGTCTAATTTAGCTATTTTTTTCTTTTGTTGCTTGTGTTTTGGCATGATATCTAAGACTCCTCAATGGAGGTTTTATAGTAAAAAAGTTCTTTATATATCTTATGTTTGGCTATTCCATTAAACTTTTACTATAAAACTGATTTTTAAAAAATACACAATCTGTCCCCAAAGCACTGAGTAATAAAGCTGCACATTCTATATTGCTTAAACCACTAGATGGCACCATCAAACACTTTAAACATAGGCAGTGCAAATTCCGTAAGATTCCTTTCCATGTAACATGTAGTTATGTAACATCCCCAGAGAGACTGCTGGTGTTAAGTCTGAATAAAAATTCCTATCTTAGGACATGGTTTTCATGAACTTGTTAAAAAAGAAAACAGTAACTTCTTCTGAGATGAGGTTTTTGCCTTAGAAATGCTCTTGGTAGATGGTCATAACCTTGTGTTTGCAAGAAACCACTGGAGTATTTTATTTAAACACAGCAAATGGCAATATATGCATCATGAGCCTCCCACCCCTAGAGTTTCTGATTCAGTATGTTAGGGGTGGGGCCTGAGAATTTCTATTTTGTAACAACTTGCTGCTGGTCTGGGGACCACACTTTGAGAACCACTGGACTAAACAGTCATTTTAGCTGATTACGTTGAGCATTTATGTGGACTTACATCCTGGTGACCCTGAAAAAGTAGCTGGAGGCAGGGAAGTCTACCATTCTGAGTAGGGTCAACAGCACCAACATAGCAGGTAGGCAAATCAGCAGCTGTTTCCAACTGAGAATCATGCTCTGCTTCAGAAGTACTGAGGCAGCACGATGCAGCATGGGAAAGAACTTGAGTTCTGAAATAAGTTGGATGTGGGTTAGAATCCCAGAACTTTTACTTACTTCATCATTTTGATGGTTTTCTCATTTGTAATTAGGGAATGGGAATACCACATACTCCCATGGAACACTGTGAAGATTAAATAAGGTAATGGAAGTGGCACAATGTTAGTCTCCTTTCTTGCCTTGCTTAAAAATCTTCAATGGATTGGCCACATATTGACAATTGTTAAAGCTGGGTGATCAATACATGGGGGTCATTATACTATTCTTTTTACTTCAGTGTATGTTGGAAATTTTCCATAAAAATGTAAAAAGAAAACCTGAATATCAGAATAGAGAGAGAAAGTGATACCACGAATTCTTTTTTCCCCAATGGGTACCATTGGTATATTCTGAAAAGTCAAATGGTTCCAATGGTATATTTTGAAAAGTCCGAATTCTTTAGTTGGTATCTAAGGTCCTTTCCCATCTAGTCCCAAATTACGTCTCCTTAGCACCATCTCCCATCACTGTACTCTACATCCCAATCACACTGAGCCATTGTGGAAAATGGCTTCATTTGCCAATTAAGTTATTCTTTTGGCCTGGAATGTCCTTCCCCCTCTTCTCTCCTACTCAAACGGTAATGATGATGGCTAACACAGGCAACTAATATTTAACTCATGGCTTAGCATGTTCCAAATGCTTTACAAAACTGATTCAACCAGTTCCTCCTTAGTGATTCCACAGTCTTCTGTATGTTGTATGGGTATTACTACAAGTCATGGACTGAGTCTTATTCAGGCACAGTGCCTGGCAGACAGCAGACGCTCAAAAGTATTTACAGGATAAATAAACGAATGCTTTACTCTGGAGTTTAATATAGCAACAAATATGCACTGAATTAGTTAATTCACAGGCAAGTTACACCCAAGATATTCTAGGTAGGAGAAAACGTTCTATTAGTCATCATGTACCAAACACAATAAAGGCTTCAGCGACCCAAGGAAAGCTTCATGAAACTACATTAGGTGGGAGGTGGGCCAAGTGATCAGAAGCCTCTTCCAGCAGACAGAGATTAATGCTAAAATATTTCTTTCACCCTATTCAACATCCAGATTTCCCTGAATTTTAATTATCACCTTTGCAGGGGTGCAGTATTCATTAACCTGCACATGTATCAATTTTTCTGGGGGGTAAGAATAAGATAGCTGGAGGCCTCGTGGCCCAGGTGGATTATTGCTAGTGTGCACAGAGTTAATGCAGGAGGTATGAAAATTAAGAAACAGTTGGAATTCAAAGCACAGGAAGTGGATGATTACCCTACGATTGGCTCCAGCCCCTTTCTTCAAGTTAACTACAATTGTTTGAACCAGTGATGGTGCCTAGAGACGAAGTTCAAAGCAATTCTGGGTAGAACTGTCTCAATACGGTTTGCGATTAGAAGGTGGAATGCATAAACATTTATATGGACTTTGATTAAAAAGCTAATAATTAGAAAAGTTGTCTCCTCAAATAGAATAAAATACTGGGAACCAAAGAAGAGAGCTTGAAAATGCTTTTTGCAACCTCCTGCATCACAGTACTTATCACACAGAGTACTTTCACTGTCTATCACAGTACTTAGTACTTAGTACTTGTCTCATCTGGATTACTGCAGTAAATATTGCTCTGCATCCAGCTGTCCCTCCCCCCAACCCATTTTCACACTGCAGTTAGGAGGATGTTTCTAAATTGCATATTGAAACCATCTATATGTATGTCTGATTTCTCCAACAGACCATTAGTTCCTTGAGAGCAGGCAGCACTTGCTTCTTCCCTTTATCTCCAACCTTAGCAGAGAAAGCCTGTAATAAATGATTACTGAAATGAACTGAACCGAGAAGCGCGGGAGTGACAAAAGCAGGCCCCAAGGGTACCAGAGGAAAGGCACTGAAGAAACATTTTGAGAGCATCGAGCATTTACTTTATCCTAATTGCGTCAGCCTTACTCCGGTAAAAAATAATATGTAATTATTCAGACTAACTTAGATTTTGACCAGACGCTATTTCCCTCCTCTTATTTTCACATCTATGTATCAAACTGTCTCTTATACTGAATCATTCTCTTCTCCAACTGCTCTTCTGCAGCTAGGAGGATGTTTCTAAATTGCATATTTTACTTGACTGCTCAAAAATGTTCATTGACAACTCATTACATTTAGGATAAAGTAAAAAAAAAAAAAAAACACTTCACGATTTCATGACTGCATGATCTGAACTTGGCTTACCTCTTCAGCTTCTTATTACTCTTATTACCCTTCCCCATCACACTTTCTCTACAACACACATCTTTCGGTTCCTCCAATATTCTTCTTTTGCCTCTGAGCTTTCACACAGGCTTTTCCTCTTTCTTGACTACCCTCTACCCTCTCCTTCTTGGTCTGGCTAACTCTTACTCATCCTTAAGATCTACACTTAACCATTACCTATTATGGACATTGCTCTTGTCTTTTGCTTCATAACTCCTAATCATATCATATAATCTTGCACTGGTGATGCCTATTTGTCTGTCTCTCCTTTTGGTTTGTTAAGTTCCATGAAGGGAGGAATCATGTCTGCCTGTTTACCCCCGCATCTTCTGTGCTCAGTACAGGGTTTGACATACTGGTAGTGCTTAATAAATAATTTACAAATAATACACCAATCAGAATTCACATGTTAAAAACAATGAATGAGCCCAACTTGAGTCTCATGACTAAGTAGGCCTAAAGATGTTATGTAACATTAGTAAAATTCTGTACAAGCTAGAGAAGAAATTAATTTCACAAAACTCTGTCTAATGCAGTAGTTTTCAAATCTTTTTAGTAGTGGCATCTTTTTATGTGGAATCTCAAGACAAAGAACATATATGACTTTGCACACCTTTCTCTCCCTCTAGCAACAGATCCTATTCTCTTGACCACAGGGCTGAACTTGCAGGCCAAGCTGGTACGCACGACAAAACATCATATTTCTGCCCTCTGCCCAGAGTTACTGGGCAGAGGTGGGCACTTGACCTAAATTAGGCCATTCCTGGGATAGAAGATGAAAGATGAGTCCAAAATGGCCTATTCATCCCACCAAATGGCTATTCTTCCCACCAAGCAGAGAATGCCTATCTGTAGTAGGAGAGACTTAAACCAACTCACAAGGAAAAGCAGTGATGGGAAATTTGGCAGAATGAAGCTGGGAATGGGGGGGCAGAGGAGAGAGACAGAGAATGTCCTTGGATTGGGTAGTTCCTGACCAAGCATCACCCTGTCCTTTCTGTGATTTGTTTACCTAAGCCAACAAATTCTCGTTTTGTTCAGGCTATGCTGAGTCTTTATTATTTGCAATTAAGAGACTCCCTGCTAAAGGGTTATGGATGATAACTGTAGCTTATATAAGCCCTAGTATTTAAATTATTTCTTTAGGTTGCATTATACGAGAAAAACCTTGATTCATGTAGATAATTAACTGCGAGTAATAATAATTCAACACTTGCCTGACTATTCCTGGTTCTTTTCAATCAAACAGATCTAAAAGCTTGAAGTAGATAATTTTTATTTCAAAGCTGAATTATAAATATAACCCAAAAGCTACATGTATTTCTTATAAATTTAAAGTCAGGTAACAACTACCTAAAGCTTACAATCAACAATAAAAGTGTCATAACCGCAACAGTTTGACAAGGGCACGTGTGGTGAAGATGCATCTGAGCCCTCTCTAGCATTTATATGAGCAAGGCACAAGATGTCCTCTAAGTATGCTTGTTTATTCAATTTCAAATGAGCAGATGTGCATAAACTTCAATTCATATAGGGAGCTGTGTAAAGAGCCATAAAATTCATAATCATACACTAGAATTCACATATATGCTCAGAAATGGCAGGAGGAGCATTCTTTCAGAGTTTATACAAATATGAGTTAATCTGGCAGTATTAGCTCCTCAGTGGTCTCCACTATGCAAAAATTTGGTAGGTAACTCATCCAAATGTACATTTTAAACATAGTCAATTTTCTTTTTGATTATTTGATACAAGTTGCTAGGGGAAGAAGTCTGTAAAATCTAAACTGAGAAACCATGAGGCCTTTGATCAGCCATATGTTTTAATTGTCTAACAGTGCTTTTGAAAAAATTGAATTTGAATCCCTTTAAGCAGCCATGTTCTTTTCAGTTACCTGTGGACCACACATTCCCTCATATATGACCCCTGCCCTCTTTACTCACTTGATAAACTTGATCTCTAAAATCAGTTGAGTTTGGAACCCAAACTCATAATAGTAAATATTCAAAATAGTAAAAAAAATTTGGGCTATCCTAAAGACAAATTCCCAAACAGAATTCTAGGATGTTCCACCAAACATTTATTTTACAGGAAAGTGTAAATTCCCTGGAACTTGTTTGAAGAAGAAAATTATGATGAATTAGGAGTTAGGAGAAAGAAAATGTGTCATTTTTCTAAGTATTTGATGCAATTTCCCCTAAAGCGAGATCTTTCAACAGTGGCCTCCTTCTTTAGATCCGGGAAGGGCACAGATTGTGCAGTCACAGAGCGATGCTCAACTCGCCTGAGTTTCCTTAATGCAGCCTAGAAAAGCAAACTCTTCTCTTCTGAGAGCAACAGGCATTCTAAAATAGTCTTTGGTAAAAGTCAAGGATATAAATATCACAATGATGATAAATATAAGCTATCTTAAAACTAAATCATGAAATTCTACAGTCATCCTTTGCTGATGAAAGAAAACAGTGATTGCCTGCCTGCATTTGTTTCTCTTTCTGAGAAGACTCCAATCTGTAGTACTTAACCAGGATGCAAAGAGAAATATAATTTTACAGATTTAAAGAGGTCAAAGCAAGTACTGGGCTGCATTTGCATCATTGTAAATATCTTAACACATGGCTGAATTTGTCAATTGATATAAAGTAAAAGTAGAAATACATCACCTAATTTTATACTTGGTTGTTTTATTTAAAAGCACTGAGTTACTTCAGGTCTGTGAAAGAGGAAACAAAGTTTCTGTCTGTGAATTACAAAGCCTGTAAAGGAAAATTCAATACTGCTTCTCTATAAAGTCTGTGTTGTCCTCTGGAGTTATTTACTAGCATGCATCATCAGTTGTGAGTGTGCTAAATTTTCAGGTTGCAACCTCCAAGCCACATGATCCAATAGAAAGCCTTAAGCCACATACACTTGCATTCAAATTCCAATTCTACCACTTACTAGCAATGTCACTCTCAGAAAACACTGAACCTTCTTGAGCTTTAAATTCCTGATCTGATGGAGTCAAGAGTATGGTACTTAAAACAGATGGTTATTAAAATAACAAAGCTTAACCATTTCTATGTTCTACCCAAGAATTTCATCTATTTTCCTTATAGGACCTATAGTAAGGGATTTTGGTGACAACTTGGTTTTGAGCCTTGATTCTCTTATGTATTTTTAAGCAGCATAACCTCTCTAAGCCTCAGTTTCCTCATATAAAATAAAGAGATAATAGTATCTCCTCATGAGGTTTGTAAAATAGATATTTTCTAGCGTACCATTTTAATTCCCTTGCTTGTTTTAACATATTTTTTGGAGTTATTTTCATAGTGGTTGCCGGGAGATTACAATTAAGTTCTTAATTTAAAGCACACTGTATTGGATTAATGCAAACAATTTGAAAAGTATACAAAAATTTTGCTTCTACATAGCTCTATTCTCTCCCTCCTCTGCACTATTATCATCAAACCAATATATCTTTATACATCATAAGCCCATCAACAACGTCTTATAATTGCTTTATGTACTGTCTTTTAAATCAGACGTTAAATTATTTACTCCTTTATCAGACTGGATAATCTCAATGGTCTGATCTTTAAGTTTGCGGATTCTTTCTTCTGCCAGCTCAACTTTGATGCTGAACCCTTCTAGTGTATTTTTATTTCAGTTATTGTACTTTTCAACTCCAGAATTTCTATTTGGTTCCTTTTTATAATTTCTATCTCATCAATATTCTCTTTGGTTGATACACTGTTCTTATGCTTTCCTTTAGCTCTTTGAACATATTAAAAACAGGTGATTTAAAAATCTTTGTCTAATAAGTTCAATGTATGGGCTTCCATGGGGTCAGTTCCTATTCACTCCTTTTGTTCCTGTGCACGGGCTATACTTTCCTGTTTCTTTACATGTCTTCCTATTTTTTTTTTTTTTGTTAAAAACTGGACATTTAAAATTATATAATGTGGCAATTCTGGAAATCAAATTTCTCTCTCTCTCCAGGATTTGTTGTTGCTGCTGCTGTTTGTTTATTCAGTAACCATGTTTTATTTCTATGTTCCAGGGAATATAGAATTTTTCAAGGAGCTTCACAGACTCCATAAATACTTGATTTGAAAGTTTTAATATGTATCAGTTTGACTATTTTTAAAATAAACATGAATTTGGTCCCTCAGCCATTCATTATTTTTCATCTCACCCTACTGCTAAACATTAATCTTCATTTCTAACAAACCCATCAGAATTAGCAATCAAGTAAAAGTACATGATAAAGGGGCCGGCCTGGTGGCGTAGTGGTTAAGTTTGCGTGCTCTGCTTCGGCGGCCCAGGGTTCACAGGTTCGGATCCTGGACACAGACCTATGCACTGCTTATCAAGCCATACTGTGGCAGGTGTCCCACATATAAAGTAGAGGAAGATGGGCAAGGATGTTGGCCCAGGGCCAGTCTTCCTCAGCAAAAAGTGGAGGATTGGCAACAGATGTTATTAGCTCAGGGCTAATCTTCCTCACACACATACACAAAAAAGTATGTGATAAAGGTGACTGACTTGCCCAGGCAAATTTAAAGCAGTATACTTCAAGAGACTTGAGCCAAGATCTACTGGCTTCAGTATAATGCTTTGGGAAATCTCTTTTGCCCCCTGTCCCAATCCCGGTAGCCCCAAATCTCTTTTGTTTCTCACATATACATAGCATAGGCAAAAATAACTATAATACTTTTCCTTAAAGTAGAAGCTAAGGATATAATTACATAATTTTTGCAGTCCACAAATTTTTTGTGGAAATTTGAATTTTTCGTTTTCACTTTAATAAATAATTTTAAATGACACAATTTAATCCAGGATTACATGGATGATTACCTTTGTGCCTATGCTTGTGTTTATGATCAATGTGCCAGGTAGTTTTACTCCAATGGTCCTAGGTTAATAAGAATAGATCTTGAATTTAAAATGAGCTTGAACTTAACATGTAAATGGCACAGTTGCAACACATGGAGATTAAATGACATCAGTGAATGCTATACTAACACAGTGAAAAGGGTGGTGAGGGAAAAAGAGTCATTACAGGCATACAGTAGTACAGGCACTGAGAACTCTAAACAGCCTACAGACAGTACCATAATTCACATTCCAAATAGCAATTTAGGTTCTACTAATCAATATCAGCTATCATATTTAATTCATTTTGTCAATCTGAATTTTACTGATTTTATACATTTGTTCGTATTTAAAGGATAACTTTATTTTGGTTTTATACTTGTAGAAAAGCTATAAACCTAAGTTTTTACCTAGTCTTGTTTGTGCATATTTAAATAACATTTTAATCAAAATAATCTAAGAGCCCATAGGAATTTTTGCCCACTAAAAAGAAAGTCCTAGATTACTCAAAGGTAAAGTTTCATCACTGTCCCAGTTTTTATTCCACCACAGGACTGAGGGGTCTGCTTCCTGCTTAGTTAAACAGCAGATTTCTGTTCACCAAGGGTACCTCTCCAGTAGGAAAAAGGGGCTCTTCCTTTGCTGTGGTCCTGGTGACCTAGTAGTGATGACATGGGCATCTGGAAGCAAGAAGAGCTGGAGAGCAAAAAGACCTGATGGAGGAACCCGAAAGGCCTCTGAGAGAAACTATGGCAGAAGTTCAGATCTTTGGGTATGTAAACCAGAAAAACATACCTATCAGACAATAAATAAGACTGCTGCAGACAGAAGTAGTTTTGGTATTCCGGTTTAGACCTAGAATTTCTCCATAGTCATCTTTTGGCTTTGTTATCTAAATGACATCTTTTGTGTGCATTTTTGACATTAAAGTATTTAAATGCCAGAAAGTATTTAGCATGAAGAATATAAAGCTTTAGTTTTAGTTCAGGAAGCAATATCGTTGATGTTGGCAATCTGAAAGTTCCTTATATTAAAATTGTAAGGAAGAGTTAATATACATTTCTTGGATATATGGGACCATTAGCAGAAAGGAAATAGTCTGATGTCCTTAGATGTCTCCATTGCTCTCTTCTGAACTACAATTGGTGGTTGCACTGAACGTGGTCTGATCTTTTACGGCCTCAAGACAGCCTCTGACAGGAACAATCTTAGACGCACGGTATACTCACATGTGATAGCTAAATTTCTTTGCACCTAAATTTTCTTTGTGGTTTAGAATGCTATGACAAAAAGAAATCCATGATAAGCATAATAATAATCAACATTTCAATTCAATAAATATTTCTTGAGAACCTATTCTGTGCCAAGAACTATGCTAATGGTTGAGTGCGTTTATGTGTGTGTATTTGAGTACATAACCATGAAGAATTTGGCCAAGTGTTGGAGACAAGCATGTAATAGGATAATTCTGATTATACAGGGTGCTAGAGGAGAGGCACCTGGACGAACGTGGAGGTTTAAGGAGGAGTTTCTGGAGGAAATGATGCCAGAGTGCATTTGAAAGTCCTTAAGAATTACATTAGTCACAACTTTTATTAAGAGAATGGTTCAGTTCTTAACAACTGAAATCAGTATTTATCAAAGCTCGCCTAGACTAATTTATCATTTTTATTATTTTGGTTTTCCTAATAAATCAATTTAGTAGGTTTTAAAATGGTCTTTGAGTTGCACTCTAAAGCAGATTTAAGATTATTAATATTTTCTAAAAAATATAGTAAGGATCAGAGCCACAGAAATTTTGGTCTCTACACTCAATAAAAGTTGCCTCTGAGCTAAACATGTAAGGCGGGATCTTTTCAAATTTTAATACAGCAGTCAAATTGTACTTTTTTGGGCATACAGTTATTCAGAGTATCAAAGCTTTCAAGTACAGAGACTATAAAAAAAGAATTTGGCTTTTTTTACTAGAAACACTCACATGTCCACACTGAAGTCAATTCCAGCAACAACCTCTGCTGTGCTCAGCAGTGTTTGAATTTCTATGACCAGCTGAGGACATTCAGGAAGGAAGGAAGGAAGGTCAAGAAAGACAGGATCCATTTCTCAGCAGCAATGACAATAATTCCCCCTCTAAACAAGTTACAACTAAACATTTTGCCCCACTTAGTAAGACTGCAGTTGTAAAAGACTGTGCCTCAAATAACTTTCTAAGCAATAGATCTAAAATTATAAGACAAAAATTAAGTTTCTACTTTCTTATTCCAAAGTTTAATGGTACCTACAATTATAACTTAATTTCCTTTGTTATAGAGGTTTATTCAGATTTTAAAAGCTGTCCGTTTGGTGAAAACATTCCAGTTTCTGTTAGATTTTCAGAAAACTCCCTGGCTTATAGGAAATCTATGAAGATGGTGGGTGGCTCTTCCTGTCAACAAGCAATAAAGTTCCAGGGGGCTTCTTAGACAGCATCTTTGGACTGTTCACACAGTCTCTTCTGGCAAGAGCCCCTAAGTTTTGTGTGACAGCGCTACAGCCTCTATGTAGAAAGTGCAAACAAAGCTAAATTGAAAAGGCATTAATGGCCTAACACAGATTGATCCTTGGCTCTAATTTCATAGAAGCAGGACAAATAAATTTTAGCCCTAAGTGGGAATCAGCTTTGTCATCATCCTTAGCCTTTAAAACTCATCACTTCACTACCAAGATTCTGAAGACTGAAAGTCTCACTACAATACTTAAATGGAATGAGAATTTGTGTGTATGCGCATGTGTGTTCATTCTATGCTCATCACAAATGCACTACACTTTCCATACTGAAAGGCGTTTTTGGTTTTTTGTGAGGAAGACTAGCCCTGAGCTAACATCCATTGCCAATCCTTCTCTTTTTTGCTGAGGAAGACTGGCCCTGGGCTAACATCAGTGCGTCTGTCCGCGCGTCCTGGATCAGAACCTGTGAACCCCGGGCCGCCGATGCAGAGCACGCGAACTTAACCACTATGCCACTGGGCCGGCCCCCTGAAAGGCCTTTTATAAAGCATGTTAGTATTTCAGTTGATGTAAACAGGTTTGATCAGATATATGCACGTTTCCAAAATGCAGTTTCCAAATATCTTTTTAACATTAAAGGAAATAATGTATGTAATGAGGTTAGCACAATGTGTGGCAAATAATAAATAGTCAATGAATAAGGCTATTTTTATTCTCCTTCAGGCCATGTGGATCTTGTTCACTATTGTGTCTCCAGTAAACGGCATATAGAAGGCACCCAGTAAATATTTGTTAAATTATGAACGGCCTGAAATAAAAATGTTTGCTAACAGTACTGTATCCTCATGTCTAAAATAGTATCTAAGAGTATCTAAACTACTATCTCAGTAAATTACATTTGATGTCAGTTTGCTTGGTATAAAATATAGGCTCCAACTCTACTAATGTATCATTACTGTCTTCAGCATTAGCTGTCTTTTTCTTTCAATGATCCATCCTTTTCTTCAACTTATAACTGGTCAGAAGAGTTGTTTAAATAGCATGAAATGAAAATGTTCAACTTATTAGTAGGCAAAAAATTAAAATATTAAATTAAGACTATTATTCATTCAAATTGTTGTTTATGCAGGTATATTTACTTAATTATAAAACACGATTTTGATAAGGGTGCAAGGAAATAGATACACTTTCATACACTCCTTTTAGGAGTATAAATTGATATAATCTTTCTGGAAACTAATCAGATTACACAGAGAGTATTAATAAATCTTTGTTTTTGACCAGGGAATAAATTTTTTTAGGGAATAAATTTTTTAGAAGTATCCTAAGGAAGTTATCAAAGAGGTGTACAAAGATTTGTATAAAAGAATCTTCACTACAGATTTATGAAAGCAGACAAAAAGGGACAAGAAAATTTATGGCATATTAGTCAAATACTATGTGGTCATTAAAATCACATTTTCAAGTAAAATTTAAAGGCAGGAATAGTTCATAATGTCTTCTATATGAAAAAAAGAAAAGTATTTATGTAAACAAAATGATACCAATTTTGAAGTATGTATATGTAATACATGCATAGTAAAGAGAAGAATATGCCAAAATGACAATAAGAATGGTTTACGACTACATAGTGGAGTTAGAGTTATTTTAATTTTCCCTTTGGGTTTCTCTGTACTTTGCAAATTTTCTTTTGGTTTTGGTAATCAAACAGAATATACATCTTTTTTTAAATTAAAGAAAAAGGGTATTGGCTCTACCACAAACATGCTATAGAACTTGATGCTATGTGCTATGCTGTTCATTTTATTTTTATCATTGTTATCCTAGTTGATGTGAAGTGGTATCTCACTGTGGTTTTGATTAGCATTTCCCTAATGACTAATGATGTTGAGCATCTTTTCATGTGCTTATTGATCATTTGTATATCTCTGGAGAAATGTCTATTCAAGTCCTCTGCTCATTTTCTAATTGGGCTAGTCTTTTCGTTGTTGAGTTGTAAGAGTTCATTACATATTCTAGATACTAGATCCTTATCAGATATATGATTTATAAACATTTTCTCCAATTCTATAGGCTGTCTTTTCACTTTCTTGACAGAGTCCTTTGATTCACAAAAGTTTTAATTTTGACGAAGTCTAATTTAGCTATTTTTCTTTTTGTTGCTTGTGCTTTTGGTGTCCCATCTAAAAAACCATTGCCAAATCCAAGGTGCTAAAGATTTGTTACTATGTTTTCTTCTAAAAGTTTTATAGTTTTAGCTCTGACATTTAGGTCTTGGATACATTTTGAGCTAATTTGTATATATTGTGAGAGGTTGGGGTCCAACTTCTTCTTGCTGCATGTGTATATACAGTTGTCTCAGTACCATTTGTTGAAAAGACTATTGTACCCCTTGTAGAAAATCACTTGACTATATATGTATGGTTTTATTTCTCGACTCTCAATTCTATACCACTGATCTTTATGTCTATTCTTATGTCAGTACCACACTGTTTTGGATTACTGTGGCTTTGTAGTAAGTTTTTAAATCACAATTAAAAAATGGGCAGAAGACCTGAACAGACATTTTTCCAAAGAGAAATACAGATGTCCAAAAGGCACATGAAAAGATGTTCAACATCACTAATTATTAGGGAAATGCAAATCAAAACCACAATGAGATACCACCTCACACCCATCAGAATGATTACTATTAAAAAGACAAGAAACAAGTGTTGGAGAGGATGTGGAGAAAAGGGAACCCTTGTACACTGCTGGTGGGAATGTAAACTGGTGCAGCCACTATGGAAAACAGTATGGAGATTCCTCAAAAAATTAAAAATAGAACTACCATACGATCTAGCTATTCTTTATCCAAAGTACATGAAAACATTAATTTGAAAAGATATACGCATCCCTATGTTCACTGCAGCATTATTCACAATAGCCAAGACTTGGAAACAACCTAAGTGCCCATCAATGGATGGATGGATAAAGATGTGGTATACATACATACAAACACACACCAGAATACTACTCAACCATAAAAAAGATGAAATCTTGCCATTTGTGACAACATCAATGGGTTTTCAGGGCATTATGCTAAGTGAAATAAGTTAGACAGAGAAAGCCAAATACAGCATAATTTCACCAATATGTGGAAGATAAAAAACAACAACAAACAAATACATAGATATAGACAATAGATTGGTGGTTACTAGAGGGGAAGGAAGATAGGGGATGGTGAAAGAGGTAAAAGGGGGAGGGGGGAGAAAGAAAAATATAATAATAGAAAAATGATGAAGGATATGAATAAGCAATTCACAGGAGAAAAAACAGGAATGAGGAAAAATAACTTTACGAGTGATTAGGGAAACGTAAATAGAAAATACCATTTTATGCCCATCAACCGGCAAAAATTAAAGTATCTGCTAACATTATGTACTGAGGAGGATGTGGGAAAATGAGAACACCTATCCACTGCTGGAGAGAGTATAACATTGGCACAATCACTTTGGCAGTACTTAATGAAGCTAGAAGACGTACATATTCTATGATTCAGTAATTTCAGTGCTAGGTGTAGACCCATGTGGATATGAAAACATGTACAAAAATGTTCACAGGAGCATTGTTTTAACAGTAACATATTAGAAACCACTCAAATGTCTTTCAATCGCAGAATACATAAATCAATTGCAGTTTATAAAATGGCATATAATATAGAAGTAAAATGAAAAAAATAGAGTTACATATATTTGGATAAATTTCAAAAACATAATGTGGTCATTAAAAATATTAAGTTGCAGAACAAGCACAGGATGATGCCACTGTATATAATTTATTTAAAAGCACACAACAATATTATATATTGTTTATGAATACATAGTTATGTTAATTTTTAAAAGTATTGAAAACATGGTCAGAAAGGAAAGATGCTACCTGAAGAATAGTGGCTGTTCTGGGGTGGAAGAAAACAAGAAAAGCAGGAATGGAATAGGTGAGGGCTACAAGGGGATTTAACTATATCTGTATCTCGATTTCTTTAAAAAATTTTTCTGAATCTAATAAAATGTTACTACTATTTGCTTATTTTAAGTAATGGACACATGGACATTTATAACATTTTTCTATATGTTTGAAATATTTTATAATGTTTTTTAATGTTGAGGAAATAAGGGATTTGTTTACTATTGAATAGAAGTCCAAGACGCTTGATGGAAAGGTTTGAGAAGCATTAGTGCGAGACTGAATTAGGACAAAGGCAGCACAGAACAGTATGGTATATTATGCTTTGGGAGAGCACAGATGCTCAGGAAGGCTCAAATCTTGGGTGGGGACATGCAATTCTGTAGGAAATAAATCTAGTTTATGGTTAATTTAGAGGCCTTCAAAAAAATTCTCTTCTGCTTCTTGGTTTTCCCTAATTTCACTAATCATTAAGGTTTCTACCTTTGATTATGGGAAGGCAATAGAGGTGAAATTCACATACCTTTGTTAGTTATTAATAGTTCAATCAAAGGGGAGGAAATTGAAGGGAATTACTGATGAGGTTCATAGATGAACCACAGAATATATTAATTAATTTCCTTTTTATTTACACTAATAATTGACTTTGATTTGTAATTCTGGGCAGCTGTGTTCTGGTCAGCTTTATTCTCATTGTTTAAAATACGCACTAATTATGCTCATTTACAAAATCTGAGGATACTTCATTATGCACATCAATGGAAAAAATGTTAACTACTGCAGAATAATATTTCACCCATCGCTTAGCTTTATATAATATATATAATATATATTATATATTTAAATAATATATAAATTATATTAAAATATAACAAAAATATGACATAATAAAATCAAAAATATGTAAGTAATATATATAGTCAAGTTCAAACCAAGTGTGTAGAAGTAACTATAGTGCAGTCTAAACTAGGCTTCCAGCTTAGCCACTTCTGCGTGGTAGACTGGTCACATAAGACACAAATGCCAGGCTATTCAAGAGATAGCAATAGAAACTAACATGGATTTTGAACTGTACATTGTATATAAAGAGCAGCTGGAACAGAGGGAACAGAATTTTATGGGGTTGGAAGAATATACGGAAGCCACTTTTTGTGCAAAAATCAAAGATAATCTCACTATCTAGAGACAATCACTTCTAGTTATTTTGATGACTTATGTGAACACATTTATAAAATTGACTTCAAAAACAAATTTAGTACTATATCTTACATATTATTTAAGATCCACTTTAATCAGTTAATAGTGTTAATATTTTCATGTCATTAAATAATATTCTATGAATTAATATATGTGACATCATTTGGATATATCATAATTATCTATTGTTTATCATATTTTATATTATATGGTATTTATATATTAATATATTATATAATACAATATATTATATGTCAAGTAATATATTAAATAGTTATTAAAGTTATATTTAAATGTATATTTATATTACTTCAAATTACTGAATGTTTTATTTTTAAACATTTTAGTTGCTTTCAATTTTTCAGTCTACTGTAATTATCATGCATGTAGACATCTATTTTCCTAGATATCTATTTACATACTTAGAATAAATTCCTAGGATATAATTGCTGAGGCAAAGAAGGAAAAATACACTTATTTTGTTTTTTTGTGAGGAAAACTAGCCCTGAGCTAACATCCGTTGCCAATCCTCCCCTTTTTTGCTGAGGAAGACAGGCCCTGGGCTAACATCCATGCCCATCATCCTCTATTTTACATGGGACGCCGCCACAGCATGGTTTGACAAGTGATGCATCTGTCCACACCCGGGAACCGAACCTGTGAACCCCGGGCCGCCAAAGCAGAGCGCACGAACTTAACCGCTACGCCACTAGGCTGGCCCCCTACATTTATTTTTATAGTTTTTAGTTTTGTAATTTTAGCTCTTACGTTTACGTCTTTGATTCACTTTGAATTAATCTTTATATATGTGAGGTAGAAGTCCAACCTCATTCTTTCGCATGTGGATATTCAGTTGTCCCAGCACCATTTGTTGAAAAACTATTCTTTCCTTCATTGAATGGTTGTGACACCCTTGTGAAAACTCAAATGACTACAGATGTACTGTCACTAGTTTTTTATATTTCTTTTTTTCCCAGGTATATTGAGATTTAATTGACATGTACAACACATTGATTTGATACATTCATATACTGCAACGTATATACTGCAACGTGATTACCACCATTTGCTAACACTTCCATCCTGTTACATTATTGCCATTTCTCTTTTATGATGAGAACATTTAAGATTTTCTCTCTTAGTGACTTTCAAGTATATAATAGAGTATTATTAGCTATAATCACCATGCTGTACATTAGACCCCCATAATTTATTCATTTTATTACTGCAGGTTTGTACCCTTTGACCAATATCTCCCCATCTTTCCCAACCCCCAGGCCGTGGTAACCATCACTCTACTCTTTGTTTCTATGAGTTTGGCTTTTTAGATCCCACTTATAAGTGATATCATACAGTATTAACTTATTTCACCTAGCATTAATGCATTCAAGGTTCATCCAAATTACAGCAAATGGCAGGATTTCCTTGATTCTCATGGCTGAATAATATTCCATTGTATATTTATATATACATATATATACACCACATCTTCTTTATCCACTCATCCATTGACAGACACTTAGGTTGTTTCCAAATCTTGGCTATTTTGAATAATACTGCAAGGAATATGGGAGTGCAGATATCTCTTCGAGATCCTGTTTTCATTTCCTTTGGATACATACCCAGAAGTGGGATTGCTCGATCATACGGTATTTCTATTTTTAATTTTTTGAGGAAGGAACCTACATACCGTTTTCCATAGTGGCTGCACCAATTTACATTCCTACCAACAGTTCACAAGGCTCCCTTTTCTCCATATTCTCACCAACACTAACCCCTTTCTTTTTGATGACAGCCATTTTAACAGGTGTGAAGTGATATCTCATTGTGATTTTGATTTGCATTTCCCTGATGATTAGTAATGTTGAGCACTTTTTCATGTACCTGTTGGCAATTTGTATGTCTTCTTTGGAAAAATGTCTATTCAGGTCCTCTGCCCATTTTTAAATTATTTTTTGCTATTAAATTGTATGAATTCTTTATATATTTTGGATATTAACCCCTTATCAGATATATGATTTGCAAATATTTTCTCCCATTCCATATGTTATTTTTTCATTTTGTTGGTGGTTTCTTTTGCTGTGCAGAAGCTTTTTAGTTTGATATAGTCCTACTCATTTGTCTTTTCTTCTGTTACTTTTGCTTTTGGTGTTATATCCAAAAAATTATTGCCAAGACCAATGTGAAGGAGCTCTTTTCCTGTGTTTTCTTCTATAAGTTTCATGGTTTCAGGTCTTATGTTTAAGTCTTTAATTCATTTTGAGTGAATTTTTGTGACTGGTATAAGCTAGGGGGCCAATTTCATTTTTCTGCATATAGTTATCCAGTTTTCCCAACAGCATTTATTCAAGAGACTATGATTTCCCCATTGAGTATTTTTGGCTCTCTTGTCAAATATTAGTTGACTGTATGTGTGAGAGTATATTTCTCTTTTTTAAACTTAATTTGTAGCTTTTCCTTAATAATTTTAGGATGTTTTTATCTTTCTTATTGATTTATAATAACATTTTAACTCCCACATTGTCATCTACCTTATCAGATATTTAGAGGCAGCACAGATGGTGGTTATAGTGGAAACCATTTGTTGTCCACCAAAATCTGTTTTCCTTTTCTTCCTGGGCACATGGTGGGACTGCATTTCCTAGCTTCCCCTGCTGTTAGGTATGGCCATGTGACTAAGTTCTCTCTAATACAATGTGAGCAGAAGTAATATACGCCATTTTCAGGACTAGATCTTAAGAGAATGGTATGTCTTCTCCATGCTCTCTTTCTTCTCCCCACTGGCTAGAACTCCAATGAGTCAATAGCCCAGGTTTACACTAGCCAGTGATGAGAGAAAGTGGTGGAGTCATCTTGCTATCTGGGTCCTTGAATAATTTCATGAGGTAGAACCTACCTATCTACCCTAAAGTACTGTATAAGAAATAATTAACTTGTTTGAGTCATTACATCTTGGGTCTCTCTATTTTAGTTGTTTAATTTCTTATCCTAATTAATACAGAATTAGTATCTTTTTTTTGTCCTGAGGAAGATTCACCCTGACATTTGTTGCCAATCTTTCTTTTTTCGTATATGAGCCACTGCCACAGCATGGCCACTGACAGATGAGTGGTGTAGGTTGGTGCCCGGGAACTGGATGCTGCAGATTGGGAAGCTGGTGACACGTGTCATACCATGGCAAAACATCTGTTGATATTGTTGCCTGTGATAACACGGAAAGCAGACTAGGGTTATAGATTGGGTAGCTCTAGGGCAGTTTCTCAATCTTGGCACTTTGACTTACATGTAAAGCGCTTGCTACAAGGTTTGGCACTTAGCTCAATAAACGTTAGCTATTGTTGTTGCTATTATTGTATTACACATTTTTAAAATTTGGGATTGGTAAATCTATCACCATATTCCCATACAGCATGTGCCTTTGCCAGAATACTTAAAAATCTCCTCCCCACACTAAGATCAGATCAATCTTCATCCATGTTTTTCTCTATTACATTTATCTTTAAAAAATCTACAATTTGGCCTGGTATGATGTAGAGATCAAATTTTTTTCTTTTTCTAGACAGCCTCAACATCATTACCTTTATAATCTGTTATTTTCCCACTGATTTGAGGTCTACTTTTTCAGAGTTTGTTTATAAGTTCTTAATATCTAACTGAAATCAATCATGCTTGCTGAGGAAAGCTTAGGGAAAATTCTAGTTAACAAGAATACTATAAAAAACATACTCTTTCTTTCACTTAAAAGATAACTTTCTGAATCCACATGTTGTTGGCACTCTCAACAGGCACACTTTAGAGCATTTTTATTTTTGGTAAGAACCAAAAAAAAATCCCTAAATCTTTATGGTATGTCTGCACACGTCTTACCAAATGAAGATCAAGTTAGGGAGGAAGAGCACCCATGAGTTTAATGCTTGGAAACTCCCTACGTACTTTCATTTATATTAGTCTTGCTTGGTCACTCAGGGAAAGTAACTCTCTTCTATTTTAATGCCAGAAAGATATATAAAGACTGTAAGGGAAAACACTAATCTAATGTTAGCCTTCAGTATTTTTTAGAGAAAAAAACAATTCCACATACTTTTTTTGTTTACTTGTGTTCAGCAATTTTAACTATTTTGGTAAAAAAATTTGGTTAAGATACGTAAGAGTTTGTTAATGTAGATAAGACATTAAGTTATGTTGATTAGTTGAAGATCAGGGAAGGTGGAAAGAGAAATGAATACTTAAAGAACACCTACTATGCCAACTACTTACACATATTCACAATTCATGAAAAGGATACTGTTAGTCCTATTTCTGATGAAGAAACAGGATTAGGAAACATAAGGCAATGAAACCCTATTTCTGGAAGGAGGCTTTCTTGATAAGAATTATCTACTTTTTCTTAAGGTCAATAGTTAGATCACCCTCTCTAGAGCCTCAGGCTACCCTGAAGCAAACAGAACTGCTCCTCTAATGGTTCTAATATACTTTGACTTTCAAAAATTTTGTTGCTGAAAATAGAAAGAATAAAAGGAACTTAGGCGTTACTGTTCTGCTAGAAAATAAAAGAATTACGGTATTAGATATTAAGAAAAATAAAATATGCCAGAAAACATGGGATGCCTAACAGTCTTGGATCAGAAAGAAAGGTCACAGTTAGGGAAGAACATTCTTTGAGAAATGGTCTTGAGAGGGTCTGCCCAGCATCAGAAACGAAGGCAGCAAGGTAAACTCCAGATCACATGGAGGGGCCGGCCCAGTGGCGCAGCGGTTTAGTTCGTGCTTGGCAGCTCGGGGTTCGCCGGGTCGGATCCTGGGCGCCTGCCAACGCACTGCTTGTCAGCCATGCCGTGGCGGCGTCCCATATAAAGTAGAGGAAGATGGGCACGGACATTAGCCCAGGGCCAGTGTTCCTCAGCAAAAAGAGGAAGATTAGCAAGGAATGTTAGCTCAGGGCTGGTCTTCCTCATAAAAAAAAAACATGGAGCTGGTGACGAGCACACCTCTTATCAATTCCATTAACAGGTTCTTTTTCAAAATATCTCTAATCTCTAATTCTGTTTTCTGAACCATTTATATTTTGAAAATGAACTCTCTCTCTTAACGCCAAGTGACAGCTTATTTTTGACACATTTTTTTTTGGTAAAACATTTATCTAACTTACAGCTATATAAAACAGACATCACTAATATATCACCCAAATCAAATTTCACCCAAAAGAATTTATTAAACATGAATGCACAAAAAGTCATTCAACAAATATTTATCAAGAGTCTACTATTTGTCAGACATTATCCTAGGTGGTGGGGATAATGAGTGGGAAGAAAAACCAGACCAATAAATATTGGTCATAAATATTATGTCTGGTTGTAATAAATACAATAAACATAAAGTAAAGGAATAGAGAGTAAAGAAAAGGATGCTATCTTATATTGGGCAGTGAGGGAAAGCCTCACTGATAGAGTCACATTTGAACAAAGACCTGAATGAAGTGAGGGAATAGTAAGATATGTGGATATCTAGGGGCATAACTTGCTGAGGAAACAGCAAGGGCAAAGGTCCTGAGGTGAGACTATGATTGTTGTGGAACAGAACGAAGGCCAGTATGGCTGAAGGACAGTAAGGGAAAAAGGGGTAGATGACATAGGACCTTCATAAAACTTTTGACTTTTAAACCGAGTGAGAAGAGAAGCTACTAGTAGGTTTTGAGGAAAGGAATGACATAATCTGATCTAGGTTTTTAAAAGGATCACTGGCTGCTGTATGAAGAACAGAAACAGAAGGGAGAGGTGGAAGCAGAAAGTCAATATGAAGACTAAGAGATAATAATGGTTGCTTGGTTTAGAACAGTAGCAGTGGAGGTGGGGGAAAATGCTTCTATCTAAAGGTAGAACGGAAGAAATTTACTGATGAGATGGATGTGGGGTTTGGAGAGGGGTAACAAGGATGACACTAAGGCTTCTGGCCTGAGCAACTGCAAGCATATAGTGCCATTACTGAGATTGGGAAGATTCAAGAATAGCAAATTTAGAAGGGGAAAATCAAAGGCTGAGTATCAGATGACCAGGGTAGTCAGAAGATGAGTAACATACAAAGAGACTGAGCTTAGGTAAATACATTGAGGCTAATGGGAGCCAAATTTCTCACTAAAGAAGGCATTTACATACAAATATAGAAAAGAGGAAGGCTAGAAATAATCCTGAGGTATTGGATTGGAATTGGACGTCTCAATGTGAATTTATGATTACACACACACACACACACACAGATATAGAAACAGATATAGCTGTATATGTGTGTAATACTTACATATATTTCCTAGCTCTGTTCACTGAGAAGGATTAGAAGCAACAACACCCAGAAGCAATGAGTACACCAAGTGCCTAGAATTTAGTTTCTTAATACTATCTTCCACAAAATGAAATCGGGGTGCCTGAGGAAACAGTTGATTCCAGAATTGGGGCAAGGAAAGTAAATGATAAGCCTGGAACATCTTGCACCAGAAAGAAAATGCTCAGAGAATAATGAGCATATTTGAAGGATGGGAGCCAGCTTGAAGGAGCTCCTATTGATCACGTATGGAGCAATCTGAGCAAAGTAACAAATAATAAGAGCAACTAATTTCAGTCGGTTAAATAAAATAGAAATCCATGACCATAATGATATAAACAAATAAGTAAAGGAGAAAAAAAATTTTTTCCTTACGGTTAGAATGACAGCTAATAAATGTAGAAGATGATGAAAATATTTCACCATTTGGCAACCATCACAAGAGTGCCTGATTCAGAAGTGCTTCATCAAAGCATGCTAAGGTTGGTGGGTGGAAGTTTGATGAGAAATAGGATATTGGCATATTTCCCCCCAAACACTTACCATTACATAGGAAAGAATGATGACTTTATAGTGGAAAAAACCTAGAGGACACAAAATTGACTAAGTGATTAAGATTAACATCACCAGGTTGACATCATGTGTTTCTCGATCCGATGTACTGAGAAGAGCACAGGATCACATTTCTGAGGTATTTGTCAAGAATGCATGACCTGAGATTAGACATGTAGCAATACTGGACAAACCCAGCTTGAGGGAGAGCCTACTGAATCAAAGACCTGTACTTTTTAAAACTGCCAGTCACGAAAAACAGGAAAAAAATGGAGGAACTCTTCCAGACTGAAGGAGACCAAAGAGACATGATAACTAAATGAAACAAATGATCTTTGTTTGGATCTCATATCAGAAATCAAAAATAGATACTGTTAGAACAGCTGGTAAAATCTGGACTGTGTCTGTGGATTGGATAGTAGCGCTGTACTGACGTCGATTTCCTGACTTGGACGGTTGTAGGTGTGGATGATTAGGTAGAAGAGTGGCCTTGTTTGTGGCATATAAATTCTGGAGCATTTAGAAGTGATGAGGAATTATGCCTGCAATTCACTCTCAAACGGATCAGAAAAAGAATAATGACAATGGACACACACACATACAAACGTACCTAATACACATACATGTTCAAGGGAGAGGAAGCAAATTAATAAAATGCTAACTGGGGAATCCAGGTAAAAGGGATACATAGGAGTTTGTACTGTTCTTGCAATTTTTCTATATGTTTGGAATTATACTAATATAAATTATTTTAAATAACAGTTAAAATAAAAATAAATCTATTTCTTCATTTTTATTGAATGATAAATGTATACATATATGTGCACATATCTATATATATGTATACATACACACACATATATCTTACCATATTTTACCATTTAACTACTTTAAAGTACTCTGCTCTAATCTTGAAGATTTTGGCTTCACTTCATCTGCAAACTTTAGCAATGAATTTTCCCACTATCTTACAAAGGGAAAAGATGGCTTGCTTTAAACCATCCTAGTTGAACCTTTGGAACTAAGGAGCAGAGTGCAAAAGTCACAAGTTCTAAAACAGTTGCTGGACTTGATGTAAACACCATGGCACAAAATCTAATAACCAGGTATCTACTATATATCAATACTTTCCTACACTGATCCATCAGTTTCTACTTGAAGTTCATCAATTCTACTTTCTTTTTAGTAAAACCCCACATTCAGAGAAAGGTCTTTTATCTCTTCCTTAAGTTTTTTCTATACAGTCATGTGCCGCATAATAACGTTTCAGTCAACAAAGAACCACATATATGATGGTGGTCCCATAAGATTAGTACCATATAGCTAAGTGTGTAGTAGGCTATACCATCTAGTTTGTGTAAGTAGACTCTATGATGTTTGCACAATGATGAAATTGCCTAACCACATATCCCTGTCATTAAGCAACACATAACTGTAATCACTTAAAAGTGATCAGTTTTAGGGGCCGGCCCCATGGTGCAGTGGTTAAGTTCATATGTTCTGTTTTGGCGGCTCAGGGTTCACCGGTTTGGATCCTGGGCGTGGACCTACTCACCGCTCATCAAGTCATGCTGAGGCGGCATCCCACATAGAAGAACTACAACTCTACAAATATGATATACAACTATGTACTGGTGCTTTGGGGAGAAAAAAGAAGAAGATTGGCAACAGATGTTAGCGCAGGGCCAATCTTCCTCAAAAAACAAAACAAAACAAAATGGTTAAAAAAAAGTGATCAGTTTTAAGAAAAAAATTATCATCAATTTTAACAAAATCCACCTAAGGAATAATTTTTTTAAGTTGAAACAACAACAAAAATCCAGATCTTGTTTCAGAATAGGACATTGTAGTATATCAAAATAACTGACCTATTTCCATCTATGGAAATAAGAGCACTGGATTGGATCAGTCTCTCAATTACTTTCCTGCCTTACACACCTAAAGAATATGACACATGCTCATCAGTCATACATTGTGCGTGTGCATGCCACGCATCTCTCTACAGATTAGAATCTTGAGGGTGAGTGGGTGGGGCACTAGCCAACTGAGATTTACAGGCCCTGATGGTTTCTAAGGTTCTGTCAATGCTCCTCACCTATTTCAGAAATTTTAATCCTAGTTTAACTATTACTCTTTCTCTTCCACTTCATACATTCTGCAGTCTTTGTTCATCAGAAAAGCTCAATCCATTCTGAGATTAACAACCTCAGATCTGCTCCACAGTCAGTCAGGTGCCACACTAAAGGACAAGTGTTCACGCAAGTGGACCTGGTATCAATAAACTGCAAAGATAGCCATTTTACAGCACCTGTTCCCAACAGCTTTCTGTGTGTGCACTGACAGGAGCAATAAAAGCATTTAATACTGTATGTCAGACCGTGGTTCAACTGAGATCCAGACAGGATGTGATATAAGTCATATGCTGATCGGTAGAGGCAGAACTACAGTTCAAGCTCCTCTAAGTTTCTTGGGTTTTTGGTTTGGGTTTTGGTTTTTTTGGTGTCATCAAGACACCTCAGATATTCCAACGTACTGATTGCAGTCTAAGTTTGAGGAAGACAGTTTCTTTAATTTTTTACTTATTTATTTTTTTTTTATTGATGTCTTAGTTTATAACACTGTGGGGTTTTAGTTGTACATTTTTGTTTGTCCATCACCTTGTGGATGTAACCCTTCACCCCTTGTGCCCCCCCCACCCCCCTTCCCCTTGGTAACCACCAATCAGTTCTCTCTGTCCGTGTGTTCACTTATATTCCATATATGAGTGAGTTCATGCAGTGTCTGTCCTTCTCTCTCTGGCTTATTTCACTTAACATAATACCCTCTAGGTCCCTCCATGTTGTTGCAAATGGGACAATTGTGTCTTTTCTTATGGCTGAGTAATATTCCATTGTATGTATATACCACATCTTCTTTAACCAATCTTCAGTTGAGGGACACTTGGGTTGCTTCCACTTCTTGGCTATAGTGAATAATGCTGCAATGAACATAGGGGTGCATACGCCTCTTGTGATTGAGGAAGACAGTTTCTAAAGCACAGATATATAGAAGGAAACTTACCTACTTCAAATGTATATTAATATGAAATATATATGTTTTAAACTGCTGCTCATATAGATTTAAATGGATCCAAAGCAAGTATTTACTAGGTTGGGGGCATCAAATATGGGGCCCAAGTGCTGGTATTCGCTCCTCTCACACCCATGAGGGAGACTGCTAACGAACCATGGCACTTGGGCCTGGCAGTCTCAGAATACTTCTTGGCCCAGCACTCTAGGCAGCTACTATTAATTTATTACAATTGGCACATAAACTAAAACCTATTTGCCACCCTCATTTCTTTTAAAGTTACAAAGATTTCTAGTAAAATAGCATCCATTTGGTGATGCATCCATTTGCTCTGCCTTGAAAATGTTGAGGGTAGATGTGGGGGAAAGGTATAAAATAGGGAGAGAGAACAATAAACTTAAGGTTTAAAATATACTCTTGACAGGGCTGGCCCGCTGGCATAGCAGTTTAGTTTGCACTTTGGCAGCCCAGGGTTTGCAGGTTCGGATCCCGGGCACCTGCCGAGGCACTGCTTGTCAGCTATGCTGTGGTGGCGTCCCATATAAAGTAGAGGAAGATAGGCACGGATGTTAGCCCAGGGCCAGTCTCCCTCAGCAAAAAGAGGAGGATTGGCAATGGATGTTAGCTCAGGCTGGTCTTCCTCACACACACACACACAAACAAAAACACTCTGACAGTAAGGATACAGGTAAAGAAAGGCTGTGATAACAAGAATTCCCAAGATGTAAGCAGGTTGAGCCAGAAATTTGGGGTTGAGGTACAGAGAGTAAATTGTGCTTAGGGAGAGAGGCACACCTCTCACTCACCATGCCTTCCTACCTTTGACCTTTTAAAGTATTATTGGTTGGTTGCAAAGTGGGGTCAATAGATGTGGTGACCTAGGGATGATATTGTACATGTGAGACAGCCTTAGCACTGCTCATATCTAGTGCTTTCCATCTTCAAAATTATAACTTTTTTTTTTTTTTTTTTGTGAGGAAGACCAGCCCTGAGCTAACATCTGTTGCTAATCCTCCTCTTTTTGCTGAGGAAGACTGGCCCTGGGCTAACATCCGTGCCCATCTTCCTCTACTTTATATGGGATGCCGCCACGGCATGGCTGACAAGCAGTGGGTCGGCAGGCGCCCGGGATCTGAACCCGCAAACCCCGGGCTGCCAAGTGCGAACTAAACTGCTGTGCCACCGGGCCAGCCCCCAAAATTATAACTTTTGACCCTGTTTTTCTTCTTTAATGTTCAGTTATAAAATGTGGTTTCTGCCCTCCCTAATTTTTAACTGCTCTATAAGTATATCAAACCCAGGTGTTTCCAGGTCATTTTCTCTGTATTTAGCGCTGTTTTAAATACAGAAAGTATGTGTACTTCAGAAATAAACACTTTTGAGAACTGACTCTAAAATTACTCTATGATATTCCCTGCTCTCTATTTACCCACATCTTTCAGAATAAGTTATTAAATATACCATCTAAGCAAAATGCAAACTACAGATCTCTAAATTTGTTGTAACTTTTGTTCATACTTAATCACTTATCTCAAGAGAATCACAAGTAGCTAAACATACTTGTATGGAATTATGTAGCTTAATTTATAAATTGTAATGGTGAGTCCAGTTTAGTTTATTACTGAGACACACAGCATGTCACTTGTCACTTTCTACTCTGTATTTCAACTTGATCTGTAAATGCTGTTTCTCCCTGAGACTAAGCTCTTTGAGGGAAGAAGCTGTATCTGTTTTATCTCTGCATCCTTGAAAATATCTAATGCATTTAGATAGTCCCTAACAAGTATTATTGAAACCTAAGAATTCCACTCAAATATTCAATAATAGACTTTTAATTTTAGTCTCACAGCTTCTTCTAACTGAAGGCAATAAAAGGTTATTTAGTATAAGACAGAAGTTCTCAAGGTGAAATCAAGGGACCACTGAGGGGATCTCTGAGCCCCTTTTAGGGGTCTATGAGGTCAAAATTATTTCCATAATAATACTAAGACATTATTTGCCTTTTTCACCCCCATTCTCTCGTAAGTATAGAACAGAGTTTTCCAGAGGCTAGACAACATGTGATGATGCAATTGCTCTAACAGCTGATGAAATCTGTACTTGGGTATTCTCGTGTCTTAAAAATTTCTCAGTTTAAATTTCTAATTGTGTATATCAATAGGTATAACCCACATAAACAGAAGCTCTTTGGGTCCTTAATAATTTTTAAGAGTGAAAAGAGGTTCTGAGACCAAAAAGTTTGAAAACCATTGGTATAAGCTATTGATACTCAATGTAAAACAAAAACCTATAAAGTATATTTAATATAAACTAAGAGATAACTATATTTATATTTTGAGATGTTTTTCTTCAACAATTGTCAACTAAGGACATAAACTTTTGAGTTTTTCTCTTTACATTTTTTTTTAACTAAAAATGCGCTTTGACTATATTAAAAAATGACAGAGAAGTGAGCTTAATGTGACTTCCTATCAAATTCTGGAAAAGATTATTAAACAAATGGCTTTATAATTAAAAAAGATAGACGTAATCACCAGGAGCCAGCTCAGGTTAAAACAAAAATCACACCAAAATGAGGTCCTAATAGACTCTCTTATTTTATTTATTTTTTAAAAATTAGAGTTGCTAGATTGTAGAACTGCCATGGAAACAGAATATCCTGATTTTAGCAGGCATCAGTACAAGTGACTCTAGATGAGAGGCAGTATTACACAGTGGTTAAGAGAAAGTATACTGAGGAGTGACGTCAGCATCATGGTGGAGTGAGATTCCCTCTTTGAATCTCTGCCCCCTACGACACAACGAAAACATCATTCACATTCCAACAGAGCTCAATCAAACACTACAAAGGACTTCTAAGAAACCCCTGCTGCCATACATCGGACAGTGGAGGTGCAGGAACCCCAAAAGAACGGGAGGAGAGGTAAGAAGTTGTACTCCCCCTCCCCAATCGATCGGCAAAGACAGCGCGGTTCGCGGACAGAGCGGGGAGGGGCGACCCACAGCAGGGAAAACTATCGCCATCCAGGTGCTCTCACAGACTGTCGTGAGATCCCCACTGGGAAGCGACGACGGACTGTTTAGGGGGTGTAGCAAACACCCTAAGAGAGCCAGAAAGGAAACCCCCAGGTCAAGCAGGAGAAAGAGAGGACCCCTCCCCCCACACACCCGGCGTTTCAGCATAATCCCTCCAGAGGCTGCAGCCGCCTCAGAGCAAACCGCTTGTGATCTCCATCCAGTGGCAGCAGGGGGAAACTGCAGGACCAACTTTATCATGAGGGGAAAAAATAAGGCCGTCCCCGTCGGATCCTTGCGACAATTTGTCATGGCTACAGACCAAAAGGAAAATGACAAACACCCAGAAACCAACCCTGAAGGCACAGAATTTGATAACCTGAATGAGAGAGAATTCAAAATAGCTATCATAAACAAACTCAATGAAATACAAGAGAACACACAGAAACAAATCAACGAATTCAGGGATTTTGTCACAAAAGAGATTGAAACCATAAAGAAAAACCAATCAGAATTATTGGAGATGAAAAACAAAATCAACGAGATAGTGGAAAAAATGGAGTCTTTAAAGAGCAGAACTGACAATATGGAGGAATGAATTAGCACTATTGAGGACAGCCACGCAGAAATGCTCCAGATAGAGGAGGAGAGAGAGCTAAGACTAAAAAGAAATGAAGAAATTCTGCGAGAAATATCAGACTCAATGAGGAAAAGCAACATAAGGATAATAGGTATTCCAGAAGGAGAAGAAAGAGAAAAAGGAGCAGAGAGTTTGTTCAAAGAAATAATAGCTGAGAACTTCCCCAACC
Organism: Tapirus indicus; assembly: GCA_031878705.1. NCBI lineage: Eukaryota > Metazoa > Chordata > Mammalia > Perissodactyla > Tapiridae > Tapirus > Tapirus indicus. Next base: position 28,217,232 of record CM062924.1, read on the forward strand.
TAGGGAACGAGAGGGAAATAAAAGTGAATGAAATCAATAGATCACCTAAATATATAAACAGGAATAAAAAATCATCTCACCACATAGTAGCAAACTTGAAAAATACCCATGACAAGGAAATAATATTGAAGGCAGCTAAACAAAAAAAACCAAAATAACATACAAAGGAAACCCCATCAGGCTCTCAGCTGATTTCTCGACAGAAACTCTACAGGCTAGGAGAGACTGGAATGATATATTCAAAATCATGAAAGACAAAAACCTTCAGCCGAGAATACTTTATCCAGCAAAAATATCCTTCGAATACGATGGAGAAATAATAACTCTCCCTGATAAACAAAAGCTAAGAGAGTTCATCACCACAAGACCCCCACTACAAGAAATGCTCAAGAAGGCCCCTAGGCCTGAAAAAAAACAAATGAGAAAGGAGATACAAAGATTTCAGCAAGGAGAAAAGCAAGGAGACTAAACCAGAACAAACTACAATTGGATAACATCAAAAATTAATTCAGGCTCATCACTGGAAACACACATTCATGACACAATCTGGAATAAAGAGATAACAAAAAAGGAGGGGAAGAGGTAAGGGATTGAATCGACCCAGCCTCAGGAAAAAGGAGGCATCCGAAAATGTACTTTCTTATCCAGGAGATCGCTTATATAAACCTCACGGTAACCACTAAACAAATAACCAGAAGAGAACCACACATGACAAATAAAGAGAAAACCAAGAGAATGAGCATGCAGAAATACCAAATTGAATTTGCAGTCCAAAACACAAGGGACAAGAAATGAAGGAAATGCAAAAGAACCAGAAGATGAACAATAAAATAGCAACATTAAACCCTCATATATCAATAATCACTCTAAATGTAAATGGATTGAATTCTCCAATCAAAAGACACAGAGTGGCAGGATGGATTCAAAACCAAGATCCAACAATCTGCTGCCTCCAGGAAACACATCTCAGCTCTAAAGACAAACACAGACTCAAAATAAAAGGATGGAAAACAATACTCCAAGCTAATGGCAAACAAAAGAAAGCAGGAGTAGCCATACTTATATCAGACAAAGTAGACTTCAAGATAAAAAAGGTAATGAGAGACAAAGAATGGCAATATATATTGATAAAAGGGACACTTCACCAAGAAGACATAACACTTATAAATATCTATGCACCCAACACAGGAGCACCAAAGTACATAAAACAACTGCTAAAAAACCTTAAAGGTGATATTAACAATAACACAATAATAGTAGGGGATCTTAACACCCCCCTTACATCAATAGATAGATCATCCAGACAAAAAGTCAATAAGGAAATAATGGACTTAAATGAAAAACTAGATGCAATGGACTTAATAGATATATACAGAGCACTCCACCCAAAAAAAGCAGAGTACACATTCTTCTCAAGTGCACATGGAACATTCTCAAGGATAGACCATATATCAGGAAACAAGGCAAACCTCTATAAATTTAAGAAGATTGAAATCATTACAAGCATCTTTTCTGATCATAACGCTGTGAAACTAGAAATCAACTGCCAGGAAAAAACTAAGAAAGGGACAAAGATGTGGAGACTAAACAACATGCTACTGAACAACCAATGGGTCGTTGATGAAATTAAAGGAGAAATCAAAAGCTATCTGGAGACAAATGAAAAGGAAAATACACCATACCAACTCATATGGGATGCAGCAAAAGCAGTCCTGAGAGGGAAATTCATAGCAATACAAGCTCACCTTAACAAACAAGAAAAGTCCCAAATAAATAAGCTTAAATTGCACCTAACAGAATTGGAAAAAGAAGAACAGACAAAGCCCCGAATCAGCAGAAGGAGGGATATAATAAAAATCAGAGCAGAAATAAATGAAATTGAAACCAAAAAAACAGTAGAAAGGATCAATGAAACAAAGAGCTGGTTCTTTGAGAAGATAAATAAAATTGACAAACCCTTAGCCAGACTCACTAAGAAAAAAAGGGAGAAGACTCAAATAAATAAAATTAGAAATGAAAGAGGAGAAATTACAACAGACACCACAGAAATACAAGGGATTATTAGGGAATACTATGAAAAACTTTACACCAACAAATTGGAGAACCTAAAGGAAATGGACAAATTCTTGGAAGCGTACAACCTCCCAAAACTGAATCAAGAAGAAATAGAGAATCTGAACAGACCAATCACAAGTAAAGAGATTGAAACAGTCATCAAAAACCTCCCAAAAAATAAAAGCCCAGGACCAGATGGCTTCCCTGGAGAATTTTATCAAACGTTCAAAGAAGATTTAGCACCTATCCTTCTCAAACTATTCCAAAAAATAGAGGAAGATGGAATACTTCCCAACACATTCTATGAGGCCAACATCATCCTGATACCAAAGCCAGACAAGGACAATACAAAGAAGGAAAACTACAGGTCAATATCACTGATGAACATAGATGCAAAAATCCTCAACAAAATATTGGCAAACCGAATACAGCAATACATCAAAAAGATCATACACCACGATCAAGTGGGATTTATACCAGGGACACAGGGATGGTTCAACATCCGCAAATCAATCAACGTGATACACCACATTAACAAAATGAAGAATAAAAACCACATGATCATCTCAATCGATGCAGAGAAGGCATTCGACAAGATCCAGCATCCATTTATGATAAAAACTCTCAACAAAATGGGTATAGAAGGAAAGTACCTCAACATAATAAGGGCCATATATGACAAACCTACAGCAAACATCCTACTCAACGGGGAAAAACTGAAAGCCATTCCTTTGAGGACAGGAACAAGACAAGGGTGCCCACTCTCACCGCTCTTATTCAACATAGTACTGGAAGTTCTGGCCAGAGCAATTAGGCAAGAAAAAGGAATAAAAGGACTCCAAATAGGCAACGAAGAAGTGAAACTCTCACTATTTGCAGACAACATGATCTTATACACAGAAAACCCAAAAAATTCCATCGGAAAACTACTAGAAACAATCAACAACTACAGTAAAGTGGCAGGGTATAAAATCAACTTACAAAAATCAATTGCATTTCTATACACTAACGATGAAACAACAGAAAGAGAACTCAAAAAGACAATCCCATTTACAATTGCAACAAAGAGAATAAAATATCTGGGAATAAATTTAACCAAGGAGGTAAAAGACCTATACAATGAAAACTATAAGACACTATTGAAAGAAATTGAGGAGGACATAAAGAAATGGAAAAATATTCCATGCTCATGGATTGGAAGAATAAATATAGTTAAAATGTCCATTCTACCTAAAGCAATCTACAGATTCAATGCAATCCCAATCAGAATCCCAATGTCATTCTTCACGGTAATAGAACAAAAACTACTGAAATTCGTATGGGGCAACAAAAGAGCCCGAATAGCTAAAGCAATTCTGAAAAAAAAGAACAAAGCTGGAAGCATCACAATCCCTGATTTCAAAATATACTATAAAGCTACAGTAATCAAAACAGCATGGTACTGGTACAAGAATAGACACACAGATCAATGGAACAGAATTGAAAGCCCAGAAATAAAACCACATACCTATGGACAGCTAATCTTTGACAAAGGATCAAAGAACATACAATGGAGAGAGGGAAGTCTCTTCAATAAATGGTGCTGGGAAAATTGGACAGCAACATGCAAAAGAATGAAAGTAGACCATCTCCTATGGCCATATACAAAAATCAATTCAAAATGGATCAAAGACCTGAAAGTGAGACCTGAAACTAGAAAACTCCTGGAAGAAAATATAGGCAGTACACTAATTGAGATTGGACATAAAGGGATCCTTTCAGATTCCATGTCTACCCAGACAAGGGAAACAAAAGAAAAAATAAACAAGTGGGACCTCATCAGACTACAGAGCTTCTACAAGGCAAATGAAACCAGGATCAAAATGAATAAACAACCCACCAGCTGGGAGAAAATATTTGCAAATCGTTTGTCCGACAAGGGATTAATCTCAGTAATATATAAAGATCTCATACAACTGAGCAACAAAAAAACAAACAACCCGATCAAAAAATGGGCAGAAGATATGAACAGACATTTTTCCAAGGAAGAGATACAGATGGCCAATAGACACATGAAAAGATGTTCAACATCACTAATCATCAGGGAAATGCAAATCAAAACTACACTAAGATATCACCTTACACCCGTTAGAATGGCTATAATCACAAAGACAAATAACAACAAATGCTGGAGAGCTTGTGGAGAAATGGGGACCCTCATTCACTGCTGGTGGGAATGCAAACTGGTGCAGCCTCTATGGAGAGTCCTCAAAAAATTAAAAATAGAAATACCGTATGATCCAGCAATCCCACTCTTGGGCATCTACCCAATGGACATGAAATCAACCATCACAAGAGGCGTATGCACCCCTATGTTCATTGCACCATTATTCACTATAGCCAAGAAGTAGAAGCAACCCAAGTGTCCCTCAACTGATGATTGGTTAAAGAAGATGTGGTATATACATACAATGGAATACTGCTCAGCCATAAGAAAAGACACAATTGTCCCATTTGCAACAACATGGAAGGACCTAGAGGGTATTATGTTAAGTGAAATAAGCCAGAGAGAGAAGGACAGACACTGCATGAACTCACTCATATATGGAATATAAGTGAAACACGGACAGAGAGAACTGATTGGTGGTTACCAAGGGGAAGGGGGGTGGGGGGGGCACAAGGGGTGAAGGGTTATATCCACAAGGTGACGGACAAACAAAAATGTACAACTAAAACCCCACAGTGTTATAAACTATAACGAACTGTGCAGAAAAGGTGATTGGCATTTAGGTTTTACCATCTTGTATTGTCAGTTAACTTTTAAGAGTGTGTCTGAGAGACAGAAAGAAACACAGAAAGAGACAAAGACCAGTCTTTGTCTTAATTTTTGGAACATAGAGTGTTTATCACATTTTTTTTTACTTCTTCCTCTGTGCCTTGCATGAAGTGAAAATTTAGGAAAAATTCTCTTCTCTTTTCTTTCTGCTTCTTTTTTTTTGTGAGGAAGATTGGTCCTGGGCTAACATCTGTGCCCATCTTCCTCTACTTTATATAGGACACAGCATGGCTTGACAAGCGGTGCATCAGTCCACACCCAGGATCTGAACCTGCGAACCCTGGGCCACAGAAGCAGAGGATGAACTTAACTGCTACACCACTGGGCGGGCCCCTCTTCTCTTTTCTTTAATACACCACAGAATATAAGAAGCATCGCTGAATAAAATATATTAAAAGGTTTTTTAAAAACCTGAATCTTAGAATCAAGGAAATATGGTATGTGTTGACTGATTAATTTAGTAAGAAAACAATTAAAATGTCCTGCATTTAAGTCAGAAATTGTAAAGCCATGTCTTAAAATGGAGTTCAGCAAACTGCATAGGATGTTATTTGTGATAAAGAAATATAATTCTTAGGTTTAAATGCTTTACTGAATGAAATTTAAAACCTACACAGTGGTCACACCAGGTAAAACACCACCAAATGCATATAAGTAAGACCTGATCTTCATAGGACTAGGGCACTATGATCAGAAAAACACTTGCCTATGGCCAGGGGCTATTTTAAACTGTGACTAAGCACTTCCATGACAGAATATAATCTCTGTTATATTTTGTGAAATCATTGCATCAGTCTGAGAATCATAATAGCCACAAGAATACCAGCAAAATGAATACTATTTGCTTTTCAAAATGGTTTGAAAAGGAAAAACAGTAGAGGGACAGGTATTGATAAATGACTGATAAACAAAGAAAACTTGCTAAAGCCAGACACGGCTAAGAATGTTGAAGATTCTGTCTGTTCACATACTTCCTTTCTTAGCCACAAAGCTAATGCCATCAATGTCCACTACTTCAAGTTTTTAACCAACAATAAATGTTATAGAATCTAGGAAGACTGTCGAAAACTCAACAGTCTACAATTCCAGTGAGTAAAGATAATTCAACATTTCTAATATATGAAAATGACCTTATATACAAAAAAATCAAAATAATCAAATTTTGTGGAAAAATATACATAGAAAACTGCATAAAAAAGCCAAGGTAAAAAATAGTCAAACATTCACATTCCAACCTGCTTTGTTTAAAAAAAAAAAGAGCTACTTTAATGGCATTTTATAATTCTTCCCTCAAGGTCAAATTTTTTTCAGCTTCAATAAAAAACTCTATTGCTAGCACTCTTAGCAAGTACTCTCATGGCTCTCCCCAAGACCAATGGAACCAGTGGTTTCCGCTACACATCACTTCATTCCCCTGCTCATAAAAGTCCATCCCATCCTCCGCCACCACACCCTGCTGACATCCTGCTCACTATACAAGACCTAAGATGCTAATTCCTCTATGAAGAAAGTTTCTCCATGAAGAAAGACTACTGCAACCTCTCCCTCCTCATTCCTTCAACACCAACTTTGGGTGCTAAATATAAAACAGGAATCTTACATTCTACTGAAATCTGATGGCCTATAGCAATTTGTAACACTTGTATTCACAGAAACACACAATTGGAAGGAAGCTATTCATGTACATACAGGGTTACGTTGAGGATTAAACGAGATAATATGAATGTAAAGTTCAATAAGTAATGGCTATTACTACTACATGCTCTTAGATTGTAGTTATTTTTGTGGATGTCTTAGTTATACTTCTAATTTGTAAGGTCCCTGACAGCAAGGTTTCACAATGCACTCATCTCACGTCTTTGGTAAAGAGGCACTTACAATTATTTGCTATACAGAATAAAGAAAACAAAAGCACAGCCTTAAAAATGAATGAAATTCTGACACATACTATAACATGGATGAACCCTGAAGACATTATGCTAAGTGAAATAAAGCAGACACAAAAGACAAGTATTGTATGATTCCACTCATATGAGATACCTGGAGCAGTCAAATTTATAGAGACAGAAAGTAGAAAAGTGGTTTCCAGGGGGCTGGAGAAGGGAATGGGGAGTTACTGTTTAATAGGTACAGAATTTCAGTTTGGGAAGATGAACAAGTTCTGGAGATGGATGGTGTTGATGGTTGCACAACACCGTACATGTACTTAATGCCACTGAACTGTACATATAAAAATGGTTAAGATGGTAAAATTTATGCTATGTATATTTTACTAGAATAATTTTAAGATCTTAGAACAAGGCAAGAATGTCCACTCTCACCACTTCTTTTCAACATTGTACTGATGGTCCTAGCAAATGCAATCAGGCAAGAAATTAAAAAGGCTTATAGATTAGAAAGACAGAAGTAAATTATCTTTATTCAATTTGGTATGATCATGTCATTGAAAATTGTAAAAAATCCACAAAAAAGCTACTAGAACTAGGCGAATTTAGGAAGACTGTAGAATACAAGGTCATGTGGCAGACTGCATTTGCAAAAAACAGCTACAGCAATACTTCTGGTGCCACATGTTTTTCCATAACTTTGCCACTGCTGGTTAAGAAGTAGAATCTATCCCATCAGCACCCCTTGATCCTGGGTAGAACTGTATTACTGCTCTGATGAACGGAATGCAGCAGAAGAGAGACTGTATGATCCCTGAGACTATTTTATAAAAGGCAGTATTGCCTGTGTCTGGCTGGCTTCCCTCCTCTCCTCGGATATTTTCCTTTGGAACCCAACCACAACACTGCAAGAAAGCCCAGGCAACACAGAGAAGCCAAACGCAGAAGCTCCAGCTGATCGCCTCAGCAAGGTCTCAGCCAACAGGGAGCATCCACCACCAAACATGAGAAAGTAAGCTCTCAGAAGAATTCAGCCCCTAGCCTTTGAGCTGCTCTAGCTGATCAGGAGTGGCACAGAGACAAGTTATCTCCATCAAGCCCAACCCAAGTACAGATTCAAGAGCAAAACAAATGCTGTTGTTTTAAATCACTAAGCTTTGCAGTAATCTGTTACACAGAGTAATATAGTAACCGGAATAGGCCAATATGTAAAAATCAATTTCTCTAAATTAATAAAAAGAATTGAAAGACAAAATTAAAACATAACAGTTACAGTAACACTGACATAACTGGGAATAAATTCAACAAGATATATGCAATCCTGCTGAGGAAGGCAGAATAATAAGATGATCCCAACGACCCTTGTATAATCTGAGTGTGGGTAGAACATATGAATATGGTGAGATATCATTCCTGAGGTTATGCGATCTTATGTTATATGGCAAAAGGGAGATTATCTGGTGGGCCTAAGCTAATCACAAGAGTCCTTTAAATGCAGAGAATTTTCTCTGGTTAGCAGCAAAAGAGAAAGTCAGAGACTGAAAACAAGAAAAGGACTCTACACGCTGGTTTGAAGAGGAAGGGAGTCATGTGGAAAAGACCTGAGAGCAACCTCTAGGAGCTGAGAATGATCCTCAGCCCACAGCCAGCAAGACAGAAAGGACTTAAATTCTACAACCACAATGAACAGGAGTCTGCCAACAACCTGAATGACCTTGGAAGTGAATTCTCTGGAGGAGGCTCCAGATAAGAACCCAGCCTAGGCGACACCTTGATTTTGGCCTTGTGAGATCCTAAGCAGAGAATCCAGTTGAGCCCATCTGGACCTTCAAGCTAAAGAACTGTGAGATAATAAACGGGGGTAGTTTGAAGTCTCTAAGTTTGTTGATTTGTTACATAGCGATATAAGCTGAATATAACTGCAAAAGAACAAGAGAGAAGTTTTCGGGGATGGAAATATTCTAAATATTGATTGTGATTATAATGGTGATTACATGGGTGCACACATTTGTCAAAACTCAACCAATTGTATTCTTAAAATAGGTGCATTTTATTGTATATTAATTATACCTTAATAAAGTTGGCTTAAAAAGAGTTGATTTCTTTAAAGTTTTCTCCTTATACCTCGTCATCCTATACACTACTCCCATAAGTAGCTTTATGTATTCTCTGCTTCAATACCCCTCATTTATTGTTGATTCTCCAGCCTGACATCCAATTAAGTTCTCAAGCAAGAATATTCAATTGTCTGTTGGACAATTCAATTGTCCACTGGAGGGTATGAGCAGTAGATTATCATGACCTGATTTACATTTTTAAGAGATTACTTTGAAAAAGCCTAGCATGAAGATCATCTAGGTAAAGCTTAGAATTCTATGAGAAATTTGTTAGTTGGAAAATTCTGTCTTAGAACAGTTGTTTCTGAATTATATTTCAAGGAGTCCTAGCATTCAGCACAACGCCTCAGGAACCAAGGGAAAGAAGTAGAGGATGACATACACGGGTATGGGGAATAGGGAAACACATAAAGGGGAAACAGGCTCACACGCTTTAACCAAACAGCTTCCTTTTTATCTGCTCATATATAAGGAGTCCATTAGGAGTTTGCAGTAGTTGTTCAACTGCTAAAAGTATTTTAAAATCACTGCTTTAAAAGTTTGGTAAAACTGGGCAAGAAGCATCCTAATTTTCTCCCGTTGTGTCACAGGGAGCCAACCACACATAACCAACATAGCAAGGGAAAGGATCCACCCACCTTATATTCCAAAGCCCTTTAGGGACTGCTCCAGAGAATTGTAACCTTCTTGTTTCCGGTTCACTGATTGTATGGATCACACCCAATTTATCTCTGTATCACCAAGTGTCTATCCCCTAGTACACACTCAAATACTTGCGAGTTTAACATAACACACAAACAATGTTAAAAGGTATAACAAAAAGTGCTGTAACTCAATCTGGCACTCTTTGGTAAAGCTGCTAATACACACCACTCCTAGGTATATTTCCTTAAGAACTCCTTATACAAGTGCACCAGGAGACACATACAAGAATGTTGATAGCAGCATTGTTCATAATAGTAAAACAACAACAACTAAAATGTCAATTAAGAAAATGGATAAGTAATTTACAACATAAACACAATGAAATACTATACAGCAAAATGATAAATGAACTAAAGTTAAAAACCCATATTGATGAATTTTGACAAATATGTTCAGCAGGAAAAAAAGCAAGTTGCAGAATATTACAGGATATAATACTATCTAAAACAAGAAATGTATTTATCTAAAACAGTAAATGTCACATAGAAAGGTGGTTACAATGTGGTGGATGAAAGGGATGTGTCTTGGGAGGAGCCACACAGGAGACTTCCATTTTACTAGTAGTGTTTCATCTCTGAAGCTGAGTGGTGAGTAAATGGGTGTTCATTTTATTATTCTTTGAACATATTTATATATTTAGAAAATTTCATATATAGTTTTTAATGTTCTATACCAAGTGTTGGCAACTAAGGCCTGCAGGCCAAATCTAGCCCAACATTTATTTTTGTAAATACAGTTTTAGTGGAACACAGCCATTCATTTCTTTACATACTGTCAATGACTGTACTCCAACATCAGAGTTGGGAGGTTGTGATAGAGAAGCCTAAAATATTTACTATTAGGCCCTTGACAGAAAATGTTTGCCAACCCCTGTTCTATTTCAAGGTATAGACTACAAATGAAGGAGCAATTAATTCTGAAATAATACAAATATAATCATGGCTGTAGTTATTGGGAAAAATGACAAGCAGGGTTGATGATAACCAGATAGAGGATAGGAGGAAAACAAGTAAAAACTAAACAAGCTTTAGAACAATGCTATCCAACAGAACTTTCTGTGGTGATGGAAATATTCTATATCTGTATAGTTCAATATGGTAGCCACCAGCCACATATGGCTTTTTAGCACCTGAAATGTAGCTATTGTGACTGAGCAACAGAATTTAAAATTTCATTTATTTTTAATTATTTTAAATAGTCACATGTACCTAATGATTACCATCTTAGACAGTGCAGCTTTAGAGCTTTGGAAGCTAGATTGACAGCAATTGTCACCTGAATCCTAGGACGGGGTAATTATTCAAGGGAAACATGGGGGACAAAGAGTTGTCTCTAAGTTAGAAAGTTTCAGACATTGATAGAAAGGCAAACATGCATAATTATAAGGGTAAGGTTACAGATAGATTTGAGAATCATACAGTATTAATAAAAATCAGGCCAAGTGATTACCCTCTCCAAGAAATAGGAGGTAAAGAAAGAGGATGTAAAGGAAGAGAAGGAGATAGCCAAGCTTGAGATTTGGGGATTTCCATGCGAATCTGTTAAGTGAACAAACATTAGTAGGTGAATCAGAAGTACAACAGCTAGTAATAAACAAATGGGAGTACATCAGACTAAAAAGCTTCTGCAAGACAAAGGAAACCAGGAACAAAATGAAAAGACAACCCACTAACTGGGAGAAAATATTTGCAAATCATATATCCAACAAGGGGTTAATTTCCAAAATGTATAAAGAACTCATACAACACAACAACAAAAAAACAAACAACCCAATCAAAAAATGGGCAGAGGATATGAACAGACATTTTTCCAAAGAGGATATACAGATGGCCAACAGGCACATGAAAAGATGGTCAACATCACTAATCATTAGGGAAATGCAAATCAAAACTACAATAAGATATTACCTTACACCTGTCAGAATGGCTATAATTAACAAGACAAAAAATAACAAATGTTGGAGAGGATGTGGAGAAAAGGGAACCCTCAAAACAGTGCCGGTGGGAATAGAAACTGGTGCAGCCACTAACTGTATGGAGATTCCTCAAAAAATTAAAAATAGAAAAACCACACGAACCAGCTATCCCAATACTGAGTATTTATCCAAAGAACATGAAATTAACAATACAAAGAGATTTATGTACCCCTATGTTCATTGCAGCATTATTCACAATAGCCAAGACGTGGAAGCAACTCAAGTGCCCATCAACTGATGAATGGATAAAGAAGATGTGGTGTGTGTATACACACACACACACACACACACACACACACACACACACACACACTGGAATACTACTCAGCCATAAAAAAGACAAAATCGTCCCATTAGCAACAAAATGGATAGACCTTGAGGGTATTATGTTAAGCGAAATAAGCTGGGCAGAGAAAAACACCATATGATTTCACTCATATGTGGAAGATAAACACATGGATAAGGAGAACAGATTAGTGGTTACCAGAGGGGAAAGGGGTGAGGGGAGGGCAAAAGGAGTAAAGGGGCACATATGCATGGTGACAGATAAAAATTAGACTATTAGGGGTGAGCAAGATGCAGTCTATGCAGAAGTTTCATACATAATAATGTACACCTGAAATTACACAATGTTATAAACCATTATGACCTTGATAAAATAATTTAAAAAAAAAAAGAGGGGCCAGCCTGGTGGTGTAGCAGTTAAGTTCACATGCTCCACTTTGGCAGTCCAGGGTTTGCAGGTTCAGATCCAGGGCGTGGACAGACACACTGCTTGTCAAAACCATGCTGTGGTGGCGTCCCATATAAAGTAGAGGAAGATGGGCAAGGATGTTAACTCAGGGCCAATCTTCCTCAGCAAAAAAGAGGAGGGTTGGCAATGGATGTTAGCTCAGAGCTAATCTTCCTCACAAAAAAAAAAGAAAGAAGAAGTAAAACAGAGAGATGGCGGGGAAATCAGAAGAGCTCTGACTTACAATCAAAAAGATAAGAGTTAATCAATCCTACACGTCAACGAGGAAGACTTTTGGAATAATTAGTGCTTAGCCAGAAAAGCAGTAAAAATAAGGGACTTGGATACCAACAATGACTTCTTCTTCATTTAACCAAAACAAATGTCTGTAAAAGATATGCCATACTATCATATTTTCTAGATTTTTGTCACATAGAAAGATGTGCATCCCCATTCTGTTGCATCCCATTCTCAACACCTCTGATTTATAAAGCAAGCAATTTGATGAAAGCAATGTGTTTGACAGTCATTAAGAATAATACATTTGAGAGAGATGGGTTGAAAATATGAGAAAGAATAATCAAATGTTTGGGTCCTTGAGAAGACAGAAGAGCATGAGATATAATTCAAAGCAGAACTTGCCTACCAGCAACAAGGGAAACCTGGCAGCAGATTAAAAAGGTCTTCTTCTTCTCTACTCTTTTTCCTTTACTTCAGTGAAAGTTAAAGATAAATATACAGTAGTGTTAAACAGGGAAAGACCAAGATCGAGTTTGGGCAACAAGAAACTGTAATACAATCTATCTACATTTCAGAGTGATACCCAGGGTAGAGGTATTTTCATATAACTACTAGACACTTCCTCTTGTTTTTCCCATAGGCACCTTAAAGTAATAAAATATTAATATTAACATTAACATTTACATGTTTACCTATCAATTAAGGACAAAATCATGAAATTTTAAAAATCTAAGTTTTTAAGAAATAATCTTATGTTATGTCTCATATATTAATAACCACTATACAGTAAATATCTGCCACTACGAGGGAATAACACAATGCTAGTGATTTGGCTTTAAACACTTTCTTACACTAAAAATTAATTCAGAATTACCGAAACAAAGGTTACCCAAACAAGACCAAGACTATTCCAGTGAAATGCAAAGTAGCCCAGCTGCTGCTCTACAGACTCAATCCTATACACCAAGACTCAGCTCGTGAGTTGTCTTTGTCTTTAATTAAACAAAATCACCACAGATAAAAGGCTGTATTACCTTCATAATGTTAACTAAATCTGTTTGATAGTAGCGATCCTGGTGTGCATTTGCTGCTGCTAATGTAAGAAGATAATCATTCCGTGCATGCGTAGCTTTGGAATTACACTCAGATCGCCGAGCTTTTAACTAAAACAGTAAAAGAAAAAGAAATCAGTGAAAACTGATATTGCACTGCAAAACACATGAGGATATCAGTCTTAGTTGGCAATTAATAGCTCCTCAACAAGAGTAAAAGTAACCATGTTGAGAAACATTTTTATAGATATAAAAATTATTCAACACTATTGAGGAATTAAACAGTGACTAGAGCTGTTACACATGGTAAGAGTGTTTTCAAATATAGTCACGCATAACAATGTTTCAGTCAACGATGGACCACACATATGACGGTGGTCCCATAAGATCACCACAGAGCCTAGGTGTGCAGTAGGCTATACTACCTAGGGTTGTGTAAGTACACTCTACGATGTTCACACAATGATGAAATCACCTAACAATCCATTTCTCAGAACGTGTCCCCGTCATTAAGTGATGCATGATTGTATTTGTTATTTACACTTAACAGACTTCCAAAGCTTTTTAGAGAACTTCGAAATATTTTGCTCATTTTATTCAGATGGGAAAATAAAGGTTTCCAAATTAAATAAGTACCTTATCTTCAAAGACATAGGTAAATCTGTTGGAGTTAGAAAATAGTTTTTAAAAAATCAACACTCCTAATGTGCCAAAAGAACTGTATGCTAGTTGGGAGCCTGGCAGCAACAGCCAGGTCACTAGGCTTACTTATCAGGTATTCCACAGCTTGAGGGTCCCACAGGAAAAACTCACTTGCCTCTGGCCCAGAATATCTGCTCAGGGGTGTAAATCTGAATGAAATAGATTTTGTAGAGCTTTCTAAGGCCCACAGACTAACTCCCTTGGACTCAGAGTTCAAAACAACAGGCTACCTAAGCACGTAAGGTACAGAAACTTATCTGTAAAGCAATCTTGAGAAGCAAGCAGTTTCCAGAGTGCTGACACCGGGTGAAAAACCCCCATGAACTGGGAAGGAGAGTTCTTCCCTAGGTTAATGACTTTAAAATGCTTCTCTAAATTAGGTGGAAATAATTGACCTCCACCCTCAAAAGACCCAATTCTTCTTTTTTTATGAGCTAGGGTTTCTCCATTGTGAAATACAGTTTTCAAAGACTCACCTTTACACTTGCCTTCTGTAAACTGATTCTTGATTGAAAAAGACTAAGTTTAGATCTATAACAAAAATAGAAAAGTATGTTTAATAAAATTATCAAATTATATCATAAAATGATTAAATATTACAATTACTAATTTTTTTTAAAAGTGACCCTTTTCCACAACACTATTCTAAAAGCGAACTAAAAACTGGAAAACCAAGAACAATGATTATTTTCCTTTAGAAAAAATTAAATATTGTGGTGAAACAAGAAATACTGCAATTAATAAAATAAATGTATACTGAATGACAAAAATACAATTTGAGAAATCCAATATATTGGTATCTCCTAATAAACAAGAGTCATCAAACCATAGGTATTCCCACATCAGACAATTACACACACTTTAGTTCCTGCAAGGAAGCTTAAAGAAGCCCAGGGATAACCAATCTATGGAAGCAAAGATGAGCAGGTTTTCAGGGCCATGTGCGATAGGCTATAACAACGCCAGGAATGCAACTGACGGTATGACATTGACCAGGCTCTAGAAAGTCCTTAATTCCATTATTTTTCCCATTAAAAGTTGTTCTTGTTTGGGTGCCTGCCTGTGTGCCCCCTCCACTCTTGACACAGTATCCTGAACATAGTGAGAAAGTCCTTGGACTCCCTGCCATATGAGATTTTGTTCTATTTAATCTCTCATTTTGGTGTCCTTATTTCCCTCAATTCCTTTCAGTATAGTAGAGAAACCATAATCTAACAATCAGTAGTAAAAATATGTCAGTTTTATGCAAACAACTAGAGATAACCATAAGGAGAAAGTCAACAGACAAATGCTAAGAACAACTAACACTCCCACAACCAGTGATTTCTGAAGCTGCAATGTTTGTCTTGACTGCAGTGTCATGGTGACTGCCATGGGAGAATTCAGTGCATGTGCTGGCAGTTATGCCATAACATGAAGCCAAGTTGCAGCCCACTTGGGACTGAAGACAGAGCAAGCTAGTCTCTGCAGAATAAACGTGAGGAGGATAGCAAAAGCAGCCTCTCATCTTTCTCACAAGAGAGAAACATTCAGGGATGTACACATATGCATCCCAACTACTTCCCCACTGTTAAAAAAAAATGGGGTCCAAGACATTCTTGTTATTTTCTACCTTGCTATAATATGCGTATTTCATAGGGTTTTTGTTTATTTTTATTAATTAGATTCCTATTCATTTTGATCTAGAAAAGCAAAGGCCATAAACTTTAAAATTTGAGAGAGCCTTTTCAGGGTTAAGAAAGACTGTTTGTGGTATTCTCAATTCTATTCTCCTTTTTCTGTAGTCATTATTCAAATAGTCTGAGTTGCATCTGGATTTTCCAACATAACGTTTTAAATTTCTGGTTCTGCTTCATTTTATGATCCTCATATAATTCTTGTGTGGTACTAAAGTAGGTATTAGTAATAGAATAATACAGTTCGTGTCCTCAAAGATTATGATCTAGAACAAATAAGATATACACAAAAAACGAACTATACTGCACACTCTTCTTCCTCATCGACCTTCCAAGTGTTAATTATGTTCCTTAGGGTTCTAAACTCAACTTCTCATCTCATTTATATATGATTTCATCCCTATCACTCTCATCTGATAGGCATTTGACCCCCAAAAGCAAGATCTTCAGGCCCAAATTCTTATCTGAGTCAGATATATGACTCCCTACCAAATATATTCACCCCAATGTCCCAAAACTTCAGAATCAACATATACAAAATGGAACTCATCCTTCCCTTCAAACTGTATCCCTCTTCCTTCTATGCTCTCTCCTAATGTGCAAATCTCACCATCTGTCAAATAATCTATCAAAACTATATGTAGTCCAGTTTTCACTTGCCCTTCCTGATCTTCCTTCCTTCTCATCTCTACTTGGAAAAGTTTTATTCATTTTTCAAGATTCTGTCCACACATCACTTCTATAAAGGTTTCCTTTTTCATTAGGCAAACTTATTCTCTATTTTCTATGCTTACAAAACAGTGTTTTCATACAACTACAGTAAATAAATTAGTTACTAGGTGAGTGACTTTAGACACATGATTTCTTTGAGTTTACTGTGAAAAAATAGATCATAAAGTTACTTTCAAATACATTTGTCCTAATTCTAGGCTTTAAACTTCTTGAGGGCGCAAAGCTTATCTTACTCATCTCTATACCCACAGTACCTAATATAACTATTCAATAAACATTTAGTGAGTGAATGAAGATAAAGAGGCATTTCCTACTCTGTAGTTGAATTAATTTTCCAGAAAAGTTACACACTGAACTAAAATGCCTAATTTGCTGTATCCCCTTTGAATTTGGGCCATGTTAGAAGGCAGTTCCTTGCAATCAGCATCTGTGAATTAGACCCCATCAAATCACACTTCTCAAGAACAGCCCCGCAACTGTCCTCATTTTCACCCTGTGGGCCTTGGCTAAAGTAGGTATTTATATACGCTCTACAAATTTGTCAACTCTCATGTCTAGAATCCCTGAGAATTTTAAAAAACAAGTTCCTAAAAACCACCATGACGGGGTATTTCTAATGGAGATCACCTAATCTAAAAACTTCAGGTCCTAGGGGAAGATGGGTTCATTGACTCTATGAAAGTAGAGGAAATATTTGTATCCTTTCAAAAATAAATTAATAAAAACAACAAATTAAATTAGGGAAACATTAAATATGTTTTCCAGTAACATTAAGTACTTTGAGTATTCATTTACCATCCTTTGGTACTAAATAAACTTTCCAGGAGCCCCTAAATTTTCACAAAATGCTTATAGGAGATGGATTAATTTCTTGCAGCTAAAAAAACTTATTAGAAAGACACTCCCCACTCCTTGCTAGCCTGTACAAGTGTTCATAGCCTTTGTGATTTCATGACTAGGGGTTCAGACTCCTGGAGTTTGCATCAGTGAACTCACTCAATGGGAGGCTCAGATCTCCTCAGAGACCTCTTCAGAGTCTCATTCTATAACATGGGTTTATTTTTTCTCAAAAACTTATCCTTCCTCAAGTTGTCATTGCAAAAATCTCTACTCTACTGCTTGGTTTATATCTCTTTCTATTACCAAGTGCCAGTTTCTTCTTTTCCTAATTATTCTCAAAATAAAGGATTTGTAATCCACACATAATGAAAGAAAATTCACACAGTTGCTAAAGCATACATTAAAAAAGTATATATATTAGAATTTCACGTAAGAGAAAAACTGTGCCTGGGGCAGGGTTTCTATACGGAGGTCAGTGCTCTTGCTCACTTGATGTGTCCATGGTCCTTCAACGTATGCTGAGGAGCAGGGATTTCCAGCTACAACTGATTTAGAGTCTAGCATGAGAAAAATGAGGCTCTTAAACCCTGATATTCAGACACCATAGCAACTTTAACTAGACTTTTGCTAAGCTTTCAATACAACGTTCATTTGTCTTCTTTCCTTTTCAAAATTCAATTTAATGTGAAAACTGACTGAACAAATATTCCCATTTTTCTATATTAATTTAAAGACAATCAGCCAATATAAAAGAACAATTTGATCTAAAGTACGTAACATTTATAGGTCAGATGAAACCAACATAACCTAAGAATGAGTCTATGCCCTGTATTAACAGAAAACAAAGTATTGGCAAAAGTAACATTTATTTGCATAATCACTTTTTCAGAAATTCTAAAAAACATACTTTGCCTCGATGTCAGCTTTCTCTCGTACTGCATGAGCCATCTGTTCAGTCTCAAAGTACTTCTTTTTGCCTTTAGCTAAGTCTTTCACTGTCTCTTGTAATTCAGTTTGGATCTTTGTCAACTGGTCCACACACTGTAAAATACAAAGTGTAATTATTATCATTTTAGTTTTCAGGCTTACAGAAAATGAGCTTGTCCTAAGGACTATGTACTATGCCCTCAGGACGGAAATCTAGGAGAAGAGTCAGCAATTTTAGTCTCCTTCAAATTGCAAGGTAAAATCCAGTGAAGAGCTGGTACTCTCATCTCAAGTAATGATGGAATAGTGTCACAGTTTGCTTAACAACTCTGCTTTGAGAAATAACTTCTGAATGCTGCTGACTGACATTAAGGTAAGAAGAGCAACAATGAAAATGCTCTCACTGCTGGAGATCATGGCAATAAAGGCAAAAGAATAAAGTAATTCTGTATTTCTTCATAATCTTAATAAAGTTTCTCCATATGTTTGGGGAACCGATGGTGCAAAGGGTACTGTAGAATTCACCCCTTGGAAAGGAGTGAAATCTGAAAAATCTGAGTTGGTAAGCCCAAAATGAAGGAGAGAAGCAAGAAACCTGGGTACTACTTAACAATTATTACTCAAAACTACCACCAGCTCAACTCTTTGAATATACATATACACTCTAAGAGAGGGGACAGATAATAATTCAAAGAAATGTTTAATCAATAAACTCTTATAACACATTGGGGCCAAAGGACAGTGCTTCGGGACCCTTCTGGATATCCAAAGGGGAATCATTTTCCCCAGTTTGAAACAAACCACAGAGACATTTCACCAACCTGAGGCCAGTTCAGGGCAGCCCCCATTGAGAAACTTGGGACCCTGGAATGGCACTGTGAGCACTTGGCGGAAACTGACAAAAGCTTAGCAAAGCAGGAGACGCTAGTGAGGGACTATTGTGCCAGGCTGAACAGTGTGGAGTAGAGCAAGGACATCAGAGGATTAAGCACAAATAAACTCAAACTTAGACATGTGACATACAGGCTAGACTTTCCCAGAAATTGTTAGGTGTGAAGAAAGGCACTACTTCACAGAAAGAGATCTGGAAGGTTCCCTATGGGCACACTTATTGAGTACTTAATAAGCGTTAGGTTATAAATAAAAGGGTTAAAAAAAAAAAACCTCTTTCTCCTCTGCATGAAAACTAGACCTTTGCTTAACTTTCTAGGTCTGTGTTTCAATAGAAACCTGATGAAGATACATGTCGACTATGTTACTCAGCAACATTGCTTATGAATTCCTATAGGTAAATTGCATCAATTTGGGAGAAACTTCAGATGAACCATAAATATCTGATGGAGAAGACTTGGCTTTGGGCTTCTGTGAGGATGGTGGTTCCTGTATCTGGACATGTCCCTTGCAGGGACTTAGAAGCTCTGTCTATAGAGTTGTAATAAAAGACTTTGGTCTCCTTTAGGGCCTGTGGCTACCCCTGCACATGCTGAGTCTCATTCCCTTGTCCCAGACCTGTCGCCTGGAGGACCAAACAGAACAACTCTGGTTGGCTACGTAGACTGAGGCATATACCAGTGGGAGAACTAATTCTACTAATGCTGGATATGGCTCTGCTGGTTAACTGTGTTCTCGTCTTAACATCCTTCTAAGTCAACCTCATGCCAGGTGAGGATTATGATAATCATGAGAGTCTGATGTTTAGTTACACTTCAGAAGATTCCCTACGGGCAATGCACAGGCACAGGCCACTATGTTCAGTACTTTATGGGTATTATCACATTTAGTCCTCGAAATGACTCTGTGATAAAATATTCATATTATTAGCCCCATTTTAAGATGAGGAAACAGGCTTAAAGAGGTTAAATAACTTACCCAAAGTCATACAGTGAGGAAGTGATGATATCATTTACCATGTAACCCATTATAGTCTGTATTCCAGGTTTATGATAACCATATTTTTAAGGTCTCTTTTAGAAATACTTTATCTTAGGGGCCGGCCTGGTGGTGTAGCGGTTAAGTTCGTGCACTCTGCTTCTGCGGCCTGGGGTTTTGCAGGTTCGGATTCTGGGCGTGGACAGGCGCACCGCTTGTCAAGCCATGCTGTGGCGGTGTCCCATATAAAGTAGAGGAAGATGGGCATGGATGTTAGCCCAGGGCCAGTCTTCCTCAGAAAAAAAAGAGGAGGATTGGCATTGGATGTTAGCCTCAGGGCTAGTCTTCCTCACACACACACAAAAAGAAATACTTTATCTTAAAATAGTAAGCTTTTAAAAAAACTCACATATAATTCACTTACTACAAAAATCCACCTTTTTAAAGTGTACAATTCGGTGGTTTTTAGTATACTCACTAGGTAGCAAAATCATTATCACTATCTAATTCCAGAACATTTATCACCCTAAAAAGAAACCCCATATCCATTAGCAGTCACTCCCCCATTTCCCCTGCCACTAGCCCCTGGCAACCATTAATCTACTTTCTGTCTCTATGAATTTTCTATTCTGGACATTTGGTATACATGCAATCATATAATAAGTGGCCTTATATATCTCACTTCCTTCAGTTACCATAATGTTTTCAGGGTTCGTTTATGTTGTACCATGTATTAATTCTTTCACTCCTTTTTATGGCTGAATAATATCTCATTGTAGAGACGTACTAAAATAGTAAGCGTTTATCTTGCAGAAAAATCTTTCTCCTTAATTTTTAATAGTCCTTATTATATACAAACCTCTTTTTAATAAATAATACCATGACAACCTGACACTCCCATAGAGAAGTGCTAAACATCCCAATGATGCCATGTTTGCAGGTGTGAAGAGCTGAGAGAGTGCTCCATGGCTACACTTAGATACTAAAAACCAAAAACTGAGGCATGGTCTGAAAGATACAACCATGTTTAATGCGAAAATAGGATGGATTATCTAAAGGAGGAGTCAGGTAGAAGGTATCTATATCCAAAATGTTCATCCAAAACAATGGAGCTTGGCCTCAGAGAAATTAATCAATGAAGGGAAGCCCGAGAGTCCTGTGGTGATATACATGCATTGAAAGTGTCTGCTAATTTGAGTCTTTTCAGAGGAAACTAAACACAGTAGGTCAAAGGTTTTCCTGGGGATTGCAAACCATGTGGATAGGGTCTCAGTATATCCACACAAAGTGAACACCACGGGTAGCTGTACATGAGCACATACAGACACACACCCACACAGATAAACACGCCTACACACAGCCACTCATTCCTTACATTCCTATCCTTTGAAGAACAAGACATCTCTCCTTAGTCCTGGGTAAGCAAACATCTTATGGAAATTACTTAATTTATTTTCATCTATAAACGGCTATTAATTAAATTACTTTCTATATGTGCTATAACATCAGATGCATTTTGTGATAGTTCATATCTTTAAAAAAGATTTCTCAAAAATCTCATCAGAAAACTCTTTGATTCCCTTCCTACTTGGTTTTTTTCCCTTTATGTAAGTTTCTCTGATACTGTTTATCAAACAACATTAGAGATAGCCTATGTGCACACTGAAGAGATCTCTTGTGATCCTTTCTTCCCTAGCATTCAGTAAATCCACAACCAAACGTTTTCCATTACCCAAGTGAACTGATCCAAGTGACAGTAATTTGGGTTCTTCTTTAAAGGAAAGTACTCTGCACATAGCAAAATACCAAAAATACTTATTAAATAAAACTCAACAAACTTAACTTGCAAAGGAAAAGATTACCTAGGATTTCCTCTCCAACTTTTAAAACAAATTTCTTCTGTAGGAATCCAGTTTTCTGGGGTGGACTAAGTCATATACTTAAAAAGAGCTTAATAATGCCTGTGTTAACAAGAGTCTTGGCATGATATATGCTCAGCTCTTTCCCAAGAGTTTTCAGCACTGAGCAGACATAGAAATAAATGTACAAGTTTACATTAAGGCTAAGGGGTTATGCAAAATGATAACAAATTTGGATCCTATAATTCAGGACCCTAGAGGAGAAATTAAAAATACGATTCCTGAGGATGACACAGATACAAAGATAGACAGATTTGCTCATAACATGAATTCAGGAATAAAAATAAAAGTAACTTGGGCCAATACATCAAAGTCCTACAAACTGATAGGTTCTCTGACCCAGTAGTCATGTCCTAGAAATTTATCCTAAGAAATAACTTAAAAGAAAAAAGTTAATTTTATTGTAGACTTGGTAGTAATGTCCAACAACAGAGGTATGATTATATAAAGCAGAATGAAAATTTCATTCAGAAATAAAAAATAATAAAAAGGTTGTATAGAAACATGAACAATTAATTAGAAAATGGAGAGAATGGGGAAAATGTGATCTCCTAAAATAAATTATCCATGTATTAATTACACCTATTATAAAAACGAAGAAGATAAAAGAAGGGAATTAACTAGTCTACAAAGGTGAAGGAGTTGTACGTATTTCTCTGTAAACCTATTTAAATATTAGAGTTCAAGTGTTTTTAAAAGCTTGCGTAAGATTTGGAATTAGGAAGTAGTATATTTAAGTTCCTGCTCTGTCATTTACTACCTAAGTCTCTTAACATTTTTAGCCTCAGTTTCATCGTGTGTAAAATAATAATATTTACATACCTAACAGGTTGTTAATGAAAATCAAATGAGACTATAATGGATATGGTAGCAGTTTACAAACTCTATAGTGTTATACAAATGTGAATCAATTATTTCAAGAAAGGTATGAGAGATATATATAAATGAGAATGATATGTACAAAGGCATGGCTAATTAAGCATAAGAATGACGGATGTAAACTGGACTTATTGTGGTGATCATTTTGCAATATACATAAATATCAAATCATTATGTTGTATACCTGAAACTAATATAATGTCAGTTATACCTCAATTAAAAAAAATGGCAAAAAGCCTTAGATTATTGTGGCTCTTGTTTTGACTTATAAGCAAATGTCAGCATGCAGAAAATGATTTAGGAAAAGCTATGATATAATTCTCATTATAATCTCCACAACAGTCAGACCCTTTATAATTGTGAAGTGTCTGGATTTATCCCCAAGTATTATAAAAGAAAACTGCCAAAATAGAGAAAATGAAAAAGAGAACAAGAAAACTAAAATGTTATAGAGGGAGAATTTTAAGTCAAAATTGGTTGTGATCGTGACAGAACAAGTTGTTTCAGACTACCTTCCTGTAGGCTGGAAGCTGTAAAAGTTGGACAAAATAGATTTTTTAAAAACTTCCAGCATTAATGAACAGAAATACACACTGGCCTTAGGAAAACAGGTATGTGGGAGAAGGAAAGCACAGCTAGGTAAGCTCTACATTTAACTTGGCTTTTTCCCCTTAGGCCATTTGTTGACTCATGCCACAAAGAAACAGGATATAAACAGAAAGTGGCATTCTTACTAGACTGTGTAAAGAGGTTAGAGTCTGAGGATGCCAAAAAAGTAGAAACATGATAGGCTAAGATCTGGAAGGAAGGATACTACAGAGAAGCAAGCCCCAAAGTCTGTATGCAATTTCCCCCTGAGTCATCAGTTGACTTCCAAATGGCATGTGTGGGGTGAAATTTCAAGAAATCCAGTAAAGAAGAGTAGCTGAAAGACTAATGGAGCTGAGCAGTGATCAGAGAATCAGAGCAGCTACATGACATTAAGAAGACAATGGTTGGAGTCCAAGTCTTGTCAGAGGAGAAGGGCTTTGGTGAGCACCCCACACTTTCAGTTAAGACCCTAGGAACAAGGGCAAAAGTGAAATAGACTAGCCCTAAAAAGCCTAAAACTAGACCCTAACAGGATTAAGGTGATCTGATAGTATTCTGTCTGTCTGCCAGAAAACTTAAATCTCTTTGGAAACAGAAAACATCTTCCAGAGCCTCTATAATTTTTATCCACAATGTCCAGCATTGTGAGGCATACTAAAATAGCAGACCCAAATAACCAAAATCCAAGAAAAACAGTAAATGATAGAAAGAGACCTACAGTAATTCAGATAGGGAAATTATGAAACAGGGATTAGGAGTAACATATTTAAGAGGATAAAGGAAAAACATGGAGAATTGCACCTATTCATGGAATCTATTTTTAAAAAATCAAACAAAAATTCTAGAACTGAAAAATTCATTATGATTGCAAAAGATAAGTTTTAAAAGCAGATTAGAAATAGCAGAACAGAGTATTAATGAACTGCAAGATATCAGTGGAAAATATTCAGACTATATAGAGAAAAAAAGAGTGGAAATATAGAAAACACAGAAAAAGAGCAAAAGACATATGGACAAAGTCAAAACATCTAACAGCACAAAAGTCATAATAGGGAGGTAAATGGAATTATACTGTTGGAAGATTTTTACGTTGTTCATGAGGTGGTAAATACTAATGCAAGGTAGACTTTAGTAAGTTAATTTAGAGTAAAGTTTGGAGAACAGTAAAAATGCCAATTCAAGGTAAACTGTAGTAAGTCAGGGAGGCATATTGGAGTCTCTAAGGGAATTACTAAAAGGATAGCATAAAATTATAAAATTAAAAAGCTAACAATAAAAGAAAAATTGATAATAAAAAACTAAGATTGCTGAATGTCACTAATCATCAGGGAAATTCAAATCAAAACCACAATGAGTTATTACCCCACACCTGTTAGACTGGTTATTATCAAAAAACCAAAAGACATAAAGCATTGGCAAGGTTGTGGAAAATTTCAATCCTTGTGCAAAATGCAAAATGGTATGGCTGCTATGGAAAACAGTATGGTGGTTCCTCAAAAAATTAAAAATAGAACTGCCATATGACCCAGCAATCCCACTTCTAGGTATGTATCCAAAAGAACTGAAATCAGGATCTAGAAGAGATATTCGCACTCCCGTGTTCACTGAAGCACTATTTACAAAAGCCAAAATGTGGGAACAACCAAAATGTCAACCAACACATGAATGTATAAAAAAATGTGGCATATACATACAATGGAATATTATTCAGCCTTAAAAAAGAAGGGAATCCTACAATATGCAACAACATGGCTGAACCTGGAGGACATTATGCTAAATGAAATAAGCCAGCCACAGAAGGACAATTACCACATGATTCCACTTACATGAAGTATCTAAAATAGTCAAACTCATGGAAGCAAAGAATAGAATTGTGGTTGGGAGGGGGTAGAGGAAGACAAAAGAGGGAGCTGCTAATCGACAGGTATAAAATTTCAGTTACGCAAAATGAGGAAGTTCTGGAGATCAGCTGTCCAACATTGCGCCTATAGATGTAACAACACTGTATTATACACTCAAAATTCTGTTAAGAGGGTAGATCTTATGTTAAGTGCTCTTATCACTCTAAAATTTAAAAAAAAAGTAAAGAAAAATACAAGATTAATCCAAAAGAAGGCAAAAGAAAGGGGGAAGGTTGGATAAGAAAAGGAAAAAGAATAGACGATTTATTGATCAATTTGTTGTAGTTTGAGGAGTACAATTGGAGAAGCCAATTGTAGTGCCTATAAGTTGCCTTTTGCTTGCTCTTTCTATTTCCCTTATTTATTCTTTGGAAATCCATCTCAATTTTCCTTTGAAGAACCATCTTTCCCTATTTTTGGTCCATGTATTGTGCATGAGGGCTGTAACCCCATGACCCAAGATAAGCCAATGGGCCTGAATTCTGGGAGTTCTGTTAAAACTTTTGGGAAAATGAAAAATGTAGGATTGCAAGCTGTAAGATTTGTAAATCTGGCACTTTGGGGGAGACCATGTGGAGAGAGTTGCTGAAGAATGAAGCCATTGGGGAAAGGAGAGCTAATGGATGGGAAGAAAGAACGAATTCTGATACCATCATTTGAGCACCTGGATCCACTCTTGCCCAGATTCCATCCGTACTGGAATTTTCACTTATGTAAACTAACACACTCTCTTCTTGGCTTAAGCCAGTTTGAAGTAGGTTTCTGTCATTTGTAATCTCAGAATCCTGACAGGTATGCCCAATACGTACTTAATGTTTAACAATTGCTTAAATGGAACATAAACAGCACTATCAGCTATAATATAAAACAAGTGAATTCACAGATATGAGGACTTGTCAATTCTCACCAAACATTGTTTGCTCAGGAATGCTGGTTATATTCAGGTTAGAGATAATTCTACCAACGAAAGAGAAAAGCACAAGTGGTAAACTCTTTCAAATTATTCTGATATTGAGAAAGGTAGAACTTTCCAGTAATTCAATTAGATTTGGTGAATGCATTGGCTATGTGAAATGCAGTATTTCCTCCTGGTTGGAAGTTGTACTAGTACTAATTCTCTGTTCCTATCTCCTACCCTCTCTCTGCATGCGTGAATGGATATATGCACACACAGACAACATATTTTCTTCCAACTCAAAAGCATTGTTTGGTCAGTGGTCACATAGTTTATTCACCATGTTTGTTTTGAAAGACTAATTCTGAGCAAAAACAAAACAAAGGCATTCTTACACAAATATGTTAAAACTAACTGATATTACATGAGTGCTTGAAAGAGATTAAAATTTTATATACACAATATACATCTAACATATTGATTTCAGGCTACCGAAATCATCTCTGGCAAACAAGGAAGATTAGTTTTTTTAGTTTTTGTGTGTGAAAAAGTTCTGAAAATCCAAATGACAGTTAGAATCAAAACACTGGATGGCTTTTGAAATACTATTTCCTTTAATACCTACTGTAATATTTTCTAAAGTATTAATACTTCCATAAGAAAAATTTAACTACATATTAGGCATCATGATAATCTCTATTTTTGTAACTCTATTTCCGAAAAGGACACAATTTAGTTACCTACTTTTAATAGCAAGCTTTTCATAAAAATCACAATTAATAATGATTTTTTCTATGAATTTTTAATTTTTGTATAATCAAAGAAATAGATCTATTTGAAAACTTTTATTTTTATATAACCTATATAATTAAACTTAACAGAACACCATTTTTGGTAATAAATTTGCCATATCTGGTCAAAATGTGTCAACTTCCTTTAAATTATTATGCAAAATGGCTCAAGCTGAAATTAAAACAATTTTTTCCAAGACTTAGTGGGATTAATAACATTGTAACTATTTTAATATACACTAAACTATACCAATATTGTGAAATTAAGTAGACCTACTTAGTTGAGTTAAGCTGAAAAGTGATATTTGTAACAAGTGTTTACTGAGCTTTCAGAAGGTCCACAGATTCAAATCACACTCACCCTTGTCAGTTAATAAAATAACAGTTGTTAGAGGGAACATGTTGAAATCAAAAAATCCTACTAACATGTTGAAATCAGAAAACCCATGTTGAAATAAGAAACACTTGTGACCATACAGAAAAACTCAAAGTGTTAAATGCAATTTGACATAATTTCACAGATTACAAATGTAGCATTGAGATATAAAAATGCATATAAGAAAAGAACAAATAGAAACAATACCCTTTTTAGTTGTTGTTCTTTTAAGCTTCTTACTGTCCTTGCAGGCTCTGAAATGAAGTTTTTATAGTTTTCACATATATTGATCCGAGACTGGGCTACCTGCATTGTTCCCTCGAGAAATGATTTCCAAACAGGATACATGCTCCTAAATTCAAAGAGGGACAGAAAAGTTATTAGGCACGGAAAAGGAAGAAAAAGTTGGCTAACCTTTTGCTCACTAGCTAGCATTGACAAATAAAATGAATATTTTCTTTGTAGTTGAAAGTGTATTTATACTGATTTATAGGTAGTAATATTTTTAGCATACGTAAGTAGAAACACGGCATATACTCTAGTTCTCTATAGCTCAGAAATGGGCTGTTTTGATTCACTAGCTATTCTTGATACTGGAGTAAACTGATACAAGGATTACAATTCTAGACAAAGCTAACACTATGAAAATTAGTGAATAATTCAGTTTGTCCAGGCGTTTCACTGTCTCCAGGTTATCATTATGAATATCAAGTTTCATTATGTTAAGATATTTTCCTAATTTTACAGATGACATAACTGAAGCTCAGAGAGATTTAGAGAACCACTCTAGATCACACAAGAATGTGGCAGTACTGAGATACAGATGAAGGTTGGGCACCTCTCAAGTACATTCTCTTTCAACTACATCATATTACTCTCTTACATAAACTGATGTGGCTGGAAAAAAAAAATATGAACAATTGCATATGTGCTTGAGAAGTCTATATGTCTGACAAGAGAAGTCTATGGTATGGTTGCATTACATGCGTTTCTCTGTTGTAATAATGCTTAGCCAGCATCACATTGTGGCTTGGAGTCATTCCAAGCAAGTCCCACCCACCACCTTTGCTTGATTAATGTGCTCAGCAATCTCTCAGTAAAGTCAAAGAATTATTCATCCTTTGCTTTTTGTAGCCAACTTCCTTTTCAAACCTTCTCTTCTATTTTGCTAAATGCCTTAGTCAGTTCTAGTATGCTCCTATACTAGTTATAAACATATTTTATAACTTATCATAACAATGGATGGTACTTTGTTTTTAAAAAGGAGATGCTTGCACTGATAGATTATGATATTTGTCTCCTGAGTTTTCCCTTCTTGTGTCACGGAGATTTTCCATGATAGCAGTGTATGGGAGGACGTGCTACATAAAATGCTAGCTGTGGGTCAACGGATGACAGTGTAAAAACAAGAAAAAAACTACCTGGGTCCCCATCCTACTTAGAACTAAAAAAACTAGAAACTGTATTTTATGATTACATGACACAAATGATTAGTTTGTGTAATGAATAAGTTTGTCTAATACACCAAATGAATCAGTTTAGATGGAAACATTCATTTATTTAAGCAGAGGTATATCAACTTTCCTTTGGAAAAAAGATTCAGTGTGTTGTGCCAGCAACAAAGCACCGATGGACTTGCCAGCAAAAAAGCACCGATGGACTTAAGAACAGCAAAATTACTATGATGGATGTTAACTAAACCTACTGTGGTAATTATTTCACAATATATGTAAATCAAACAATTATGGTGTACAAATTAAACTTATACAGTGATATATGTCAATTATTTTTCAATAAAACTGGAAAAAAGAGAGTAACAGCATGGCCTTACTGCATGACAACCAACGGAACCTCGGATATAAACTCAACCACAGGCCCTCCTAAGCAGTCCAAATAATTGATTTTCTCAGAGAATGCACTGAGAGAAAAATTCAGTACTATGCTTTGTAACTATTAACTTACACTTAAAATACAATTTTTAAATCATAATGAAAATGAGAAAGAACCATTATGAGAACTGTCATCTGAAGGAAGTAGAAAAGGAAGGAAGGATCCCTTCATCCATGCTCTCCCCTTAGGTAGCACCCTCTTCCCTTTACCCCTTCACCCAGTTGACTGTTGTTCATCCTTCAAATCTCAGCTTAAATGTTAACTTCCTTAGGGGAGTCTTTCAAGATCACTACCAAGCCAACACACAGACTCAGTCAAGTCCCTCTCTGCGTTATTTGTTCACACGGCTCCTGCACTTTTCCTTCAATTATAAATATTTTCATGTAATTGTTAATGTCTGTCCCTTTCACTATAGTGAAAATTTCACGAAGGCAGGAGTGTATGTCTTTCTCACTATTGTATTCCTAGGGCCTAGCACATGGCCTAATATTTAGAAAGGTTACAGTAAGTATTTGTTGAATGAAAAAATAAATAAATGGGTGAATGTATAAATTATGAGGACTGGACAATAAAAAGAAAAATCCTTTCATTATGTAGTTTAGAAAGAAATCTTTAGAGGTTAGCAGATCTATAGCAGGCAAACATATCCTCAACAATGACACACCTTAAAAACCATGGAATGCTGTTACCAGTCAGTCAGGAGACCTGGGTTCAAGTTCTAGTTTACTCAATATACTCGTATGTAGCACACCTCACTATACTTTCATTTCCTCAACTGGCAAGTGGAGAAATAGCAAAAATATCAGCACCATGTACCTCACAGGGCTACTTTAACGATTAAATGCAAATGATGTAAAAACTACTGGCAAACAGATTCTTTTTAATGAATAAATAGTAATAGTAGCAGAATTGTAGTAGAACTATAAGTACTTCTTGTTAACATAATAGTGGTAGTTCCAACAATAGTGGTGTTTTTCACTCTGGTTGGGGAAAAATAATAATGGGTTGTAGAGTGATTTTTTTTTAAATTTTATTTCCCTAGACTTCACATATGTAATTTTGAAGCATAAGGAAAGGTATCAAGGTATGTATGGCATTTTGCTATTCTGCTCAGGTCAAGAAATGAGGCTCAAAATTATAAAAGAAAGGAAGGAAGGAAATTCGTTTAAGAATCTATCACGTACTAGGTACTATGTCATGTATTTTACATTTGTCATATCATTTAATCCTCATGACAACTTTGTAAGATAGGCATTATCCCCATTTTGCAGAGAAGAAAAGTAAGGCTCAGAGAGGTTGTGAAATTTTTCTGAGGCTCTTCACCAGGATATAGCACTCCGATGGTCATAATCTAGATTTTGTCATTACCAATAACTATCGCTCTGCTCTAATCCCAACTGAATCATCTAATCTCTGACCAACATGTCCTGTTTCCACTTACTCCCTTTAGGATTCTGACTCCAACAATTACTCAACCCTATCAGAACCCACAAGCTGTATGATCCTTTCCTCTTCCCACTGTCTCTCACCTCCTCTCATAATCTCCCTTCTCAGCTCCTTACCCAGCCTAGGTTTCATGGTCTGCCTTATAATCACTCCCTATGTAGACCCTTATTACCCTTGCCCCTCTCTCTTTCCATCTTTATGATCTACAAATTCTATCCTTGGTTAAATCCAAAATCCTGTTTACACTATACCAATGTCTGTGCAGCAGAACGCTCCTGGAGAAAACCATCATCATACTTCCTGGTCTCACTTTAAATTGATGTCAAATAAATTCTAGTAAACCCTTAGTGCTACCCAGCAATCCTACTACATTTCCCTAATCCACTTATTCTCTCACTCTTCTAGACAATTACTTCCCACCTTTTCCTCTTGTCTCAAACCCCTAATATGACCACACTTTCAGCTGACAATGAAACTACCAGAAGACAACGTCCACATGCTCCCACCAGATCTACCAATCTCTCTACCTCTGCACCCATACACTCTGTCATCCCTCCTTTTACTTGGATGAACTACCTGTGGTCTGAAGGCCAACCTTTCACATTTATACTACATTATATAACCTCTCACTCAAAAATAGCAATCCAGTACAGGCATACCTCAGAGATATTGCAGGTTCAGTTCCAGACCACCACAACAAAGCAAGTATCTCAATAAAGTGAGTCACACGAATTTTTTGGTTTCCCAGTGCATATAAAAGTTATGTGTACACTATACTGTAGTCTATTGAGTGTGCAATAGTAATATGTCTAAAAAACAATGTACACGTCTTAATTAAAAAATACTTTATTGCTAAAAAATGCTAACCGTCATCCGAGCCTTTGGTGACCTGTACTTTTCTACTGGTGGAGGGTCTTGCCTCAATGTTGATAGCTGATCAGGGTGGTGGTTGCTGAAAGACTGGGGTGGCTGTGGCAATTTCTTAAAATAAGACAATAATGAAATCTGCTGCATCAATTGACTCTTCCTTTCACGAACAATTTCTCTGTAGCATGTGATGTTTGATAGCATTTTACCCTTGATCTTCCTTCAAAATTGGAGTCAATCCTCTCAAACACTGCTGCTGCCTGCAACTAAGTTTATGTAATATTCTAAATCCTTTGTTGTGATTTCAACAACCTTTACCGCATCTTCAGCAGGAGTAAATTCCATCTCAAGAAACCACTTTCCTTGCCCATCCATAAGAAGCAACTCCTCATCTGTTAAGGTTTTATCATGAGATGGCAGCAATTCAGTCACATCTTCAGGCTCCACTTCCAATTCTAATTCTCTTGCTATTTGCACCACATCTGCAGTTACTTCCTCCACTTAAGTCTCAAACTCCTCAAAGTCATCCATGAGGGTTGGAATCAACTTCTTCCAAACTCTTGCTGATGTTGATATTTTGACCTCTTCCCATAAATCATGAATGTTCTTAATGGCATCTAAAATGGTGAATCCTTTCCAGAAGGCTTTCAGTTTACTTTGCCCAGAACCATCAAAGGAATCACTATCTATGGCAACTATAGCCTTACAAAATGCATTTCTTAAATAATAAGACTTAGAAGTCTTATTTCCTGGTTGTGATTTATACTATAGTTATGCAAGATATTATCACTGGGGGAAACTCGGTGAGTATAAGAATGCTCTTCATATTATTTCTTACAATTGCACATGATCCACAATTATTTCAAAATAAAAAGTAAACACAAAAAATTTAACAAACAAAACCATAAATATTCCCTAGGCCTAGAAATATAGCACCACACATCAAGAAGATTCTAGAAAATGTGATAAGTAAGTTCATAATCTACGTCTAATTTATATAGTCGTTGATAACAAGGAGAAAGTATGGTGTTTAATAATTAAGTGCCCATATATTGTTCTCGATAGCAGGCAGGGAAAATATCCTAAGCCAAGGTAACACAAGTGAAGGCAGGGAGGATGACTGAGTTCAGTGCAGTAGAGGTGTGATAAGAACTGCAATACAACTGCAGCTTGAGGTACCCAAGGGCTGGGGGCTAAAGATGAAAGAAGGAGAAATGGCCAGAGATGAGGAGAGAAAAGTAATTTGGGGACAGGTTTCTTCATGGCTTTGAAGATCATCAAAAAAAATTTAATTTTATCCTCTTGGCAAGGAGAAACAATGGAAGATTTTTAAGCAGGGGAGTGACAGTAAGCCTATTTTACAGATATACAGATAGTTGGTGGTATTGTAGCAAATGAAATTGTGAAAGGGAGAGATCATAGGCAGAGAAGCAACTACTTAACTAATCCTAAGAGAAGATGAGGTCTAGAAAGAAGTCAAAGCTGGAGGCAGCTGACTTTTTGGTTCCTAAGCTGAAGAGTTAATAAAAACACATGATCGTTACAGTTTATAGGCAATCTTTAAAGATAGGAATAAAGATTACTTAAAACAGTCACTAGAGAGCTGAGGAAACTCTGAGAAACATTTACATAGGGAGGACTTGGTATGGTCTGAATGTTTGTGTCCCCCCAAAATTCATATATGGAAATTCTAATTCCCAAAGGTCATGGTATTAGGAGGTGAGGCTTTCGAGAGGTTATTAAGGCATAAGACACATTAGTGCCCTTATAAAAAGAGACCCCATAGAGCTCCCAAACCCCTTCTATCATGTGAGGACACAGCCAGAAGTCAAGAAGTCTGCAGCTCAGAAATGGGACTTCACCAGAACCCAATCATGCTGGCATCCTGGTCTCAGACTTCTAGCCTCTATAACTGTGAGAAATAAATTTCTGTTACTGATAAGTCACCCAGTCTGTGGCATTTTACTATAGCAGACTAAGACAGAACTGAAAACCTGTTCTCAAAGATTAAAAAAAAAAGGTCCAAGAGAAAGTAGTGTTATAGAAATCTAGTTTCCAGGTGGTTTAATGGCATTAAATGGTACATGTATCATCAGACTGGCAAAAATTTTAAAAGACTGATCACATGCCCTGTTGGTAAAAAATAAAAAGAAATGGGGAATTTCAAATCAAATTAGAATAAATGTAAAATATACGGACACAGAGTTTATAAAGGATAATTTACAATGTCAACACTTTAAATGTATAAAACCCTTTGACCCAGCATTTCCCCCTCTAAGAATTTATCCTACAGATATACTTTCACAGTGCACAAAGACATAACTATGTGCATACATGAGTTATCCACTGCAGCACTATGTGCAATAGTAACAAATTAAATACCAACAGAGAAATGGATAACAAAACTATAGTTTACCCATACTATGGCACTAACACACCCATTATAAAGAATGGGGGAAAGGCCAGCCTGGTGGTGTAGTGGTTAAGTTCGCATGCTCCACTTTGGTGGCCCAGGGTTCGCAGGTTCGGATCCTGGGCGCAGACCTACGCAACGCTTATCAAGCCATGCTGTGGCAGGCATCCCACATAAAAAGTAGAGGAAGATGGGCATGGATGTTAGCCCAGGCCAATCTTCCTCAGCAAAAAGAGGACTGGCAACAGATGCTAGCTCAGGGCTAATCTTCCTCACCAAGAAAAAAAAAATGGGGGACCTGAACATGCTGACATGAAAGGATGCCTAAAACAGACTCCTTAAGTGTATGTGTGGAGGCGAGGGGGGACAGTTAAAAACAGACCTGTAATTAGAGAATACTATGAAAAACTATATGCCAACAAATTGGACAATCTAGAGGAAATGGATAAGTTCTTGGACTCATACAACCTCACAAAACTGAATCAAAAAGAAAGAGAGAATCTGAATAGACCAATCACAACCAAAGAGATTGAAACGGTAATCAAAAACCTCCCAAAAAAACAAAAGTCCAGGACCAGATGGCTTCCCTAAAGAATTTTACCAAACATTCAAAGAAGATTTAATACCTATCCTTCTCAAACAATTCCAAAAAATAGAGGAAGATGGAATACTTCCTAACACATTCTACAAGGCCAACATCAGCCTGATACAAAGCCAGACAAGGACAATACAAAGAAGGAAAACTACAGGTCAATATCACTGATCAACATAGATGCAAAAATCCTCAACAAAATATTGGCAAACCGAATACAGCAATACATCAAAAAGATCATACACCATGATCAAGTGGGATTTATACCAGGGACACAGGGATGGATCAACATCCGCAAATCAATCGTGATACACCACAGTAACAAAATGAAGAATAAAAACCACATGATCATCTCAATCGATGCAGAGAAGGCATTCGATAAGATCCAACATCCATTTATGATAAAAACTCTCAACAAAACAGGTACAGAAGGAAAGCACCTCAATATAATAAGGGCCACATATGACAAACCTACAACTAACATCCTACTCAATGGGGAAATACTAAAAGCCATTCCTTTGAGGACAAGGGTGCCCACTCTCACCGTTCTTATTTAACATAGTACTGGAGGTTTTGGCCAGAGCAATTAGGAAAGAAAAAGGAATAAAAGGACTCTAAATAGGCAACAAAGAAGTGAAACTCTCACTATTTTCAGATGACATGATCTCTCACTATTTGCATGAATGACATGAACTCTCACTATTTGCAGATGACATAGAAAACCCAAAAAAAATCCATTGGAAAACTATTAGAAATAATCAACAACTACAGCAAAGTGGCAGGGTATAAAATCAACTTACAGAAATCAGTTGCATTTGCACATGCTAATGATGAACTAACAGAAGGAGAACTCAGAAAGACAATCCCATTTACAAGTGCAACAAAAAGAATAAAATATCTGGGAATAAATTTAACCAAGGAGATGAAAGACCTATACAATGAAAACTATAAGACACGATTGAAAGAAATTGATGAAGACAAAAAGAAATGGAAAAATACTCCATGCACACTGGAAGAATAAACATAGTTTAAATGTCCATACTACCTAAAGCAATCTACAGATTCAATGCAATCCCAATCAGAATCCCATGACATTCTTCAGGGAAATAGAACAAAAAATACTGAAATTCATATGGGGCAACAAAAGACCCCAAATAGCTAAAGCAATCCTGAGAAAAAAGAACAAAGCTGGAGGCCTCACAATCCCTGATTTCAAAATATGCTACAGAGCTATAGTAATCAAAATAGCATGGTACCAGTACAAAAACAGACACACAGATCAATGGAACAGAACTGAAAGCCCAGAAATAAAACCACACACCTATGGACACTAATCTTCGACAAAGGAGCAAAGAATATACAATGGAGAAAGGGAAGCGTCTTCAATAAATGGTGCTGGGAAAATTGGATAGCCACATGCAAAAGAATGAAAGTAGACCATCTTCTATCACCATACACAAAAATCAACTCAAAATGGATAAAGGACCTGAAAGTGAGACCTGAAACTAGAAAACTCCTGGAAGAAAATATAGGCAGTACACTAATTGACATTGGTCATAAAGGGATCCTTTCAGATTCCATGTCTACTCAGACAAGGGAAACAAAAAAAAAATAAACAAGTAGGACTTCATCAGACTACAGAGCTTCTACGAGGCAAATGAAACCAGGATCAAAAAGAACAGACAACTCACCAGCCGGGAGAAAATATTCACAAATCATATACCCAACAAGGGATTAATCTCCATAATATATAAAGAACACACACAACTGAGCAACAAAAAAACAAACAACCCAATCAAAAAATGGGCAGAGGATGTGAACAGACATTTTCCCAAGGAAGATATACAGATGGCCAACAGACACATGAAAATATGTTCAACATCACTAATCATGAGGGAAATGCAAATCAAAACTACGCTAAGATATCACCTCACACCCATTAGAATGGCTATAACCACTGAAACAAAAAACAACAAATGTTGGAGAGGTGTGGAGAAACGGGAACTCTAATTCACTGCTGGTGGGAATGCAAGCAGGAGCAGGCTCTATGGAAAACAGTATGGAGATTCCTCAAAAAATTAAAAATAGAAATACGTTATGATCCAGCAATCCCACTCTTGGGCATCTACCCAACGGCATGAAATCAACCATCCCAAGAGGCTTATGCACCCCTATGTTCATTGCAGCATTATTCACTATAGCGAAGAAGTGGAAGCACCCAAGTGTCCCTCGACTGATGATTGGATAAAGAAGATGTGGCATACATATACAATGGAATACTACTCAGCCATAAAAAAGACAGAACTGTCCCATTTGCAACAACATGGATGGACCTAGAGGGTATTATGTTAAGCGAAGTAAGCCAGAGACAGAAGGACAAACACCGCATGATTTCACTCATATGTGGAATATAAACTAACACACTGACAGAGAGAACTGGTTGGTGGTTACCAGGGGGAAGGGGCGGGGGGACACAAGGGGTGAAGGGATGCATTCATATGGTGACAGGCAAATAATAACGTACAACTAAAACCCCACAATGTTATAAACTATTAAGAGATAAAAAAAATTAAAAATTAAAAAAAGGCAGAACTGTGTGTTCATGTATGCATCACAGAGGAAAAATATGAAAGAAAGGACCACATGCCTTTAACAGCAATTATTCTCGGGGAGTAGAAATGTGAATGGAAGAGGCTTGGGAAAGAGGATGAGGCTGCACTTTATATCCTTTATACTCTGTTGCACACGCCACAAGTATATATTACTTGGATAAGAATTTTTAAACTACCAATACAAATACAAAAAAAGTTAATAGGGCAATTTAAAATAACTACAACTAAAATAAACTCCTAATAAACAAACAAAATTGACAATGCCTTTCTCACCCTCAATCCTGATCTTTCTATTGTCTTTTTTCACAGTGGCACCACCATCCTCTCAGTTGCCTAAGTTAAAAAACCTAGGAGTCAGTCTCTTGTCCTTCCTCTCCCTCCCTCTACATCATTTTTCAGTCAGTAAATATTTATCAAGCGTTTTCTATGTTCCAAGTCTATTTTAGATACCGAGAAAATACTTTATAGTTTGACGGTTATAGAAAATTGTTTACAGTTTGTCTCAGAACAAATCTGACAAAC
The DNA here is from genome assembly GCA_031878705.1 of Tapirus indicus. Lineage (NCBI taxonomy): Eukaryota > Metazoa > Chordata > Mammalia > Perissodactyla > Tapiridae > Tapirus > Tapirus indicus. The sequence continues at coordinate 28,255,250 of CM062924.1, forward strand.
ACAAAAAACAAAAGTCTGCCAGATCCACTGCAAGTCCTCTAGCTTCAGTTTCCTAAATATCTTTAAACCCCCCCCCAACCTAATTTCTACTATAATTTTCACGGTTCAAATAAGAGATGATGAAGGATTAAACTCCTGCAATTCTAACCTTTCCGAATTCTTCCTCATATCCCTCTAATCTACCTTCATACTAATACTAAAGTGAAGTTGAACATGTCATTCCTCTTGTGGAAATTCTTCAATGATTCCATTATCTTCTGAATAAAAAAGAAACTCTGTGGGGCTGGCCCGGTAGCGTAGAAGTTAAGTTCACACGCATCACTTTGGCGGCCCAGGGTTTGCTGGTTCAGATCCCGGGCACAGACCTAGGCACCACTCATTAAGCCATGCTGTGGTGGCATTCCATATACAAAATAGAGGAAGAGGGGCACAGATGTTAGCTCAGGGCTAATCTTTCTCAGCAAAAAGAGGAAGACTGTCAACGGAGGTTAGGTTAGGGCGAATCTTCCTCAAAAAAAAAAAAAAAAGAAAGAAAGAAACTCTGTAATATGCAAAGTCCATCATGATGCCCATCTATGTATCCTCCAAGTCCACCATTCTTCTCACCCTCCAACCCATATGCTTCGCACCAGCCATACTGAACTGCTCACTGTTACCTAACATTCATTTTCTCATGCCTCAATGGCTTTAAGGTGTTTCTTCTGCTTAGAATTCCTTTTGCTCTACTCTGACAAACTCCTGCACATCCTTTAAGACTCAGCTCTAGAAGCCTAGGTTTTCCTCTACAGTCTCAATGCCCCTCCACTGCTACCCAATACTGCAATTATCTACAGGGGCTTTCTCCTGTAAGCTCCTGAAGGACAGGCACCATATCTTCTAGTCTGATTAAAGTCTACTTTAACACTAGCATGTAGTAGGCATTTCACATCTATCTCATGAATAAAGAATGAATAAATAAATGACTGAGTGTTTAATAGCTGTGTGGCCTTAAGTCAGGCATGTAACCTGAGACTTAGTTTCCTAGTATATAAAAAGGGAATAATTATGTGTACCTCACAGGGTTGTTTTGATGATCATGGGAGATAAGGTAAAGTTCCTAGCATAGTGCCTGGCATATAATAAATATTTAGTAAAAGTTGGCTGAACATATTTTTTAAAATTAGATTGTATAAGCTAGAGCAGAGCCTTTTCATCCTTATTACCTTGGTAACCAGCACCCTGAATTTCAAACAAACTTGGAATATAGCCTGTCTATAAGTTGGAGTCCTTCTTCACTCTCCAGCAAGCAATCTCTTCCTTGGTCGGACTTTCCTCCGGCTAGCATACTGAACACATCATTCTCATTCTCACCTCACGGTTTTGCCCTACTTGTCTCTTTTGCCTGGAATTTCATCTCCCCTCTCTTCCCCTCTTTGGTGAACTTTGTAGCTACTGGAAAGTTCACCAGAAAAATCTCTATTTTTTTTTCATTTTCTTGTTTTGCTTTATTACTCTATATTGCAATTATATGATCTATTATTTATACCTATCATGACACCTTCCAAGTTATAAGTAGTCCTGCAACCGTGAAGAACTATTAGGGTCTCTTGTAGTATATCCTTCAGTTTTCTAGCCCCGTTAAATCATCTGATGATGTCAGTCTTCACTGACAATCCAGCAATTTGATTTCACATTCAGACTCTAAATCATACACTTCAATATTGAGTTATTAATTACCCTGAATTCTCTGCTATTGTTTCATGGGCATTAGTCTTAACTCCAACCAGACTGCAAGCTCTGAAATCTAGTCTTTGACTTCTGTTTTCCTCAACACTAAGGACAGTTTTGAGCACAAAAGCCAATAAATACTTCTAAATTAACCTCAAAAAGGACATCAAGTTCTAAACAAAATTACAAATACTTTAAAGATATCTGTAGTTCACTGAGGACACAATTTATATTCCATTGTCATCTATCTTCTTTGAAATTTGTATGTGGGATACTGACTAGTCAATTTCTGCATACCCTATTTTACATATAAATATATATTACTTAGAAACTCTTTTCCCCTAGGCTCATAAAATCCCATCTTTCCAAATTTAGAATTTGTTTCAGAAATAAAGAATCAACGATCATGGGAGAACACTACAACCTTGTTTCATTATCATTGCAATAATGTTTCATCTATAGGTCACTGAGGAAACATTCAACATCCAATTGTCATCTACTTTCTTTAAATTCCATATGTGAATATTAATTAAACAAAATATAATCTTGGCTTAAGACATAAGAAAATGATCTACTTTATATAGATTATCTACATATGTTGTGGAATATTCACATTTTTTGATAATTTTGAAATTATGTCTAAAAACATAGCAGAGGACAGAAGCAATTTTTTAAAAAACTGGAATCTACATTATCTATAGGTGACATGGCTCTGAGTGAAACCATTTTTAAAGAAAATGGGCAAGAACTACTTATTAAGTTACCTGTAATCATTCCGATCATCAGTTTTTATTCCAGGCCAATCTCTCTTCAGATACTGACTAGCCAACTTCTGGATACCCTGTTAAAAAGAAATATATATGTATACATTTTATTAAATAAGTATTATGCCATAAAGCAAGCTCTTTTCCTTAAAATACTTACTTAGCAAATCCCATCTTTCCAAATGTAAATTTAATTCAGAAGTAAAGAACTAATGATAAGTAGTTAGAACACGTAACTTGTTTCATTATTGTCACAGTCTTCTCTTGTCTCCATTTTTAGGAAAAGGGTGAGTATAAGGATGGGAAAATTGAAACTTAATTAATATGCTTTTCACTCCACCAAACTATTTGACCAGCCATAAAAGCAAACTACCTCTGGTATATCACAGGGAACACAGCTGTCCACCTCCACAGAGCTCTGATTACACAGCCTGATATCTCAATTTCCTACCATTCCTCTGCTGTAGCATGTACTGCATTTCTAAATCCCAGTAGCCAAATTCTCATGTACCAGGAGGGGCAACAACACTTTTATTTTGGAGCAGACAGATACATATTGGCTTGTAAAATTAATGAACAAATTTTAGTGCTATTTCATACTAGAAAACTTTAAGACAGATTTTAAGGGGTTTTTTTCTTTTTAAATAATACCATGGCACAAATCACTTCAAATGAAAAAACTAGTTTCACAAAAAACATACCCACTTACTGTTATCTGTACAACACAAACCTGGACAAAACAGAATATTTATCTACAATAGGTATGGTGGGTATCAGGATTTGAACAGAGAAGACTATTTCATTAGCAAGTGAGGTTAAACTATTGTGAATATAGAACATATTACTTTTAGATGGGAACATACGTGGACCCCAACACTGTATGAGAGCCCAATGTAATGGATTAGGAATCATTAACTTTGGGACACTCATCTCTATACTTGCAACTTTAAAAAGAATAAATAAAATGCTGAGATGAAGAACAATCATGTTAGTTAATAGATTGCCCACTTTAAGCAGAGGTTGCCCAAGTAAAATCAATGTTGCATTCTATACATGGTACCTCTCTACTAAGGTCTGCTGCCAAATCAATTTGGCTTAATTAAATCCATTGCTGAATGCTTCTGTTTACCATTATTTTGATGAGTCCAAAGGGTAGCAGGAACTGTAGAGAAGCTCTTTTGAACCTCAAATCCTTCCTGAACTTGGCAATAGTTTGGTTTCACTATTTCTAGGTACTGTGTAATGTGAGGACACACATACAATAGCACATCCACAATGCTTCCACTTACATACCTTATACTTTGGGGAACCCAATTACTAAGTCTTCCCTGAAATATGTACAGTATTTTTTCACCTCTGCACCTTGTTCATACTGTTCCTACTTGCATGAAATATCTTCCGACCGTTCCCATTCCTACGGACCAAATTCTCACCGCTCCTCCTTTAAACTGATTTTTAAATTTCCTAACACAAAATATTCAAAAGCATATACAGAACAATGTGAAAAGTTCCATTCCCTAGGCATTTCATGCCATTTCATTAAAGTAGAATAGTGTATCATTCTTTCTGCTTATTAGCTGGAATTCTTTTTTAAAGAACTATCCGCCCTGAACTCTTTGGTTATCCTGAGGTATATATAGTTCTTAAAGGAAAGGAAAGGCAAGATAAATACTTGATTGTCCAGTTTTAGTCTGAAGGTGAAGAATGAATTTTTAAGTAACATTATGAACTCATATTTTGAAGAGCGGCTGTGTTTCAATTGATTGCAATCACTATTCTTGCGATGCTCCAATTGTTACATCTGTAGTCAGTGAGAGTCCCTCCGAGTTGGCTCCCTTATCATAATCCCAATAGACTTTGATAGTTTCTTTGTTTTCTTTTACAGTTCCTATTCCAGATCTGCAATAAGCTAGTTTTCCAAGAATTCGGATTCCTTTCAGAGAGAAACCATATTTAGAGACCACAATCTAGGCACTTCCTCAACCTTCCGGTAGTACTTTGTGTCCTTCTCTGAGAGGCCTTTTCTAATCACTGTATACAAACCAGCTCACCCTCTCTCACACCACCCTATTTATGCATAATCCTCATTACATTGTTACTGTCTGGTTTAAATATATTTTGCCTGTTTACTGAATATAAGCTCCATCAGGTAGGGATCTTTGTCTTTTTTTTTTTAAATCACTAAGTCTCTAGGCTACAGCAAAGAGTCCAGCATTCAGTTGATGCCAATAATATTCACGGATTGCATGAATAAATGCCACCTATATTATTCTATTTCTAATGTATAATACCCAAACTCCTTTTGTGTTTTTGCCATGCTGAGTTAGAAATGTCTGGATCAAAATTTCTTTGGTTTCTAGTATCCATAGGCTTAAAGGGGGGAAAAAAAACACTGTACCAGATTTCTAAGATTATGACCAGGTGGTTTTAACTCTTAAGTTCCTTAGTACAATTACAGTCAGATTTGACCATCTCCACTATTGGAAGAGAACATATGCATGGATACTTGAAAACAAAACAAAAAAATTCCACAAGTTTATTCTATACTTAGAAGGCACTAAACATTAATTTCTGTGAAGGTTCAAATAACTCAAGATCCGTGAATTCAAAGAACTCATAACATGTAGACAGGAGTAAGAAGTATACAATATAAAATGAGAGGCAACACATAGGTTATTGCCAAATAAGTGGCAATATGTGATATAAGCACCTAGAAGAGGAAAAGATCATCTGACATTTTCTTAACAAACTACATCTAAATGATATGATAGTGACTTTTTCAGTTTAATACTGCAAAAGTGGTTGCAGAACACTTCATACAGAACATGGGATATAATATGAGCCTCAGATTATGAGTAGGACTAAGAAGGCAGAATGACAGCACTCTAAATTTATATAAAACAAATGAATTTAACAAGCATTTCAACTCATTTATGTCTCTTAACTCTGTTAGGCCTGGTTATAACCACAGAGAAATTGGACACTAAGAGGATACATAATTTACTTAAGATCACATAACCAGTTAAATTTGAATTAGAATCCCTAGTTATTCTAAATCTTTGCAAAAAAAAACATCATTTTAGAGTGAATTTAACTAATTCTTCAAAAAATTATGAAATTAACTTTTAACTTATCTTTTTTGTGCACTATAAGTTACAATAGTAATTTCTACAGCTCTAAACCACAAAGTTGAACTGTATTAAACTGAATGAGCCCTTCAGAGATGAGATGAGGGATTCATGAAATAGACAAACAGTGAGGTCTTTAGATGAAAGACTTTATTCAAGTTAGTTCTCAGAGGCAGAAATCATGACTTCTGTGTACTCCATGCAGCTGTTCAAGATCTAATCTGCATGGATGCTCAAGAAATACTCCGTGGCCATTATAGGAAAGCTCCTAAATAACTTTTCATGCCTCTGAAAGCATTCTACACTTAAATTAACTGGTTTCCCTTTTGTATATAATGCTTAAAGCTACAACTCATGAATAAAAGGCTCATTTATGTAAAAAATAAAATCTACTCCTATTAAGGGGCTAAGGAAAATAAACCCATGGCTGGCAATTTTTTGTGTGTTGTTTCTTTAAAAAAAAATCACTCCCCCAGCCCACAACATCACTCTCTAAAACTGGTGCAATAGACATATAAAATTTATTTATATTTACCTGAGCATCACTGATGTATAATATTGATTTGCTTTCCAGTGCAGTTTACTCTGGAGCAGTGGTTTCCATAAAAATGTACTATCAATATACTCTTTGGAACACTCAATAACATCCCATTCCAACTTTTTAAAAACCCATCAGTGTCTAATGTAAGACTTGCTTTGTTTTACCTCTCAATAACACTTGCTATATTGCACTAACAACTGAAACAACACAAAGAAAGCCACTGTTAGTAGACACTGGGAAATGGACTGATGGCTTAACCTTTTGCCCATTTACCACAGCAAGCTGAGCAGGAGTGTGCTCCATGGCTCTGACACAGGTTGTTCTGTATCCATTTCTTCCCCCAACATACAGAGAAACTAGTATTTAAATTTTACTAAAAGGGTTTGTCATCAGATGGCTCTTCAAAATTTATAGGAAACCATGTTATTTAAAAACTATACCTTTTTGTCATGAAAGTCCCAACACTTTTAAAAATTAACAAGTCCACTGCATAAATTAGATACTTCTCAAACTCAGGTAAATTATACAATGATTGCCTTTACTATTCTAAAACTACTTTATTAGTAATAAAGAACTTCACCCCCATCCTTAAGGAAAGTTTTGAAATATTTTTCATTGTTTTGTGTGGTATATAATTGTAGTTAACGTAAAAAAATTCATCAGTATATTATTTTAAATTACATAATAAACTGCCTGTACTTCAGGACTAAATGAAGTATTAATTTCATATTATATTGTAAACATTAAACACATATTTTTAGCCTTTACCTTTTATCAAAAACAAAGATCAATTTTGTTTAAATTAATTATGTAAGGAAAAACAAGATCTAATGACATTTTTAAAAACCTATCCTATTTGATTTGAGGACCAAACAGAATAAAAACTAGATGAAATTTAACACTAGTTCACACACACACAAAAAAACTCTCAAGAAACTAGAAGCAGATGGAAACTTCCTTAACCTAATAAAGGGTATATACAAAACCCCACAGCTAACATACTTCTAGTGGGGAGTGAACGCTTTCAGCCTAGGATTGGGAATAAGGCAAGGATGTCTTCCCGCACCAGTCCTTTTCAAAACTGTACTCGTGGTCCCACCTAATACAATAAGACAAGAAAAAGAAAGAAAAGGTGTACCGATTGGAAAGGAAGAAATAAAACTATTTTTATTCATAGATGATACGATTGTCTACGTAGAAGACCCCAAAGAACCTAAAAACACCTCCTGGAACTAACAATTGAGGTTAGCGAGGTTAGCAAGGTTGCAAGATATAAGGTCAAAATATAAAACACAGATGTTCTTCTATACACGTGTAATGAACAAGTAGAATTTGAAATGTAAAAAGAATTTTATATAGCTTTGGAGAAAAAAATTAAGTACTTAGGTATGTATCTAAAAAAATATGTGCAGGAACTATGTGTGGAAAACTCCAAAATACTGATGAAAGAAATCAAAGATCTAAATAAATGGAGAGATATTCCACATTAATGTATTGGAAGACTTCATATTGTTAAGATGTTAATTGTTCCCAACTTGATCTATATACTCATTGCAATCCAAATCAAAATTCCAGAAAGTATTTTGTAGATATCAGTAGACTGATTTTACCATTTTTATGGAAAGGTAAAGGTACTAGAATAGCCAAAACAATTCTGAAAAGTAAAAACAAAGTCAGAGGGCTCACATTACCAGAGTTCAAAGCGACTATATGATAATGTTACAGTAATCAAGACAGTGTGGTATTGGCAAAAGAATGGGCACACAGATCAGTGGAATACAATAGAGCCCAGAAACAGATCCACACAAATATAGTAAACTGATTTTTCACAAAGGCACAAGGGCAATTAGATGGAGAAATGATAGTCTTTATCAATAGATGGTGCTTGAATAATTGGATGACCATATACAAGAAAGTGATTAACACATACCTCACAACTTACCCCAAAATTAACTCAAAATGCTTCATAGACCTAAATGTAAAGCACAAAACCATAAAACATGTAGGAGAACACAAAAGAAAATCTCTTCGACCTTTGGCAAAGAGTTTTAACAAATAACACTAAAAGCAAGACACGTGAAAGAAAAAATGATAAACTGGAATTTATCAGAATTAAACTCTTTCCTTTGGGAAAGACACTGTTAAGAGAATGAAAAAACAGGGGCCGCCCGGTGACGCAGCAGCTTAGTCACTGCTTTGGCAGCCTGGGTTGGTGGGTTCGATCCTCGGCACTGGCCGACACACTGCTTGTCAGCCATGCTGTGGCAGCGTCCCATATAAAGTAGAGGAAGATGGGCACGGATGTTAGCCCAGGGCCAGTCTTCCTCAGCAAAAAGAGGAGGATAGGCAACTGATGTTAGCTCAGGGCTGGTCTTCCTCACCAAAAAAAAAAAAAGAATGAAAAAACAAGCTAGGGATTAGGAAAAAATATCTGCAAATCACACATCTAATAAAGGACTTGTATCCAGAATATATAAAGAACTGTTAAAACTCAACAATAAGAAGAAAACCAACCCAATTTTTAAAATGAGCAAAAGATCTGAACAGACACTTCATCAAGAAGATATGAGGATGGTAAATAAGCATATGAAAAACATTGAGCATCACTTGTCATTATGGAAATGCATATTAAAACAACAAGATACCACTACATACCTATTAGAATAGCTAAAATCCAAAAAACTACAATATCAAACATTAGTGAGGATGAAGAGCAACAGGACACTCCTTCATTGCGAGTGGGAATGCAAAATGGTACAACCACTTTGGAAGACAGTTTGGAAATTTCTTATAAAGTTAAACACAGACTTCCCATATGACTCAGCAATCACACTCCTAGGTATTTAGCCAACTAATTTGAAAACTTACTTCCACACAAAATCCTGCACACAAACGTTTCTGGCAGCTTTATTCATGAAAGTGGAAAAGTGGAAGCAACCAAGATGTCCTTCAGTAGGTGAACAGTTAAACAAACTATGGTACATCATTACAAGGGAATACTACTCGGCAATAAAAACTATTAATTTATATAACAACTTGGATGAATATTATATGCATATTGTTAAGTGAAAGAAACCAAATTAAAAAGTTACATACCTGCAAAATGAAAGAAAAAATATATGTTGGTCTCTGCCCCCCGTTCCTGACACAGAGTTCATAAAAACCCTTGTAAATAGGGGTGCTAGGAGAATCTTTTGTTCTCACATTTAGTCTTTGACCTCAGTTCCTAACACAGAGTTCCTAAATCCCTTGTAATTTCCTGGGTGATAGCAGTGTCTTTGGTTCTTATGAGGTGGCTCTTGGTGGGCTCCTGGATAAGGGCTGGTCACCAGAAAGACCAAGCTCTGTTCTTGAAATTTTCAGCCCCACTTCCCATTCTCCAGAGGGGAGAAAGGGGCTGTAAATGGAGTTAATAATCAATCACACCTAAGTGATGAAACCTCCATAAAAATTCCAATAGTATGGGGTTCAGAGAGCTTCCAGATTGGTGAACACGTGGAGGTGCTAGGCGAGTGGCGTACCCAGAGAGGGCATGGAAGCCCCAAACCCCTTCCCACACACCTTGCCCTATGTATTTCTTCTATCTGACTGTTTCTGAGTTATATCTCCACTTAGACTGTGGGAAGATGGCAGAGTAGGAGGCATCAGGAATCTGTCTCCCAACCCAGACAACAGACCCATCAGCAGAATCTGTCTCATATAACTATTTTGGAACTCTGAAGTCTTTTGAAGGCTTGCAACTTCCAGGGGAAGGCTTGGATGCTAAATGAAGTTAATTTCTGCCAATTTCTGCACTTAACTCAACAGAGTTACCCCTTACCTCCCAGCACAGTGGCAGGCAGCCATGCACTTATCCTGGAGTGGCTTACATGGAGCCTGCAGGAGACAGGGTAGGCAATAAGCGCCCTGTCCTCAAAATCTCAGGGATCTGTGCTCTGATCACTGATTGTTGCTTCTGATCCAGGCACCAATACAGAGGTGGGCAGCCACTGCTGCCCCCATTACCCACTGAAAAAATGTGAACAGAGCATAAGGAACCTTTGGGACAACTATCAAGTGGACCAACATATGTACTGTGGGAGTCCTAGAAGGAGAAGAAATAGAGGAAGAGACAGAGAGATTATATGAAGAAAAATGGTCAAAAACTTCCCAAATGTGACAAAAGACATAAATATAAATAGCCAAGAAGTTCAATGAATTCCAAGTAGGATGAACACAGAGACCCATACTGAGACACATTATAATCAAACTGTCAAAAGCTAAAGACAAAGAGACAATCTTAAAAGCAGCAAGAGAGAAGTGAATTGCCACATACAAGGGATCTTCAATACGATTATCAGCAGATTTCTCAACAGAAACTTGGGAAAGGAGAAGACAACAGGTCCACATATTCAAATCCTTAAAAAAAAATGTCAACCAAGAATACTACATCCACCAAAACTGTCCTTCAAAAGTGAGGGATAAATTAAGACATTCCCAGATAAACAAAAGCTGAGGGAGTTCATGACCACTAGACCTGCTCTGCAAGAAATGCTCAAGGGAGTGCTGCAGGGTGAACGACAGTATCACAAAGCAGCAAGAAAAAATAAAGATCTCAAAAAGGTAAATATATGGGTGATTATAAAAGCTAGTATTATTGTTAACAGTGCCTTGCAACTCCACTTTTTCTTTTCTACATGATTTAAGAGACTAATATATTATTTTTAAAAATTGTTAGTCTAAAAGCTAGTATTATTGAAACTTTGGTTTGTAACTCCACATTTTGTTTTTTACATAATTTAAGAGACTAAAGTATTAAAAAAAACAGTTTTTAGTTTATGTTTTTGGACACACAATGTACAAAGATGTAATTTTATGACATCAATAAATGAAAAGGATGGAGATGGAGGTGTAAAGGAGCAGAGTTTCTGTATGTTTTTTGAAGTTTAGCTGGTATAAATTCAAATTGGAGTGTTATAACTTTAGAATGTTAAATGTAACCACAAAAGAAAATAGCTATAGACTATACACAAAAGGACAAAAGAAATTAAAATGTTTCACTACAAAACTCAACTAAACACAAAAAGAGACAGTAATGTAAAATGACAAAAGGAAGTACCTCCTTATCAGTAATTACTTTAAATGTAAATGGATTAAACTCTCCAATCAAAAGACAGAGATTGTGGAGCTGGCCCGGCGACGTAGTGGTTAAGTTCACGTGCTTCACTTCAGTGGCTCAGGGTCTGCAGGTTTGGATCCTGGGCATGGACCTACACCACTCATCAAGCCATGCTGTGGTGGCGACACACATATAAAATAGAGGAAGACTGCCACAGATGTTAGCTCAGGGCCAGTCTTACTCAAGTAAAAAGAGGAGGATTGGCAACAGATATTAGCGCAGGGCCAATCTTCCTCACCAAACAAAAACATGATTCAACTATATGCTGTCCACAAGAGACTCTTTAGATCCAAAGAAGACTACTGCAGTATTCCAGTAGAGATGATAATAGTTTGAACTGTGATAGAGGCACTAGAGATAGACAGAACCAGACATTTAGCAGGGAAAACTGACATGATTGGTAACGGTCTAGTTATGGAAAAGATAAGAAGGAAGGAAACAACAAAGATGACCCTTTGGATTTTGGCTTTATACAACTTGATGAATGATGGTATCTCCCCTCCCCTGCCCCCTTGCCCAGGGATGAACACACTGGTAGGCTATTTAATTACAGAAAAGGTTGTTGGATTATAATATAAACAATACTAGGTTTAGGAGAAGTATAAGAAAAGAGAAGCCACTCTCTCCTAAAGTGAGAGATGTCAGGAAACCCTAGGTAGACTTAAGCACATTGGAACTGGATCTGAAAGAGCAAATAGGAATTCGACCAACTAAAAAAGAAAGAAGGGCATTCCAGCGCTTGGCATAACTTAGGTGAAAAACTTGGTGATGGAAAATAGTAGGGGAAATGTGGGAGATGGGTTGGTGGAGTAAATTTTTACTTGTAAGCATCCAACTTGTTCTTTGAAGCTTACGCAAAGACTTATATAGTGAAGTCTTCTTTAGTGCCCAGGAGATACCTACTCTCAAGGCAGTTTTCCATGAAATTATTCCCCTTCTTTAAGAAAGACCCTCCAATGTCTTTCTTTCACTCAGTTCAGAGTAAAAGCACCATTACTATCATAGTGCTTAAAACAGAATCATAAAAACACATTTACAAAGATGTTTCCTTGGAAAGTTACAGTTCTAATAATAACTGGGATGTATCATCTTAAGTGAATTTACTGTGCTTACCCAAAACTCACAGTGTTGCCTTTAATATACATAAGAGGCATAAAAGTCATCTGCCTAAAATATACTTAGTTCTCCACTGAATGTTGCTATTATGACAATTTCATAAATGTACATAAATCCTGTTGGACTTAGAGAGGACACGTTAAATGTCCAGTTTATATAACGCTGTTGTCAATATAAGTGTATAACTTGGAAGTCCATTTAATAGAAGGTATCTTCCCCTTTAGGAGGCACAAGGCCAAATCTACCCAATGTTAACTATTAAATGCCAGTTATTTAATTATTTTCAAATTCACTTCAACCATTTTCCTCCCTCCAGACAGTCTTGTTTTCTCCTATAGAGTTCCTCCATTTATTCCCAAAGCAATTTATATGCAACCTTTAATTAAGAGAATATCCTACTGACTAAAAGGCACTGACTTAGCTTACTTCCACCATTTCAATAGTTTTTACCTCACTTTCCATTTTTCAGTAGATTATCTAATGAAGGAATGATGGTTAAACTTTTATGAATTTTTTTTTCTTTCCCTAATATTTTGTGAATTTTTCTTTCCAAATTGCTGGAAGCTATTAGTAAGAAAAGCAATATTTTTCACCATGTGTTAAAGTCATCTTCCAATGAAGATTAATATTATTTGTCAGCAAAAAAACTCAGCAAAAAAACTGAATTTGGAGGAGTTTATTTTATAATATTTAAAACATTATCAATTGGAAATTACATATTATGGCTTATAGACTTTTAGAGCAAAATGTATATAATTTTGGCTTATTTAGAACATTTAAGAGTCACTAAACATTGTAAAAATTGTAATTGTTTTCAATTTTTTATTAAAGTTATATTTCAAGATTTGGATTAGCTGATACCTGTTTGTAAGCCTCTCTGACATGTAGGTTTTTTTTTGGGGGGGGGGGCGGGAATAAGCTAGTTGCTGTTGTTTTTAAATAAGAAAAATGTCATATTAGTCAGCATGATTAAACTGCCAACTTGACCTCAAAGACAGCTGTAAAACCCGTTTCTTCTTCAGCAGAAACTGGAATGTAAAATCAGGAGGCAAATAATAATCACATGTGCTTGACCCTTAGTTATCTCAAAATAGAGGGGGAAATCCAGAAGAAATAGCCAAAATGTGCCTGAACATTCAAGGCCAATGAGAGCCATTCTTCCTCCATTTCCCGTGTTAGATGGAAAACACATAACTAATCATCAGAGCTAATATTTGAGTGCTTACTATGTACCAGATGCTTCACATTTGTTAACTAATGTTTAAAACCACCACCTTATGCAGTAGATGCAAGAGAAGAGTTTTAAAAGGCTACGTAATTTGTGTAAGATCACCCAGCTAGTTCTGCTGAACTGAATCATTACCCATTTTGGTGAACAATTATACATGTACATTTTAAAATTAATACAGTTTATTTTTAAGAGCAGTTTTAGATTTACAGAGAAATTGAGCAGAAAGTAGAGTTCCCATATACTCCCTTGCCCCATAGATTGCCCTGTTATTAACATCTTGTATTAGCGTGATACATTTGTTACAACTGATGAAGCAATATTGACACATTATTATTAAATAAAGTCTATAGTTTACATTAGGATTCATTGTGTTGTACAGTTCTACGAGTTTGGAAAAATGCACAATGTCATGTATCCACCATTACATTATCATAATAATAGTTTCACTGCCCTAAACTCCCCTGTGCTCCACCTATTCATCTTCCTCCCTCCCAACCCCTGGAAAACACTGATCTTTTTACTGTCTCTATTTTGCCTTTTCCAGAATATCATATATTTGGAATCAGACAGTACTGTAGCCTTTTCAGACTGGCTTCTTTCATTTCACAATAAGAACTTAAGGTTCCTCCATGTCTTTTAGTGGCTTGATAGCTCAGTTCCTTTTATCACTGAATAATATCCCACTATCTAAATGTACTACAGTTTATTTATCCATTCACCTCTTGAAGGACATCTTGGTTGCTTCCAAGTTTCGGCAATTATGAACAAAGCTGCTATAGACATTCATGTACAGGTTTTTGTGTGAACTTTAGTTTTGAACACATTTGGGCAAATACTAAGGTGTGCAATTGCTTAACTGTATAATAAGACAGTATTTAGCTTCCCAAAGTGGCTGTGCCATTTTGCATTCCCATTAGCAATGAATGAGAGTTCCTGTTGCTCCACATCCTGATCAACATTTGGTGGTGTCAGTGTTTTGGATTTCAGCCATTCAAACAGATATATAGTGGTATCCCATTGGCAATTCCCTAATGACTTATGATGCTGAGCATCTTTCATATGCTTATTTGCCATCTGTGTAACTTCTTTGCTGAGGTGTCTGTTCAGGTCTTTGGCCTACTTTTTAAGTGGGTCATTTGTTTACTTATTATTGAGTTGTAAGATTTCTTTGTATAATCTGGATAAGTCCTTTATCAGATACATGTTTTGCAAATATTTTCTCCCAGTTCCTGATTTGTCTTTTCATTCTCTCAACAGTGTCTTTCGCAGAGAAGAAGTTTTAAATTTAACATCTATATTTTTAACATTGAGTTCTCATTAATTAGGGTTAAGGAGCCTTTAGTCTTTAGGAATCAGATTAGTGAAAAAGAAAAATACTAAGGCTCCAAGGTTAGTTCTGATGA
The DNA here is from genome assembly GCA_031878705.1 of Tapirus indicus. NCBI lineage: Eukaryota > Metazoa > Chordata > Mammalia > Perissodactyla > Tapiridae > Tapirus > Tapirus indicus. Next base: position 28,270,298 of record CM062924.1, read on the forward strand.
TCAATTAAGTATGAAACTATGGATAGGTGTGTTTCCCTCTAATGCAGTGAAATGATTGTGAAAATTTACATATAGCCTAAATTTGGGGAATAATAAATGAAGAACCCTGAACTAAACTCTTCATAAAATGAGAAATTTTTCTGTAAACTCATCTCATAATTCAGCTGTTTTGAAAGTTTCAGTCACATCATGCTCTCCTAATACATAATCTATAATGATATCCCATTTCTACATAAATAATTTTTCATTCCTAATGCTTCTAATAATACCAACAAAGAGTATAATTTTCATAAATTCAATTCAATAAATCTTTGTTATAAAGTAACATGTTATTTTCTGTTTTTGAATGGTCCTTTATCAAGAGAAGGGCTTATCACAGTTATGTACAAAGTGCTATGGTGTAACAGAGAGCAAAAACCACTGGAGAGATTTGAAAGAGGGGACAAGGAGAGCCAAGAAAGTTTCACAGAAAAAGTAACGTTTGAGCTGGACCTTGAAGGAAAAAGTATAAAGGATTTCCTGGTGACCAAAGAGAAGGATATGCATGAACAATGTGTCAAGTGTAAAAGAAGGAAGGAATAGGGGAGTCAGATGATACTGGGGTTAAGTCCTGGTTCCATTACTCTCTAGTAGTACAATGCTAAAAGTGTTGTACCTCTTCTCTAACAGTTAATTTCTTTATCTGTAAAATGGAGGTAAATTCATGCCTTACAGGGCACGTAAAATTTAGGGAAAGTTACTTTCAATAAGCATTCAATAAGTGTTATATTACCCATTGACATTTGAAATAGAGAGCCATAATAAGACCTTTACTTCAGAATGATGATCATGGTGCTGATGTGGAAGATTCATTATAAAGAGAAAGGGGAAGCAGGGTGATCCAGTGAGGAAGCTATTGTATTGGTCTAAGCAGTGGAAAGAGAAAAAAACTAACAAGATGTGCTCCAAAGCAAAAACTGACAACCAGGGAACTAATCAGATGTGGGAAAGGGAAGAAACTGGAATAAATTGAGTGTAGTGAAGGATTTCTTGCTAATGTTGATCATACATTTAAAACTCTAAAAGCTACCTGTTAGGATGGCTCCTATCAAAAAACCAGAAAATACCAAGTGTTGGTGAGGATGTGGAGAAATTGGAACCCTTGTGCACTGTTGGTGGGAATGTACAATGGTACAGCCATAATGGAAAACAGTATGGAGGTTCCTCAAGAAATTAAACATAGAATTACCATATGATCCAGCCATTCCAGTTCTAGGTATATATTCAGAAGAATTGAAAGCAGGGACTCAAACAGATATTTATACACTGATATTCAGCATTATTCACAATAGCCAAAAGGTGGAAGCAACCCAAGTGTCCCTCAATGGATAAACAAAATGTGGTATATACATACAATGGAAAATGATTCAGCCTTAAAAAGGAAGGAAATTCTGACACATGCTACAACACGGATGAACCCTGAGGACATTAGGCTAAGTGAATTAAGCCAGTCACAAAAAAGACAAATACTGTATGATTCCACTTATATGAGGTCAAATTCATACAGACAGAAAGTAAAATGGTGGTTTCCAGGGGCCGAAGGGAGGGAGGAATGGGTACTTGTTGTTTAATGCATACAGAGTTTTAGTTTGCAAGATGAAAAATTTCTGGAGGTTGTTTGTACAACAATCTGAATATACCTAACACCACTGAAATGTACACTTAAAAATGGTTAAGTTGGTAAAATTGTTATGTGTATTTTAACACAACTAAAAATATTGTAAAAAATTTTTTAATCTAAAAGCATTACACCTAAACTAAGGAAAGCATCTGAGATTTTCTTTCCATAAAGCATGAGTTCAGTCTTTCATACAATTTCATGTATGGCATGCACTAAAGTCTCTTGCAATACAGTTGCCTTCTACGATCAATGATAGCAACACATAACGTAACACACACACACACACACACACACAAAATCCATGACAATATAAATCCTAATACTAGGCTACCAAAATGACTGCTTAGTTTGTGGGTGCTTCTGTGTGTGGGTGTGTGTGTAAGTAATCAGAGTGAATATCTTGGCAAAAGGCAAGATATTTGTTGGAAGATTGATATTTTTGCTAGGTACTGGAACAGATTCTAAGAGTAGGTCTAAGAAAAAGGTCCTGTCCTGTCCTCTAAGAGTTGATGCAGTAGAGATTACTGTCAGTGAAAAAAAGTAAGACTTGAAACTGTCACAACAGAATTTACTAAACTCAATTTAACAAACATAAATATATAGAAACAAGTGAGTGTCTGGTTTTTACAGCAAAAGGGAAGGATGTGTATATCTCCAGAGCCCCACACACCAAGTAACCTTCAAGTGTGTTACAACTTCTGGGCACCAGGAAGTCTCTTCCACATCTCTCAGACATAACCTGAAACAGGACAACTAGAAGATGTTATTGACTGTTAAGGGACTAGTCTTCCACTTTGTTCCAGTTTTGGGAAAAGATAATTTTGTAAGATAATTATAACCTCATCTTATCTATGTCTCTTTCAGTCTGTGCTCCATTCCCTAAGCACTGCCCTGATGATCTTAACCTTTTAAAGTCAGTGGTCAATCCTTTACTCTGTTTAGAAACCTTACTAGAAATACGAATAAACCCACAAAATGAACAAAGAAAAAGAAATTAATAGTACTAACATTCATACGGGGAGTTACATTTACAAAGTATTTTTATATGTATTATATTGTTTGATCTTCACTGAGTGTGGTACATATTTTATTAGAATTTGACCAATAAGGGATTGTACAAAAAAGTTAAGCACATGTCCACCTAGAAAGCAACACTGCCTATACCCAGAACGCCAACCCAGGCCTTCCAAGGCCACTCCTCACTCTCTTCTATTTTGCACCATTTATAGGAACTAATGTAGCATAGGTAACCAACACATGTCAGGCAACAGTGGCACAGCAGCCTCTTCTGCCAGAGAAAGCACATACATTGCTTAGCAGGCACTGTGTTAGATGCTGGGGAAATAACATTACGGATATCATCAATGCCCTTGGGGTGCTTATATTCTGCCTGAGATGAATTAAATAAATTAATATCATCAAGAGGAAATTAGTTAAGTAAATCGTGGTCATCAATACTCTGCAATGTTATGCAGTTGTTAAAGAGAATGTTTTACATGGATAATCTCAAATACTCAATGAAAACACAAGCTGCAGAAAAATATGAATACTGTTTTCCTATTTTTGTTGAAAAAACAATGCTTGTAAGCATATATGGTCTATACACAAGAAGTTGGAAATGGGATTGAGAGGTAAGAGCTTTTAGCTTCTATTCTCTATACCACTGAATTGTTCAATATTTTTAAAGCAAATATTCATTACTTTTATAACTGAAACAAAACCACAATAAAGTGGAAAAAACTCAAGAAATCACCATTTGGTATAGGTATTTCGATAGGAAATTGGGAACATAAAGCAGAGAGATCTTACTTTAGAGTCAGGGAAGGCTTCCCAAAGGAAATGAAAATTGAAGTCTAAAAAAGAACTTGTAAAGAGAAGTGGCAGGAAGCAGGAACAAAGCACCTTGGAGGAAGTAAAAGAACTTCAGTATGGCTAGTATGGAAATTGTAAAAGGTAGAATGGCTTAAAGGTGAGGCTGGATAAGTAAGCAAGGGTCAGAGCACACAGGAGTTATAAATTTGGGCTACATCAAGACAACAGGAAGCCACCATTTTTAAGCAGAGGTGACATAATCAGATTTGAAAGCGTTTTAACAATCATTCTATCTGCAGTTTGGAAACACAGATTAAAGAATAGTTAGACTGCAGCCAGGGAAACCAGCAGGAGGCTACTACTATAGTTCTGTGCAAAGATGATGGACACAGTAGGGAGGCAAAGGGTTGAGAGATGCATATGGGTCAGGTTTTAGTGAAAAGAATTCTAGAGTTACGGACTGAAGAGACAGAAATAAGTGATCGCTGGGGTTTCCAATTCTAAACATACTCTGATCCCACACATTTCACCTGTACTGGCTACAGTATGGATCTAGAGGAGTTACAGGGAGCCATACAAGACAGTCTGCACAGGAGCATTTCTCCAACGTTAAGGGTAAAGATGTGAAGCAACTACAAGTGCACCCACACTCCCAGAGTAAGATTGCATAAATTAAATACTCAAACTATTGAGTGCTACACAAATTTATTTTACAGTTACTGGAAATAGTAAAAAGATCAGGACTTTGAAGTCCCCTTTTGAGGTTGAGTACTGCCTCTGCCATGTGTTAGTTGTGTGTATCCTTAGATAAGTCACCAAACCCACAAGCTTTGGTAGGTTTCCCCCCTCCAGTTAAAAATTAGTGTATTTGTCTGTCTAATGGTATGACAGTGAAGTTAAATATGATGATGAACAATGCTTACAATACAGAATCACTCAATAATGTTGGCTGTTTCAAGAAATTTTATTTATCATGTAACCATTACACATAGAAATAATGGAAATTTAAGAGACAATTTTAACATTAATTGCAAATATATGGACTTTTTGTGTGTGGTGGGGGGAAGATTAACCCTGAGCTAACATCCGTTGCCAATCCTCCTCTTTTTGCTGAGGAAGATTAGCTCTGAGCTAATATCTGTGCCCATCTTCCTCTATTTTACACGTGGGACACCGCCACAGCATGGCTTGATGAACAGTGCGTTTGTCTGCAGCCAGGATTTGAACCTGCGAACCCCGGGCCACTGAAGCGGAGCACATGAACTTAACCACTACAGGCCAGCCCCTATGGCCTTCTTTTTCAAAGAGTTGCTTTCTTCCTTCTAAAGTTTTCTTTAACTACATTTACAGATATGTTAAAGCTGAATTTTTAAAAAGCATTTTAAGACCAAGTGCTTATACCTACTTAAAAACATGAAGCTAGAAACTCTCAAGTAGGTTGTCTAATTCAACTTTAGTAGCATGCAAGAATGCAAACATTACTCTTTCCCATAGAAGCAATTTCCAGCTGTCTAAACGTATAACATAAATGATTACTCACCAGAAACTGTTACTAATGTTAAAATCAGGTACCCAAGGCTGAGCTTATAATAATAAAATAAAGATCAAAGTTCCCACTTTTGTGAAAGTATCTCAAGTTAGGAACCACATCAATAAAAGGTAATATCCCAGACCTCAGCAAATTTAACCACTCAAGTAAAGAAAAAGTCAAAGTAAGCTTCAACTCTTTTGATACTACAGATCCTACACTGCTGAAGATAAAACTTTAAGAGGAAAAAAGCAACTCTTTTAAAAAGAAGGCCATATATTTGCTATTAATATTAAAATCGTCTCTTAAATTTCCATTATTTCTATGTAATGGTTACATGATAAATAAAATTTCTTGAAACTAACATTTTTGAGTGATTCTGTATTGTAAGCATTGTTCATCATCATATTTAGCCTCACAGTCATACCATAAGATAGGTACATATGCTAGTTTTTAACTGGAGGGGGGAAACCCACCAAAGCTTGTTGGTTTGGTGACTTATTTAAGGATATGCACTTAGATAACAGATGGCAAAGGCAGTACTCAGACTCAAACAGAGTATTTCATTTACTGAGCATCACTTCTGAGTAGCAAAAGAGAATAAATACAGAAGGACTAAAAATCAAAACAACCAACACTGCTAATCTGTCAGTCAATAACATAACTGAAAATCCTCTGGGTGCAAACTGCCACCAGAATTTTTAAAGCAGATTTAAATAGGTCACTCCACAGGGCAGCTGAAGTACTACAGAATAAATGTGACCTGCTAATCAGAGACTCTAGAGGTGAAGCTATGATGTTGATAGTTTAAGAAACTTCACAGGTGATTCTAATGTGCAGCCAGTATTAGGAATCATTAGTACACTGGTTAGGAGCACAGAAATACAAGCTTGAATTTAACTCCTGGACCTTGGCAAGTTACTTAACTCGTCTTTATCTTGCATTTCCTCATCTCAGAAACAAAGGCAGTAATAGCAACTACCTCAAAGTGATGTTGATATAATTAAATGAGTCAGTGCTAAAAAATCACTGGGCCCAATGCCTGGCATATGGTAAGTGCTCAATACCTACGTTCATTCACCAAATATTTACTGAGCATTTACTACTACAGGCCAGGTGCTAGTCTAGGTACTGAACACTGTTGAAATGTTCCCTGTTCTTGTTCACACCTGTTAAAAAGAGAACAATAACATATTTAAACAAATTTTTTACTTTCAGGTGATAAAACTAAAGACTAAGAGTAGAATAGCTTGGCCAGTACTCGAAGGAAGTAGTAGAACTCAGTAGTAGAACTGAGATCAAAACATGGGTCTTCTGATTTCCAGGCTTCCCAGGAGAGCTGAGTATTGGACAGGTTTTAAAAGGTAGAAGATAATACAATCTGAAGCACTAAAGTATTAGAGGGAGGATAATAATTTTGAAGTTTGTCAAAGGTAGGAAACAAGTATATGAAACAGAAAAGGCCAAAAAAAGCAAGCAGACTTCATAGTCATTACTCTAGTATATTATATCACGTAAAACATGGTCTTTGTAGTCAAACAAATCTGGGTTAAAAGCCCCACTCTTCCACTTACAAATTATGACACAAAGTAATTTCATTAACCACTCTGAGCCTTAGTTTTCTCAACTGTAAAATGGGCATACTAATGGAACCTAAACCTAACGATTAGACCAATGCCTAGCACACAGCAACTACCTGATAAATGGTAATCATGATTACTATACACATTTCTACCATACAAGAAATCTTCCTCCAGGCATATTGTGCTCATTAACAATTATTTTTTACCTCTGAGTTTTTGATCCTAGCCTTCAACTGGTAAAGAATGGACCCCTTCTCTATATCCACTCAATAGTCCAGCCTTCTCTAGATATTCAAATCCCATTTCTCATATATTTCTACAAACTTAGGGCCCTTCACTGATTATGTCATGCATGTGGCAGTTAATCATATAAATCAAACAGAGCCCTAGTGATACTATACATTTTTTAACTTTTTATGTATACCTATCTTATTTTGTCAGTTAGATATTAGGTTCTGAATATGAGAGTGCTAATTTCGTCGTAACTCCACAAAAGCTAACAAATTTGTTATGCACAGAGCATAGCCTCAAACATAGTAGATGACTTTAGGAAGAGAAGAGGGCAGTTCTCTAGGATATTCAGAGTACATCCTTCTAAATCCAATCTCTGACCAACTCTGCACTGAAGAGTGGGAAAATTAGTGTATGTTCTTTTTATGTGAAATAGCCATGCCAAAAATAGGGAATACTCTCACAAAAAGATTCACCAAGTCAAGCTTTTTCCACATACAAGTCTTTTGCTGGATGCAAAAATACCTTTCTAGCTGAAATATTAAATATAATATCATCTTTCACTAAGAAATTCTGATGACTGATTCTAAAAGGGACCTTAGATTTATCTAGCTGAACTCTCTGATGAAGAAGATGAGGCACTTATTCAAGCTCTCGCACTAGTAACAGGGCCAATACTCAATTTAAATCATGACATGACTCCCACTTCAGTGTTCTTTTTCCAGAACATATATTTTTTTGGCTTGGCTTCTCTAATGACCCCCAGTATGGACAACCTTCTATCAAGTGGTATTAAGTTAGCAAATCCCAAGCACACCTCCTTATTTCTTTCCAATATCACTTACGTCTCACAATAATTCCAGAAACACCGCTTATTTTTATTTGCAATCACTTTCAAGTTATAATTCCCTTCTACTCCAAATGCTATCTTTTCCTCAAAGTCTAGTTCAAGACTAGCTCACTGGGAGGAAGCAATTCTTTAGCTTGGACTTGATCTCCAGATTCTCACAAACAGGTCTTACCTCCTTAATGGAGTCTAACTTTGTATGGGGCAAGGGCTATGCCTTTGTGCCAAGTACTGTGCTACACTCATGAGATAAACACTTATCATTCAATAAATATTTACTTAGAAAAGATTTACCCCAGGCCATACTGTATTGGGCACTGGAAAGAAAAGAGCTGATTCTCATGTGGTCTCAGCTCTCAAAAAACTCAATGGGTATAGATCTTCAAATGGAAAAAAATATATAAAGGGAAAGCAGAAGTTTGATAAGAGGTACATTCGAGGAAACGTTTTGTTTGTTAATTCAAAAATAGAAGAAAAATTTATAGGCTGAGAGAAGGAGCCAGTGGCAAAAAGAGGAGTTGAAAAACATGGAGAAAATGGGTAAGAGTTATAAAAATAAGGTCAACATAACTAGAAAGAGTTAGGATCAAGATCACACAGACGAAAGGTTGGTTAGAAAGATGAACACTCTTCCAAACAAGAAAGGGAAGATAACGGTATTCAGATAAACTTAAAACGAGAGGAAGGGTACAAAATTGAAATAATTTACTTTTTTAATCAGTACAAGACCTTTCAAAATGTACTAATACAATTTAGAGTAGGGATCCCCAAACTTTTTGATTGCACAATCCATAAGTAAAGAAAATGCTAAGGACATGCCCCTAAAATATGTATATTTAGTTATAAATCATATCCAGATACTTTGTATTCATATATTATATAGATTATAAAACAAAACAAAAACACAACTTTAAAGGGATGAGACAAATATGCAATAATTAATTTTTCTAATGTCTTTCCAATTTGATAGGTTCATATATCATGGATCAATGACTACCATTTCAAGGCAGTTACAAGTTTAGGGTAAAGTTCATATTATGAAGGTGGTTATAAAGTCATAATTAAATGGTCTTCTAGGTAATTACAAGTTATTTTTGGCTTACTTTTTTCAGGTCTGTTTGGGCTACCAGTTTTTACATTATAATTAAGCTGATAAACTTAAGTGTCATCTCTGCTCTTTTCTTGTGCTTGCACTATTAGAATTATCTTCAATGAGTTTTCATATTTTTCCCACTGATATTTTAAAGCTATTTGGACAGTTTGTGAGATAGTTTGATTTAAATTAGAGAATATCATCTGTAAATCTACTTAATCAGATGAAAAATGCTGTACACTGCAACACACAAAGATAAACAGTGAGGGTGCTGTTAAAAATTCCTCCGTGTATATATAATCATCTTCTACACCCCCAATAGTGTGAACAACCTACTCCAGAGACCACTGACTTAGATCATGGGCTTTGGTCTCAGACTTGACATGTATTATACATGTGAATTTGGGCAAGTTACTTGATCTCAGCTTCAGTCTCATCATCTGTAAAACAAGGAGAACACTTCAGTAAGCAAATGGATAAATAAACTACAGCACATCCAGACAACAGAATATTATTCAGCACTAAAATGAAATGAGCTATCGGAGTGACATCAGTAACATGGAGAAGAGAGCTTTCCCCATCAAACTCTTCCCCACTAAGATACAACAAAAAGGACATTCGTATACCAGCAGAGGACATCCACAAAACACAAAAGACATCTTAGAGGCCCATGCAGCCATACATCTGAAGGTGAAGGTGCTGGAACCCCCAGAGGAAGTGGAAGGAGGTAAGAACTCCCCTCCTTCCCCAATGACAGTGACCCTGGGACCGAGATAGTGTGGCTCTCAGAGAGAGGGGGGAGGGGCAGCTCTCTGTGGGAAAACTATGGCTCTCCAAGTTCCCTCACAGACCAAGGGAAACTCCCTCAAGGAGGAAACGGAACTGTTGTGGGGGTACCTTCAAGCTAGCACCCCAGGAGAGCAGATAGCAAGTGGGGAGCAAGAAGCCCCTGGAATCAGGGAGGCTAGAGTAAGCACGCCTCCTCGCCAGCCAGGCGCTTCAGTTCAGTGGTGCTATAGCTTCAGTTAAGCAATGCGTTAGCTCAGCTGCGCTTCAGCCCCAGCTGCTTCAGCCCAGCCGCACCCCAGTCAAGGCTTCAGCCCAGCTGCACTCCAGCTCAGCTTGTAAGCTAGAGTGCCCGCAGAAAGCAGTGGGCTCAGAATACATAGCTCTTGACCCCTACCTAATGGTGGCAGGTGGAAACTGTGACCAGATATTTTCAGTATGAGGAAAAATAAGCCAACATCAGCAGGCAGGCACTATGCAAAAATATATTAAATCTTTTAAAGAAAAATGACAAGCACCCAGAAATCAATCCTGAAAGCACAGAAATCTATAACCTAAACAACAGAGAATTCAAAATAGCTATTATGAAAAAGCTCAATGAATTACAAGAAAATATAGGTAACAATTCAATGAAATCAGGAATTTCTTCACAAAAGAGACTGAACTATAAAGAAAAACCAATCAGAAATGTTGGAGATGAAAAACACAACGGAGGAGATAAAGAAAAATCTGGAATCCTTAAAGAACAGAGCTGACAATATGGAGGAAAGAATTAGCAATATTAAGGACAGGAATGCAGAAATGCTCCAGATGGAGGAGAGAGAACTAAGACTAAAAAGAAATGAAGAAATTCTCTGAGAAATATCCAACTCAATTAGGAAATACAACATAAGAATTATAGGTATTCCAGAGGGAGAAGAGAGGGAAAAAGGAGCAGAGAGCTTGTTCAAAGAAATAATAGCTGAAAACTTCCCAAACCTGGGGAAGGACCTGGAAACACCAGTGAATGAAGTCACTGGATCTCCTAAATATATCAACATGAAATGACCCTCTCCAAGGCACATGGTAGTAAAAGTGGCAAAAGCCAATGACAAAGAAAAAACATTAAGGGCAGCTGGACAAAATAAATAAAGTACAAAGGAAGTCCTATCTGGTTTTCAGTCGATTTCTCAACAGAAACTCTACAGGCGAGGAGAGAGTAGAATGATATATTCAAAATTCTGAAAGACAAAAACTTTCAGCCAAGAACACTCTATGAAGAGAAAATATCCTTCAGATATGATGGAGAAACAATAACATTCCCAGATAAACAAAGTCTAAGGGAGTTCATCACCACAAGACCCCCACTACAAGAAATGCTCAGGAAGGCCCTCATGTCTGAAAAAAAAAAGAGAGAAACTGGATACAAAGCTTTAAGCAAGGAGGAAAATAAGTAGACAAAACCCAGAAAAATCGCAGTTCTCCATCAGACCGGGTTAGCAAACACTTAACTATAAAATCAAAGATTAAGGGAAGGAAAACACCAAAAATAAATATAACCTCATCACTTTAAACATAAAATCACAACACAAGATGCAATAAGTTGTGACAACAATAACTTAGAAGGGGAAGAGGAAATGGATCGAATTGACTTTGCCTAAGAAAATAAGAGGCCATCAGAAAATGGACTATCTCATCCACAAGATTTTTCATACAAACCTCATGGTAACCACTAACCAGATACTTAAAACAGAGTCACACACAATAAATAAAGACAAAACTAAGAGAATCATCATACAGAACTACCAAACCAGATTGGTAGACTGAAACACACAGGACGAGAAACAAAGGAAATGCAAAAGAACCAGAAAATGAGTGATAAAATAGCAACATTAAGCCCTCGTATATCAATAATCACCCGGAATGTAAATGGACTGAATTCTCCAATCAAAAGACATAGAGTGGCAGGATGGATTAAGAAACAAGACCCAAAAATATGCTGCCTCCAGGAAACACATCTCAACTCTAAAGACAGACAGACTCAGAGTGAAATGATGGAAGACAATTCTCCAAGCTAACGGCAAACAAAAGAGAGCAGGTGTTGCCATACTTATATAAAAAAAAGTAGACTTCGAGATAAAAAGGGTAATGAGAGACAAAGAGGGGCAATATACTATGATGAAAGGGACACTCCACCAAGAAGACATATCACTTATGAATATATATGCACCCTATACAGGAGCACCAAAGTACATAAAGCAACTATTAACAAACCTAAAAGGAGGTATTAACTACAACACAATAATAGTAGTGGATCTTAATACCCTACTTACATCAATGGATAGATCATCCAGACAAAAAGTCAAAAAGGAAATAGTGGACTTAAATGAAAAACGAGACGAGATGGACTTAACAGATATACAGAGAGCACTTCGTTCAAACACAGCAGATTATACATCCTTCTCAAGTGTGCAAGGAACATTCACAAGGATAGATCATGTACTAGGAAACAAGGCAAGCCTCTATAAATTGAAGAAGATTGAAATCTTAACAAGCATCTTTTCTAATCATAATGCTATGAAACTAGAAATCAACTACAAGAAAAAAACTGGGAAAGGGACAAAGATGTGGAGATTAAACAACATGCTACTGAACAACAAATGGATCATTGATAAAATTAAAGAAGAAAGCAAAAAATATCTGGAGACAAATGAAAATGAAAATACACCATACCAACTCATATGGGATGGAGCAAAAGCGGTCTTGAGAGGGAAACTCATAGCAATACAGGCCCACCTTAACATATAAGAAAAATCCAAAATAAGCAACCTTGAACTATGCCTAACAGATTTAGAAAAAGAAGAACAAACAAAGCCCAAAGTCAGCAGAAGGAGGGAAATAATAAAAATCAGAGCAGAAATAAATGAAATTGAAAACAACAACAACAAAAAGACAGCCAATGAAACAAACAGCTGGTTCTTTGAGAAGATAAAATTGACAAACCCTTAGCCAGACTCACTAAGAAAAAAAAGAGAGAAGGCTCAAATCAATAAAATTAGAAATGAAAGAGGAGAAATCATAACGGATACCACAGAAATACAAAGGATTATAAGAGAATACTACTAAAAGCTTTATGCCAACAAACTGGACAATCCAGAAGAAATGGATAAATTCTTAGACTCATACAACCTCCCAAGAAGAAATAGAGAATCTGAATAGACCAATCACAAGTAAAGAGATTGAAACAGTAATCAAAAACCTCCCCAAAAATAAAAGTCCAGGACCAGGTGGCTTCTCTGGAGAATTTTACCAAACATTCAAAGAAGTTTAATATCTATCCTTCTCAAACTATTCCAAAAAATAGAGGAAAATGGAACACTTCCTAACCTATTCTACGAGGCCAACATCACTCTGATACCAAAGCCAGACAAGGACAATGCGAACAAGGAAAACTACAGGCCCAAATCGCTGATGAACATAGATGCAAAAATCCTCAACAAAATATTGGCAAACCGAATACAGCAATACATCAAAAAGATCATACACCATGATCAAGTGGGATTTATACCAGGGACACAGGGATGGCTCAACATCTGCAAATCAATCAATGTGATACACAACATTAACAAAACAAGGAATAAAAACCACATGATCATCTCAATAGATGCAGAGAAAGCATTTGACAAAATCCAATATCCATTTATGATAAAAACTCTTGACAAAATGGGTATAGAAGGAAAGTACCTCAACATAATAAAGGCCAGATATGACAAACCCACAGCCAACATCATTTTCAATGGGGAAAAGCTGAAAGCCACCCCTCTGAGAACAGGAACAAGACAAGGGTGCCCACTCTTGCCACTCTTATTCAACACAGTACCAGAGGTTTTGGTCAGAGCAATTAGGCAAGAAAAAGGGATAAAAGGACTCCAAATAGGCAATGAAGAAGTGAAACTCTCGCTGTTTGCAGATGACATGATTTTATATATAGAAAACCCTAAAGAATCCACTGGAAAACTATTAGAAATAATCAACAACTACAGCAGAGTTGCAGGGTACAAAATCAACTTACAAAAACGAGTTGCATTTCTATAAGCTAATAACAAACTAACAGAGAACTCAAAAAGACCATCCCATTTACAATGGCAACAAAAAGCATAAAATATCTAGGAATAAACTTAACCAAGGAGGTGAAAGACCTATACAATGAAAACTATAAGACATTATTGAAAGAAATTGATGATGACATAAAGAAGTGGAAAAATATCCCATGAACATGGATTGGAAGAATAAACATAGTTAAAATGTCCATACTACCTAAAGCAATTTACAGATTCAATGCAATCCCAAACACAATCCCAATGACATTCTTCATGAAAATAGGACAGAGAATACTAAGATTCATATGGGGCAAAAAAAGACCCTGAATACCTAAAGCAATCCTGAAAAAAGAACAAAGCTGGAGGCATCACAATTTCTGACTTCAAAATATACTACAAAGCCACAGTAATCAAAAGAGCATGGTGCTGGTACAAAAACAGACACAGAGATCAATGGAGCAGAATTGAAAGCCCAGAAATAAAACCACACATCTACAGACAGCAAATCTTCAACAAAGGAGCTAAGAATATACAATTGAGAAAGGAAAGTCTCTGCAATAAATGGTGCTGGGAAAACTGGACAGCAACATGCAAAAGAATGAAAGTAGACCAGTTTCTTTCACCATACACAAAAATTAACTCGAAATGGATCAAAGACCTGAAGGTGAGACTTGAAACTATAAAACTCCTGGAAGAAAATATAGGCAGTACACTAATTGACATCGGTCATAAAGGGATCTTTTCAAAGTCCATGTCTACTCAGACAAGGGAAACAAAAGAAAAAACAAACAAGTGGGACCTTATCAGACTAAAGAGCTTCTACAAGGCAAATGGAAACCAGGATCAAAATGAATAAACAACCCACCAGCTGGGAGAAAATATTTGCAAATTGTTTGTCCAACAAGGGATTAATCTCAGTAATATATAAAGATCTCATACAACTGAGCAACAAAAAAACAAACAACCTGATCAAAAAATGGGCAGAGGATATGAACAGACATTTTTCCAAGGAAGAGATATAGATGGCCAATAGACACATGAAAAGATGTTCAAATCACTAATCATCAGGGAAATGCAAATCAAAACTACACTAAGATATCACCTTACACCGGTTAGAATGGCTATAATCACAAAGACAAATAACAAATGCTGGAGAGGTTGTGGAGAAACGGGGACCCTCATTCACTGCTGGTGGGAATGCAAACTGGTGCAGCCTCTATGGAAAACAGTATGGAGAGTCCTCAAAAAATTAAAAATAGAAATACCATATGATCCAGCAATCCCACTCTTGGGCATCTACCCAATGGACATGAAATCAACCATCACAAGAGGCGTATGCACCCCTATGTTCATTGCAGCATTATTCACGATAGCCAAGAAGTGGAAGCAACCCAAGTGTCCCTCGACTGATGATTGGTTAAAGAAGATGTGGTATATACATACAATGGAATACTACTCAGCCATAAGAAAAGACACAATTGTCCCATTTGCAACAACATGGATGGACCTAGAGGGTATTATGTTAAGTGAAATAAGCCAGAGAGAGAAGGACAGACACTGCATGAACTCACTCATATATGGAATATAAATGAACACATAGACAGAGAGAACTGATTGGTGGTTACCAAGGGGAAGGGGGGTGGGGGTGGGCACAAGGGGTGAAGGGTTACACCCACAAGGTGTCGGACAAACAAAAATGTACAACTAAAACCTCACAGTGTTATAAACTATTAAGACATCAATAAAAAAAATTTGAAAAGAAAAAGAAAAAAAAATCACATGATCATCTCAATATACACAGAGAAAGCATTTGACAAGACACAGCATCCATTTATGATAAAAATCTCTCAATAAAACGGGTATAGAACGGAAGTACCTCAACATAATAAAGTCCATATATGATAAACCCACAGCTAATATCATCTTCAATGGTGAAAAACTGAAAGCTACCCCTCTCAGAACAGGAACCAGATAAGGATGCCCACTTTCACCACTCCTATTTAACACAGTATTAGAAGTCCTGGCTAGAGCAACCAGGCAAGAAGAAGAAATAAAAGGGATCCAAATCAGAAAGGAAGAAGTGAAACTGTCATTATTTGCAGATGACATGATTCTATATACAGAAAACCCTAAAGAATCCACCAAAAAATTTCTAGAAATAATAAATGAATATGGTAAAGTTGCAGGATACAAAATCAACATATGAAAATCAGTTGCACTTCTATACACTAACAATGAAGTAACAGAAAGAGAAATTAAGAATACAATCCCATTTACAATTGCAACAAAAAGAATAAAATACCTAGGAATAAACTTAACCAAAGAGGTGAAAGATCTGTACACTGAAAATTATAAAACATTGTTGAAAGAAACTGAGGAAAACACAAAGAAATGGAAAGATATTCTATGCTCTTGGATTGAAAGAACTAACATAGTTAAAATGTCCATACTTTCTAAAGCAATCTACAGATTCAATGCAATCCCTATCAAAGTTCCAACAACATTTTTCACAGAAATAGAAAAAAGAATCCTAAAATTTATATGGAACAACAAAAGACTCCAAATAGCTAAAGGAATACTGAGAAAAAAAGAACAAAGCTGGAAGAATCACACTCCCTGATCTCAAAATATACTACAAAGCTATAGTAACCAAAACAGCATGGTACTGGCACAAAAACAGACACACAGATCAATGGAATAGAATCGAGAGCCCAGAAATAAACCTACACATCTATGGACAGATAATTTTCAACAAGGGAGCCAAGAACATACAATGGAGAAAGGAAAGTTTCTTCAACAAATGATGTTGGGAAAACTGGACAGCCACATGCAAAAAAATGAAAGTAGACCATTATCTTACACCATACACAAAAATTAACTCAAAATGGATCAAAGACTTGAATGTAAGACATGAAACCATGAAACTCTAGAAGAAAACATAGGGAGTACACTCTTTGACATTGGTCTTAGCAACATATTCTTAAGTACCGTGTTTGACCGGGCAAGGGAAACAATGGAAAAAATAAACAAATGGGACTACATAAAACTAAAAATCTTCTACACAGCAAAGGAAACCAACAACAAAACTAAAAGACAACCTAACAATTGGGAGAAGATATTTGCAAACCATATATCTGAAAAGGGGTTTAATCTCCAAAATTAAAGAACTCATACATCTCAACAACAAAAAGACTGACAACCCAACTAAAAAATGGGCAACAGACCTGAACAGACATTTCTCCAAAGAAGATACACAGATGGCCAACAGGCACAGGAAAAGATGCTCAACATCATTAACTATCAGGGAAATGCAAATCAAAACTACAATGAGATATCACCTCACGCCCGTCAGAATGGCCATAATTAACAAGACAGGAAACAAGTGTTGGAGAGGATGTGGTGAGAAGGGAGCTCTCATACACTGCTGGTCGGATTGCAAACTGGTGCAGCCACTATGGAAAACAGTATGGAGATTCCTCAAAAAATTGAGAATAGAACTACCATACAATCCAGCTATTCCACTGACGGGTATTTATCCAAAGAACATGAAAACACCAATATGTAAAGATACATGCACCCGTGTGTTCATTGCAGCATTGTTCACAATAGCCAAGACTTGGAAGGAACTTAAGTGCCCATCAAGGGACGAAGGGATAAAGAAGATGTGGTGTGTATATATATACATATATATATATATATATATATGTATATATATGCACAATGGAATACTACTCAGCCATAAGAAACGATGAAATCCAGACACTTGTGACAACCTGGATGGACACTGAGGGTATTGTGCTGAGCGAAATAAGTCAGAGGGAGAAGGTCAAACACTGTATGATGAAGCTCATAAGTAGAAGATAAAAATAACAAGAAAACAAACACATAGAAACAGAGATTCGATTGGTGGTTACCAGAGGGGAAGTGGACAGAGAGGAAGGTAAAAGGGATGATTAGGCACATGTGTGTGGAGATGGATTGTAATTAGTATCTGGGTGGTGAACATGATGTTATCTATGCAGAAATACAAGTATAATGATGTACACCTGAAATTTATACAATGTTATAAACCATGTTACTGTAATAAAAAATAAATTTAAAAAAATTCACTGACCATTTATTTGATATGGAGACTTTTCTTATATAGTATGATTATGGGGTCTTATCAATTACAAGTTAATTCTAATATGAAAATTCAATTCAGTTGGTCATTACATACAAAAAGTATCAACATTATGTCACACGTATGTTTCAAAAACAAAACTGAGAAATTTCCCATCACAGCTGAATATAGATGATTGATAAAATTAGTCAAGATAGTGATGTGTGCATTACTAGGGCAAAAACTTCCTAGATGAGCCATGGGGTTAATTACCAAGGAAAATCAATGAAGTACGACTGGTTAGTATTTCAAGACCATAGATAGTTCTTATTCCTTTGCTGACTTTAAATGTTTAATTAATTCTTCAACGTAAGTGAAATGGACCCCTAGAAAACATTAGACAAAACTTAATCTATAATTTATAGAAGGATGAATACAAATCATTTTGAACTTTTTAAAATTCTCACATCCCTAATTAATATTCATGAGGATAATTTCACAAAAGCAGTTACAAAACTATGCCAGAGAGGGCATGGAAATATATAGCCATGCCAGTGGAAGAGGCAGGAAACTTATCTCTCCCCAAAATGGAAGACAAGTTCAAAACAAACATTTCCTAAATAATAGTTTCATAATATTTTAATTAAATTATTCATTACTCAGAAATTACACTGTGGAGAAACAGATAATGTTGCACAAAGGCCGAGTTCATTTGTTCTGGACAGGTGGCCAGTCTGCAGCTCTGTGTCAGCAGCCAAACCCACCCACAATAGCCCTAAAGACGATTATGCAAATGCCAGTCAACATAGCTATTTTCCCAGGAACAGGAAAAGGGCTCCCAGTAGAAGCTATAATTGTTTCGCAGTCATGTGGAAAAATAAGCAGGTTTTTTTTTTTTTTGCTGGAGGCAGAGTGTTTTCATTAAGGGCATTACTACAATATACGTGAGACAGATAAACATATACACACGTCACGAAAAACATGAAGGAACCTTAAATGCGTATACTAAGTGAAAGTAACCAATCTGAAAAGGCTACATGCTGTATGTATGACTTGGAGTGGGGAGGTGTCAGGGTGTCGGGGTGTGTGAGTGTGTGTGTGTGTGTTTGAGGTATATATTTATCAAATATCATACACAGCTTATTCCATCCTCTTGCCCAAGCTCTGTTTGCCAAGCAGCTCTGCCTTCTTCTCAATACCAAATCTCCTCTATTGGTTACATCGTCCCTTGCCAAAAGATATATACAGAAATATATTAACTTTTGATCACTGCCATCTTAAAAGCACAAGATGGCAAAGCTGGGATAAGAACCATTCTTACTCCCTATATGTAAAGCATTTTTTTTTTTTATCCAGGGGCATAATAAAACAGGCTGAAGATGGAAATCCATCGATTTGAAGTACGCCACTAACAAGGGAACCATTCCCTAGCATTTATTAATTAATTCTATGTTATCAAAGTTTTTTGGGTTTTGTTTTTGATTTTAAGTAAAGTCATCAGATTCCTTAGTTTCTAAGTGGCAGTTTTAAAGTTACCTGCTCTAATACCTGATTTTACAATTCTCTCTGGAATTAAAGTTACTTCAAATATTATTGCTGTTGGATTTTTTATTCTATAGGATTCAAAAACAGTATTTTTTTTCCCTTTTTCTTACCTCTCTTGCCCTGCTCACCCCTCACTTCCCTCCTCTGTAAGAGAAAGGGACATTACCTGCTTTATTTAGTAAAAGGCATAAGATGCTA
This sequence comes from Tapirus indicus, assembly GCA_031878705.1. Lineage (NCBI taxonomy): Eukaryota > Metazoa > Chordata > Mammalia > Perissodactyla > Tapiridae > Tapirus > Tapirus indicus. The sequence continues at coordinate 28,289,762 of CM062924.1, forward strand.
CTACTTTCTCTATCTACAAGGAACTCAACAGATTCTGGAACTTATATGTTATGCTAGAAAATGTGACCAAATCCTTCTGCTCTAAATTCATTTAAGGGAGGATTTTTCTCAAATGCTTAGAAACAGAGATTATGATATTCTCCACAGATGTCAAACATATTATTTTAAAATAAAACATTACAAATTTTTAAATGTTTAATACATGTAACTGTCAAGATTAAACCAACCGTAACTAGATAACTTCTTTAACATTAATAGTGTTACTGATAAGAGATTTAGTTAATATAAACTCCACTGTCCATGAAACAAATTAACATTCAAAACTCTTTTAAAAATGATCATGAGGGGGCCAGCCCAGTGGCGTAGTGGTTAAGTTCGCACGCTGCGCTTCGGCAGCCTGGGGTTTGCAGGCTTGGATACTGGGTACGGACTGATGCACCGCTTGTCAAGCCATGCTGTGGTGGCGTCCCATATAAAGTAGAGGAAGATGGACACAGATGTTAGCCCAGGGACCAGTCTTCCTCAGCAAAAAGAGGAGGATTAGCAACGGATGTTGGCTCAGGGCTAATCTTCCTCACACACACACAAAAATGATCATGAAACAAATTAACATTCAAAACTCTTTTTAAAATGATTTAGCACGAGTTTTGAAATGATTGTTCCTTCTGGTAAACTCTCACAAAGTACTTTGCTTATGTCTTTTATAGCACTTATCATATCCTTATTGTAACACATTCATTCATTGATTCATTCATTCCTTGGTCCTAAATTCAAATAGAAGAGTAAGTCACAGTCTCTACCCTCAAGGAACTAACACTCTAGTGACAGAAATATCTGATTTTTCAAAAATGTTTTCAGTCCATTCAGATGTAGGTATAGAGTAGACAAACACACAAGCTGAGTACATTTACTGTTCAAAAACATTCCCTACCATCCCACTAGGGTGACTAAGGGAAAAAAAAAAAAGACAGATAATACCAAGTGTTAGCGAGAATATGAAGAAACTAGAACCCTCACACATCACTGGTGAAAATGTAAAATGGTGCAGCCACTTTGGAAGACAGTTTGGCAGTTCCTGAAAATGTTAAACATAGAGTTATACCAAATGGCCGAGCAATTCCACCCCTAATTGTACACTCAAGAAAACTGAAAATGATCCACTTAAAAACTTGTACATGAATGCTCATAGTAGCACTATTCCATAATAGCCCCAAAGTGAAAACAACCCAAATGTCCTCAACTGATGAATGGGTAAACAAAATGCAGTATATCCATAGATATATTCATTCAATGGGATATTATTTAGCAATAAAAGGAAAGAAGTACTGATACCTGCTAAAACATGGATGAACCTTGAAAACAGCATGTTAGGTAAAAGAAGCCTGTCACAAAAGACCACATATTGTATGATTCAATTTATATGAAATGTCTGGAATACGCAAATCCATCGAGACAAAAAGTAAATTGGTGGTTGCCCAGGGCTGGGGAGATTGATGGGGAAATAGAAAGTGATTATTCATGAGTACAAGGTTTCTCTTTGGGGTGATAAAAACGTTCAAAAGTTGATTGTAGTGATGGTTGCACAACTCTGTGAATATACCAACCACCAGTGAATTGTACACTTTAAAAGGGTAAATTGTATGGCATGTGAATTATATCTCAATAAGGCTGTTATTAAAAATATATATGCAGGAGTTTTTCCCCCTGCCTCTCTCTAAGGAAGTAGTATACTTTTCCATTCCCGGTGACATCAGGCTTGGCCTTGTGACTTGCCTTGGATGAAGAAATGTGAGTAGAAATGATGTATATACTTCTTCCAAGCAGAAGTTTTACAAGTTAGAATATGGTTTGCCACGCTCTCATTTTCATTTACAAATATTCCAGATAGAGGCTATTTCATCAGACTGAGTCCCAGAATGAAGATGATGTGACAACAATGTGGGGCTAAGACATAGTCAATCCACAACAGATTTATAAAATAAAAAAATATAAACCTTTGTTTTTGTAAGCCATTGGGATTTTAGGTTTGTTTGCTACCACAGAGTCTTGCCTAAGGTGCATAGACTTTTTATATATTATGACAACATGATGCCATAACAATTAGCAAGATATTTCAGAATATTATTTATTTTATCTTTTTTTGTGTGTGAGGAAGACTAGCCCTGAGCTAACATCTGTTGCCAATCCTCCTCTATTTTTTTTGCTGAGGAAGACTGGCCCTGGGCTAACAACCGTGCCCATCCTCCTCTACTTTATATGGGACGCCGCCACAGCATTGCTTGACAAGCGGTGCGTCAGTTTGTGCCCGGGATCCGAACCTGGGAACCCTGGGCCACCGAAGCGGAGCACGCGAACTTAACCACTACGCCACTGGGCCAGGCCTATCTTATCTTTTTATTTCAATTTTGTGCATGCTTTCAATATGCATAATGTATTAGTACGGGGTAGGCCACTTAAAAAGTTTGGAAACCATTTCCTTGATTACTGAGGACCTATATCTAATCTATTATTCTGTCAGACTCATGGTATAACTTGCCCAGTGCTGTTTTGTTTCTGACAGTGGCACCACACAGGGTACAACAGGGGCTTAATAAATATGCCTCAAATGAATAAATATCCTTCCAAATATCAATAACAATACATTAGGACCAGGGCAGGAATATAAAATTCAAACTAATAGGTGAGTTAGAGGAGCAGCATTAAATAAACCAAGAGGCCCAGTAACCAGCCTGGGTAGAAGCCTACACAAAGGAAAACAATTAATACAGGTTTCCTCCACAGTTTGCACAAAATAATCAGAATAGCTAAAATTAAAAAGATTATGGGGCCGGCCCAGTGGCATAGTGGTTAAGTTCACATACTCCACTTTGGTGGCCCAGGGGTCGTGGTTTCAGATCCTGGGCATGGACCTATGCACCACTTATGAAGCCATGCTGTGGCAGCATCCCACATACAGTAGAGGAAGATGGGCACGGATGTTAGTCGAGGGCCAATTTTTCTCAGCAAAAAGAGGAGGATTGCCAACAAATGTTAGCTCAGGGCTAATCTTCCTCATCCCCCCCCCCAAAAAAGATTAAAAATATCAAGAGTTGTAAATATATGGAACAAGTGGAATTCCCATATGCTGCTGGTGGGAGTGCAAATTGGACACCAACTCTGAAAAACTGTTTGGCCATATCTACTAACAATAAGGAGATGCATACCCTATGACCCAGTAATTCCTCTCCCAGGTATACACCCAACTGAAACATACACAAATTTTCATGTATGGAAATGTTCAAAGCAACACTCTTCATAATTGTCAAAAACTGAAATAAACCAAGTGTCCATCATCAGAACAAATAAATAAATTTTGGTAATTTATACAATGAAATACTTCTTACTTACATTGCACAACACATATGAATCTCACAAACATAATGTTGACCAAAAGAAGCCAGATCAAGAGTACTTACTGTATGATTCCATTTATAAATAAGTTCAAAAACAGGCAAAACAAACCTAGCTGCCAGAAGTCAAGATAATAATTAGCTTTTGGGGGCTTAGTGACAGGAATGGGCAAAGAGAGGCTTCTGGGGTGCTAAAATGTTGTAGTTCTTCATCCGGGTAGTGGCTGACAAAGGGTATGTCAGCTTCCACTAGTGACTGTGCACATGTCTGTACATATATATATTTCAATTAAAAAATGTTAAAAAAAGAAACACACTTCTAAATAACCCATCAGTCCAAGGAGATATCACAATGGAAGTCAGAAAATATCTTCAACTGAATAAATAAACACTCCATAAGAAGACTTGTGGAATGCTATTAATGCAATAGGTAGAGAGAAACATATATCCTTAAATATACTTGAAAAGAGGAAAGTCTGAAAATCAACAATTCAAGCATTCCCCCCTCCTCCAAAAAGTTAGAAAAAGAACAGCTGACTAATCCCAAAGAAAACAGAAGAAAGGAAATAAAAGATAAAAACATAAATGAATCAACAGAAAACATATAAAACTCCAGGGGGACACAGTCATGGGGGGACCCCACAATACTGTGATATTTATTTCCAGAAGCTCGACCAGGTTCCCACAGTAAATAGAGAAAAATCCCCTTGTGCTCCCAGGATGGGAGGGGGAAAGGAACCATTTTGAATATGCCAGGGCACTCTGTCCTTGTTAACAAGGCCTGCCCTTAGGAGGAACTAGTTAACCAAACTCTAACCTGCTGAAGTATTATCATAGCCAAACTGTCCTGGGGTGGGGAAGAAATACCGAATTCCAGTCAGGTGAGCCTTTCCATGTGGGAGAAGGGAAATACCCAACTTCAGTCCACTCTAGCCATCCTTTCCCACCTAACGGAGGAGAAAAAAACCTGACAAACACTAGTGAAGTTCATAGTCCAGGGGCACTAGAAGACTGAGACCAAATCATAGGACTACAGAATGCTTCCCCTCCCCCTACACCTTACCACCACACTACTAAAGGCCTATGTACAGCAGTTCCTTTTACCTGGTCCAACAAGAAAAAATTACAAGGCATACTAAGAGACAAAAAACACATGGGAAGAGACAGAGCCAGCATCAGAACCAGACATGGCAGGGATGGTGGAATTATCAAACTGAGAATTTAAAACAACTATGATTAATATGCCATGGGCTCTAATGAATAAAGAAAACAGCATCCAAGAACAGATGGGTATTGTAAGCAGAGAGAAGGAAATCCTAAGACACAAACAAAAAGAAATGTTAGATAAAAACCACTGTAAGAGAAATGAAGAAAGCTTTGATGGCTTACTAGTAGACTGGACACAGTTGACAAAGGAATTTCTGAGCTTGAGGATGTATCAACAGATACTTTGAAAATTGAAAAGCAAAGAGAACAAAGACTGAAAAATACAGAACAGAATATCCAAGGACTATGGGGTAACTACAAAAGGTGTAACATATGCATAATGGGAATACTACAAGGAGAAGAAAGAGAAAGGAACTAAAGAAATACTTCAAACAATAATGACTGGGAATTTCCTCAAATTAATGTCAAAACCAAACCACAGATCCAGGAAGCTCAGAGACACTCAGCAGGATGAATGACAGAAAAACTACAGCTAGTCATATCATTTTCAAACTACAGAAAATCAAAGGTAAAGAAAAAATCCTGAAAGAAGCCAGGGTGAAAAAAAATACCTTACCTATAGAGGAACAAAGACAAGAATTACAACAGACTTCTCCACAGAAAGCACACGAGCAAAAAGAGAGTGAAATGAAATGTTTAAAATGTTGAGAGAGAAAAGAACACCAACCTAGAGTTCTGTAATCTGCAAATTATTCTTCAAAAGTGAAGGAGAAATAAAGACTTTCTCAGACCAACAGAACTAGAGGGAATGTGTTGCCAGTACTTTCAGGCAGTAATTTCTGCCTTGCAAGAAATGTTAAAAGAATTTCTTTAGAGAGAAAGAAATTGATATAGGTCAAAACTCAGATCTACATACAGAAAGGAAGACCATCAAAGAAGGAATAAGTGAAGGTAAAGTGAAAACTTTCATTTTTCTTATTCTTAATTGATCTAACATATCAGTCTGTTCAACATAATAGCAACCATGTATTCTATTGTGTATACTTAGGTATATATCTTATGTAGCTTATATATAAGTGAAATGAATGACAGTAATGGTACAAGGGATTGGAGGGAGGAATCAGAATTATTTTGTCATTATACTCACACTACCTGCGAAGTGGTATAGTGTTATTTGAAAGTGGACTTGGATTGGTTGTAAATGTACATTGCAAATTCTAGGGCAACCACTAAAAAAAGTTAAAAAACAAAACAAAACAAAACAAAAAAATATATATATATATATATATCACTGATATGCTAAGAAAGGAGGGAAAATGCAATCATACTAAATGCTCAGTTAAAACCAAAAATGCAGGATAAGGGGGATGAAGATGGCAGCATAGGAAGAGCCTGAACTTACCTCCTTCCACAGACACAACAAATATACAGCTACAACAAATATACAGCTACATATGGATCAATTTCCCCTGAAAAGAAACTGAGAGCTAGCTGGTACCACAACAAAAGATAAAAAGGACCACATCGAGACGGGTAGGAGAGGCAGAGAAATGCTCTTGCCAAATACCCCACCCCCAGTGTGGCGGCACACAATAAGGGTGGATCTCACCAGACAGGAACTTGTCCTGGAGGAGTGAGGGGCTGGCACCCCATGTCGGGCAGGCACTCCAGCCCCTGGGATCTGCACAGGAGAGACGAGCCTCCAAAACACCTGGCTTAGAAGACAAATGGGGCTGACAGCCAAGGGTCTCAAAGTGCTACAGGAAACTGAGATTCCCCTCTTAAAGGGCTGGCATTTAGTCTCACTGGCCCCGAGACTCAGTGAAATAGCAGTAGTTTGAAACATGCCAAGACTATAGGTTAAGGAGATTCATTTGTGAATTTAAAAGCATTAGCTGGAGGGGTGGGGGACATTGGAAACACTCCGCAGGGATGAGTCACTGACAGACGCCATTGTTAACACTCCTCGCCTAATGTGCCAGCACAGGTGGATGAGTTCAGACGTGGGGCGAGCAGTTGTGGCATTCTCCTGCCCTTGCTGAACCCGGAGAGATCCGGCAGTTGCAGCACTCCCTCACTCTGTGGCTGGGGCAGGCAGGCAAAAAAGGATGAAGCATTCTCCTGCTCCCTAGCTAAAATCTGTAAGCACAGGTGGCAGCAACTGTAACAAAAGACAAAGAAGGGCATTATATAATAATAAAAGAGTCAATCCAACAAGAGGATATAACATTTGTAAATATTTATGCACCTAATGTAGGAGTACCTACATATATAAAGCAAATACTAACGGACATAAAGGGAAAAACTGACATTAATAAAATAGTAAAGGGGACTTTAATACCCCACTTACATCCATTTAAAACCCACTTACCAAGGATAGATCTTCCAGACACAAAATCAATAAGGAAACATCAGCCTTAAATGACACACTAGACCAGATGGACTTAATAGATATATACAGAACATTCCATCCAAAAACTGAAGAATACACATTCTTTTCAAGTGCACACGGAACATTCTGGAGGACAGATCACATGAGGCCACAAAACAAATCTCAATAAATTTAAGAAGACTGAAATCATATCAAGCATCTTTTCCGACCACAATGGTATGAAACTAGAAATCAATTACAAGAAGAAAACTGAAAAAAAACAATACATGGAGACCAAACAACATGCTACTAAACAACCAATGGGTCAATGAAGAAATCAAAAATACCTTGAGACAAATGAAAATGGAAACACAACTTTCCAAAATCTATGGGACACAGCAAAAGCAGTTCTAAGTGGGAAGTTCACAGTGATACAGGCCTACCTCAAGAAACAAGAAAAATCTTAACTAAACAATGTAACTTTACACCTAAAGGAACTAGAAAACAGAGGAAGAAACAAAGCCCAAAGTTACTGGAAGAAAGGAAATAATAAAGATCAGAGTAGAAATAAAAGAAATTGAGAATAAAAAACAATAGAAAAGATCAATCAAACTAAGAGGTGGTTCTTTGAAAAGATAAACAAGATTGATAGACCTTTGGCTAGACTCATCAAGAAAAAAAGAGAGAGGGCCCAAATAGATAAAATCGGAAATGAAAGAAGAGAAGTTACAACTGATACCACAGAAATACAAAGAATCATAAGAGACTACTATGAACAATTGTATGCCAACAAATTGAACAACCTAGAAGAAATGGATAAGTTCCTAGAAACACACAATCTTCCAAGACTGAATCATCAAAAAACAGAAAATCCAGGAGGCCAGCCTGGGGTTCACAGGTTCAATCCCAGGCACAGACCTACACACCACTCATCAAGCCATGCTGTGGCAGCATCCCATATACAAAATAGAGAAAGATGGGCACAGATGTTAGCTCAGGGCTAATCTTCCTCAGCAAAAAGAGGAAGACTGGCAATGGATGTTAACTCAGGACCGATCTTTCTCACCAAAAAAATTTAGAAAATCTGAATAGACCAATTACTATAATGAAATTCAATCAGTAATTTTAAAACTCCCATAAACAAAAGTCCAGGACCAGATGGCTTCACAGGTGAATTCTACCAAACATTTAAAAAAGAGTTAATACCTATCCTACTAAACTTCTCCCCCAAAATTAAAGAGGAATTACTGCTTCCAAACTCATTTTACAAGGCCAGCATTACTCTGATACCAAAACCAGACAAAGAAACCATAAAAAAAGAAAATTACAGGCCAATACCCTGGATGAACATAGACACAAAAACCCTCAAAAATATTAGCAAACCAAATTCAACAATACATTGAAAGGAACATACACCATGATCAAGTGGGATTTATCCCAGGGATGAAAGGATGGTTCAATTTCTGCAAACCAATCAATGTGATACACCACATTAACAAAACAAAGAATAAAAATCATAAGACCATCTCAATACATGCAGAAAAAGCATTTGATACAATTCAACATCCATTTATGATAAAAACTCTCAACAAAGTGGGTATAGAGGGAATGAACCTCAACATAATAAAGGCCATACATGACAAACCCTCAGCTAACCCCATACTCAGTGATGAAAACTGAAAGCTATCCCTCTCGGAACAAGACAAGGATGCTCACTATCCCCACTTTTATTGAACACAGGACCGGAAGTCCTAGCCACAGCAATTAGGCAAGAAAAAGAAATAAAAGGCAATGAAATTGGAAAGGAAGTAAAACTGTCACTATTTGCAGATGACATGATACTATATATAGAAAACCCTAAAGACTCCATCAAAAAAATTTTAGAACTAATAAATTTCATAAAGTTGCAGGATACAAAATTAATATGCAGAAATCTGTGGCATTTCTATACACTAATAATGATCTTTCAGAAAGAGAAATTAAGAAAATAATCCCCTTTACAATTGCATCAAAAAGAACAAAATATCTAGGATTAAATTTATCCAAGGAGGTGAAAGATTGTACTCTGAAAACTGTCAGACATTGACGAAAGAAATTGAAGATGACAAAAATAAATGGAAAGACACAGTGTGTTCAAAGTTTGGAAGAATTAATATTCTTAAAATGGCCATGCTACCCAAAGCAATCTACAAATTCAATGTAATTCCTACCAAACTACCAATGGCATTTTTCACAGAACTGTAACAAAGAATCCTAAAATTTGTAATGGAACCACAAAAGACCCCAAACAGCCAAAGCAATATTGAGACACAAGAACAAAGCTGGAAGTATCACATTCTCTGATTTCAAACTGTATGGTACTGGCATGAAAACAGACATATAGATCAATGGAACAGAATAGAGAGCCCACAAATAAACCCAGGCATATATGGTCATTTAATCTATGACAAAGGAGGCAAGAATATACAATTGAGAAAAGACAGTCTTTTCAATAAATGGTGCTGAGAAAACTGGAGAGCCACATGCCAAAGAATAAACCTGCACCACTATCTTAGACCATACACAAATTAAATTCAAAATGTATTAAAGACTTGAATGTGAGACCTGAAAGCATAAAACTCTTAAAAGAAAACATAGACAGTATGCTCTTGGACATCAGTCAGTAATATTTTTTTGGACCTGTCTCCTCAGGCAAGGGCAACAAAAACAAAAATAAACAAATGGAACTACATCAAACTAAAAAGCTTTTGCATAGCAAAGAAAACCATCAACAAAATGAAAAGGCAACCTACTGAATGGGAGAAGATATTTACAAATCATCTATCTGATATGGGGTTAATACCCAAAATATATAAAGAATTTATACAACTTAATATCAAAACAACAAACCGTTAAAAATGGGCAGAGAACCTGAATAGACGTATTTCCGAAGACATACAGATCGCCAAAAGGTACATGAAAAGATGCTCAACATCACTAATCATCAGGGAAATGCAAATCAAAACCACAATGAGATATCACCTCATACCAGTAAGAATGGCTATTATCAAAAACACAAAAAATAACAAGTGTTGGCAAACATGTAGAGAAACGGGAACTCTCGTACACTGTCGGTGGGAATGCAAACTGGTGCAGCCACTATGGAAAAGAATATGGAGATTTCTCAAAAAACTAAAAACAGAAATACCAAATGACCCAGCTATACCACTACTGGGTATTTATCCAAAGAACTTGAAATCAACAATTCAAAGAGACTTATGCACCCCTATGTTTACTGCAGCATTATTCACAATAGCTAAGACATGGAAGCAACCCGAGTGCCCATCGACAGATGAAAGGATAAAGAAGATGGGATACACACACACAGACACACACACATATATACACCCCACACATATATACACACATACACAATGGAATACTACTCAGCCATAAAAAAGGACAAAATCATCCCATTCACAACAACATGGATGGATCTTGAGGGTATTATGTCAAGTGAGATAAGCCAGTCAGAGAAAAGACAAACACCATATGATTTCACTCATATGTGGAGGTTAAACAAATACATAAACAAAGAACAGATTAGTGGTTACCAGAGGGGAAGGGGGTGGGTAGGTGGGCATAAGGGGTAAAGGGGCACATATATATCATGACTGACAAATAATAATGTACAACTGAAATTTCGCAATGTTAGAAACTATTATGACACCAATAAAAAAATTAAAAATAGAACTACCATACAATCTAGTAATTCCATTTCTGGGTATTTACCTGAAGGAAACGAAAACACTAATTTGAAACAATATATGCACCCCTATGTTCACTGCAGCATTATTTACAATAGCCAAGACATGGAAGCAACCTAAGTGTCCATCAACAGTTGAAAGGATAAAGAAGATGGGGTGTGTGTATATATATATATATATATGGAATATTATTCAGCCATAAAAAAGAATGAAATCTTGCCATTCACAACAACATGCATGGATCTAGAGGGTATTATGTGAAATAAGTGAAATAAGTCAGACAGAGAAAGACAAATACCATATGATTTCACTCATATGTGGAAGATAAACAAACACATAGATGCTGGCACAACTGGGTATCTATATGTGAAAAATGAAACTGAACCTCTACTTCATACTATACACTAAATCAATTCCAGATAAATTATGGATCTAAAATACTATACAGATCTAAATATACTATAAAACTTTTGGAAGAGGATGTTGGAGAACATTTTTTGTTTGATGGAGAATAACCATAAAACAAAAGATTAATAAATTCAACTATATTAAGATGAAGACCTTCTGCTTATTAAAAGCCACCTTTGTTTATTAAAAGGGACCATGGGTCTCTTGCATTTATGCACGTCTTGTAAGCAGAGGCAATGACTGCCTTTATTCCAAACAATTTCCTTAAGGACGTCTGTATAACAAACAGCCTTGAAGGATAGAAATAGTTCTCCCTATGGAGTAAAAGGCAGGTTTGGTTACTGTCCAGTATAATAAAGATAATGGCTCTCTCCAGGACAAAGGTCAGATTTGCTTACTGTCCATTATAAAAGATTGAGGTTCCCTAGCTAGGGGTTCCTCGCCATAACACAACCCACTGTGGCATTTGGCCCTTTTTGCATTGCCCGGTGGAAACTGGGGCTTGGGGAACCAGCACCCAAATGCTGACTCTCTGGCTAGTGCTATTGCCATGAACAATAAAGTCTCTTGTGTCTGACCCAGCAGTCTTGTTTCTTCTTCCAACATCCAGGAAACTTCTTAGCTAAAATCTCAGACCCTTCATAATTTTTGACAACTATTCCAAGAGTGAATTAAAAAGAAAAAACCACAATCCACACAGTGGGAGAAGATATTTTAACCCATGTTGCCAAGTCTTTTATTCCAAATATATACAGAACTCCTGTAAATCAATAAGAAAAAGAAATACAAATTAATGGAAAAGAGTTAAATACTTGAAAAGGGTCTTCACAAAAGAGGATATATCCATATCGTCAAAAAACATTTTAAAAGATTTTCAATCCATTATTTAATAAGGGAAATGCAAATAAAAGCAAATAAGATACCATTTCACACCCCCCAGACTGGCAAATATTTAATCTTACAATATTAAGTGAGCTGACAATGTATGATATGGGAGCTCACACACACTCCTGGTATACAGTAATTGCTACAACTACTTTGAGAAATTATCTAGTAAAACTGAAGATACATTTAAGCTTATGATTCAGCAATACTCCTCCTAACACATGATACAGAAAAACTCATGTACATGTACAACAGGAGACAGGTACACAAATGATCATAGCAACATTTTTCATAAAAACCAATACATGGAAACAACTCAAATATCTATCAACAGTATATTATGGTATATACTGTTCAAATATATACACAACAAATATATTGTGGTATATACAGACAATAGAAAACTACACAGCAGTGAAAATGAACAAATTATAAAAACATGGCTTGAATCTTATAAATAGGATGATGTAAGACTCAAAGAATATATTTAGTGTGATTCCATTTACATAAAGTTCAAAAACAGGAATAACTAGGCTATATTCTTTAAGGATGCATACATAGCTATGAAAAAAAGCAACAATTACCATATGTCAGAATAGTAGTTACTTCTGGAGGCAAGTAAAGAGGATATTAAAAAAAAAAAAAACACAGGGAGCTTCCAGGGTACTGGCAATTTTCTATTTCTTTACTTAGATGGCGATTACATGAGAATTTGCTTCATAATGGTGTATTTAGTGCACATTTCTATTTCTTGCATTTTTATTTACTTCTATTATTTTTCGTACTTTAAAACAATACCTTATTTTGAAAGACTAGACTATCAAATCATTAGAGTTTAGATGGAATATATAAATTTATGCATATACATTTATGCTAATATGCTAAATAGGAGAAATCCTATTTCCTAATTATGCTATTTTCTGACTTCTTTTATTCCACGGTATATACACAACAGGTACTCAGTAAAAGCTTAATTAACCAGAAGAGCAGAGGGCTCAGAAGTTAACTAACATAACAGTACCAAATCAAAGGATCACAAGAATCACTTAAAATAACACTAGAGAAATTTAAGAATGTAGGCTAGTAATATAAACCTTTAAAAAGGTGCAGCAGATTAATTTTTTGTGTGTGAGGAAGATTGAATATTTAACATTTATATAAAGTTTTACTTCTCCGCATCATAGATTAAATCACTAAAAGTCCCTATTCAGTAGTGAAAGCAAATTTTATTAGTTTTCATAAGCAATTATTCATCATTCTATCCACTTTCCTGGGCAACCTGCCAAGTAATATATAATTTAAATTTTCTATTTGTTTAATTGTTCTTCCTATCTTGGTTACCAGATCCACCAACCATTTGTATAATTACAGGAATTAATCAGTTAAATTACAAACAACTTTTATTGTTCTCTGAAAACACTGACCTAATGTACACAGTATAAATAAATAACATTTTCAGATTAAAAACAAACTATTCCTATATTTCTAAATCAAACATGTGCCAGAGATTGTAGCTTTACTGGTAACCATGTTCTCCTCTTCTTCAAGGCAAACACATTAACAAGATTTTTCTAGCCTCCTCTTATATCAGATGTGACCATTTGACTGAGTTTTGGCCAATGGAATGTGAGGAGAAGTAATGTGTGCTATATTCAGGTCTGGCCCATCAAGACCTCCCATGTGCAACACTTTTCCTCCTTCCTCTTCTGCTAGCTAAATACAGAGGATCCAGCAGAGGACTCGAGGCCCTAAAAAATCTCGGAGCCTCAAATTAAAGAAGCATGGATCACCAAATCATCACATGAGGGCCATTCACCAAATTCCTGCAATAAACTGTTAAGTGAATGAGAAATAAACTTTCTGCTAAGCCTCAGAGATTTTCAGGTGTTGGTTAAAGAAATTAGCCTATCCTAATAAACACAAGACATTTACCAGTGAGACTCTGTATTTATAACTCTTTCTGTTTCCAAATTTGTTACTATTGCCACATTCATGGCCTGCAACCAACCTGTATGTCACCTTTGTATGATTCAAAGGGATCATTTTATTAGATAAATTAGGAAAAAGCACCCCCTCTGAGAGGAAACAACTCTACAGGAAACAGCTTGGCAAGACAACCATATCCCTGTGTGAAAAGGGGTCCCTTTCTCCAAGGGATTAGGCCATGGCATTCAGCTTGACGAGGAAGGCCAGGACTAGATTTCAGTTTCCATTTGAACCCTAGCTTAGCAAGGGTACAAACCGTACAAATGTTCTAGAAGGCCCTAGGCATACTTCTCTACCATTCCTTTTCCTACAATAGAGAACATGGTGCTCCTAAAGTTTCCATTTTCTTATCTATGACATTTTATATAACAACTATAATTCAATAAAACAGGCATATATACAAGGTAATTTTTTTGGTAAATAACTATTAAAAAACAATTCTTAAAATAAAACTCATTTAAATTTAGGTGGTCAAATTATTCTTTCATTCCAATAAATTTCAAGAAGAAACCCAGATTGGTTTTCAAAAAGTAAATATTTTTTAATAAACAGTTTTTAATAATAAGTTTCTCAACCTATTAAGTAAAATCCATTGCAAAGTAGAGATATGCTCTTCACTGTTAATTTAAAATTACCCCAAGTTCCAGTTTTCCTGACACTTTGTAAAATTAAGACTAGGGTAACTACTGTGGAGGATGGTACATGGGATCCCAGCATGGCTAAGATATGTGAGCATAGCACTGCTTGCTCAAGAGAATCAATTAACTTCTTAGGAGCTGAGGTTGCTCATCTGAATAGTAATATGAGTGCAATAGATATCCCCAATGTGTACCCTGTCACAAATTTCCTAAAGTCCAACCCATGGAGATTCAACCAAAGAGATACAATTGCTGTGAGAATTAAAATGAGCCTATGAAATGCCTAGCATAGTGACTGGAACATAGCAGACAGTGAGTAATATCACTTCATTCTTAAGGTCAACTGTAAAATTCTACGACTATTGCCTCTATTATTACTGCTGAATTCGTTAACTAAAAAAACTTTACAAAGAGTATTTCCAAATCTTAATTTCAAGACACTACCAACCAACAATAACAGAAATCAAACTCTCTTTTAGAGATTAAGCACATATGTGTTAGAGAGAGACATTAAAATTAGGCAAATGTTAGGTAAATATTGTATATAAAACAAACACTGCACATACTATATACAAAAATAATTCATTAATTTTCTAGCATGTTATATTAAAATATTCTAAAACAAACGTTGGGAAGGAAAGTAAAAAAGGCCTCTTGCCTGAAATCCTGCAAGAACTTTCAAAAAGTCCCTATAAATTGATTTTAAAAATAAAAACAACCAGTAAAAAAAAGATGTGAATAGCCAATACAGCAAAAAGGCCTTGCAAATAGCTACAAACATGGGAATATGCATAATCATCAGTATTCAGAGAAATTAAACTTAAAATTAGACACTATTTTTGGTCGAGCTTGGCAAAAAAATTAATAAGTGGCAACATCCACCCTGGTAAGAGTGAGATGTGCCAGGTCCTCTTTTAAGTCATTAGCAGAAATATAAATTGCTGTAGCATTTTTAAATTTTTATCTATTAGAAAAAAATTTAATTGTTTTTACCTATTAGTATCTACTAAAATTTTAAATGCAGAAATGCTTTCCGGCAGGGATACCATTTTCAGAATTATTAAAATAAAAACACAAGTGAAACAAGATAAATGAGGATGTTCATTGCCGTATAGTTCTTAACAACTTGAATAAATGGGATGTGTATGTCAATTAATTTACATCCACAATACGAACTACGAT
Organism: Tapirus indicus; assembly: GCA_031878705.1. Lineage (NCBI taxonomy): Eukaryota > Metazoa > Chordata > Mammalia > Perissodactyla > Tapiridae > Tapirus > Tapirus indicus. The sequence goes on from CM062924.1 coordinate 28,305,534, forward strand.
GCTGCCAACAAAATTGAGATGTTTAAATATTCACTTTAGGAAAATATCAATGATAAAAATACTATTAAATATAAAAGACAAGATATAGAAAAATTTAAGTATGATCTTACTTTTTTTATAAAGGATTTAAAAAGCTACATTATTAAATGAGCACACGTAAAAGGAAAAGATTCATGCCAAACACAGGAGGGTGAATTTGAAAAGAAAGAAGACAGTTTTACTTTATGTACCTCTGTATTATTTGAATTATTAAAACCATGATTAATTTTTAAATTAAAAAAAAATTTTTCATGAAACAGTCAAAATGTCTGATATGTGCCCAAATAACAGGAAAGAAAAGTTAACTTCATTGTTTTTATTGCATCTTATCCAAGGTTATAAGAAAAGAATACAATCATCCATAATACTAAATAGAATGATTTATACTTGAATTTATATTCTGAATATATGTAACTAGAAGAAGAAACAGAGCACAAGCAATCTTCTTATACTTTGCTTTGGATTCATATCTTCAGGTAGAACAAAAAAATACCAAAAATACCAAGTCATTGACAGTATCTATTCACTGCCAAGGATAATGCAAAAAGAAGTCCTGAAATAAAGTATTAAGCCGTGATGTAACATAAAACACACCTATAAAACTGTTCCATGATTTCTAGTGGCAAATACTTATGTGCCTTCTTCCACAAATAGAAATGGAACTTTTTTCTTTTCACTTGGCATCAATATGACACCAACAAGTACTTTCTATGATTATCAAAATGCCACAAAATGTATTGACTTTTTTATAATGTGCAAAGCACTGTATCCCTCAGAATTCACTCAGTATTTGCTAAATGACTGTCCATACAAATGACGTTCAGTCAATGACTCTGTCATCTCATTTCAGCTTAGCAACAACTGTGATTTATTAACCCTACAATATAGAGGAGGAAAAGGTTTAAGTAACTTATTTAGGGTGATTGTGTTAACAAATGGTAGAGCCAGAATCAGAACTTTAATGATCGTATTCTGTTATTTCTTTACATAGTGCGTATAGCCTGTGAAAATACAAGCTATTTCCAAAAAGGTAGGAAGTGAAAAAAAAATCACATGAGATGAGGAGGAACAGGAAAACAGAATAGAAAGAAGTAGAAAAACCTGACAATGGTAGCAAGTCAAACTGCAAAAGCAAAGAAATGACCCAAAGCATTTCAGGAATAGTTAGAGCAGCAGGATTTATCTGTGTACCCTGTTTAGTCACTGCCGTTCCTTTCCTCAGAGAGGATCTCTCACCTCATGCCATGCCATGCACCTCAGCACATATGAGACCCAAAACTGATCTTCCTATACCAAGGGTTCATGATGGTCTGGTACTGGCTTAATTTGTTATTTACACATAATAGGCATTTCAGAGACAGTTCCCCACAAACAGAACGGCTTGGTTAACTGTATGGGTGAGCTATTGCTGAATTAATGCTACATAACAAACTCCAAAACTGCCAATGACTTACAACATTAAATGCTATTTTCTTATTCACGAATCTCAGGTTGCTGGAGCATCTGTGCTTCAGGTTGGGGGCCAAGTGCAGTTCTCCTTCACTTATCTTTCATTCTAGGACCCAGGCTGAAGGAGTACTAGTTACCTGGCGCAAGCTTTTCTTGTAGTAAATGGCAAAAGTACAAGAGAGCTGGAAGAAACTTGCCACGGCTCTTAAAGCCTCATCTCAGACATGGCCTATTGTCACTTCCATCTCTATTCTATTGGTCCAAGTAAGCCATACGACCAAGTCCAAAGTCAGTGAGTAAGGGATGCATATTTCACATCAAGGGAAAGGGTGGGGAAGGATTATTTGCTGAGTAATAATTCAATATACCATAAACTCTAAGAGAAATTTCCAGAACAATTTCACTTGTGTTCAATAATGAATGTGCAAACATAACAAGATGTTGATGAAGTAACACATTACCATCAAATTCTCACATGACAAAGAGCTAAGAGGAACACTAAATACGTGAATGACACAATCAGGATGTAAAAACTTCTCAACATACTAGCACAATGGGGTAAACTCAATACAATAGAATCTCATAGCAGTAAAAGTCCTGCTGTGGATTTAGTATAGGATGGAGATCTGATTTAATGGCAAGATATATAAAAGACTTAGTAGTTTTGAGTTTAAGTTCAAAAAAGAGTCACTAATGTGATATAGCCACCTAAAAGGATAATGCAACTTAGCTCATATTAACAGTAATAATAACATCACTGAGTGACCAGGTCATAAGAAGTGCAAAGTAAAACTTAAAAAAATAAAAATAAAAACATAGAAGAAACAGTCTGCTATACTCTGAGCCAATTACACCCACAGGATCATTAAATTGGATTCTGATCTGAGTATCAATATCTGAGGAATAATGACAGGAAACAAGATAGATAAAAGGTTTAAAACTGGGGCCCGCCCGATGGTACAGCGGTTTAGTTCACACTTTGGCAGCCCCAGGTTCACAGGTTCGGATCCCGGGTGCCCGCCAGGGCACTGCTTGTCAGCCATGCCGTGGCGCCGTCCCATATAAAGTAGAGGAAGATGGGCACGGATGTTAGCCGAGGGCCAGGGCCAGTCTTCCTCAGCAAAAAGAGGAGGATTGGCAATGGACATTAGCTCAGGGCTGGTCTTTCTCACAAAACAAAACGGTTTAAGTTGCACAGGTCATTCAAGTGTGAATTAAATAAACTACAGAATTTTAGCACTGGGAAGACTGGGAGTGGGATGCAGACCTGCAGAAAGAGTTAAGAACAAGCATAAAAGTTGTCTTCAAATTCCTAAAAGACTATCATGTACCTAAGAAGGTTACTTGGAAGGAATATTTTTGCTCACTATAAATAGGAACTTTCTAAGATGAATGCCTTGAGAGAGAGCGAAATTACTATCACTGAGGTCAGAAAGAGGCCACAAGGCCTCTATATAAGCGGTTGGCAAATTTTTTCTGTAAAGGGCCAGAGAGTAAATATTTTTGACTTTGCAGGCCATACAATCTATGTGCCCTCTAGTCAACTCTGCCAGTGTAGCAAGAAAGCAGTCATAGATAACACGTAAGCAAATGGGTGTGACTATGATCCAATAAAACTTCACTTACAAAAACAGGTGTCAGGCCAGATGGCTGTAGTTTGCCACTCCGTCTCCATATTAAAAAGAGCGAATGAATGCAAAGAGGATTGGAACATATGGCCTTTACATCACTTCCAGCTCCAAGCCTCCCTGTCATTAAAATAACTTGATACACAGAAATAGGTGGAAAAAAAGAGATTTTATATATATATTGATATATCACACACATATGTATGTGTACATTATAAATCACATAAAGAAGATTGTTATTAACATATACAGACTAGGTGACCCTCATTAAAATAGATATGAGAGAGAGCTGCTGAACATACAAGGCTCTTAATTAGGCCCCTATTATGAGAAGACATTGGGATAATCATAAAATGGACATAGGAACCTGGGACTACCATAGTGATTTCTCAGTATCAGGTGAACAAATAAGACAACATGAACTATGACCACTGTCCTTAAATAAGCCTTTCCATGTCAACACAGGGAGTCAGTCAGAACATTTGCAAACTGCTTGCTTAAAGCCTCTTTATATTTGTTGGATATTATATATCCATACACAGATATGGGAAGAAATTTGTCCCACTGTAACTCAAAGCAAAAGAAAGCTATAATTGGGTTTCACCAATGGCCCAGAATTTCTACCCTAGGAGAAGTAATAAGAAAGTCAGAACATCCCCCAGTGGCCCTCCAGTCCCTAAATCAGAACAAAGGTCCTTCAATTGTTTGTTACTGGTCCACAACAAGATAAGTACAGAAACTAAATGTAGGCATTTAGATACTTTTATGGCAACTTGACATTGGTTAGTTTGTCAACCACAACGCAAGAGATAAAACAATCTGAGAAAAATGTAAGCATTTATTTCCATAGTTTGTCATTTTATAATCATTTAAACTTTTAATCAAGCTTGTAATTTATAATTTAATATTTTTGTTAAATTAAGGCAGTAAATAGGTATTTTTACCTCTACTTCACAGATAGCAAGAAAGCTTAACTGGCCTTGTTTGGCAAGGAAAGATAGATACACCTTCTCCGAGTAAGGCAGGAGTAGTACACCAAATGATAACAATGAAAGTGATTTCAGAAAAAGAAGACCGAAGAGTTCATACCAATTTTACTTGTAAGTATATTTGACAGTAAAGTGCTAAAACTGCAGTATTATTTGCAGAGACGTACAGGTTATCAAACAATAAATCCATCAAAATCTAAGTGGCATTTATATATAAAATATAAAGACAGAAGTTCAAAACAAAAAAAATTATTTGAAAATAAAGAATATTAAATTACAAAGCCAAGAGAAGCAGATGTTCCTTATTTCACATATAGACAGGTTTCTTTTAAGCAGCTCTTCAGGATACTAAATCTTAAAACACCATATATATTGACATTATGGAAAAACCCCATCAAAGATGTTCGCTTAGAAATATTCAGTTAATCTGCAACAAAGAACCAATTTCTAATGATACCATATTCAATACATTCAGGAAATGGATAATTACATGAAAAGATAATTCATAGAACACACAAACCTAGCAAAGTGTTTTTTATTGAACCTTAATAAATGCAAAGATATGACAATTCCTTTACTATATGTGTGATTTGAATATGATGGTGTCGTGAAGGAAGCATTTTTTTCTCAGCTTCATTGTTAAACATAACTCCGAATTATATATATCTATGAAGGATTATCTAGTCAACAAATGTGACTTGGAGTTTAAATTTTGTGTAACAGTATACTCTGATGGTGCAACTATAACAACAGGAAAATATTCTGGACAGTTACTCAGATTAAGGAGTTTACTCCAGAGTGTAAATCAATGCACTGCTTCCTTCATCAAGAAACTCTTGCTATGATTTAAAAAAAAAAAAGTCACCTGTCTAAACAGTATGCTTAGTAACACAGCATAATTGTGAATTACTTAAAGGCTACTGCAATATCTTAGAGTATTCTCCTCATTAAGTGATAATATGGAAACTGATCACATGCTACTCTTTTTCGGTGTGTGTGAGGAAGACTAGCCCTGAGCTAACATCCGTTGCCAATCCTCTTCTTTTTTGCTGAGGAAGACTGGCCCTGGGCTAACATCCGTGTCCATCTTCCTCCACTTTATATGGGATGCCACCACAGCATGGCTTGACAAGCGGTGCACCTGTCTGCGCCTGGGATCCGAACCTGCGACCCCCAGGCCGCCGAAGCGGAGCGCTCTAACATAACTGCGACGCCACCGGGGCACTCCCCATATACTACTCTTAATACATGCTGGGGTTCCAGGGTTATCAAAGAGAAATGTTCTGTTGAAAACAAACAATAAAATGAACTCTTAGTGTTTCTGCAAGATAAAAAAAAGTTTAGGTTTTAAAGATGTGACTCGGACAGCCAGACTTGTCCTATATATCTGGTATTTTTAATGATCTTCATACTTCCATGTAAGAAAAGCATACAAATGTTTCTCAATGACCAATAAGATCAAAGCAAAAAAGGAAGTTAACAGCATGAAATATCAGTTTCTACATATACTTATGTTCCATAATTTAACAATAATTTTCAGTGAAGTAGGTATATCAGTTATTGCACATTTGTTGAAAGATTATCACTACACACCTTACAAATTTGCTAGAACATTTTCAATCTTTTTCCCATCAAGAGAAGTTCCACATATAGGAAATTCATGAATCCAGAATCCATTTCTTTGAGAAAGAATTTAAATTTAACTATAACTCCATAGCATAAGTTGTTGAAATGGACTACTGATGAAAGGTTGAAAAATGAATTCTGAAAATAAAAAAGCACTTGCTCCATCTTGGGAAAAAGTTAGAAATGAATATCCTGAGTTTGCTGAAATTTCTTTTAACTCTCTCCTCCAATTCTCTTCAACACACCTGAGTGAGTCTGGTTTCTCTACACTGAATGTTGTTAGAACAAAACACAGGAACAGTTTAGATGCACATTACCTCATGTGAGCAGCACTGTTGTTATTCCAACCCAGATTAGATAAATTACAAGTAAGAAGCAAATTTATTTGTCCCGTTAAAATTTTTATTGATATATACAGTGTTTGTTTAGAGTGTGCACGTAGGTGTTTAATAAATGGGAGTTACAATTTCACTCAACTTTTTGTTTTGTTTAGTTAATACTGTGGAATGACAAAAAAAATTGGCTGTAATAGCAACTATCTGTATTAATAGGCTAGAAGATACTTTCAAGTAACAACATTTACAGTTTTTCTAATTCTTTTCTTTTTCCTTACGTATGACTATCCTAATTATATTTATTGAAATGTAATTATCTGTTTAATCAAAAAATTTTAAGCTTGTATTTTATGTCTTTTTAAATTTCATTTTTCCAGTAGTTCATTTTTATTGTACTTTACAAAAGTATCCATCCACAAATTATTAGGGAAAAAAATCCTCACAACAGATAGTTCAAGAAACACAACTCTAGTGTACAGGCTGGCAAATTACAGTCTGTCGTCTGTTCTCTTTGAATGAAGTTTGACTGGAACACAATCACATCTATTTGTTTACCAAGTGTCTATAGCTACTTTCACTCTACAACAGCAAAGTTGAGTAACTGTGGCAGAGACCATACGGCCCTCAAAGCCTAAAATATTTACCACCTGGTCCTTTGCAAAAAACGTTGGCCAGCCCTTGCTCTAGACAGCTAAACATAATGTTGGGAAGGCCTCTCTATTTTCCTCCCCCAGTCATTAATAAGCCAAGACATCACTGGAGCTCAGGACCTTAAGATGATTAAACATTCCTACCTGCAGAGAGAGGGCTAGAAGAACTGAAGTTTAGACACCATTTAAGTATTACCATTAATAGGGAATGAAGGGCATGTAAACCTCTCTACACGGTCTCTGTCTCTTGGTATCCTAAAATTCTAATTTGTGTGTCTAATTTTGATTTAAAAGAATCAAACTCTGATCCAGATAGGGGAAGAAGCACTAAATCTGGAAGACCCAAAAGAATCTTCAAGCCAGACACATAACAAGAGTTGCAACTACAGGAGCACGTGTGCACGCGTGTGGAGCAGAGAGGAAAAAACCTTCTCCTACTATAATTTTTCTCTAACTGCTGCTATAATTTTTCTCTAACTGCACTTTCAACACTTTTAAAAAATGATATCCTACATAGACTTCAAGAAGCAACAATGAAAACAGTAAAAAAGATCACTTTAGTTTGATGTGCTTTGGATTTTATTTGCTACTTGGAATCTAATCTTAACGTGTCAAATCTATAATGTTTATCTAATTCACTGTCCATGGTTCAATTATTTTAAAAGAATAAAATTATTTTGATAAAAACTTATGCCCAGAGTAGGTCATTATATTCTTTTATGGGCCGGAAATGCAAAGTCTATTAAAATGGAAGGATATCCTGTTATTCTGAGAACAATGCCTTACTATTACACACCTCTCAAATAATTTCCTATTATGATTCCTTGAATTCCATTATAACATACATCATATATATACAATGAATACAAATTCTTGAAAGTTGTTGAAAAACATAAGTTGGAATTTGTTTTTAAACTTTCAATTTTAGAACAAGTGTCCAGAATATTCTAAGCATTGACATCAACGAGTCAATGTAGCAACAAGTATTTGAGTTCTTCCTTTCGAGAAGTTATGAGCCACAAGGAACAATGATATACAATTCTTACCTACAAACAGTTCATAACCTAGTTGAGGTCTTCCACATAGTTTAAAAGCAAGTAGTGCTTCTAATGTATGGAAGAAAGTGTCTTCAAACCTTGTATTGCCAATCATATCTCAAAATATTGCAAACTGTAATGGGAAAATGCTACAACTACATAAGCCATCAAATACTTAAGAAAATTGGCTAAAATGACTATTGAGTACCTTTTTTAAAAAAGTCCAAACCAAAAAAAACCAAATTGGATTTTGAGCATTCAGAATGAGAAGACTTAGTAACAGAATTAACAACAGTGGACTCAGTTCAAAATTAAAATAAAGCTTATAAACAGAGAATAAAGCATATTAAAACATCAACTCTGAATGAAATAAAAAGTGAAGAAAATGGGCCTTTCAAAAACAAAGCATACTTGAGGTACTTAGAGGGAAATGTCCTAATGTCTGCAATTTACGTTGAAATGCACCAAAAAGAAAATGGATTAATGAGTGGTAGAACAATCAACAGACAGATATATGATAAAGCAAGTATATTAAATGTTAATGGTACAATGTAGGTGGTGGGTATATAACTGTCATATTCTTTCAACTTTGCTATATGATTGGATATAGTCATAACATTTTACCATCCTTTCAGTATGACATCAGTTGAAGAATTTAGTGAGTACAATTGGCTACAAAAAATAAGAATTTGGAATGTGCCCAATTTTATTTGCAAGAATAGATTAAATTATTTGAATTACCAACAGAAATACAGAGAACTAGTTAACAGCATACAAAGAATAATGAAAAATTAAATAGAAGAAAGGAGGGGGGTCTCATAAATTTTGCACTAATCATTTTTAAGGAGTCAGAGAAAATATTTTAAAAGCAGAGAAGGTACTTAGATAATTGGCATCCAGGCTTTTAGAATCCTCAGAATTCCAAAACTGTTTCAAACCTAAAAGTCAAATGTTCTCTAAAAAAACATCTTTGGTAGCAAAGAAGCAGCTGCCCCCTCCCTGAAACCTTGGACATAGATTAAAAATTCCAAATTAAAAACCTGCTCTAAAACACTCAGTTTTCCCTGCTTTTGTTTTCAGTATAGTTCTAATTTCACTGCACGACAACTGGATTTTTTGGATTTTTAGTCTACACACACAATGTCTTGTTCATCTTAGAATCTCCAGTCATTTATTCTGCTATGAAGTGTCTATCCATGAGAAAGCACACTCCAATAGGAAATAAAGACAAATAACAACACTCACGGTATTATTATTATCATCCTATTTTACAGATTGGTAAATTGAAGCACAGAGTGGTTATGTAAACTGCCCAAGGTTACACAGCTAATAAGTGGCAGAGCTGGGATTCAAACCATCAGGCTCTACTATTTAGAAAATTTTTATCCTCCAGAGACCCATTTTTAGCAAATAGTCAAGTTTCTAGTTTGCAAAAGCTAAAAATATTGAAAACGGGCCTCAGTGTTTAAGAACTGAGCCAAACAGAACAAAGGGGATCTCAGTGTTTAAGAATTGGCTTATCTTATTCAAACAGTAATTGATATTGAATGCCTTATCCACAGTCTTCCATGATCATTCATTACTAGTATGGATTGCTTCTCTTTGCTTATAATCTTGCTGCATATAATTGTGATTTGGAAGCTACTTCATTTTGCCTTATACGTACTACAGTCATCTACATGTTTGTTTATCCTACTTGATTATGAACTCTTTAACGATAAGAATCAAGTTTTACGTATCTTTGCATCTACCCTGAAAAACTGATTTAAGCAACCACTTACCTGCTCAAATTATTTAACAATTCAAGTTCCAATGTTTAAGTCACCAAAAAAATTATTTCAGAGCCAGCCCTGATGGCCTAGTGGTTAAAGTTTGGCACACTCCCCTTCGACAGGCCAGGTTCGGTTTCTAGGCACAGACCCACACCACTCGTCTGTCAGTAGCCATGTGTGGCAGTGGCTCACATAGAAGGACTTACAACTAGAATATACAACTACATACTAGGCCTTTGGAGGTAAAAAAAATTATCTGAATAACTGTTCACTAAAATGAATATTCCTTGAATCAATCATGTTTGATTTACATTTATTGGCATATAAAGACCAAGAGTTAATTCCCCTAAATATATAATGCTTTAAAAATTGAAGGTAATTGTCATTAAATGGATATAGGGATTTAATCTTACTACAAAAAAATACATAAAGTTTTTGCAAACTATTTAAATGTAAACTTCATTAAATGATTAATTTCTGAGAATATAAAGGAGTAATTCACACTACACGAATTACTTGTGGCTCTCAAATATTGGTCAAAAGACAAGCTGGCAGGTTGTAGGGAATGCATCAAAGAAGTAGGCAGTCCTACTAGAAAACAACTGATTATCGATACAACAAACAAGAGACCTATGTGCTTGATTATAAACAACATACTATACATATTAATAGGAAAGACAAAAAGCCATTTCAGGGGTCAGTCCAGTGGCACAGTGGTTAAGTTCAGCGCACTCCACTTCGGCAGCCCAGGTTTCACAGGTTTGGATTCTGGGCACAGACCTACACCACTCATCAAGCCATGCTGTGGCGGTGTTCCGCATACAAAATAGAGGAAGATGGGCACAGATGTTAGCTCAGGGCCACTCTTCCTCAAACAACAAGAGGAAGATTGGCAACAGGTGTTAGCTCAGGGCCATCTTCCTCACCAAAACAAAGAAAAAAAAAGTGATTTCAGACATGAATTCCCAAATTCAAACTCACCTAAACTGATGATTTAAAGAGAAGTTTCTCTCACATGGGCAACACTATGAAACAGTGTTCTAATGAGGAGTATTAAATTTGCACTTTTTTTAAGGATAGATAATGATTCTCCTAGGCAAAACCAGGTGAACTAGCTTTATTTTATGGGTCTGTTTCTCCATTAGACTAAGACTTACTCAAAGACAGTAACCATGTCCTTTTTACTTTTTAGAAGAATGTAATTTAACAGAGTAATTAAATTCCATCACAAAGTATCCAATGCTATATTTTTCCTTTTAATAAATACAAATGAATAAAAATACTTCATTTTGCAGAGACTGCTTCTTCTCTTTCAGATTATATAATATCCTAAAATACATGCCTTCATTTATAGTTCTAAAGTTTAAGCCATGTATATTTTTAAAGAAATTATCTACTCATATATACCATTTTATCCACATTTTTAAAAACTCTACTTTTATAACATATTTGCAAACAGTTATTTTACCTTTCCCAATTAAAATGTTACTTTTCATTACCAATATAAAACTATTTATATCTGAAAAGGAAATAATTTAATTTTTATTAGTGATATCCTCACCACCTAACAGTGCTTGCCACATAGTAGGTCTTCAGTGTCAGCTGAGCTACATTGTTAACAAACACTACTTAGATGGGGAGTTGAGTGGAGAAAGTACACACTTCTGTTTTTAATCCATGTAGTGTTTCAATATTATTCTGAGATGCTGTAAATCTCCCAAAACATCTATAATCAAACTTAAGCACAAAACCATCATGTTCAGGACTATGTTGTCTCCTTCCACTAAAGATAGATAATAGGTGTAATTTTATCTATGACCAGCCATCATATATGGGATAGACGGTACCCTACCAATTACACTAGTCTTTATTGGCAGTCATTCCATTTTCTGGGCTCTCTTAAATAAAAATTGTCCACTGACTATTTGTTCTGAATAGTCTATTTAAAGCTATTAATAAACAAGAATGAATATTCTAACCATTCTGATTCTCCAGACATAATTCTAAAGTTCCTGGAACTTCCATGAGAAATTTCTGGTATTTCCTGGTTTCAACTATTCAAAAATCCCAGAGGAATAGAATGACACAATTTGGTTCTAGATTCTGGCCTCCGGCTGAAAATGAGAAATGCAGACAAATACTAAAACTATACAGAACTCAGAGCCTTTGGAAAAGGTTGGCATATTTAAGGGTCCATGATTTTTATTTGTCTAGATAATACAAAAGTAAATTGTGAGTTAAAGAAGAAAACCTATAAATACCAGCTATTGCCACCAACAGAAACTGACTCTATAAATACATAGTGATAGAGGAAAGACAACACAGGCTTTTAGTCAGACACCAACATTCAGGCTGTGTGAGGGCTGCCCTTTCTGAGCCTCAATGTCTTTGTTTTAAAAGTAGAAACAATAGCCAATATCTTACAGTGTTGGTGTAAGAATTTAAATAAGGGGCTGGCCCAGTGGCGTAGCAGTTAAGTTCGCACGCTCTGCTTTGGCAGCCTGGGGTTTGCAGGTTCAGATCCTGGGCGTGGACCAACACACTGCTCGTCAAGCCATGCTGTGGTGGCTTCCCATATAAAGTAGAGGAAGATGGGCACAGATGTTAGCCCAGGGCCAATCTTCCTCAGCAAAAAGAGGAGGACTGGCAATGGATGTTAGCTCAGGGCTAGTCTTCCTCACACACACGAAAAAAAAATTGAGAAAAAAGAAAAAGAATTTAAATAAAATAATGATGTCCAGTATATATTTAGTACTCCAAAAACTCAGGGCTATTATTATAATTTAGGAGGTAGAAGACCCATCTTTCAATCACACTTTACACATAGCCCCATCAAGAGGCTCAAATTAATATGTGAATAAGAAAATTACACTTGGTTACATTATTAGTTTCCCAGGGCTGCTGGAACAAAGGACCACAAACTGGGCGACTCAATACAACAGAAATTTATTCTTCCCCAGTTCTGGTGGCTAGAAGTTCAAAATCAAGGTGTCAGCAGGATTGGTTCCTTTTTGGAGGCTCTGCAGAGGAAGCTGTTCCATGCCTCTCTACTGGCTTCTGGGGGTTGCCAGCAATCCCTGGCATTCCTCAGTTTGTAGATTCTTCACTCCAGTCTCTGCATCGATCTTCACATGGCATTCTCCTCTCTCTGTGTCTCTCTGTCTAAATTTCCCTCTTATAAGGACACCAGTCACTGAATAAAGACCTACTCTAATCCAGTACAACAGCATCTTAACTTGATTACATCTGCAAAGACCCTATTTCCAAATAAGGTTGCATTCACAGGTTCTGGTGGACATGAATTTGGGGGTGATACTATTCAACTCAGTAAAGTTACAAAATCTTATTTTCAGAGAATAAGTGAATAAAAAGTCACCCCCTTAAAGTGAAGCTTTTGAAAATTATTATAAGCTCTTTGAGAGCAAAGGTCTTATTTCACTTATCTCAGTATACACTTTTAAACTTATTACTGATGAGACTACAGTGTTTACCAAATCCAATAAGATATCTAATTTGCATCTCGAGGAAGAAAAGTGGAATCTACACAGGGATATTATTATTTATCTGGCCTGATGTCGTAATGCTTCTACTTTTGTGATGAAACTATAAAATAATTAACAATGGTTAACCAAGTCACTCCAGGGAAAAGGTGTTAGATGACCAGACCACAGCTTTAGAGCAGTAAAGCTAAGGTGAACACACCCCATGTGAGTATGCAAATAAATCCACATGGACATGGAAAGAAAATATTTGATCTATTTGTATTTAATTTCATCAAAAAACAAAGCAGTTAAACTGCATTAACATTTAAGCACAGATACACCTTTGGTGCATCCCATCCCGACTCCTCACTTGGACGGAATATCAGATGGTCACATGCCATGTATAGTACACAAGTTATTCTGGAGAAGAAAGGATATTCTACAATACAGAGGGGTTATACGAGCATCCTCATTTATACATTCACTTTCAAAGCATTTAAACATACTGCAGTGTACACGTACCTGATTGAGTCCATTTGTGGACTGAATATTATTTGAATTGACTGACCCTCACAAAATGGATAGCTGGCTTTATAAGATTCCAATTAAAAAAAACACAGACTTAAGTAAATACTAATAATTCAAATACATGCAAATGGCAGAGCTAACACTTTCTAACTATACAAAGAGCTCTTTATCAACAACAATATAAAACAGACACAAGGACCATCCAATAAAATCTGACAAGAAATTAGACAATTAGAATTTTATGCCTTGAGATACAAACTAATGATAGCAGGAAGCCATCAAAAGACATTGATGGACAATATATGTAAAAATAATATTTATTTCATTCTTTAACTTTTTATGCATATTTTATAACATACACTATATTAGTACAGAGCACATGTCTATAATTTATAAACATACACATGTATCACTTAAATTTTTTTGTAGATATGATATATAATCAAAATATGTCTGAAAACCACTATTTAGACAATCCCTAGAGTACAGAAGTAGACTATCCTTTAGGAACACTCAAGTCCAATAGGACAAATACTGTATGATTCCACTTATGTGAAATATCTAGAATAGGCAAATTCATAAAGACAAAAGTAGATTAGACCACATCAGGAGGGAGGAATGAGGAGTCACTGCTTAAAGGGTAGAGAGTTTCTGTTTGGGGTGATGAAAATGTTCTGGGAATGCTGATGACGGTTTCACAACTTGTGAATGTACTTAATGACACTGAATTGTACACTTAAAATGGTAAATTTTATGTTATATATATTTTACCAAAATTTTTAAAATATCTAATCACAAGTACCCCCCTCTCAAAAAAAAGAACACTGAACTCACCCCATCAGTTCAAATTCAATGCTTACCAAGCAATCTTCTGATCCACGAGCTTGTTTCCTGAGTGCCTTAAAGATAAGTATCCTGACAAGTCTCCTATTGTAAATCAATAGATTAAGTGTCTTGTTAGTTTTACTGGGAGATTCCTTCTGGATAAACTGATAAAATCGAGCTTCTGGACTTAAGAGCTAAGGTATAAACACCCTGTGAAACTATGCCTAAAGTAAACAGAAGGTCTCCGTCTTTAAAATCTCTCGGATAAAAACAAATTGCTATTTGATTTATACCAGTTATTTCTCACCACTAGGGAATATAGGCATTAGTGAAGAACAGTATTTATCATCAAGAAATGTAATCTTTTTAAAAATTACTTGTTTCTCCAGATCCTAAAAGTCATCCATGTTCACAGTGAAAACTACTACTTTAGTACATCTGTCTCTTCAACTTTGCTAAAATGAATCAATTTTAACACTTTTTCAAATGGGGCAAATTTCACCTAAAGATTACTATCATTTTCAAAATCTGAAACTATTTTTTTCATGTATTCATTCACTAAACAAACATTCACCAAGCATTTAACACACACCAGAGACTATGCAAAACAGGTGGAGAGGAAGAGTATAATAAAACAATCAGTGATATAATAGACACAAAAAAGTACTATTGGAGCACACTTGAGGACGATCAAATGCAGACTGAGCAGCAATAGATGAGGTAATAAAATCCTAAAATAGGTTCATACTTGATCTGCATCTTGAAAGACATACTGAAGCTAGCCAGGGAAAGGCAGAAAGACCCCTGTAATATTGGGTGTTTTTTATTAAGGATTAAATGAAATACTGTCTTAGAGCGACTGGGACAGTACCTAGGACACAATATATGGGTCCCAAGCATAGACACTGAGGCCACAAGGAGAAGCAAAGCAGAAGTTAGAGAATCACAAGAGAAAAAAGAAAGGCCAGGCGATTCCCTTCAGAATAGAAACCTAAAAAACTCCACCAGCATTTCCTTACTGAAGCAATTGTGGAGGTTCCCAGGTCACCTGCCTGCTTCCTGCCTTCACAGCCCTCTCTGGAAAACTATATTATACCTCTACAATATAGTTTTCCAGAGAGGGCCTACCTCTACAGAGGGTATGTGGTAGGCAGGTGAGAGGGAGGGAGGGAGGGAGGGAAGAAGGGAGGAAGGGAGGGAGGAAGCAAGCAAGCAAGCAACATCTATATGACTGAATATTGACTTTCTCTACACAGCCATCAGGACTATTCCATCTTGTCTGATTTCCTTTTTATCAGTCACCACAAGATATCCAAGACTCAGTTTATCTATCATCAACAAAACTTATTTTCAAAGGGTTCTGTACCTCTCCTAATCTAAATCAAGCGCACCTCTCAACTCTTCAAATCAGAACTTCGCAAATACCTTATTGCACCCTCATGGCTACACCGAGAATGGGAACTCCTCAGCCCTTAAGGGAGCTAAGAGGGGTCTGAGGCACTGGAGCCTCCAGGACTGCCAATTCTGCATTCTTTAAAGGTTTTGCAACATTTTTCTTAATGTCATAAAATCAGTCAGGCTTATGCCATAGCAACCTGGCATTAATATCTGAGGTTATTACTACACAAAGAGCTCTGAAAATCAGGCATTATATAGTATACTACATATACCAATTTTCAGTCAAAAACGGACAATCTCAAATGTAACATACTCAGTGTAACATTGGTATGACTGGATGTCATCACAATTTGCCCATCAATCACCTAAAAATCAGACTGACTAAATTCTTGATTTTAATACTACTAGTACAACACGTGATAAAAAGTTGTATACATAACTTACCCTACATAAGGATGCCCACTCTCACCACTGCTATTCAGTACTAGCAAGAGCAATGAGACAAGAAAAAGAAATAAAAAGCATCCAAATCTGAAAGAAAGAAGTAAAATTACATCTGTTTACAGATGACATGATCCTATATGTAGAAAATCCTAAAGATTCCACAAAAAAACTGTCAGAATAAATTAATTCAGTAAAATTGCAGGATACAAAAATCAGTTGTGTTTCTTTACACCAACAACAGTCTATCCAAAAAGGAAATCAAGAAAACAATCTCATTTACAATAGCATCAAAAAGAATAAAATATTTATGAATAAAAAGGAAGTGAAAGATCTGTACACTGAAAACTGTAAAACACTGATGAAAGAAATTGAAGATACAAATTAATGGAAAGATATCTCATATTCATGGATTGAATAAAAAAGAATAAATATTTATATAAAAAGGAAGTGAAAGATCTGTACACTGAAAACTATAAAACACTGATGGAAGAAACTGAAGATACAAATTAATGGAAAGATACCTCATATTCATGGATTGGAAGAATTAATATTATTAAAATGTCCATGATACCCAAAGTGATCTACAGATTCAATGCAATCCTTATCAAAATTCCAATGGCATTTTTCACATATATAGAAAAAAACAATTCTAAAATTTGTATGGAAACACAAAAGATCCCCAATAGCCAAAGCAATCTTGAAAAAGAACAAAGCTGGAGGCATCACAGTTCCTGACTTCAAAATATATTACAAAGCTACAGTAATCAAAACAGAATGGTATTGGCATAAAAAAAGACACATATACTAACGGAACAGAATAGAGAGCCCAGAAACAAAGCCACACATATACTGTCAAATACTCTGACAAGGGTGCCAAGAACACACAATGGGGAAAGGATAGTCTTGAATCTTCAATAAATAGTGTTAGGAAAACTGGATATCCATAGGCAGAACAATGACACTGGAATCTTATCTTACACCACACACAAAAATCAACTCAGAATAGACTAAAGCCGTAATATATAAGACCTGAAACTGTAAAACTACTAGAAGAAAACACAGGGCAAAAGCTCCTTGACATTAGCCCTAGCTACAATTTTTTGGATATGACACCAAACAGATAAAAAAAGCAAAAATAAACAAGTGGGACTACAACAAACTAAAAAGTTTGCACAGTAAAGGAAACAATCAACAAAATGAAAACAAAACCTATAGATTGGGAGAAAATATTGCAAACCATATATATGAAAACGCATTAAAATCCAAAATACATAAGGACCTCATACAACTCAATAGCAAAAAAACAACCAACCAATTAAAAAATGGGTGAAGGACCTGAATAGATATTTTTATATATGTATATATAGCGTTATAAAACATAAAATATATTTTGTATATTTATTTATATTTATTATATTACATTTATTTATATACATATATAAATATATAAAATATATAGGTAACTATTTGAGAAGATGGATATGTTAATTAGCTTGACTGCAGTAACCACTCCATATACGTATATTAAAACATCATGTTGAACACCTTAAATATAAACTATTTTATTTTAAAAAATAAGAAAATCCATAATAGAAAAGGATATTTTACACTATAAAGCTTTTTTCTTCTTTTTTAAAATTAATTTCTAGGATCTTCTTCTAAGATTAAAAAGTTGTAGGGAACACTACCGAAAATATTCTGTCAGATAATAACAAGCCATCAACACTGCATTTCAACGGGTGCATAAACTATAAATATAAATGTCAGATATTAATAACCATCCCTAAAAATGAGGCATGCTCCCCACTCCCCACTCCACTTTTGCCTTCTACCAGGTTTAGTTTGCTGAAGATCAACCAATATTTTTCCTCCCCTTTCCATGGTTAAGAGAAGCAAAAGTAGCTTTTAGTTCATGAAAATTCAAATTTTATGCATCCTAAGTCTTGAGAAACTAACTAATGATGAATCTTATTAGAATTTGTCTACATATTATTTTTAACTATCAATAGTTACAAAATTCTGGAAATCTGATAGTACTGATTCTCTTTCCAAGACAATGAAAGCTCACAGCTAAAGAACTGACAACAGCTTTACCATACTTTCTCAAGTAGAGGTTGCAAACTGGCACCCTTCAGTCAGAAAAAGCCTTCCCACGTATTTTATTTGTCCTACAATACTAAAAGAAGTGAGGAATATTAAACAAAAACTTTTAAGGAGAAGAATATATTAAGGTCTACCAACTATTTTACTTCAACACTTCTGGAAGACACAATCCCTTCCATTCTGGATCTGTCCTAACTAGAGAATATCTTTTGTCATCCGGATCTTTCTACTCCTTGTTCCTAGTTCTGCACTTCAAAGTTACAAGAAACTAGTCCGATTCAATTCACATACATGCATACAAAATCTATAATGTAGGCTGTTGAAAACCTGCAGTCTCTTCAACCATTTTCCCAAATAGCATGATCTCCAGCCTCACTACTATTCTTGGTCATCTTCTGGGTGTCCTTCAGTTTGCCAATGTCTCTTTCAAAATGTGCCCAGAACTAAATTATTTGAAGGGAAGGGAGTAGAGGGAGCAGAGAACAGAAGACTCTGAGCAGGTTACTTTACTTCACTCGCACATCTGTAAAGTGAGAATAACAGTGATTACCCCAAAGGGTTATTGGGAAAATATAAATGAGTTCATGCATGTAAAGTGCTTAGAACAGTGCCTGACACAAAATATCTCAGTATATGTTGTTTAACCTATAATACAGAGAAAATTAAGAGTCCATAACATAAACTGAAACTTTAGAGAGGTTGAGAGAGGGCAAATGTCAAAGAACATCATGGTTTTGGCTCAGTGGTCGGAGCAGGGACCCAAACTCAACTAGTAGGACCACGCAAAGAACAAATGAGTAAAGACATGTGCAGACCAGTAAGTCCTGTGTAAAAAGGGGTGCACGGGGGAGGCATGTTAACACAGAAAAAGGTTAAAAAACCACAGCTCTAGTTTGAATTCTCCCCTCTATCTACTCCCTGTTTTATCCTAACGTAACACTAAATTCATTAATATAAATGAAGGATTTGGGGAGGAAAAGAATGGGAGCAGCGTAAGCAATGATTTCCACGCACTCTTTTAAGATGTGTGCTACAGAACAGCCATGAAAAGATAAAACTTACTAGCAAATCTACGTGCCCAAGAATACTAATATTCACTCATATCCACCATCTCTTCCTTCAATAGTTTTTAATTTTTAAAAATCAAATATTTTGAGAAAAAAATTAGTCTGTTCTTCTCCCCAAAGATATTTCTAACCATTGTTGCAAGCTAAAGAACTCAAAAATAAAGTAAAATAATTTTTAAAAATAAGTATCAATATGAACACTGAAAATAACCCTCAACTTTCTCTCAAGATAGTTATTGTTCTACAGGACGAGACGGGCAGAAGGGAAAGCTCCGAGTATATAGTCCACCGTTTCAAATAATTTTACCCATACTTCTTTAATAGCAATGGCCAGAGAGCTAACTGCACACAGCTAAATTAAGTTACATTTTAAACTTCCATGCTGATAAAATTTACCAAAAAAGAACCCCACCACATACACAGAACACTAACTTCTTGGGTAGTATGCCCAACTCTTCATAAATTTATCTCTTTAAAGAATAAAAATAGCAAAAACTTTAGGTGCAACAGTGGGACACCACAGGCTATTGGACACAGTGTCTGTGTTTTCTCTGTGTTTGTCCTTAGGCAAGGAGCCGCCCTTAAAGTCCACAATCTTTTCCTGCTCTTTCTTTCCAGCCACAGTAACCTTTTGTAGCGTTCCTTCACTAGCAGCAGTCTGCCAAAGACTACAGGAAGTATATTAATACACAGAACTTGCCTTTAGCAATTTCAGTTTGAGTATTGCAAATGATTTCACCAACACTTCAGTGGTTAGCTAACTGCAGTCAAGAGCCAGACTTGATTTTACCCTCATATTTAATGTTTAATGACTCCTATATGGCTTCTGTGTTTTCAAAGATTTATTTGTTTTGTTTGTATAAACAGATATGCAACACATCTGTTATTTCTGGAGAATTACAAAGTGAATTTTACAAACCATGCTTAAAAATAAAATAACATTCTTGTAGGAAATTGAAAGTACCAAGCAACTTGAAAAAGTTCAGGGCTCAAATCCCTTCAAGTGTAAATAAGGTTCTGCAATATTATTTTCTTTCTTTCTTCTAACATTCCACTAAAAATGTATTATAAGTTTACTTCGCATGTGCTTAAGGTATTATTTTTCAAATTGCTGTCATCTGATCAATCCCACTTGAATTCTTTTCCTTTATAATACTTTTCTATCGGGATGGCTCATCTGTATGCTCTCTAAATCTCACAAATACTCCTCAATCTTTTTGGCCAATCACTCCTTTGTATAAAGGATGACAACACACACCACTAGTAATAATTCCATAAAGGTCATTCTTTTCCAATTGACTATAATGCTGTACCAGTGTCTCTGAAGAGAAAAAAAGTTAATATATTTAATCAGAAGACAACACACAACCATAAAATCTAAGCTCTATAAATGCTAGGACTTTTTTCTTCTTCTTTGGACAGTGCCATATCCACAGTACCTAGAAGAGTACTCAATAAATATTTTCTCAACACACAAAAACTGGTATATCTTAAAATAAACCTCTAATTTTAAAATAGTACTTTATAAAAAATTAAATGCAGTAAATCCTTCTAGAGAACAGATTCCCATTCATCTATGGTCTAACTAAGGAAACATCAACATTCACAAGATTGCGCTCCTAAAAGATGAACCACAAGACAAAAATATTAAAAGAAGGAACCAAAACACATCTTATTTTTAAATACCATTTTAAAATTGCTAAAATTGACAGAGGAAATAAAAAGTTCAAAGCAGTTGTTCATATAAATTGCAATTCCATTTCTTTTGGGGATATTTAAATAGTATTAACTATTTAGATGATGTACAAATGACAAATAATAGCCAAAACTATGGAACTTTCCGAAAAGGAAGCTTATAATAGTGTCATTAGACACTTGGTAACAAAGATGATTCACATACTTTCAATTTAACAACTAGCAGACTCTTTAAAGGAAATTCTCGAAATAGTGACAAGTGCTATATTTTTCAGTTGATTTTAAAATGTTTGTCAATGTGGCAGTTAAGAATATATAGATTTGCACATTTAAAAAATTTTAATGGCTTAAATTAAAATGTTTAATTTAAAATTAAAACACAAGGGGTGAAGGGATGCATCCACATGGTGACAGACAAAAAATAGTGTACAGCTAAAACCCCACAATGTTATAAACTATTAAGACATCAATAAAAATGAAAATTTTAAAAATAATAATGAAAATAAAAAATAAAAATTAAATTAAATTAAAACAAATTCTCAGATGTTTGATTTTTCTCACAAAACTTCATTTTTTTTTAGAGCACCAGAAAAATACTAATATTCACTCATATCAAACCAGAAATAGTTTGAGACAATTCTGGAAATTGATAAATGATAGGAATCTACTATCATTATTAGAGATTCAATTGGGCTTGAAAATTGGCAATATAAGTGACGTTGTGTCCTAACCTACCAAAGTCGTCAAAACAAAGTATAAAATCTTACTAGGTCCAACATCATCTATGGAGTATTTTTGCTAATATTTAACCTAGATCTAATCATGAAGAAAAAAATCCCCAAAATTCCAAACATAATAAGTATTCTACAATTTTTCAAAAAGTCAATGTCTTGAAAATAAAAGGGCAAAGAAAATATTCTAAATAAAATCAAGAGACACATCTACCAAATGCAATGTATAAACCTTAACTGGATCTTGGAAAAAGAGCTATAAAAGATATTTTGGGAATAAATGAGGAAATCTGAATATAAATCACATTATCTACATATTAGATGATATTATAGAATTATTTGTCATTATCTGGGTGTGATAATGACATTGTAGTTATTTTGGAAAATGTTCTTGTTCTGAAAAGATGCAAAGTGAAGTATGTAGAAGTATCACGATGGGTGCAGTTTACTTTCAAACAGTCCAGCTTAGAAAAAGTATGTGTAGCTACGTAGTGTAAGTGTGGCAAAATGCTGATAATTGGTTAATATAGAGGAAATGAATACCATTCTTCAGTATATTATTCTTTCAACATTTCTGCAGATTTGAAGTTTTTCCAAATAGGAAGTTAGAGGAATAATGTCATTAGGTCAAAAAGTTTCTTTATATTTCAATTCAATTCAGTAAAAAATTACAAAACCCAAAGCTAGTGAACACAATGGAAATTTCATTTTGTAAATCTCTTATGGCTTAAAGTAATAACTGTTCTTGATTCTTGTTACAGATACATTTTAGATAACTTGGATTAGAAAGAAAATTTCCATAAAGTTGATCCTGCTGCATGGATTTCTATTATAAAATCTGAGTTATAGTTGTATTTTAGAAAACTTAAAGAGATAGCTAAAAAACTCTGGCATAATAAAAAGGTTAAGTAGTTATCCTAAAGAAACAGTAAATGTTCTCGTATTAGGAGAGTTTTTACAGTGCTTTCCCAAAGGCAAGAAGGTCCTCCCATTACCTTATCTCATACTTTTTCCCAGAGAAATGGGACTTAGAATATCTAATAATACAGGCATAGATCCCTAAATTTAATTCATCACTCTCTTTCTACTAGGGAAATTCATTATCCAACAAAGCTAGGTTACAACAATTTACAGAAATAAGGAAAACTATCTAACACAGTAAAGACCATCTTATATGTGTACACACAGATTGGGAAGCATTTTCATACTCATTAGTGCATCTGGTCTCCAGAACTAGCCTGAGAAGAAGGGAGTAGAGAATGGTCACCATTCTTCTTTCAAAAATGAAGGGGAAAAAAAGGTCAGAGAAGTCAAGTAAAAAAAGGTCAGAAAGTCAAAGTCAAAAAAAAAAAGGTCAGAGAAGTCAAGTAAGCATAGATGAGAATTTGGTGCTTGTTTTATTGGTTTAAAGACACAACTGCAACGCCTTGACATTTCCAACAACAAACATTTGAGGACCATCTGATTGTTGTCTGAAATCTTCCACTGACGCTGTCTGCTGAGATCGTCCTGGATGAAAACTTGGAAAGTAGTATCAGCAAAGAGTAAAAATTCCTGCAGGCAATACTGGGACCCTCTATTAAGAAAGGCTGCATTACTAATACACGAAGTGGAACAGCGGTGACACAGTCGGCCCTCCGTATCCGATGTTCCGCACCCGAGGATTCAACCAACGGCAGATCATCTGTAGTGAATATCTACAGACTATTTTCTTTGTCATTATTCCCTAAATAATACAGTACAACAACTATTTACACTGTATTAGGTATTATAACTAATCTAGAAATGATTTAACGTATACGGGAGGATGTGCGTAGCTTATACGCAAATACTACACCATTTTATGCAAGGGACTTGAGCATTTGCTGATTTTGGTATGCGGGGGAGGTCCCTAGAAATAATCCCCCACGGATACCAAGGGACTGTATAATGTGGAAAAACAAAGAAATGAATGGCTCTGATTCTAAATGTTATTCAGAAGAGTTAGTCTAAATATAAAAACATTTTAGAAATACCATAACCAACTCATTACCCTTATATTTCCCTTTTTAAATATGGCCAAGAGATACATGAATTTTAAAATATCACTTCTAATTAATTCTGAAAGAGTTCTTTCAAAAAATGTAAGCAAATGATACAGAAAGCACAGTGTCACATGCAGTTTAAACGGAATTTTTTTTTTCGGTGAGGGAGACTGCCCATGAGCTAACATCTGTTGCCAATCTTCCTCTTTTTGCTGAGGAAGACAGGTCTTGAGCTAACATCTGTGCCCATCTTCCTCTGTTTTATACATGGGACGCTGCCACAGCATGGCTTGATGAGCAGCACTTAGGTCCGTGTCCAGGATCCGAACCTGCGAACCCCAGGCTGTCCAAGTAGAGCGCGCAAACCTAACCACTAAGCCACCAGGCCGGCCTGGAATTATATTTTTTTGTAAAACAAAATACCAAATTTCTCCTAAAAAAAATAGGCCAAAAATGAGCTATAAAAGCTATAAAAGTAATATCACTTAATAGTAGCAATAACTCAGGAAACAGACACTTTCATATACTGCTGCTGGGAACATAACTATTTTTTACAGCTCATTCAGTAACATGACTAAATACTTAAAAATATACAGATCTCCTGACTCAGAAATTTGACTTATAGGAACTGGTGCAAGGAAATAATCAGAGATGAATGCAAAGCAGTTCAGCATAATATTGTTTATATAAAAAAACTAGAAACAACTTAAATACCCAAGAAAATTTTAAATAAATGGCATACCAAATAAAACAAAATATAATTATCCCAAATTGTAACATGTAGTTATTTCAATGATGACATAGAAGGAAAGATGTTCATAAAATATTGGTAACTAAAGAAAGGATACACCAAACAAAACAATAAGTCCTAAATTCACTCAATATATTGAAATTGTATACATATTCATAGAAAAAACTGTCAAGTTATATGATAGAACATTAATTAATAATGGCAATCTCTACAAGATGATCTTTTTCCTTCTATTTGATTTCCAGAATCTTCTACAAAAAATATCTTTCACTTTTGTAATCTCCATATGAAGGAAACTGTGCAACTCTTTAAAATCTATCAGGGACTTAACAGTATTCTGTGTGCTCAGAGCCTGCTCTTCACAAAATTTTATTAAATTATAGTGAAATAATAAATACAAATCTAAAACCTTCTTAGGAAATTACTGCATGAAATATTGTGCACACACAAAAAAGGGAGTAAACTAATCAAGAAGAAAAATAAGACCCAAGAATCAATGAATCCAACACAAGAAAGAAATAAAAACATATTCAAATAAGAGCTATATAGCAATCACAGAGAAAACCCAGATTGAAACAAGAGGCTGCAGGCTCAAGAAAAGAGGTCTCCAACAAAATGGAGGTTTCAATGAACGAGATGGTATATTTAAAATAGTGGAAAACCTGAGAAAAATTAAAGAGGAACAAATAAATAGAGATGTTCATGGTTTAGAAGACTCAAAATTGTTAAGAGGTCAATTCTCCCCAAACTGACCTAAAGATTCAAAGCAATCTTAAGCAAAATGCCAGCCAGCATCTTGGGGAAATAAACAAAGTGATTCTAAAATGTATATAGAAATACAGACGGGCGAGAATAGTGAAGGCCAGATATCAAGATTTATTATAAAGTTACAATAATGAGAAGTGTAATATTGGCAAAAAGATTTCAAAAAATACATTAGTGGAATAGAATAAAGTCCAGAAATAGACTTATACATATACAGTTACCTAATTTACCACAAAATATCACTTCAATACAGTGCAGGGTGGGGAGACAGACTTCTCAATATATGGTGTTACCTCAAGTGGATATCCATGGAGAAAATGAAATCCTGACCCCAATTCCACACTATACACAAAAGTTTACTTCAAATAGGCCATGGAACTAAATGTGAAAGATTTAAAAATTCCAGAACATTACTTAATACCATAGGCAGACTTTAGGGTAGTAATGAATTTTTTGAATAGGACATAAAAAGCATTGACTATAAAAGAAAATAAATTAGATTTCATTAAAATTAAAAACTTGTTTTCATCAAAAGAAACTATTACTAGATAAAAAAGCAAGCTACAAAACATGACATTTCTGCATGAGACTGAAGAGATATCTGTAATACATACATCTGAGAAAGGATTCAAATCCAGAATATATAAAGAACACTATAAATCAATAAGAAAAGGCTAACAACAGACTTTAACAGGCACTTCACACAAGATATCCAAATGCCCCAACACATGAAAAGTTCAACTTCATTAGTCACCAGGAAAATGCTAATCAAATCCATAATTCTTTACCACTATATACTCATCAGAAAAGCTAAAATGAAAAACAGATGAAACCACGGTTTCAAAGCAACTACAACTCTCATTCACTGCTGTTAGGAGTGTAATTTGCAATAATCACTTTAGAAAACCATTTCATAATATCTTCCAAAGCTGCATAACACATACCCTATGACACAGCAAATCCACTCCTTAGGTATATACCCAACAGACCACACTCACGGTGATCAAAAGACACACACATGAATGTTCACAGTGGCACTATTCGTAATGATTATAGCCACAATGGCTGTAATTAGAAAGACAAGGACAAGTATTGGCGAGGACGCAGAAGAACTGGAACCTTCATACACTGCTGGTGGAGATGCAAAATTGTACAGCCAATCTGGAAAACAGTTTGTCCATTTCCTAAAACATTAGACATAAACTTACCAAATGACCTGGCAATTCCACTCCTAAGTATATATCCAAGAATATGAAAACATACGTCCAAATAAAGACTAATATGTGAATGTCTACAGCAGCATTATACATAATAGCCAAGACTGGATACAATCCAAGTATTCATCAATTAGTGAGTGTATAAACAAAACGTAGTGTATATCTGCATTATGAAATACTACTCACCAATTAAAAGGAATGAATTACCAACACACAATAAAACATGTATGAACTTCAAAAACATTTGCTAAGTAAAAGAAGCCAGATAAGACTATATACTATAAGAGTACGTTTTTATGACATGTTCAGAGAAGGAAACATAGACATAAAGCTGATGGTTGCCTTGGGCAACAGAGATTGACCAGAAACAGGTAGAGGAAACCCACTGGGTTGCTGGAAATGTTCTAAAACTGGATTGTGCTGACGGTTGCATAACTCTAAAAATTTACTAAAAATCACTTAATTATACACTAAAAATGGATGAATTTTTAATGATATGTAAACTATGCCTCACAAAAGTATTTTTAAAAAGTAACCAGCAAGGGATAGCAAATGGGGAGCTATAAATGAAACAAGTTTGGTAATATACTGGTAATAACTGAAGCTGGGTAATGGCTAACAAGAATTCCTCATTCTAATCCCTTCTACTTTCACATATGCTTGAAAATTTTTCATAATAAAAAGTTTTTAAAAATAAATAAGAAAATAAACCACACAATTTTAAAAAATCAACCAAAGATTTGAACAACTTCACCAAAGAATATGTATGTATACCAAATAAACACATGAAAATGATGCTTAACATCATTAACTATTAGGTAAATACAAAATAAAACCACAATGAATACCACTATAAACCTTTTACAATATCTAAAATTGAAAAGACTAACTATAGCCAGCGTTGGGGAGGATGCAGAGCAACTGGTACTCTCATATACTGCTGGTAGGAATGTAAAATGGTACAACCTCTTAGAAAAGTTTGGCAGTTAAGTTAAAAATGATCCAGCCATTCTTCTCCTATGTATTTACCAAGAGAAATGAAAGTATCTCTCCACACACAAATTTTCGTAGCAGCTTTATTTATAATATCCAAAAAACAGAAACAACTCAAACATCCATCAAAAAGTGAATGGATAAATAAATTGTGGTATATCCAAACAATGGAATACTATTCAGCAATAAAAAGAAATGAACTATTGATACATACAACATAAATTGCAAAATAATTATGCTAAATGAAAGCAGACAAAAAGAGTACATACTGTATGATTCCAATTACACAAACTTAAATTAAAATTCTAAAAATTGCAAACTAATCTATGGTGATAGAAAGTAGACCAGTGGTTGCCTGAGGATAGTGAGGAAAAGGGAATCAAGGAGAGGTGAGTGGAAGGGAGGGATTATAATGGGACATGAGGAAACTTTTGGAGGTTATAGACATGCTCATTATTTTGATTGTGATGATGGTTTCACAGATATACACATATGTCAAATCTTATCAGTTTGTAAGTTGTACAGTTTCCTGTGTGTCAATTATATCTCAATAAGGCTGTTTTTAAAAAAGTCAGTATAGTGGATACTTGTGTGAGAGTGAGAGCAGTAACGGCGGGGAACAAGAGGGATTTCTGGGGTGGTATTCATGTTCTGTTTCTTGATCTGGGTACTAGTTATATCGGTTTGTTCACTCTGAAAATTCAGGGAGCTGTACACTTAGAATCTGCACACTTTTCTCTATGCATGTTATACATCAAATTTTAAAAAGCTTATTAAAAAGAAAATGAGATACTACAATACATCAAACGGTCACTCATTTTAGAGAATACCAAGTGTTAGCAAAGATGTAGAGCAACTGGAACTCTCACACGTTGCTGTTGAGAGTGTGAAGTGGTACAATCACTTCGGAAAACCAGCTATATCCACTAAAGTATAACATACATATATACCCAATGACCCAGCAGTTTTACTCCTAGATCCTAACAGAAATGCATCCATATGTCCATCAAAAGACATGTAGAAAACTTTGCTTAGAAATATTAGTCAAAATCATCCCAAACTGGAAACAACTCAAATTTTGATAATCAGTAAACTGGAAAAGCAAATTGTGATATATCATTCAGTGGATGCTATATTGTAATGAAAAAGAATGAACTACTCCTCCTACATGCAAGAACATGTATGAAGCTCAAAAACTTAATGCTGAATGAAAGAAATCAGACACAGAAGAGTACATACTACATGATGCCATTTAGTTTAAGCTCAAAAATCATCAGAAATCCAAAGGTAACAACTATTCTGATAAAAGTCAGTATATTGGTTACCACTGGAAGGTATGAGTAATGAATGCTTCTGGGGCCCTGGTAATGTTCTAAATCTTACTCTGGGTAGTAGTTATACGACTGTGTTCACTCCATAAAAATTTATCAAACAGTACACTCAAGATTTGTCCTTCTTACTGTATATATGTTATACTTCAATTTAAAATTTTACCCCCCAAACTTTCATCTCTACACTGAGCCAGAGAAAGAAAGAAATAGAAATAGACAGGAAATAGCTGTCCTCTCTGACCACAGCCTATCACCAATGAGGGTATGTTTTCAGACAGGGAATGCAAATAATAAGCCTGACATAATCACTGCATACTGGCAAAATCCATAGAAAGAATGTACCAATTAATTTAGAGGTTTCTCTACTATTGTAGAAGTAAAAACACTGTTTAGGCAATCAAAGAAGAGCGTGGAGACAGCTTTGTCTACATCCATAACAAATAAATTGAAAAATTAACTGGGAAAATATTAAAGAGTAAGAAGAACCGAGAAAAATCATCTAAAAGGCAAATATGACAAATAAGAAGGGTTAGCAAACTGGCTCTCCATAAATGTGCTCGATTGATCCAGAAGAGAGACACTGGAACATTTTAATTTCTGAATGTGATTATTCTATGAAATTTTGAAATATACATTATCAGGCACCTTATACAGTTTACATACATTATTATATACACAAAACCAGGTATAATAATCTACTTGAAAGACATTTAAAGAAATTTTTCAAAAGTAAATTTGACTATAAAATGTAATTCCACTGTACTGTGGAAATACATATAGACACATAAAAACATATATCTATACATATATATGTATTTAACTGAATAAGAGATAAAAGTCTAAATATGTCATTTAGAGTTAGAAAAGTAACAAACGCATTAAAATTAGTGCCAAACTACATTAGAAAGAGTAGGCTGGAAAAGAATGGCTTAGGAAGCAAATTTCTCATTTATTATAAGAAGTAATTAAGCAATAACATCTAGAGTTGATAAATCAAGTATCAGTTATAAACACATTATTTAAAGATATGAAAATGATCACCAGGAGAACCAAAATAGGCATCCTCTTTTAATCTTTTTTTCTGAGAATGGAGACTGGAATTGGGGCAGAGAACTGCTACTTTTCATACTATTTAATGAACTATTTTATATTTTTAATCATGAATCTGTCCTATTTGTTTATTAAAACTGTAAATCATGTTACAGAAGAATATATCACACAAAAATTTGTATTAAATTTTAAAAGCAGATCATATACTTAGATCTCAATGGAAACATTCTGGTAAAGGGACTATCTGGAAACATTTGTAAAGGGCATAACTGTCCCTATTTCACAGGTTTACTGAGAGGATTAAACCAGATAACATATGTAAAATAATCAGCAAAGTACTTGGTACAACATAAGGATTCAATAAATATTAGCTATCATTACTAATATTTATGATCCATGTATAGAATAAAGGTTCAACACTAATATTAGAACTGATGCTATTCATTATGTAAAGTACCTGATATATAATAAGCACACAATAACTAATAACTGAATTAATGAATGAAGGAGTCTATCTAGCTTTCAAGAAACAGGTAATTCTCATCTAAGACTATCAAATAAAATAAAGACAGACAGTTACCTGGGTAACTACAATGAAATTAGAATAAAACTAAAACCAAAACCTGACAAAGTACAAAAAAATCATGCCCCAATTTTACTATTTATAATAAAAATAACAATAGCAGCAGCAATAGTGGTCACCATGTACAGCATTTCCTGGGTGTTAAATTTTCCTTCCAATGTTCTTCTGTATTCTTAAATTTTGTTAGGAATACTACTTTTATAAATTTTTTTTTGGGGGGGGGATCAATTGTAGAATTCTACTCCACACAGAAAGTAACTGCTTACAAGGGGCAAAATTTCCAAATTATGTTAAACTGTTTTTGTACAAGGAAGGGTAGTTTTAAATCTTACATATCCACAAAATAATAGTCAACATAATTTTTTCCTGGCACATTTAGCTATCTGGGAGTAAATATTATTCTAATTAAAATAAAAGAAGGAAATACTTCAATTTCCCTAGAAATAGCACCATACCATCCATTAAAAGCACACCATTCTCTATCAACATGGACCTAATGAGAAATAAACGCCTGATTGAACAAAAGTAACAATTAACCTTTCATAAAACTGCAGAGAATGGGATATATAAGGGAAAATTGATACATATACTTATAACATGTATTATTATTTATACTTGTAAATACTTTTAAAATATTGTACATATTATCTTTTCCCAGAGGTTCACAACCTTCTTTGTAATAAGGTGCAACTTAGCTTCTCACCTGAAGATTCAAATGGAGCAAAAGGGGGATCAAAGTGAGATAGCCAGAAATAAGAAGAAAGGGAGGATGCAGGGACACCAAGGCTTCTCTCCAATAACCACACATGCCCGTAAGCCAAGGAAGACGTACACCTAGGATCGGGACCTCCACTTCCAAGCTTACCTGTGCATATTCTCTTTCAATAGCAGCCTTCTTCTGACTGAATGTCCTAAAAACACAAATGAAAATTCATTACCAAAAGCATAACAATAATTTCATGTAAATTTATCAATACACTATCAAATACTGCCTGGTAAGTTGTGTTGAGAGAAGAGACAATATTTATTTCACTCATCTTCTGTGCCTAGGATACTGCTGCCATCATAGACTCTGGAGTCAGACAATCTGCATTCAAATCCTTGCTCCACCACTTACTAGCTGTATGACCTTGGTCAAGTCACTTGACTTCTCTGTGCCTCAGTTTCCTCCTTGGTAAAATGGGGATAGTAACAGTATCCTTCTCATAGGGATAGTGTAAAATTTAGTTAGTTAAAATATACAAAGCACTCAAAATAGTGTCTAACACACAGTAAAAGCTATATAAATGTTAGCTACTATTATAAGAATGGCTAGTACATAGTAGCCACTAAAAATGTTTATTGAACTTAACAACCAACATAGAGTGAATTACAGAAAACGAGGTGAAAATCAGATTTTGCCATCAGCTTCTCAACATGAAAAATATTCAAATCATTTCCTCCATTTCAGTCTTTTACAAGAGTTACAAAACAAAGTACAAGGCCACTACATGTTGTGGTATGATGGGAGCACCCTTTCTATACACTTATTATATTTCATAGATTCTATGATAAACACTTTTCACATTTTAACATTTATATTGGGATTCATCTTTTAATAATGATTGGCAGTATTTTCTTCTATCTTAACAATACACAAAATAACAGTGTACCTTACAAACCATAGGCAAAGGCAGAATCAATGAAATATGATAATATTGACAATTTACCTTAAATAGTCTGAGTTTAAAGACTTTCTGTTATGTGCTCTTAAAAGCACTTCATTAAGGCAGAGATATCAGAGTAAAAACTGAAAATGTAAAGAAAAGAGCTGGAATAGAAAAAAGGCAGTAAGCCAAAACTCCCACTTTAACAATTATTTAAATTTACCAACATAACTATTCATTCCTTATATAAGAAACACAACTATTTAAGATCTTACTACATTTGTTTTGAGTGAATAACTATTATTTAGCCTTAAAAAGGAAGTTCTGACATATGCTACAACATGGATGAACCTTGAGGACATCAGGCTAAGTGAAATAAGTCAGTCACAAAAAGACAAATATTATATGATTCCATTTATATGAGGTACTTAGAGTAGCCAAAAGCACATAGACAGGGGCCGGCCTGGTGGCACAGTGGTTAGGTTTGTGCGCTCTGCTTTGGCGGCTCGGGGTTTGCAGGTTCGGACCCCGAGCGTGGAGAGACTCACCGCTTGTCAAGCCATGCTGTGGCAGTGTCCCACATAACGCAGAGAAAGATAGGTACAGATGTTAGCCCAGGGCCAATCTGCCTCAGCAAAAGGGAGGATTGGCAACGGATGTTAGCTCAGGGCTAATCTTCCTCACACACACACAAAAAATCATATAGACAGAAAGTAGAATGGTAGTTGCCAGGGGCTGGAAAGAGGTGATCAGAAGAGTTATTATTCAATAGGTATAGAGTTTCAGTTTTGAAAGATGAAAAGAGTTCTGGAGATGGATGGTGATGATGGTTGCACAACAATCTGAATGTACTTAATACCCCAAACTGTACACTTAAAAATGGTTAAGATAGTAAATTTTATGTGATGTGTATTTTACCACAATAAGAAAATGAAAAAAAAAAAAAAAAAGAGTTGAGCAAGACCCTTTTCTTTTTTTTTGTTTTGTTTTGTTTGTGAGGATGATTAGCCCTGAGCTAACTTCTGTTGCCAATCCTCCTCTTTTTTTTTTTCTGAAGAAGATTGGCCCTGGGCTAACACCCATGCCCATCTTCCTCTACTTTATACGGGGGATGCCACCACAGCACAGCTTGATAAGCAGTGCATAGGTCTGCGTCCGGGATCTGAACCCGTGAACCCCGGGCAGCCAAAGCAGAGTGCGTGAACTTAACCATTATTTCACTGGGCCAGCCCCAAGACCCTTTTCTTTATGGACTACTATACATTATGCATTAAGCATTTAACATAGTCCTTTAAAATACAATTAATTTACTCTCCGTAAGAGAAAACATATAAACTATATATTATATATGCATATATATATACACACAGACACATTGTATATATGCATTTATATACTGTATTTTATATATAAATATACCAAAATAGTAATAAAAGTTTTCTCTGGATCATGGGATTATAGGCTTTCACTTTCTTCTTTTGCTTTCCCTTTCTATATTTCCTGATGTTTTAGTAGAAATATGTATTATGTTTGAAAAAAATAAAGTCCTTATTTTTAATAAATAAATGCACACTCATAAACATATGCACACACCTTTTTTAAATGTTGTTTTACTAAAACTGGACTTAGAAATTATTATGCTACCAAATATATCTCCCCACCTACTGTAAATACTCAGGCAAAAGAGACTAATTAAAATGAACTAGCTTATACTTTTACCATTAAAAAACTGAAAACTTGAGCCAGCCCCGTTGGCCTAGTGGTTGAGTTTGGCTCATTCCGCTTCAGCAGCCCTACATACTAAAAAATAGAGGAAGACTGCCTACACTATGAAGAAGGTGGTATTTTTTAATATTTTACAAAAGATAAAAGTAAATATTTAAGATATCTGATAAGTGCCCTTTTAAGCTTAGACATAACTCATCTTGATAAAAGGATGTTCAAGTGTGAGGTCTGCAAGAAAATGGGAACTAACTCTTACTCTGAATATGCATATCTCCTAATTTTAAAATTCTCAGTGTAATTTTTAGTTATTAAAAATTACATGTCTACTACTTTCTTTTTCTAAAGAAAGAAAACAAATCCAAGATGACAACTACTCAAAATCAACATCATCAATATTAGGAAATCTATTTATCAAAATTCACCATACCAAGAGAGCAAAGCAAAAAAACCTTCTGATAATATCCTTACAAGATAAAAAGAAAAATTCAACATCAGTTTCTCATAAAACCTCTTTAAAAATATTAATGGGTGCTATAACTAAACAGATGGGCAAGAACAAGCGGTGGCAAGGATGTGGAGAAATTAGAACTCTCATACAGTGCTGGTGGGAATGTAAAATAGTGCAGCTGCTTTGGAAAATAGTTGGGGAGTTCCTCAAAGGTTAAACATGGAGTTACCATATGACCCAGGAGTTCTATTCCTAGGTATATACCCCCCAAAACTGAAAACATGTGTTTACACAAAAACGTATAAATGAATGTTCAGAGTAGCATTATTCATAATAGCCAAAAAGTGGAAACCCAAATGTCCACCAACTGATGAATGGAGAAATAAGATGTGGTATACTTATATGATGGAATATTATTCAACCACTTAAAAATCATTAAAATAAAACCAGAATGAAATACTGATACATGCTACAATATGGATGAACCTCAAAAACACTATGCTAAGTGAAAGAAGTCAGATGTAAAAGGCCACATATTATGTGATTCCATTTATACATAATGTCCAGAATGGGCAAGTCCATAGAGACATAAAGTAAGTGAGTGGTTGCCAAGGGCTGGGGAGTTGAGATAAGTTTGCCATTATTCCAAAAGTATTTTTCTTTTAACTAGATAAGTTGATTATAAAGTTCACATGGAAAAATGAACATTTAAGAATAGTTATAAACATTCTGAAAAATAATAGTATTTAAAAAGATCTACACTCATCAGAGAGTAAAACTTAATTTTAAAAGAAACAATAATTAAAACGGTTTGGTAATGGAACAGGAGTAAATAGAGAAATAATGAAACATAGATTAGAAATACACCCAAATACACATAAAAATTTAGTAACTAAAACGATGACATTTTGATTCAAAGGGGAAAAGATGGATTATTTAATAGATTGTATTGGGACAATTTTATAGGAAGATGCAATGTTAAGTAAACAGAAAACTTACAGAATGATGTACACAGTATACTATCTTTTCATACAAAAATGTTTACCCATATGTGCTGGTTTATGATAATTACAATATTCCACAATTACAACAGCCCCTCAAATGAAAAACTGTTCTGTGCAAAAATGCTTACTGTGGTCCCCTTAGGAATCACTGTGAGAATTCCCTGCAATATTTAACATGAAAGTGGCTGGTGGTAGCAGTAGAAGACAGAACTTCTCCTGCATTCTTGTTTATATTAATTGAATTTATACCACGTGTATATGTATATACTTTTTATTGAGGTGAAATTTACATGACACACAGTTAACCATTTTAAATTGTACAACAGCATTTAGTGCGTTCACAATGTACGCAACCACCACCTACTTTCAAAACCTTTTGATCACTCCAGAAGAACACTCCATGTCCATTAAGTAATCATTCTCCACTCCTCCTTCCCCTTACTCCCTGGCAACAACTAATCTAATTTTCTGTCTCCACAGATTTGCCTATTCTGGATATTTCATATAAAAGGAATCAAACAATATGTGACCTTTTGTATCTGGCTTCTTTTACTTAGCATGTTTTCAAGGTTCATCCAAGTTGTATAATGTATCGATACACACTTCATTCCTTTTTATGACTGAATAATATTCCACTCCAGGG
Organism: Tapirus indicus; assembly: GCA_031878705.1. Classification (NCBI taxonomy): domain Eukaryota; kingdom Metazoa; phylum Chordata; class Mammalia; order Perissodactyla; family Tapiridae; genus Tapirus; species Tapirus indicus. The sequence goes on from CM062924.1 coordinate 28,341,512, forward strand.
ATATACTACAATTTGTTTATTCATTTGTCCATTGATGGACATTTGGATTGTTTCCACATCTTCACATGTATGAATAATGCTGCTATAAACATTCATTTATAAGTTTCTGTACAGAGATATGTTTTAAGTTCTCTTGGGTATATAACTAAAAGTAGAACTGCTAGGTCATATGGTAATTCTATGTTTAACTTTTTGAAGAACCATCAAACTATTTTCCATTACGGCAGTACCATTTTACATTCTTGCTGCATATTTTTTAATTTAATAGTTAAATAAAATAAACTAACCTTTTAAAATAAATTATATTACATTCATTCAGAAGAATCCTACATGGCAACTAAAAAGAATGTGGTGGCTCTCTATGTACTGGTATGGAAAGATAGCCTCAATTAATTCATGCAATAAACACTCACTGACTGGCTATCGCAGGCCCGACACTGTATAGGTACCAACGATACAGCAGTGAATAAGACAGACATCAAGTAGGACTAACAGATAGTGAACAATCATTTACACAAAGAATTATTTAATGATAAATGGGATAATTATAAGTACTATGAAGGAAGCTACAACATATTATCCAGTATTTTTAAAAAGCTTCGGAAGATTATGTAAAGCAAGATCTCATTTTATCTTAAAAATATATTAATATATACCTCCATTTAACATAGATATGTGTATACATTCACAAATACCTGGAAAGTACATATGGGGGGAGGACCCTCAGAGAATACATGTCAAATTTTTATTGTTAAGGGAAAGGGGCATGGGAACTCTTTTATTTTCTACTCTGATTCTATGTTATTTCCAATAATCATCTATTATCTTTATTTTTTTTTAATTTTTATTGGTCTTAATAGTTTATAACATTGTGGGGTTTTAGTTGCACATTATTATTTGTCCATCACCATATGGATGCATCCCTTCACCCCTTGTGCCCACCCCCCACCCCCCTTCCCCTTGGTAACCACCAACCAGTACTCTCTGTCCAGGTGTTCATTTATATTTCACATGAGTGAAATCATGTGGTGTTTGTCCTTCTCTTTCTGGCTTATTTCACTTAACATTATACCCTCTAGGTCCATCCATGTTGTTGCAAATGGGACAATTCTGTCTTTTTTATGGCTGAGTAGTATTCCATTGTATATATATACACCACATCTTCTTTGAGGGACACTTGCATTGCTTCCACTTCTTGGCTATAGTGAATAATGCTGCAATGAACATAGGGGTGCATAAGCCTCTTGGGATGGTTGATTTCATGCCGTTGGGTAGATGCCCAAGAATGGGACTGCTAGATCACAGGTATTTCTATTTTTAATTTTTTGAGGAATCTCCATACTGTTTTCCATAGAGGCTGCACCAGCTTGCATTCCCACCAGCAGTGAATGAGGGTTCCCGTTTCTCCACAACCTCTCCAGCATTTGTTGTTTTTTTGTCTTGGTGATTATAGCCATTCTAAGGGGTGTAAGGTGATATCTTAGAGTAGTTTTGATTTGCATTTCCCTAATTATTAGTGATGTTGAATATCTTTTCATGTGTCTGTTGGCCATCTGTATATGTTCCTTGGAAAAAATGTCTGTTCATATCCTCTGCCCATTTTTTGATCAGGTTGTTTGTTTTTGTGTTGTGCTGTTGTGTGAGTTCTTTATATATTATGGAGATTAATCCCTTGTCGGATATGCAATTTGCGAATATTTTCTCCCAGCTGGTGGGTTGTCTATTCATTTTGATGCTGGTTTCATTTGCCTTGTAGAAGCTCTGTAGTCTGATGAAGTCCCACTTGTTTATTTTTCCTTTTGTTTCCCTTGTCTGAGTAGACATGGAATCTGAAAGGATTCCTTTATGACTGATGTCAATTAGTGTACTGCCTATATTTTCTTCCAGGAGTTTTATAGTTTCAGGCCTCACTTCCAGGTCCTTAATCCATTTTGAGTTGATTTTTGTGTATGGCAACAGAAGATGGTCTACTTTCATTCTTTTGCATGTGGCTGTCGAGTTTTCCCAGTACCATTTACTGAAGCGATTTCCCTGTCTCCATTGTATGTTCTTTGCTCCTTTGTCAAAGATTAGCTGTCCACAGGTGTGTGGTTTTATTTTTGGGCTTTCAATTCTGTTCCATTGATCTGTGTGTCTGTTTTTGTACCAGTACCATGCTGTTTTGATTACTATAGCTCTATAGTATATTTTGAAGTCAGGGATTGTGATGCCTCCAGCTTTGTTCTTTTTTTTCAGGATTGCTTTAGCTATTTGGGGTCTTTTGTTGCCCCTATTATCTTTATAATCAGGAAAAATTAAAGCTATAAAAGCACTAATTTTCAATGAACTCATATACTTATATGAAAAAATATTTAAATTCCATACCATATAGAAAGGAATAAGAATAAATCCCTACAATTAATCCTTTAATAAAATCTAATGTTCTAAATATTAATTTTCCTATAACAAATCTGATCAAGCCACTCTCCTGCTAACATTTCTGAAATGACTCCTCATCACTCCCAGAATAAAAATCTAAATTCCTTTAACATGACAGAAGAGGCTGTTGACTATGAGGACCTGACTACTAGTGTGGCTTCATCTCTGTAAATTCCCCCACTCACACCCCAGGCCCCAGCTAAGTCTCTTAAAAGAACCAGTATGTTCACGATTTCACACTCTGGCAAATGTGGTCCTTTCTGCTTGGAATTCCCTTCCCCCATTATTTGGCCTAAATCTTCCTCGTCCTTCAAAACAGGTTAAGCATGACTTCCTCTGAGAAGTCTTTCTGAATTCCACTTGTGATTTAGATACCCCTCCTCTGAAGTCCTCCAGCATTTCGTAACATAGCACCTGCTTCAAGTGTTGCAATTGACTACGGAGTTCCCTGACAACAACGAATGTGCTTTGTATTTATACGTGTAGCACAGTGCCTGAACACTGCAGAAGTTCAATGAATGTTCGCTGAATGAATTAAGGAACGGACAGAAATCAGGTTTCAGACTCTTCATAAGTTTGGATTAAATAACTCGGTAGGTTATCTCCTGGAACAGGCGAAATCAAGACCACAATCTATATCCATATGGACTAGTTAAGTTTCTTGACCTTGGTCATAGATTATAGCAGTTAACACACCATTTTGTGTATAGGAGCTTTAAAAACCAAGGAGAGTATGAGTGTGCAGTAAAGGATGACTCCGACCAAAGAGAGGTCTGGTCTTTGCCCTTAGCTTCTGGGAGATAATCTCTAAATCTTCAGAATGTCATGCCTGATAAGAGTGTTTTTGTTTACCTGGGGACCTAAGGCCATGCCAGATAGCCTATGCTAACAGTGTGATTTATTGGAGGTGAAGTATCAATAAATATCAGCTCAACCTCTGGAGGGGGTGGAAACTAAGGTCAGCCACATGGGCAGTAAATCATAGCCAAGTGACCAAATACACCTCTTCCTTTGGCTGATTTTAAAATAGATCCTTTCACTACAATAAACCATAACCTTGAGTAAACTTTCAGTGAGTTCTTCTAGCAAATTATCAAATCTGAGGGTGGTCTTGGGGACCCCCAATCTTGCAAGTCATGTCAGAAGTGAGGGTGGCTATGGAGACCTCAAAACTTGCAGTTGGTGTCAGAAGTGAGAGTTGTCTTGGGGACTCCCTAACTCTGCAATTCATCACCAGGATGAGGAGACCAGCTAAGAATGTTCAAATTACTAATGGTGGTAGTGGAGATGGGATATCATTAACCATAATGATGAAGTTAAAAATAAAAATAAACACACCCACCAAAATGGCTAAAATGGAAAAGACTGATAACTAAAAATATCAGTGAGGATATAGAGCAATGAAACTCTAACATGTTGGTGGGAATGTAAAATGGTACAACCACTTTGGGAAAAAATCTGTTATTTCTTATATAACTAAACATACATCTATCTTGACATAGCAACTCTAATACTAGGCATTTACCAAGAGAAATGAAAACATATGTCCACAAAAACACTTGACAAAAATATTGGTAACACTTATTCATAAATAGCCCAAAATAGTAAACAGTCCACGTGTCTATCAGTAGGATAACAGATCAACAAACAGTGACATATTCTTACAATGGAATAAAACTCAGCAATAAAAACAAATGAGGGGCTGCCCGGTGGCACAATGGTTTGGTTCACACTTGGCAGCCTGGGGTTCGCGGGTTCGGATCCCGGGCACCTGCCAATGCACTGCTTGTCAGCCACGCCGTGGCAGCGTCCCATATAAAGTAGAGGAAGACGGGCATGGATGTTAGCCCAGGGCCAGTCTTCCTCAGCAAAAAAGAGGAGGATTGGCAACGGATGTTAGCTCAGGGCTGGTCTTCCTCACAAAAAAAAATAATAATAAAAAATAAAAACAAATGAACTATAAAATGACCACCCAATTTTACTACTCTGAGTGAGCTGACCTGTTATTTTACAAATGACACTGTTTAAATATAACTAATACTGGGATATGAAAAATAATTTTTTAGCACGGACAGCAAACTGGGGTAGGGGAACTAGTGCTTATATTATCAGCATTTGACAACTCTTTCATAAAGAAACTTTTATAATTTTGCTCTGGAATATAATGGCTTTTTTTTTAAGGTATTATTACAGTAAATATGGCAACAGCATTAAAATGATACATGAGAATATAAAAAAAATTTTTTTTAAACAAAGCAAGTAGAATGAACAACTGAAGCTACACAAGTCTGGCAGAGAGGAAGTTATCTGGCCTCTAATAAAACATATTAATTCACCAGCAACATTCACTGAGTGTCTTCTGAATTTCAGGTATTCTACTAAATACACGCTGGGAATATAAAGATGAATGAGACATGGACTCTGCTCTCGAGGGATTCATTAGCTTAAGGTACAAACAGATGATGCCAAGACCCACAAACGCTACAGTCACAGCATGAAAAGTAGAAAGTGTTCTTATTTCTCATTAATTGGTAACCTTGGGCAAGTTAATTTTCCTGACTGTGCTTCAGTTTCCTATTGATTAAATGGGAATAAAAAGAACACCTACCTTATAGGATTATTACAAGGATTAAATGAGTACATATTTGTAAAGCACTTAGAACAGACTTGGCACATAGTAAACGCTAGAAAAGTATTTGTTAAATCAGTGAAAATAGCACATTCCACAGTTTATAATTATGAAATTTAATCCAGTTTAAATATTTTGACTAAATGAATTAACAAAGCACTAACCAAAATATACACTTTAAGTACTTCTGGTCTTAGATGACAGAGTGATCAGAATGTCCCTTCTCCTCTCAGGAATTACCCAAAACCAACAGAGAATAAAAAACATAAATGCAAACATGATCTCCAATAAAACTAGGAAACATATGAAATCTAAGTGGAAAATACGTCAAAAGAGAGACAGTTACACTGGAGAAAGAGGTTAAATATAAGGCATGAGGCTCTAAAACTCAAAGGGGAATGGGGGGAAGTACATTTCTTCAAGGGCACTTCCTGAGGTGTAGAATTTAAACCACACTTGCAACAACAAAAACAGGGGACACAGGCTGGCAGAGGGAGCTTTGCTGTTCATAGTTTGAAGAAGTAGAGGAGACAAAACTAAATTAGGAACTATACAAACAAGATAGGCTGGCAGAAATTAGGTTGCTGGTGGAGCAAAAAGAGAGTGAGACAGCCCACACTATGAACAGCGCTGCAGCAGCCAATTTTCTCTGGCTGAGGAGAAATAAATTCACACACACAACCCTGGCTGTAAAGAAAATTACTGTAAATTTGGAAGACAGTAGCTACCCTAAGATACCTACTTCTGATATCTTAAAAAGTAGTATAAGAAACACCCTCTTGGGCCAGCCCTGGTGGCCTAGTGGTTAAGTTCAGAGCACTCCGCTTCAGCGGGCTGGGTTCGGTTCCCGGGCGCAGACCTACACCACTTGTCTGTTAGTGGCCATGCTGTGGTGGCGGCTCCCATACAAAAAGAGGAAGATTGGCAGTGGATGTTAGCTCAGGGCAAATCTTCATCAGTTAAAAAAAAAGGAAACACCCTTTTTATTCAAAAATAACCAAAAAGGAAGCAGGAACAGAATCTATACAATTACAAAATTTTAAAAAGAAGAAAAAAACAGAACAGAAAAAGCACAGGAGCCAAAGGACACTCAGGAGAAAAATGCTGCCACTGAGCAGATGATATATGTAACCAAACATTTCAAACGAATTTTTAAAACTTAAATAATTTTTTTAAAACTAATGAACCAAATACCACTTCCAGATAGAATTATAGAATGTCAAAGTCACAAAGGAACAGCAGTGGAGAAAATGGGCATCCTGACTGGTTCCTGATCTTTAGGGGAGAGCTTTCAGTCTTTCACCATTGAGTATAATGTTACTCACGGGTTTTTTTATACGTGCCGTTTATCAGTTAAGGAAGTTTCCTTCTATTCCTAGTTCACTGAGAGTTTTTATCATGAAAGGGTGTTGAATTTTGTCAAATGCTTTTTCTGCCTCTATTGAGATGATCATGTGGGTTTTTTTTTCCTTCTTCCTTTAATATGATATATTTCATTCATTGATTTTCTTATGACGAACCTTTGCATTGCTGGGATGAATCTCACTTCATCATAGTGCATAAACCTTCTAATGTGTTGCTGGATTTGGTTTGCTAGCATTTTGTTGAGGATTTTTGTATCAATGTTCATAAAGGATATTGATCTATGGCTTTCTTATGGTATCTTTGTCTGACTTTGGTATCAGGTTAATGAGGACCTCAAAGAATTGTATGAATTATTTGGAATATGTTTCATGTGTTAGGAGTGTTCTCTTCTATTTTTTGGAAGAGTTTCAGAAGGACTAGTGTTAATTCTTCTTTAACTATTTAGCAAAATTCACCCATGAAGCCATCTAGTCCTAGACTTATCTTTGTTGGAAGACTTTTTGATTACTGATTCAATCTCTTTACTTGTTAAAGGTCTGTTAAGAATTTCTATTTCTTCCTGAATCAGTCTTAGTAATGTGTGTGTTTCATTTAGGTTACCCAATTTGTTGGCATACAACTGCCCATCGTATTCTCTTACAATCCTTTCTATTTCAGTAGAATAGGGAGTAATGTCCTCACTTTCATTTCTGATTTTAGTTATTTGCATCTTCTCTCTTTTTTTCTTACGCTAGCTAAAGGTCTGTCAATTTGTTGATCATTTCAAAGAAGTGACTTTGGTTTCATCGATTCCCTTTATTGTTTTTTTATTCTCTATTTTGCTTATCTCTGATTTAATCTTTATTATTTTCTTCCTCCTGCTGGCTTTCAGTTTATTTTGCTCTTTTTCTAGTTCCTTAGGTGTAAAGTTAGGTTGATTTGAGATCTTTCTTCATTTTTAATGTAGGTGTTTAGAGGTATAAATTTCCCCAAGTAGTTTCACTGTCCACCATAAGTTTTGGTATGTTGTGTTTTTTGTATTTATTCCTTTCAAAGTATTTTCTAATTTCCTGAGTGATGTCTTTTGACCCACTACTTGTTTAAGAGCATGTTGTTTAATTTCCACATATTTGCAAGTTTTCCAGTTTTCTTCTGTTAATTGATTTCTATAGCCTTATTCCATTGTGGTCAGAGAAGACACTTTGTATGATTATGATCCTTCAAAATTTACTGATAATTTTTTATGCCCAATTTATGGTCTACTCTGGAGAAAATCCCACATGCACTTGAGAAGAATGTATACTCTGCTTTGTTGGGTGGAATGTTCTGTATATGTCTGCGAGGTCTCACTGGTTTATAGTATTTTTCAATGGAACAGAATTGATGGATCAGAAACAAACCCAAAATTCTATGGCCAACTGATTTTCAACAAGCATGCCAAGACCATTCAAAGGGGAAAGAACAGTCTCTTCAACAGATGGTGCTAGGACAACTGGATTTCCACATACAAAAGAATCAAGTTGGACCCCTATCTCATTTCAAATATAAAACTTAACTCAAAATGGATCAAAGGCCTAAACATAACAGCTAAAACTATAAAACTCTTAAAAGAAAGCATAGGAACAAATCTTCATGACTTTGGATTTGACAACGTATTCTTAGATGGAACACCAAAATCACAACAAAAGAAAAAATAAGTAAAATGGACTTCACCAAAATTAAAAATTTTGTGCATCAAATGATTATCAAGAATATGAAAATACAACAGAATGGGAGAAATATTTGCAAATCATACATCTGGTAAGGGTCTAATATCCAGAATACATAAAGAACTCTTACAAATCTACATCAAAGACAAACAGTCCAATTTAAAAATAGGCAAAAGTATTAAACACACATTTCTCCAAAGATATACAAATGGTCAATAAGCACATGAAAAGATGTTCAACACCATTAGTCATTAGGGAAATGCAAATCAAAACCACCATGAGATATCACTTCATACCCATTAGGATGGCTATAAAACAAACTAACAAAAATAAAATGGAAAAAAACAAATATTGGCCAGGATGTGGAGAAATAAGAACCTTCATACATTGCTAGTGAGAATGTAAAATGGTGCACCCACTGTGGAAAACAGCTTGGCACTACCTCAAAAAACTAGACAGAGAAATACTATATGATGCAACAATTCCACTCCTCAGTATATACTCAAAAGAACTGAGAACAGATTTAAAACAAAAGCTTATAACAAAAGTTCACAGCAGCATTATTCACAACAGCCAAAAAGTGGAAACAACCCAAATGTACATCAATAGATCAATGGATAAACAAAATGTGGTATATCCATAAAACGGAATATTATTCAGCCATAAAAAGTAATAAATACTGATACACATTTCAATATGGATGAAATTCAAAAACACTATGCTAAGTGAAAGAAGCCAGTCACAAAAGACCACTGTATTAGAAGGGTTCTCCAGAGAAACAGAAACAATATGATGTGTATATGTATAAAAAGAGATTTATTTTAAGGAATTAGCTCACATGATTTTGGAGGCTGGCAAGACTAAAATCTGCAGGGTGGGATAATAGGCTGGGAACCCAGAGAAAATCCAAGGCAATTTAAGTCAAAGGCCATCAGGCTGGAGACCCAGGAAGGAGCTGATGATGCAGTTCAAGCCCAAAGACCATCTGCTGCAGAATTCTCTCTTACTCAAGGTAGGCCAGTCTTCTGTTCTCTTCAGGCCTTCAACTGACTGAATGAGACTCACCCACATTATGGTGAGTGATCTGCTTTACCCAGAGTCTACCGATTTAAATGTTAATCTAATTCAAAAACTCCCTCAGAGAAACAGCCAGAGTCCATGGTCCAGCCAATCTGACATACAAAATTAACCATTACAGCCACATACTGTATGATTCCATTTATATGAAATGTCCAGAGTAGGCAAACATAGAAATAGAAAGCAGATTAGTCTTCTCCAGGGACTTAGGGGAGGAGGTGAAATGGTGAGTGACTGCCAAATTGCTACAGGGTTTCTTTTTGGGGTGAGAAAAATGTTCTGGAATTACATAGCGGTGATGGTTGCACAACATTGTGAATGTACTGGTAGTCACTGAATTGTACACTTTAAAATGGTTAAAATGGTGAACACTATGTTACGTTAATTTTACTTCAATTTTATTAAAAAAGAACTTATCTTTGTTTCCTGTGAATAAGGTCTGGGCCCAAACGTGAGAGTAAGTGTCAGCATATAAACTGTCAGATACCACTGAAGAGGGCCACCTGGAGGGTCAATGGGCCTTGAAAACAGATGCCAAAGGTGAACCACAGGACTCCTAAGAGCTACAGAAGCAGTGTGCAAACAGCCAGAAAACAGACAAATATATGGATCAAGGAAGTGCAAGGTCAGCCTTGGGAGATCCATGGGTGGTGCAAAGAACCCAAAGAAGTGCTCCAAAAATCTGGCAATCTAGATGAAATAGATGAATTCCTTGAAGGACACAAATTACCAAACACAAAAACCTTGACAAGCCCTACAACAACTAAAAAGGTGGAATTTGTAATTAAAAGCTCATCTCTCAAAAAACAAAAACAAAAACTCCAGGCCCAGATGGCTTCATTGGTTAATTCTATCAAACATTTTAGAAAGAAACAGTATCATCACACATAAACTCTTTTAGAAAGTAGGAAAGGGAACACTTGCCAATATTGAGGCCGATATTATCCCGACATCAAAACTTGATAAGACATCACCAAAAAAAAAAACCACCACCACAAACCTACAGCCAATATCCCTTATAAACATAGATGTAAAAGCCCTTCACCAAATACTAGCAAATCAAATCCAGCATTATATAAAAAGGATAACACATAATGACCATGTGGGGTCTATCTGAGAAATGCAAGCATGGTTCAACATCCCAAAATTAATTAATGTAACTCACCATAGAATAAAGAAGAAAAGCCATATAATCATTTCCACAGATGCAGAAAAAAATATTTGACAAAAATCCAATATCAAGAATTTAACCAAGGAGGTAAAAGATCTGAACACTGAAAACTATAAGACATTGAGGAAAGAAACTGAAGATGACACAAATAAATGGAAAGATATCTCATGTTCATGGATTGAAAAAATTATTATTGTTAAAATGTCCATACTACCCAAAGCCTATAGATTCAATAGAATCTCTATCAAAATTCTAATGGCATTTTTCACACAAATAGAAAAACATCCTAAAATTTACATGGAAACACAAAAGACTCTGAATAGGCAAAGCAACTCCAAGAAAAAACAAACTTGGAGGCATCATATTTCCTAATTTCAAACTATATTACAAAGCTATAGGAATCAAAACAGTATGGTACTGGCATAAAAAAGACATATAGACCAATGGAACAGAATACAGAGCCCAGAAATAAACCTATGCATATACGATCACCCACTATTTGACAAGGGAGCCAAGAATATTCAATGGGGAAAAGACAGTCTCTTTAATAAATGGTGCTGAGAAACTGGATAACCACATGCAGAAGAATGAAATTGAATCCCTATCTTACACCAGTTGCAAAAATTAACCTGAAATGGATCAAAGACTTAAATTTAAGACCTGAAACTATAAAACTCTTAGAAGAAAACACAGGGTAAAAGCTGCTTGACATTGGTCTTGGCAATGATTTTTTGGTTATAACACAAAAGCAAAAGCAACAAAAGCAAAAATAAACAGGTGGGACTACATCAAACTAAAAAGCTTCTGCACAGCAAAAGAAACAATCAACAAAATGAAAAGGCAACCTATGGAGTGGGGGAAAACATTTCCAAACCACATATATTGATAAGGTATTAATATCCAATATATAAGAAACACTGTACAGCTCAGTAGCAAAAAATAATAATAATCCAATTAAAAATGGACAGAGGACCTAAAGAGACAGTTTTCCAAAAAAGACATACAAATGACCAACAGGTACGTGAAAAGGTGCTCAACTAATCATCAAGGAAATGGAAATCAAACCACAATGAGATATTACTTCACACCTGTTAGAATGGCTATTATCAAAAAGACAAGAAATAAGTGCTGGCCAATGTGGAGAAAAGGGAACCCTTGTGCACTTTTGGTGGGATGTAAACTGGCCCAGCCATTATGGAATGCAGTATGGAGGTTCCTCAAAAAACTAAAAATAGAACTACCATATGATTCAGTAATCCCACTTCTGGGTATATATCTGTAGGAAATGAAATCACTATCTCGAAGAAATATCTGCACCCACTTGTTCACTGCAGCATTATTCACAATAGCCAAGACATGGAAACAATCTAAGTGTCCACTGACAGATGAATGGATAAGGAAAATGTGGTATACACACAGACACGCACACACACAAAGGAAATCCTGCCGTCTGTGACAACATGGATGGACCTTGAGGGCATTATGCTAAGTGAAATAAATCAGACAGAGAAAGACAAACACTGTAGGATCTCACTTATATGTGGAATCCAAAAAAGCTGAAATCATAAAAACTGAGAGTAGAATAGTGGTTGACAGGGGTTGGGGAGAGAGGGAAATGGGAAGATGTTGGTCAAAGGGTACAAACCAGTTATAAGAGGAGTAAGTTCTGGGGATCTAATGTACAGCATGATGACTATAGTTAACAAGACTGTATTATACACAGAAAGTTACTAAGAGACTAGACCTTAAATGTTCTCACAACAAAAAATAAAAATGGTAATTATGTGATGCAATGAATGTGTTAACTCACCTTATTGTGGTAATCACTTCACAATATACACATGTACCAAATCATCACATTAAACTTACACAACATGTCAATTATATCTCAACATAGCTGGGGAAAAAAAGAAACAAACAAAATCTAATACCATGACTTAAACAAAAACCCTCAAGAAGCTAGGAATACAAAGGAACTTCCTAGACCTAACCGATTAAGGGCATCTATGAAAAATCTATGCTAAAATTTACGCAGTAGTAAAAGGCTCAATGTGTTTTACCTAAGATTAGGAAGAAAGCAAGAAGATAGAAAGCAAGGATATCCACTGTCACCACTTTGATTCACTATTGTATTGGAGGCCCTAGACAGTACCAAAGGGCAAGAAAAAGTAATGATGCATAAAAATTGGAAAAGAAAAAGTAAAACTATCTTTATTTTCAGATGACATGATGATGTAACTAAAAAATATTCAGGAACCTACAAAAAAGCTACTAAACTAGTAAATAAATTTAGCAAGATCACAGGATATAAGCTAATATTGAATAATTAATTTCACTTCCATATCAACAATTAAAAATCAGAAAATAAAATTTTACACTGTTCTATTTACAACAGCATCAAAAAATAAAATACTTATGAATAAATTTAACAAGAGATATAGAATACATGTATACTGAAAACTACAAAACACTACAAAGGGAAACTAAATAAGAAATAAATGCAAAGATATACCATGTTCATGGATTGGAAGACTAAATATTATTAAAATGACAATTCTCCCCAAACTGTACTATAGTCAATGTAATCCCAATTAAAATCCTAGCCAGCTTTTTAAAGAAACTGACAAATTAGTGATAAAATTTATATTGAAAACAGAAAGTCCAGAATAGCTAAAACAACTCTGAAAAAGAAGATTGGAAGACTTACACTACCTAATTTCAAGACTTGGCATAAGGACAGACATATAGCTCAATGAATCAAAAAAGTGTCCATGAAAACACACTCACAGTCATTTTCAACAAAGGTGCAAAAGCTAATTCAATGGGGAAGAGACGATTTTTCAACAAATGGTGATGAATAATTAACTTGAAATGGATCATGATGCTAAATGTTAAGAGCTAAAATTATTAAGTTCCTTAAAGAAAACATAGGAAAAATCTTTGTGACACTGCAATAATCAAAAGTTCTTCAGGCACAAAAAAGCACAAACCATAAAAGAAAAATTTGATAAAATAAATTTCATCCACATTTGAAACTTTTATTCTTCAAAAGACACTGTTAAGAAAATGATAAAACAAGCCACAGTCTACAAGAAAAGCATATCTGAAAAAGGGCTTGTATTGAGAATATATTAAAAAAACTCTAACAGCTCAACAGAAAGAAGTCCAACGACCCAATTTTTAAATATGATCAAAAGATCTGAATAGACATTTCACAAAAGAAACCATCTAAATGGTAAATAACAATGAAAAGATGCTTAACATCACTAGTCAGGAAAATGAAAATTAAAGTGAGATACCACTGAACACCCACTAGAATGACTATAAAGTTAAGAAAACTAACAATATCAAATGTTTATGAGGATGTGGCACAACAGGAATGCTCTTATATTACTGACAGGAATACCAAATGGTACAGACACTTTGGAAAACATTTCAGTAGTTTCTCTTTTTTTTTTTTTGGCTGAGAAAGATTAGCCCCGACCTAACATCCACTGCCAATCTTCTTTTTGTATGTGAACCGCTGCCACAGCATGGCCACTGACAGACAAGTGGTGTAGGTCCGTGCCTGGGAACTGAACCCGGGCTGCCAAAGCAGAGCTTAACCATTAGGCCACCAGGGCTGGCAGTTTCTTATAAAGTTAACACACATTTATTAAGGGACTCAGCAATCACACTCTTAGGTATTTATCCAAGAGAAATGAAAACATGTCCATACAGTGACTTGTATACAAATATCACAGCAGCCAAAACTGTAAATGGTTTGCTACAGTTTCCAAAAACACTGTTTCCAAAAACTGGAAACAATGAAATGCTTATCAACTGAAAAATGAATAACAAACTTGAGGTACACCCTTACTATGGAAAACTACACAGCAATACAAAAAGAAAATGAAATATTAACATATGCCACAAGTATGAATTTCAAAAACATTGCACTAAAAAACAAATTACACTAAGTAAAAGATGTCAAACACAAAGTACCTACTGTAGGATTCCATTTATATGAAATTCTAGGAAAGACACAACTTACAGTTGACAGAAAGCAGATCAGTAGCTATCTGAGGCTGGGGCATCAAAGGGCACAAGGAAACATTTTAGGATGGTAGAAATGTTCTATATCTTGAGTGGTGGTTATAATTCAATTACATACAATCACTAAAATGTTTCAAACTGTACACACTTTAAAATAGATACATTTTACTGTTGTAAATTACACCTCAACAAGATTGGGAAAAAATATAACATAAAGTAGTAAATAAAGAAATAACTATTATCCTTTTAAGCACTACTACTTCAGAATTTGTAAAAGACTGACATAAAAAAATTTTGCTTTATTGTTTCTGAAAACTTAACGTGCTTTCATTTTTACAAGATTTCATTAGACTTAGTTTAGGTATCATCTCTTCCAGAAATCATTGCCTGAATCCCTATGCTGGACCAAGTGTGCATCTTCTGCACTCCCAAAGCACATATCTGTCTTAGTGCTAACTACATTACAGTGAAAATATCTGCATCTGTGTCTATCTCTCTTACACATATTTGCATCCTCAAGCATTAAGTTTGATGACTTGCACATAGATGCTCAATTAAATTGAAATGAACCTATATAAAACCTACACATAGGGGCCAGCCCAGTGGTATAGTGGTTAAGTTCATGTGCTCTGCTTCAGCAGCCCAGGGTTCACAGGTTCAGATCCCAGCTGCAGATCTACTCACCGCTCATCAAGCCATGCTGTGGCAGCATCCCACATACAAAATAGATGAAGATGGGCACAGATGTGAGCCCAGGGCCAATCTTAATCAGCAAAAAAAAAAAAAAAAAAGAGGAAGATTGGCCCTGTTGCTAATCTTCCTCACCAAAAAAACAAAACCTACACATGAAATATAGATACACAAAATATAGATTACTGCCAAATGAAGAAAAATACACTTTTCAAGAAAAAGTTAAGAAATGCCAAAAAAGGAAAGGGGCTTGTTAACATCAGCATTCTTCATGTCATTTTAAATGTATGCAAATTTATTTTAGAATTCATAAAATCTAATTATAAGAAGCCACATTAACTTGACATGCTATTCCTCTTAAGGATACCAAGAATCAAGCAAATCCTCCTCCAGAGGATTGTAAAAGCCTTTAAATTTTTAAAAAGCACTTCTGTATCCTTTACTTTTCTAATATCTGAAACAAGATGTCGAAGGTCCCAGGAAATACTACCAATGCAAATGATAAGATAAAAATGCAAAGAAATGTTTTCTGTAATTAAAACCTTTAAACAGCTCCCAAGGACCTGACAGTCACACTTCTCCACTGTGCACAGAACTCGTCTTAAATGCTGGCTATAACACAGGCACTAGTAACCTAACAGCATAATTCCAGTCCAGCTCACTTGGCCTGCCACTTGGCATTAGTGAGAAACACTAGGCACACTTTACACCTGGTATAATTAAATAACACACAAGGTATTACCATTTTACTCTGCTTCGCCTAATCAGAAAAGACAGTACAAACATTAAGGCAAAGCAAGAGAGCTACAGTACTAAATGGTGAAATTACAAATTATACAATATAGTTTCATTACATCTCAATAGAATACATTTATTTAGAAGCAGCCTAGCAATGGACTGAGTCACAGAGACTGTCATGCAGAAACAATAATGATCCCCCTGTTAGTAAAGCATTCAAGTTTTTCAAAATCCCTTCCCATCTTATCCCATTTGCCCTTCACAACAACCCTGTGAAGTAACAAGAAAAGATTATTTCCATTCCATAAATGAGAAAAGTACAGTGCAGAGCCATTAAAAGACACACACAAAAATGCTAGTAAGGAGCTCTGGTTAGGTAGAGAAAGGAACTGGGAAAAGAACCTAGAATCAATTTTATCTAAGAATTTCCCATGAGAAATAATATATTATAAAAATTGGTGATGAAAATCCAGCCAAAGATAAAGAGAATAAGGACAATAAACAGGTAATAATCATTTTACATTCTTTCCCTGCTTTACTGCCTCCCTTCCACTGTCTACGTCACACCTCCACATAAGACACCACCACGCCCCAGAACCTACCAGGCTCTTTATTCGCTGACCTCGAGTTCCTAGGGAAGATCTCCAAAAGAAAGATACGCTAGGAAGTGGAAGGAGAACAGGTCAGAAATCAGAAGACCTGAATTTTCCTAATCCTGGCTTTGGATAAGTATCTCCATCTCTTCGAGACTCAATTTTTACATCTATAAAATTACACCTATCCTACTAGGTTGTTCTAAAGACTAAGTGAAATGGATACAAAAGCACTTTGGGAAATGTAAAGAACTCAAAAAGTGTTTACTGTTAGGCTACAAATATGTGGTACAAAAATTCACAACAGGCATTGTACATAATTGTGTTAATAAATTCAAATTATTCTAATTATTTGCAAGTTTTACACAATCATGCATACAATTAGATTTTAAAATGTTTGCTGAATAAATGGACTATTGTAGAATTACCAATAATTTTTAAATCTATTAAGTCTGAATGAAAGAAAAGCACTGTATTTCTGGACTCTAATAAATCTGATGGGGTATCTGGTAGAGCAGGTACCTGTGAAGTCAGTTAGTATAAGCATCAGTTAGTAGAAGCAGGGCCTCAATCTTCACAGGACTCTATAAAAGTGAATATTTGCATCCAAGGATTCCCAGACTTACTCAGAATCATAAAATCAGAGAACTGAGATGAACTTTAGAAATCATGTAGAGAACACCTTTGGTTCACAGAAAACGTAACCGAGGCCAGAAACAAAGAATTTTACACAATTTTGAACTTTCCTTACTGGACCTGGCAGGGGTGGAGGGGAAGGACCTCAAAAACAAAATGAAGCAAGAGTTTCCTCCAGTCAGGCTCTTAGGTCAGTATCCCCTGTTGAAGAATCCCTTAAGCACAACAACAGAAACAGCTATTGGAAGTTACAGAATCTCCACAGGATTATAAAAGTGGTGGCCAGAACACCACAATTCCAATCATAATGCTGCATAGGAATTTAACATTTTGACAGACATGGGAGAAGAATCACATCCTGCAGGTTACTAAACATATTTATTTATAAATAAATATTGTGGAAAATTCAAAATCTACCACTGGATATCCAGGACTCTGAACTCCTCACAGCCTATTTCACATCTCTATTACTATTCATTGGAAAATCTGTATTCCTAAAGGTGCGTTGTAATATTTCCTTAAAATTAAAACTCTTTATATTTGAATACACACTTCATTTAAGTCTGAGAAGTTCCCTTCGGTAAATATTTGCTTTACGAATGTCATGTAAAGCTGACAAAGCAAAGATAAAAATGAGAGTGAAGCTTTCTCATCTGGTATCTCCAGATATTACTTTTAAAAATATAATAAGAAAGGAATATACATTTAACAGCAATCATCTCTGGATGACAGGATGATAGGGTGATTTTCATTTTCTATGAACATTTTTTTTAACATGAAAGTACAACTAAAAATACAAAAAAAATCCATGTAGTTATCACAAATGTTAAACTTGCATCTTATTTGCTTCACATTATTTTAGAGAAACATAACTGCAGATACACTAAAGCACCAGTTCTATTACTCTCCCCTCTTCTCTTCTCAGAGGCAACCAATACCCTGTTCTTCCTACTCAAGTGTTTATACTTTAAGTATATGGGTATCTAGCAACCGTACATAGTATTTTGCCATTAGTTGCAGAGCTCAGCTCTCTTCTCTTTCCCAGAAATTTAGCTCTGGTGCCAAACTTGCATATCCTACTAAGTAAAACTTAGTCCTATACTTAATTTTACTCAATCTTCTTAAAAGGCAATTCCCTTGGGATCTCTCTCTCTCTCTCTCTCTCTCTCTCTCTCTCTCTCACACACACACACACACACACACAAACCCCAAGAAGATTATTCAGTTCTGTTTATTTCTCTCATATTTATCCCAGAAAGGAGTTCTGGTAAACGCAATTTTCTCCCCCATCTCATATTTCAACTACTGTTGTGTTATGCCCCACTTAGCTAGACAGTCCATTATTCCAACTCTGCATCTAAAAAGAAACAAGAGAAGGGACAGTACAGAAAAGGCTTCCCAGATTAAAGCATTCTAAACATAAAACTTCAATAAAATACTTAAAAATTAAGACTTGTGGGGCCCAGCCCAGTGGCACGGCAGTTAAGTTAGCATGCTCCACTTCAGCAGCCGGGGTTCTGCAGGTTCGGATCCTGGGCGCAGACCGACGCATCGCTTGTCAAGCCATGCTGTGGCAGTGTCCCATATAAAGTAGAGGAAGATGGGCACGGATGTTAGCCCAGGGCCAATCTTCCTCAGCAAAAAGAGGAGGAATGGCAACGGATGCTAGCCCAGGGCTAGTCTTCCTCACAAAAAAAAAAAAAAGAATTGTGATCTTGGACAAATTAGTGAATCTCTCTGGGCTTAGCTTCCCTCACCTATATGAAGTGAGTAATAATACCTACCTCTCAAGTTGCTGAGATGATTAAGCATTTTACAAATAGAAAAGCAATCTGTAAAGCTTAAAACAATAAAGTCTTAACAAAGTATTAATAATTGTTAAGAGCCAAAAAATATCTATATCCTTAGACACTTTGTGCGTGTGAGTGTGCGTGTGTGTGCATAAAAATACTCATTGCAGCATTATCTAAAATAAAATTTTGGAAGCAGTCAAATATGGAACAATGGATGAGTTAAGTTCTGGGTAAATAAACAATAAAAAAAACCACTGTAAACAACAGCTATTGTAATTTATAACAGTGGTCTTCAAACTTTAACACACATGAGAATCACCTAAAAGGGCTTGTTAAATCACAGATTGCTGGGTCCCACTCCCAGAGTTTGTGATTCAGTAGATTTGGGATAAAGCCAGAGAAACTGCACTTCTAACAAGTTCCCATCTGGTACTTAAACTACAGATCCAGGGAACACACTTTGAGAATCAGAGAATTATAATTATAAAACTACTCATCCTTCCTTGTCCCACCAAAAACAAATAATAATAACTAAATCAATTTATACATATATTTTAAAATATTACATACATAAAAGAAGGGAGAAAAACACTATTAACAAGCCAAACCACCATATTCTTATTCATCCAACAGGGCTATGTTAAAAGTAAAATACACTTAAAAAATTACCTATTATTTCACCAACATTTTCAACCTACAAAGAATCCACTCCCAACAATTCAAGGTTGATTATCCAATTTATAATTTTATACATCTTGGAAATCCACCTCTCCTGCAGTATCTCTTAGCAAGGCAATATTTCCTGGAATGCCTAAGGTCAGGAAGAGAATCTGAAATGCATATTAAACAACTGTGATAACTCCTAAACAGCAGTTCTCATCTTTACTTACAAATGAGAATCACCTGCTATGCTTTTATTTTATTTTACTTGAGGGGGGGTGGTGAGGAAGACCAGCCCTGAGCTAACATCTGTTGCCAATCCTCCTCTTTTTGCTGAGGAAGACTGGCCCTGGGCTAACATCCATGCCCATTTTCCTCTACTTTATATGGGACGCCGCCACAGCATGGCTTGATAAGTGGTGAGTAGGTCCGCGCCTGGGATCTGAACCTGAAAACCCCGGGCTGCGGGAAAGGAGAGCGCAAACTTAACCACTACGCCACCGGGCTGGCCCCCCTGCTTTGCTTTTAAAAATACATATGCCCAGGCCTCTCCCCAAATCTACCAACTCTGAATCTTGAGTAGGGCCCAAGCATCTGGAATGCTGTGAAATGCACAGGTGACTCTTACTTTTACAATGCACTGTTGGCACCTACACTTGCATAAGCTATGTTTAACTCGGGGAATTCAAAATACTTCAAAGAAGACAATGTCATCACATTGTGATGCGATATTCAGGAACTGGAAAAAGCTCTGCGATCTTCCTCATCACATAACCATCCTTTCCCCACCCCTCCATCTCCACTTCCCAACATCACAGAGGTTGGTGGGGAGCATCATCTCTCAGACTGATCAAATGCAGTCTAAACAGAGCTGCTTTTTCTCTAGTTACATGCATTGACCAACTGATTTATTTTAATGGGATATCTTTAAACTTCTTTGCCTTTCAGCTCTTGATGCACTATAAATAAAAAGAAATAATGTTGTCAAACTGAGTTACCTGAAAAGAGATAATTTTATTGCAAAGAAATTAAAGTCCAAGTTTGTCATGAACAGACCCTAAGATGAAGAGAGTCACAAGAAATCCTCCAATGCTTTTTATCATAACATCCTTTTAGTAGTATTTAGGTCAATTTAGCAAAAATTGCATGATGATGGAAGATGACTATGTCCTCTCACTTTTCAAAAGTGTTGATATCATGGCACACACAAAACAAGATGTGGGGAAGAAAGGGTTAAAACTCCCCAATTAGGGGCCGCCCAGTGGCGCAGCGGTTTAGTCCGCGCTTGGCAGCCCGGGGTTCGCGAGTTCGGATCCCGGGCGCCCGCCGACACACTGCCTGCCAGCCATGCCGTGGCGGCGTCCCATATAAAGTGGAGGAAGATGGGCACGATGTTAGCCCAGGGCCAGTCTTCCTCAGCAAAAAGGGGAGGATTGGCGACGGATGTTAGCTCAGGGCTGGTCTTCCCCACAAAAAAAAAAAACAAAACAAAAAAAACTCCCCAATTAAAATTGCATTTTCAAGTTAAAAAAATTACTTTCCATTAAGATTTATCAATATTAATCAAGTTGCCAAAATCATCTTGTCAAAAGATCCATAATCAAGTTCACCTTTGAACACTATGACTTTAAATGTTTTCATCTATGATATATCATGTTTAAGACCCAATTTAAGATGCCAAGTTTTCTTTGCCAGGAAAACAGTGGGAGACATTCATTAGTCAAATAATCTTTTATTAAAGTGGAACGCACATTCCTTTGAGATCATGGCAGAGAACACATATCAAACGTTTTAATCAAATGACAATGTCTGCTATTTCTATAAGATGCAAATAACATAATTTTTTACTACATTATTTATCTTTCAACATCTTTACTGAAAGATACATCTTATTCCTTATCCTTGAATTACACTGTACATTTAAAAGATACATCATAAATCTTTCACAGCCTTCTGCCTGGCTGAGCTACTCACATAAAATTAAACACTGAGCTCTTTTTCCTTACTTTCTCCTTCCTTAAAATGATACTGATGTATAACATATAGGAGGTTTGATGAGTTAAACATGTGTACAAATATATCAAGACTAGACCTAGATCAATGACAAAAGATACCACATTAACAAAACAGGCCACTGTCAAAGCTATTTTAAAAATTTTAACAAAGTTACAATTTGCTACTATTCTTCTTTTTTTTTCCTTTGGTGAGGAAGATTAGCCCTGAGCCAACATCCACGCCCATCTTCCTCCACTTTGTAATATGGGATACTGCCACAGCATAGCTTGATAAGCAGTGTATAGGTCCGCACCCGGGACCTGAACACGTGAACCCTGGGCTGCTGAAGTGGAGCGCACGAACCCAACCACTACATCACCAGGCCAGCCCCTCTTCTATATTTTTTATAAACTAATGGATTTGAAAATCTGGTTATTTTCCTGAAAGTGAATTTAGGATTATTATGTCTCCTCAGAAAAATATGTGTCCTCATGCATATAACTAAACAAAATGAAAATAACTGGCTAACAGCAATTTATTTGCTAGGTAAGAAGCATTTCAATAACTTTGGTAACTTATTGGTTTCAAAAATGTAAGGAAGAATTTTTTTTATTAAAGTAAGCTTACTAACTAATATAAAGTATCATGAGATTATACACATTTCTACCACCCATATAAGCTGAATCTAAGCTATTTGTGGAGTATATTTTATTTTAGGTATGCCAAAGAGTTAGAAATAAACATAACTAGGTGGCCAGAAAAAACACTGCTGCATAGCAAGACTTTAGCTCTATTCAGAAAGTTTGTATCCTTCACTCAGTCACCACAAAACTGCCTGGTCTTAACTTACAACAAAAAAAGACAGACGGGGCATTTTCCAGCTATGGAAATATTTCAAACTGTAACCTAAACCCCAGATATAATTATCAGAAAAGCCAAGAGATCCCTAAAAGTCCAGTGTTTCATACAATCCTTCAACAATCCCGGATCTGAAAAAAGATGAAACTCCAGACCATGAATCTTCTTCCACTCCTGTACTAACCTGCAAGGCACCGAATCTTACACCTCTTCTTTGGTATCTATTCGAAGTGGTAGTTCTTGAAACAAGATACTATACTCCATCCACAAGGTCTGGACGTGGTGAGTACTGAAAATGCTGTGCCCCCAGTTATTTAAAATAATCCTGAGTGAAAGACATCTGTCTTCTACTTTCAAGAAAACTGAGTACAGCTATCAAAACCAGGGAAAAGATGGTCCTATGTTCAATGGATTCCCGCCAAGATCTAATAAAGGCTGAGAAAATACTTATCTAACATAGGCTCTCTCACTGCTTGGAAATACAATGAAAATTTCACTTGACTGCAACTGCTATATCATATACCTTTAGAGACAGTTTTCAATGAATGAAAGAACTTAAACTTTAAAACTAGGCACACACCCAGGTTCAAATCCAGTTCTTCCATTTCTTAGTTCTCTGATCTTAGGCAAGTCACTTACCCACTCTGGGCCTCAGTCTCCTCACCTATGAAATGGGAATAGTAATAATAATAGAATGCATAATTGCTGGGAGGCTTTGAGATATAATTAATGTTCAACAACAAGTGTTGACAAACATGTGGAGAAATCAGAACCCTCACGAATCATTAATGGGAAAGTAAAATGGTACAGTCCCTTTGGAAAACAGTCTGGCAGTTCCCTGAATAGTTACACATAGAGTTAACATATTACCCAGCAATTCCACTCCTAGGCATACACCCAAGAGAAATGAAAACACATGTAAATGAAAAAATCTGTACACGAATGTTCACAGAATTGTTATTCATAGTAGCCAAAAGTGAAACAACCCAAATGTCCATCAACTGATGAATGGATTAATAAAATGTGGTATATCCAAATAATGGAATATTATTTGGCAATAAAAAGGAATGAAGTACTAATAAATGCTACAACATTGGTGAACCTTGAAAACATTATGCTAAGTGAAAGAAGCCAGTCACAACAGACCACATATCATATATTTCCATTTATCTGAAATGTCCAGAACAAGCAAATCTATAGAAAGTAGATTAGTGGTTGCCTAGGGCTGAGCAAATGGGGGGAAAAGGGAGGAGTGATTGCTAAGGGTTGCAGGGTTTCTTTTTGTGGAAATGAAAATGTTCTAAAATTAATTGTGGTAATGGATTCACCACTGTGAATACACTAAAAGCCACTGAATTATATAGTTTAAAGGAGTGAATTACATGGTATATGAATTACATCTTAATAAAGCTGTTAAAAAAATTCCTGTGCTACAGCACACAAACATTTATACACAGAATACCCAAACTCATATATCCAAAAGCAGAGAATTAATTAAGATTAGGTAGATGTTAAATATGTATAAATACATAATCTTACTTATGTATTTAAAGATAGTTAAATATTTTCCTCTAAAACATCTGAGAAGTGGACTTCCATTTCTAGCCATGATGAAGCAACTGGTACCAGACTAGCCCTCCTGGAGTAACATCTATAAAACTGGACAAAATATATGACTCTACTATTTTTAGGTATAAAACAACTGGTAGCACAGGAGGTGTGTACAACATTTGCTCCAGCTTTCTGCCTGGAAGACTCTCCCAACTGCATCACAGGAAAGTGGAGCCTAAGCCAAGCATGATAGTCTCACTGAATTGAGATGCAGAGATCAGAGTTCTGAGCTACTGGAATGGCTAGAATTTACAGGACAGGGTACTGGAGAGGAGGCAACAACGCAAAAGGGGTGGCCTCAGAAATCTGCATGGGAATTCCTTGAGCACCCTTGGCTGAGTACTGGGCTACACAGAAGCCAGGGAGGGACTCCATGAGGCCTAGCAGAGTCACTACTGCAGGCCTAAGAGCTGAACAGATACCAGAAGCTGCACACTACTGGGAGACATCGGAATTCCAGTTCAGCCAGAGTGGAGACATTGCTTGCTGCACACCTGAGGCATGCAGGCTTTCAATTGAAACCCCAAACTTCAACACTCTGTAAAGAAAGACGACACAATCAAGACTTTCTATAATGTGTCATCCACAATGTCCAAATAATCAAAAATTACTAGATGTGCAAACAAAATGTGACCTTTTTCCCAGGGGGAAAAGCAGTCAATTGAAACAGACCATGAGATGACTCCAATGTTGGAAACAGCAAGCAAGAGCTTTAAAATAGCTATTAAAGGGGCCAGCCCAGTGGGGTAGTGGTTAAGGTCACGTGCTCCGCTTTGGTGGCCTGGGGTTTCGCAGGTTCGGATCCCGGGCGCGGACAGACGCACCGCTGGTAAGCCATGCTGTAGTGGCGTACCATGTAAAGTAGTGGAAAATGGGCACGGATGTTAGCCCAGGGCCGGTCTTCCTCAGCAAACAAATAAATAAATAAAATAGCTATTAAAAATATGTTCAAGCACTTACAGGGACAATATCAGAAATGAAAACTTCACTGGATAAGCTTAAAAATAGATTGAAAACTACAGAAGGACCAATGAACCAGAAAACAGATTAATAGAAATTACCCAATCTGAAGAACACAGAGTATTATCAAACAGTTCAACATATGCCAGCCCAGCGGCACAGCAGTTAAGTTTGCACATTCAGCTTCAGTGGCCTGGGGTTCACCGGGTTCTCTGGTTCAGATCCCAGGCACAGACCTACTTACTGCTCATCAAACCATCCTGAGGTGGCGTCCCACATGGAAGAACTAGAGGGACCTACAACTAGGATATAGAACTATGTACTGGGGGCTTTGGGGAGAAAAAAGGAAAAAAAAGAGGAAGATTGGCAACAGACGTTATCTCAGGGCCAACCTTCCTCAAAAAGAAAAATGCCACATGCAAAAACATACGTGTAATTGGAGACCAAAAAGGAAAGAGAGAATGGAACAGAAAAAAATATCTGAAGAAATATGGCCCTAAATTTCTCAGGTTTGTTGAAAAACATCACCTATGGATCCAAAAAGCCCAGTGAACCCCAAGCAAGATAATTACAAATATACCACACTAGTCACATCACATTCAAACTGCAGAAAACCAAAATAAAGAGTAACAAAAGCTATCAGAAAGCAGGAAAAAGGCACATTTATAGAAGAGGATAGTATATAAATAATAGCTAACTTCTCATCAGAAACAACGAAGGCCAGAAGACAATGGAGCAACCAACTGTCAGCCCAGAATTCTATATCCAGCAAAAATCATCTTCCAAAAATGAGGGTGAAATAAAGACATTTTCAGATGCGTAAACGCTAAGAGAACTGTCACCAGCAGAACTGCAGTAGTACGCTGAGGGAAGTTCTCCAGCCCAACAGGAAATGACACCAGATGGAAACTCAAACCTGTATGTTGGTCTCAGAAAAAAGAGAGTCAAAATTGGTAAATATAAAAGACTTTTTTCTTTCTCTTAATCTCTTTAAAAGATAACTGTGTTTAAAGCAAAACTAACATTGTATTATGACATTTATAAAGTCTGCAACGTGTTTGGGATGGAGTAACTGGAATTGGACTGTTGTAATAAGTATCTTATGTGGCGTGGTATAATATTAACTCTAAGTATACATTGATAAATTAAAGATGCATGGTGTAACACCTAGAACAACCACTTGAAAAACAGAAAGAGGTATAGCTAAAAATGCAAGAGAAGAAAATGGAACACTAAAAATATTCAATTCGCCCAATATAGCTCAGAAAACTATTATATAAAACACCTCCAAAGTAAAAGAGACAACACAATTCCCCCATGGAGAAAGCTGGCTAATAATGCAAAATACTATTTTACCACAGAAACAATATTTTAAATGATGACTGATGTAAAACCTTTGGATAAAGTTAACTAAAATAAAATTTGAAGCTGGACAGGAATGTACCTAATATGTTTGCTTGTTTGGAGACAAAACAATTCCACAACGCAGAAAGAAAGGAACACAGCGGTGCACAGAACTACAACCAGCTGGAGACCAGTCACTTCATGAAGAGAAGTTAATAAATTAAGTATTCTAAAGACTCGTACATATTAGAAATAAGCTGTAAAGTCTATTTATGATGAAAATAAGTTTACTAAGAATTAATTAAAAGCCAAAAATGACATTTTAGCATTAACTAATGTAAACTTTTACAATATCTGTTATGTTTAACAGACATGCAATAAAATGTTTACCAATACTGAATCATTTAATTTTAGTTTTGAAAGCAGGTAACATTCACATAGTTCAAAATTCAAAACATACGAAAAAAGGTATATAATAAAAAGTCTTTGCCTCTCATCCCCATTCTCCAGCACCCAATGGGAGAAAAACAAATACCACTAAAATATAATCAAAGGATATACACTCTCAATTGTTTCCTGTGGGATCACAGACATAGTAACACTCTTCATAATACTAGAAATAACATTTTCTTTTTGAATTGAGCTTATTTCAAAGTTCACAAAACAGAAAACATCTGGATGACAAGACACACATGAATGCCAAAAAGGAGATCAAACACAATGTTAAAATAAAGCATGACCAAGGAATACTGCGAGGACACAATAAAAAGAAATAAAAATATCAGCTAAGGTTCTATTAAGTTAGTCCCGACCAACACATGACAGGAAATCTGTAGCAATGGAACAAAGGAGGGGGTTACAAGATTTCTCTGACTAGTTCCCAAATTAGTCACTGAAGAGCCAACAGCACAAACCAGACTTACAAACTCCTGCTTATGCATCAGATCATTCCTGAAGACTGACACTAACAAAACAGAATGGCATCTGTGGGATTCAAATGAACATTCAAAGGATTTACAAAGAAAAACATCAACTTAACATCACAGGCCTCCTCAGGTAAAAGGCTCCCATACTGTCAAGACTGAATTGCCAATCTTCAAGGCAAATTATTCAGCTAGGAGTAATTCTAGCTCTTATTCGTCCTTCCCTGCTTTCAGTTCAGCCACTTCACTACTTATTAATACTTTCACCTGAGAAGTAAAAGGAGTTCAGCAAAAATACAACTGCCTGGAGGGCCCTTAGACCATCATTTCTCTAAATTATCAAAAGACCAAAAGTGGCAAGATATTTACCCACCCCCATATTCCTAGGAGGAGAATCCCGAGAGGCCACTGGCCTATTGGCCCATTACCTATGGCAAATACAAAAACCTACTCCTGACTTAATTCACTGAATTCAAAAGGAGCTGGGAGGAGAGAGACACATGGTTTCTAAGGATTCCCTTATTCCCAATCTGCTGGAGACAACTGGAATCCCAGCCACACCTTCCACAATATAACCCCAACACATTTTTTATACTTTTATAGGAAACACTAGGAGTAAATTAGAAATGGGCCCCTGTGGCAAACAAGGCAAAACAGTAATGTGGCAAAAGCCATATTACTGCCACCAATACCTTATTTCTTGCTGGCAAAGACCTCTCCAAGAAGATAATCACACTCCAGCCTCCTTTGCAGCTAGGCATGCACAGGCATAGGAAGTAAACTCAGCCAATGAGATATAAGGGAAAGTCTACTGGGATAAGTTCTGGGAGGAAGTGTCTTCCCTAATAGAAGGAAAGGAGGGAAGGAAGGGAGGGAAAATCTGCATAAGGAGAAACTGCCCTTCCCTCCTCTTCTTCCACCTAATGTTGTTGTATGAGAATATCGTGCTTGGAGTTGCAGAAGCCACCGAGCAATCATGACTAGAGTCATTACCAACAAACAGAAAGATGGAAGGTACCTAGCACTGCTGACCTTGGTGAAGGAGATTCTTTAGCATTATTTGAACTGCTTATCTTTGAGGCTCATTACTTTTTTTTTTTTTTGGTGAGGAAGAGTGGCCCTGAGCTAACATCTGTTGTCAATATTTCTCTTTTTGCTTGAGGAAGATTGTCCCTGGGCTAACATTTGTGCCAATCTTCCTCTATTTTGTATGTGGGACACTGCCACCGCATGGCTTGCGGGCAGCCTGTAGGTCCACGCCCAGGATCCGAACCCGTGAACCCCAGGCTGCCGAAGCAGAGTGCATGAACTTAACCACTATGCAACCGGGCCAGCCCCAGCACATTTTTTAACCCACAGGTTACTCCTTAAGAAATAAGTCACAGGCCATAATTTCTGAATTGATGTTCTCAATTACTTAACAAAATTACTGTCCACATGCATTTACTGAGCATCTATTATGCTCCACGGACTACACAAAAGAGCTTCTATATGCATTACTTTGTTTAATTATCAAAATAACCCTATAAAGTATTATAATTATTACCACTTTACAGATGAGAAACAAGAGGCTCAGCGAAGTTGGAGTGATTTGTGGTGACTTGTGACTTAAGTCACACAGTTAATAAGAGAATAAGAACTAGGATTGGTACCCTGGTTGTATGCCTCCAAGCTTGTGTTCATTCCAGTGTATCAAAGCTACCCTACCACACAGATCACCTTCACCATCTCTCAGACTTATATACCTGGATGTGGTTAAAAAGACCAAATCAAGGGAAAGTGCACACAAAAATTCTTACTATCTCTATTCTTAACCTGAGTCATGGATAACTTTCATTATTAGTCCTTAGTTTAATTCCATCCAGCTCATGAAAGTATCCTCCGTTCAAGTCTATAAATCGTAAAATTACTTCTGCAGTGGGCTACAATGGCTATCTTGTCCAGAACCAAATCCTCAAATTTCAGAAGCAAATAAGGATCTATGAACAATAGTGGATGAGCTCATAAACCATTAAATAGCAGTAGGAAGGGGTATTATTAAAATCTTGACTCTTTCAATTCAAGTAAGCAGTGGTCTGTGACAAAAACTTTTATCTAATAAACCCTCTCAAACTATATTTCCCAATTTCCTCCTCTGCCTAGTTTGTATCTCCTATTTTTAGTCTCCCTCTCCATAACTGACCATAATATGGAAGTATACTTAAAATTTAAATTCATTTAGTCAGTTAAGTTCCACGTTATCTTTTAATTTTAAAATTGGGTAATCTTGGGGGCCGCCCGGTGGCGCAGCGGTTTAGTCCGCGCTTGGCAGCCCGGGGTTCGCGAGTTCGGATCCCTGGCGCCCGCCGACGCACTGCCTGTCAGCCATGCTGTGGCGGCGTCCCATATAAAGTAGAGGAAGATGGGCACGGATGTTAGCCCAGGGCCAGTCTTCCTTAGCAAAAAGGGGAGGATTGGCAACAGATGTTAGCTCAGGGCTGATCTTCCCCACAAAAAAAAAAAAAAAAAAAAATTGGGTAATCTTTTTTTCCTCTCTCTCAAAGAAGCCTTAAGTATGGTCCTACTTGATCTTTTTCCTTGCAGCCCTGTTTAAAAAAATTCTCCCTCTCATGATTTACATCATTTTTAAGTTCTAATTTGAAAGAACACTGGATTGAGAAGCAATAACGATTGCTGACCGAATGAAAAAGACCTGAGTCCAGTATCTGATCTGCTACTTCCAGTTTTCATTGTATCTAAAACATCACTGATTGCAAGACACGTTATTTTATGTTCTACTAAGAAAAAGTGCTTCCAATTAAACTGATACAATGGGGGCTGGCCCGGTGGCGTAGTGGTTAAGTTCAGGAGTTCTGCTTTGGCAGCCAGGGGTTCACCAGTTCGGATCCTGGGCACGGACCTACTCATCGCTCATCAAGCCATGCTGAGGCGGCATCCCATATAGAAGAACTACAACTCTACAACTATGATACACAACTATGTACTGGGGCTTTGGGGAGAAAAAAAAAGAGGAAGATCGGCAACAGATGTTAGAGCAGGGCCAATCTTCCTCAAAAAATAAATAAATAGATACAATGCCCCATCACAATTTCTATTTATACTTATTAAAAGAGTTCTTTTAAACTTAGTCAGATTTTATGGGGCCGGGCCAGTGGCATAGAGGTGAAGTTCATGCACTCCGTTTCTGGCAGCCTGGGGTTCACGGGTTCAGATCCCGGCCGCGGACCGACGCACCGCTTGTCAAGCCATGCTGTGGCGGGGTCCCATATAAAGTAGAGGAAGATGGGCACGGATGTTAGCCCAAGGCTAATCTTCCTCAGCAAAAAGAGAAGGATTGGCAATGGATGTTAGTTCAGGGCTAATCTTCCTCCCCCAAAACAATTAATAAAAAAAGATTTTAAAACTTAGATTTTTAGCATATACTACTCTTATGCATAAATTTTAAAAGATACATGAAATAAACTGGAGTCAAACTCTTCTGAATCACTTTTTTGAATCAGTCATTGATACCCACTTTTTTCCACCCAATATCCTCTGTGCCATCAAAAACCCGGATGATCTAACGATTTTCTTCCAACCATTTTCTCTGGGATTTTCTTCCCAGCCTGCTGATACCTATTCTGCAAGTTCTACTCATGAAGAGACAGTGACAACTGCAACACGGCCAAAAGCAACTCTAAGGTGTATCTGGATTTCAGAAAGAATGTAAAAAAATGTGCTTCTTAGAATTAATGAAACACAATAACTTCCTTTGTTACCTTGAATAAGACAACAGCTTCCGGAGCTTCAATTTCCAGTAACAATAGTAGCTGCCAATGCAGAATACCTACCATGCTCAGTACTTCACATATCTCATTTAACTTTGACAGAAAATCAAACAGGTAGGCATTAACCTTGTTTTACATACAAGAAATATGAGGCTCAGAGAACCTTAGTAACTTGTCTAAGATTACTGAGCTAATAAGTGGCAGAGGTGGGTTTCAATCTCTGGTCTATCTTCAAAGTCTTTATTCTTTCCACCACTTCAGTGGCTCTCAAAATTTAGTGCACATAAGAACCACCTAGGGTGATTCTTCCACGGAGTGGGAAAAATATTGCAAATATTGCATACACTTGCAAATCATATAGCTGATAAGGTATATGTATAAAGAACTCTTACAGCTCAATAAGAAAGTCAAATAACGCAATTAAAAATGGGAAAAGGATTTGAATAGACATTTCTGCAAAGAAAATATCCAAATGGCCAATAAGCACATGAAAAAATGCTCAACATCATAAGCTATTAGGGAAATGCAAATCAAAGTCACAATATGATACCACTTCACACCCACTAGAATGGCTATAATCAAAGAGACAGAAAATAACAAGCACTGGCAAGGATATGGAAAAACCAGAACCTTCATACATTATTGCTAGTGGGAATATAAAACAGTGCAGCCACTTTGGAAAACAGGTCCTCAAAAAGTTAAACACAGAGTTACCATATGACCCAGCAACTCCACTACTAAATATATACCCAAGATAAATGAAAATATATGTCCATACAAAAATTTGTATATGAATGTTCAAAGGAGCACTATTTATAATAGTCAAAAAGTCCATCAACTGATGAATGGGTTAATAAAATGGGGTATAGCCATACAATGGAATATTATTCAGCAACAAAAAGGAATGAAGTATTGATGCTATAACATGGATGAACCTTACAAACATTCTGCTAAGTAAAAGTCAGTCACAAAAGACCACATATTGTATGATTCTATTTATACAGATTCCATTTCTATATATAAAGTAATTGCTTAAGGCTGGAGAAGGTGATGGGAAGTGACTGCTAATAGACACAGAGTTTCTTTCAGGCGGAACAAAAATGTTCTAAAGTTGAAGTGTGGTGATGGTTGTACAACCCTATGAATATACTAAAAATCTTCAAATGGGTTAATTGTATGGTACATGAATTATATCTCAATAAATCTGTTTTTTAAAAACTCTCTAGATCAGACTACCTCTAAGTTTCCTTTCCAGACATAACAGTCTCTGAGACAATGAAAAAACTCTCAGAGCACCCACAAACAGACTTCAGAATCCAATCCCCAGTGACTCCCATGTTCCAACAGTTTAGATAACATATAGTAATTCCTCACATGAGGTCACTAGACCTCCAGGTGTTTACAAAGGAAGGACAAGTCTTCTTGAGCCAGTTTCAACTTTTCAGAACATCTGTAAGATACCATACTTGGCCTTCTCTGAGGTAAAGTTTTTAGTATCTTTGCCTTTGGCTGGAATCACGCTAGCAGTTTTAAAATACTGATTCAAAGGTGACTGACAGCTCAATGTATGAAAAGTAAAAGACAAGAAAACAAATTATTAGTTAAAATGTACTTTTTTTGATAGGCAAAATGTTTCAAAAAAGGGGACCCATGATGAGTTCCTTGGTTAAAAGCTTGGGAAATACAGATACAAGGGAAAGTGCATTAGTCTAGAAATTAGGAGAAACAGCTTAGAGTCCTCCCCAACACGATTCACTTCATCTTATTGTGCCTCAGTTTCCATTTTCATGTATAAAATCAACGAACGTGACAGCATCCATCTGACTCTAAAATTCTATGATTTTTCCATATTATATAATGACCTCCTAAAAATGTCTGCTAAGAAGGTAGTTCTTTATATTCTGGGTCCCTACAAACAACTTTCTTTACTGACCCTACTTCACACATCACCAGAATAAACAATACTAAATGCATAATACTAATAAACAATACATAGGCTGTAGTATTTAGAAACTTACTTATAAGTGGCCTTAGAAAGCAAAGAGAGAAAAAAATAATAATGAACTAAAAAGAAAGTAAAGTATGCTTGTCTACTGCTGACAGCAAAAGTCAACAGGAAACGATTAAGTATAAAATCTCCCCAAAGCATGGAATGTCCCTGATTAACAACAAATGAGTTATCTTTCCTTCTCATACTTTATTCCCAACACACCAGCTTCCAAATACATCCCTGGAACAAACGAACTGAAGAAGGGGAGGAGAGCAAAGGAAAAAAGCTGTATCATAATTGGTCTCCTCCTTTCAAAATTCCAGAAGATGAGAAGGGGGGAGGGGAACTAGCTATAACCCAGCATAAAATTCTCCTATTTATTTAATTCTCCTAAAATTCTCCTTAATGCCCTATGGTCTTTTTTTTTTCTTGGTGAGGAAGATTGGCCCTGAGCTAACATCTGTAGCCAATCTTCCTCTTTTTGCTTGAGGAAGGTTGTCCCTGAGCAAACATCTATGCCAATCTTCCTATTTTTTTTTTTTGTATGTGGATGCTACCACAGCATGGCTTGATGAGCGGTATATAGGTCCACACCTGGCACCTGAACCTGTGAACCCCAGGCCTCCAAAGCAGAGCGCACAAACTTAACCACTAAGCCACTGGGCCAGCCCTCTGTTTTTTTTTTTAACTTTTTTTAAAGTCCCAAAAACTTTTCTCTGTCTACTACTAATTTCTTTTTTAAGAATAAAAAGCTATTTGCACTTTTTTGAGTGAATTCATAACAACCTAAATTGAGGGTAACACTGGTTGTGGGGGGGCATTGGTGAGAAGGAGTGCTGTTGGTGAGGTTTTGGGGGAGGAAGATGGTGGGAGTCTCAAAAAAGGAAAAGCAGGCAAGATCCTTTACAATGTAGTATGTATGAAAACCCACGTTCAGAGATTTTGAATGAATTTTTAAAAGGTCATTCCACTTGCTAGGATAGACCAGAAAAACCAGACCACCTCCCTCCTCAAGTAACTAAAGTTATCATGAATACCAAGAGTAGACAATTTTCAACTTCCAATTCAATATTATCATTTAAAAAAATGCAAATCAGAAACCTACAAACTCATGTTTTAGGAGGTAATATAACATTCTATTCACACCTATATACAAGTTAAGAGATTCATTACATTAATTTAATACAAAAGAAGAACACATTGACTCGTTTAAAATAATAAAGAACCCATTAATCCTTGGAGCACCAACAATCTCTGCATTTACATATTATATATAAATACAGATATACTCTACATCAAACAGCACAGTACATTTTAAAGTGACCACATGAATCAAAGTATGTAAGACAAGCTCAAAAGACACACTTTAGCCCCCTACAAACAGAGCTTATAAAATATCTCACCCAAAAACAAATAAGGTGCATTGAAATATAACCAGTTACATTCATTTAACAATTCTACCAGCCTAAACACAGGGTACAAAGATAAAAAAAAGAAAAAGACTTAGCCCCTGACTTCAAGGAATTCACATGAGGGGGGAAGCCAGAAGCATGTGCAAAATCAAAATTCTCTGAGATCACAGAGAACAAACTTGCCAATTTAGTGGTAACCAGAATTTGCCAGATGAAAAAGAGGAAGGGTATCAACGGGCAGGGAACAGCACAAAGGCAAGAATGTAGAGAGCACAATTAGCCAACCAGAAGTCCTGACTGGCCAGAGCAGGGGGAATAAGGAGGAAAGACGCATGGGCATGAAATGGTAGTAATTAAACCAGGAAAGGAAGCTTGCAGCTGGGTTGCAGAGGGCCATATAAGCTGTGACAAGGTGTTTGGTCTTTATCCAGAAGGCCACAGAGAACCTGATACATAATAAACAATGTTTTTAGAAAGCTAACTGGTGACAATGCAGAAGACAGATTTAAAAGGAAAGACTGGGAGGTGGAAGATATAAGAATATAACCGCAATAATTCTGGTATTACTGCAACAACGCAAACAACTAAACAACAGTAGCAGGGGTAACAACCTACATCAACTTAGCAGTGATTGTGTGCCACATCTTACACGTGTTGTCATTTGATCCGCACAACGCTTATGAACAAAAGTCATTATTGCCTCATTTTACAAAAGAGAAAACTTAAGTTTGGAAAGGTTAAGTCATTTTCCAGAAGTCAGCACAGCCAGTAGGTGACAGAGCCTGGACACAAACTCATGATTATTTGCCTCAAATGTCCATATGCTTGACCATAATCCCCTGCACCAGGGTACAGGCAATAAGGGAAAAACAGAAAGGAAAGCATACAAGAAGTCTTTAGAAGATATAATCAACAGGATGTGATGACCACTGACCATCCATACCCCACAGAGGGTCTTCACCTACACACTAATTTTGCCTTCCTAAACTGCTTCTGAAAATTTATTACTTTATCTAGAGATTTCTACTAAAATACCTTAGTTCACTAAATAAATATTAAAAACTTTGAATTTGTAACCATATGAAGAGTTTCGGGTATCTTGCACAGGAATTATTTAAGACTAAAAATTTCCCTGTGGCCACAAGAAAAACAAAAAGAAACAAATACAGAATTAAAATAGAGTACTTTTCAGTCAGAAAACAATGATCTTGGTATATCCAAGTTTGGATGAGATTAGATTCATATGCCTTAGTTAGAAACTCTATAAAGACAGGTATACAGGAGAAATACTCATAAATAGTACCTAAATTAAATATAGGGGAGGGAAAAAGGAACTCTTTAAATTAAAATCTTTGGGCTACAAACAATTCGGCTATCCAAACATATAATTTTATTATAATAACATATAGTTAATATTTTTCATGAAACCAACATGACATGAGGTTGTACACCACAGGAAAAAAAGAGGCAAGTGATGAGGCTTACAGACCTAACTCCAATTTGATAAACGTATTACTAAAGGGAAATAAGAATTGCAGCCACTCTGTTTCAACATGCAAATCACCTTTTATCCTTTACAAAAATGTTTGTTGAACTGTCAGTTTGTGTTACAAGATTGTTAAATAAAATAAGTGGCGTTTCTTTCAATAAAACGAGCCATGCTTCCCTCTATAAAGAAACTGATTTTCACAATGCTGGCATGATATCTTACCCATCAAATTCAAAGTTATCTTGATTATGAATCCAGGTAACTTTACTGATAAAATATGATAAACACATTTCCCACTAAACATAATGTTTAAAAACAAAGTTATATTTGCCATGTTCTAAAAAACAGTGCTAGTACCTAATCATCTGAGGTTGACTGGCTCACCCCCAGATATTAACCATTAACCAGAGGCAGTTTAAAAATCTGTGTGAAATCCTTAAGGTCAATAAATGCTACAATTCAGTGGAATGATTATTTAAATAAGACTTTCTACTTCAAGGATTATAATTTGACTGATAAAGGCCCTTGTTTTTTTCCTAATAGTGTGTGTACATTACAGGTTCCCCCACTAAAGGGAAAAAAGTTTGTATTGTGTTAGTTCCAGTTATAATTTCTAGCTGAGTCAAAACTCTAACAGCCTTAAAGCAGGAAATCCAAAAGGAAATTCCATCATCAGTTCCTGGAGCTTGGTAACTCAAAGATTCTTTGAAACAGAAATACAGAAGTTCTCAAACTATTTACTATAACCTTACCTCATATCTTCAAGCAAATCACATTCTGCTTGATGTTTGGCTTGAAGTTTTGTCATCTGCTCAGCTTGAATGTTTTTCAGTTCTTGTGTAACTTTCACCTAAAATACACCATATATTTATGAAGGCCTTACTACAACCTTAACAACAAAAAAATTTACTTAAGGAAAATACTTAAACTTGTCAGAATATATACCTCCTGCTCACCTCTCCCCTGAAGACCAAAAATTCATTATTAGCCACCTAGTTTTGTTTACTGATACTTAATGAAAAAGCTAGCCAAATAACCTGAAACAGAGCCTAAACACGAGTTCAAAAATTACAGATTAAGGAGGTGCAAAATAAACCGCCAGTCATTCCATTTCATGCACAAGCTCAGTACATATCTAGGTCTTCTTAGAGTTTTAAGAGTCTATTTCTTATTCTATTTCTTCCAAAAAAGATTCAAAGACATTAACACCAGGAGAGGTGAGCAGAGTGTCGATGAGAGAAGAGACCATAAAAATGCCTAATATTTAAGGACCGCAATTTACACAATCATGAAATTATACGCATGATTATATGCATAAATTATTCCATAATGGCTGCGAGAAAGCACACAGTCTTAGGATGATGCCCTCGAGTCGCTGACAGCGCATCAAATCACAATCTCTTTCTCACAAAGGAGAAAGCAAAAGTGACCTTCCAGCGTATGCGGTGCCTTTAAGCCACCGCAGCAAGCCGGTCCCCGTGGCGGCTCCACTTCAAACAGCTAGAATAGCCAATGCGAGTTGGCCAGTGCCTCGCCCGCCAGGCCCGGACCCCAGGGTTCCAGGTTACAGCGGGCCTGGAATCCCCGCCGCCGGAGCCGGGCTTCCCGGAGGGGTGAGGGTACGTGGGTGAATGAAAAAACACTCATTTAACTGAAGAAACCCGGATTAAAAAAGAAAGGAAAGGAAACAGACACGAGTGAGTTAGGCATTCAGCAAATGCTTGCCCACGAGGGGAGGATATAACAGCCTCCTCCACCCAGCGTCCAGAGTAGACACTCAGTAACCATCTGCAGGATTAAAAAGACAAGGACAGAGCTTCAGCCCCTGGGAAAGCTGGGGAAGGGGACAGCGAAACAGTTCTCTAAGGGCGCAGCGGGGAAGCTGCTGACAAGCCCAGAGCACCCGTCACTCCCACCCCAAGCCCAGATCGCGGTGCACACGCCACGCACTGCCCAGTTCTCGTTCTTCTGGGGCAGCACTAACGGCCCCTCGCCCCTAGCCGGAGGGGTGGGGCAGGAGTAGGGGGAGAAAGGCAGGTCCGGTCAACGCTTAATTTCTCGTTTTCCCCTGGGGTGAAAGGCGGTGACTATTCCAACTTCTTTTCGGCCGCCCCGTGGGAAAAGCAGGCCAAATCTTAAGGTTAGGCTTGAAACAAATTCCCTACCAATTTGCAAATGCGCGAGGGTGAACAAGCAGCTGGAGAACTCAAACCTGGTGCAGACTAAACAATCACACAAGCACAAGGCTCTGCAAAGCTGCAGGGGCTCCCCCGCCTCCCCTCGGTGCAGCCCCGAGAATGCACTTTGCAGCGAGCAGCACTGCCATGCGCGTGCACACACACACATGCACACCCGAAACTTGTGAAACGTCTTGGGGGTCTCCCGCGCGATGGAGGGGACGAGCCGGGACCGCCCCTCCGTCGGAAAGGCACCTCACTCTCATGCCCCACGCCTGGAGCCGGCGGCAACTCAGTGACAAGCCCGAAGCGACAGCGGTCACGGCCCCTTGCGGAAAGGGGGAGGGGGCGCGGCGGTCGCCCCAGCCGCATTCCTTGTATGCATCCCCCCCAAAACGCCAAGGCCCCCCAGCTACACCCTCACCTTCCTCGGCGGCGGCTGCATGATGCTGAAGGGACATCAACCCTCCCCCGACGGCGGCGTTAGCTACGACGAGGAGGAGGAGGGCCGAGAGGAGAGGGCGGCCCAGCGAGCGGGCGTGTGTGGAAAGAGAGCCTGGGAACGAGGACTCGCCCCGGAGGGAGCAAGGCCGGCGGGCAGCAGGAGGACCCGGGCCGGAGGGCGAGTGTGAAGAGAAGGAGGCGGAGCGCCGGGAAGGCCTGGGCTCGGGCGGCCCGGGGGGGGGGGTGTGAGGGAAGGAGGCGGAGACCGCGAGGGGGCGGGGGCCCGGGAGCGGGGTCGCAGGGTCTCCCCGCTAGCCGAGTGGCTCACGAGGAGCAGCCGCGCCGTCCGGCTCTCCGCCGCCGGCTCCGCGGCTCCTGGCGGACGCGGCCCCCCCGCCCCCTACTCAGGCAGCCCGGCCCTCGCTGGGCCCAACGCCCCCGCCCGGCCCCCGGAGGAGGAAGGCGGCGCCGCGCTCTCCGCTCCGGCCCCTCCGCTCAGGCCGCGCGAATTTCCGGCCCTACCGCGCGGCGCAGCGCCCCACTCCGGCGGCGGAGGGGACAGCTCCGACCCGAGCCGGGTTCAAGGGGCTGGGCCAGGCAGCGGGACGGAGCGCGGCCGCGGCGCGGGGCTCTGTATCGCGGTGGTGGACGGGGGGAACTAACGGATCGGTCGGCGAATGGGAGGGGTAGAAACGCTAGTGGAGCACGAAAATCCCCCCGTTCTCTCCGAGAATGGCACGTTCCAAACACCTCCTGTCTTCCCTCCCCCACACTGGGAGCCAAAAGGGGGCTTCCCGCGCGCTTTTCCGCCTGCCCGCCACGGCGCGCGCCTCCCGTCGGGGGCGCGCACGTGGGCGGGAGAGGGCTCTGCGCCGACGCACGCGCACAAGCCGCCCCCGCCCCCGCCCCCTGCCGGCTTTTGCAGCTGCAGTGTTTGTGTTTGTGTGTCTATACAATGGGGAGGGGGGCAGTGTGTGTGTGTGTACAATGGGAGGGGGGCAGCATGCCTATGGCGGAGAGTTCCGTTTTTTGCTTCTTCGCTGCCCTCCAACAGCCCTCTCTCCTGAGCGGATGAGAGCCGGCCAGATAGACAGGCACAGAGGGGGCGAGCACCGACAAGTCCTTTCGCCGCCGGCCGCAGGTGCCTGACTGTTGCGGGGGCTGGGGCGGGATCTAGTTGCTCTGCAAAGGAAAAACCAGCTGTCTGCTATAGGGCAATCAAGTCAAGAGGACGGACCCTGCTGGAAGGGAACCGTGAGGTCGTTAAGGCCAGGGCCCCCATTTCACAGATGGGGAGGCAAGTGCCCGTAGAGAAGTGGAAACATTCTGAAGGTCATGCAGCAGGGCTAGAATCTCTGGGTCATGAAGTGTTCTATGGGTTATAAAGAAACAGGTGCAGATGATAACCATAAGGAAAAGTAGAGGAGGCAGCAGGGCAATGGAGGAGCCCTTGTCTGGGAGTCAGGACCTCCGGGTGCCAGTCCACTCTGCCTGCCCAGGACTGGCTGGGTGAGCTCCAGCTTCCTCATCTGCCCATGAGGATGCTTATCCAGGCAGCCTCCCCCCCCTCACCTTCCTGCTCTGTCCAGATCACCTTGCGAGAGAGGTATCAGCCTCTCTTGGAGTCCTTAGAAAAATGAAAATACCTGTTCCGAAGCCACAGGGCTGTGTGGAGAGTCAACTAGATCTTCCCCACAGTTTTATCAGAAGTTGAGGTCCCAGGCACCTGTTCTCAGAAGTATAGTCAGGCAAAAGAGGAAAGTGATTGAGGCCTAGAAAGACCCAAGTAACTTGCCCAAGGCCACACGGCCAGAAATTGGGAAGATTGAACTTGAACCCAGGTTGTTTACATTTAGTTAGCCTAGATTCTTGTACAGGAAGGTGATAGAATCAGAGGTATGCTTGAGTCAGATTAATCTAGAGCTGTGTATGAACTAGGAGGCCAGGCTTACTATCTCTGGTTTCCCTGAGGCAATTCAAAAGTCAGCCCTTCACCAGAGTCCACAATTACCATCAGAGAAAGCCTGGGGCAAGGGAACAGGTAGGTGGAGGCCCAGCTCCCTATAGCTGTGGGCCAGCAGCTAGAGCTCAGGCTGGAGGTAGCCAGGCTGTGCTCCAGTCTCAGCTTCACCACCAATTCATTGTGAGGCCTTGAGCTGGTCAGTTTACCTCTTTCAGCCTTTATTTCCTCTTGTAAAATGGGGATATAATACCAGCCTCGAAGGCTTGTTGTATTAAATAGAATTTCTCCTACCACAGGGCCTGGCACATAGTCAGTGCTCAATAAATGCTCACTGATGCATCATTCATTCAAAAAAATATTTGCTAAGGTCCTGCTTTGTGCCAAACCTTGTGCCAGATACTGGGGATACAGGAGTGAGCAAGACAGAATCAGCCGAGGGTTTCACCTAGGCTGAGTTTCAGACCACCCATTCCAAGAATGATACTGGGCTAGTGGGGGAGGGGTAACACAGTGGTTGCACAGATGCAGTGTCCTGCACATAGAAGGTGCTAAACAAAGATTTGTTGACTCCTAGTCCTAGGTGCAAGTAGTCCCAGAGACTGTCCTCCCTCTGGAAGTGAGCCCTGGGGTATAAAGATGCTGGGTGTTGGGAGATGGGATCCAGCCTCTACCACTGATCTGCTGGGCCTTCTCTGGGCCTTGGTTCTCAACTGCAGAATAAGGTAAGTGAGTGAGCCTGGAATTTAGTAGTCTCTTCACAAATGAATTCAGACCCTGGGGCTTTACTTTATGGATTTGAGAGGGCATCTTCCACCTAATTTGCCATTATTCTGAAGCCAGGAATGGCATTGATTTTCTGGAATGATTTCCTTTGGAGGTGTTATAAAAAGCTAAGGGGCAACACCAGATGGGCTTACCGGCTAATTGCTTTTTCAAAAATGTGGTTTTTTGGGGGGTTTTTTTGTGAGGAAGCCCAGCCCTGAGCTAACATCTGTTGCTAATCCTCCTCTTTTTGCTGAGGAAGACTGGCTCTGGGCTAACATCCGTGCCCATCTTCCTCTACTTTATATGGGACGCCGCCACGGCATGGCTGACAAGCAGTGCGTCGGCGGCACCCGGGATCTGAACCCGCGAACCCCAGGCTGCCAAGTGCGAACTAAACTGCTGTGCCACTGGGCCGGCCCCTCAAAAATGTGGTTTTTTAAAAATGTGTTTAATATTTACTAAGTGCTTTTCCAAACCCCAAACTTTCATATTATTTTTCTGACCTAATCTTCACTATAATTCTATGAGAAAGTAGTATTTTCTTCATTTTTCAAGTGAGGAACTTGGGGCTCAATGAAGATAAGTGACTTGCCCTGAAGTGATAGATTTGGGGCCAGAAACCAGTTCTCCCATTTGTCTCTATGAGGACTGTTCAACGGAATTGGAAGAGTTCACCCAGGGAAAAAGCAGACTCAGGAGGATGCAATCCATATGTTCCGAAGTCCACAGGGATGGGGAAAGGGATTTCTGTGACTTCTGTAAGCCTGACTTAAAATGTACCCCTTTGAGCGAGGCTGGGGACTTCCAGAGCCTTGCTCCTACAGTGCAGGCAAGCACTGTGTTCCCAGTAAGATCTCTTGTGATTCTTTGGGGGAAATGCCACAGAGCTGTCCCGTGATCACAGAGCAGCATGCACTGTGGCCCCAGAGACAGAACTGAGACAGGTCTCAGCTGCATCTAAGGAAGGAGTTTTCCAGGTGGAGCTGCCCCTAGAGAGGGTGAGCTCCCCCATCTCTGGGGCTATGCTCACAGGTGCTGGCTCCCTTCCATCAAGGAGGCCACAGATGGGATTCTCACCCTGGGAAGGAATTAATATTAAGCTACTATTTCTTTTGCCCATTCTGTATTTCAGGCATTGAATTAGGCGTGTTATTTACATTGTTTCTAACCCTCACAACAACCCTTTATGATACGTATGACCCCATTTCACAGACTTCAAAGACTGAGGCTCAGAAATGGCAGTGACCTGCCCAAGGTCACACAGCTAGGACAGGAGAGCCAAGCCTAGCCCCTGGCTCCCTCTGGCTCTGAAGCTGTACTTTCCCTCCAGCATGCATATGCTGTACAGTCTCCCAGAAGGAAAGTTATTCTAAGTTCAAGTCAGAGGCAGGGTTGGAAGCTGGCCTGGAGGAGGTATATGAGTGGGCATTGGAAGATGAGCTAGTCCAGTATTCCTTAGGGCTCCCAGGAGAAACACAAGAGGCAAAATGTGCAGCAGCCCTTGAGCATGGCTAGAATGTGAACAGCACCCCGCCCTAGTCCAGAGTGGGCACAGGACAGTTGATACTCCATCCAAGGCTCTTTCCAGAGAGGGTGGCCACCATCCCACCTGCCCATACTGGACCAAGGCATCTCCCTACCCTTCCTGCAACTGGGGTACACAGCTCCCTCTACTCCTTTTCCTGCTCTGTCATTATCCCCAATCACATTGGTATAGTCTGTTCAGGAATACCTGTCAGCCCAGTCCAAATACCAGCCGCTCCCTGCCTGAGCCCCAGCGAGCCTGGCTAGGGATGCTGCTGCAGACAATGCAGTCTGTGGACCCCACCCCACTCACCTCCCTTCTACCCTAGTCACCTTTCCCCCTCCACCTCCATCTCCCAAACACACATACTGGCTTTTGCTCCTGCCTGAGCTAATCCCCTCAACACAGCCCTCTGGTCAGCCTAGTGTAGGAATGTGCCCGTCTCCTCCACTAGTCAGCTCTCAAGACAGAGAATCACATCCCACTGGACTGAGGAAGATGGATGGCCGCTGGAAGAAGCAAGGGTTCTCCCTAGGATACAAATTGAGTTTGTGGCAGATCTAGACTGTGGATTCCATCCAGCGTCTCTCAACAAGCCCCTTATTCTGGGCTCAGCTGTAAGCAGGTCTCTGGGGTGAGGCCCAGGCCCTGCCCTCCAGGAGTTCCCGAGCTCAACACATGACCAAAGGTCACAGCAGTGAGTCCAGGACGTGCAGGGCCGGGGGGGTCAGAGGGGCCCAGATCTCACCAGGGGGTAGCAGGGGTCTAAGGCCTCAGGTGAGTACCTGAGAGGCAGACACAAGGTCAGGGAATTATCTGGTCAGCTGGTGCCCCTGCCAGAGAGTGTTACAACTTGGAGTGGGACAGCCATTCCCAGGGCTATAGTAGGAGCTGGCAGTCACATGGTTTTGACATCAAGAGGCAGGAAACCAAGGTTCTAGGCCTATCTTTGCCTGGCACTTGCTGAATGTGACCTTTGGCACATCACAAATTCTGTCCTGTCTTCCTCCTGCGGGGGTGGTGCAGGTTAAATGAAATCACAGGCACGTGATCTGTAAAGGGCTGAGGAGCTATGTAAACGAGTGACTGCCCGTCCTGGGATAC
Organism: Tapirus indicus; assembly: GCA_031878705.1. Lineage (NCBI taxonomy): Eukaryota > Metazoa > Chordata > Mammalia > Perissodactyla > Tapiridae > Tapirus > Tapirus indicus. The sequence goes on from CM062924.1 coordinate 28,385,332, forward strand.
CTCGGGGAAAGCTGAGTGACTGCCTATGTGGCACCTGATGAGGGCCCTCCCACTGGGAGCTGCACTGTGGTTACGACTCCACAAAACTAGGACTGATGGGCAAAACAGTCAGGTTTGGGTGCAGGGGGTTTGGGGTCGGGCAAACCTGAGTTAGATGTACGATTCCTCTCTGCCTAGCTTTGGGTTCTTGACCGAGTCCTGAAACCTCTTTTCAGCTGAGTTCCCTTGTCCATAAAAGGGTAATAACAATTTTTTGCAGGATTGTGGTGGGAATAAAATGGAAATGTTTATACAAAATGCCTACAACCATGCTGGCCCACGAATGTGCATTTCCTCTGGGTGCACATGTGTTTGCCTTCAGTTTCCCTTCATTTTGTTCTGGTTTTGTTTGTAAATTTAAAAAATAAAACACAAAAAGAGAAATTCCCATGGGAGGAGGTTGAGCCCAGCTACAGTCCTGGTTTTTGCCCCTGACTCACCGTGAGGACCTGGGAAGTCCCTGCTCTCCCTCAGTCTTCATTTCCTCATCTGTAACATGGGGGCTTCCACCAGGGAATTTCTCCAACGCCCAGCCCAGAAGGTGTGGGATGCTACCCATCTGTGAGCCCCTTCCATGGAGAGGACCCTCCATGCTGAGCTGGGGGATGGGGGTCAGGCAGGGACCAGGGCAGGGAGATGGAATTGTAGGGTGGGGACAGCAGGATGGGGAGGTGGCTGCTCTGCCACCACTGTGCGCTGACCTGTGAAGGGAGCAGGCCCTCCCCATTGAGGAAGCCTGCTGCTTATTTTCCCACAGCCTGCCCAGTTAATGCCAAAACAAAACACACTTGCTTGTTCCCTGCTGGAGGGTAGCAGGCCAAAATGAGTGTCCTGGAGGGCTGGCAGATGCCCTGGCATCCTGCCTCTCCTCCCTGGGCCCCCACCCTTCCCCTGTGTGCGCACATCCACACACCTGTGTCCTGTGGTCTGGGCGAGCTGAGCACCACCCTCAGCCAGAGCTGGCCTGGTGTGTGGAGAGGAGCTTCCCCAGGACCTGCGTATCCCCACCCCTTCTCATTTTCAGCCCTCCTCAATGGACACCTCCCACACCTAAACCCACCTGTCTTCCCGGTTCAGCCTGGCCCCAAAATGTGATCTAATTCTCGCCATGCTGCTGTGGGCAGAGCGTGTGGCATCAGAACAGTGGGAGCTGCTGTCAGTCGCTAGGGGAGGGAATTCCCTGGCTCGGGAAAGCTGTTCCAGCGGAAGGGAGCAGGTGGTGAGTCTCCCTGGAGAGACAGACACCACCAACGCTGTAGGCAGAGCCAATCCTGGGTAAGAAGCATCAAATCCATCACCCCCGCCTTCTCTCTGATGCTTGTCTACAATGGGCACAGTAATAATAATAGCTCATACTTCATAATAGTTACTGTGTGTCAGCACTGCACATAAATAATTCTCACAACTTTGAAGTAGTTACTATTATTAGCCCCATGCTATCCTAAGGTCACATAGCCAAGAAGTGGCAAACTGAGATTTGTACCCAATTAATCAGGCTCCGGAGTCTCTGGTGTTAACTGCTGTGCAAATCTGCCACCAGAAGATGGTATCCCCCATAAAATCCAGGTCCAAACTTGGAATGTGGCAAGATGCTCACCCTAGTATCCTAGAATCCAAGCATTTTCCCAGACTTGCCTGAGCTAAGAATCACCTAGGGGTGCTTGTTTAAAACAGGGGGCCCTCAGCCCCTCCTCTGAGGATTCAGTAAGTATAGTGTGGGAAGAGAGGCAGTGCTTGACATGTGGAAATTGCCCCTAAAATATTTGTTAAATGAATGAATGCCCCTGCCTTCTCTGAGCCTCCGCTCATCTCTAAAATGGGGTTATGTTCCCCACCCTGCCCCGTCTCCAAGTGTGGCTGTGTGTTGAGCTGGTGTGTGTATCTGCACCAGTTTTGCTTGGGTGTGAGGAGTTGTTCACAAGCACACCCAGCTGGCTCCTAATAATAGCTATAATAATAATAGCTAACATTTCTTGCATGCTTATGGAATACCAGGCACAGCTCTGAGGACTTTGACGGTGTTAACTGACTGATTCTCACAACACCCAATTATCCAAACTTTAAGCATGGGGAAACTGAGGCTCAGAAAGGTTAAGTAACTTGCCCATGATCACACAATCAGTAAGAAGTAGGATTTGAACCCAGATGGTCCTGCTCCAGTGTCCAGAGGTTAACCACTCTATCACAGTTTCTGGACTCACCCAGCCTCTCCTCTTGAGAGTTTCTGGACTCACCCAGCCTCTCCTCTTGAGAACTGAGCTGCCACAGTTTAATTGAGCAAATGGTCACTGTACCTAGAGTGTTCAGGGAGGGAAGAGTGGAAAATTGAACTAACAGGAGCTCTCAATATAGATGGAGAGACAAAATCTAGAATTCCCTTGCTATTGTTTGAGCCTGAGTAAGAAACTCGGAAGCACAGAATCAAAGTGCTGTGGGAGTTCCACATGAGGAAGGCTGCCTCTGTCTAAAAGAGGGACTGCAGAAGGCTGCACTTTTGATGCATAAGAGGTGGACACTCCCAGGAGACGAAGAGTGAGAGCAAAAGCTGCAGGCTGGATGGGCCTGGGCAGTGTTTGGAACAATCTGAATAATGAATCCTGGGAAATGAGCCTACAAAGGTCGACTGCGGCCTCGGGCGTCCCACTTGGATGTTTGCTTAAATTTGAAAAAGCAATACTCCTTTATGTTGTTTATCATGCTCTGTAATAGGCGTGTGTGTCGCCTGTCTGATCCCCATAGATCTCTGGGAGAAGATCTTGTTTGTCGCTGTATCCCCAGCACCTAGGACAAGGCGTGGCACCCAGCAGGCATGCTGGGTGGATGAATCTGAAAGTCTGAAGCCCCAGAGGTTTCCCAGCAATGGAACATTAAGTGTGGGCAGCCAGGCCACAGACTAGAAGGCCCAGGACAGCATCCTAAGGGAGGGTGTGCCTGAGGGCCTGTACAGGCCTGTCATCTGTTCATATTCAGCCCTCTGTCCTCACACACTGCGCTGGGCCTCTGACCTCACTGCTGCTCCTCCTGGGGGAGGCTTGTGAGTGCATGGACCAAAAAGGAGAGGATGGACAGGTCTGAGGGACAAGGCTCCTTGGGCTGGGTCACACTAATTCCAGTGCCTACGCATTCCCCCCTCCACACTGGATGCTCAGCATGGGGCTCTGTTAAGAGCTTGGGTCGGGTCCTAAGTTGACCAGTTTGAATTTTGCCCCTGCTGCTTTCTAGCTATGTGGCCTTAACTGCATAACCTGGACACTGCATACTTCTCCAATGTCATCTCACTTTGGCCCTGTGACCCTGGGCCCAGCTCTCGCTCTCTCTGGGCCTGTCACTGCATATGCTGGGGTGGTTGCTCTTGAGGCCCACATGATTCTGTCATTCTCTAGTTCTGTAACTATCAAGACCAGACAGTGCTTTCCAGATGGTAGCAAAATGAATGTAAGAGTGAAGCTTGGTCTCTTCTCTCTGGGACAGCCAGGAAGACCACCTCCAACCCAGCACTGATCACAGAGAAATGACGGAGTCAAGGCCATAGGCGTCATCCAGATATTCCAGTTGGGTGACAGTTTTTCTGGCATATCTGGAGATGGTTAGTCTCCATTTGCACTCCCACCCAGACCCTCGGCTCTGCGCTGTGCTCCAGGAGGCTGGCCCCTGAGGGCTGCATCACCAGGCCCCCTTGCCAGCTGGCTTCCACTTGGGTTTGGACAATGAGAAACAACAAGAGATGGAGGAGGAGAAAAGAGAGAGGTTGGGCTATTTCTCCTCTGCTCCCTCCCTGCTTTGGTGGCTTCCCCACTCCCTCCTCGATCCCATTCCTGCCAGGCACCCCTACCTCTCACTGGGCTCCAGTAACGTGATTCCTGCTCCTCCTTCAGCCCTAGTCTCTGGGTGGGTGCCTCACCATCCTTGTGTTTGGTCCCTTAACCTGCCCACACCTCAGTACAGCAGTCCTTTCATTAAGTTTCTTCATTTGAACCATGAGAAGCGACTGCTTTCTGCCGGCCTCCTGACTCATACAGGACCCTCCACCTGGATGTGCCTCTTCAGCTCAGTCAGGTCAAGACTTCCCCCCAGAACAAAGAACCAACCAGTCTGGCCCATTAACAGCCCTCCCATGCACCTGCTCTAGGGCAGGCGTGTGCAGTATGCCTTCTCTGGGGGCCCCAGGGTCTGATTCTGACTTAATGTCACTCCTAATGAACTCTTGTGGGCAGAGTCACATGAGACAGGGGCACCTGCAGCGAGGTAACAGTGACTGCCATGGGGAACCAAGACCACACAACAAGACATGCCTCAAGCAGAGCGTGGTCGCACCACCGCTCGGGCAGGATGGGCGGCAGTGCTGTGGGGAGCCAGGAACGTGCGCTGCTCCGGGCAGGTTCCCTGGAGGGCCAGGCAGGGCCTGGCCAGGAACCATGGAGTGCTGGAAAGGCAGGCAGGAGAAGGAGGGAAAGCCTATCTCAGAAGAGAGTTGAGCAAAGGCTTGGCAGAAGGAACTGGGATCCCTGAGGGCAGGAGCAAGAGGCAGGGACTTGGTGGGGCACACAGTGGTCAGTGGCAGGCCGCCCCTTGGCCTCCCTCATGACCTGGCCCCTCACCCTGCCCCGTCCTGGAACGGGGCTCCCGCATTCCTTCACAAGCTATCCCACCTCCCTCAGGGTTGGGCTGCCAGTCACCCCAACCCTTTCACTTCCCTTGCTAACCACACCTGCCCAGACCACAGCCATAGCAGGGCCCAGGTTTCAGTTCTCATTTCTGCCGCACCTCTGTAGGCTCCTGAAAAGTTTCAATTTCTCGACAGGGGTTGGGCCTGACGCTGACCTAGGTACCCCCAATCCTCTGTCACTGTCTCCTTGTCGTCATCCTCGCCTCTCCCCCAACCCCACTCTCTTCTATCCTCTGCCTCCTAGCAGCCAGAGCAAGCCTTCTAATATGCTGTTTTGACCATGCTATCCTCTGCTCAAGCCCCTTCCGTGGCTCCCCCTGCCCTCAAATTAAGCCCAAGCTTCTTAACATGACATTCAAGGCCCTTCGCCACATTCGGCCTCACCGACCTCATCTCTGTCTCACCATTTTAGGCGCCCTTTATTCTGAACACAACATATGTATGCACTTTTCCAGAACTCATCAGGTTCTTTTAGCAACTTCACACTTCTGAATATGCTGTTCCCTCTGCCTTCAGCCTTTCCCCCTTTTCTCTGCCTGATAAACTCATCTTTACCCTTCAAACCCCAGCCCCAAACCCCTGCTTCTGTAAAGCCTTGCCCCTTCCCCCAGGTCAAACTTAATCGTCCTGCCTCTAGGTCTCCATAACCTTGTTCAGATCTTAATGACAGCAGTAATCTGACTAGACTTCTACTTAGTTATATCTTTTTCTGAACTCCCCTTCCTTTCAAGACTCTGGCCCAGCTGGACTGCTCTTTAGCTATGTGACCTTGGGCAAGTCGCTTCACCTTCTCTGGAACTGTCCCTGAGCCCCCAGGCTGGATTAGATCTGTCGAGAGTTTTTTAGCAGCTGTGCATGCATTGATAATCATGATTATCCCATGATTCTGTAACTATCTCCCGCCAGGCTGTGAGTCCCTTGCCAGCAGGGTAACAGGCCAGGCTCCTTGTAACCAAATTGTCTCTCTATCCCCAGTGCCTCCCGTTCCAGGAATCCTTATGGTACAGGCAAATTTAATCCAAACTCCATTTATGCAAGTGTTGAAACGGGGCCCAAAGAGGCACAGAGATTTGCTCAAGGTCATGAACCAGCTGAGGGGCTTTTTTCTCTGCTCTCCCCCAAGTTCTTGGGCCAGCCTACTCTCCAGGGACCGCCCCCGGCCTGGGCCAGGGCTCTGGACCAGAGAGCAGGCCTGCACCAGGCCTCACCTGTTGCTGTCCCATGGGCTTTCGGGGTGGAAGCTGCCAGACAGTTTTACTTCCCTCCTGGCTGCAGAGTGCTGAGAGCAACTGTCAGACCTCAGGCACTTCCGTTTCACTTGAAAGAGCCAGGCTTCCTTTCTACCCCTTCCGTAGGCAGCAAGCAGACCAAGGGTCACAGCCGTTGTGCCAGCTCCTGGTGAGTTTTGTTTCTCTTTGGGGGCCCAGCCCAGGAGTGGTGGTGGACTCCCCGCTAATGACAGTCTCTACCCTTGGGGCTTTGTGGCAGGAAGCCTGATAACCCCAAACCTCAGGAAATTAGAGTCTTGACCTTGATGGAACCTCATTTGACCTGTATAGTTGGGGAGTGAAAGGCCTCACATGAGGAAACTCCTGCAAAATCATAAACCCTCACAGCCATTGATGGAACCTGTTCATTTCATAGATGGCAAGACTGACGTCCAAAAAAGGATTTTCTCAGAGCAGAAATGCAGTGATGTACCCAGGGGCATTTATTTGTAGGGAGGCCCGACTCTGAACTAAATGGTCCCTATCTGTGTTGCTCTTAAGTGGGTTTTTTTTTTCCTTTGGAAACGAAGATCAGCCTTGAGCTAACATCCGTTGCCAATCTTCCTCTTTTTGCTGAGGAAGATTAGCCCTGAGCTAACGTCTGTGCCCATCTTCCTCCACCTTGTTTATGGGACGCCGCCACAGCATGGCCTGATGAGCGGTGCATAGGTCTGTACCCAGGATCCGAACCTGCGATCTCCAGGCCGCCAAAGCGGAGCGTGGGAACTTAACCACTATGCCACCAGGCAGGCCCCGCTCTTAAGTGTTTTGGCCTCTGTAATGTTGTTTTGCTTTTCTATCTCCCTTCTACTGGCCCATCCGGTGCCTCTTCTCCCTACTGTCTTGGTGAGTGCCTGCCCACAACAGCAACTTCTCACCCCCCAACGTGGCTGCCAATTAACCTTTAAACTGTTTACAACCAGATCACCAAGGGCATAAAGCTAATGTGTAAAATACTAGTAAATGGGCTCAGATCAAGGGCTTGAGGAACGTCTTTGGGATATCCAGGGGCCTTTTATGCTTAGAATCTGGTTTCTGTGGCCCTCCCTCAGCAGAGAGAACAGTCCAGGCACAAAGATGGGACTTGGGACTATATTCTCACTGGTCTTTATCAATCCTCACCAACTCACACGTAACCCACACATGCTTGGAGGAGGCCTCTGGAAGGAAGACAACAGCTTGCCCCTCTGCTTCTCTTACTTAGGTAATTTATTATCATCCCCAAGGCTGGGAGTGGCATTAAAGATTAGGCAGTTCAACCCCAAGTCAGATCAGAAATCATTTCCTCCATCTGTCCTCTCTCTCCATAACCTTTATCAAACTCACATCACATCCAGGGCTTGGTGCTGTTAGATCCAACAGGGTCTTGTCTTCAGGGAACTCACTACCTGAGGGGGGAGACAGACACGTAGAGAAATCCTACAGCGGGGTGGGTCGTGTGCCTAGGGGAGAGAGAGACCAGGTTTCTCAGGGATGGAGATGCTTCCCTGGGAACTTGAAGGATGAATTCACCAAACAGAGAAGTGGAGAAAGGGCCCCAGCAACTCTCTGTACTCCTACCTCAGAGGCCGCCCTGTCAAGCAGGCCCCTCCTAGATCAGACTCCTGGACTTTTGCACAACGCTTTGACTTTCCCCCAGGCTTTATTCACTCACTTTGTTTGTCAACAAACTTCCCATGCACTTCATCTATGAAGACTCTGTATTGGGCCCTGGGGACTCCTGGCATTGAGGAGCCCCCAGCCTAACAGGGAATTGATTCATAGAGACAATGATCACATGGTGGGATCTGGTGTGGGGGAAGGAAGGACAGGACTGGAGAGCCAGCAAGACACCCGAGCCATTCTGGGAGGTCAGGGAAGACTTTCTGCAGGAGATTTATGACCTGAAATCTGAGATGTAGAGTCTCCTTTGATCCTCCTAACATTCCTTGAAGTCAGGTCTTACTATCTCCCTTGGAGAGGTGATAAAACTGAGGCCCAGAAGAGGTCAATGTCTTACCTAAGGTCACATGGTTAGTAAGTGGGGGGTGGGGTGGAATGCATTCACCTCTGGGCACCCAGCAGCAGAGACACAGGGTGGCAACACTGGAAGGGCTGGGCCTAGGGGGTTGGGACCACAGGTGGGATGTTCAGAGGCACAGAGGGAGGAGCAGAAGCTGAGAGCCTGGAGCTGGGTGGAACCAGCAGGACATGCCATCTCCCCCCCACACAGGACCAGAGGAGGGGACAGGAATACCCAACAGGGCATCAGTTCATGGCTTCAGGACAGCAGAGCTGGCTCAGTCCTTGGGCACCATCTCATCCTGCCTCCATTAAACTGAAGCTCATCCAGGGCAATTGATGAGGACACATAGCATAACAGTGGCTGACCCTGGTCTGGAACTCAGAGGCTCTGTCCCCAGCCCAGGGCTCCATGCACAGCCCCAGCTGCCACTGTGTCATTTAATCCAAACTACATTTACTGACATGTTCTCTGGATTGGACACTTCCAAGCACTGTGGGAACCACAGGGATCCTCCCCGTCACTGCTGTCGGGAGCTTACAGCTGGGATGGGAAAGTCAGATCCGTCTCACAGACTTGGACTTCAGGCAGCATGTAGGAAATGGGGCAGCAGCAGGCATGAACAGAGTGCTGGGGAGTGAGTTGGGGAGGACCTTAGTGTCCCAAGTGCCCTGGGCAAGTCCTTGGACCTCAGCTCTCCCATCTGTCCCAAGCAGGGACTGGAGTTAACAATCTCTGAGGTCTTTCAGTTCAGGCAGTCAGGCCTCTACCCTCGCTTGCCTTGCAACAGTTGGGAGGTTGGGCCAAGCTTCCGGTAGGCTGGGTGATGGGAGGCAGAGGAAGTGGCTTGAGCTGCTTGAACCATCCCGGCTGCCCATGTTGAGGCTGACCCATTACCAGCAGGAAAATCACAGACTCAGCCCTCAGACATCTGGGAGGTGTTGGGCAGCCAGGGTATTTTTAGAAGGCCAGAGGCAGACATGCCCGGAATCCTGGGCGTTGCTGAGCCAAAGAAGCTGGGAGGCCAGTGGAGAGTGAATCAGAAGAGGTGGTCCCAGCCCTGGTTCTTACTTAACCAAGGTCAGCTGGTCTCCCCTTTCTCTAGAGACCAGTGCTCAGGCCTGTTGTGTGTAAGCTCTGGCTTCTCTGATTGGCCACTGATCTGCTTCCTTCTGGGTGGTCAGACATAGAGCTCTTATGGGGTCTCAGGGAGAAGGTGTGTATCCGCAGCGTTTGATCTCTGTTGGTTCCTTCCACTAGCTCTTTAGGTGCTTTCTCTGTCCCAGGTGGGCTGCTGGGCCCTAGGGATATAGAACAGAAAGGAGACAACCCTGGAGGGGCTCAGATCTATTGGGCAAGGGGAGCGGAGAAGATGGGAACACAGCGATAACACCCTGAGACCACTTTGGAAAAGGCCGAGGCCACTTTGGGAGATGAGTTCATGTGGGCCTGAGGGAGCTGGAGGGGGCCCGTTGGTTTCCCAGGGCTGCCACAAGGACCACATGATCATCTGTGGATGAAACTGTAAGCTGCTAGCTGGGGGGCAAGCTCTGGGTTGTAACTAAAGGGTGATTATCAGTCTTTTCTAGATCCACGCCTTTTCCTCTTGCATTATTTCTGAAAGATGATGTCTCAGAATTGGAGTGAAGGTTAAGACGATCTTTTCAGCTCTTGACCTTTCAACTACCAGAAAAACTGCCCAGTTTGCAGTGGCAGCTCTAACAAATGGATGCTCCTGCCTCCCTCCCCCCGCCCCATCCCCACCAATCCTTCCAGGCAAGTCCATTCCATGGTATTATAGATGAATGCCCAAGGCCCAGAAAGGGGCATGTCCAGTCCAGGATCCCTCAGCAAGGGCTAAGGAAGGACTGTGACCTCTGTCTGGAACCTGCAGATTTCCACATGGTCAAAACCACGAGACAGATACTCCCACGCCCACCCATCACAAGGAGAGGGCTGGGGCATGCGGTGGGCAGAGGGCAGGAGTCCAGCCCCCCACTGTGCCCCATCACCACTGACTCTGCAGCTTAGATGTTGCCTGTCCTCACCCCTTCTCCACGACAGTCTGGCCTTTCAGCCCAGTGCTTCTCAAACCAAGCTCCTCAGTTTCCTGAGGGTTTCCAGCCTTAGTCTTAGGTGTCTGCAAATTCTCTACCTAAATTTTTAAATGTTGTAACTTCTCTTTAATTATAATCTAAGCAAGTTAACATGAGAATATTCTGCCTTGGTAGGAATGCAGAGCATCTTATAAAAGAGGCGGCTCTAAGTGTCAGTGCCCATGTCTGGGTTCATCAGCAAACTGGCTCCAAAGAATCTCTTGAAATGACTACGTTGAACTTCAGTGCAGTGTCTCAAGCTGACTTCTCAGGTTTGAGACTCGCTGCTCTCGCAAAATGCTTATTTCCTTCCTGCAAGATCCTGGGCAGAGAAAGAAGGCTCTCGGTTGGGGTCAGAAGGCCTGGGTTCTAATTTGGTTTCTGCTCCCAGTGCAGTGTTTAGCCTTGGACAACTCCCTGCATGGGTCTGGGTCTGGGTTTCTTCATTTGTAAGATGGTGAATTTGGGTTAGACAACCCCCATGGCCCTTCTGGCTCTCACAGTATTCTGAGCTGTGATGATTACCTCTACCCTGACACGCCATCCCAACCCCATCTCTGAGGCCAGTGCTGCACCGGGCTGGTAGGTGGAGACACAGGCAGAGAAGTAGAGACTTCAGGAGGGCAGGTGACAGGCAGAGAGAAAGGAGGCAGTCTAAGGGGGGTTGTAAGTCATCAGGAAGAAAGCCACCAGGCCAAAGAGAGCTCTTACAACCAGCAGGCTGTCAGCTGACACCCACCCCAGAAGGCTGGAGGCTCCTCCCAGGGTGGTGGTATTCTACATCCTGGGCTCCTGCAAGGTCAGGGAGCCTAGCTAGCCCTCACCTGTATGGATTCCCCTCAGGGGCTCCCCAACAAGCCATCCCCCATCTCACTCCATCTATCCCCCCATCCAGGGACCTAGAGCCACCCTCTTGTATATCCCCACCAGACTCCAACTCACACTGGGGCCTCAGGGCACAGTGGCCCCTAAGCAGTGCCAGAGCCACTCCCTTTGACTGGACCACCTTCCTCCAACTCCCACCCCTTGGTCCTGCCAACTCCCTCAGATTACCTAGATTAGGAGTCCCCTCCAACAGGAAGCCCTCCCAGACCCCCACCCCAGGCAGGGTCAGGGCCTGTATTAACCTCTGTTCTTGCTGCGGATCCACTGTAATTGTTTTCTGTCCGTCTCTCCCTCCAGGCTCCCTGCTTCCTGGGTTAATTCAGACACTGTGGAGATGACATTCTCTTGATGCTAAGAGCTTTTTAATTTATCACAACTGTTCTGAAATCGGCTCTGTGCTGAGCTATGCTAGAGGTTAACTCTGGCCCTCAGGCCTTCTTCATCCGAATTGCTCTAGTGTAAACTGGCTGTTTGGCCTCCGGGGATGGGAGTGGGGTTCTGTGAAACCTCTTTCTCTTTGATGGAAAAAGGTTTGAAGCTCTTGGTCAGGGAATTTCAGGCCTGGAAGAGCAGCTGGAGTAGGAGGAAGTATGTCCGATAGGCCCCTCCTGGCCTTGGGATGCCAGCCCTCCGAGTGAGTCAGTGTTCACCAGCGCCTGGGGTGGGCTTTGCCTGCAGGTGACAGTCTGCCGACTGAATAATCTGGGCACCCTACTGTCCTGACCCATCAATTTATCCTGTCTTGTCATCCTGTACCTGAAGGGGTCTCCTGGGGTCACAGGCTAGAGAAGTGAGTGGGGGTACTGTCAGAAGGGAGGAGAGAGTAGAATGGAGGAAGGGAGTCCTGGGGAGAGAGTGTGGTAGGGAACTGCTTGGGGGTAGGTGGGGCGTCTCCACCACACCTCGGAGGAGGTAGCTCCCTCTTCACCTGGGGTTGGGACCATCCTAGCTTTCAGGGACTTGGTCCCCACCCTGACCCAGAGGTCATAGGTCATCACCTCCCAGAGAAACCCTGCCTAGCCCCAAGGTGGCCTGTTCTCAGCACCCCGGCCCAGGGGAGAGAGCACTGGGCTGTGAGTCAGGAAAGCATGTGGTATTGGGCAGATCATGCCTCCCCTCTGGGCCTGAGTTTCCCTGTGCGTACAATGAAGAAGTGGACTCTGTAAACCTTAAGGGCCTCTCAAGTCAGGACAGTGTGTGTGCAGGATGAAGTGGAAGAAACTGCTCCTGTGTGTGGGGTGGTGTCTGGGTGCTCCCATCTCTCTCATCCTGTATAATCTCACAGCCACGGAGTAAGAAAGAAATATCTCTGCCCAAGTACAGCTGGTGGAACTAGGGGCACAGGCTGCTTTGGCCCCTTCAGAAATCACACCTTTGGGCAGGGAGGGCCTTTGAGCTGAGGTGGGGTTACCAGTTTTTTCTTTTTGTTTTTTTTTGACAGGGGAAGATTTGCCCTAAGCTAATGTCTGTTGCCAATCTTTCTCCTTTTTCCTTCTTTTTCTCCCCTAAAGCCCCAGTCCATAGTTGTGTATAGCTGTAAGTTCTTCTGGTTCTTCTATGTGAGCCACTGTCACAGCATGGCTACTGACAGACTAGTGGTGGTGGTCTACACCGGAAACCGAACCCGGGCCACCAAAGCGGAGCACGCCGAACTTTAACCACTAGGCCATCAGGGCTGGATTTTTTGCTCTAGGCAAAAAAGGGTGACCTGGTTATGTTTTGTTTTGTGATAAAATATATATAGCATAAAATTTACCATTTTAACCATTTTCAGGTGTACAATTCAGGGGCATTAAGTATATTCACCATGTTGTGCAACCATCACCACTATCCATTTACAGAACTTTTTCATCATCCCAAACAGAAACTCTGTACTCGTCAAACAACAATAAGTCCCCTTCTCTCCACCCAGCCCCTCGTACCCTCTTGTTCAACTTTCTGTCTTTATGAATTTGCCTATTCTAGGTACCTCATATAAGCGGAATCATCCTATATTGGCCCTTTTTTCTCTGGCTTCTTTCACTTAGCATAATGTTTTCAAGGTTCATCCGTGTTGTAGCAAGTGTCAGAACTTCATTCCTTTCTAAGGCTTAATAATATTCCATTATATAGACATACCACATTTTGTTTATCCACTCATCTGTTGATGGACAATTGGGTTATTTCCACCTTTGGCCATTGTGAATAATGCTGCTAAGAACATGGGTGTTCAAGTATCTGTTTGAGTCTCTGCTTTCAATCCTTTCGGGTATATACCTAGAAGTGAAATTGCTGGATCATATGGTAATTCTATGTTTAAATTTTTGAGGAACCACCAAACTTTTTCACAGTGACTGCACCATTTTACGTTCCCACCAGCAATGCACAAGGGTTCTAGTTTCTCTATATCCTCTCTAATGCCTGTTATTTTTCTTTTTATTATTTTATAATAATAGCCATTCTGATGAGTGTGAAGTGGTATCTCACTGTGATTGGCCTTTTTTTTTTTTTTTTTTTTTTTACATATTTTAGCTGCAGTGTCCTTTTATCAGATGTTTCCTTCCTCAGAGGAAACATTAGGCTACATGAAATCTGGGTGAGGAACTGGTAGTGGTTAATTGGAGGTGAGAGGGGCTGGGAATGCGTGTGTCAGGGGTCAGTCAAGTGTGGGCACCTTCCCTGTTCTGCCCCACCCAGCGTCCCTGAGGTCTTTCTGAGAAACCTGGTGGCACAGTGTAAAATGCCCCTGACTCATGGTCAGTGAAGTCACTTCCTTTCTGGGGTACTAACTGGAGGAGGCCAAGTGTAGCAGTGGCAGGAAGCTTCTTGTTCTTTGTCCTTGGGGGAGGACTTAGCCAGCCACCTTGGAGGAGGCCTGTCTGTTTTGGCAGTCACTTCAGGTTATCAGATGTACATAGGCCCTGGCAGAACAAAACAGGACCCTTTATGGCCTGACAAAGGCTGCCTCTCCCAAGCTCCAGTGGAATGCAGAGCCAGGGAGGAAGCTAACATATTTGCAGGCAACAAAGGAGCTTCTAGGGTACAAATGGAAGAAAGCCCACCCCCTTCCCTTGTGAGGTTCCAAATTATTCCATTCTCCCCCAAGAAAACCATCCCCAATGAGCTCCACTGGTTAGTGGGAAAGGATCCCTGCGTCCCCAAGGGGAACTCAATGGTGTGGGAAAGGGGCCTTGCACTGGTGACCAGGCTCAACTCTATGGCCGAGGACCACATCCCCTTTGGACTTTCCTCCTGGAGAAAATCACCTGAGCTCAAGAGTGGGAATGAAAGCTGGGACTTTGGAGTCGTGTTCGTGGCTGCTGGGGCTCCCAGCAGCAAGGTGGAGCAAGGCTAGTGCTCAACAGTGACCTCCACTGAAGTGAGCGAGTCCCCGAGGGTTTTGAGAAGACATATGAGGTGGGAGAGAAGGCCTCCAGAGGGGCAGATTGAACTTTCTATTGATAAGATCTTGTGGGAGCTCAAGCAATTAATGAGGGAAAAAATGTGGCCATAATTTGTATGCTAAGCTGGTGGAGTGACCACACCAGTTACATGTAGTTCTCTAGTTTTTTGCTTCTCCAGCTCCCAGAGGTGGGACAGAGTGAGGGCAACCAGACAAGTGTATTATCTCTTTCTGTACCCAGGAACCCTTTCAGGACAGCCCTGGAGAATGGGAGAGAAAGTCTCTGAGCCTCTTTCCACCCTTCAGTCCCTGCAAATCCTTCTCAGGTACTCTTCAAGAGCTCCCCAGCTGCTCCTCACCCCCAGGATTCCACTATGCCCCCTCCCCTAGGGCTGCAGTGCAGGATAGTACTCAAGTACGTGGGTTATTTCCTGTTCACTCCCTCTGTCAAGACTTATGCAGCCTGTGCCCAGCTTCCTCGTTAGGGACTCTGAGCTTAGCCGACAGACCAAATTGACCCAAGGAGTTGATGGCAATAGTTGGTTAATCTAGCCAATAAGAGCTTCACATACATCCCTTCCCTGATCCCATTCACGTTTTTCCAGGGATCTTACTCCCAAACCCAACAATCTGAACAGTAGGTTATTGGAATGTCCCACCTCAAGAGTCTTTCAACTCTGTTGTACAAAGAAGGTATGATTCTATTGGCAGAATTTTAGCCACCTTGAAAGGATGTTTGGGAAGATATTTTCTTGCCAAATAGGCACCCTCTGCTAACCCATAGAGAAGACACCATTTTCTGCCTACTTGTGAGGGGGCCCAGGTAAGGCCCAGGGCTCTGGGCCAAACAGGCCCAGCCCCAGCTGTGACCTTCAGTTCCACTCCCCAGGTCAAGATGCTAAATTCAGATCTCCCATCAGTCCTGAAGCAGGTTAGACCAGTCACCATGGGCACCTGCCTGGGCAACCAAATTTGCCTAAGATAAAATTCTGATTATGCAAAAGGAATCTTTAGCCTACAATGTTTTCCATACCCAGCATACAAATGAAAACATTTCTTCTTGACACTGGAAGGAAAAGAAAGACAAGCAGGATAAAGGGCAAGATAAGAGGATAGAGCAGGAACCAAGGAACTGAATCCTATCAGCCATCAAACCTTCATTCAACCAGCCTGCTCAACTACGCTCCATTTTGCTAATACATTCTTGCAATCATCCAATCAATCTTCATTCAACCAAATAATGAATGAACCAGTCTCCATTCAATCAAACATCTTGTATTTATTGGAGCAACCAGTTAATTTCATTCATTCATTCACTTTCTTTAACAAATCAACCTTCATTCAACCAACAAAGTACTAATTAGTCATTCAATCTTCATTCATCCAACTAAGTATTCCAAATACCAAAGCTCAGGGCTGGAGGAGACCTCAAAGGCCATCTAATTCAGCCGGTTCACTCTTGTAGGAATCCTCTCCATTGCAACCTTGCCAAATAGTCACCCAGGCTTTATTGAATACCTCTAACAATGGAGAGTTCACTATCTTCAAAGGCTACCTGGACTGTTATGGGACAGCTCTGGCTGTGAAAAAATATTTTTCAGTCCCCTTGTAAGTTCATATCTGCTTCTGGTGCTGCCTGTCAGGCCACCCAGAACAACTCGGCTCTTGTGCTAGGGGAGACTGTCAGCAGGTAAAGACGGAGGTTATGTCCTCTGGGCTCCCTCCTTCCTCCACCTGACCCTTGTGGGTGATGTTCCCTCTTTGTTCCAGTCTCTCTCTTCTGGTCAGGCAGGCCTCACGCAGGCCAGGGCTCTCTCCTGGTGTGGGGATTGGAATGAAAGGCCACATTCCAGGTGTGATATGACCAGCTCTGAGGTAAGGGGACAGTCACTTCCAGTTCTGAACAGACCAAGCCCCTACTGTTCGTCATGCTGCCATTTTGCTGAAGGGGTCTCCCCTCACCCTGTTCCACATGCCCCCCACCTCCCTTCGCTACTGTTGAGCACCTTAAGGGCAGTGGGTCCATGAACTTGCTGGAGACCTCAGAGACGGCCTGACCCAAAGCTCTGCCCAAATGGGGGTAACAAGGATCAGGTGGGCCAGACATGCCTCCTCTGAGACCTGAGGAGGGAGCAAAGCCATTGGAAGCAGGAGATGAGGCAGGAACACAGAGAAGGAGTGGGCAGGTGTTTGAGTCAGTACAGGCCTCAAGAAAGCGGAGGCTGAGGGGAGAAAGTGATCCACTACATCAGTCAGGCTGTGGGAGCAAGTGACAGAAACGAAAGGATCAATTTAAGTGGAAAAGTCATTTCTTAAAAGGACTCTAGGTATCTTGCAGAAACCAATCTCTAGTTGGTGATTTGGTAGTGGGGTGTATATTTAATTCTAAATAATTACAGCACATGACAGGAAAAATATATTTGTTTCAGAAAATTTAAAACTTCCCTTTCCACGTGACTTCTAAGGAAGATACAGCCAGGGAACTTGGGGGGATTTGGTTTGCTGAGAACAAAGTCTGCCTCAGGGTGATGGTGTTTCCTACACGAGATCACAGCCTTATGTCATGGGTGAGGACAAGAAGTCCAGAGCTAACTGTGCTGCAGAAAAGAGGGGGGCAAGAAAAGTGGGTTAGGGGAGACCCCGGAGAGGAGAGGGGCCTGGGGTCGCTTGAGGGGAGAGAGAACTGCTGTGGGCTGTCTGATGTAAACCCTAGTCCACCTTGAGACAGAGGTCTTCCATACAACGTCCGTTGCTCACTGGGGCCTTGTGGTGAAGATTTACTTTAGGGTAGTTAAGAGAAGTGCTGAGTCTTGCTCTTTGGCAAGGGGTGTGAGTAGAGGCTGTGGTGGGAGGACAGACACACCTGGACTGCATCTGGGGACCCTGCCCAGGGTTTTTGATGTGAAGTTCAATTCTCAGCTGAATCTGGGCTTCAATCATTACCCTAAATAAAGCACCAAATGTACAACATGTACCTATAGTTAACAATACTGTATTGTGCACTTGATATTTTGTTAAGAGGGTAGATCTTATGTTAAACGTTCTTACCACAACTGAAAAAAAACAGAGCCAGACATGCCCCTCCCTCACTGTCGCTGCCAAAGTGCCAGTGCAGGCTGATCTAGCCGAAGCAGAGATGGCCTTGGAGTATTGCCTCAACGCCAGAGGGAAGTTGTGGCTGTGAGGTTAGCTTTCTGTCCTGACCAAGAATGAATTTTTCAGAAGGTGTATTAATCGGGATCTTTTTGGTTGCAAGTCATGGAAATTCATCTTGAATGTATTAAGCAAATAAAACAAACAAAGCCCAAAAGGGGAGGACAGAATTATTGGCTCACATAAATGTGAAACCCAGGAGTATACTGGCTTCAGGAATGGCTAGATCCAGGCACACAAGTCAAGTCACCAGGAATCTGTCTCTATCTCACCACTTTGCCTTCCTCTATGTTGGCTTCTCTCTCAAGTTACTCTCCCCATGTGGTGGCAAGACAGCCCCCGAGAACTCCATCATGATGTCATCAGCCCTACTGGAAAGAGCTTACCTTCCCAATAGTTCCAAGGAAAGTCCCAGGACTGAGTCTCATGGGACTGACTGGGTTACTTCCCCAACCCTGGTATTGGGAGGGTGGGATCAGCCACACAGGAACTCCTTAAACTGAGAGCACAGGCAGGCAAGTCTCCCAAAAGAAATCGAGGTGCTAATAGCAGAAATGGGAATGGCGAAACAGCAGTCAGTGAAAAATGGAGACGTGCACCCTATGAAGTAAGCTCAGGAGACTGATGTCAAAAAGAAACCCCAAACTTCCTTGTGTGACCCCCAAGGCTGGAAATTGATGTTAAATCCAGCCTCAAAGGACACATGATTTATTAAGAAACTAGAGTGTCTCCAGGGAGGGGCTAGTGGCCTGGGGCAGATACCCTTGGCCGACTTGGGCCCCCACTCCCTCTCCTGTTCCCTTAGCTTCAGAGACAGGATTTCCTGGAGCTGGAGCTGCCTCCCAGATGAGCCCCGAAATCTCTGGTCAAGGCCACCTGCTACCAAAAAGGGGAGACGTTTGCAGGGAGGGCAGCCCCAGGGACAAGAAAGAGGAGAATGCTGAACTGTGGTGAGAGCTTCCCACTGAAATGTTACAGGGTGGTGGTGGGGAGAGGGAGAGAAGTGGCGAAAGCAAGAGGTTAGGCCCTGGCAGTAGGAATCAAACATGAATTCAAAGGCACAAATCAGTGCCTCCATCTCTGCAAGAACGACAAGTGCCACTTACAGGGAAACACAGTCATAAGGGGAGGCGCCGGGATTCACATGACATAGAGACCACGGGAGGGAGACAAGTGCTCCCCAGCTGTGTGAAGACTGAAGAGACCTGTCCTATGAACCACGAGCCGTGGGACAAGATGTGCTGGACCACAGCTTGAGAATCTGGCCCTGCTAGAGCAGATAACCACGGGCACAACTGATGGGGAGAGCTTACTGAAAAAGGCAGAATGCCCTGGAGACTGGATTCCCTCTGCTGGGTATCTTCCATTCTCCACCCTTCCCCACCCTGCTCTCTGCCCCAGGAAGCTGACCGGTATACAGTCCTGCACTTCTGGCTTCAGGCTAGATTTGGCCAACGGAGAGTCCCAGCTGGAGATCCGAGGAAGGGAGGAGAGTGAGGTCAGGGCATTGATTCCCTTGGCTCCCTTCTTGTGGCAGTGCCTTGGGCTAACTCTGTCCCTCAACTAAAGGTCACTGCTCCTCTCAGAGGCTGGCTCCACATGACTCTTTCTCATTCCAGGTTCCAGTAACTGTTCCCCTCCCCCACTTGGCCATTCAGGCCTAGAGGTGGTGACAGCTCTGCCACTACTAGCTCCAGGTTATTGCACTTGAGATTCCCCTACACTTTGTAAATAGTCTCTTTATAAATAAAACCTCCTTCTATTTTCAGTTGAGTGAGCCATCTGTTTCTTGTTGGGGCCCTGAATGATACCGTCCCTGAAATTCTCCCTGTTAACTAAGTAGGTGTAGGAAGAGGGGGAGGTGAGTGGGGCAGTCCTCAAGAATAAGAAAGAGCAGCCGAGTTCTGGCTGGAGGAGCCAGTCAACTGGAGAGGCAGAAAGGAAGCAGCTACCCCCAGCCTCCTGAGTCCCTGGCAGGAGATATGGGGCTGGGGCAGGCAGGAGGCCAGTGACTAACAGAAAGTTCTTCAGAGCCAGCCTGAAGCTAGGCTAAAGCTCTGGGCATCTTCTCTTCCACTGGGGAGAGTTGTACCCAGGAGGACTGGCACTTGCTGGCACCTAACAGGTCCCTGTACTTGCTGGTCAGATTGAAGGACAAACAGCAACTCCAAGGACTCATGAGTTTGAAACATTCTGGCATTTACTTTCGCCTTGACCAGGAAGGCCATCTTGAGGCAGATGTACCTCTGGGGAAACTCAGTAAATGCATCATTCTTTTCCCTTTACCGGAGATGGGGAGCTCAGAGCTGAGGCAGGCAGGGGCCTACCTAGTGCTGGGGCAGGGGGTGAGGGGGTGTCAAAGATGTGGGGCTTGTCTCTGAGGGCAGAGGAAGTGAGAGAGAGGATCCAGGCTGAAAATTCCACCAGCTCTCCAGGCCCCTTTTAATACTGATGCTTCCACATTTCAACCAACAGTGGCTCTAAATCTCCTGTGTTTCTCTTCGCCATCAAAGCTTAGTGTGTGTATATGTGGAGTGGGGGAGGGAGAGTGGGGGCATCCAAGAGGCTCCCTTGAAGAGACTGGGGGTGCCTGCAGAGGGGGAGAGGAGCTTCTCCCACTGGATGCTCACTGAGCTGGAACCCTGCAGGTTCATCCTGGTGCTGCTGCTGAAATAAAGTGTGGTAAGAAATGGGGCTGTGGGCAGGGAGGACCTGGGTCGTGTTCCCGTGAGACTGGGGGTGTCTGTGAACATAGATAGTGGACCAGAGTTCTGAAGGTAGGAGGCCCATGGAAGGGCCTATGTCAGCAAGCTTGTCAGGACCAGGATATGGTGGGCGTGGGAGAAAATGGGGGTAATCCTCCCAGTTCCTCATCCTTCCTGTGGCTGCATGTGAA
Source organism: Tapirus indicus (assembly GCA_031878705.1). Taxonomy (NCBI): domain Eukaryota; kingdom Metazoa; phylum Chordata; class Mammalia; order Perissodactyla; family Tapiridae; genus Tapirus; species Tapirus indicus. Next base: position 28,405,719 of record CM062924.1, read on the forward strand.
AGAGTGTGAGGGTTAGAAAAGGGGCAGGAACCAGAGGGCCAGCCAGCAGCCACTGGGCCAAGCAGTGGGGCCTCTGACTTGGAGGAGGGGCTGGGGACAGACAGATTGTAGGGACAAAGGAAGGCCAGGCGGCCCCTAACTGTGGGAGTCCTTGGCAATAAGGGGGCCAAGGTAGAGCTGAACAGCACCCAGGAGACCACGCACATCCCCTCTGTGCAGACCACCACATCATGGAGGCCATCAAGGCAGACAGAACCAGAGTGAGGCCAGGGACTCCTGTCCACTGGAGAGTGAAGTCAGGCTGGCCGGAGATCTCAGCAAGCTTCCTCCCCACCCCCAGGAGTTAGTGAGCAAAAAGAGAAAAGAGACGCAGGGTATGTCAGGAAAGAAAGCAGACTATGTCATTGGCATACCACGGTCCATCCCCACACCAAGTCCTCTGATCACAGTTCTAGCCTGGATGGGCTAGGAGGATTGCCATGAACTGGATAGGAAATTGAAGTTTTAAACTGGACTGGTCTGGGGCCAGCCTGGTGGCACAGTGGTTAAGTTCACCTGTGCCACTTCGGCGGCCCAGGGTTCGCCGGTTTGCATCCCGGGCGCAGACCTATTCACCGCTTATCAAGCCATGCTGAGGCATTGTCCCACATAGAAGAGCTTAACTCTACAACTATGATATACAACTATGTGCTAGTGCTTTGGGGAGAAAAAAGAAAAAGAGGAAGATTGGCAACAGATGTTAGTGTAGGGCCAATCTTTCTCAAAAAAACATACAAGAAACAAACAAAAAATAAACTGGACCGGTCTAAGTTTAAATAACTGAGATCAGAAAGTTATAAAAACTCTACCTATGAAGTTCAAAAAGAGGAAGCAGTAAAGGGAGTGACTAGGGAGAAAAAAAGACCCAGAATTGCTTCATGTGTCTACCTCAACAGGCGAAACTTGTCAACAAACAGTTGCAGTAACAAAATGGCCACTGGCCTCCCATCTCCATAGGGCGGCATCCCACCAACCTGAGCAAAAGTGAGCATCTGAGAACCAGAAGGTCTGCAAACATCCTGAGATTCACTCTGATTGGACCATCTTGGGTGACGAGTCCACACCTGAACCAATCACTGTGGCCCAGAGATGGAACCTGCCGATTGGTCAAGCTTGGGTCACAGTTCCACCCCTGGAGTCGGCTTCCGTGGAACCACAGGTTCCCAGAAGGGATGTGGGAACTGCAGGGAAGGGGGAAGGAAGAACGGGTTTGGGGAACTATTGCGTTGGGAATTTTCCCCATTCACTCCTCTGACAGCATAAAGTTTCTGCCCCAGGAGGAGAATGGAACTAAAACTAAAATTTCCAGTGTTTTATAATTCCCAGAATGAGAGCCATTAGCATCATTAAAGATAATGTTAAATGGTAGATAGAGTGGCTGGGCTGAATTAAATATCCCTGCAGTAAGAAAAAGGAGGGAAGGACAGTCAGGAGATGGATGAGAGCTCCTGAGGGGGGTCCAGGGGCCTGAAGGCTGAGAGGGGCACCATGAAGGGACGACAGGAGTGGGTTGTCTCAGGGAGAAAAGGCTCGTCCGATGGGGATTTTCTGAAGTGAAATTGTGGAAGAGAAGGAAGCTCTCTTCTGTTTCCCATATGAAACCATCAGTTAAAAAGTCAGTAATCCCTGCGCTAACACCAGGGGCCACCCGGTCGCGCAGCGGTTTAGGTCGCGCTTTGGCAATCCGGTGTTCGCGGGGTCGGATCCTAGGCGCAGGCGGATGCACCGCTTGTCAGCCATGCCGTGGTGGTGTCCCATATAAAGTAGAGGAAGACGGGCATGGATGTTAGCCCAGGGCCAGTCTTCCTCAGCAAAAAGAGGAGGATTGGCAGTGGATGTTAGCTCAGGACCGGTCTTCCTCACCAAAAAAAAAAAATCAGTTTCTCCCCGTATAGACCAGAGTGGGGAGACATGAAGACGAAATGCAATGTGGTACCCTGGATTGGATCCTGGAACAAAAGAGGACATGACTGGGAAAATGTGAAATCCAGTTTTAAAGTCTGGAGTGTAGTTAATTGTAATTACCAATGTCAATTTCTTAGTTGTGTTAAATGTACCATAGGATTGTAAGATGTTAACAGTGTGGGGAACTGGATAAGGGGTATAGGGGGACTTCTCCATATTATCTTTGCAACTTTTCTATAAATCTAAAATCGTTCCAAAATACATTTTATTTTTTAAAAAGTCAGTTTCTCATGGTGTAGATCCACTTTTACTGTGTGGAGGAGCACCACGGGTGGGATTTTACATATAAATAAACACTCCTCTGCCTCTAGGTATCATGGCATCACTGGCACAGAGTGGGGGCAGTGGAAAGAGCCAAGTGCCAGCTCCAGGAACCTGTGAACTGGGCGGAGCAGATGAGATGGAGTCCATGATGCACTTAGCAGAGGGCTGGTGCCCAGTGGAGGTTGGCAGGCTTCACTCTACCCATACCTGGAGACGGCCTCTCCTCTTGGCCTCGCATATCCCTGGGCCACTCCTCCCTGTGCCTGGGGAGTGAGGTGATTGTTCAGCTGCTCAGTGGAGCTTTTCCATAGAGCTGAGACCCCAGCCCTGAGGCCCCTGCCTCTTTGGTACAGGTGGGCTATGCCTTATCTCCTGCCAGGTATGTGGACAACTGAGATGACTCAGTGCTGGGTTCTGACCTGACTGATTTCATTTAATCCTTACTTCAACCTGAAAGGGTAGGAATCACTGTCCCCACTTTACAGATGGGGAAACTGAGGCCACAGAGGCTGATATTTGCTTTCCCTCAGAGCAGCCTCTTGAGACAGATAAGAAAAACAGCACCAAAACTCTGGAGCCAGGTGAGCTGAGAAGCAGAAAAAGGTGGGAGTGCTGGGGGAACTCGGAGAGGAAAGTTCACCTCTGTGTCCCATGGTCAGTGGACTTATGAGCCAGGAGGGTTTCCAAGGAGAAGGGGATGAGGAGAACATCCAAGAGGAGGAAGTAGTGAGAGGCCTGGCACTGAGATGGAACACCTAGAATTCTGGCAGTTCACAGGCAGTCTGCCTGGGTGGGGTGAAGCCCAGGATCCATGCAGAGAGTGGGTGAGACCATAAGCAGAGGGATGGGTGGGACCCCGTAGGGCCCTTTACATCCCACTCCACAGGCCCTACTTCCCTTCAGGATCTGCCCCGAGGCTAGCATTAGCATTCCATCATTTGTTGCTAAGGACTGACCACTCCAAGGCCTTTTTGTTTCTGTTGGAAGGAGCTCCCTGCTAGGGCCTTTACGGCTCAGTGCATAGATGGGAGACAGGGCATAGACGGGAGAAATGATAGTATCTATTTTGTGCCAAGCCCTAATATGGGCCGTGGGGATCAAGATGACCCAATCCCCTTTCCTTATGAGCACTCAGGCTGAGGAGTATGCTGACTGCCATGTGCAGTGTGGTTGGCTAGTCCATGAGAAACAGGGCCCAGGACTGAGGGTGCCCAGAGGAGGCCCCAAACTCTGGTTGGAGGGGAAGTCCCTGGCAGGACCTTGCCAACCTGGTGGTGGAGCAGCCAACAGGGCCAGCAATCCCAATGGGAAGGAGAACCCTGTGTTCTACCTCTGACTGCCTCTCCAGGAAGAGAATCAGATCCAGGAAGTCACGGGGCCCTGCCAGAGGGTGAACCAGGCCTCCCCACCCGGGCAGCCCTCTTTCTGCAGGAGGGCAGTATCTGGGATGGCCCCACGGTGATGCTGAGCAGGCGCTTGGTTCCCAGCAGATGAGATGGCCTCCCACTGTCCCAGGCGACCTCTAGAGCCCACACAATGGATGTGATGCTGTGAACTTGCCATTTGCCAGCTGTCTGGAATTAGACCAACCCAGCAGGCCTATTCTCACCTCATGTGCTAGGACTCGTGACACCATAGTGCAGGACTCTCTCAAGTGCTCTGGCTACTTCTCCAAGGACATGCAAAGTGCTAAAGTCCTCTGGACCCACAGCCTAGCCTGAAACATACGCTTCTGCAGAGCTTCAGGGAAAGGGCGTCTCTGTGATGGTAGGATGCAGGCAGCGTGCTCCTGTGCTCAAAAAGTGTGGGCCATTACTTGGGACTTATGAGCCAGCATCCTTTCTATTCCTATGAGATGAGTAGGGAGAGGTCAAGATGATCCCCTTTTGGAGAAAACCCCATGATTTCAGAGAAGAAGGGCCTAGAGAGACCTGGAGGCACATGGGTTTCTGAGCACTGAGAAGGGAAGGGGGGGCAGGAGTCTCAGGGTCTTAGATGAGATGTGGAAGGAAAGACCATGAGGCTGGATACAGGGTGGATTCTGCCGTGGAGAACACGGGACCTGGAATTATTGCTATAGGTGGGTGGACAGACGGGGCGCCCATGGATGGGGGCCCCCATAGGACGGGGCCCTGCCTGGGCCTAGCCCTGACTCCATGGGGATCACTGGATCCTGGATCATCAGAGCCACAGGGGCTGCAGAGCCCATGGCATTCAACCCATTACACTGAAGGGAAGACCAAGGTCTGGAGGAGAAAAGAGCAAGTCCTGGGTCGCCCGGTGTGTCAGGGCAGGGTCCAGCCTCAAACCAGGGTCCAGAGCATTTTCCACCCAAGCTCAGGCAAGTCAAACCCAGCAGGGGGTGCTCTCTCTGAGGCTAGGGACAGGGAAGGGCCCCTAGAGAGACCGTCTGGTGCCCCCACCCTATTTCTCAGATAATGAAATGAGCGTCAGAGAGGGGCAGGGACTCGCCTGGAGTCAGGCAGCCAGTGAGCAACAAAACCCACCCACCAGACCCAGGTGTCCTGACCCCCAGCCCAGGGCTTCTCACTGCACCAATATCTCCGAGGAAAGGAAAGGGTGAGGAGAAAGGAGCTCACATTTACGGAGCATCTGTTGTGTAGCAGGTCCTTGACACACGTTCTTTCCAACCCCCACAACCTTGGAGGCAGATATTCTTGTCCATGTTTAACAAATCAGAGGACAGAGATTCAGAGAGGCAAAGCAACTTGCCCAAGGCCACCCAGCCGGTAGACAGCAGTGCAGGTCCATCCACTTCCAAAGCCTGTGCTCCCATCCTCACCCAGGCTGGGCTGGGTTTAGGACCAGGGCTGACAACGCAAGGAAGTGGGGGGAGGGGGAAGCCAGAGGCAAACTCTGGGCACTGCCCAGGTTCCCAGCTGCCCGGTTGTACTGGTGACAAAAATCAACAGAAATGACCTTGGGACAGCAGGCCCCCGCCTCCTGCTGACAGGCTTTTTTAAAGGTGTATTGATCCACACCCTGCAACAAAGCCACATAAAACAGACAGAGCTGATGGCTTGGCTTCTGGTGTTGCCGAGATACTCGCTACCAAGTAGTTTGGGGCCAAGGCACCACCGGCCTCAGAAGCTCAGATTCTTAGACTGACCGAGGATCTTAGAGTCTCTCACAGCCCTAACATGCTGGGGCCTTGGAAGCTTCTAGTCCACCCCACCAGGAGAGGAATCCTCTCCACTGACTTCCCACCTGGGCTCGTCCAACCCTACTGTCACACCCTCACTGCCTGTCTCTAGAAGCAGCCCCTTCTGCAGGGGGAGTGCCACTCTCACTCTGAGCTGAGACCAGCTTCCTGGGACATACTCATAGTCTCCTTTAGGGTCCAAAGTCAGCTGTCCTATGGCCCTGGGTGGCCCTATTAAGTGGGAGGACAGTGACTCTGCATCTTCTCTGCTCTGGGTCTGAAACTATCTGGGCAGGGGCATCATTGTCAAAGCCATTCCTGAGAAATGAGCACAAAGCTACAGAGAAGAGCTGGTTGGTCACCTCCCACATTCTAGGCTTTATGCCTCTGCTAATGCAGCCAGACATCAAATCCACCTTTGTGCTGGCCACACCCCACTGTGTGCCTGTCATCACAGATCCCAAGCCTTTTTAAATTTGATCCAAAGTACAGGGTCTTGCATTTCTTTGTTAATTTCCATTTTGTGAATGTTAACAATTCATAGTGGTACAGTGCTTTACGGTTTACATACAGCCCCTTCACATGCATCATCTCCTTTCATGCTTAGGACAGTCTACTGGATCCCACAGAGATGGCTGATGTGAAGTGTCCCCTGGGGAGCCTGCTTACGGTAGGCGTCCCGGCAACAGCTGTGGAGATGACCATTAGCATTAGATGGCAGGATCCTGTGCTTGAGCAGTGATGGATACAACACCATGGGAGCCCAGAGAAGGGGAAACTGTATGCACCCCACAGGGGTGTCCAGGAGGGCTTCCTGGGGGCTGCCTCAGAGGTGGCTGAGAGCCTCAGGCTCGGTTCCAGGAGTAGGTGTGACTGGGAGCTTGTAGGAGGAGGGGAGAATTAGTGAAGTCTGTCTGGTTTGGGTGGAGTCCTTCTCAAGACAGAGGGTGGGCCAGTTGCTTTTGAAGGTCTTCCCCACCAGTGTTTGGATCTCCTCTGGTGAGTATTACCAGCCCTCCTTCCCTCTCAGTGGCAGAGGAGAAAAGGAAGACTCAGCCAGGACTAGAGCCGAAGTCTCCCAGATGGGCTCCCCGGCGAGAGATCTTCATCAAATGGGAACTGGGCTGGCCCAATAGTCTGGCCCGAGCTCCCTTAGTTGGCTTGAGGAGGAGCCCTCTTGAGGCTCCTGGCTGGATGGAGAGACGGGCTTTCTCACTTTATGTGAGGTCATTTAGACAAACAGATTCCAGGAAGGCTGACGGTGGAAATTCAGGCACTGGCAACAAGCCTGTGGACATCACTCTGGAGCTGGACTGGGAACTCATCTAATGCTCTAATGCTCCTGTCTCTGGGCCTAGGATGGGTTGTTTGGGAGCTGGGTCTGGCTGCAGATCAGAAAGCAGGGCCCACCCCAGCCCAGGGGCCAGGCCTGCGGGTGGGTCCAAACTAAACCTTTACACAAGGGTCCATTGTGGTTTCTCGGCCTGGCCCTGGGCTCCGCCAGCCCTTCCGGCTCCCGGAAAATGCTTCCTGTCTGGAGCGCCTTGTCCTTGGCCAAGGCGCCCGCCCCACACCCAGGCCTCTCTCGCCCAGGGGGGATCCTGGACTCCTGCAGCTCAGAGCTCTTGGGTCCAGCCCCCATTTCACAGCCAGGGTCCCTGTGAACCCAGCACTCTGACCATTTTTTCAGCTTTCACTACCCACAGGAGGCAGTAGGGTTTGGACTCAGAGAGGGGAAGAGGCTGTCCCATCATACAGCCAATTGTGGCAGAGTCTAGGTGAAATAACCAGTGCCCAGGTGGCTGCTGGCCCACCCTAGACCTCTCAGGAGATTGGGCCCTCTTGGTTCAGCCGTGTGGCCTTGCAAGGATCACTATTCCTCTGCATCTAGGGGTTGAGGAGATCCCCATTGTCAATCTAGCCCTGACATCCTGAGCTTTTAAGTCAGGCACAGACACACTGGATGGGATGAGGAAAAGAAGCTCTGGAATTTGGCGGTTTGACAATTCCGCACCATCTCCGTGTGCCAGGCTGCACCAGAGCCAGAAGCTCTGGGGCCTGGGGCTCCCCAGCCTTTGCCTGGACTGACAGCGCCCCCTGGGGCCCAATCTGTGAGGCATGAGTCCCACTGGGGATGCCTCCACCAGCCTTCACTCACTGAAGAACCTCTATGCCCCCCTGCAGTAGGCGCTGACCCCCAGACATGAGGGGAGAAGGCCACTGAGAGTGACCACATGGGATGAGGGGGCTGTGATGGCAGAGACTCAAGGGCAGAGGAGGGGCTCTGAGCACCAGAAGGCTGTGGAGGAGAGCAATTACCATCATCACAACTCTCTTTGACATCCTCTGGGCCAGATCCTGGGCCAGGCCCTGGGGGCTCTCAAGGAGTTGATCATGATCTATGGAGAGGGGTGAGGTGGAGGCGGGAGCCCAGGCCAGACACTTGGAGCCAGGGTCTTGGAGAATGATAGTAATTTACCTTGTGAACAAAGGGCATTCCAGGCTCAGGGAACAGCCTGTGCAAAGGCACGGAGGAGTGAGTTTCTGTGTGTAAGCTTGAGGGTGACAGGAGTGAGGGGGAGAGGAAATGCCAGAATATGTGGTCAGAGAGGTCACAGCCCTAGGTGCCTGTGGCCAACACAGCTTCTCCTCAATTCCCTGCCCCCCATGCACACCTCTTGCTTTGACCCCGGATGCTGGCAGGTACAGAGCCCCTGCCTCAAACTCCAACCTCTTCCTCTCTGGATCAGATTACCCAGTGGAGGTCCTGATTCTTGGAGCCTGTCTTCTTCCTCAAGGCCAAGGGCTAGGTCAGTCTGCCCATAGGCTGATCCTAGGGCACACAATCCTGTGACTTCCCTGGCCTCCAGGGAGCCCAGGCACAGCTCTTGGACCAGGAGAAAGATCTCTAAGCAGTTACTGAACCGTGGTCTCAGGTTCGTCAACTGTAAGGTGGGCATAATTATAGTGCCCAGCTCACGGGGATGTGGTGAGGATTCAGTGAGAAAATGCACATAAAGCCATTCCTTAGCACCTTGCTGGCCTGGGTTGATGCCAGGTGAGGAGGCTTCTCCCTACTGCCCCTCCCTTTGGGCACATCCCTTCCAGAAGGGAAAGCTCGAGGGGTCCAGATCATGCCCCCTGCCACCCACCCCCCAGCCTCGGGTCTCTTCCTACTTCCCTGAGCCCGGAGAGGCTCTACTGTCTGTCCAGCAGGGCAATTTGCTTATTGTGTTTCTCTCCATGGTTTGTTTGTTTGTTTGTTGGTGAGGAAGATTGGCCCTGAGCTAACATCTGTGCCCATCTTCCTCTGTTTTGCATGTGGGACACCGCCACAGCAGGGCTTGATGAGCGATGTGTACATCCGCACCTGGGATCTGAACCCGCGAACCCCAGGCCACTGGAGCGGAGCGCATGGACTTAACCACCACGCCACCAGGCTGGCCCCTCTCCATGTTTTTTCAAAGAAAATGTTCAAATACAAAGGGAAAAAAAAGTGTACAACGAGCATCCATATGCTCCCCTAGATTCAGCAATTAGTGATTTGCATTATTTGCCTCATTGCTTTCTCTTTTTTTAAAATCTGAACCATTTGAAAGTAAGTTGCAGATATGCAGATATCATGACCCTCAACACCTGAGCATGCGGCTCCTAAGATTAAGAACCTTTCCTACACAGTCCTAAGAAAAGGATGAATAGTTCCATGCTATCATCTAATATCCAGTCCAGATTCGTATTTCTCTCCGTTTTTCCAAACTGTATTTTACAGCTATTTTTGGAGGAAGGACAGAGAGGGATCCAGGATTCAGTCACTGTTCACTCATTGCATTTGGTTGTTGGTCTCTTCATTCTCTTTAAATCTGGAACAGGTGTCTCACTTTTTTCTCCCCAAAATAGGAAAAATTACAAAAGAAAATAATCTGTAATCTGACCACCTTGAGCTGCCCACTGTTGGCATTTTGGTATATTTCCTTGCAATTAAAAAAAATTCTGAATAGATATGTGTTTTTAAAATAATATCTCTATTCAGATATAATCCACATATTATTTAATTCATTTGTTTAAAGTATACAATTCAATGGTTTTTAGTATATTCACAGATATACACAACCATCACTACATTCTGTTTTAGAACATTTCCATCACCTCAAAAAAAAAATCCTGTACCCTTTAAGCTATCACCCACAGCCCTGAGCAACCACAAATCTACTTTATATCTCTATAGATTTGCCTGTTCTGGATATTTTATATAAATGGAATCATACAATATGTGGTCTTTTGTGGCTTTTTTCATGTAGCATAAAGCTTTCAAGGTTCATCCATGTTGTGGCCTGTATCAGTACCTCATTCCTTTTTATGGCCAAATAATATTCCATTGTATAGATATACCACATTTTGTTTATCTATCCATCAGTTGATGGACATTTGGGTTTTTCCTACCTTTTGGCTATTATAAATAATGCTGCTATAAACATTTGTGTTCAAGTTTTTGTATGGACATGATGTTTTAATTTCTCCTGAGTAAATACCTAGGAGTGGAATTGCTGAGTTTTATGGTAACTCTATGTTTAACTGTTTGAGGAACTACTAAGCTGTTTTTCAAAGTAATTGTCCATTTCACATTCCAACCAGCAATCTACGAGGATTCTGATTTCTACACATCCTTGCCAACATTTGTTATTATCTGATTTTTTTTATTATGGCCATTCTTGTGGGAGCGATGTGATATCTCATTGTGGTTTTGATTTGCATTTCCTTGAAGACTAATGATGTCAAGAATCTTTTCTTGTGTTTATTGTCCATTTGTCTATTTGTTTATTTGTCCATCTTCTTTGGCAAAATGTCTAGTTATATCCTTTGCCCATTTTTAAATTGGGTTATTTGTTTTTTTATTATTAAATTATAATAGTTCTTCATATATTCTAGATCCAAGTCCTTTTTCCGATATATGATTTGCAAACATTTCCCCCCACTTTGTGGATTGTCTTTTCATTTTCTTGATGGTATTCTTTGAAGCACAAACATTTTTTATTTTGATGAAGTTCAACTTATGTATTTTTTTTTCTTTTGTTGATTGTGCTTTTGGTGTCATATCTAAGAATTCATTGCCAAATCCAAGGTCCTGAAGATTTACTCCTAAGTTTTCTTCCAAGAGTTTTATGCTTTTAGCTCTTAAGTGTTGGTGTTTGATCCATCGCGAATTAATTTTTGTATACAGTGTGAAGAAAGCATCCGACTGAATTCTTTTGCATATGGCACCAATTGTCCCAGCCACACAGAGCTGAGAGGATGAGAAATACCAGCAGCATGCCCCTCCCAGGAAGATACCATAGCCCTGGATTGGGAGCTAGGAGATGAAGGAGCCCTGTGTTCTTAGCTTCACCTGTCTGGAGTAGAGCTTCCATCACATGCTGAGCTGTGTGGGCAGGGAGAGAGTGAGCCATGGCTCAAATGCTATAGACTCTTACTGTTCTTACCCAGGTTTAGTACATTTTCTTTCTTTCTTTTTTTGAGGAAGATTTACCCTGAGCTAACATCCGTGCCAATCTTCCTTATTTTTTAGTATGTGGGCCACCAGCACAGCATGGTCACTAACAAGAGTGGTGCAGGTCTGCACCCGGGAACCGAACCTGGGTCACCAAAGCAGAGCGTACTGAACTTAACTAGGGCTGGCCCTAGTAGATTTTCTTGAGTAAACATGCTTTCATTTGCTGTATGTCCTTAGGACAATCTCCAAGGTGTGTATGTATGTATGTGTGTGTATACATATATACATATATATGTAAATTTTTAATAGTTATGTTTGTTCCACAGGGGAGAGGTTCTGCAGGGCTCCTCACACCACCATTCCATTGTCCACCAGCTCTTTCCTTTTTATTGCTGGGTAGTATTCCCTTGTATGTATGTACCACAATTTGTTTATCCATTTCCCCGTTGATGAACATTTGGGTTGTTTCCAGTTTGGGGCTATTACAAATAAAGCTGCTTTGAATATTTGTGTACACATCTTTTTTGGACAATATGCTTTCATTTCTCTTGAGTAAATAGTTACAAGTTGAATGGCTGGGTTATATTGTAGGTTTATGTTTAACTTTTAAAGAAATTGCTGAACTATTTTCCAGAGTGGTTATACCATATTACATTCCCACCAACAGTGTGTGAGGGTTCTGATTGCTTCATATCCTCACCAACATTTGATGTGGTCAGTCTTTTTAATTTTAGTCATTCCTGTAGATGTGTGGTGACATCTTATTGTGGTTTTAATTTGCTTTTTCCTAATGACTAACGATGTGTTTGAGCATCTTGCATCTGTGTTCATGAGAGATACTGGTCTGTAGTTTTCTTTTCTTGTACTGTCTTTGTGTGGTTTTGGTGTTAAGGTAATGCTGGCCTCATAGAATAAGTTAGGAACTATTCCCTTTGCTTCTATCCTCTGAAAGACATTGTAGAGAATTGGTACAATTTCTTCCTTAAATGTTTGGTAGAGGGGCTGGCCCGGTGACATCAGTTGTCAACATTTTGCCACATCTGTTGTATCTCCCTGGATGCTTTTTTCCCCCAGAAACATGACAATAAGTCGCAGAATTTTGTAACATTGACTTTTTTGCAAAGTCTGAGCAAGCTGTCCTGGAAATGTTCTTTAAAAAGCAGCAAGAGCAATGTGGTGTGCCATTTACTATGGTGACAAAGGCAGCACTTGCCCAGTGGAGAGGGCTTGGAAAAAAGAGAGGAATAAAGAAGAAAATAAACTGCTTCCTCCCTTTATTCCAACTCCACGATCCCAGGGGGTCGCTTGCCTGAGAGGTGGCTGGGGAGGACACACAAGGCTCAGATCCAAATCCCCGATTCCCACCGCAGCCCCCATCCTGGGGCAACTTCCTGCAGAAGAGCCTTCAGCTGGGAGGCCCGAATCTCTCTACGTGACCTTGAGCCAGTTCTGCCCTCTCTGGGCTTAGCTAGTAAAAGTAGATAATGTGGCTGCTTGGCCTCCCTCCCGGGAGACTGTTTGTATCCACTGTGGTAACTTCTCTATTGTGAAAGGGCTTGGCGCCCCTCCCTCCAACCCCCCCACCCCCCCAACCCCCGCCTAGCCTCTCCTTTAACCCTTTGCCACTTGCTGGGGACTCCGGATTCCAGCTGCTTTTGCCTGGAATGTCAGCCCCTTCCTCAACCAACCCTCCATCCTTCAAAGCCCAGCCAAGTGTCCCTCCCCTAAACCTCCCCCCACATCATCCCATCCTTAGAGTCAACCTTGCCTCTCCTCTTTCCTTGCAGCAAATCGCTTACCTGCTGTGGACCAGGCCTGTGCTGGAGGCTGTTTCACATCCTTTCTCACTCAGTGCCGGTGACAACCCTCAAAGGAGGTTATCATGGCCACTTCACAGATTAGGAAACTCATCCTCAGCACACTGGGCAGGGTCAGTCACCCCGAATTAGGGCAGAACCGGGCTTGCTCAGGCCACTGTCTCTGTCTGTAGGGGCTTTGGAGCCCTTGTCTTCAGCCCCGGTGGCCTGTGTGCACAGAGGTCAGGCCTGTGTCGATGCATCTAGGATCTGCACCCTACCCCCATCTCCATGAGCCTAAATCTGCCTTTTGCTTCGGAGTCCAGACAGCTGCAGGGTTGCCTCCTTCACGAAGCCTTTCTTGATTCCCACTGAGAGTGATATTCCTTTTCTGGACACCCCCACACCCTGGAATCAGTGGCCTGATTCTTCTGCCTCTCCCATCCCCCCTCAAACCCCCTCGCAAGTGCCTAATGTCCTATACACTGGCACTTAATCAACTTCATTCAACACATTTTTTTTTTTTTTTTGGTGAGGAAGACCAGCCCTGAGCTAACATCCGTTGCTAATCCTCCTCTTTTTGCTGAGGAAGACTGGCCCTGGGCTAACATCCGTGCCCATCTCCCTCTACTTTATATGGGACGCCGCCACGGCATGGCTGACAGGCAGTGCGTCGGCGGGCGCCCGGGATCCGAACCAGCGAACCCCGGGCTGCCAAGCGCAGACTAAACTGCTGCGCCACCGGGCTCATTCAACACATTTTTAATGTTTTATTTTAGTTTATTTATATCTCCCTTTCTAATATTTATTCATTTTTCTTTTACCTTCTTTTATAATATTGTTTTCTTTTCCCCATCACATTTTCTAAAATTTAGGAAAGAATAAAAATCACCCCAAATTGTCCACAGACAACCAGATTAACATTTTGGTAGATTATCTTTTAGTCTGATTTCTGCAGACAGACATATTTTATAGAGTTGAGATCACACTGTATAAACAGTTCTAAAGGCTGCTTTTTAAAAATCTAACATACCACAGACATTTGCCATGTCATTAAATATTACATGGGTCACGCCTACTAGGATGGCTAGAATATAAAAAAGACAGAAAATAATAAATGTGGAGAAATTTGAACCCTACAGTGCATATGGAAATGTAAAAAGGTATAGTCCCTTTGTAAAACAGTTTGGCAGTTCCTCAAATAGTTAAGCATAGAGTTATCGTATGATCCAGCAATTTCACTCATAGGTAAATATTCAAGAGAAATGAAAACACATATTCACACAAAAACTTGTACATGAATGTTCATAGCAGCATCATTCACAATAGCCAAAAAATTGAAACAACCCAAATGTCCATCAGATGATGAATGGATAAATAAAAGGTGGTATACCCATACAATGGAATATTATTCAGCCATAAAAAGGAATGAAGTACAGATACATGCTACAACGCAGATGAACCTGGAAACATTATGTTAAGTGAAAAAAGTCAGACACAGAAGATTACATATTATATGATTGCGTTTTCATTAAATGTCCAGAATAGGCAAATCTATAGAGACAGAAAGATCTGTGGGCTGGGTTGGGGGAAGCGAGAGGTTTGAAAGCAAATGAGGAGTGATTGCTGATGGGTTTGGGGTTTTGTTGGGGGTGATGAAAATGTTCTAAAATTGATTATGGTGATGGTTGCAAAACTTTGTGAATATACTAAAAATCATTGAATTGTACACTTTAAGTGGGTAAATTGTATGTTATATAAATTATATATCAATAAAGCTGTTATAATTAAAAACAAAAGAACTCCATGGCAGCATTTTTTTTTTTTTTTTTTGTGGGGAAGACCAGCCCTGAGCTAACATCCGTTGCCAATCCTCCCCTTTTTTGCTGAGGAAGACTGGCCCTGGGCTAACATCTGTGCCCATCTTCCTCTACTTTATATGGGACGCCGCCACGGCATGGCTGACAGGCAGTGCATCGGCGGGCGCCCAGGATCCGAACTCGCGAACCCCGGGCTGCCAAGCGTGCACTAAACCGCTGCGCCACCAGGCGGCCCCTCCATGGCAGCATTTTTAATGTCTCTAGACATTACTCCTTTGCACAGCTGTGTCATAATTTATTTAGATTCCTATTGTTGAACCTTTATGTTTTCTACTAATTCCTTTGTTTCAAAACATTTCAAACACACACAAAAATGAATTGAACAGTATAATGAACCCCTGTACCCATCACCCACTTCAACAATTATCAGCACAATTTTTGCTTTTACAGACATAGATTTGATGAACATTCCTGTGCATAGAACTTTGTTCACAATCCACACTGTTTCCTTCCATTTATACAGAATTTAATTCAATTCAAACCACTTCCTCAAACCCTCACAATGCCCTCCCAGCACACCCAAGGAATGTGATGGATCAGACTCCACCCCCGCTCTTGGGGGCCTCCCAGGTTGGTGGGGGAGGTAGATACTAGATTGAAGTGACCAGCAGAAGCAGGGGCTGTGTAACCGGAGAGCACCCTGGCACCTCCACACAGGGGAGTTTTTCCACCCAGGGAGCCCTTTTTCCAAACCTCCTCCCAGACCTGTCTTTCTTCCATTCTGCCACAAGGGGGCGCCAGAGCCAGAGTCTTTCACAGCCTCTTCTGGAAGCTCTCCCATCAGCAACATGGATGGGTGGCTGGGGTGGGTGGACTTTGTGCCCCTTATCCTGATGACCCTGGCCTGGTGAGGGCCCTCTCTTAGCTTTAGGATCCTCACGTGGAAAATGAAGGAGGTGAATGCGGTGAGCCATCTGGACCCACTAGTGCTGTAATCTGGTCTCCCAGCTTTCACCGACTCTCGTCAGCAGTGTGTCCTGGGCTCCATTCCCTGGCACCTGCTTCTGGGTGGTCCAGGGGATCCATCTGAGTGCTCCTCCGCTCTGGGTCCCAGGAAGGACTAATGCCCACCAAGGCAACTTCCCACTTTTTACAGGGGCCTACAGGAGGCAGCTCATTACTCCAGGAGTGACTCGGGCAGCAAGCCTGCTGGCAACACACAGCTGGTGGGTAAGGGGTCTGCCTACTGCTGCCTCACAGCTACCCACGCTGGGAGCCACCCAGGTGTGGGAAGTGTCAGGGACACCCCAGCTCCAGAAGCAAGGTTAGTGTTGTGGGTGGAAGAAGGGAAAGTAAGTCATCAGAGACTTCCAAAGGCCTGGCCTAACTGACATCTGACCCAACCCAGAGGAGGTTTGGCCCCCAGTGGGCACAGTCCGTACAGAACCATAAGGGCTGATGTGTCTGGCATAGCTGAGGGCTGAGTCAAGGGACAGGCTGTTTGCTTTCCTGAGAGGGCTTCTGTTGAATTGGCAGGGGGGCGGGGGTCCCAGCCTTGCCACCTCTCCTGTCTCGGCCAACGCAAGGGGCAGTGGGCCAGGTTCTGATCTCTGTCTGTGTGTCTGTCTCTCCCTTGGGTGCCCTCTCAGCTGTGACCCCAACACCACCCGATTGGCCTTGCCCCTGCTTGTCCCTGGCCCTTCCCAGGATGCCTCCTCTTAATCCAGTGAGCTGGTAACAACCAGCCAGTCCAGAAGCCACTCCCCAGATGACCAAGCAGTTCAGTCCCGGGGGGAAGGAAGGGCCAGCTCACACATCCTGGGCACCTACTGTGTGTCAGGCTGGTCCCAGGCCAGCCACTTGGTATATGTTATCACATTTCTTCCCAGAGTAGCAGCCTCATGAGGCACCTATTATATACTCATCCATGGAGGAGGAAGTTGAAACGGCTTGGCAGTGTGAGAACTCAAGTCCGGGCCGTCTGCCTCACACCTGTGTCTCCCTCCTTCTCCGCACCTGCTCTCCGCACACACTCTGAATCGTGCAGGACTCCTACCTCCCCTCCTCATCCTCGCTGCTGCCTTCCTTCTGCACCCACCTGTGCCCCCTCAACTGCACACATGCCCCCAAGCTCAGATGCACCAAGGTGAGTGTGCTCATAGACACATGTGTACATGTCTAGCCCAGCCCTGACTGGCAGTCAAGTGTGACCTTGAACAAGTCACTTAACTTCTGTGAGCCTCAATTTTGTCATCTCCTCAGAGTTGCTATGAGAATTAAATACGATATTGTATGTAACATTGTTAGTATCTCCCCTGGGCATCGTGCTCTATAAAGGTTAGCTATTTTAAAAATTTTAGCGACTTTCATTATTGTACATGTGCATCTGTGTACACTCTCTACACAAGTAACAAGCCACGTACAGTATATACAGGGCCACAAGGATTGCCATGCACCCCTACACGCCCACGTGGGGACCCACAATGAAACAGTCAGCTACCTGCTGTAACACGTGTGTAGGTGCCTGTGCCAGGCTCTACTGTGGTGGGGGTGGGGAATACCTGCAGAACAGAAGACAGGGAGCCTGGTCTTGGGGTCCACACAGGCTGGCTGGGAAGTAAGATTCGTGATTGAAGTGTGGTCTGCACACCAATCTGGGACCTTGTTAGAATCTTGAAGAATCTCACACCCCACCCCAGAACTTCTGAATCAGAATCTGCATTTTCATAAGATCCTCAGAGCACCCAGGCAGAGAGGAGGAAAGTGGGCGGAGCTGCTACCCCTGAGTGGGAGGAGCTGGCCTTGGGGCTGTCCCTGGTGTCTTCAGCCTACTCCACTGCAGGCCGACATACCTCCTGGGTCCTCCTCTGGGCTTGGGAGTTGGTGCTAAGGTGTGGGATTATCCAACTCAGCCTTGGGAGGACAGACTGGCCCCCTCAACCCTGTTCTAGAAGAATATAAATAGCAAGGTCCCTCCCAGGGCTCTCACGGACTGGGGGCTGGGAGCCACATCAGGCCTCAACTGGCAGAGGGCCCTACCCTTCAACCCCAACTCCTGAAATGTGTCCATACTCATTTGTGACTCTCCCCACCCAGCATCATGGTAGGGTCACTGCCAGAACTCGGGCTGACCTCTCCCGCCTTGAGTGAGGTGTGGGTTCAGTCCCTCTGGGCCATGGGAGCGTGAAGCTGGGGCCGGTGCCCCCTCCCTCTCCTGTTGGGGCTAATTTTAGGGCTGCATTGACAGCTGCCTCAGCTCAGCCTAGGTTAGCTCCCAGCCGCTCAGCACTGGGGTCAGTTGGGGTCAGTTGGGGAATGGGCCAGGCCAGCCCCAGTTTTGGCTGCAACAGATGAAACTAGAATCCTTACCCCCGGACACTGTCCCCACTGCCTGGAGAGTCCCCCCTCAGTGCTGACCAGCAGGATGGGATGGGACTGGTCCTGCCCTCAGCTTGGCATACCCTCTGCCGACAGACAAACCAAATCCTGTGGAAACCCGGAAGTCACGGAGATCAGAGACCTCAGGATCTTCAAGACCCTCTAGCCCAGCATCTTGCCTGCAGGAGGGAAAGGGCAGAGGGGCCAAGGTCTCGGCCAGAGTCACACAGCAAGCGATGGCAGAGCTGGGGCAGGAGCCCGGGCCTCCTGATGCATGGCTGGGTTCCATGCCCTGCGCCCCGGTGCAGGGTGAAAACACAGAGGGGTCAGCATCTAACGTAGCCCATGGAGGTGAAGCCCAGGCATCGATGCCTCCCTGCCTGGAGGGTGCAGAGAGGGGGCCCTTCTCAGGGGGCCTCCCTGATGCCAACCCAACACATACTTCTTGAGCCCCCTGCTGTGCCCAGCTGTTGAGGGTTCAGGAGTAGATGGCTCCTGGGATAGTTGATAGAAGGAGGATTTTAGCCTCTGAGGA